>JACWFM010000037.1:0-1411062 GCA_019775565.1 Melanodothis sp. VS III C KN 2 | reverse complement strand
ACCATCACTGGATTGAACACTTTTGGTGAGTAGTAGGAGAGCGATATCCTTTATATGATTTAAAAGAAGAGACCTATATTACTTTACTACCTTTATGATTTTTACTTAAGTGATCTATAAGATTACGGACTATATAGCTATATACTATATATATTGAAATCCGGTATACCTCGTAATACTCTAAAAATCGGCTAGTATTCTCTATTATAATTATAAGACCCGTTTCGAGTACTTCCTAGTCGCGTATAGTTATGTTTTATATTTTTATAGCGCGATTATAGTAAGCGACCTCCTCTTATATCGCTACTACTAAGCCTAGGGTATTATCGCGCTTTCGATATTTAAGCGGATACGCGTAGCTTCGTTCCCTCGCTAATCTATATAGCTACTACGCTATATATACACCTCGTCTAGCTATAATAGTAGTATAGTTATACTACTACGAGTTTGCTAAATACCTATATATTAATTCTTATTCGTAAAGATAGCTATAGTATATCGGTACCGACCCCGAATCGTAACTAAGAATCCTATACGAAAAGTCCTCCGCTTTACCCTTTTAAGCGAAGCCCTAACGCGCTAAGTCTAGATTCGGATAGAATCCTATACGATTCGTAGCCTTATATTAGTTAGGCTAATATTTAGTTATTTTTCGTACTAATAGCTACTCCCGAGGGTACCTTAATATAGCGATAATCTTATTATAACGATTAAATTTCTCCTTACGGACCTAAATCGGTATAGTAAGAGTCGACTATAGTTACTATTTTAGGATACCCCTTCCTATCGGGAACGGGAGCTTAGCCCTCTAGGATTAGCTAGCGCGGATAGCGCCGATGCGTTTCCTGTAATAAGAAATATAATATTAGATGTTCTCGCTACTTAGTAGAGGAGCTTTCGAAAATAGCATCGCGATCATATTTTCTTACCAGGGTATTTAATACTAAAGCACGAAAAGTGATATCGCTACGTTTAGGCCGCGCGCTCCTCTCCGCTCGCAAAGTGTCCTTCTAAAAACTACTAAGCGATATCACGCCCTTACCACTTAACTCCTAGACACTATACTAGCATGCCGGCTAGTCGTCCACATTCAGCCATACAAAACGATAGATGCTAAATGCGAGTCGTTCGCGCAGCCTATAGCACAACCACTGCCTCCTATATCCCAGCTCCATCCGTCGACATACTTCGAATCTACAGTCTCGATATATCCAACCATGACTGCAGACCTATCTACTAGACATACCATAGCTCTTGATCTCTCGTCAGCTCTACAGAAATTCGATCAAGAGGATGTGCCTATGGTCGTGAGACGATTTTAAATGTTATGACGCACTACACTTCATACTAATACCATCTAGATCGAACATACCAGCAATTCCATGTGTGAAATCATTCGCTCCTACTCTGGTCTTCCGCTACGGTCCATCCGACCTATGGTTGCTACTACATTTGCGCCGACTAGCGGCATCAGTCTTGTCGGCCGACAAGTCGGCCGACTTGTCGTTGGTGCGCTTGCAGATGTTATAGGACGCTTCAACAGCATGAACATCATCACTACCATCACGGGCGTCCTGACTCTGGCAACACCGGAGCTATTATCACGTACGCCGTCGAATTGGACCTTGGCTCAGCGGGTATGTGTCCATCTTCCCGGCACGTGTAGCACAGATAAGCCCTTCTGCGGAAATCGGCACGCGCATCGGTCCTGCTGCACTGATGAATGGATCCAGTGCCCTGACTGGCAGTCCGCTCGGTGCTGCTTTGATCTCCCCAAAGACCGTCACGAAGGAGTCACCAGCTACTTGGGCTTGCAGCTCCTCTGTGGAACTACTGTGGTAGCTTCTGTCGTCGCTTATGGTGTGGCGCGGTACATGCAGAGCAGACTTAAGTGGACCAAGATTTGATGATGAGGATGAAGGGGTGAATGGTAGAATCATATTTTCTGTCAATGATTTCTGATCTATGAATGGGCACATTTGGGTTCTTGTACCAGCTCCACAAGAGGTCATACTCGTTGCATTGGCTCAACACCTAGTCATCGCCGAATCATCGTGACGTCGATGTAGGCAAAGGAAGCACAAAGAAATGGCCAATCTGAAATTGTCTGCAAAGTCAATCAACACTCGTGGCTCTTGTCTTGTCTCATGGAAGGTTAGGAGCATCGTCTTTCGGTAATACTATATAAGTACTTTCCTATAGATTTAGTGTATAAAGAGATTATTTCCGCCTAAGCCAAAGCGACGTATCGAAAGTGTCCCTCAAGCTTCAACTGGCAGCGCAAAGATCAGATGCACCCTCGCTGAGCGTCTATTATAGAACAAGCTTTCTGCACACTAGTCTCTCTAACACTTGCAACAAAGAAGCTTCTTATGACATGTCCTTCTCGTGTCACGCGAGTGCCATCTACGAAAAGCAAGCATACTTACGAGCGAACGAATTTGACGTTTCGAAACGAGCGCAACTTGTCTAGCTTTCGGCGACGCGCAAAATCAACCATAGCTGAAGCCTTGGACAAAGCGGCGAACCGTACGGATGACCTTGACTGATGGCGAAAAGATTGAACGCAGCTGAAGGTAGTGGGAAAGGATCAAGATTGATGTCGAAGTCGCGGAGAAGATGAGAAGAATCCTTCGTAGGCAGCGACGTTCAGGGATCCATGCGACGCCCGAGATCTGAGGCTCATTTTCAACTTCCAGGTATCAACCGCTCGCACGACCAACTCAACAACACTACTCGAAGAACCTCGCTGGTAAAAGAGACGCTAGAAAAGTTTTCTACAGAAAACAATGCCTGCCAAAATGCTGACTTGCTTTGTAATATCGGGTCAAATCTCATCTTCACACACCTAAGAGATAAGAGATACACCTGCCGAAGTCGTGATAGCGTGATCCTTCGTTGCAATAGCAAATTTAGAGCGCCAATTGCAATTTTATATTTTTAGACACTGCGAGAGTGCAAAGGATAACAGTAGCACCGTCTGTTCCATCGACTGATCCTCGAATATACTGCGTCCTCACCACGTTCTTGCTAGACCGGTCTCTTCCACAAGAACACTCCAAACGCCTGCCACAGTGCCAACATGGCTCCAACAACGTACGAAGCAAACTGCCATTGCGGCGCCATCCGCTACGAAGTAACCCTCGCGGATGCTCTAGCACCAAAGGGCACAGAAAAAGTGAACCGGTGCAACTGCTCGATTTGCACAAAGTACGGTATGTAGGAAGACGTCCGTCACACTCTCCCCTCAACACCACCCACATTGAGGCAATCCTCGCATACTAAACCGAATCTCTCTGCCTGCTAGGCTACCTGCTCCTCTACCCAAAACGAGGCGACGTCAAATTCCTAGGCGATTCGAAATCCAAGCTGAAGAAGTACTTCTTCGGGCAGAAGCGCAAGCCGCATCTGTTCTGTGCCGAATGCAGTAGCAACGTCATGATCGATTTCGCTGGTTCGGAGAATGAAGAAGAACAGAAGTATCTAGCGATCAACGTACGTCGCATTTCTCCTGGAAAGACACAGAAAGTTGCGTGCGCTGACATGGTGTATCGACAGGCTCGGCTGTTCAAGAACATCAATCTGGACAAGCTGGAATATACGACATTCGATGGTTGGAATAAGCTCGGGCCGGCATACGATGCATGATAATATGTATTGATTTAGTAGGTATCGGGATTTCGAAGACATGAGATCGCCCTGAACATCTCGACACGAGCGCGGTCGGCGGTGGCATGAACAGCGCCCCGGGGGAAAAGCACTACGCAGTCGGATGAAGGCACGCAAGTGTGTATACAAGAAGGCCAGACCCGTGATTTGGCCATCTCAGGGTTCCGGAAGAGAGACGGGTGTAACGAGAACCAGCTTGAGATGCACGCTTGTAAATAAAATGCTGACATGCAGAAAACTAAGACCTGCTACGAACGCAATACAAGCAAGAGATGCACCTTCGCCACTCGCCACGAATGCACTATGCTGAATGCAAGATAGCCACCACGATTCTCGGCAATGAGCAGAACAAAAATGCATCATGATGCAACCGCCACCATAAACACATTCACCTCGATCCTCCCTCAACACCACCCTTCCCTCACACCTCCTTCACCCACCCCGCGGGCACAACTCCCCGTCCACCTTTGCTCTCAACCTCACACCACCCATCACCCTGATCCGGCGAAATCAGAACCATCTTCTCGCCCTCCGTCATACTCGTCTCCCCCTCGCCAGCAGGATCGTATGTATACAGCGCTTCGACATGTCGGAGTGTGGGCTTTTTGGCGCCGCCGCGGCGGGGAGCGACGGCGGGGCCTTGCTTGCGGCCTCCTATTGATGGCGCAGAGGAGTTGATGCTACCTGCGAGGGAGGTGGTGGAGACTGAAGCGGCGTTTGACACGGGCCGGGCGTCGGGAGATCGGGAGGTCAGTTCGGTGTAGGAGGCGGGGACGAGGCCTGCTGTGGGAGAATTTGTGGGCTTGATTCTGACCCAGCCGGAGCCATCTGTTGGGTGAAGTCAGCATTTCGTTCACGAGATTTTGAGAGAAGGATAGGTAAAACGTACCGTCGGCGTCAACGACTGTGAACTCTTGGCCGTCCGAAACCGAGATCTCGCCGTCGCCTGTCGCCTGATAGGCGTACAGCATCTTGCCCCTTTGCTCGCCGCCGTCGGAACTGCTTGCGTTGATATATGACATGGGTGGTGGCGCTACCATGCGATGAGTTGTGCTGGGTGCTGCCGCATCGTCGCCAGGGGATCGCATGGTTGCGCCGGACATGCTACGGTTTGCACTTGCTGCATACCCAGAAGACAGGGTGTTCATTGAGCCGATGGTATCGCTCCGTTGAAGACCGGGCATGCTGCCGCGAGCGCTGCTTATACTTCCCTTGCTGCTGGCCATGTCGGTGCCGTTGCCATTTGAGGTCGGAGCCGGGCTTGCCGCTGCAGCTTGAGCATTGTTCTGTCGCTCGGCCTTGATAGCCTTGCGGGCCTCCTTGTCCAGTTCGCCAGGACAGTCAGCAGGAACCTTGAGCTCGCACTTGACATGGCATGTGTACCCGCAGTCTTTACAACTCAGGCCCTTGGCGCTGAGACCCCAAATGCGGTCGGCGCAAAGATCGCAGTTGGTTGGAATCTTGAAGGTCTTGTTCTCGAAAGCGTGGTTCCGCATGCCCACGCTGATATCGCCCATAGCAGATGTGATTGTCGAAATCTCCACCTCAGCCGTCACACGCCGTTGCTCAGCTTCGTGAAGCGCTTCCGAGTAGTGGAACATTGCACGCACAACCTCGACCTCATCGCGCTTGTCCTTGCCTTCGCGGACCTGCTGGCGCACACGCTTGACAGTCTCCAATTCTCGCCGCTTGTTTTCGCTCTCTTTTGTCAATGGTCCCACGGCGCTCTTGCTCTTCGACAGTAGATTCATGAGGAACGTCTTGCTCTGCTGGTCGGATGCCATGGAGTCGTCGTCAAGCCAGACTGGAGATGGCTCGAAAGCGAAGTCGGGAGGATCTTGCCACTGTGCGGCGTTGTGGCGGACGAACATCATGCTGTCCAAGACTGGGTTGTTTCGGGGGATTTCTCCTTCCAGGTGCTGTATCAGTTGTAATGATCGTGTCAAGGTTTGGTTCTCCAGTTTGGCGGCGGTGCTCCAAATATTATTCAGTGTGGTCACTCGAGACTCTGCCAGCGCTTGGAGAGACTTGGGAGGATATCAGCCTGATGTTTCCTGAACAGCGTGTAGCAACAGCATAATCTTACATCGAGAAGTTCAGGCACATACTCGTGGTAGTACCTTTCTTTTTGCTTGTTCGTCACATTGATCGCAATCAAGTAGGTGTTCTGCTTCCGTCAGCGTTGCGCGGCTGCTACATTCTCGCCTGGATTACCTTGGTGTTCCGCATGTCGCTCAGCTGCTGTTGGTACGCCGAATGCGCCTTGGTCTTGCCATGGTCGAAGGAACTCTCAATCTTCTTCCGCTTGTGCTCGACTTCCTGACACACGCTGTCGTATTTGGCCTTCGTCTTCCTCAAGTCGGCATATGTTGCGTCCCTCTCTTTCTCAAGCTTGGCTGCATATTCGGAATGTTGCTTGCGTAGATCTTCGTATCGAGTGGTGAGGTTCTTGAGCGGCTCGGCGACGCTGGTGATGATCTGGTTGCCGAATTGCTCGTGTTCGGCGGCGCGCGATTCCAAAGTCGTTAGTTGCACGGTCCAGGTGGTCATGGAGGCGCTCTCCAATGAGCCCGGGGTGACGGTCGGGTTGTCTCCCACGCTCAGGCTGCTGCTCTTGCGGGCCTTCTTCTCGAAGTACTTCTTGGCCAGTGTTGCGAGCTTCTGGCTATACTCGCGCTCGATGGCACTGCGCTCGCGGTAGAACTGCTGGATCTCGTCGAGCCATTGGATGCCGCCGGTGACCCAGGCATTTGCCTGCTTGAAGCCATCCTTCAGCTCAGCGCCAAATGCGACACTGATCTCAGCGGCCATGATGCTGCACGGCAGGCTCTGGCATTAGCAGAGGCGGAGCTGGGTGTCGGACAGGTGGAGAAGTGGCCGTGAGACAACGGGGACGGTGTGCGTGGGCTACAGCGTCAGAGACATGCAGAGTGGGAGGCGGCTACTGCTGTGAACGATGTGGTGGTGCTTGTCCCGGCGAAGACGAGTACTTGGTCACTCTTGGGCCACGCTCGCTTGCGTGTGGGGTTGAACGGCCGCCGCATCCACTTTGCATGTGCGTGCAGATGCCGACTGCGGGCAGAGCAAGGCTAAAGCCGTTTCTCGCCTGCGCTCTCCTCCAAAGCTTACGCAGATCTAGAAGCTGATGATGACATGTCTTATCTCGCTCGCCACGTGTGCTATACAACAAGGCATAATCTTGAAACGTTCCGGAATATTCCCAGATCGGGCTCGAGGTTGGTATGATCATATTCTCAATGGCAGAGAGTCGACATGCTTGTTGACGAAAGCAATGGAAATACCAAGATGATTGGTTGGGCTATCGGAGAAGTGGCACGCGTTTCCGCAACCAACACTTTAGCACTGTCACGAGACACAAGCGCCACCTCGACCATTTTGAAGATGAGTGGAGCAAAGGAGGGAAGCAAAGGACCCGGGCATCAACATGTCATGGGTAAGATGTTGCTGGAAAGTCATGGACGAACGTGCTGGTCAAGCCTACGCTGTCGTCACAAATATGATTCCGATGTTTGTATACGGTCATCAATCTGCCATCTAATTGACTAGATCGGTAATGCTGCTGCAGTCAAATTCAGCGACATCTAATATATGCCCCGCGGTCGAAATATGTGGCATGTCGTATGCAGACTTGAGCAATTCGAGCTCTGCGGGATGCCTTGAGAGGTAAATGGTGGGCTGAGCCGGCGGTCGTACGTTGACTCCAAAGTACGGGCCTTATTGCTGCTGGAAATCCGATGCCACGCTGCCATATATTGACTCTGTATGCCATTCTATACAAAGTGCACACGACGGCCAGAACGCACTCTACCGAATAGCCTTCACGTGACGCAAACGCAGGTACGGCGCATCGATCTTTCCCAAATAGGACTAGTTTAACCCTGCGGAAAGAGCGACCGCCCGCCGCCAGGGCTTCAATATCGATTCGAGCCCGCGGCGTCATTCGCCCTCACAGCAACACCACATACATAACAAAATATGGCCGACTCAAAGACACATGCCGACGCTTCGGGCATCGCAAAGAGCTTCGAGGAGCGTCTTACCTTCCCCGACAAAAAAGCCGAGGATGGCAAAACCAGCTGGGCGGATGACGTTGAGGAGAGCGTAAACACCAATACCGAGACCACCAAAGACGCTCCCAAAGACGCCGCCCCACTCGACGAGGCGCAGAAGGATGGGGCCAACACTTTCTTGAACGGCAGCGGCCTCGACGAGCCAGCCTTCGATGTCAAGGTCACATTGGCCGATCTCCAGGCTGACCCAAACGACCCTCTCTACTCCATCCAGAGCTTCAAGGACCTCCAACTTTCCGACGAGCTGCTCCGCGCACTGTCTGTCAACAACTTCCACAAGCCCTCCAAGATTCAGGAGCGCGCACTTCCTCTGCTCATGAAGAATCCGCCACAGAACTTCATTGGCCAGTCTCAGTCCGGAACTGGAAAGACCGCCGCCTTCACTCTCAACATGCTTTCGCGCATCGACCTCACCAACCAGCAGCCTCAGTGTCTCGTACTCGCTCCCACTCGTGAGCTTGCGCGCCAGATTGCCTCCAACTGCCAAATGCTCGGCGTCTTCCTCGAGGAGAAGGGTCTCAAGATCGGCGAGGCCATCCCCAACCCAGCAAACAGAGGCCAGCAGATCACCGGCCAGATCGTCGTGGGCACTCCCGGTACCGTGTTCGACATGATCAAGCGCCGCCAGCTTGACACCCGCGCCATCAAAGTGCTCACCCTCGACGAGGCTGACAACATGCTCGGTAAGTGCGCCAACCACCGGGCTGTCAAGACGCGAAGCTAACCATTTCTCCAGACCTGCAAGGCATGGGCGACCAGTGCAAGCGCGTCAAGCAACAAATGCCGAAGACCACCCAGGTCGTGCTCTTCTCTGCCACATTCCCCCAGGAGGTCCTGGACTTTGCCAACCTCTTCGCGCCCAACAGCAACCAGATCACCTTGGAGGTCGAGAAGCTCACTGTCAAGGGTATCAAGCAAATGGTCAGTATTAATTTCCTTTGCGATACTTTCGCTGCTCTATTCGCTGACTAATTTTCACAGTATCTTGACTGCGATTCCGATGAGGCCAAGTATGCCGCATTGTTGAAGTTCTACAGTCTGATGACCATCGCCTCATCCATCATCTTCGTCAAACGTCGTGACACCGCCACTGAAATCGAGCGTCGCATGACCGCCGACGGCCACAAGGTCGCTGCCCTTTCCGGCGCCCTGGACGGAACTGAGAGAGATAACGTCTTCCACAAATTCCGCACCGGCGAGGCAAAGGTGCTCATCACCACCAACGTTCTTGCCCGCGGCATTGATGTCCAGACCGTGACCATGGTTATCAACTACGACGTTCCCGACCTGCCCAGTGGTGGAGCAGACTATGAGACTTACCTCCACCGTATTGGTCGCACTGGTCGCTTCGGTCGCACCGGCGCTGCTCTCACTTTCGTCCACGACCGCAAGAGCTACAATCTGCTCGCGGACATTTGCAAGCACTTCAACGTGGAGATCTCAAAACTTGGTATGTCACCCCAATGGACCATTTCTTCCCACGCATTGGAATTCCTACTGACCATTGCCACAGAGACGGATGACTGGGACGCTGTGGAGAAGACCTTGAAGCAGGTCATGAAGTCCAGCCGCAACAACTAATTGGGGCGAAGGCACTGTTTGCATGAGAAAAAGCATGATACCACGAACGAGCGGAAAAGGTTTTGCATGGATGGGCTAAGGCTGTAGCGGCTTTAGATTTGGGTGATAGCATGAGCTTTTGCTCTCAATGGCAAGCGCGTACGGCGAGCACGAATCCTTCGATCCCATTAAAACCTCGCATTGGACTGAGCCCAGCTTTTGATTGTTTGGCGTACATGGTGATTGGTGGTAGATTCTCCATTATGCAGAGAGCCGACCGGACCGCTGTTCGAAACGGTTTCGAAAATTCACGTTCGACTTCGCCGAGATGCACAACGAAGCAGGCTGCCGGTTCTTTTTCTTATTGGAGAAGCGCGAGGGACGCTGAGGTGTGGTGTTTTGCACTCCGCTGTTTGATAAAGATAAGTTTGTGCCGCTGAACCTGGGTATGACTTTCGATTTGCCGGAAGAGGAGATCTGTAAGTATCCCACGGGGTATAGGTATTTGGCGTGGGCGGGGCTGGGGAATGGGACGCCGCCGAAGATGGAAATCGAATGCGCAGGGGCCGGAGAAGGATGTTCTGTATGGCAAATGTAAGGCTTGGCTTGAGGGGAGGGATTTGAGGCCGGATCTGACGGGTAAGGACGATCCTGAGTGGGTTGCGTAGGTAGAAGGGGAAAGATTATTGTGAGGACGGAAGGACTTGCGATTAGATGTTCTCCTACGCACGCTATTCGCTCTGAGGATCGCGCCGAGAAGGACTGCGGAGTCTTATAACATTTCCAAAGCATGTTTGATGCTTCAGCTCATCTCCTCCCAACAGTTTTAACCCTTGCTGCTCCGGCTTGCCTCCAATGTCTGGAGGAACTCAGTAAGCATACCTCAAAACCGTCTCATCCTCACTCTGGCGAATCTTCTTATTCTCCCTCATCAGCCAAATGCGCATCGCCCAAGCGCCCACCGCAGTAGCCACACTAAGCCCAGCGCTCGACGACATGGCCATAACATAGCGAGGCTCGTCAGACTTGGGCCACATGTACGGCGTCCAGATGAAAGATGCGACAGCCAGGCAGTTGACGATTGCCAAAGAACAGGCTTTCTTCTCTTTCGTTTGCGAGCATGTGGCTGAAACCCAGCCGAGGATGATGCTGTTCACTGCGTAGGTTCCGATGGAGAAGACGATCATGGCGACTGCGCTTTATGTGAGCGAGATCCTGTATTGGCGAAGATGTTTGGGAATGGCTTACAGTATTTAGCCCCGGTGTTCAGCGTGGCGCAACCCAAGATGAAACCAGTGATGGCGATCGCCTTTGCGATAGTGATGTGCCTGTCTCATGTTAGTACACACAACTTTTTGCTTAAAGAGAACGCAGGTCAATGGACTTACCATGTGCGCTCGTTGAACCTCCCAGAGGACCACGACCAAGCGATTGAGATAATGCCAGCAATCAAGTATGGCGGACAAGTCAGCACCAAAGTAATCGTCTGGTTGAAGCCTAAAGTCTCAACGGCAGTCGGGAAGAAGTTCTTGAAGCCGTTGGCGCCGAGATGGCAGTGCTGCATGAACACGAACAGCCAGACTTTGGGATCCTTCGCAGCCTCAAGTACGCCCGACCAAGTGGTCGTCTGTCCCTGATTGCCGACGGTGTCGCGCTGAGTTCGCTCGTGGGCAAGGGCTCGCTCCTCCGGCGTCAACCACCACGTTGTCAGAGGTTCATTGGGTAATACAAAGAAGCCGGATAAAGCGACGATGAGAGTGACAACGCCTTGGATGATGAAGAGCCATTGCCAGCCCGCGATGCCGGCCTGCGATGGAGTTAACGTCTTGTGCGTCCAAGCAGTCAGCGTTTACGAGCAACATACCATGCCGTGCATTTCGAAGATACCCAGAGCAATCAATCCGGCAAAAGCAGTAGCGAGAATATTACCAGTATACAGAATAGAGATTCGTGTAGCCAGCTCCTTGCGGGTGTAGAACGTTGCCAGGATGTACAATGCTCCAGGGTAGTATGGCGCTTCCGTGATCCCGAGGAAGAATCGCGTGAGCAACAGGCCTGTGTAATTCCGGCTGACAGCGGTCAAGCAACTGATAATAGCCCACACGGTCATGCAGGAGGACATCCAGATGCTGGGCTTCACACGCGTGACGACCATGTTTGCGGGGATGCCAACGATAACGTACCCGGCGAACAGGATGGCAACGCAAGTCTGGTATTGTGACGGAGTCAGATTAAGATCTTCTTCGAGCGTGTTCAGTCGGGCGAGAGCAATGGCATTGCGATCCTAGATTGTGGAGGTCAGCTGGCGCCACAGGAAATGTATCTGTATCCTGGAACAGTGTCATACTAGGTAATTTAGCCAATACCTGTAGAGCGAAGGGTTCAAGTCAGCAAACGTCTCAGACATTACACGAGCCCATGGTCTAGCTTCAAAGTCCGTACTGCTTGTTCTGCCGCTCAAAGGCCAGCACGAAGTCTGAACCTAGATCGCGAGGTCGGGTTCTACCAATCGTCCACGTACATGAGCCAAAGGATAGGCATAATCCACCAATCCAGTTTGCGGACCAGAGCTATCTCCTTAGGGTCTGTCTTTGCTGTCGCTCCAGAGTAATCGACGTTTTCCGGAGCCAGGTCGACATGCTTGGCTGTCTCGAGGACAGATCCATCCTTAATTTCGTATTCTTGTCGCGAAGTCATTGTGAAGTTGCTTTACACGACAGTATCCTTTTGGGATGTCAACGGAACGAAGTGTCAATATCTTGGTGGTGTCGACCATCTTTGTCTCGATGTCCGATGCTTGCTTTATAGCTTGCGCATAGCTTGCGCGCTGGTCGGACTACATCGCTCGATATCCTCTCAGTTCAGCTACCAGCTGTACGCAGCTTGTATCGGTCACTTGGTATTTCTTGGAGTCTTGTGGATCTTCTGGTGGCTGTACACGTGCTCCGTGAGAGATCGGGTTATCTCGGGGAACGCGCTTGAATTGGATTTCTTGCAGAGGCTCGGCTTCTTGGCCTCTTAATCACAAAGTGGTGGAGGAGACGCCACCTTCCTGGAGATCTGCGTCTTCGAGTTGTTTAATTCGTATCGAGCTTCTCCATGCCAAGTCAGACTTCCCCGCGAGTGGAGGATGTCACAGCCTCCAAGGAAGGAGGATCAAGGGTTGAAAGCCAGAGATACCGTAGTGCTCGCTGGCCATGGGCAAGAGCCGACTTTGAGCCGCTGGCGAAGTGGCGCGCACTGTCCGTTCCAGGTTCTTTCATGTTTGCGTCTCTCATCAGCTTTGACACTACGTCGCCGCTACTCTGTTTCGCAGGCGTAGATGAGGTGTTGTTGACACTCTCGAAGCTCAATGGCGCCCAGACGTTCGAGCGACTCCGAGAGAATGTTACGCAGGGTGCTCATCCAATGAGGTTTCCGATGTATCGGGTGCTTGATACCTTCGCGAAGAAGGTTCCACACGTCGACTAAATGCGACAAATATCACATCAAGGTACGGAAGTCTATATCGACCATTGACAGGAATGTGAAATGAACCGGCGAATCTCCCCGGTGGCGTCGCCTGCCCAGAATACCATTTGCTATCACGACTTGACATTGTCGTCAGTCATGTTACGGATCGCGAATTTGTAACACCTAGCTCTTCAGGCTGAATGCTACATAATCATCGCCTGCGCAACTGCGCGAATGTGCCGAGTGCACAGGCTGGATGGGTCTGCTGAAGCCTAGCTTTGTGGAGGTTGCTAAGCAGCTTCGCTTGGCACTTTGTTATCTATACATAGCTTGTATAGATTATGGCATTTTGTGCATAAAATGCATGATCCTTTGTTCTCGATTAGCTGATCACTCGAGTGAGGATCGATCACGTTCCATATAGGATCAATATTCTATCATTCAAGCCATGTACCACGCGCCCTATCTACCCATGCGGCTGATGATTCCTTCAATAAGTATATCTCGTTTCAGCTTTCACTCAGACTCTATCATCAGATTCAAGTTCACTCAAACATAGCTACCAAGATATCCGATTGAAACAACGCAACCATGTCTACCGACAATGCAGCCCCGCCAACTTCCACTAAGACGAAGATCGATCTTACTGCTTTGACTCATCTGAGGCCGGCGGAGATCAAGACTTATCATCAAAAAACTTACGATCGCATCTCACCGTCGACCACGTTTGATGGAAAGGACCAGACAGTGCTGGTCACTGGTGGCGGTTTGTAACTTTGTCTCAGACCTGTTGATTCAACCACTAACATGTTCAAGCAAGCGGTATTGGCTTCTCCATCTCGGAATCCTTTGCCAAAGCTGGTGTCCAACATCTCATCCTTATACAAAGACGAAAGGAGGTTCTCAGCAAAGCAAAAGAGACTCTCGAGACCAAGTATCCCAACACCAAAGTCACTACATACGCCGCTTCCGTCACCGACTATGACCGCATCTCTGCCATCCTCAAGGAAGTTTGCAAAATCGACGTCTTGGTCCCGAACGTCGCTGCAAGCCACCCTTTCGTACCAAGCGGAGAAGTCACCACGGAAGACTACAGGCTCACTTTCGAGACCAACGTCGTCGGTACCTTCCACATCATCAAAGAGTTCCTGGCGCTCCCATCTTCCGGTCCAAGAGTCGTTGTCAATGTCTCTTCCGCTGCAGGCCAGATAGTCCAGCCAGGCAACATTGGCTACGGTCCAAGCAAAGCCGCTGGCAACCAGCTCATTCAGCATTTCGCCCAAGAGTATGCGGGCACAGATGTCACGATTCAGACGTTTCACCCAGGTGTCATCCGCACAGAGTACGCTGAGAAACTATCTGGCGAAAGTGCTTTCGACTGGGAGGACAGTAAGTTTTTCCTCTGATCTTGGATCCTTCTGCGAGTGTCACGACTGACATTGGCTAGTTCGTTTGCCTGGTGACTTTGCCGTCTGGCTTGCCAGCCCGGAGGCCAAGTTCCTTGCTGGGAAGTTTGTGTGGGCGCAGTGGGATGTCGATGAACTTCTGACTCTCAAGGCTCGCTTGGAGGTGAACCCAGCATTGCTGACCACGACTGTCGTGGTTTAGGCTGATGAATCATGGGTATAGCGAAGGCCAGATCAGTAGAGAAGTACTAGTTTGGGTGAGTGGAAAAGAGGGAGTACGATTAAGCTTCGTCAATGAAAGGTGGATTGTGTTAGAGACGAGGGAGATATCCACACTCGCTAGATATTCTTTATGCTTAGGACACGGCCAAATAGTCATTGTTTGTGTCAGCAGTGCCACGAAAGCAAATGCTCGGAAATCGAGGCTCTTATACTTTTCCCTGTGTCGTAGATATACTCCCATCCATGGACATCTTTCTACGTGAGCCGGAAATTTGACGGTAGTACGAATTGTCGGGATCGGCAAATATCTTACGTTGATCCGCAAGTTGTTCTTCGTCGAAGTCTAGGTATGAGGGTGGGAATGTACTGCCGCAAATTTCGACAGCTCGTTGACCCATGTCAGGTTAGCTAACATGCAGATACGATAATGCAGACGTGACGTTGACCGCTTCAGGAGTGAATCTCGCTGTGAGTGCAGTATCGACGTTGAAATTATCTGCAAGATGAATACCAGTGTCATATGGGGGTGATTGCAAGGAGGCTCCTGGCTTGCGTATGGCAAGCGTGTCTAGTAGTTCCCATAGCTTTGTCGTGGCAGCGATGAGTTCGCTGTGATCGGAAAGATGCATATTGCTCAGGATATCCATCGGAAAGAGGAAGCAGGAAGGCTCAGCTTGTGCGTTGTATACTTGTAATATGAGGGGTAGCCCACTTCTACAAAACTGATGGAGTAGCATTAGTAGCGTGACGACGGCTTGCGAGGCATACTACTATGCCAAAACACGTGATTTTTGGATATCGCTTCTAGGCCACTTCATTATCTCAAACTAGCCTTTATAACTAGTCGCAGTATCTCAAATGGCTAAGTAGTAATATTCAAAAATCACAAATCATAGCCTAGTAGCATACCTCCGCGACTATCGTGACGCTAGTTTCGGGCTGAACGGTTTAACGGCTTGAGCAGATCACAACAAGAATGTCAGTGATTTAGGCACTCATCTAACTGCACTATTTCATGCTTCGCACCTGTACTGTGAACTCTAAACAGGCGGAAAGATTAAAAAGCTAGAGTAATGAGCTAGCCATGTTAAAGTTAGGGGGTCCAACGAGGCCCAGAGCCCAGATGAAGGCGAATCGTATTTTCTTGCATAACCTTACAGATAGCATCACGACTAATTGGCCACAACAGTCGGCCTCTCCGCTCCGTAAGCCAGAACAGAGTCTTTCCTCTTCTCTGACGTTGCTGTACTCTGACCCTGGCCCAAGCCGAGCTCTTTGATGAAGATGTCTGCCGCTCTTTCACCAACTACGAAAGCACATCCACCAGTGTTCGCTCCAACATTCTCCGGCGGAATGCTCAAATCTGCCAATTTCAGATTCTTGATACCGTGCACGCCACAGCTTGCGTCGACCACGCCTTTACTCTCTCGAGGTGCCATCTTAGCGGTGCCCAGCGAATGCCAAGTCGTCGACACGATCTCGCGGATCTTCTGCTCAATGGCTTTGTCGTCTTCCGCGCTGTACTCGATGCGCTCTTTGCCTTTCCCGATCGGCCCGTCTGCTTTCTCGACGACGGCGGCCTTGCTTCCGGCGGGGAATCGCGGGTGGCTGGAAGCAAGCTCGCCCCGGAAGATGGACATGCGCCGCCACATCTCACGCTGGAGCTTGTAGGCCCAGATGTGCTTCTTGAGATCGATATCGTGGGCATCTTTCAGGTAGCCGACGTCGAAGTCGATTGGGGAGTTGACGTCGGGACCGGTGATGTGAATGTGGCCTCGGGAGTAGGGATAGGCGGTCCAATTGGCCATGGAGACGTACTCGGCGTCATCGGGGAGCATGGAGTGGTCGCCGTAGTAGCTGTGACACATTAGCATATGAAGACTGGGATGGGTTACTGTGACTTGGCAGTACCATAGATACAAGGCAATGATCATGAGAGGTCTGTCGGTGGCATCCTTGAAGTCACGGTCCCATGCTGCACGAAACTCTGGACCAAGGGCGTCGACTTCTTCTTCCGTCGGTCGGAACTTGCCAGCTGGAAGGCGGCGTCAGTCAACTTTCCACCACAATGAATGTACCAAGACTCACAGGCATCCATAGCGTTGGTACCCAGAAGCTCGTCAGTATCCTTGATGGCCTGCGCCACATCAATGCGGCCGTCGGAGAAAGCATTGATAGTGTCCCGCTTGTTCAGATTGGTGCGGTAAGCGTAGAGCGTCAGATGGTGGTCTTGGTAGTCATGCCCGACGCCGTCAAGCTCTTCCACGAGTGGGACACCGGCTCTCTCCAAAATGTCCTTCTGGCCAACACCAGAGCGCTCGAGGATGAGCGGAGTGCCGTTCGCACCCGCAGACAAAACGACCATCTTCCGGGCTTTGACTGTACGTGGCGTCTGCTTGGCTGTCATGAATTCTGGGTTCGGTACTGGAATAATTGTCAGCTATTGCTCGTGCAATGCCAGGCGTGCTTCTTGGACTTCAAAGGTCTCTTACAGAACTTGGGGTTGCTCTGGTACTCAATGCCAACGGCCTTCTTGTTGTCGTCGAACAAAACTCTGATGACCTGCTTCTCGCACACAACGTGCAAGTTGGGGTAGTCGCCACTCTGGAGTTTGTTGTGCACATATCGGTGAGCAGCATCTTGGCGCCGGCCGTTGGGACCAATGTACTTCAACCATCTTTCGGTGGCGTTATTAGCGTCAAGGTTCTGCAAGTCTTTGAGCTCGCTGTAGCCCATCTCGTTCGCCGAGTCAATGAAGGACTGCTCAGCTTGCTTGCAGCAGTGTGTGCCCTTCGAGATGTTGACAGGGCCGCTGTCGCCGTGAGCGTCTTTGTCTCCAAGACCATGGTAGTTCTCAAACTGATTCTGTGTCAGTAAACTGTAGACGTGGACATACGCGGAGGTCTTCACCTTCTTCATGAACGGCAGCATGTCATCAGCAGCCCAGCCTTTCGTCTTCCAGGAGTCATAGTCTGACCGCTGGCCGCGGGTGTATACCATCCAATTGATGGCTGAACCGCCACCTAGCGTTCCTCCGGATGGTACGATGGGTTTGCGGTTTGCCAGCTGCGGCGACTCGTTGCCTTGCCAGAACAGTGTGTACTTGCTGTTTGGGAATAGATTGCGAGGATAGAGTGCAGGATGCACTACTTCCGGGGCTCCATAGTTGTTGAGACCTTGTTCGATGACCAGGATTGATAGACCTGGATCGGCTTCTGCGAGACGACCAGCGACGACGCAGCCTGCCAAGCCACCTGAATAACTTGTTAGAGATTATCGCAATTCGTGACATGAACTGGTAGCGTACCACCGGCGACAATCACGTCGACCTCGTTGAGCTCAGCTGGCAATTTGGTGTAGATGCCCATGTTGAGATTTTGTAATCGAACTTCTGTAATACGACAACCGCTGTGCGCAGCTTGAGCTTTACAGAGCCTTTGCGAAGGAGCGACATGATCATATGTAGTGCTTGATCAGACGGTTTGGTACGTATCGCCCCTCGTTTGAACACTGTTACCGTGGCTATTGCTGGGTGAGATGATCCCTCTTGTCCGGCATTACCTACGACACCCGCTAGCAAGGACGAAGATCTCTACGAGTACCTGCCTTTCTCCGCGAACCAGAGCTCTCTCCTCGAGCGCCGAACAGCATAGCTTCCCCATCTCTTGTGTGCCGTGTGTGCCGCATCAGGCTATTCCGAAGCACAAACACCTCCCAGTGGCTAGTCGACACATGACACGGCGTACTTATCATCGCAGCAGTGAGAGTGTTGAATGCCCGTCTGGCATCCGATTCCAAAGGTATGGCGGCCGGGGTGCAGAGAGGGGAACCCTGGAGGTCGCGTAGTGAGGCAGTGAAGTGGAGCTCCCCCATGGGGGCTGTGGATCGTTTCGACGGGGCAGTGTGGGCAGCAGCGGGTGATTCGCTCTCGAGTCTCGTTGTTACTCGTGGGAACTTGACTCCAAGTCGAGTGCGATCTGCGGGAATAATCTGCCGCGTTCTCAATCAACTGCTTCGCTTCATGGCAGCCATGAACTGTGACGAGCAAAAACAGAACCAATTTTCTGGATTTGTTGGAAGTGAAGAGTGGAAACCTGGTCGTGGCCGTACGCCGGGCCCGCCCGGTCTACACGTGACTCGAACTTCTCCCCCAAAATCGCCCGTAAGCAATTGTATTCTCACATTGAAGGCTAACGAGCGTGCCAATCGATGGCCTATAGACAAGATGTTATACTGGATCCATCGAATCGGTCATACAAGATAAAAGATGGCATCTTCTCAACGCAGCTGTGATCTGCCCCGAAAATATGCAACCATCTTAAAGTCGACATCTCGACCATTCTGAGACCGACAACACCACCAGATGGATCATTATGCTAGCAAAAAGGCCCCAACCGCGAATCGAACGCGGGACCTCGCCCAGACGAAAGGAGGTGTACTCCTGGGTCAGAAAACCCGAAGGGCGAATTATACCACTAAACCATCGGGGCATCCAACCATCAATGATTGATCGAAACGCGGGGTAGAAACATCATATACGTTGAGCAAGAAACTAGCAAGTGACAGGCAGACCACAAAAGGAGCACTCGAGTTCCGATATTTGTTATCATGTAAGTTGTGCTTAGTATAGAACATAGCAAACTGCATACACCCTCTCCTCTGTTTGCTTGGTTGCTCTTCTGCTCCATGGATGTTACACGAACCGTACAGGCTTTGTCTTGGACTTCAAGGCCGGAGCCGTGCGGCCAATGAAAACGATCTTTCCGCATCGTCTAAATCAACTCCATCGACACTTTCAGATACCAATGATGCCACCCACCATCATAGTATCTGACAAATCCGACACGGCTCCTACGAAAATGCTCGCTCTTCGCAAAGGGTCAAGTTGTGCAGGCGGAGCGATGGTTTCTGGCCATACTCCTGAGTCGAGACCACAGCAACAAACGTCAGTCCTCCAGACGCTGTGCCATTCATCTTCGGGCCTCCACCTATTGCACCGCGGGTGGCAGATCCCCAAAGAGCTTGTCCCTTATTCTCCATCTCAAGTGAGCTCCGTGACATGATTTTAGCCTTCACAACCACCCCAACCCTCGAAGCACCGGTCGATGACGATCCACAGACCGTTGAGCTTGGCGCTCTTGCGGCCACCTTACTGTCCAGCGCGTTCCCTCTGACTTGCCGCGACGTCGAGAAGGAAGCTGTGATCATCTTTCGCGCTGCACAACGTTCGTTCTGGAAAGATGACATTGTGTTCTCTGTCGAGCTTAGCGACGACTGGGCAGTAGGAGATATGCCCAACAGAAGACACTTTGAAGTCCTCGATCTCCTCGACAGAGCTTTCCTGTCGCCTGGGCTGAGTGACGAACAAGTAAACGCGATGGGGAACTTAGTGATCACAGTGAGGCCCGACATCGGAAATCTCAAGATCCACCTGATCGGAAGGATGCACCACCAGACCAAACATTAAGTGTTAGATCGCAACGCTTCGGCTTTCCCCTGGTGGTCTAACGGAGTAACAGCAGAACCAAGCCAATTTGAGCAAATGTTGGAGATCTTCCGCACAGCAATCTCTCATCGAGACGGGCTATACTTAGAATCAGCACAAAGTTACTTCCGATTGGCTGTGTCCACGAAAACGACCAGCAGGGGGCGTTACAAACTCATGTCCGCCTACTCAGAAATGTAGGCCAATATGGCAGCGAAACGAGCTGCGCTGGTGCAAACCCACCCACCTCGCAAAGCGGTAGTGCGAAGAATTTACAACTCGATGCTTTACTAGAGATCTGCTGGGTTGTTTTTTCGAGCTCATAGAGTTATTTGAGGCTTGTGGCTTTGTTACATTATATATGGACTCAGATGTCAGTTCGTTTGGACTCTAGAATGCTACATTACCTGTACACATACTGTTAGGAGGCATTGGCGACGGATCACTACAGAGTATGGACTAGACATTCTCGCTAGAACGAAAAGATATGCTCAGCTTTTGGATTGCTCAAGATTTGTACCTGTTTGACCGTCGATTGCCGAGTAAAGACTGCTGTGCTGAAGTTCTAAATCCCAATAACCATGGCTTGTGTCTGAGCCCAGCTCACGTATCTCGTAGGTAGAGTCATACAGGTTACGGCGTCGCATTACACAGGTCATGTGCTCAATGATCTTTGTGCTGAGCGCTCGCTTGTCGAACACATCGGTGAATTTGAACAAAAAGACATTGCTGGCCCAGTGAGTCGCTTGAGTGGCTTGGTGGATTGGAGAGACTTCACCGTGAATGCGCCGGCAAGCGAGTGTCAAGGGGCATTCAAGCGCAAGTACCTGAGCATGTTTAAGGTTTATACGGCGGCCAACGAGACCGGTTTTGATGACATGATGGTAGATCATGTCTCGAAGCTGACGAGGCAGACGAAAGAGGCCGCATTAGGTTTGCTGGTTAATTCCTAAAATGCTGTTGTCGGTTGACAGTACAGTGTTCACCATAGCGAGATTTGAGGCGTAAAAAAATATTTGCGTCTAGGTTTGCTGGAACGTGAAATGTAGTCTGTTGCGAAGTGGTGTCAAGAATCGCAGGAATGATGACCAGAAGACAGGTTGCGTCTGCTGATGAGGAATCCTGTTGACGTTCACAGATGTGTCGTATGACGAAATTATAGACATGGTGCTGCATGTTTAGCGGGATCTATTCAGTGAATAGAGCAGAGCGTCAGTCGCTCGGAATGATGACTTCCTTGGTCAGATCAAATTCGAAGCGTGCGATGGTATCGCGCCACGAGCGACAATACATGTATCTTAGAAGGAACCCACTGGCGCGAGGTTATTATCACGTCCCCAAGAACAATTCACCAACAGTCATTGCGGTCTTTGAGATTTCTTTGGTTGGCTAGAGCCTAAACGAAAATGCATCATTGACTCATCTTCTTCTTTTCTTTGCAACAAGATACCTTTTTGATCTGGAGAATGATTTTCGAATCGAGATCAAAGGGCCGTTGGCAACGCATACTCCTGTCGGTCATCTCCGCCCAAGCGTGCGTGTCAAGTTGAGACCTTGGCATCACTACCAAGACGTTGAACTCGGGGACTCCGTTGTTAGCGCGATTTCAAGCGTTCAGGCATACCCAAACGTAAGAAGTAATCCTTATACCGGCTGCTAGGTACCCGAAGCACCCCGGCGTAGAATATCGCATCTCACATCCGGACCGGACATCATTTTGTTGACGATCTTTGCCAACCTGAGGCCGGAGGACGATCTTCCTTCTCACATTAAGTTTACAGAGCCGTACCGGTTCAGTGTAAATCTAGCTCTCATATCTCTCACTGAAGCATCATATAGACTGCGATTAGTACCAGTGAATCTGAACATAATTCATCATTCTCAATCGATTACTTGCAAGCCAATTTCTCTCAAACGATCAATTGATTCCTTCTACAAACATGCATGTCTCGCAAGTTGCATTGTTGCTTCTCGTGTCATCTTCCAACGTTGCTGCAAAGCCCGCTCCGAACATGCACCCTAAGACTGGCCGGAGTTGGGCAGGTGTCAACTCCTTCTTCCTCCACGCTTTCCCACAGTAAGTACATCACCCACATCAAGCTCAGACAACTCATTGACCTAGGTTCTAAGAGCCGAACGTTTGGAGGTTCTCGACGCGATTCAAGCCGCAGATCTCAAAGTGCTGCGGCTTTTCATATCCGAGACCTTTGAGAACTTCAAGAACACCGGCTCGGTGTACATGCCCGACATTGAGCCCGAGGAAGTGGGCCGCTTTGACGACACTCAGCTGGAAGCGATTGACCAGCTGATGGTCGAAGCTCACGAGCGCGGTACGTGAAGTGTGTCCCATTACCAAGACAGATTGCTGATTTGGCATCATTCCAGACATCAAACTCACAATCGCACTCCACGATCGATACCAGCTCGGCTGCTGGGGCAACGATACCTACGTTTCCAAATACAATCTTCCAGCCCTCGACTGCTCCTACGGAAAAGCCAGCGACAATGACGTAACAACCTGGTACACCAATCCCTCAAGTG
Organism: Melanodothis sp. VS III C KN 2; assembly: GCA_019775565.1. Classification (NCBI taxonomy): domain Eukaryota; kingdom Fungi; phylum Ascomycota; class Dothideomycetes; order Cladosporiales; family Cladosporiaceae; genus Melanodothis; species Melanodothis sp. VS III C KN 2. The sequence continues at coordinate 1,388,635 of JACWFM010000037.1, read as the reverse complement.
TCTCTGACTTCGAGAATCGCACCGCCCATATCCTTGAGCATCCCAACTCGCTGATCGAAGGTGCTCCCAAATGGAGAGATCTTCCGGATTACATTTTCTCCTTCAACATCCAGAACGAAGGCCAGGGCCACCTCGACAATAATATTGCGCCTGTTCCGAATTGGTGGTGCGATCGATCCAAGTTCATGCGCAAGCTCATGGGTGATAGTAGCGTCCTGATATCCACTGGTGAGCCCATCCAGATTGAGTAATCGATGACTAGAATGACATACAGCGAAGACTGACACCGCCAACAGGAGGAGGCAACGAGTTCCCAAACTCCGACATTCCAGAGAATTGGGCCTGCGAAACACTCGATCTCGTCACCCTTCACTCCTACAGTGGTGTTGAGGAATTCAAGACCAAAGGTCCCATTGCCTTGGGACACGCCAAGGCAGCCAACAAATTGACGCTGTTCGAAGAATTTGGCGCAAGCGGCGACAACAAAGCGCAGGTGCTAGCAGATCACATCGCTGTGTTCAACGGGCTTGGTGTGCCCTGGATGCCCTGGCAGATTAGTAAGCCTGGAAATGGCGCGAAAGACTTCGAGTTCTGGACGGACGAGGCGGCGTATGATGCAGTTAAGCAGGGAGCGTTGCAAGCTGGAAAGGAGAAGAGCGCGCAACGGTTTCCTGAGCAGTGCGATTGAGCGGGAAGAATTGCAGTGGTAAATCGTGTTTGAAGTGGAAAGAGTCTTATGTTTGTGCGGTGTGCCCTTGGCAGAGCGCTAGCACCGCTCGAAGATAAGTGTTCTCAAAGTTCGAATGTATCCTCGAACTCAAAATCATGCGGATTAGCAAATGGCATATTCTCAAGCGTACCAGACATGCTTTCCCAAGCCATATCGTCCCATAGGAAGTCCATTCCAGGTTCTTGTCCATCAAACTCCAACGCGCTGAAGTCGGCATTGTCTAAAGAGCCTTGAAAGACACCAACGAAGCCGTCCCGTTCGGGCAGATCTTGCGACTGATGCAGTGGTGGCATATCCGCTCCAGAGCGTTTCATGTTCTTGCAAGCATGCAGCAATTGCTCCACGACGATCTTGCTCTTGACAGCTGCGAGCGAGTACGACGACATTCTCTCGAAAATGCCTATTGCCGTCCGGATCTGGGATTCCCATTCGCGTTCGTCGCTCGAGGAATCTTGCGTACCGCCAACGGATTTATCGCCTTCCTCGAAGTTGACGCTCTCACGGGAGAAAATGGTGGCGAGGGACAAGATAGGAACCATGACCGCCTGGTAAGTTAGCCACACTCCATTCCAGCCAGATATCAGGTTTTCCTGGCATGTTTGATCGATGGTCGTGATTGCCTGGCCCGCGAGGATGCGGCATTTCTGTATCGCATATCTATCTTGCTCTGACAACTCTGTTTCGGGAGCACGACAAAGTGAGGCGGCGATAAGATAGGGCCGGTGCATCAAAATTCGTAGGGTAAGGTACCACCAATGCATTGAAGCACGTGGAGTCTGTAGCATCGCCGGACATGAGTTATCTTCAGAAGCCTCGGGTACGGTAGACATGCGGTGTCCACGCGACGAGGTGGCATCACTCGATGTCACGTTATCTTGGTCTTTATCCGACCGTGTAGTTTTGGCGCGCGGTAAAACATTGCGAAGGATTGGTGGTAGATTGTCGTGCCATTCTACCAATTTTGCATCCTCCGCGGTGAGTTCGTCCAGAGAGAGAAGCGGCTTGGTAGCGAGCAAATCCTGTATGTGCGTGGCTAGCGTGCAGAATGCGAGGTTGTGCACCAGAGGTAGCAGCTTGAGCGAAGCAAGGTATTGTTTGTTGTTCGTGCTCGGAGGCAGACTTGGATGTGCAACAGTAATTCCAGGCCCCAAACGTCCGAAAGAAGGCCGTCCCGTGGTCATGCTGGCCCATGTATCGAGGCACACAAGACTCCACCAAGTTCTCCGTCGCACCTCCGGAGGAATCACAGCTTTGTTGCCCACGGTCGAAGTGTCGTATTCTCGATGTAAGCCTACTGCACTTGCAATCCTCATAGTTGCACCCATCATCGCATGTGCCTCATTTGGTCGATTCAGCCAATGCAGGTAGTAGCCGCTGAGGAGGCCATGTGCTTGTAATATGAGAAGATTGTTGCTCCCAAGCGATTTCTGGCTCAAGATATGCTGAGCGCGTCTCGCGTACATTAGATGCTCGGTGGAGTGGCAGGTTCCGGCAGCGAGTGAACCAAGAGCTAGAACGACATTGAACAGAGCGAGCCACGGTACATCCATACGCTGGTCGTACAGAAAACTTTGTCGAAAGGCGTCTTCGTCGATCATTGGCATTGTCGCATGGATATTATCGAAGTAAGAATCGATGAGCCGCTCAGCGATGTCCGGCGGTGGCAGAGCGTATTGGCCCATGTCACTGCCAAACTCAGGAGACGGTGCCAGCGAAGGCGATGGCGCACGGCTAGGCTGAGCTGTCCGTGGGCAGTGTTGAGCAAGGTGGACTTGCACATTAGGTGCAACCTTGAAGATTGCTTTCAAGGCGGCGTTGACGGAAGACACTCCCACGTAAGATGAGGTCGTTCGCAGAGAGAAAGAAAGCCCATTGACATCATCTGAAACACCATGAACATCGGAACGGCGGCGTGTGATCTCGTCGGAGGCTGCATCCAGCTCTGGGGCTTGGTCAAGTGTGTCCAGTGTGTTCCAGTTCTGTGTTGTTTGCAGGTCTGACAGAGAAGGCACGGAAGGAGCATCGTTGGTTCCTGGAGAAGCGACCTCGCCGGCGGCAGATGGCTGAGTTTCCTCCTGCGGTGCGGGCTGAGACAATACCAAATCTCGCAGCTGCTCGCGGTCCAGCAGCATCAAATCGGCTATTGAGTGTTCAGGAAACAGTCGTGAGCAGACAATCGACTGCTGATCGATTGTGCGCTGTAGTTGATCAACAAGACTACACACATACTGTCAATACCTGCCGACAGACTGCAAGTGAATGGCCCATACACACCTCCGTGACGGCATAGTCTTACGAGCGCGTCTCGCATACTTGCACAACTCCGGCCGCTCTATGCCGATGCACTGCTGGCATGGCTGGCCTCCGCCACATCGCGTTTTCTTGCGGCGACACTCTAGGCAAGCAGTCGTGGTAGAGATGCGAGGCTGTTCCGCGCCGTCTTTTGCCTGCGTCCGGACACGTGGCGACGTGACGGTGAACGTGTGGTACATTTGGGCCAGAGGGCATAGAGGCGTGCAACGAGGTCGACCGGAGAATCAGCGCCGTGATTGAACCCCCCAATTGAGCACGCGTCGTCGCATGTTCGTGCTTCTTCCGCCCCTCACGGACAATGGTCGCGACCTCGGGAGAAAGTTGGAATCGTGAGGGCACGAGGTAAGAACAAGCTTTGGTCGTCATCGAAGCGAGATCCACAGGGATACATTGACTTTCCAAGGATTTAGACCTCGGCCTTCTACCTCTTAGTCCACACCTTGATGTAGGGTCGGTATTTTGTAATCCCGCACGTAGTACAACGGCAATTTAAAGGCCCGTTTTGCGGTGACAGATCGACGCCAGAGGTTCCACCCGGACAACGGCCTTGCTGTCCATCGCGCACTCCGGAAGGCTGCTTTACGGCGACGTTTCACACTCCCGCCCTGAACCTTGTGCAACATGGTACGCAAAGACAACATACTGACCGTTGGTGGTTTATTCTAGACACATGATGCTCCTGCGACGCGCATATCTACATTCGGCTCCTGGTCCGATACTATCTGACAGATATACTTGAGTGCCTGCCTCATCTGGTCACGCTTTGCCTTCCGGGACCCGTTTAGGCGATGCTTCGTAACAAAAGCAGCAGCTCTGAATACCGCTATCGAATGGCAAAGCTCCATGGGGTTTTAGTATGGCGCCTACGTGCTGCCTAATGTGAGACTGGCTAGTATAGTTGCAACTCTCGTACCAAGGCAGGTGGCCGACCACATTTCTGGAGATACAGATCTTCATCGATAGCAAGAGCATCATGCTATAAGAATGATCTGACGGCTGGACTCTACATATGACCTTCTACCGTCCACCAATCCTTTACACAACCTACCACCACGCAATCACTATATCACAATCATGAAGCTACTCAAAGCTGTCGGTCTTGTCTTGGGGTTGGCGGAGTACGCAACCGCAGCCACATCCTTTGCCGGTTCAAACCTTTACTATGCTGCAGGTCTCACTTCATCCCAGCAGACAACTCTCTTCACAGGTCTGAAAGATGCCGGCGTGCAAGTGCTTCGCGTCTGGCTCGATGGTGAGTCTTTGCCGAGATCACAGTCCATCGTGGTCATCTCCCTGCCCCAAGAAGGCAAACACACTCGTTTTAACACAATCCAGGCCAATCCTCCCCCCAAAAAGGCACCCAAATAAACAGCTACCCCAGCCTCGAAGGCAACACCCCCAAATCCTGGAACGACGAAGTCCTCAACCGCCTCGACGACTTCATGTTCAATGCGCGAAGCTACGGCATCAAATTGATAATTTCGTTCCACAGCTATAACGCCCTACAAGACAACCGCGACTTCTATGGACAGTGGTACGGCACAGGCGACTTCTACAGCAACTCTGACGCAATCGGGCACTATAAGGACCGCATCGCCCACGTGATGGCGCACGTCAATCCGCACAACGGCAAAACATGGGCCCAGAGCTCTGAATACATCTTTGCTTTCGAGACGCAGAACGAGGCTATGCATGACAATGTACGTCGCTGGACAGCAAATCGCTGATACCGAACCCACAACCACAGCCACAAACCCCCCAAACTGACAACAATCCACAGTCCGCCCCCGAAACCCTCGCAAAATGGCAATGCACCATCGCCACCTTCATCAAAAATCAACTCCAATCCCGCACCGACATCCTCGTCTCCACCGGCGGAGCCTCCTACCTCGCCACCTCCGTCCAAGACCCCTACTTCTCCTGCGCCGCCCTCGACGTGATCGCAATCCACGCCTACGGCGTCGGCGACCTGACCAAAGACGCTCTCCAGCCCTACGTCCAGAAAGCGCTCAAAGCGGGAAAGAAGCTGATCATGCAAGAATGGGGGATGTGCTACTTCGACACGTCCAATAACAATTGTCCCAAGGGCACGCCACTTTCGACTGCGGCCAGGGATGCGAATATAAAGAAGTATGCGGATAGTATCAGTCAAGCTGGCATCCCGTGGATGTATTGGCAGATTATTCCGAATGCGGATCCGCATGATGGCTATGATTATGAGGTAAGAGTGTTTCTGGTGTTAGCAAAGGATGAGGTACTGACTCCTGACTTCGATTCAGGTGGGCATCGACAACGCGAATTGGGGAGCCTTGAAAGCCTCAGCACAAGTTACTCGCCAATATGCATCGGCATTCGATTTCTCTAAATGGCTTCCCTAGGGATGACATACGATCACGAGAGAGTGGAAGAAACGCGTAGCCTTTTCTATCCCCGTTGAGAGGCGGGCTCGGAACAGTCAGGCGTTATCACCCTTTCCCTTGCGATATGAATAGTGTGCTAGGCAGTTCAACATGTACCCGACACTGAGAGTCGTAACAAAGCAGTATTCTCACGTGATCTATTTCACCACTTGAAAGAGTTGTCGATGCATTATTTATGCAAGATGTATGCATACAGTATATTCCATGTGTTTGTGCAGATTGATCGACGCATGGATGAGGCGGGACGTGGGGGAAGCGCGGACGGGATGACGAAAGGTGTTTGTTCACACGTGCAGGCTGCAGCTGTCTCCTCTCACCAGCATGAACGAGCAGGTATGCGAGACGAGCTCAGCTTGTTTGGGGTGCAGAAAAGGCTAAAGAAGCATCCTGCACGTCACCTTTCCAACCTGCTTGTGCTGTACCTGACTCTGCGCGGCCAGACTAGTACCTCACGTGCTCCAGGCCTTCGCCAGGGTGACCCTCGTACTCGTCATCCGGATTCAGTCGGAAGCCTGTTCTGCACCTCCAACATCTCCCTTGAGCCTCGAGACCCATTGAAGGTCAGCCCTGTTGTCTGCCCTTCTGTCTGCACAAAGCACCTGCATACTGTTGTTCTGTTGTTGTTTTTTTCATTGCTCGGCGTTGGCAGCATCCCGCTCCGTCAGCTGTACCAGCATTGCCTAGCAAGCTCCCTCTGCTCTACTCTTCGATTGCGTGTAATACATCCGACGCGACTATCACTCCTCGATCTTCTTGTCGCCCGGAGCCGCTTGCCACAGCCACAAAACACGGGCCCGAACGACCCTGCTCGCACGACCGCAAACACCATGGCCGAGCTACATGAAGCTCTCAAGGCTCTCTCGCCCACCGACTGGGACGATGTGCCTGTCGACAACCTCGAACCCTACATGACCTCTCTCCTCGCCGCTGGCGAGCTCATATGCAACTCCGTCCCACCCCCAGCAGACGGCACGCCCTTCCACGAAGCAAAACCCCAGCTCGACCAGCCGAATGCTGCGACCTCACACAAAGACGTGCTGCCTTCACAAGCACGCTCACATCCGCCTGACGCTTCCCACGAAGCCCTACAAAAGAACTGGGGAAAAGCTATGAAGTTCTCGGCGAAAGAGAACCCGCTGAATATCGCGGTGTACAAAATGGCTGGCAAAGATCGCTTTGGCGCATGGTTTGCGCGGAGGAGTGTACACGAGGGAATAGGCTTCTCAAAATTCATAAACGCCATGAGGCGGGAGTTTGACGAGAGCCTGGCTGTGGAAGGCGGCCCCGGAAGCGGCAGCATCAGAGGCATTGGCGCGGATACCCGGTTGGAGAAGCGAGAAGTGGATGGCGTGGGCGCCATGGAAGTCTACCAGCTCAGCGCTCAGTTTCCTGGTCCTACGACACCACGAGAGTTCATTCCCTTGATCGTCACTAGCGACAAAGCCTTGACGAAGCTGAGCGCGGCGCAGACGAACGATGGCCAGACACATATCCCTCGAAGTCACATGATTCTCTCCAGGCCCATCACACATCCCAATGCGCCGGAACGGTCGGGCTACATAAGAGGAAAGTACGAGTCTGTGGAGCTCGTTCGGGAGGTCCCTCTTCATAAGGCTAATCCTGATGGCGGCAACGATGCTTCGGAGTTGAACCCGGTCGAATGGATTATGGTCACTCGCTCTGACCCAGGTGGAGGTATCCCTCGCTTCATGGTCGACAGAGGAACTCCTTCTGCTATGCTGGGTGATGTGCACAAATGGCTGGATTGGGCGACGAAGGTCAACGAGGAACATCCGGTCGGCACACAGGCGCCTGAGAAGGTCGAAGCTGGAGAGCAACAAGCTGTTGTCCAAGATGCTGCGCCTACAGCCACAAACGGCGAGGCCAAAGCGGCGACAACATCTCCTCCAGTCGTTGAAAAGCCGAGACCAAGATCCGCCACCGTACCTGTACCTCAGCAACATCAGCAAGAGGGCATGGTCTCACATCTAACACAAGCTCTGGGCGCTGGAATCGATGCCTATGCCCCAGCAGCTGTATCAACATATATACACCACTACACAGACGGCACGCCCGCCCCCGCCGAAGACGACGGCTACGAATCCTCCTCCTCCAGCTCCTCAGGCGACTCCTTCATGAGCGCCGAAGAAGGAGCAGACCCCTTGAGCACCACCAAAAGCGGCAGTCCAGCAGCCTCATCACAAGTCTCGCTCGCCTCTCTCGACACACTCAAAGGACAGCGCAGCCTCGGCCACCACGACAAAGAAGTCCTCAAGCTCGCCAAGCAGCGCGAGAAACTCGACCGCAAACTCGCCAAGAAACGCGAAGACGAAGAAGCTCGTCTGCGTCGCGCACGCGAAGCCGAATCAGGAGAGCAGGAGAAAGCGAAAGAGCGCCACGACCGCGAAATCAAAAAATCAGAGGAGAAGCACCAGCGTGAGGTGCAGAAGCTGGAGTCGCGGAAGGAGAAAGAGGCGCGGAAAGCGGAGGAGAAAAGGCAGAAGCGCGAGGAGAGGGATGTTATCTCCAAGATCACGCGCGAGAGGGATCAGTTTAGGAGTCAGATGGAGTTGTTGAGGAAGGAGGTTGAGATCTTGCACGAGCAGGTTGGCGATTTGCAGAGGGAGAATACGGCTATGGCGACCAAGTTGGGGAGGCTTGGGGGAGTGGAGGGTGAGGTTGCGGCGGGGAGGAGGAGCTCGGGGAGTCTTGGTGGTGTGAGTGCGAGGAGTAGGGCTAGTACGAGGACGTCGGAGAAGTAGAGGGTTTTTGTAGGTCAAGGTTCCGGATGGTAATGAATTGTAATGAGAAGATAAACAAAAGTCTTGACATGAGTTATAACCCGTCATCTTTTTCAATGCTTTTTGTATAGAAAACGAGAGAGACGGAGCCAAGTTTTTGCTGTATGTATTCTTTTGATACATCTCTTGCATACCTAGTATATAAAAAATTTGGTGCAATCCGCACAGTCACCTCGGGTTTCGTAGATCGTTCCCTGCCCGGATTCAGAGAAGTGTACGCAGATGTGACCAATAAATGCGCGAAAGTGAATGAAAAGAAAACGAGAACCCCCCATTGCTCGGATCGGATCAGACAATGCAGCTTCCTGTGTTTGAGACGGCAGTGGCGCTGCTACTCGAGGAAGAATTGCTGTTCGCGCCTACAGGAGTGTCAGCTCCTCCTGGCCGCGACGCCATATGCTGCGTGAAAGCCGCTTTCGCAGCTTCAAGGGCGGCGCGAGCATCGTCCTGCAGCGGCCCGGGCGGTAATTTCTTCGTCTGTTCGTCGAATGTCTGCAAATTGCGTAGTAGGTGTCGGTGTTCGCGGTCCCAGGAGTCGGCGGCTGGGTCGGGCTGGCACGGGGCAATTGCTGGGTTGGACTGTTTCCTTTCCGGTTGCATTTTCCGTCGGAGCCGCTTTATGTATGAGTCTGAATCTGACGAGGTTGAGTTGCGGGTGATTGTGCTGAGGATCCACTCGAAGCTAGTTCTGTTCGCGAAGTCGGTGTCATCATCTGACAGACTCATCCATCGCTCGTGAACAGAGAAAGCCTCGGTGCGGTGGAGGAAGTCGTACGACAACAGGACGTCGCATTGGAGATCTTTCAGGACGTAGAAGTCGCATGAAGTTTTTTCGCCGCCTTCTGTGCCGTATTGCCATGGAACATCTTTGGCCATACCAGAGGTCCAGCTTTGAGAACCGTCGGCGAACGTCAGAGGGAAGCAGTAATGGCTGTCGTAGCTGATTTGTATGCCTCTGCGCTTTGCGTAGGTCTCAGAGATAAGCATCACATCTGAACCAGTGTCAGGCAACGCATGCACGAGCTCGCCATCCAACATGCCCACGACTCGCTCCTGGGAAGTGGTATAGCATGCCTGGAATCCAGGAAACTTCCGGATCTTGCGCACGATCCGGTGAGCATGATGTTCGAAGAGTTTTGTAAGTCGGAGGAACGGCGAGCCCAGTATGATATCCTTGATACATTGCGAAAGAACGACAAATTCGAGTTGGTGACTCTCGGCCTCGCCTTTGAACGAAAAGGGCAATGTTGCGTGTCCAGCGATCTCGACTTGCTTTCCGTTACCAAGCCTTGTGATTCTGCTGTCAGGGCCCGGTGGAATGACTGGGATGCCGTGGCGCTCGGCGTGTTGCAGGGACATGAAATTGCAACCGGCGCCTTTGTCTGGCAAGCACGAGACCTCGGTGCCGCCGACGAGCCCTAGCACCTCAGGTTCGTAGGTTTCAGGTTCGTGAATTGACCAGCCCAGCAGACGCGAAACCCACGGTTCGCAGACAACCTTGCCAGACTCAGAGTAGTTATTGTTCAACGGCCTCGTGTATTGATTGGGAGACAGGAGTGGTGACGGCGGGCTGGACTCTGAGACGGGATTCCAAGGATTGTACTCCTCGTGATATGCATACGCAACATCTTCCGTTGACCTCTTGTCTGGCTGATAAGCTGGAAGTCGTGGCAAGGATTCAACATTGGAGTGGTAGTCTGGGTCATTGGGCGGCAAGGCCGCGTCCCTGAGAGGAGTATCGAAAGGTCGCTGGTAGCTCAAGCCGTAGCTGAAGTGACGGCCATAAGCAATCGAGCCGCTCGAGGCGTAAATGGGAGGATAAGCAGAAGGTGACAGATGGCCCATCTCGAGATCTACACCCATCGACGTCTCGACTGCGGGTGTTTCATCACAGATTCCCAGTCTCTGCTTTATCTGACTTGTGTCATGGAAAAGCTGCGGAACCCGATCTTGAGGTAGCGCAAGAGCTCCGATCTCGTAGAGTCTTCCTCCAAAGACCACAGTACCCCTCGAAGTGATTGACTCTGCTGCCATGTGCAAAGAAAGCCGAACGATGTCCTTGGCATTGGCGCGTGTGACACCCCATATGTGGTTCATTCGATCCATGTGCCGAGCTGCACATCTCGCCATTGTTTGCAGGAGGGGGTGATTGTATTGGAGGCAACGCTCGAGTGCTTGCTGAAGCTCGGCAGCGAAGCTGCGGACATTGGTCGACTCCTAAAGCAAGAGAATATGTCAGCGCAAGCTTGGCTTTCGGCTGGATCAATGACTTTGTGCATTGGGAGGTGTATATTGGGCGTCAATTGGTTTCGGCGACGAATCCAAGCATCGGTGACTTGTGCGACTGCAGATATACCTTCTTCTTCAGCAAGTGAGACATATGCAGCGAGGCAGGGAGAGTCTTCTCGACATCGATTTCTTCGCGGGACGCGAGGTATTTGAATGTTCGGTGCACATCAGATGTGCTGTCAAAAGCAGCTACAACCATCGCCGTCTCGTAATCTAGCCGGTGTCGAGATAAGTGTGCTTTTCGCTCCTGGTCTGTACGGGCCCATTTTGCGAACAACTTCGACCACCCCATCATTGAATACGCATTGTACTCGACTATGTTGGGATGCATTATAGCAGAGTACCGCCGTGCCGCGATTGACCGCTTCTTGTACGAGGTACCCTAGGTGCTGTCGCCGTTGCTGAGCTGGAAGTATCGAGTCGCAGTGGGTTGAAATGCAGAGCAGTACTCGGTCGTAGCAGAGCTTCCCGATAAGCAACAAGGCAAGCACATGCAGCAAGCGGTATGGTCGAAGGGTGGTGGCGGATGGGGGGCCAAGGACGTGACGCGCGACTAGACTGCGCCACCACCATCATCATGCTTGGATGCTTAGAGGCTGAGGACTCGGACTGTGTGTGTCGACCGATGTAGTCGCTTCGTCAAGTGTTACAGAATACTAGGTGGAGCAAACGCGTCGAAGACTCTCAAGCTCGTCAACCGACAGATGAGGTATGCACGACACGGAGAAAGCATTACGAGCTTCTGCGAGGGAGCCCACAATAGGTGACGGCTACCCAGCCGTCTCTCGATTCATCGCAAGTGACCTGGACGGCGAGTCCTTTGTTTTTCGAAAGTTCAGGACATTGACCGCGAGGAAGCTGTTGTACATGCAGAGTCAGATACTGGAACTCGAAGAACAACTCGCCGATTTTGACCGCGCCGCCGCCGCCAGCCCAGACTGGGAACTGCATCTTGCAGCGCGCAGCTGGGAAAACCTCGTCGCAAACGCAGAGTCGCGAGAGAAGGAAAAGCAGATCAGGAAGGTTATAGACGAGATCGAGGTGAAGCTGGACAATTACCGTATGTCTTGCCATGAGCTCCACCCCTGAAGCTGCCACTGATTGCGCGTCGAAATGAGAAGATCGAGCACTGCTGCTCCAAAGTCAAGTCGCAAAACTGGAAACACCGCCGGAGCGTGTCCTGTCAGCATACAAAGACGCACTGCTGAGTTCTGACGGCAAAGATGCTCTTCTCGGGGGCAAAGCCCAATATGTGCTTGATGATGCTGAGGATCTCGCCATGCTGAGTCCACCTAAGAGCGACGATGCCATCTCGCGCTTCCTCAGGAATCATTGGCTCTTCAAGACAAAGGTTAGCAGGCTCATTTTGCGCTGCACTCCACGCTGAAGAAGTTTGTTGACATTTGGATTTCCAGGACCAAGAGCAAGCGGCAGATCAACATCGCACCCGCTATTTCGAGGAGCGTACTCTGACCTGGATCGTCAATGCTTGCAGCACACTCATAGCAGCGACTTTGCTCATCGGTTCGATACTCGCACTGTACTTCGTGCATGACAGCGATGCCAGGCTAGGCATCGTGCTTGGATTCATTGTCCTGTTCGCGTTGGGTCTAAGCTTGACGACGAGTGCGAACAGAGACGCCATTTTCGCGGCCACGGCAGCCTATGCTGCTGTGCTGATCGTGTACATTTCAGGTGATGCAGTCAACGGTGCGCTTTAAAGGCCGCAGTAATTGCAGCTTATAATGCAACGATAGCACCATGATATATTGCACCGCTATTCTCACCTATATGCATGGTGTAACACCCTCTACGGAACTTCCAAACCGACTCAGTAGCGAGCACTTGGTTACAGAAAATCACTCGCGTTTTGTGTGCGTCTCGATTTATAGTTGCATCGATGGACGCCCCTGAGGTTTTACACACTCATGTAGCTACATGTGCGCCAAAGTATTAGGACGAAGGTTCAGCATCTTCGATTAATGTAGCTTTCAAGGTTTGTACAAAGAGACAGCCCTACCCCATACCCTAATGTTTTCAGATCTGCAGGCGACGTCACAGGGCGGCAACAAAACATAGGGCAGGATGGCGAGTGTTTCGCGTCAAGCTCGCATATACCAGCGTCCTATGAGAGTTCAAGAAGAAGCCCTTGAGAGGCGCAGTGAAGCGTGTTATCTTCTTCGATGGCCCCGTGACAGAGTCAGCTCCTGTCACTATTCCCTGCTTGCGATCATCTTCCGCAGCATGCCGTAGGTGATCGACCAGGCCACAAGTTGGCAGCGGCGTACTCGGCCCAAAATCCTCTCGTCGGCAGCACGGTATCATCGCGCTCTTCCCGTCTACTGTTGATCAGTAATTCTGCAAGGTACCACTGAAAGCTGCAAGGACGAGATAGCTTTGGCCCATTTTGAGTGACATTGCTAACATGTCGAACGGCACGGCAAACGGCTACTTCCCTGACCTGCAGCATGCCGCCGACATCCATCAGCCACGCGCGAGGAAGCCTGTGAACGCTGCCGTCGCGAGAGCTTTTGCTCAAGATGGTGTCACGCTCGATACCTCAGGACTGGCGAGGTAAGAAGCAGCTACAGAACCACCACCCCTCCGACCGTCACCCTCTGACACCTCCCTCACAGTGGACGCAGCACACCCGCCCCGCCAGAAGATGCCCCTCCCTCCGTCAAGACCACCTCCGCCGTGCGCAAAGAGCTCCGCCAGCAGAGCCGCCGCCGCATATTCCCGACCATCGAATACGAGTCGCGCGTCTCCTACTTCGACCCTACGAGCGAGTATGCCAACTTCACCGGCTTCTTCGTCCTCTTCTGGATCGGCCTGGCCATCATGGCGCTCACGGCCGGCCTACGTAATTTCAAAGAGACAGGATCCGTGTTGAATATCAGGCAGTGGCCGCTGTTTACGGAGAATATCTACGAGCTGGCTGTAAGCGATGCGCTTATGAGTGCTAGCACGGCGCTGAGTCTGCCGCTGCATTTTGTGTTCAAGAGCAGTAAGGGTTGGCTGAGGTGGAGTCGCGGCGGGATGGTGGTGCAAAGTGTATACCAATTGGTTTGGCTGCTGTTCTGGTGCAGCTGGCCGTTTGTGAGAGATTGGACGTGGACTGCTCAGGTGTTCTTCACGCTGCATTTGCTGGCGTTGTTCATGAAGATGCATTCTTACGCTTTCTACAATGGCCATCTGAGCACTACACTCAACAGACTGAAGGAGCTGGACGACCCCGTCAGGGCAAAGACACCCACGCCTGCGGCAGTCCGCTATCCCCACTCTTTTGAGCGATTGGCTAACATCACCGCCGAGGGACTTCAAGAGCTCGATAGCCAGCAGGAAGTCTCACCGATTGAGCAGCTCCGAGCAGACCTGGCCACAGAGCTTACATCGCCTATGGGCAGAGTGACCTACCCTCAAAACCTGACTTTGTGGAACTACTGGGACTACCTGCTATGTCCTACTCTTTGCTACGAGCTGGAGTATCCACGTCTCGAGCGTACCAATCCGCTCGAACTCTTCTACAAAACCCTCGCCGTCTTCGGCTGCATCTTCCTCATGACCATCACATCGGAGGAATTCATCATTCCCGTTCTCAACGAGTCCTCCATCCGCCTCCAATCGCCGGGACTCACCTACATCGACCGCGCTCTCGTCTTCGCAGAAACCGTCAGCCACCTGCTCTTCCCCTTCATGGTCACCTTCCTGCTAGTTTTCCTGGTAATCTTCGAATACGTCCTCGGCGCTTTCGCCGAGATCACACGCTTCGCCGACCGCCGCTTCTACGCCGACTGGTGGAACAGCCTCGACTGGCTCGAGTTCTCGCGCGAATGGAATATCCCCGTGCACCACTTCTTCCGCCGCCACGTGTACTCTGCGTCGCGCACCACCATGAGCAGGCCGTTCGCGACCGTGACGACGTTCCTGATTAGTTCGTTGGCGCACGAACTGGTCATGGGCTGCATCACGCGGAAGTTCAGAGGTTATGGCTTTTTCATGATGATGATGCAGATGCCCATTGTCATGGTGCAGAGACTGCCATGGGTGCGGAGGCGAACGTTGTTGAACAATGTGCTGTTTTGGTGCAGTATGATTTTGGGACTGAGTTTGGTGAGTACAAACGTACCCATTTTCTGTGACGCTGGTAGAGCTCATGTGAGGATTTTTGCTGACGATTTGCTTACAGATGTGTGCGCTTTACGTGCTTGTTTAGATACACTCGTGAGACGAGATAGAACACTAGAATACCACTCCGCTCTTTGGGTTTGTTGACCGAACCATCCAGATCTGGAGACAGAATCGTGACGCTCTTCATCCCTCACGAATCGAGTGCGCTTATTGTCAGCGATGTCTCATCGCAAGAAGAATGTCCGCGGAGATACTCTGTGGAAAACGGTTCCACGTGGTCGTTCATTTCTCCAGATGAACTTTTGATTCTAACACTGCAAATGGATCTGAACGCTCGAGTCTTCCGAATCAAGGTTATGCACGTGTTTACTGCGAAGATTGGATGACGTAGCGTTGTCTCTCTTGTGGGTACTTCTTCGTTCACTCGTACTCACATTGATCGAGCATGTGGTTGCTGATCGCATCTATAGATTTTGTGCACTTTGACTGACAATGCAAGTCTTTGGATAGATATCGTGCTGTGGTGTACTGGCACATTTCGAACACACTCAGCAGATCAAGTCAAAGCACCCAACTTTGCAGCACCACACGGACAACTGTTGATAACCTCGCGTTCGCAGTTGCGCGTTGCGCTTGAACTTCACAGTTCAATCTTGCAATGCCCGCTGGCCGTTTGGCAGATTATTGGCTGTGTTCCTCCACATCAACGTTGTGAACTTCTCCAAAATTGCCCACTCACAACCACAAAACGGCCCAACGGTCGAGAATTTGGCCCACTGCTGTAGGTTCTGCGGACTGTAAACAAGCAGATCCGATCCGTTCTCATAATGACGATCAATTGAAACGGCTCATGTCTTGCAGAAACACGAGGGTCGATCGTTCGTATTTGAAGAAAGTGCAATTTGATGATGGGTTTATACAAATACGCATGGTCGCGTGCCTGCCTTCTCTCTACTTCATTCTCTATCATCTAACTCTCAGTCACTCTTTTTGGCCTGTCTATCTATCAAGATGGCATTCTCTGCTCTCGCCTCTCTCGCGCTGTTTGGTGCTTCTGTACTCGCGCAGCAGTATGCCGGAGACACGATTTATGGATCTTTGCCGCAGAGGAGTGGCTCCGAGATTGCTTACTTCAAGATCAGGGATCCGGCTGGCAAGAACGATCATCTTACGCTTATCAACTATTACTCTCTCGGCAGCGACGGGAACAGGATTAAGCCTTCGAATGTGCAGAGAGCGGTTATCATGATGTCTGGTCAGAGGAGAGATGCGGATCAGTATATTGGATACGTAGGTTGACTGCTCAATGGCGTACCTCTTATGCTGTATGTCTAACGCTTATATTCACAGGTCATGGATGCTCTGTCCACTGCAAACCCTGCCTACGGTCCGACCAAGGACAATGTCGCCATCATCGCTCCCTTCTTCGCCAACAATTTGGACAAGCATGTCGCCTACCCATTCGACGACGCCACAGGCTCATCCCAATCGAACGCCCTCGTCTGGGACGGCACCGACTGGGCGTACGGGTACGAAAACATCTACCCATCCTCCAGCACCAGCGTCTCCTCCTTCCACGTCCTCGACGAAATCGTCGCCTACTTCTCCGACCGTAACGCCTTCCCGCACATGCACGAGATCGTCGTCGCCGCCCACTCCATGGGCGCCCAGCTCGTCCAGCGCTACGCCGCCCTCACCAACGTCGCTTCCACCGACCGCATCAAAGTCACCTTCTGGCCCTCCGATCCCAACTCCTACGGCTGGCTCTCGGACGCCCGCCCGCCCGGACCCTACGTTGAATGCCCCAACTACGACAACTATCCCGCGGGTTTCAGCAACTACGAATCAGACAAGCTGAGCTACAACACCGCGCTTGTGAACCAAGGCCACGACGCCATCCGCGCAAACTACATGAGCAAGCAAGTCTCCTACCTGCGCTCCACTCTCGACTCCGGCGATTACCAGTCTGACTGCGGCGCGTACGCTACTGGTGGCAACCGCGACGTTCGCTTCTTGAACTTCATGAACATGTTTCCGCCGAAGTGCGACAATGGGCCCGCCAGTGGCAATTGCGATACCGTGGATTATGTCGAGGAGACGCACGATGCGTACGCGGCGTGCAGGTCCAGCCCGGGCATGTCGAGATTGTTTTACGATAACTTTGATGGCAATGGTGGGCGTGCGTTCGACTATGGGCCCAGGAGGACGAGTGGTGATAGCCCGTTTCCCGGGCAGTAGGCGTTGAGTTGGGGAGGAGGATGAGGACTGAGGACCTGCTGATGGGAGAACAGATACCATCGTGGGGACTCGATCCATTGACTGGTGGCGAGAGGATCTCATTTTCCATTTTTCCTTTCTTGTTGAGTGTGGATGATGTGGCATTTGGTATCGGCATTTCTTTATCATTTTCTTTCAACTAACCTATTTCGTAACATTCTTAATGTACCAATTCGCTCCACCTCCAGCTTTTGTCGACCTTTTGGCCCTGGATCTGCTTGCCCGATGCTAGTCGTACTCGATCAATCAGATCGTACAAGTCTCAATGGGAAGTGCAGCGACGCACACTTACAAAAGCACATACCCTGCCTAGAAAGCAAGCCTCCACGAAGTGTTCAGTTTCAGAAGCACAGCACCACAATCACGTTGCAATACCTCGAGCTCCCTCGTCTCAATATCTTCATGCAGAATATCTGGCGCACGTCAAGCCGAAAATCCCACAAGCGCCTTGCATTAGCATCGACGGAAGTCCAAGCCCACTGCAAATCCGCGATACCGAGACGCTGGAGTCAAGATGTCTTTAGAGCTTGGATAATAGGGCTTGCAAATCGTTGCAAAGCATGGTGATGTTCATATTACTTGGATTATATCATCTGAAGCTGAGAAGAACAGCACTGCTATCTGGCACCTCCACCTTCAGATCGCCATTGCGGCTGACTTTAACACTCTCGCCTCTTGTTACATTCTTCAGGAGCACCGGTTTGCCGTTGTCCAACTCGTAATTGTAACTGTACCCATCGAAAGTCGCGCCCGTGACAGCATCGCTGCCATTCGCCATGAGCCTCTGCAACGTCGCCGTTTTACCATTGCAACCCTTAGGCACCTGAAGGGTGAACTTGCCCACGCCGCGCGGCGCCGAGGGGACAGTGTAGTTGTTCTGAGCCGTAGTGTTGTGATCGTTGAGATTGATGAGCATGATCTTTGTCAATTCGCCGTTCACGTAGCTAGCGTACGCGGACTTCGTCTCGTCTTTCAGATCGATGTTGACGACTTGTGGACGGCGAGAAGATTTGGTAAGATCGCCGAGGAATGCTGCGACGGCGATGTTGCCGTAATATGGAGCCTTTGTGCCGATAGAGGTTTTGTTTGTGTTGATTGGCTGCCATGCTTGGTACCTGTAGTTTGTGCCTTGGTGCATGTGGGAGCGAGAGATATTGTTCACCGCCATCAGGAGGTTGGCGTCCACGCCCTGTGTATTTTTTGTCAGTACTTATTGTGATCTTAACGTATCTCAATAGAAACTCACCCATAGTGCAGCACCGAAAGTGTTGGAAAGACCAGGTGCACCCTGCCCAGCCAGGGAGTTGCCCTCAGCAAGGATAAAGGGCAGGTCGGCAGGATAATCAGGTTGCTTATGCAAGAGGGTCGACACATTGACCAAAAAGTTGACAGATTCAATCGTCTTGGTGTGGTTCATCAGAGTGGCACGTAGCGTGACACCAGGGTCATAGATACTGGCCTGGTAGCTGTAGAGTTCTCTCAGTATTGAACAACTTTTCTCGAGCTGCGATCAGCAGCACTAACACTTACTGGTGCGCACCAAAGACCTTGAGATTCTGATCTTTGCCCAAGCCAGCTTCCCAAGTCTTCACCACGTCCAGAACGCTCAGCTTGGGCGAGTCCGCGAATGACGGAGCGTACCAGTAATCGTCGGCAGCGGCGACATCTGGACAGTGTTCTTTCACAGCGTCATCGATCGCTTCGGTCCAATGTCGCCATTCAGCAGTGTACTGAGGCTCTCTGTAGTTACTCGGGCGCGCAGCTGGGAACAGCGTAGCGTTGATGCCCGGGAACACTATAGGATAAAAGTCTGCTTCGTTACCAAGCTCCCATCCAACGAGTTGATTGCGAAGTGATGAACAAGCATAAGGCACTTGGGCTAGCAGGGCAGCGCGAGCGCTCGTGCTGTTGTACTTCAGGTTGTAGCCGTGTGTGAAAGAAGTATCCGGCCAAGTGTGGTAGCTGTCGAAGAACTTGGGACCAAAAGTCAAGTTTGCCGGCTGGTCGGCAGTAGGTGTTGCGAACTTGAGGATCACAGCCTCCTTCTGGTCCTCGACGAAGAGGGCGTTGTCTTGAGAGCTGCCACCGACGCGGACGTAGGGCTTTGAGCCACTCAAAGACGCAATGTTGTTCAGGAGGTTGTTGGAGAAGGTGTTTGGATGGGTAAGGTTACCGGCATAGTCTGGGAAGTAGGAAAACTCAACCGAGAACGAGACAAAATGATCTAGCGGTACACCAGCACCATGAGGAGCCTCTGATGGGATCTTGACAGAGGTTGATGAGCTATCTGGCGAGCGAAGACCAAGTGTGGCCGCGACGGCAGAGTGAGGAATCTTCATAGTGGATGTATTTGAGGCAGGTGATCCGTAGGCGGTCTTGAAGTCATCCTAGCGGTCGCACTCGCTCATATATCTATAGTAAGACAGTTGATGTCATGTCCTTCACGTTCGGTCTTTGAATACTGCACCGATATATTAGTATCGGTGAAACGACATGCGGGGATAAACTCCATCAATAGGGTTTATCCGTGAGGGCACGATGGAGTAGACACCGTGCTCTGATTATACCATTGACGAAAACCCTTAGATTGTCGGCATTTGAAATAGTTATTTGATGCGCCCACATTTCCGTCGTCTCCCCATGGGGCTTTTGGCTGGGGAAATGTTCAAAAAGATATTGTGGCTGGCGTGCATTGCCGAGGTATTGGGCCAAAGGCGACGCTAGCACCGCCGCCGGAGCCGTCGTCCATGCTAATTGGGCATGCTCGGCAGCGAAGAAGTCCTCTCAGTCGCTATGGGCTCATTTGTGGTAAACTGCTGTCTTAGTCATGCAGGTGATCGTAACGAATGTTTGAAACGCTTCTAGACGAAGAGTGAAGGAAAGGGGAACATGTAGCGCGTGAGCAAATGCTTATATGCGATGTTGGTTCCAAAGTAAACATGGATCTTGAATCATGTTCTCGGATCCCCATATAGAATGCGTTCAACACGGCATTTGAAAGATGCGGAGAAAAGTATAGATGGATTAGAAACGCAAGAAAAGTATTGCCGATGCTGCTGTAAAGCAATTTAGTCCGCTTTGCTACGGTCATCCGACTTTGCAGACGCATTCTCCTTCGCGAAGAAAGCCTTCAGCGAAGTTATAAGTCGTACACCAGCTTCCGCTGTGTTGTATACCTCAGGAGACTCGGTCCAAAAGCGCTCTGCCTCCTCTGTGCTGTATTCTCGATCAATCTCATCTGCATTCGTAGCCTGTTCGCCGTTGATGGCGATGGTGGGTAATTGCTTTTCCAACTCCTTGACAGGGCTCTTCTCTCCGGTAGGTGTGCTCGGGTTGGAAGCCCCAGGAGTCGCCAGATGCGCTGGCCTACGCTCCCCAGCGTATGTGCGAGATCGAACGCGGCGCGAAGTGCCAGCTTTCTCCTCTGAGAAAGTTTCGAGATATGTCTTACGCATCATGAAGCGCTTCGCTTCAGATTCTTTCACAGCAGCGGAGCCGAATCTTTGAAAGAACCACCGCGCGCTGATTCTCACCGCCAGATACACCTGCTCGGCGATAAAGATGGTGAGCAAGAGTCGGGAAAGTCGAGTATCGGTGATCGGTCCTGGCCCGCGATAGATGTGCACCAAAGCAGCTGTTGACAGTGTACCCAACCAAGTCAAGAACTCCAGTGCCGCCACAGAGTCTCCAATAGAGTCGGCACGGATAGGCGGAGGGCGCTGGCTCTCGCTGCTCAGTTTGAAGAAGTCGCCTCGGAGTTCGACCCAATTGTTCAACAAGAACCCAAGTGGCATGAGCGGCCATGCCGGAGCGAACAATGTCAGGTAGCCAAATTGCACAACCATTTCCATGATATCTTCGTGAACGTCGTATTCATCTGCGTTAGTCTCATGGCGCAACCTCGTCAAAAGACGGGACTCTGTGGGATCGTCATTGAAGAGCTTGTTTTCTTCCGGTGTGTCGTAGTCCTTTTCGTGGAATGTTGCTGCTCGTTGCAACCGGTTGTGCCTGCGCCAAAAGTTCATAGCCTGGCGCTTGAGGTACGGATACAGAAACTCTTCCACGAAGTTCATGGCTTGCGCAGCCATCGAGAGCGAGATAATCTCTTCTTGAAGTCGATGCGGATCGACGTCGAAGGAGCTGACGACGTTCTTGCTCTCCCACGTCGAGGGTATGAGCAGAGGTATCAGCCGTGCGCCGTACGGGATGTACACGTATGCGGTAAGTACGATGGGGAAGAACGACGTGATGAAGTTGAGTACGAATGACTTTTGTACTTGGGCCAAGTCGTACTCATCCTTCGTACGGTAGTTTTCGTAGTCGGTCAACTTGGTGGCGAGCTCAGTAAGACTTGAGGTCATGTAAGGCAACGCCACAGAAAGCAAAATTGTAGGCAGGTACTGCAAGTACTGTGAGGGTAGATGTCAGTGAGAGTCCTTATCATTCTGACGAAGCTAAATATACCCAGCGATCTGCAAGCACACTGCCATACACATCCGACATGAGTGCCTCGATAGCGAAAGTGACAAGCAGCACAGTGCCTAGTGCCAGACCAGCGAGTGCAGCGAACGGCAGAAACCACATCTGTCTGAGAATGCGTTTGTGCGTTGGAAAGATGCGTTTCAACTCGCCGGTAACCGGGTCCACTTCCTCTCTTTCCCAGACGTATTGTGGCCTGTTTACTTTGAGCTCGCCCACGCCTCGGACGTCCCATCGAATGCTCAAGTCAATCTCCTCTCGTTTCCAGTATTCAACGAATACAACTCCCCAGAGGCAAGTAAAGGTCGCAAAAGCCGGAGAGTATGGTCCAGAGAAAAGCCATGTTAGAACGCCACATGCTGTGGGTAGGATGAGGAACAGTGAGTAGCACTGTATGAAAGCATAGTAGAAGGCAACCTTCTCTCCAAACAGCGCACGGATTTGATCGAGGTCAGTGTCTTTGAGAAAAGTTTTGCCAGCAAGATACTTCAGGAGTTTACGGTTAGCGAGCGCATCCTGTGGCGGATACGAAGCTGTGACACGCTTCCAGTCTCCGTGGCCAGGCGTGATACCTGCACCACCTTGCTCCTTGGTCCAAGTGACAAGGTGGTATGCTGATCGAAGGGCCTCGGCTGGTGTGTCAGATTTGACTACGGTCTTACTGTCGCCCAGTGGCTTGGTGTGAATGATGCCATACAACCAATCTTTCACTCTGCCTGGTAATCAGACACAAGGCTTCCATAGCACCGACCACGAGAGAACCGTACTCACCTCGATCGATACACTTCATTGCCGAGAAGATTACGGGGTGCACGTATAAACACGAGAAGAGATTGGCCATGGTTGTGCCGGACCTGTGTTTGTAGCCCACGACCTTCTAGGTGGTGGATGAGGGTGCGAAATTCTTCAGCAGCACCTCCTGTCTCTGCAATAGGGTCATTATCAGTCAAGTATTTCCAAAATGGCAGGCTCCTGCCACAAACCGAGATCCCTGAGTTCCGTACCAATGTCGTCAAAATCGTAAGCAAGAACCCAGTCGATTTCTACATCTTCTTCACCGCTCCGAGGCTCGTCGGTGCTCGAACGCGGAGAGATTAGTTCTTGGCTCGTGTCCAGCATTGACAAAGATCGAGGATCGCGTTAACGTAAGGGATACCACCTGTTTGTTGCTGGCGAAGGTCGTCAAGTGGATAGTCTTCTGCTATAGACTTACAGGTGCACCTCCTTGCCGGCGCAAGGCCAACAATCGTTCTACGCTTGGCATGACGTGTCCTCTTGTGTTTTACTTGATACTCTGGTGCTCAGGCCTGTTTTGACATGCGCGAAGTGGATGAGACGCGAATAAGTCTGGACTAGAGAGAGAAAGCGTGACCGCCCTACCCGTCAATCCCGCCTCAGCCTTGCGATAAGGCTGCCGGGATCCGATGAGATCCGGCTTGGCTGTATGAGGTTGTTGTCTTTTTTTCATAGTATTATTTTCTAAGCGTGCATCTCAGAGGCATCACAAGATTTGTCTAGATGGCCTAAATGGATGTTCCGAGTACACTCTTACCTTTTGTGGAAAGATCTTATGTCGAATCGCGAAGTCAACGCGATAAACAGTCTCCACAGTCCCCAAGCGTCGCGTTCAAGTCCATGCTTGTCTGCCGAGAACCAAAGGATCGTCTGTTCTTGAGTTCCAACAAGGAAGATTCTGACCAAAGAGTTTGAGCTGGTGCAGCATGCCGATGCATAATATTCAAACGGACGCTGTAACCAGGGGACTCCAGTGGGTATTACGCTCTCTGTCTCTTCGGCTACTTGGGATCAATCTGGTCACGGCGGACGTTGCCGAACGTGCAGGGGTGCTTCCTCCCTGCGAAATTTGGAATAAACCTCTTGTAATTCCGGCTGCAGTGGTTCTATACTTCACATGTTATCAGGATACAAGCTTTCATCATTGATACTCCGGGTTCGGCGTAGCTTGTGGAGAGCCAGGGACGCGAAGTCTTATGCGAATCCGGCAAGATTTGATTCTCACCAGGGCAGCAACCATGACTTGTTCCAGAACATGCAAAATCTTATACATCTGATGGTCTGCAGTCTTTCGACAGTGAAAGTTGCTGAAAAATCATGCAAGGGGGGCGTGAGTGCTCTCAAGAATTGTGCCTCACGAACCTGTTCCTGCAGTGTGAGACAATAACTGCAGCATGTCAAGGTATGACGACCTGAAACGGCTGATAATGGCGTCCTTCTACAGTAGAACGCAAGTACCTGGCGAGTCTGACATGCATACGAGCACTCTCCAATGGCGCATAGCTCCTTCGGTCATGTTTTCGACGTGGATGTCTTGTTCGCCAACACTCTGTGGACCAAGCCTCGCTTCGACTATCGCGGCCCCGCCAACTCCGCCAGACTCCGCGTCGAAGCCTGCAGCGAGAAAGATGGAGCTCGCAAGCTTCGAATGCTTTGTCGGTCGATAAACCGCGGAGAACATCTTGGCACAAACAGTGAGGATCATATGATTCTATTCAGCGGCTCATGCCCTTATACCCCTCTTTCGTTCCTCACTCTTGTCGTGGGGTAGATGTGGGGCGCATCGTGGCAACGCTGTGACATCGTGGAGATCGGACGGCATGAAACCGCCGATATTTTGACCGGCAGCACGAAGGAGCTGACCGTCCATCTTTGCTGCACGAAGACAGCAGGTCTTGATCAATGGACTGTCGATATATGCTTTCCTTGAGAAAGTGGAGATCGTGGAGTCAGCGGACTCTAACAATATTGCATTGAAATGGTGACGGCACACTGATGATCCAGCTTGGCAATTAATGAGAGGTAGGAATATATAATGGAGTTCATTGAGGGAATACAATATGGAGCGAATCAATTCATTCTGTCCCTTCCTCACGGCCTCAACATGTCGATTAGAACGCTGCTCACTTCAGCAGCAGCCTTTAGCGGCACTGTTCTTTCCCAAAGTGCAGCTGGAGTTGAAGACCTCGATAAACCAGGAAGAGATCTGTACGAGAAAGATCTCTCAGCCTGTCCCGGATACATCGCCACGAATCAGCATGAGACTAGGTCGGGATTCTACGCCGATCTTTCACTTGCAGGCGAGGCTTGCAATGTCTTCGGCACAGATCTGCCTGACTTGAAGTTGGAGGTCGAATATCAAACCAATGAACGCCTTCACGTCAAGATCAAAGACAGCAACAACACTGTCTACCAGGCAAGTACTGCTAGAATGATCAAAAGAACAGTCGTTAATTGTCGCCCAGGTCCCAGATGAGGTCTTCCCTCGCCCAGGATTCGGTCAGTGGTGCTCACCCAAGGACTCCAAGCTGAAATTCGATTTCCAAGCGGATCCGTTCTCTTTCACCGTCTCTCGTACGGATACCAGAGAAATTCTTTTCGACACCACTGGTGAGAAGCTGGTCTTCGAAAGCCAATATGTGTACCTCAAGACTCATCTCCCGGAGGAGCCTCACCTGTATGGTCTCGGCGAACACTCCGACAATTTTCTGCTCAACAGCACCAACTACACAAGGACGATCTACACCAGAGATGCTTACGGTACTCCTCAAGGCGAGAACCTCTACGGAGCGCACCCCATCTACTTTGACCACAGAGGCAACGCTACCCACGGTGTCTTCTTGCTGAACTCCAACGGTATGGACGTCTACATTGACAACACTGATGGTCAGTACCTCGAGTACAACATCATCGGGGGTGTCTTGGACTTCTACTTCATTGCTGGACCTTCCCCACGAGATGTCGCGACGCAGTACGCCGAGATCGCACAACTACCTCTCATGAGTCCTTACTGGGGTTTAGGATTCCACCAATGCAGATATGGCTACCAAGATGTCTACGAGGTTGCTGCTGTCGTTGCAAACTATTCGGAAGCGAAAATTCCTTTGGAGGTTATGTGGACTGACAGTAAGTCTAAACGAGGCGTGAAATACTTGATGACCTGACAAAAGCTAAGACACAAACAGTCGACTACATGGACCGCAGAAGAATCTTCACACTAGACCCAGAAAGGTTCCCCGCCGATCTTGTCAAGGATCTTGTTGACACAATTCATGCCAGAGACCAGCACTACATTGTCATGGTGGACCCGGCTGTGTACTACAAAGAGTCCAACCCAGCGCTCGATGAGGGTCTCCGCTATGACATCTTCATGAAGGAAAATAACGGCACGAACTACCAAGGAGTCGTTTGGGCGGGACCTAGCTACTTCCCAGATTGGTTTAACCCAGGCTCCCAGCAGTACTGGGACGAGCAGTTCATTAACTTTTTCGATGGCGTCAACGGTCCCGACATTGACGCTCTCTGGATCGATATGAACGAGGTAAGTTGCAACTCTCACCCGAACCGGTCTTACGAATGATCGGCTGACGTGATGTACACAGCCCGCAAACTTCTATAACCGCCCGTACCCTGGCAACAACACCACTCCCGAGGCATTTGCCGAAGCCGATAACGACCCTCCAGAGGCGCCTGCTGTCAGAGATGGACCAGATGCTCCCATTCCCGGTTTCCCTGCCAGTTTGCAGCCCAACTTCGCCACCGAAGATACGACCAAGCGTGCAGTAGCTGTCACCAAGCGCTCGACCAACAAGGGCCGTCGTGGCCGTGGCGCTGGCCGTTGGAGCTCTGGTAAGCGTCACTGGGGCCAAGGTGGTCATGGAAAGGTTGGTGGACGCTGGCAACACGGTGGTAAAACCGGATCTGGATGCGGAGAGAACGAGTGTAAGGGCTTGCCTAACCGTGAACTCATTCGCCCGCCATACATGATCCAGAATGGAGCCGGGTAAGTATTCTTGACGTACCATCTGGCGGCCTCAAATGTCTAGCTAACAAGACACAGCCCGACTCTTGCTGACGGTACTGCCGACACCGACGTGATTCATTCGGGCGGCTGGGCTGAGTACGACACTCACAACCTTTATGGTGCAATGATGAGCACTCAGTCTCACAATGCCATGCGTGCAAGGCGTCCCGACGATCGTGCGCTTGTCATTACTAGAAGTACTTTTGCTGGCTCTGGCAAAGATGTCTCTCACTGGCTTGGAGGTATGTCGACAATGACATGGTATCATACAGATGCCTGAATGCTTACTAACTCCGGCATCCCAGACAACCTGTCCGAGTGGTTCCAGTACCGCTTCTCAATCTCTCAAATCCTGCAAATGGCCAGTCTCTACCAGATCCCCGTAGTCGGACCCGATGTGTGTGGCTTCGGAGGCAACGTCACCGAGACTCTCTGCGCTAGGCAAGTAAACACAGACCGATCAAAGACAGCACCCACTAACATAATATCTGTAGATGGTTCACGCTCGGTGCCCTCGCCTACCCCTTCTACCGCAACCACAACGAAATCAGCGCAAGCGACCAGGAAGCCTACCGCTGGCCTCTCGTAGCCGAAGCCGCAAGGAATGCCATGTCCATCCGATACCAGCTCCTTGACTACCTCTACACCGCTCTCTATAGGCAGAACCAGACTGGACTTCCAACCTTGAATCCTCTATTTTTCAACTACCCCGAAGATACCAACACCTACCCCATCGACCTGCAGCTCTTCCTCGGCGACGGTATCCTCGTGAGCCCCGTGACTGAAGAGAACAGCACGAGCGTCGAATATTACCTCCCCGACGACATCTTCTACGAATGGGGCACTGGCAAGCCGGTCCATGGCCAGGGCGAGTACGTCACCGCTGAAGTCGACTTCACCGAGATCACAGTCCACTACAAGGGCGGCATCGTCTACCCGCAGCGCATCGAGAGCGCGAATACCACCACAGCGCTCCGCACCAAGGGCTTCAACATCGTCATCGCGCCCGGTCTCGATGGCAACGCCGTTGGATCTCTGTACCTCGACGATGGAGTCTCCGTCGTGCAAGACACTGTGTCTGAGATCGACTTCAAGTATGAGAATGGCAAGTTCAGCATGACGGGCTCGTTCGAGTACAATTCTGGCGTTAATATTGAAACTATCACGCTTCTCGGTGTGGATGCTACGTCTGATGGTGCGGAGGATGCGGACTATGATGCGGAGAACAAGAAGCTGGTGCTCCATGTTGACGTGCCATTGACGGGCAAGTACGAGGCCACGATTGCATGATTATGACGATGCACCTTAGCCTTTCGAAAGTTCAGCATACTGAACTACACGAAAATGGGTCGAACGAACATATGGATGAATGAACAACAAGATCAAAATTCTCAGCATTTCAACATCACTTTCATGCACTCATAATCAAATCAAAAACTTTTCCCAGCGCGCTCGCCCACTCCCTCAAGCAGACTTCCCCTCACGCTTGACTCCATACCTCTCCTGCCACTCCCTCCTCAACATCGCCCCCAAGAACATATCATGATACTCCCCGTCATACCACAACACCTCCCTCTTCCTCCCCTCATACACAAAGCCCAATCGCTCATACAATCTCCACGCGTCCTCGTTATAAGCAAAAGCGCCAATCGCCACACGATGCATGTTCGCGTGGCGGAAAGCCCACTCGGTTGCCCAAAGCACGGCTTCAGACCCATAGCCCTGGCCTTGGTATTGTGGCGCGAGGTGAATTCCGAGCGAGGTGTTACGGTGGTGGACCATGCCGGCCTCGGAGTTCGACAGGGAGATGGCGCCTATTGGGGTTGGGACTGGTTTTTTGGGCGGGCTGTCTGGTGATGTCTCTGTGGCGATGGATTCGGTTGCTTCGGGTGGTGGCAGGCAGATGATGCATCCGATCAGGGATTTTTCTAGGACCTCGCGGTAAACTTTTGCGCCGGCTGTGCCTTGGGGGACGGGGAGGAAGGGGACGGCGTTTTGGTAGCCATCTGAGCTTTCTCCGTTGATGGATTGCAGGAACTCTTCGTCTGAGGTTTCGACTGGGCGGATAATGAGGCGTTTTGTGCGCCAGATGTTGCGGTTTGTTCTGGAGGCCATGTTCGCGTGGCTGCGGGAGCTTTGCCGGGGAGGCTTGTTCTGTTGCTTGTTGCACTGTGTGCTTGGTAATTTGGAACTTGTACAGAGTATATATCAGCTACATGAAGCTGTTGCCTAGAGATTATGACTGATAGCGATGTTGCAATTGCAGCGTGACCCACTCGAGCCTAGTCTAGCCTGTCCGTGGTGACTACCTACTGTCAGCTGTGGTAGTCTATACTTGATGTGCCCCAAAGTCTAATTATTTCAGCTCGACGGTCGCGCGTGGCCAATCGAGAGAGCGACTTGTGGGTTCATGATGACTCCTGGCCTCTTGTGGGAGTTTTTGGTGAGAGTGTTATCGGAGCGCCTTCTTCTTCGGGGTCGAAGGATGTATTCGGTATTTCCCATTGTGAGATAGATAAGCATCCGACTCAGCCGCTGAGCGTTTCCATCTCAATATCCCGATTCGAGGGTCATCGGATTGAATGATAGAAAACCTAGCTTGTGCATTGTGGAAGAATTTCATGGACCTTCACGTGCACACGCGTGAATGTGTGTGCACACCCAATGTTTTGAAACTCGGATTCCAGTCATTCAGATCAATAGAATGGAGATGCCTGCACTTGACAACCCTAAGAGTCAGAATGCTTATAGACCCTAAGTCACAGCCACACAAGC
Source organism: Melanodothis sp. VS III C KN 2 (assembly GCA_019775565.1). Lineage (NCBI taxonomy): Eukaryota > Fungi > Ascomycota > Dothideomycetes > Cladosporiales > Cladosporiaceae > Melanodothis > Melanodothis sp. VS III C KN 2. The sequence continues at coordinate 1,359,601 of JACWFM010000037.1, read as the reverse complement.
CATCAAGGAGCGAATACTGGGGGTGGAAGAAGCTTGTCTCGACGCATGTCGTGACTTGTCTTTGACTTCACCTGCCATTATCGCCACCACCAAGATGCTTCTTTCGGTGTTCCTTGTGAGCTTGCCTCTTCGGATACGCCGGTTACTCGTTCGGTTACCTCGCCCGGCAGAAATAACATCACCTCACGTGAACAATATAATGCATGCAAGCACGGCATGCCAACCGTAGCCCCGCAGCTTGGTATCGCTGTTTGCTCGCTTTTCTGCCGCATGAGGCTCTCCGGGCCGGTCTTGCGGTCTAAGTTCTTTGGCTGTAACCGAGGCAGGCCAGGGTAAAATCAAAATGAAATGAGTCCCCTTCAAGTGGGCCGGTCAGCGTCATCCCCTCCATCTAAAAAGCGTGGCAGTGAAAGATAATTGCCGCTCCGGACTGCAACTTGACCGGGAGCACCCAAGCCCAGGCGCACCGCCAGGAAACTCTTCTCATACTGTATTACACTTTGGCCCGTGGCATGGCACTTAGTCGCACCCGGCGGCCTGAAGTTGCATGTTCTTTGCAGCACGATCGTCGCGATCTACAATGCCAGCCAAGATGCCCGGCGAACCGTTACACCCAGCACTCGCAGCCCGCGGTGCAACCTGCCTCGAGTATCCCCGCATCTCACCCTGCACAATGCACGCCAGGCACCAGGCACGGCATCGATGCAGTCATGTAATCATGCTCCACGCGCGCCACCGCCCGCATGATGATGATGATGTCTTGGTCGCTGCATCCATTGTCCTGCAGCCTTCGGGCCCATCGTACTCAATGCAAGGACCGATCCAAGCCGTCAAGGAATACAGATTGCTAGCGCCCTGCTGGCTTTAGTACCGTTGTTTCACCCTCCTCCTCACCCGCGCTGCACAATATGGGGACCCCAGGGTTGCACGTGGAGATGATCTTGGTAAAATGAGATGCATCCACCCCAGAGAGCGGAGAAACAAAGAGCTCGCCCATCCACCGGCATCCTTCAAGAAGCCTCAATCAACAGCCCGGTGGTGCATATGGTGCAGATCCACAAAGCCATGGGTTGGGCACTACTGCCCTTGCTCCAACTAATCTGCCTCGAGACTAGTTTCCGCGACATCTGATCGTGAACGGCGCTCTTCTTGCCTCATTCAGTATCGAATCCTTGGGAAGCCATGCCCAGCACGAGGCTAAGGTAGGTGCGGGGACCGGCACCTGCATGTTACATGCAGGCTTAGAGCTCGATGAGCTGTGAGCTCGCTTGGTAAATTTATTCCTCCAACAATTTCCCCAATGGCGCATCATACACTGAGGGACTACAAATAAGCTGCAAGCTCCCTGCCGAGCATCACATCGCACTCTTCGTCCTTGCATACTTCAGCCCGCTTCATAAAGGAAATCTTTACCCCCACCGCTGTTTCTTCAGCACTCTTCACCCAGCAGCTTTTCCTGCACCGCCGTTGACGACCGTTCGTCTTCATCGACATGGGTTTCCTACGCTCGTCTGCCTTCCTGGCGGCACTTCCTCTCGCTCTCGCGCAGAACGGAACCAACTCCAGCACACCAAACCCCTTCAACAACCCTGGCGCAGTTTCCGGCCAGACATCTCCACCCAGCTACCCTTCTCCTTGGGGTGAGGGTCTCGGTGACTGGGAGGATGCCTACGCTCAAGCCAGAGAGTTTGTCTCTCAGCTCACTCTCCTCGAGAAAGTCAACTTGACCACTGGTGTTGGTTGGGAAGGCGAGAAGTGCGTTGGCAACACCGGTGCCATTCCCAGGCTCGGGTTCAAAGCGCTCTGTCTGCAGGACTCACCTCTGGGTGTCCGATTCGCCGACTACGTTTCCGCTTTCCCTGCTGGCGTGACAGTTGCCGCGACATGGGATCGTGACCTCTTCTATCTCCGCGGTCACGATATGGGCTCGGAGCACCGCGACAAGGGCATCGATGTCCAGCTCGGTCCTGCCATTGGACCCATCGGTAGACACCCTGCTGGGGGTCGGAACTGGGAAGGTTTCTCCCCCGACCCTGTTCTCTCAGCAATTGGTGTCCACCACACTGTGAAGGGTATTCAAGATGCTGGTGTCATTGCTTGCACCAAGCACTACATTGCCAATGAGCAAGAACACTTCCGTCAAGGCGGACCGAATGTTAGCGAGGCAATTTCCTCGAACCTCGATGACGTTACTCTGGTATGTTGAGAAAACAAGTCACTTTGATGGTCGTCCCTAACAGCTTCCAGCACGAGCTTTACGTCTGGCCGTTTGCTGAGGCCGTCCGCGCGGGCACTGGCTCGATCATGTGCTCCTACAACCAGATCAACAACAGCTATGCTTGCCAAAACTCTCACCTCCAGAACTACATCCTCAAGAATGAGCTTGGTTTCCAGGGTTTCATCATGAGTGATTGGTCTGCGCAGCACGCCGGTGTAGCTACCGCTCTCGCTGGTCTCGATATGACCATGCCTGGTGACGTTGGCTTCGACAGCGCTACATCTTACTGGGTAAGACAATCAAGCTTCGTGAAGGTAACGATTTCAACTGACACAGAGACAGGGTCCCAACCTCACCGCTGCCGTGCTCAACGGCACCGTTCCCCAATACCGCCTCGATGACATGGCAGTCCGCATCGTTGCTGCCTGGTACTACGTCGGCCGTGACTCCAACCAGCTTGAAGACGGTCCCAACTTCTCCTCTTGGTCAAAGGACACCCTCGGTTTCCGCCACGCATACGCTGGAGAAGACTACACTCAAATCAACGACCACGTCGATGTCCGTGCCGACCACGCCGAAGCTATTCGCAAGGTCGCTGCCGATGGAACTGTCCTTCTCAAGAACAATGGCGCTCTGCCACTCTCGGGCAAAGAGAAGCTTACTTCCGTCTTCGGTCAAGACGCTGGTGAGAACCCTTACGGACCTAACGGTTGCGCTGACCGTGGCTGCAACTACGGTACCTTGGCCATGGGCTGGGGTAGTGGTACTGGTAAGCTTGTGTATAACTCCCCATTCTACAGGTGAGATGCGCTAACCATGTTACAGCCGATTTCCCTTACCTTGTCACTCCCCTCGAGGCCATCAAGGCTGAGGTTCTCAACAACGGTGGCACTTTCGAAAGTGTCATTGACAACTACGCCTACGCTCAGCAAACTGCTCTTGCTCACCGTACTCTCCAAGTCGGTGGTGCATGCATTGTGTTCGCGAACGCCGATGCTGGCGAGGGATACATCATCTTTGATGGCAACGAGGGAGACCGCAACAACCTCACTCTGTGGGATGCCGGTGACGAGCTCATCAACACTGTTGCTTCCGAGTGCAACAACACCATTGTCGTCATGCACACTGTCGGTGCTGTTTTGGTCGAGCCCTGGTACGAGCATGAGAACGTCACCGCTATCATCTGGGCTGGTATCCCTGGTCAAGAGTCTGGCAATGCGATCACGGACATCCTCTACGGCAAGGTCAACCCTGGTGGAAAGACTCCTTTCACTTGGGGCGAGACTCGCCGCGACTATGGTCCATCTGACGTGATCTACGAGCCGAACAACGGTGCAGGTGCTCCTCAGGACAACTTCGTTGAGGGCATCTTCATCGACTACCGTTACTTCGACAAGTTCAACGAGACTCCTATCTACGAGTTCGGCTACGGTCTCTCGTACACCACATTCTCTTACAGCAACCTGCAGATCACCGCGAAGGATGCACCTGCCTACGAGCCGACCACTGGCGAGACCCCTGCCGCATCTACCTACGGCACTATCAGCAACAGGACAGCTGACTACCTCTGCCCTCAAGGCTTCGAGTTTGTCTTTGCTTACATCTACCCCTGCCTGAACAGCACCGACTTGAGGACTGCCACCAACGACCCCCAGTATGGTCTTAACTACACTTGGCCCGCTGGCAGCTCCGACAGCACACCTCAGCCCCGTCTCCCTGCTGGCTCTGACAACAGCCTTGGTGGGAATGCAGGCCTCTACGAGGTTCTCTTCACTGTCACCGTAGATGTTACCAACGACGGCAAGGTCGCTGGTGACGAGGTTGCCCAGCTTTACGTCAGCCTTGGTGGTCCCAACGATGCCGTCCGCGTTCTCAGGAACTTCGAGCGCCAAACTGTCGAGGTCGGTGCTACCAAGACTTTCTCCTTCGACCTCACCAGGAAGGACCTCAGCAACTGGGACACCGTCGCCCAGGACTGGTAAGATACTCCCACGCTATCATGACTTACCGTGAACGTATACTAACATTTCCCAGGGTCATTTCCGATTACCCCAAGACTGCCTACGTTGGCAGCTCGAGCCGCAAGCTTCCTCTCAGCGGCCCACTCAACCTCGCGGGCTCACCCGGCGGGTACGGCAAGCCCAAGCCGCGTTACGTGAGGATGTAGAATAAGGATCGCTGTTGTTAGAGTAGTGATACTCATATGCTATGATACTTGACAATGTTTTTACTCCATTTCCGACGAAATCACGAAGTACACATAATGACAGTTCCTCCCACGTATGCCAGTCCCACAAAAAGAATCTTCATCTTGCACTGTGTCATACATCATTACACACGCTCAAATCGTTCACCCCTGCTTCACATTCTTGAAATCCCCATACGCAGGCGGCGCATCAACAAGCTGTTGCTCCACCACATTCCCACCAGGCGTCGCCCTAACCCTCTGCATCCCCCCCTCCCTCTCCCCCTCCCTCCCCTGCAAACCACCACCTACACCCACACCAAGAGGCCCACTCGGCACTTCACTCAAGAGTTTCTCGAGCTTAATCTCCACATCCTTCTTAAACGCCCTGAAAGCCTCCGCAACATCCCTCCCATCCCTCTCCGAAGCGATCTTGACTCTAATCACGCCCGCCTCATCGATCGCAACGAGCGTCGCAAGCACGCGGGTTCCATCGTCGGGCTCCGAAGGCGAGCCAGGCATAAGCTGACGCCAGCCTGGTTTTGACGATCCAGCCGGCGGGGTCGTTGGCGTTGGCGGGAGCGGGGAGTGGCGGCGCGTGAAGAAGAGTTTGATGTCGTGGGCTTCGAGGTTGAGGGTGCCGTTGGAGGTCAGGAGGGAAATCAGGCCATCTGTGGATCGTATTGCGTTAGTCTCACGGATGTGTCCCTTGATTGGAGGCGTTGGGGAGGTCGAGACTGACAGATAAATTGATCGCGGTCACCATCACTGGCGAAGGCTTTGGTGCCTTTGTCTACCCAGTCGCTGTTTTCGTTTACGCCGTATTGCGGTGCTATGGGCGGGAGGGCTTTGGAGATGCGGCGGTAGAGGGTTTGGGGTTTGGATTCTTCGTTGCCCATGGTTTTGAGCGTTGACAAATCTGCAATTTGGATTATAAAAGGAACACAGACTTCGCAGGAGTGTCTAGATTTATAATATGAATCGATAGCATCGATCGCAAGCCGTGCAAAGGCCCTATTTATGATGTCGCTAGCACTCGAGTCTCGCGTAGGGCTGTGCTGCTGTGCATATGCGCATGCGCTGAATGGCGCCTGATCCGGCATAGTGTGGTCGAAGGATTGGAACGGTGCAGCCAATGCGAATGCAACGTTCGAAGCTTCAGCCACCACTATCTGCGGTATTCGGCCAGGCCGAAGCTGACATCCAGTTTCTTGCTGCCTGGTGGAGATGTGACCGCAGCGACGTTTCGTTGGTCGCGAAGACTTCGAGTTTGATGGCATGTTCAGATAGGTGCACAAACGGGTGCTCATGATTCTGTTCATGTTTGACGGCGCATGGCTTCGGTCACGCCTTAGATTCTATCAAATCGTATGGGGAGGGGACGCCGCGGACAAGATCGGCATTGACCAGTGCCTGACCAAAATCATCGTGAAACGTCATACATCACAACACAAATTTGCTCTCTGCCATCAAACCGGGTAGCCCTCGCATACTCTTCAGCATAGCCGCATGGCCATCTTGGTACATCTCCTTGACATCACCAGCGACCTTTCCAACAGATTCCGACTCGCCCGCATTTCCAAATGGAAGCTCATCCGGCTCGCACACAGTGCCATTATCGGGCAACTCTCCAGTGTGGAAGTACCTTCTTATGTGGTTGACCGTGCAAGAAGAGTATACACTGCCCGAAGTATGACCCGTCGAGTTCTGCGTCAGGACAATAGAGCCAGGGTATCCTTTGCTCATCGTGAAAGCGTTCTTAAGAGGCGTAACTGGATCGTAGGTGTTTCCAATCATCAGAATTGGGTGCGAGGTATTCGCTTTGAAAGGTGCCGTGAAGCGATAGACCGGGCGAGTCTTGTAGTGAATGCAGTACATGCGGAACATGGCCCACATGGGTCCGATTGACGGCGAGCGCTTAGCTAGATCATGCCAGTATTCGGAGAATTCTGATTTCGTCATGGCGCTTTGGTCGTCGCCATCTGCGCAGGCTATGGCCATCGTTGCGTCAGGCGCGAGGACACCAACGATGGAAAAGCCTGGATCATCGTCTTCTGAACATGTGAGTTTGTGGTATGGTTCAAGGAGGTCCGCGAACAATGTGCCGTTCCCTTGCTCGACGCCTGCGAGTAGGTTGGCGATCTGGGGGAATGAACGGATAGGGCTGTACATTCCCGCAAAAATGAGATGTTTGGCATCAGAATAAGTGATGACTTCGGGATTTGGGCCAATGACCGGCAGTGGGTTGTGTATAAGGCTGTTGGTAATGTTTTGCACCCGTGCCTCTACACCTGCAACGGTAGTTTCGCCAGTGGAGTTTGCAAGAGCACAAGCGGGATAGCCAGCTCGAGCACAGTGATAGTAGAATTCATGTACCTCCTTCTCGGTATCTCGCAAGTTGTCAGTCCACAAGCCTTTGCGATAATCATCCGCGTCCACGAGGCCGTCAACTCGCATTCGATGAATCCGGTCTGGGAACATTGCGGCGAAAGCAAGTCCGAGGTAAGTCCCATAAGAGCCGCCGCTGTAGTAGATCTTCTCCTGACCTGGCTTGTATCTGAGTGCTCCCGGTATCCGTGAGTCGACCGCAGGTCTACTGGGCTGCTTCACAGCTCCGTTGCAACCTTGGGTTTGCGAAGATATGATGCTTCTTGCTTCGGCCTCGCGCCATCGACCATGGTGCTCAATCAGCTCTATCATGTCTCGAGCAGCATGAGCAGTAGTTACGTATGGCTTGATATCCTTTCCATCGCCTGAGGGAAGTGAGCAAGATCCTGCTCTCGCGATTGCCATGGACCAAAGCCTGCCCAGAGTGGCATCCGATCCGCCCAAGACGCCTTCTTCCATCACACGCAACGCCCATCCTTTTCCCAGGCCAGAGTCTGCAAAGCAATTCACATTCGGGGCTGTAAATCCCACACCTCTTGGGTCGAAGGACATTATATCGAAGAATTTGCCGTTCGGGTCATCGAGAGATAGCGAGTCGACACTGTGGCGAATTCTTTCTCCTGCGCCAACAACATATTCAATGCCGCTGCCGCCAGGTCCACCCGGATTGACAATCAATGGACCAGCATACCTCGGGTCTGTGATTGGTACTACCGCAGGCCTCCTGATTACCGCCAATGACAGAGTTCCGTTGGTGGTTTCATTCCAGTAGTCTAATGGAAGTTCAAGTCGTGCACACTGTAACTCTCCCCAGCCAGGATAGCATGCAGAATACTTGAGGTGCTTGTAAGTTGGAGCTGTGAGCCAGCTAAAGTCCCTTGCGTTTGCTGTGAATTCTTCGCTTGTTTCCGGGAAAGTCCAGCGGATCTCAATGTCAAGCGATCGAGGTCCATATTTCCACAGAAAGCCTAAAAGACCGCAGACAATTACAATGGCCGCTTTTTTGGCAGTGAACCACCTAGTCTGAGGCGGCGATTGCCGTCCCTCCGCATGCACGAGTTGCTTCGTCATATTAAGCTGTTGGGGGCGACGGGAAGAGCCAAGTCTGCATCAAACATGGGCAAATAGATAAAACATTCTCGACGAAGATTCGCCTTTTCAGTCAAAGCTGCAGGTATCCACCACCTGCCCCAATCAGGCACCGCTCAAGAGTGGGAGGCTGAGCCAAGCACCTTGCCGCGTAGCTTGCAGTAGCCTGGCGATCATCGTGCAAGACAATTGATGCATTCCGGGATGAAGGTGAAGGATATGCTGACGTATCGATACAATTTTTAATATGGCCGGTATCAATTGACAAGCTGCAAGTCTTCTCGTGATTGTCAAGTGACGTTGTCTTTGAACAGCAGCGTGGAAGATAGCGTTGAAGCATTCACGCCGTTTCTGCCTCAGGCTTACAACCAAGGTTCGTTCCTGCCTCTGCTTGTGCTGCGCCTCCGCAATCACATGCGAAAGGCGCCTTCCCTATTTTGGCACCATGCGACCACGCGTGTAACCAAAGACACCACATTCGCCGCCTTAGCTGTTCACACTGCGCACCACTGCAACATAAAATACCAAAGCCACGTGATGCGTCTTCAGCCTATGGTGCACGCGCAGGATACCTCTGCCACGCAGCTCGATCTCGACTGAATACATGACAAAATCGCGTATCAGGAAGCAAGCAACCATCCAACTACCCTCCATATCACATATCACCATGGGTTCCGCGACGATTGCCGAGGAGTATCGCTCCTTGAGCCGCCAGCCACCTACCGACCCGGATATCCAGGCCACACTATCCGACTACCTTACATACACCGAGCACTTCCCTTCCCACGTGACACGCGCCCTAGCACTCATCAAGCAACAGACCGACAAAGCTGAGGAGAAAATCGCTGGCATACACAGAGACACAACATTATACGCATTATTGCCAAAACTGTCAGGGAGCGCAAGACCTGACCCGGTGGAGTTGAGGAAGAACATCAGCTATGCGTTGGAGGACGCAGAGAGAGCATGTCGCATGCGCGTGGAGGAAGCTGTCAGATTGGAGGAGATGGCGAAGAGAGAGGCAGGCAGGCTTGATATTGTGGTGGAGAAACTCAAGGCGCAGCCTATGCCGCCCTCCAGGGATCCCACACCGGCAGCCGCCGAACAACGAGCGCTCACCTCGCCCAATCTTAAACGGGAAAGCAGACTGGGCGTTCGGCCCGACGAGATCAAGGTCGCCGACAAGATGAACAAACGACTTCTGACTGATAAGGCTGCGAGCAAACTTCGAGGGAGAAAAGTCATGGTGCCTGGGGAAGTCCTTCCTCCACCAGATCCCAACGCACCTATCGAGACCATGAGCGACTGGACTTCACCGCGTGTCTCGCCTCCAGTGGAGGAACCCCCCGTTCGTACTTTGAAACCCACAACCCCTCGCCCTCGCTCGCGGACACCCAAGCCGCCCAAGCCGGAGAAGGATAAGACCAGCAAGAGTCCGTTGACACCCAAGAGGGCTCCGCGGCCACCTGGTCAGCCAGGCACAAATGCACATTCCTCCCTGGCAGGTATCAGCACTTCAAACGCCCTGCTAGCTCTCAAGCCTCCGCCAGATACTGCAGTCAAGGGAAGCATGTGGATGCCTTGGATGAGACTGACGGAATGGGAGATGGCGAAACTCCGCAAGCGCATGAAGAAGAACGCCATCTGGATACCCTCGTCTACTATGGTTAGACGCGAGCTCAAGAATCTTGGTCGTGGCGTCAACGGCCGAGAGGCAGCCAAAGCTGCAGCTGAGGCTGGTGGAGAGCCGTTCGTCGATGACCCAGGCGACACAGACCCGACGAAAGTGGAGATATCGGGTGACGAACAGGCTACAATGACTGCCATGCTGGGCAATACAGCCTACACTGATCAAGACGAGGATGCTGATGCTGAGCTTATCAATCGCGGCATGCGCTTGAACGAGGCGAAGAAACTCAAGCGCGCGCGCATGCTCGAAGAACAGAAAGAGGCTGCCGCACAGCTAGCACGCGAGCAAGGTACGGATGCACTTCCAGCTGATTCAAAGGCGGTCACAGACGGGAAAAAACGCAAACGCGACGACACACCCGCCGGCCCCTCTGTTGACGCTCCCATTGCGAGCCCGGATCCGTTGACGAAGGTTGCCCCTCCACCAAAGAAGCTCAAGATTGCACTTCCGCCAGCCCCTGCTGCCGCCGGCACTGCTTCAAAGGTCCCTCTTGCTCCGGCAGGACCAAGCGCGTCGACCAATCCCTCTGCAGCCCGCCGCGCAGCAACGCCACCACTCTCAAAGCGTCCAACCCTTGTACTCAAGGCTAGCAAGGCAGTGAGCGAAGAGCCTCCCAACCGCAGAGTCAGCTTGCGCCGAGGTAGCAACGGCGAGATACCCGTTGGCGATGACGAGAACATTGGCTCGCCCCGTGGGTCGGCACCTAAAGCGCCCACCAGACGCAGCAAGCGCCCGGCCCCTGGCGTGATCACGAACGGCGACCACGAAAGCGCGAAAGTCGGAGTCTCCCGGCGCAAGTCTGCTCCTAAGAAGAAGTCAGCTCCTTCGAAACCACACACTCCGACCACCGCCAGCGCACCGCCACTGGAGCCTGCTCTCGAGGAAGAGCAAGAACCAATTGATCCAACCGAGCCGAGGTATTGCACTTGCGGCGATGTCAGCTGGGGCACGATGATTGCATGCGACAACGAGGAGAACTGTGAGAAGGAATGGTTTCATCTCTCTTGCGTCGGGCTGGAGGATTTGCCGCCCAGGCGTACCAAGTGGTATTGCCCTGATTGCAGGAAGAAGCTGAAGTTGGGTGTCAGCACCAACGGGCTGGTGGGTAGAGTTGGCAGTGCGACCGGTGCGGGTGCGGTGCGCTAAGGCGTATCTAAATTTGGTTGGTCATTATGGCGAGCGGTCATAATGTTTGGTGAAATTGCTTGCGGGTACGAGTATGGCTAACGACAGCGACGAGAAGAACTGTATCGGCGTAAGCAGTCTTTGATACCCTAATCCTTTTTTCTAGCTCAATCCGTTTCATCCATTGCCCTCTCACAGTAGACATGTTTTCATGCACCACTCACTCACGTTAATCTAGTCACTGCGCCTCGAAAAGTCGCATAAGTTTTCAGCGTCTGGGCACGCGACAGTCAGCAACGCTGTTCTTGCGCATCATTTCCTTCTTTCAACGATACGGTGGTCATCTCGAGAAATCACGTTTGCACCATCTACAGAACCTCCACTACATGTACACACACTCAATTTAGAGATCTACACAATTCACTTCCGCTTTGCGAACCGTCAGGCACGACTTTTCGCAACACTATTCTCGCCCACCATTTCCTGCTCCTAGAACGACACCTCGTTCATCCTGGGCGACTACATTTGCGTTCTTGTCGATACGCCATCAAGCACACACAGACACGCACACGGCCAACCCACGACTACTGTACACCTACGCCAGACACGCCCGCCGACCGAAGTTTTTGCAACTTTCCCACAAGTCCTCGCAATGGCGGCCGTGGAAACTATGGACCGTATTCTGCTCCTTCTCTTTACTGCGCAGGAGACATTCATTGTCGCGGACAGGTGTCTCAGCAAGTGCCTAAACATCAGACCGGTCATCTCCATCTCGACTTTCTTCTACTGCTGTCCGGCGAGCCACATTCTGTTGGTCCTGGGCTTCAACTCACCCATATACGTTGCTGCTTGCCTTCTCAACATCCTCGGTGAAACTATTGCAGTCGTCACTGGCGCCTCGCAGAGTAATTTCCCCAACATCTTCTATGGCACTGGATACGGGTAGGAAGACGACTCAGAGGCGTACTGCTGGTACCGTCTCCACTCACTCCAAGCTGCTCATTGAACACGAAAGGCTCAGTCATAACCACAGCGAGGCTACGGAGCGCGCTGACAAGCTCCAACGAGAGAACGAGCATGCGAAAAAGCTCCGGGCAGAAACTAGTTAAGAGCTGCAGCGTGTGCAAGGGCAATTGGCGGCAGCCAACAAACAGACACAGAACAAGGATGGATTGGTCCGACGCTGAGTCGGAGATGAGAGATGATACGTCAATGAAGCCCATATACTTGTTGGACCGGCAGGTCTAACGCTGGGCAAGGGTGTAGAAAGTGTCAGACGGGAGACTCGTATAGCTGTTAGACCGATTGGTCCGACGCTGAGTCGAGCGGTCTTTGAGTGTAGATCGTGTGTTCTTTAATGGAAAAAGTCCTGGTTCTAATTCATCACAGCACATACACAAGCTTAGATGCTCTGGGGAGCTTGCCACTTTCTCCGCGGCTGACGCATACAATCTTTGGACATATACCCTACACGCCAGATCTAGATTGCCGTGAAGAGAATGTGAGAGATGAGCGCAGTCACAGTGGTGTTCGTGTAACTTACTTTCAGTATCCAGAGTGGAGAGAGTCGATGTCCGACGAAATGACCCTGGTCAGAAATTGTCATCTTGCTATCCTTGAAGCTCCTACCAGGGATCTTATGGTTGTTGCCGGAAAGTCTCCTCAGTTGATTGCCCTCATGCATACGATGACACGTCCGTAATCTCGAGACTCATACCAGCATGGTTACGATAATGATCGGGCATGTGTTTTGTTGAAATGCTTTGAGGGTCCTTCAGTCTTCGACGTGACGTATCGACGCATCAGTAATGCTAAGCTCACAAGTGGAATCTGGTTGCCGACGAGATGGCCTCAGCCATATGCCGGTTCTGCGCTGCCTCTGTGCGTAGACCTGCGGTGTTGACTTTATATCGAAGGTCGCTCCCCATTAAATCGAAGGTCGCTCCCCATTAAGATAATGATAATATGTCAGAATCATCTCAGTCTATATTACGAAGGTACCTGTGACTACCTCCCCATGACCTGAAATGCTTGCCACTTAAATATCAGCACATCGCACTGCTCGACCGGCGAAGTCCAGCCTTGCAAAGTGAATAGGGACAATCTCACCGATATCCTCAGCGGCATGGAGTCTTCTTAGTCGGGCTAGAGTCTAAGATAGAAGACCGACGATGGTGAAGTTGTCTCGCTGCATGCAGCCCTGCACTACAGCCTCCCGACAGCCAGGCTCGCACGTGTGGCACTGCGTGATGCGCATGCGTCTCTCCACTCCCGACGTCTCGCTAACCCGCAGCAGTTGCACGCGACCGCAAATCAGCCCCGGACTTTCTTCTATGGATCCACCCACGACGCAAGGTACACTCCGACGACATCATCAGCCAGCCAGCCAGCAAGCCAGCACAAGGGTCATGCGCAAATCCAAAACTCACGCCCAGACGCCTCGTGATGCCTCCTTCCACACGCCAGCCCGTCGACGGCTCGCTGGCTCGCTGGCTAGTGCTGCCAGAGGTCAGGCCTCGTCGTCACCAGACTGCTCCTCCACTCCTCCACTCCTCCACTCCTCCACTCCTCCCACCACACACCCTCCCACTCCTTCACTGGCACCGTCTATGAGCCCGCTATTGAGGACTGTCCGGCGCCGCTCCCTCTCGCCCTCCTCTCGCTCCCTCCTACGTGAAACCTTGTCGACGCCGTTGTTGTCTGCCTCGACGTCACGTCCGCCATGCCATCCCTAGCCTCCTTCGCTGCCGTAGCAGCCAGTCTACTCACAGCATCCTACGCTTCCACCCTTACGCCGCCAGTCCTGCCGCTGATCGTGCGCAACCCATACCTTTCCACCTGGCTGGGCAATGCCAGAGACGATCCCTGGTCAAAATGGCCCATGTTCTACACCGGCGAGGAGATCGGCTTCTCCATCCTCGCTTCTATCCCAGATTCTTCCACTGTGTACCCTCTGCTGGGCAGACCGCATGATTCGCTAGATGATAAAAGTTCCCACTACAACCTCAGCTTCCCAGTATACCTGGGAGCCAAGTACGATGCCTCCACTACAAACCTATCATACACCATTCCCTCTCCCAAGTCTCGAGATGATGCGCCTCTCGAGCTCACCATCAGCTTCTTGTCTCCAATTACCCCGACATCGACCTTGCGTCAGGCAATTCCTGCCGCCTACATCAAGGTCTACGTTAAAGGTGACTTCGACGTCAACATCTATATGGACGTCAACGGTCAATGGGTGAGCGGTAACCGCGGCTCTGAAATCGTCTGGTCGTTGGAAGAGACCAAGTTCGAGGATGCTCGGCATCTCAAGTCTTGGAAGGTTCAGAGAAAGACGCAGCAGCTCTTTACCGAGTGGGCTGATCGTGCTGAATGGGGAACCCTATACTTTACCGGGCCGAAAGATGTCTCGCATGAGAGCGGTGTTTCTGGACAACTCCGCCACCGCTTCAGCAAGACAAGTCAATTGAACAATACTGTTGACGGGGAGTTCCGTACGATCATGGATGAGGAGCCGGTGTTTGCGTTCAGCAAGAACTTCAACCTCAGCACCAAGAAGGGTGATGCCAGCAGCGGGTCACGGGAGGACAGTGTGCTCTTCACCGTCTCTCACATCCAAGACCCAGTCACGCAGTTTGCATCATCTCGCGGCCTGACCTACATGCGTCCTCTCTGGCAGAGTTATTTCGCAACAGACATGGCCTTGATTACGTTCCACTACGAGGACTACAAGCATGCTGCCACACTTGCCGCCAACTACAGTACACAACTTGCCAATGATGCCTACCTCAGTGGTAGTGACAACTACAAGGACATTGTCGCTTTGAGTGCTCGTCAGGTCATGGGTGCAACATCCTTCTCTGGCACTCCCGACAACCCGATCCTGTTCTTGAAGGAGATCAGCAGCAACGGCAATTCGCAGACTGTAGATGTCATCTTCCCTGCATTCCCCTTCTTTTTATACACCAACCCGCGCTGGCTCGCATATCTTCTCGAACCACTGATTGAGCACATGCTCAGCGGTCAATACCCGAACGACTACAGCATGCACGATCTGGGCACTCACTTCCCCAACTTGACAGGTCATTCAGATGGCAGAGATGAGTACATGCCTGTGGAAGAGTGCGGCGACATGTTGATCATGGGCCTCGCTCTTGTAAACAGCCTCAACTATGCCGATGAGAAGGATGCCGCGAGCATTTGGTCGACAGAAGGTTCGGAGAAACCCATGAGCGCACTCGCTGAAGGTGCCTCTGCCTTTGCCATGCCTGCTAGACTCGAGAAGCGTGATGGCATCGTCGGCCTTGATGATCGCTGGGGAGGTGCGACCGCCAAGAAGCAAGCCCAGAAATGGCTCGGCAGGTCGTACTCCCTGTGGACTCAGTGGACATCATACCTCGTCGATTACAGCTTGCGCCCACACAATCAGCTTTCCACAGATGACTTCGCCGGGTGGCTCGCCTTGCAGACCAACCTCGCGCTGAAGGGCATTGTTGGCATCAAGGCCATGTCTGAGCTTGCCAACGTCATGGGCAAAGAGAGGGACGTCGAGTACTACCGCAACATCTCCTCCGTGTACATCGAGAAGTGGGAGGAGTACGGCATGAGTCGCGATGGCGGGCGTGCGAAGTTGGCCTACGATTGGCACGGATCGTGGACAACCCTGTACTCGCTCTACGCCGATGCGATTCTGTGCTTCCACCCTACTTTCACCGAGAACGGCACAAGCTCGTCGGACTTCCATCTGACTGGCGAGCAAACCCCAATCGTGGACACCTCTGGCAAGAAAAAGGGCAAAGACTTCATTCCCGACCACATCTATCAAACGCAATCCGAGTGGTACTTGACAGCAATGCAGAAATACGGCGCAAGTCTTCTTCATTCTCCTTCACGCGCTGTGCTCTTACCCTTGCTAACAAACGCACAGCTCCCCCTCGACTCCCGCCACCTCTACACCAAATCCGACTGGGAGTTCCAAGCCGCCGCCGTCGCTTCGCCCAAGACTCGCACCGAGATCCTCGAGCGCGTGGCTACCTGGCTGAACGAGACGGCATCTGATCGTCCTTTCACGGATTTGTATAAGACTGAGGAAGACGGTGGGTTCCCGGGGCCGAATTTCTTTGCTAGGCCTGTTGTGGGTAGCCACTTTGCTTTCTTGACGATGGAGAGGGCTTGTAAGGGTGGTGGGTGGTGATGTTGTAGATAGGTCGGTGGATGGGGGTTGTGGATGAAGCTGTGGTTTGTGGTTGTGGTTATGGGTGTCGAAATCAGGGCAAAGGATGTGCTAGTGATGCGAATGACTACCGGTGACGACTTATGATTTCTCCTATGAGACTGACTTCTGTGGATAGAGAACACACTGAAACAATATGTACTAGCCCTGAAACACATGAACAGAATGTGATTTCTCAGCTTTGATTGACGTTCCTCAACCCCCCGAGATCGCAAGGCTTCCCAAATAAGTATATGCAATATTGCAGAATCAAGCTTGCTTCAAATATCACAGCTTGGATATCAAATTATAGTAAGCTCCTTCTTGATAAGTAATGGCGTCATTCGTTATCTGCAATAGCGCATACCACGGATCGGCGCTACTGGAGCTCTCCGCACCTGACCCTCTTTAGAGAGCTCCTCCAAAGCATGATGTCTCCGAGTCCAACCTCTCGTCTCCCGCAACGTCTGGCCGTCTGTTTCGCCTAGCATCACCCAACCACTCTAGACTTCTCACAATGTCTTGCAATTAAAGCGTTGTCGCCTGTCTTTCCATCTCCCTCGTGCTTGTAGCGTAGCATACGCACCCGACCCACCCATCATGCCGAGCAAATCGTCCTGGAACCCCATCGCCTTCGTGCCCGCCCAAGTCACTCTAATCAGCTTCGCCGTCTACGCCGCCCTGTTCTCCTCCCTCCTCTGGGTGCACCACGTCGTGCCTCCCGCTCCCACCAATGTCTCACCCGTCGAAGGCGTGAACTTGACCACCGCGTGGCTGGACCTCGAGCACCTCACCGATGGCTTTCACCCGTACAACAGCAGGCGCAACGGCGAGATTCGCAAGTGGCTCGTCGAGCGCGTCGAGAACATCGTCAAAGAGAACGGTTTCGGGAAACACTCGCAGGATGTGGTAGTGTGGGACGGAGGATTCGAGAATGTGACGTATGGGAATAAGTGGCTGGCCAGCTCGCCGACGGTGCGCTACACCGAGAACGAGAACGTCGTGGTGTACATCCGCGGCGAGGAAGATGCCGCAGGCGCGTGGTGGGAAGATACCACTGAGGCGTACGATGGGCCCGGAGGTGTGCTTGTCAACGCGCATTACGATAGTGTTTCTACTGGGTACGGAGCTACGGACGATGGCGTGGGCGTTGTGAGTGTTTTGCAGTTGATCTCGCACTATACCACCAAGGGTAACCAGCCGAAGAGGGGAATTATCGCGCTGCTGAACAATGGAGAGGAAGACGGGTTGTACGGCGCGCAGGTTTACACGAAGCATGTTACGGCGAAGTTCCCAAGGATGTTCCTCAATTTGGAGGGCGCTGGGGCTGGTGGGAGGGCGATGCTGTTTAGGAGCTCGGATGCTGAGGTTACTAGGTTCTATGGGAAGAGCCAGTATCCTTTTGGTACGGTGGTCAGTGGCGATGGCTTCAAGCGTGGTCTTGTGAGAAGCGGGACGGACTACTCGGTGTTCGAAGAGGAGCTTGGTCTGAGAGGTCTGGATGTTGCGTTCATGGCTCCGAGGGCGAGATATCACACCAACCAGGACGATGCTAGGGATACCAGCCCCGACTCTCTGTGGCATATGCTTTCCGCCGCGCTTGACACATCAAAGGCTATGACTTCGTACACTGGCGACGAGTTCTCTGGATCAAGCGAAGATGGTCTTCAACGAGCTAATGCCGATAAAGCCAGCTACGGCGTATGGTTTGACTTCTTTGGTCGTGCCTTTGCTGTGCTCAAGCTGCACGATCTCTTTGCTCTTTCGGTCACACTGCTTGTTGCAGCACCAGTGTTGCTCATTATCCTCGAAGTCATCCTCTCCAAGCTGGACAGATGGTACCCGTTCACTCGCAAAAGGTACCTACACAACTCGGACGACGACGAGCCCGTCTACTTTAACGGTCTGCGAGGCTTCTTCCGCTTCCCGATCGTGTTCTCTGTTGCGTCAGCTTGCACCATTGCGCTCGCATTCTTGATGGCTAAAATCAACCCGTACATCCTCTACAGCTCAGAGTACGCTGTCTGGACCATGCTCTTGACAGCTTGGTTTTCGATTGCTTGGTTCCTTTCTACAATGGCCGACAAGGTGCGCCCCACAGCACTCAGCAGGATGTACACTATCTTGTGGATCTATGTCATCAGCTGGATTGCGCTTGTGTTCGCTACCGTCGGAGAGAACAACTTCAAACTGGCCAGTGGGTACTTCGTCGTTGTCTACAATGCCAGCGTGTTTGTGGCGTTGCTTATCAGCTATCTCGAGCTCCTTGCGTTGCCAAAGAGGAAGAAATATGTTGAACATGTCGCCAATGCTGGATCGCGATGCTCGACGAGACCTGCTAGTATCTCGTCTCGTAGGCTGTTGGATGAGAACGAGGAGAGACCCAGAAGTAGCGAAGGCGATCACGAAGAGGTCAACGAGCGTACGGGTCTCTTGCGTGGCGGAGAGCGACGAGCTCAGAACACTTTTGCTCGCTTCGGCGGAAGAAGGAACCAGGATGTCAACGGTCCGCTTGACGAGAGCGACGACCCCTTCCTTGCAAAGGCTTACGGAGACGAACAAGCCTGGTCAGGTGCTTTGCCTCAGTGGACTTGGATTCTGCAATTTCTAGTCCTTGCGCCTATCAACATCATCCTTGTCGGTCAAATCGCGTTGTTCATCACGTCAGCGTTGCACCAGACTCCGGCTGACGGTAACGCAGTGCTGCCTATCTACCTTATGATGGCTGCGCTTGCGATCTTGATAATGCTTCCCCTGGCACCCTTCCTGCACCGCTTCACCTTCCATCTCCCGACATTCTTCTTCTTCATCTTCATCGGCTGCCTGATCTACAACCTCTTGGCATTCCCATTCTCGAGAGAAGCCAGGCTGAAGCACTACTTTGTGCAGAATTTGAACCTGGACACCGGCAACAACATCGTCACGCTGACAGGCGTCGAAGGCTTCGTGCAGAACATCGTCGACGAGCTGCCCAGCGTTGCTGGTCAAGCCCTGAACTGCAGCGACCCAGACGATTCAAGACGGGCAGGCCTCAAGACCTGCAAGTGGGCTGGTCTAGCGCCCAACGTAGTGCCAGACAGCCAGAAGGCGTTCACATGGCACAACCACACCAAGAACCACTACCAAGACTGGGTGCAATACAACATCTCGACATCCGAAAACGGCGCCGAAATCACTTTCCGCGGCCGCGAGACTAAGAACTGCCGTCTTCTCTTCGACACGCCTGTCTCGACTGTCTACGTCGGCAACACCACCGACGACATCTTCCACACTGTTGGCGCTAAGCCATCTCGCGGCGATGACAAGAAAAATGCCGGTGTGACAGAGCTCCGCTTGTTCAGTCGCTCCTGGGAGAAGGAGTTCCACGTTAACGTCACGTGGGCGGACAACAAAGCAAAGGGCAAGACTGGTAAAGTGGGATGTATGTGGAGCGATGTCAACAAACCCGGTGTTATTCCGGCGTTGGACGAGATCTGGCGGTTTGAGCCTGTTTGGAGCGTTGTTAGTAAGGGTGGCGATGGGCTTGTGGAGGGATGGAGAGATTGGAAGGCGTGATTGTTGTGAGTGTTGCGCTTTTGTCTGTTGAAAGTCAGAGGAGGGGTGTGGTTGTTCGCGGTTGGTGATTGTGGATTGTATATACGCGGTTTTGCTTTTTGCGATGCGATGAAATGTGACGATAATGTCTACCATGAGTGCTCTTGTTGATTGATCCATCGTGTCTGTGCCACTTCACAAGCGTGTTTGGGCAAGGCAGCCTCCCTCTTTTTCCCCAGAGTGGGTCCGCGATTGACTCGAGGCTAGAAGAGTTGTGGGACCGGCTGGTGTAGCAAACACGTTTACTCACGATAACGGATATTCGTTTTATAATCCTTTTATTGAGATAACAGTTTTCCAACCGCAAACAACAAGTTCAAGGCAGAGAATCACTCGCTTGACTCATCACAAAAGCAGAGTCTCATCAACACTTCGCACAACTCACACAGAAACTTAACACCATCGCAACTCCAACCCAACACACTCAACGCCACGGCCAAGACATAAAAAAATAAACATGATCAAACCAATTCCCGTCTGGCTCGACTGCGACACCGGCCACGACGACGCCTTCGCCATCCTCCTCGCAGCTCTGCACCCGCACGTCAAACTCCTCGGCATCAGCACAATCTACGGCAACGCCCCCTTGTCCCACACCACAACCAACACCCTCGCCATCCTCAAAGCCATCGGCTGCGAAGACGTCCCCGTCTACGCCGGCGCCAGCCACCCCTTCTGCCGCCCCACCGCTCTCGCCCCCGATATCCATGGCGAGAGCGGGCTGGACGGAACGTCGTGCTTGCCTGTTCCGGACGAGCAGGCGAGGACGGACGATTCGGCTGTGGAAGCGATGTTCAAGGCGTTGAGGAACGAGGAGGCGGGGACGCCGTGGTTGGTTTGCACGGGGGCGCTGACGAACGCGGCGTTGATGTTCGCCGTGCATCCTGAGATGGCTGCTCATGTCAAGGGGCTTACTCACATGGGCGGTGCGATTGGTGATCGATTCACTGATGCGCCGATGGGAGTGTTGAAGGGCCATGGCGATCAAGGCGAAAGGTTTGGCAACTGGACGCCGTTCGCCGAGTTCAACATCTACATTGATCCTGAAAGCGCGAGGGCAATCTTCGACAACAAAGTGCTGGCGGCGAAGACGACGATTTGCCCGTTGGATTTGACGCATCAGCTGCTGGCTACGTCGACGGTGCAGCAGGATTTGCTGCGAGGGGACAAAGTTGGTGGAGATGCGAGGCAGTCGCCTTCACAGGTTCGCAAGCTGTTTGTTGAGATTCTGACGTTCTTTGCGCAAACGTATGCGGATGTGTTTGGGCTGGTGGAAGGGCCGCCTTTGCATGATCCTCTGGCTGTTGCTGCGGCTTTCTTGCCGGGGATCTTTGAGGATAATGAAGGGGAGAGATTTGATATTGAGATCATCACGGATGGCGCGCATGGGTCGTCTGAGGATGTGAGGGAGGGTGGCAGTCAGTGTGGGAGGACTGTTGCGACGCTTTTGCCTAAGGGTCAGTTGGGTGTGAGAATTCCTAGGAGTGTTGACAGGCAGAAGATGTGGAGGATGATTGATGAGTGTTTGGAGAGAGCCGAGAGTGCGCCTTTTAGCGCCGAGGCGAGAGGTGGTGTGTGATTTATGGAGATGCCATGGTATAGATATAGATACATATACGAAGCTATGAATGTTGCATAAAGCGAGTTTTGCGTACAATTGAAAGGCAGCGTCCATGGAGTACTTGTGAAGACTGCATCGAGGTCTGATGGCAGCAGCACAATCACTGCCGCTACACAAATGATCTCACAGCGCTCCCTGAAAGCAACTGTGATCTGTTAACCCATACAGCCAAGATGGTGGACCGTGGTGAACACGTGCTACAACTGCTTCGTAGTGCCTCTGTACTACTGAGCCCCTGATGCAAAACGTGACTTGAGAGTTGGCAGAGGCATTCAGGTGATGCAACAGCTTTGGGCGTAATAATACAAATGGAGAATATTGAATTGTATCCTAGAATGTTGAGGAAGAAGTAAAGACCACTCTCGGATGCATAGATATGCTTACCTGCGGAAAGATCCGCACCCGCTCCGAGGGCCAAAGCGCGAGGTCGTGGACTTCACGAAGCAGCTTGGTCGCAGCCAATGGGTAAGGCATTGGTGTAATTGCTTGCCAGAACCACACAACACACACAAACATGTCTTCAGGATTTGGTCTGACCGGAGGTATGTTCACGCGAAAGAGGAAGTGCGCGAGAACCGAGCACGAGTAGAACAGCGCTCGCCAATCCGGCATTGGAACAAGAAGCCAGCATGCTAACCACACCGGATCGCGCAAACAGGTCCCTCACGATGCTTTCCCTTCTGGCAGGACGTGCTAGCCTGCTACGTCGTCAACACCTCGACTGATGACGACTCCGGCAAGAAGAAGTGCGGCCCTGTGCTCGAGGACTACTACGAGTGCCTGCACCACAGGAAGGAGGTGCGCATATAACCCATGGACAGCCTTGCAATGCGCATAAGAATACCTTTTACTCACAATAATCCCTACCAGGCCGCCAAAATCACAGCCCTCCAGGCCGCATACCGCCGCAAGGAAGCCGAAACACCCAGAGACAACGTGCCCTCCGCCGACCAGATCCGAACATTGGGCCTGCTGGACCGCACCGACGAGGAAGTCAACATCCGCCCCGCCAAGTTCCTCCCGAAAATTGAGCACATGAACGGTTCGAGGAAGCCAGAGACCAGCTAGAGTGAGTGGGATCAAGCGAAGATAGCGGGAAAGCGATGAGCGGGTGTCATATGGGACGCGAGGATTGAAAGGCGAAGCACACACAAACATGCACATGTACAGATACCACGGCTAGAGTTCACATGGAGCTGCGCCCTCGCGGACAGTCTGTTTTTTTATGACGATTTCTACGTCCGTTTCATGATGGTACACCTGCGAGGTTTCCGTCGGTGTCTGCTTTTAAGGCGCACCAATGGCCGACGCGGTCGCTGTGTCGGTCTTGTAGGACTTCCAGGACGCTTGCCAGTCTTTCGCTAGACTTTGGAATGGCGCTGTGCGCGGCGTAGACGCTCTTTGCATCTGCTGCTGTTATTGGTACTCTGTGTAGGAGGAGGTGCATGTCGAGCAAGTACGCGAACGATTTGCCAAGGGCAGGCCTCAGCGTGCAAGACGAGAAGATACTGGGCGTAGGTTCTGTGGCGGACTTGGGCTGGTAGGTCATGACAGCGTTGTGGAGTATTGTGCAAATATCATATGCTCTAGTAAGGTGAGCGAGCGACCGCATGAAGGTAGCAAGCAGTGCTTGTCCTTGTACGTGACTGTTTTTGATGATTGGCGATGCGACGTAAGTGATGTTGTCGATGATCAGTAGATGCGGGGGATCGCCTCCTGGTGGTTTCTCTTTGGGCTCTGTGGGTTTTGGTGAGAGCGGCGACGGCTCCTCAAGCGATGCAGGCTCAGTGTCGTCCAGCATATCGTCTTCGTCTTCACTATCGCCCACAGTGCCTCTTGGGACTGGAGCTTTCGGTTCTTCCGAAACAGGCTCAGGCTCCGGCTGTAACCTATCCTTGTCGCGAATCTCCAAGCTCTCTCTAAGCTCAGCCACGCATTCGGTCATGCCCACGAAGTCGAAGGCCTTCATGATCCGCACCCTCTCAAGTACCTGCACCGCCTTCGCTTTCGCGTCATCGCCATCCTTGCGCTCCTGTAGCTCAGACACGAGACGCTTGTGTAACCTCCTCACATCGAAGGAGTTCGTTGTATCGACAATAGTCGCTTCGCATTGTGACGATGAGAGCAGATGAGTCGCGATCAATGAATATGAGAGCTCTTTACTACCGCTCTCTGGCTCAGAGCTGATGCAAGATATTGAACCAAAGTCGAAGCCGCCACCTAGTGATTTGTCGATGTGAGAGCATCCAGTTCCAAGTTTTCTTTTCTTGACAGGTGGTTCGAACGATTCTAGAGTCTCGTCGAATCTCCAAAGAGATGACGCCAGGATGGGTTCGACAGCCATCGTGCAGAGTTGGTATGCAAGTTTTGGGGTTACTTTCGCCTCACAATGGCTGCCTTGCTCCTCGAAATCATTGATCGATGGTTTGTGGCGGGCGGGTCCGGTGGTGACAATCAAGTTATGGAGCTGTCTGTACGGTAGTGACCCTGCTTCATTTGTGAAGGATTATATGTTGCCAGCTTTTATTACAAGATTGTATCATTCGTTGCGTGAAGTCCAGCGGTTTAACTTCAACGATGCTAGAAGCATGCGCCGTTATTTAGACTTTGAAGCTAATCTGCTTCGGGTAGTAACAGTATGGCCATCACATTCTGTGGTGATATCCTTAGCCCATGTATTCTCCTGTAACAATTATGTTTTATGGAACTCAAATCGGAATACTGTAATGTGTCACAGATCGGCGCAAGACATGCAGCCAGCATCACAGCTGAGAGCATGAACAACACTCTGTACACATATCCTCTTGTACACTATAGACTATACTGGTATGTGAGTTTATCATCTCCTCGCCTGGCTCCGTCAAGGCCTAAGCTGCTGCCAATTTTATCCCAGAACGTGCTTGTCCGCTTGAAAGTGCTCCGAATCTCAACATCTCCTATGATGTCCTCTCTCTGTCTTTCCTCGTCGCTCATCTCTGCAACAATCTTGTCACGCTGATCATTCTCACGGAGCAGCATCATTCTGAAAACCGCGAACCCGGCGAATGCAAGTCCAACACAGACTAGTGTAGCAAAGAATGGTCTCACGTAGCCATCTTTCTCGTCTTCGGGTGTGAACAGCAGCGCGCTGAACACGCCTGCCAAGTTTCCCCAGCCGTTGATGCCGAGCAGGATTGCTCGTTTACCAGGCTCTGGCGTATTGTTCGTCAGCCAAGCGACAGTCAGTGGCGAGGCGATAAAAGAGCCAGAGAGCAGTACGCAAAGGCTGAGGTAACGGAGGACGTAGCTCTCCACTGGAGTCATGACTGTAAGAGTCAGACCGATCAAGAGGAGAGCCAGACCCCATAAGATTGGGATGAGACGTCTGTGCGTGCGATCCGACCAGCGTGTGAATAGGAATAATACGACAGCGCCGAATGCGAATGGAGGCGCAGAAAGAAGGTTCGAGGCGGCAGGCGTAAGGTTCAATCGAGGTGAGAGTTGCTTCATAACCAGAGGAAGAAACACTGAAAATGCTGTTGCTGGAATTGCAGATAGGATGTTGCAGACTAGAAGATGCCAGATCTTGTACTGCATCACTGCGGAGACAATATCGTGTCTGCTTAGTCCAGAATCTGCTGTCAAGGACATGTTCGAGACAGTGGACATCTTGCGTTCCCGGGGTCTCGTCAAATGACTGGTCTCCAGTAATTGCGCATGATCGTCGATTGTATCCTCTTCGTCGTTCGAATGCCGAAGCAGCTCTTCAGTCTCCAAAGAGTGGACGGAAGCACCTCGCCTATCCTCTTCGTTATGCTTCGTCGCATACAATGCCTGATCGCGGTCGAGTCGTATGCGCCGCTCCGCCCATTCCTGTTCTTGAGGCGAGAAGAACCATGCTGTATCAGCGCTGTGTGGCAGCCAAAAGAACCCAAACAAGGCAACTGCCATGGTCATGCATCCTTCTATCATGAACAACACCTCCCAACTCTTCCAGCCTCCTTCGTTCGTGACTCCAGATCCGGGTGCCGAAGCCTTACCATCGTCATGCTGCTGGGGAAACTTCCGAAACACAGCCCAACTCAGCACACCACCAACAACACCGGCCACAGCAGATTGCCCGTAAAAGAATCCCAGCCTGACAGCAAATTCATACCTGGTGTAGAACAAGCTTAAGTAGCTCACAGTCGTAGGATAGAAGCCAGCTTCCAGCGTCGCGATAGCCACTCGCAATAAGACCAGTTGCCAGCGTTTGCGTACCCNNGTGTAGAAGTGTACAGAAACCCCATATAGTCATGCAAGCAGGCACCCACCGTGCCATGCCGAACTTGCGACCTAGGGCAGCTCCGACAGGCTGTAGGGCGACGAAGAATGCAAAGAAGAAGGCAAGAGAGGTGTTGAGGTCACCCGGCGAAAGTCCAGCATCGCGTGTGAAGCCTGGGTTGTGTTGTCAGTCTGGTTTCCGCCGATTAATTAGGAGTACAGTACGCACCAGCGGTCTCAGCATTGCCAATGTTGCTCTTGTCCAAGCTGTTGAGTAGAAACAACGTGCAAAGAAAGGGTAATAATACGAAGTCAAGCTTGCGTAGTGTGCGGCGATTCAGCTGCTCGTGATTTGTGTTTCGACCAGGAGTGTCTCCCTCAATGAGACCGTCGGTGTCCATATTGTTCGCGCCACGAGTCGGTGACTGCCTGTCCGCTGTAGCCATGTCTGATCGCGCTGCCAGCTCATAGCTATCTTCATCTTGAGCCATGCTCACGTGCGATAAGTGACATGATCATGTGGTACGTTTCTTCTTTAATTTGTTCAATGTTGGTGTTTCGCGCTACCCAATGTAGGGCGAAGACCCATGCAGGTGCAATGCATGGCCTCCGGGTGCAGTCAGTGCAGTGGCAGGGGCTGAGTTCGGAGACGTGGGGTTCACGCGTATCGCATTCGCAGCACGCCATCTCCATCTCACGGGACCTTGTCACGTTCGCCTTAGGCAGTCTGTTATTGCATGATGGGCAGGGTAGCTGCATTGTATCCTGTACGTACAGGAGCGGTATGATGTATGACACGGCAGTGCCGTAAATATTGACAGTGGGTGCAACGGAGGAAGCATCACAAGTGCAATGAAAGGACTATCAAGTAGAACTCGAGCAAATCAGAGTAGCGTTAGAGGAACGCCTCGCTGTAAAAGATTTATTGACTTGCAGGTACTGTAAAAATGCGCTTCGCAATGCTAGGATAAATCGTACACCACGCTTTCATGACTCTTCTTGGCTGGCTGACAGTCATAATCATCGCATCGCCAAATGCCTACTTCTTACAACACATCTAAGAAGCGTGGCGGACGGCGGCGTCATCAACACGCTTGAGCATCTCCTGGGTCTCCCTAACCAATTCCTTTCTCTTGGCCCTTGCATCCGGGTCACCCTCTGTTTCAATCGCATCCGTCTTCAGTAGAACTTGAGTCAAGATAGACTCGCTCAATCGCTTGCCCTCGAAGTCACGTTTCGCAGGCTCAGCTGGTGGTGTATGCTCGAAAGTAGAAACATCCTTGTCCCACGAGTATAGAGTCTCACGCAAAGACGCAATCTTCTCAAGGGGCGACTGCGGGGGTTTAGGTGATGGTGCGCGTGAGTTCTGTACGTGAGGTAGAGGTACACCAAGGTTGGAGGCGTCGGGGGTGCTGGTTCCAGAGTTCTTGGGCTTGTTGCGACGCTTCTTGTTCTTGTTGCGGTTCCTACGGCGCTTTGCGGAATCTGGGTCTGCTGAGTCGTCTACACCGTCTGTGCCATCCTCATCGTCGCTTGCTGATGCCGAATTGACATCTCCAATGGTCAAGAGGATTTGAGACTCGTGCTTCAATCCTTCCTGTCGGCATTGCTTCGAATCATCCTTCAGGTTCTTGCCCTGGAATATGAGCTTGACCCTCCTGGCATCAACACCAATCTTTTTGCCAGCTTGTTCGCGCACTTGTCCCACGCTAAGCTCGCCCTTGGCCATGCTGTATGCCGGGAAGTGCACAGGATAGCTCTGGCCCTTGTTCCTCAAACTCAACATATCCGTGTCCCTCGCGGGACCCAAATCTTCAGGCGCATGACCTCCCTGCTGTTGATGACGCTTCAGATCCTCGGTCGTAATGTAGCTGAAGTCCGCGTCACTCACGATTGTGCTGCCCTGCGGCGGACTGCGCGTAAAGGGAGAGAAGCGGCCAAGGTTGCTGAACCTCGACGACCAACTCATGATGAAGAATAGGAACGTCGCCGCTGCGAGCGCGATAGAAGTGGACTCGAGAGCGCTTCGGTTTGCGAGGAAGTCGTAGGCACGATCTTGCCAGGTCGGATTCGGCGCCGGTGGTGTCGGCTTGAAGACGGCGTTCAGCGAGGACAGGTTGCCGAAGCTGTTGATGATTTGGTCGAGGATACTAGAGGACGCCACGGTTGCGAGCACTGCGGCGAAAGCGCAGGAAGAATTATGGTAGTGCGAATAATGCGTCAAGTGTTTCACACGTGCAGCGAGGAAATGTATGGCAGAAGTGACGAAAGGCTGCAGGCTCACCGAAGGGTCCACTCTCTTGGTGGGATGGGTGGAGCGAGCGGGCAAAGGCGGTCGGCGGAGACGATCGTGAAGAACTGGAAAGGCGGTGACAGGGAGCGTGATATAATTAAATGATAGAAGGCTTCTAGTTTGGGCCAATTGCAATATTATCTGGAAGTTGGTTTGCTGGAGGGCTCGTAAACCTCTGTGAACCGTCTGATGTTGCGGATAGTCGCATGCATAAGTTTATGTACGAAGTACTGGCCAGCGTATCAAGTTTGAGTACGATACCATCGCACTCGGGCACGCCAACTGATATGACCATGTCAGCCGTTGGGATCCAATACTTTTGAAGTCCACTGGCTATCTTGGGAGCTAGTATGGTAATAACATTAGTTACTGTATCGGATTCATGAAAGCGGCTGCTGCGTGAACTCCGCCACTCGCTCAATATGAACGGACTAAAATGCGTTCACCATACACGATAGACACATTCGAGGGATAGCAGTAGAATCAACGGTGCTCTTGGTGCATCTGAATCATTACTTTCAGGTAAGCATGAGCCGCGAGGCTTTGGATTTCGGCATCGTCCTGCTAACACTATTCCAAAGCAACCAAGCGTGATCTGGAAGCGCTTGCGGACGTCAAGAGAGGTGTCGAGACCATGTTGAGCAAGCGCGCTTATCCAGTACCGTGTGTACTGGCAGTCTAAAGGCAGAGAGCTGCCAACGATGGACGAATGGTACGACATCGCTGAGGCCGAGGACGCCAATGCCGGGGAACCTGTAGGTTGTTGGCTCGAAGTCGTTAAAGACGAGAACGGCGTTCCGCTCTCTGGTTACGTGAAGGCCTGGCCTTTCGAAGGTCCTGGTAAGTACTCTGTCCCTTCACAAACTTGATGTGTCCTTTCGCTAGTCTTAGTAGTGCCGAGATCGTTTCTCGAGGGAAAGGTTTTTCCTCCAGAAGCATTACCTTAAGTGCAAGAACCGAACAAGCTCGCAGAGCAGGAGCGCCAGCATAACGAAGAACGAAGTAGGCAAAAAATTGAGCAAATCCTTCGAGGGTTCTGCAAGAGCTCCCAGCGCGTCCCGTCGTCGGCCAAGTCTGGACAATAAGCAGCTGACCGGAGAGGAACATGCGCAGAGTTTGAGAGACTAACTATAGTGTATGGCGTACATGTCGGCTGGGATAGACAGAAAGGTTTCGAGATGACAATACCTACCGTCTTCGGACGAGATGAATGTTATGCATATGTAAATCTCAAAGTACCGGCGATTGGGTCCAAGGGGCTTACAATATGTTCCTTCGAAGCTTGAAAATGCACTCTTTGGTCAATAAAAACTATTGCATGTGAATTGTGTGGAGATTATATTGTGTACCTTAGCATCTTCGTCTTGACAAGGCTGGGAGTTGGTGGTGGAGTGCCTCAGGCCAGTATGTCTCGCGTGCCTTGAAAGCCAGAGCGCAAAAGCACGCTAACGCCGCCAAGAGACTGGCCTTCCGCCCGCACATTCAGAAGAATCACTCCAGGGCTAGCACCATACCGCGTGAAAGATTGCTCTCGATTTCCACGGCCGCTACAATTCAACTAACCAAACAGCAAACATGAGCACCTTCGAGCCTGTGGTACGCATCCCCGATCCCGAATTACTTTTGCGCATACCTGCCCGACCTGGAGTATATACGGATGGAGGATTTTTGGTCCGGTGCTGGAGGATACACGAATGGAGGATTCTTGGAGCATTGCTAATACAGCGCGAATCAGGTAGTTGTCGATGGAAAGGGCCACCTCCTCGGTCGCCTGGCCTCCACCGTCGCCAAGCAGCTTCTGAACGGCCAGAAGGTTGTTGTTGTCCGCTGCGAGCAGCTCAACATCTCTGGCGAGTTCTTCCGCGCTAAGCGTACGTCTACCAACCCACCCGGACCCGAATTATACACATCGAATGCGCACCAACAGACCGATCGAGGAGGAAAGGGAGAATAACAACCAATACTAACACAACTCCGCACACAGTGAAGTACCAGGCCTTCCTCCGCAAGCAGACCCGTTTCAATGCGTCTCGCGGTGGTCCCTGGCACTACCGTGCGCCGGCCAAGATGTTCTGGCGCACCGTCCGTGGCATGATCCCTCACAAGACCGAGCGTGGTAACGCCGCCATGAACCGCCTGAAGGCCTTCGAGGGCATTCCCCCTCCCTACGACCACAAGAAGCGCATGGTCGTCCCTCAGGCTCTCCGTGTCCTCCGCCTCAAGCCCGGCCGCAAGTACTGCTCTGTCGGCCGTCTCGGCCGTGAGTTCGGCTGGAAGTACAGCGATGTCGTCGACAAGTACGTTTGGACAAAATATCAGCGCATTGGAACAGCTCGGATACTAATAATATTTCAGGCTCGAGGAGAGGAGAAAGGTCAAGGGCTCTGCCTACTACGAGCGCAAGAGGGCTCTCCAGAAGAAGCTCATCGACGCCAAGAAGAGCGCACCCATCGACTCCAAGGTCAAGGAGGAGCTCGCCCAGTACGGTTACTAGATGTTTTCTCGACGCTGAAGGACGAACGGCATGGTTTTGGCGAAGCGGCGATGGCGCTGTTGTTTTAGCGAGCGTATGAAAAGACACGATCGCAAGCACAGATGGCTACAGCCGGCTTGAAACTTGGGCACACGTCGCTGAAGCGGAGGACCCGGGCACCTTCATGCAGATACCACCCAAAGATTTCACGCATTCACCAATGAGCTTGTCCTGTCTCAGTGGAAAATGTCACCGGCCCTTCGCTTCTTATGATCAGGGCGTTATTTGCGAGAAGTCGACCGTTCGGGCAAGAGTGGAAAAGATGATATGGGGTGTTTCACTTTATTCATATGACATGCCACTCTGGCTCGCGCCTCGATGTATTTCCGGCGTTAATGGATTATATGACCAGTAATTGTGAGTTTGCATGTGAGCCAGCAAGCCCTTTATCAGTAACGAGCGACCAGATCATACTTCGTCGTGTCCTACGCCACGCTCGTAATTTCCATCCTGGCATTTAAGAACGCCCAACTGTTCACCGGGCCACAACATCGGTGCAAATCCAAGCGCATGTCCCTCAGTGCAGCATAAGTGCTTACTTGGTAGTCGCGATGAAGACAGTCGTAATGTAGACGGTTCCATTATGAACTAGCAGGCGTTTTACTTCTGCCAGCAAGCATAGTCCATTTTCTCTCAAGTCAAAAGCGCCTCCTTGGCCCCTCGCCACTAGCCTAAGGTAGCCTGGGGCAGGCTTTGACCCACTCCTTCAAGTCTATGCTCAAGTCGTCTCCGCCTCTTAGCAGCGCTTCGTTTCGTCTACTCTCTCCCTCACCCAAACTCTACCCTCACGAACCTCCATATCATCTCGACCTGCATCACCTTTGTCTGTACAGCATTACGACGCGGCCTGGAGCTGTTTTATTATCTGTAGCATTCGCATCCACCACATTCGCGCTGGTGACTCGGCAGCTCCACCTTCGCGCCCGGAACCTCACAGCACAGAAGCATGTGCCTCTGCGCCTGGCATGAATGGGAGTAAATCGCCAGCGGCTGCATCTGCGCCGGCAGATAAGGCGGAACAGAAAGACGCGAGCAGTGCCATCACCAACGGACACCAAAACCCACGACCAGGTCCTGACCCAGTAGAGCCAAAGGCGTTGAATGGCAGCCCAAAGCCTTCAATCGAGGAGGGAACACACGCGCAAGACTATGATAACGAGTTGCCCGACGCGTCGCCACCGGCGACCAATGGACACTCTGCTGGCGCGCACGATGGCGATGAAGACGCGAACTCAGAAGCCGAAACTGTATTGACGAGCCCAGTCAAGAGGAGAGAGGCCGAGAAACGAGTAGCTACAATCAAACAAGAGAAATCTGAACAGCCAAAGTTCTCATCTCAGCCTTCTTTGGGCGAGGACGACGACGATGAGGCCGACGCTCCTGGATCACCAGATGACAGTGCTATGCCTGCGCCCGCTTCAGCCGTATCAAGAGCTGCTTCACAGGATGGATGCGACGAGCAAGCTCAAAAGAAGCGCGAGCAAAGCAGCGAGTCATTGAGCGATGTTAGTCCTACGCGCTCAGCCGCGTCTGGCCACTCTTCGAGGGCAAGCTCAAAATCTCGCGCCCGGTCTGAACGCCCAGGATCTGGTTTCAACAGCAAGGAATCACCAAACCCCAGGAAACGGAAGCATCGAGCCTCATCTGTCAATTTACCAAACAAACGGCCTAGCATGGATGTGGCAAAGCGAAGGCTTCGAGACCTGCATTCTGAGGATATGGGAGGCAAGGTTAACAATGCACGATCTCCCTCGCCCAGCAGAAAAGGGCACCGCCGCGCGGTATCTACGCAATCCGCACTGCTTGACGGAACTTCAGAAGCAAACGGCAACCGGAAACGCAGAGCTGCATCTCAGTTCCCTGCTGGCGAATCAAAGACACCAAAAGCTACCTGGGACGAATCTAGCGTATCCTCCGAAACAACTTCACACGGACATGGAGATGCACCAACACGCAGGCGTGGAATCGGGAGGTCAACTTCCACGCCGGGCAGACCTGCAGGGCGTGAGCATAAACGGCATATCAACAAATACGGGTTTACCAAACTCGCGGAAGCTTGCGAAGACGGCGACCTGGACCTTGTCAAGGAATGGAGAGAAAAGGACCCGGACCAGCTGGAGATCGAAGAGTTCGCGAAGAACACGCCTCTCCAAATCGCATCACTAAACGGCAACGCCGAAGTCGTGGAATATCTCATTGATCAAGGGTGCCGCGTCGATTGCGCCAACGTTGACAAGGATACGCCTCTTATTGATGCGGCCGAAAACGGACATTTGGATGTCGTGGATATTCTACTTAATGCTGGTGTGGATCCTTTGCGCCAGAACTTGAAGGGTCAGCAGGCGCTGGATGTGGTCACTGATGACACTGAGAACGCAACTGAGATCAGGGCTTCACTCCGAAGGGCTATGGAGAAGTGGAACAGCGTTGACGCCAGGAAACGAAGAGAGCACGAAGAAGAGCAACGCTTCGGTGGCGGACCTTCTGAGTATCTTCATTTCATGGCACGCACGTACGAGAACCTCCACAAGCTTGTTGTGAATAACGATCGCAACAGTGTGAGGGAGTTCCTCGATGCGCGCGTTCCTGTCGATAATAACATTATCGCAGCCGCAGCCAGGACTGGCGATTCCTACCTGATCAATATGCTGCTCGCAGAAATGACCGACAAGAAAGCATTCCAAAAGCCGGAGAAACCTCTCCTCGCCGTCCTTGGAACGTCGCACCTGGAGACTGTCAAATCTCTTACCGAATTGGACCAATTCAACCCACTTTGGCGTAACAGACAAGGCAAAACCTGGCCTGAAATCGCCGATGAACGACGTGGCCCTATGTGGGTGCAAGAGTCCGAACTTTTGCATCGTCTGTATAACGAGGCGCGCAGCAAAATTGAGCGACGCAGCTCCAGCCCAGTCACGAAGCGAGACGAGGTCAAGCGCCGCCCACCGCCCCATTCTGGCGATAACAGTGGAGAAGATTCCCCACCAAAGCGTAAGAATGGTAAGCGCCTGATGTCCCGGAGAGAGATGCGCGCTGCTAGTGGAAAGCCTTTCGAGGATTCCTCCAGTGAGGATTCTAGTTCTGAGACTGCGAGGGAAGCAGATGACAGCATGAAGCCACCAGAGAGCCCAGCGACAAAGCGCGGGCCTGGCCGACCAAGAACCAAAAGCGCATCTGCTCAGCCTCCAGAATTGCCACAAGAGACTGCAAGGGCACGGCGAAGAAGTTCTTCGCTACGTGGCAAGGTCGAATCTACATTGCCCGTTGTTGACGAGCAAATGGAGGATGCCGATAACGTCGTTGCTGCCAGTCAGACTGTCGATACCGAAATGGAAGACCAGACTGCCGATACTGCACCCGCGCCTGAAGCTCCAGATGATAAAAATGAGGTAAAGAAGAGAGAGGAGGAAAGCCCGGGCAAGGAGGCAGGCGAGGTGCAGAAGACCGAAGAAGAGGCGCAGAAGACCGAAGCAGAGGCGCAGAAGAAGGAAGAGGATGATCTGAAAGCTCGTGAAGCTGAAGAGGCTGCTCGCAAAGCCGAAGCCGAGGAGAAGGCAGAGAAAGAACGGCTGGCCGAAGAGGCTAGATCTCGCCAAGAAGAGGAGGAGAAGAAGGCGCAGGCTGCACGAGAGGCAGAAGAGCAACGTCAAAGGGTTGAGACCCAGCTGTCTGAAGCTAAGAGCAGACATCGCGAGGAACTGGTCTTCACTTTGCCCGATGCTCTGTCAAGGATTTTGCATCCTACGCTCGATGCTGCCATCGAAGAGGCTCGTCTGAAGAACGAAATCTTGGAAGTCTTCACTCCTCTACAAGCTCTTCCTGCTTCACACTCGACAGGCAGTGATCCATCATATAAGTCCCGCGCGGATCTTGTCGTACTCAACGCACAAGCAGCGCCTTTGCTCGGCAAGGTTGGGTTGGATCTCTTACTGCGTTCCGACGCCCCTGGCTACGAGGAGTCACTTGCCCGGGACTGGACGACGTTCCCACTAGATTCTGACGAGAAAGAATGCGCACGGGCGATTTTGCCTAGCCACCTGCTCAGCAAGAATCCTCTGGACGAGGACAGCATGGCTGTCGACGAGGATCTCTCTTTTGAAGCGGAGCTTGCAAAGACAGCCCGTCGGATCAAGAAAGCACGCGAAGCTCAGGCTCAATTCGACTCAGCAGATATCGAGCTTCGTTGGGTGAAACTACAAGATGTTCTCGATCATCTCCATCCGGCCCTACAGGACGTTCAGATTGATGTGCGCGCCGACTTCTGCCGCCCACAAGACCGTGCTCGTATGTTCAAGCATGTGCAAGCCAGAGGAAAGACAAGCTTTTTTGATAGCGTTGTCGAGTGCTGGAAGCAGGAAGCACTCCCGCAGAAACTCGAAGTGGGTACGACGGAGGTCAAGATTACCCACGAGAAGTAAAGGTACTTCTGCAGAGATGAAAGATCAAGAAACACAGATCGCAAGCCTGTATAGGCGGAAACGGCACTTCTCACGATGCAACGAAAGACGACTCAGTACAGTTTGTAAGCCGGGCCTGTAGTAGCTTTAAGTACACTGTAGCTCTTGTGCGAAACAATTACCCGCAAATATCTTCACCTGTTCATCCACTGTGAAATGTAACGTATCTGTATCTTGGCGTTCCAAGGAAGCTCGAGCTGTCCAGGCTTGCCTGTTCCGAACATGTGATCTATCAACTTCGACTCCACCAAGCAGGTGTGATCTGACAACCCAGCCTACCTTCACTCCATGCCAGAGCCAGGCCTCGAACAGGCTGACCCGAGCATCTGCATGCAGCTGACCATCGTCCTACCTCCTATGGATGGCAAGTTACCATCCGCGCCCTGGAGCAGGCTCCGTAGAAATGCGCACCCATTAGCGTGTGCGAGTGCAAAACCAATGGTTGCAGTACAGGGATGTGAGGATCGAGGAGATCGCGCGTTGGCCCTTGATGGGAAGGTTTTGGGTGGAAGGGAGTCGCCTCCGGTGTTGCGAGTGGGTGGGTGGGCGATCGGTCGTGTAGGTTGTGCTGCATTTGCTTGCTCTTTACTCCATGGTGGCTTTGCTGCGGCTTCGGCTGGCTAGGCGCGACGTCGAGACTGAGTGGGTGTCTAGTAGATAAGTTGTTTGGGGTCAGAGACCGGTTGTTGTACTTTGAGTCGCTTCTGTCAGACGAGGGTTGGAGGTTGAAGTTTCATGTTTAGGTGAGAGTATAGCCTTTGTCGCCTCCAAGGGCGTTACAGTGGAACATGTCAGATATACCTTACATTGATGCAACACCGCGGGCTCATGCGCCCCATCGCAAAGACAGATAACATGAAGAAGATGTACGCGCATAGATGAGGTGCACGAGGGTGTGTAGTACGTGTAGTCAGTTACTCCCAGGATGGGAAAGTCAAACGGCACCTTCGTCAGATGCAAGCATCACATCGACCTTCGTGGTGGACACTAAAACCAACTACAAGTATTTTGATGTATCTATCAATAACAACAAGTTGTATTTCAGGCTATCAAACTTTGAAGAAGTTCGGGCTATCTTCAATGCAACACAAGTCACGTTTTAGCAATCGTTTACTATTTCCTTCGAGTAAGAACACATGCTGGAGACAAGTCGATCGACTGAATTTGTTGCTTCTAATAGAGGCCGAAGCAGGAAGACAGTAGCTGTGTGAGAATTATTGAATCATCCCAACGATGTAACAGTAACAGACTCACACCAACGCTCATGTTATTGCATATACTTATATATTCAATCTTTTCATGTTCAGTACATATATCTTCATCTACCTCGAAAACCAACCCTAACCCTGGTAGGAAGGCACGCAGTCGGGAAGCAGACTAAAGCCGCCCCTCCGGCAAGGAACGGCTCGCTAGACTAGCCCGCTTGCGCTCGCACACCTTGGAATTCTACGCCTTTTGCGAAGCGGAACTTCGTGAACTCTTTCTCCCGACGACCTCGACAACATCGACCACCGCCGCCATGTCTTCCGCCGCCCTCAACAAGATCGCTCCCAACTCTCCCTCCAGGGCCAAGCCCAGCGAGATCGAGCAGCAGATTGCAGGTGCCCTGTATGACCTGGAGCAGAGCGTTCCTGAGATGAAGGCCGCTCTCAGGCCCCTTCAGTTCGTCTCCGCACGTGAGGTAAGATGAGCGCCTTCGCCTGCCATTGCACTCGCTGCAAATGCGCACCACAAACACCTATACAAGAGCTGGAATCAATGGGACGAACGCGCTTCGTCACCAGTAAAAGACTTTCGAAGTCCGGGAACACATACATACACAGAACAAGTCAATTGGGAGAGGCGGTGGGCACTGGGCGGCATTATGCTGACACCAGGAATCTCTAGATCGAGACTGGCCACGGCAAGAAGGCCATCGTCATCTTCGTCCCGGTCCCCCTTCTTCAGGGCTGGCACCGTTCCCAGCAGCGGTAAGTTTCTGCAGAAAACACTCACGTTCAGGCAAACACCAACTAACGCATTCACCAGTCTCACCCGTGAGCTCGAGAAGAAGTTCTCCGACCGCCACGTGCTGATCATCGCTTCCCGCCGCATCCTGCCCCGCCCCAAGCGCAGCAACCGCAGCCGCACCACCCAGACCCAGAAGCGTCCCATCTCCAGGACCCTCACCGCCGTCCACGACGCCATCCTCGCCGACCTCGTCTACCCCGTCGAGATCGTCGGCAAGCGCATCCGCACCAAGGAGGACAACACCAAGGTCCTCAAGGTCGTCCTCGACGAGAAGGAGCGCGGTGGTGTCGACTACCGTCTTGACACCTACTCCGAGGTCTACAAGCGTTTGACCGGCAAGGGTGTCAACTTCGAGTTCCCCCAGCACACCGAGCACTAGATTGCGTGTGAAATCAATCCAGCATTGCACGCTTCGGTAGGTGACATGAAGTCGCCGTCGGGTCACGTGGTTGGGTCATGAGACAACAGGGCGTTCATCACAAAAAGGGTCTTTCTGGGACAGCGTATGGCGTTTTAAGGTAGCTTTTGTCAAGTCAAATTTTCAATGCTACTGTTCCGAGGGCCCTGCCCAAACATCAATCTTTGCTCACTCGTCAACGTTTTGCGTCCCACATGAAATCTTCGCACCGTGTGAAGTTTACTGCATAGTTCTCCAACGTTGAACTGAATTTATTCCTGGGTATCTCTCCATCGTCCGTCGTCCATCACATATAATAAAAGAAAGAAGAATAAAACCACACACGAGCAAAGCTCACGTGCCTTGCCACCATCATCAAAACGACGGTGATATCGTCCGACAATCTCACACCATGATCTCCGCCATGCCGCTCGCTTGTTGAGAACAAGCCAAAGAAAAGAATCCCACCCCAATGCCCACATCATGCATCCCGTTCTCGGTCCTCGTGTAAGTCTCAGGGCAAAAGCAAAATGGCCAACCCAGCCCACACGCCTCTGCTCTCCCTTAGCAAGTCAATCAATCAATCAATCAGCTCGCCCTCTGCTCCTGCTGCGCCTTCTCATTCAACAACGCAGCAACAACATCCCCAGCATCGCCCTCCTCATCGCTCTCATCCTCAATCAAACACCAAGGATGCTCAACAACAGCCTGAATCCCAATCCTCCTTTCAACATCACGATCGAGCATCTTGCGAATCAAATCAATGCACTCCTCGCTCGGCACCCACGGCACTCGCAAATCGTGATCCATAATCTCGTCAATACTATAGAACGGATTCTCCTTATACACGATCGTGTACAGCAAAATGCCCAACGCCCAGACATCCTGCTCTTTGCCGCGGTACGGGCGGCCTTGCAGGACTTCCGGCGCGGCGTAGTCGATGGTGCCGACGAAGACGTCGAAGGGCCCCGATTTGATGTACGCTGCCGAGCCGAAGTCGACGAGCTTGACTTTGCCTTCGCCGTCGAGGATGACGTTTTCGTCTTTGATGTCGCGGTGCACGACTTTGGCGCTCAGGTGCAGGTGGCGCAGGGCTTCGGCGACTTGCTTGAAGATTTTGCGGCATTCGGCTTCGTCCATGGTGACGCGGAGCTCGATGTAGTCGAACAGGTCCATGCCGGGGAGGCCGTGGGGGACCATCTCGATGTAGTAGTTGATGTCGTCTTCGAAGAAGTCGGCCATTTCGACGATGTTTGGGTGTTGGAGACCATCCCGACGGAGGTAGTCAAGTACGTGGATCTCGAGGGGGACGGTACCGAGTCGGCGATCGCGGTGCCAGGTGTCGACCAGAATACGACGCTTGGTGACATATTTGATGACCATCTTCTTAGCCCCAGATTTCTTGTAACGTGCGAGCTTGACCTGTCCGTACGCGCCCTGGCCCATCTCCTCGAGTATGTTGAAGTCCTCGATCTTCTTCTTCTTGACGACCTTGCAATCGTTCTTCATCAGCTCCGGTGAAGGATGCTCATATACTTCATTCTCACTGCCGACGGTCGATGATGCGTCGTCTGAGCTTGCGCTGGCCTCGTCTATCTGGCGAGTGAGGAGTGAGATGCGCGGGTCCTCGATATCAAGCTTGGATTCTTCGATTGCCAATGGTGTCGGGATCGAATCGTCAATGTCAGATCCAGGACGGGGTTGTGAAGGTGGCGTCGTAGGACGACTTTCTGGGACGGTGACAGAGCCAATACCGTGGTGGACGGCGTGAAGCTGGCGGCTGTAAGTGATCCAAAGCGCAAACACAACTTCACTTTCAGGCTTTGGGTCATTCACTTCAACATCCTCCTCGATGACTGTTTCGCTGTAAATGGGATCGCGGCCCGAGTTGACCACGCGCATCTGAACGTCAATCATGATGTCGGCGCCGTCCCTGTGCTTGGCAGGCAACCCACTGGGTCGCAGGAAATACTGTGCTGCATCCGCGCTGCCCTCACGCATGGCAAGCAGCGAACGTGCTCGTCTGAATGAGTGTTCCGGGATGACGATGCCATCAACAAGAGCGATCTTGTCTTCGTCGGTCATAATGTGGAGAACCTTGTCAAAGCCAGGAATGAGGTCGGTCACAGACATGCCATCTGGATCGGCGTGACCGAACAACGCCGCTGAGAAGACGCTATTGCTGCTGCTGACTTTCATGGTTCGCGGGTTCAAGACCAAGATACCAGCGATGTGAGGGAAGCTGGACACTCTGAACGTGCTCTCGCCCGAGAGTTGCTCAATGGTTATCGGGATCGAGATAGAGTTGCTGGTCCTAGCAGTGAACCTCTTCAATCTTGCAACCTCATCGTAGTCCAGCGCACCGGTGTAGGTACCCGCCAGTTTAGGGAATTTGGGGATCAACTTTTGAACATCCATGCCCTTTCGCACCCTGTCCATGCCCCATATTGGCTCGATCGCGCCGCTGCCTCTCACAACGGAACCAATCTCGTCCACGGTAAGATAGGCAACATCCTCAGCGATCTCTTCCATGACCCAGATCAGACCACCGCTCTTCTCCTTAACCCAGAGCGAGGCACTGCCATATGTACCGTTCAACTTCTTGATCGGCACAACATCGCCACACAATAGCACGCCTCGAGATTTGTTGCTCGCATGGTTGGTCGGCTTTGGAGGAGTGCTCCTAACGCCGTTCTCGGTCTTACTGCGTCGGGACTGATATGTCTCGCGTGCAGGAGGCTTCGAGAGGAGTTTAGCGGTAAGCCCCTTGCCCATGCCAGCAATTCCACCATTACTCGATCCGGCTTTCGGGCTACTCACCGGTTGTTTAGTCTGACGAGGCGCTGTTCCAGACTCCGGGTTCCTAAGCTTCTCTTCCAGCCATTTTCGGCGTTCCTCTTTGATGACTTCCATGATGCCAAGCTTGCGAACCTCAGCTCCAGTGACGCCAAATATCAAGCAAGCGAGATCATTTGCTGCAGTGATTGTCCACGGAGCCTTGCAATCGGTAGTGAAAATAGCTTGCGGGTGGTTGTTGCGGTGGCCATGGGGCGCGCGTTCCTGCATCGTGTTGGCGCGAGTGGGACCCGGGTGTTGCACAGTTGGAGCGTGTAATAGAGGTGCCGCCGCAGATGATTGTTCCGAAGAACGATATGGCTGAGCCAAGGCCTCCGTAAGCCTATGTTGTAGTGACAGACCTGATGTGTCGGTGTATGTTCTCTTGAGTGCCACACGTCTCTGGCCAGGCCGACTTCTGGGACTGAGGCGGTCTTCTTCAGATGTTGTCCGCGTTATTGCGAGAGCATTCGGGTCCAAGTTTTCGCTGCCGGGTGATACGACAGCCTCGCTCTGTGTCTCGGAACGATCGCCCATGGTGTCTGATGATGTCTCCTCGCTTGGGCTTTCAACCAATTCCTCACTAGGCCTGACAAAGCTCTTTTCGAATATATTGTCATTCACCAGGTGGGCCGGTCCGGTCAGAGGTCCACGATCAAACCCTAGTCCTGCCGCATTCAAAGTCTCCGGGCTCATCATGTTTGCTTTTTGGAGGAGCTCCATCATACTGAGCAACTCCTCGTCACCAGCCAGCCGAGCCTGCGCACTCGCAATGCGAGGCGAGGAAGCAGCCCAGCCGAGCTTGTCTCGCATAAATTCTATGCTCCTCTTCAACACCTGCTGTCGGTTTTGTAGAGTATCACTACTTTGGTGTGCGAATGAGAATGAGTGCAACGACTCAGAGGGGAAGCGAGTCAGGTCCTCGCCGAATGGGATTGCAGGAGATCCTGGTGCGGCAGCCAGAGAGAGTGAAGCCTTGCGTGAGTTTGCGGCGGAGGAAGAAGCCGATCGGAATTCGAAAGCCGGAAGGTTTGGTTCAGAGGGATCGCGTGCAGTCCTTATGCGGCGCAAACCAGTGTCCCGCTCTGCAGTCAGGATGGGTGATCTGTTTGTCGCGGATATGCACGTCAGCTATTGTCCCATGCAGGCCTCGTGCCGGCAGTCATGCGAAGTCCCGACGCTGGCGTGTTTGCCGTCCATAGCCCGTGCAAGCCGCCGTGTGACTGTGACTGCCCTCCAATGCCTCATCTTAACACTTTGTACGCACCGGGTCAAGTCATAGTCGATACTCGAGTCCACACTCATTCGTCCTCGTTGCGACTGCGCATCCGCTCTGTTGTTCGCACCGCTGCTGGCGTGGGCGACAAGGTTGCCAGACGATCTGTGTTTGGGGATCAGCAGGCCTGGGTTGGCTCTGCGGTCGGCTATTGTTCCAGTACCCGGGGTCTCGAGATTCGGCACGCTGGGCGCGCGCGAGGCAGAAGCGGAGGAGGAGGCAGTCGTGGGGTCTACAAACGACACAGAAAAACGATCTGTTAGCGCAGGTCACAGTAGGAAGTGGTCTGGCTATGGACAGCACGTGGGCATGAGAGGCTGACTGCGCGAGGCCGTGTGGTGGTCGCGGAGCGGGAACAGGCGGAGATACGAGCTGACATGGCCGGCGGGACTACAACTCACCATCGTGCCGCAGGTCTTGCGAACTCATGCTCTTGCACGCCGCAGTCGGACGTGATGTGATGGCCCAGCAGCAGCCGAGAGGGTGAGCCGGGCTTGGGTGTGCTGATCAGGGGCGGCGGTATGGTTTGGCGGAGAGTGAGACCAGACCAGTGCTCGGCGGCGGTGCAGTGCAGCAGGCAAAAGCAAAGTCGCTTTTCCACGTGCCTCTTCGAGTCACCTGGGCGCAGGCAGACAGGCAGGCAGCAGTGCGGTTGGACAGGAAGGAAGTATACAGGGTGGCGGTGAGGGATACAAGCGAAGTGAAGTGAAGTGTACAGGATGCTGGCGGAGGAATAGAATGGAGTGATGCAGTGTTTCTGCGTGGTGGTGCTGGTGTACGGGCGAGAGAGACTAAGGCAGTGTGGGATGGAGTAACGCTGGACGAGTTTGTGGGGGTCCGGTGGACTAGAGCGAGCTTAATCGATCGAGCGCCTCGCCACGAGCCAACAAGACAGCCAGCATACTCCACCTGCTCGGCCCGTGGAATACTCTAATGACACCAAAGGGACGATACTCCGTCACCAGATTGCGCTATCACGGGGGTGTAATGGTGCATATATATAACACCTAGACAGACAGGGTAGCTCTTCGCTACCAAAACGGTACAGACAGGGATACATGCACGTGCGAAAGACGAGCAGCATACGAACCTGGAACACAGCACTCCTCCCACTACACCACCCAACCCCTCCATCTCATCTCACATGCT
The DNA here is from genome assembly GCA_019775565.1 of Melanodothis sp. VS III C KN 2. Classification (NCBI taxonomy): domain Eukaryota; kingdom Fungi; phylum Ascomycota; class Dothideomycetes; order Cladosporiales; family Cladosporiaceae; genus Melanodothis; species Melanodothis sp. VS III C KN 2. Next base: position 1,317,287 of record JACWFM010000037.1, on the reverse strand, counting down.
GCATCCTGCACCCTCCCGACAGCCTCTTCCCCTCTCTCCCTCGCCGTTTCTGCTCTCGTGCTACCAAGATCACATGTGCACGGAGATCCACCAATCGCCAGCTCCCTGCGAGCCTTATGTAATATTGCCTTGTAAAATACCTTCGTCGGAACCCGCCTCCACATCGCCAAGCATCACCACTCCGCTGGCGTCCCGTGTGTCTCACCGCGTAGGAGGTACTGTACTGTACTAGTCGAAGGAGTCACTCTTCCAATCAAGGGTTACTGCCACCCACACTTCATCTTGTCCCATCTCAGCCGTCTCTCGACATGCATTCATTCAGCCGCGGCCGGCATAACACACCCTGAGACACACTCGTGCCGGTGGTGTGTCTGACGATTCGACACGGCTGTACTACTGCCAGCGCCAGTACTGGCTGGCCACAGCAGTATGCACATGTCCACGCAGTGCCCAAAGAAGGCAACACAGCACGTGGAGAGCACCTTGTACTGTCGGAATGCGGCATAGTGCATGCAGATGTTGTGCATGAGCCTGTGTGTTGTGCATGAGCATGTGTGCATAATGAGCATGAGCATGAGCATGTGTGCATGATGAGCATGAGCATGTGCGCGATTCCCTACCTTTATTTGTACTATAGTGCATTCAGTGCTCGATTCACAGGAGGTCAAATTTATGAAAGTGAAGTTGTTGGACAACAAGCTGCACGCCTTCCAGAGCAAACACAAGAGTATTCATATCGATACCGACAATTCTTAGTGTGCTGTTCCCGTCCTAACCTATTGCTGCTGTATTTCATGCTGTCTGTCCTAGCTAGCCCTTCCCACCATTTCCATGCAAATGAAAATCCCTCAAAGTCATGAAAGTTGGCAGATCGATAAACACCTCAAACACCATCCAGACCGAAGAACTGGCAACAAAAAAAATGCAATCAAACTCCATCCATATACCTCCCGAACGACCAGCGCCCAAGAAAGATCCCCAAAGCCCCACCCTTCCCCCCTCTCCAATCTCAAGACCACTCACATAACAGCACAACCCCCACTCCTTGCCCTTCTCCTTCTCCCACCTCCGACACCAGCACCGACACCCACTTCCCCACCCTGCTCGTCCGCATGCATCATCTGCGCCTCTCTGGCTCTCCTCCTCCGGCGCCTGCTACCAGCGCCATCCGCGCCCATCTCCTCCTGCGCGATCATAAACTCCGCCCATTTACGTTCCAGCCTCCTCGCCGCAGCAAAATCCCCACGAAGAACCCGCTTGGTGTGCTCTTCGACCGTCGGCTGGTAGGTGTAGAAGCATTTCAGCTGGATGATCTGCGAAGGGTAGGTGTGTTCGCGCACGACGTGAATGCGTGGTGTTCCGGAGCGCGGGATTGCGACATTTTCAGCTGAGGAGGTTGGGGAGGAGAGGTCTGTCTCTGAGGCTGAGGAGGTGGTGTTCTTTTCTAGCGGTGGGAGTTCGGCGGCTTTGGTGGTTGTGATGACTTCGGCGTTGCGGGAGAGGATTTCGCGGACGCCGGTCCAGGTTACGTTTGAGCAGTCGTAGGCTATTAGGCGAAGGCCTGTGGTGGGCTCGAATGGCGTGTTTTCCGGTAGGATTGTGCGAGGGCTGCGCTGTCGGACCATGGCGGCTGCTTCGATGAGGACCAGGTTGGAGATGCGGGTGTTGTCCATTTCTAGCGATTGCAGATTGGTGCAGGCTTGCAGCAGAGCTAGCATGCCAGTGTCGCCCATGTTCTCACAATAAGAGACACTCAGATGGCGCAAACGCTTCGCGCATGGCGAAGTCGCCAGGCTTTGAAGGACCGCATTGGTCAATGCTTCCAGCTCTTCCAGGTCAAGGTGGGTCAGCAATGGTGTTGTTGGAAGGAGCTGTGTAAGAGTGTCGTCGAGCATGCCGTTGCATTTCGAGAGCTGCAGGCCTTCAATCTCAGGAATGTTGTTAACGAATGTGCGCACACCACGGTCGGAGATGCCACGGCATCGGGTGAGGTCAAGATGCTTCAGCTTTCTCGGAGGCGCGATGGGCCTACCCGTGATGAAATCAATCTCACTGTCTTTGCCTTCAATTAGCACGGCTAGCGACTCATCAGTCAGACTGTCGCAATTCATCAAGACAAGACGCTCGAGGTTGTTCTTGAGGAAAAGCTGCTGCATAAATTCGAGATCATCCCAGCCACTGACTTCACCAGCGCGGATGTCCTTCAAGTTCGGGCAAGCTTCGACGACTTTCGAAATACCATGTGTGTTGATGTTGTTACACCAGGAGACGTTCAGGTGCTCCAGTTTTGGGCAGTTACTGGCGATGATGCGCATAGCCGAGTTGGTCGCACCAGCGAGTCCAGAAAGGTTGATATGTACAAGTCTGCTGTTGGCGTACAAAAAGCTGTGGATAGAAGTCCGATCGATCCTGCAACCTTCAAGTGAGAAGTTCTGCAGGTTCCGGCAGGCATCCGAAAGACCCCTAGTGTGCCAGCGTTCACGCAGCTGAACACATCCACGCAGGTTCAAATCGCGTACAAAAGGCCCAGCCTTAGTGATGATAGTAACAAGCGCGTCAGCAGGGATGTCTTGGTAGAAGTTTGCGGTGTCCAAAATGCTCCAGAGCTGGCCATCATAGCACATCTGATGCCAATTCTTCGATACTCGTGACGAACGAATGATCTGTCGTGGTTCGAGGTATGTGAAAATCTGCATCTTGATCTCTGAAGGCATGTCGAGCCAGAAGTTGAACTTCCTCCGAGGCTGGGGCTGTTTCGCGGCTGCTCTCGAAAAGTAATCCTCGTCAACTTCTGCAATACCGGGTGTTGCCGTTCCAGGTCTTGCTGATACTGTGTAGCCCGAGGGGACTGCTGCTGAGTTCTTTTCGCTCAAGTTGGAGAAAGAGCGAAACCTCGCACGCTCGTCCCATGATGGTATGTGTGCTCCAGGCGTGGTGACCGTGGATGTGGGAGCGGTGGAAAACCCATTCGAAGACTCGGAGTTCAGAGATGTACCGAACGAGGCGCCCTGACCCGAGCTGGTCGAGTTGAGCGATATGCAGGATATTGAACCTTTTCCCGTGCCACTGTATGTCCTTGCCCTTGCGCGCCCGGCTTTTGCTAACGATTGCGAGGATGCTATGCGATGCAGACTTGCAGCCAGTCGAGCTCGCCCTTTCAGCTTGAGCGGCTGTTCAGCGTTGGGTTGTGCGGTTGTCTGTGCGTTCGATGCCTCTGTGGTGCCGGCCACTATCTGGATGGATTCTGTCGACGAGTTCGCCATGGTGCTGTCTATAAGATCTCAAAAGATGGTGCAATATGCACAGGACGCCCACTCGTAGGTACGGATGATCGATAGTGTTCACAGGGCTACAGCGGCCTGCGCGAGTGTCGCGATACCAATTTATGAGCAAGCACGCATGCAAGAACTGTCGTTAATGGTGTGTTCCGTTGGGGTGTTTGGCCACAGAGTGAGAGCCAGCGCCGGCTGTGGTGGGGCAGTCTGATCAGCTGGACTGTTCAAAACGGTCTTGTGAATCAGCCTCGTGCAAGAATGACTGACTTGCTACAGCGCTCCGAGTAAGAAGTACTCTGCTTTATCTTCCTCGTGAGTGGACCGAAAAGTCGCAATCTCGCACGCTCTTCGCACCACTGCGATTGTCGTCTCTGATCGCCCGCCAGCCTTCCTCGGAGGTTGCAGCGCCTTATCGCCTTATCGGGTCCGCCTCGGCTTGCTCTGATATGCGGGCTGGAAAGTCCGTGCTGCTGCTGGAGCGCCGTTCGAACGTGGAGTGATCTGCTGCGCCACCCAAGTCTAAGGAGGAGGATGCAAGAGACGTAGTGTTGGAGGTGATGAAGACGGACACAGCAAGGACGTACGCTGCGAGGAGGAGAACCTAGCGGACTCCCACCGTTGTGTCGTCTTGTCTCGTCACATCCACCTCCACTCCCACGGGCGGACGGTACTGTACCCATTCCCAGCCCGGCCTAGTACGACAGCATCGTGCCGCAGCAAGTCAGATCTCTCTCTGCAGGGTCCTCGGCCTGCTCGTCTAATGCACACGACCTAGACCTTCTCCCGCCCTTCCAGACGCCGTTACGCGTGGCAGACAAGGCTCGCTACGTCGCGAGTCCGGTGTTGCTATGTCAGATTCATTGTGCTTCGCTACCGCATGCAGCCCTCGAGCAACCCAATGCTGTAGGAGGTAGCAGTGCCAATAGTTCTCCATCGGCATATTCTCGCTGTACCCATGCAGGGTACGAAAGGAAGCACTCCGGCGAACGCGAATAATGCAAGCAAGCAACCCTTCCTCTACGCAAAACAATGTGGGGAGACCCGCAAAAATTAAGTAGCAAGGTAGGAGGCATCAAAATGCCGCAGCTCGCGTGTCTCCCGACTCACCCGAGTATGGCAAAGTCAGCATCAGCCGTGTGTGTGAAAAGCATCAGAGGATTGCATGAAGCATAATCGAACTGGCCAGGACCGGCATGGGGATGCTTGATACGCTTTCCTTTTCGGTGTATACATAGTCCACGATCGATTTCCCCTCCAACCACAGCATTGGAAACTCCGCTCGTTCCTGGCTGACCTGCTTGGTGGCGCGGCACTCTGGGCCGTGTCGGCGGATGCGGGTAAACGAGTCGTCTCTCTCTCCACAGAGGAGGCATTTTCCGGCCGGTTGTGCCGTCTGGATCGTGGGATTGCATTGGCGATGTTATGGGTGTATAGTACGTCGTGTTGACTGAGGACGCTCAGCGGTGCTTACAAGTAATCGGACATGCAAGAATCCGGCCTTGTTGCCATAGTACCAGATCCTACATGCTTGGTTCATGTTGTGTACTTATACCATTGTAATGCACATCATTCAAGCTTAGTGCTATTTGCTGTGAGGATTGTCGTAATAAGGGTTGGGGTTGGGGTGAGCATAATTGAGCACAAACACGAAAAATGCACGTTGAAGTGCCTTGGAACCATGTACTAGTTATACTTATGATATTTTCGGTGCTCGGCCGTATGTTCTACTGTTTCTCGTGTGTTTGTATGCTGTGTGTCGATGTATCAAAAGTTTCGTCGTTCGAACAAATGTGCATGGAGATCGGGCAATTCAAACACAGGATTTGCTCTATCGATTCTGCAGAATCATACATTTCGTGGAAACCACCAATTCGTATACTATGATCATGATAGAAAGATACTGAGCCCGTCGCAAATAGTACATGCCAGAGAAACATTTACATCATCCTCAGACGCGCAAAAATAAATGAAAATGACAGATCACCAAGTCCGGACGTATACATTAAAAGCTTATCGCCGACGCTATATCTTCTACTAGCCAACTCCATCCTATCATATCCCATCTACTCTCCTCTCCTCTCGCTTACTCCCTCTTGTTCGCTCTCTTCGCAGCCTCAGCATCGACCTTCGACTTGAGCGAGCTCTGGGCATCCTCATCCCAGTACGAACCGGTGATGCTCGGCAGGAACTTTCCAACCTTCTGCTGGTAAACCTTGTACTCAGAGTACTTGCCAGCGGAGATGTACTCAGTCAAAGGTGTGCTGCCAGCGAAGACGCTCAGGTATGTAAGCGGGCCAGCAGCAGTCCAGTTCCACCAGCTACCAGTACAGTACGCAGCCCACGTGTACAGAGTGACCCAGATGGTCTGCTCAGCAGCAAAATTGGGATGACGCGAGAACTTCCACAGACCGGTGGTATTGAAGCCGCGTTCGAGCTGGGCGCGAGTGTAGCCTTGCGGCGGCTTGGCCGTCTTCTGGTAGGCGGCTTTGGCTTTGTGGAAGTTCCATTGTTGCTGGTCGGCGACGAAGGTGACGGCGACCAGGCCGATGAGCAAGCGCGCGATTGAAATCTCGACAGTGTCCATGGTTGGGTGGAGACGAGAGTACACGAGGAGGAGGTAGGTCGGGGTGGTGACGGCGAAGAGGAGGACCTGGAGAAATCGTTAGCTGGTGCTGGAATGGAATATCAAGAGAATGTAGGACATACGCTCTGGACAGAAGAGGTGAAGAGGATGTTTAAGAGGAAGAACGCAGGCGTGCCAATCCAACCCTTGATCAAGTTCCATCTGTAGTCCTCGCTACCAATCTGGTAACCACCACGGCGCCAGTAGTTGAAAGTCAGACGCATTGACCACACGATACTGAATGCCATCACATTGTCCACTCTTTGTGTCTCGAGGCCGTTCGCCCTGGCCCACACAGCATAGTGGATGTGGTATAGGGTCGGGAGAATAGACCATACGCGGTCCACCTGGCTCCAATTCCTGTTGACCTCGGAGACCACGAGGAAGATCGGGAAGAGCGCGAGAGAGAAGGCAAAGCCAGAGATGATCGGGTTGGTCGCTGTGTAGATGTTCTTTAGAGCCTCGAGATCGCCAATATTGGCGAGGATCTTCTCAGGCAGCGCGTAGAGCTGAGGGATCCACGGTTCGACGGTTGTGCTGAACGAAGCGCAGTCGGCGAGTGTCTTGATCAAAGGCATGGCTACCCCAACTGGTGGAGTGACGAGCATGTTGGCGGTGTTGGCCAATGTTTATAGTGTGTAAGGGCGAGGAGTGTGAGCGCAAGTATCGACGCGAATTCGTGTTCAATTGAATGTTCATCTTGGTGGCAGATGCGTAGGTGATGACGTAGCGGATTGGTGATGATGCGCACAAACACAACAAAGCAACAAAGCGGCTTCAGGTTTCGAACAGAAATACGAACATGAACATTGGCTCCGTGGCCCTTTGGTTCTACGGGCGTGATCGCCTGAACAGGAGACTAAGCGAATTCTTACTGGCTTTCTAGGCCGACAACAACTCAGTGTCGATTTACACTGTTCCCACATGAGACTCCATTGCGCTCTTTGTCGAAGAGACTACTCCGCCTCGCGAGGCCGCAGCATGACTGCAGCTTGGTGGCGCGTAAATGGCTCGGACACGATCATTGGACAAAACCGGCTGGTGGTGCAGTGAACTCGCGAAGCGTCAAGCGCTGCCTGCTGCGCCATGCTATTGATACCTGAGATGTGCGTACCGACGAGAGATATTAAATGTCCGTAGATATACCATGTCCTTCGGTACTAAGCTTGCGACTCTCTTCTTTCTACCTTTACATTTGACAGTGCTCGCTCCATTGCAAGGCAGTGTACATACCCCCTAGAGCATCTGAACATTGTTCACTCCAGGAGCAGACCACTAGCCTGAACTTGAACACCATGGCCGAAGTCATCGGTCTCGTTGTTGGCGTGGTGCCACTCGGTCTTCAGCTTGCGGAATCCATACAAAAGGCGAAACGCTTTTACAACGCCGTGAAGGACGCACCCGAGAGACTCGCGGAAATCACAGATGAGATTGCGACGTTCAGAGATATACTCGCCGACATGGAAAGTGATCGTACTTCTCACAACGCCGACTCTGGACCAATATTGCAGCGCTGTGTTGCTATATGCCGGGAAGCGATTGATCGTTTCTCGAAATATGCAGATGCTTTAGAGAGCTGAATGAAAAGACAAAAACATAGAGGGAGCATTCGATTCGCGATGAAGGCCCAGAACATCGAATGTGAAATTTATCGACTGGAAAGATTGAAGCTCGATCTTGCGCTGGCGTATATGCCTTACCACAAGGCTACAGAAGAAGCACGTGAGGCGCGTTTGCAGTCGCATCTCGTGCAGATTACGTCGCAACTACAACAATTGGTCGACAAAGATGCAATGCATTCGCAAAAAGCCTCCAATTCAAGCAAATCATGCGTCCTGACTACGGAAATAAATAAGATCTCCAAGCAGAGATCCAGTGGCGGACGCACGGAATTTCGACTCAGAACTCCCTCATGGTTGAGCCATACGATATGGGAGATCTACTCCAGGCGCGCCACTATAGGGTGGACTGTATCGCTTCGGGCCTACAGTATCGTCCCACACGAAGCTCCTATCTTCAAGGCTTGTGAGCATGGAGACATCAAACGAATGAGAGAACTGTTCGATGGCGGTTTCGCATCTCCGTTCGACGAAAATGAGTTTGGAAAGGGAACATTCGAGGTAAGCACGAATACCAATGACAGGAGCATGCAAGAACTAAGTTTGCGGGTAGGTGGCTCTATGGTATGCTCAAATAGATGTTGCTCGATTTCTTCAAAAGTACCACTTTCGAGCACTGAAGCCAATGGAGTATTGGGTAAGTGGACGTATCTTTGATACCCGGTTGATGGTCACTAAAAAGCACAGGCATGTATTGGACCGCAATGGTACTGCGCCACAGGATCGCCACCTGCACCTGAGAGCTGGAGAATACTCAGAGAAGCCAGTATAAGCACTCTACGAGACACTATCCATTTTCTGATCGAAGATTGCGACAACCCCCTGACGGAGCAGCCAAATTGTTCATACGGGTATCCGGACGAATACGTCGAGCTCGAGCAATTCATTCACGGCAGCCTCAGGGAAGCTGTGTTTGTCTGGTTTTGGTCGTCTGCGCGACACCTGGCTTCGTGCTCGCACATCGAACAGAAGCTTGACATGGCATCTCCGCCGGTCGACATGGACTATCTCATCAGGTCGAACAGTTTCGACAGCCACTTCAAGGACACGCACGTTCTTGTTTTAGCGAAGGCATACATGTTCTCAAGCGACGACGTCGACATACGCTACTGGGAAAAACTGTTTATCAAAGCAGTCAAGCTTGGCCTCGACGTGCATGATGGTGGGGACGGCGTCTCACCGCTGTTGCATATTCTCCATGCCGGCATCGATCTCCCGTCAGCTCACAGTGAGTTGAGAAACAAATGGCCGCGTTGGAAAGACCCTCCAGTGCTGCCTCGCATACAAACGCAGGCCATGCGTACGCGTCTCAAAAATTGGCTGTCACTGTTGCAGCGTGCAGGGGTCGACCTGTTCCTATACGGACAAGTAGAGCGACGCCTTCTTGCTGATGTTCAAAGTACTTGCGAACATCCTTGGATATGGTCTGGTCGGTTGCAGGACTGCCGTGTGATATCGGAAGAGCTCATGGTGGCAAACCCCGAATTTTCCTACGATAAACACAATATGGCCGCTTTGTTCACTTTCGACTATGGCCCTGACCCGGACGATTGGGAGTTATGGCTCTGCCATCCGGGTGATCGGTATGCTGGACCATTCTGGAGCATGGTGGAGGGACCCTCGCATGCCGAAGTAGAGCATCACATTGAAACACATGTGCCTGGTAGCTGGCTGGAGGACTGATTGACGAGTCAGGTTACGTCAAATACGTTTCATTCACCAGTCAGTGCCTTCCGCCTTGTGTAAGGGTTTCGGGCAGCTTTTCCTGCCTGATTGAGCAGACTTCTCAATCGGTTTTTCGGATGTGATGGTAAATAGTGTGTTGAACGAGATCACTTTCTACCTTCTACCATGACGATATGATATCCTTCGCTAGTTTTGCATCTAGAGGATATGTATGTTAGTATTTTTCGGTAGCCCTTTAAAAATACGTAGACGTACTCTGCCCACTTCGGGCTGCCTATGGTTGAAACCTCCAGCTCGAAAGCAACCTTCTCGAATTCCGGCATCAGAGCACCCTTGCCCTTCCAGCCAAGCGATCCACCTAGAGCCGTTGTCAGGTTACGCTCAGCATTTTGTCTCTTGAACTAGTCTCACCAGCTCTAGCCTTGTCTTCCGAGTATTCTTCAGCGACCTTATTGAACGCCACGCCGTCGTTCAGCTTCTTCAAGGCTTCTTCCTTTTTGGCGTGCTTCTCACAGAGGATGTGGCGGACGTTGATAGACTGAGCACCTTTCTGGGCGCCCTTCTTCTCCGCGCCTTTATCGGCGGCCTTGCCTTTGTCGCCACCTTTGCCTTTAGGCGCCATGATGTGTGTGAATATGTGAAGTGAGTTGTGTTGCAGTGAGTTCGTGAGGAAGTCGAGATCATGCCCCGCGTCGCTTCCACTATGGTGCGGCGGCGTCACGTTGAGCTTCATTGTTGTCTTTGCACTTACATCAGCATTTACACAACTCTTAATTGTAGACTCTACACACTTTCAGACAATAACAGAAAAGATTAAAGGCATTGAAAAATGGCCAAAAACGCCTCATCAGAAGTGTTGCAACGACAACAAATTCCAGATCTGCCTCCAAAGATGTTCTACATCCCCAATTTCATCGCGGAAGACGAAGAGCAACGGATTCTAGAGAAGGTAAAGCTTGACCTACAACACGAAAATTATATCATTTGTTCGACTTGTCTAATGTGTATCACAGATCCCTGCCAACCGCTGGATCTCTCTCACACACCGCCGCCTGCAATCAATTCCTGCTCAACTCACAGCAAACAATACCCTTCTCGCCTCGACAAAGATGCCACCTTGGCTGACCAACCCCATCGTCGATCGTATATCGTCTCTGGGAATATTTGAAGACGCACCTCATGGCATCAATCACTGTCTCATCAACGAGTACCTACCAGGCCAAGGCATCATGCCGCATGAAGACGGCGACGCATATTTCCCGGTCGTCGCTACCGTCAGCCTAGGAGGCAGCTTGGTGCTTGATGTGACTGAGAAGCGCAAAATCGATGGCGATGTTGCCGCAAATGACACAAAGGAGCTCAAACGGTGGCGAGTCTTGCAGGAACCCAGATCTTTGCTGCTTACGACTGGCTCTGCTTACACTGATACCTTGCATGGCATAGCTGAGGTCACTGAAGACTCGAACTTAGGGCCTGAGACAGTAGCCAACTGGAGCCTGCTTGGAGATCCGAAGGCGATTGAAGCAAATGGGGGGCGAAATGCAAGGGCAGACCGGATCAGTCTGACTTATCGAGATGTCAAGAAGGTGTCAAATGTCGCGTCGAAGCTGTTCGGGAAGACGAGGTAGTGTCTCGAGTGGCCGAGAAGTGAAATTTGCCAGCGGTTGCATCCTCAGTATGGGAGTGGAGTTCGCGTAGTGTGGTATAGCTGCAACATTTTCATGCCACAATCGTTGTGACCCTGTTGACTGCAAAATCTTCCAAGTTTCCTGACCAGCTCACGAAAGAGGGCTGCATCTTGAAAAGGAGCATGAGAAGTTCACTGGGGTTTTATCCACGCGCAAGTCAAGATTTTGTCCACAACTTCCATCTGTTCATACATAGTCCCAAATGCTTCCGCTACGTCTTTTCATAGTCGAGATTCGAGTAATTGTACAGTAAATGCCATGATAACCTCCAACGCCACGCTGAACCCACACATGCAACCTTCGTCTTATATTACAGTCCGCCATTTCTCACATATTCTTGTCCAAAAACATCTTTGCCTCGTTGATCTTGGTGGCTAGGTACGGGCTTCCGCCACGATCGGGGTGGTTCTGCATGATCATGGCGCGGTGTCTCTTGCGCACGATCTCCTTGTTGAGGCCGCGTTCTCTGTGGAAAATGCTGTCAGTGTCTGTTTCCGCCAGCCACAAGGCCCTCCGAATAGTAGGCGCATGCTTACGAGCACTCCAAGATCAGCGCCGCCTCTCTCTTGTTCATCGTCTTCTCGAATCCGCCCTTGTAGAATGCCTTGCCGAGCGCATCAGTGCCGCCACGGTATCTGCGCAGAGCGACAAGACCAGCGCGACCCTATGATTAGTTAGTATGATTGTTGGCGCATAGTCGATAGCGGAGGGGCGCAGCGTACGAAGAATGCGGCGGCAGCGACGCCGACACCGACTGCGAGTACTGAGGCCATTATGTGTCTGAGGCTGTGTGATGATGCTGATGCGGATATCTTCTAGAAGACAGATCGAGGGCGACTCTGGTGTAATTAATTGTTCGGGTTCCTTACTCGGACGGCCTCGGGAATGAGAGGAAGTCCGGCGATGGAAGGCGCAAAGGGTCGAACCGCTAGCCGACCCACTTTTATCTTTTCGAGATGCTGCTGCAAGTTCTGGCTTGCCGCGAGAATTAACTTAAGTCTATCCCATACAACGAGTCGCCAGGTACAGGCGCATTATCGCAAACATGAGGTACTTTCTACACCGCGAACATTCTTCAGGTGTCCAGTCACTAACATCATACCCAGAGTCGAAACCTGCCACTTTTGCTCGCAGCCCTGCTACCCCTCCAAGGGCATCACCTTCGTTCGCAACGATGCCAAACTCTTCCGATTCTGCCGCTCAAAATGCCACAAGAACTTCAAGATGAAGCGTAACCCACGCAAGCTGGGCTGGACCAAGGCCTTCCGCCGTGCGCACGGCAAGGAGATGACCGTCGACAGCACTCTCCAGTTCCAGCAGCGCCGCAACATTCCCGTGCGCTACAACCGCGACCTTGTCGCACGCACACTCGAGGCCATGTCGCGCGTCAGCGAGATCAGGGCGAAGAGAGAGAGGCAATTTTACAAGAACCGCATGGCCGGCAACCGCGCCGCCCAGCTCGAGGCCGACCGCAAGCTCGTCGCCGAGAACCAGCACCTGCTGCCGCCCCAATACCGCGACAAGGTCCAGGAGACACTCGACGAGGAGCTCGACCAAACTATGGAGATGGAGGCCGACGAGATCACTGTGGAGGACCTGCAAAAGTCGGCGATCAACCAGGAAGTCGACGGCAACAAGACCAAGGCCAAGGGCCCCAAGAAGCAGCAGAAGAAGTTGGTGCGCGGCAAGGGCGTCGAGGCTATGGATGTCGACGAGTAGACTCTTCATGGTCGCAGGCCACGGCAAAAGTCATTTCCTATCATGAGCGTTGGCGCAGGAAGGCGTTAGTGGCGAAATCGGGTGCCCTAGATTGGGCCCAGGGCGTATGGGCTACGATCCATCAACATTACTGGAGATTACAATTTTACTTTTCGGATTGATCAAAACATTATTGCTGCTCCCTTGTCGACTCTCCTCCGGCCACATTTCCTGTCACCCGAACCGGTGGAAAGGATCCTCCGACCGCGTGACCCAGACTGCAGTCGACGGTTGTACAACATGCAGGAGGCGTTCAACTTGGGATGAAGCAAAACGATAAGCCGTCAGCTTCGCTGTCTTCGCACTCGGGAAACCTACCTTCATTCATTGCCAAACTCAGCGTCCGAAGCAGGTCTGACGAGAACTCAAACTCTTAGGGCAACAAAGCCGGATCTCTTCGTCGTTTTATTTTCGGGCAAACCGTAACATACCCCACGAAGGGCGGGGTAGTGCATGTCTTGTTCGCCTTTGGCCTTTAGGGCCATTGCGGCGGTACCATACCACCACAGTTCCAGTCGGCTATCTCGACAACCTGCAGTAAGAAGCGCGGTTATTATGGTTTCACGTGGTGGTACGTACTTCGCAAACGTTAATAAATATCAAAGGTCATTCCCAGAATATGCAGCAGTTTTCGAGCAACTGCTTTCCTCGTGTCCTTCGTCCTAGTCTGTGTGTGAATTCGTTCTTCTCATATTCCGTATATTGGATACCATTGCAGGTGTCATCCACGATGCCGAGGAAATATCTAGGCGGCTCTGGCGAGCCGCTCACCGTTTGGATATCAGTGTTGGTCCATCTTGGTCTCACTTGCTTACGGATGATCGAACGCTGAGACGTGGTATAGTGCTGCTTCAACCGTCCTCGTGTTCTACGGTTACGACCAAGGTCTGTCCAATCGAAAGGCTTACATAAGAGTCAGCGTATTGACAGCAGCAAAGGCGTCTTCGGCAATGTCATCATCTCTGAGAACTTCCTCGAGACCTTTGGTAAGCAGAGCAACCAACCGAGGCGACTTGTATGCAATTGCTCATGGAAGACGTCTAGGCCATCCAACGGCAAACACACAAGGCACGATGACTTCTGTGTACAATATTGGCTGTTTTTTCGGCGCTCTGAGTACCATCTTGACGGGCGACTGGCTAGGGAGACCGAGGCAGATCCTCCTGGGATCTACTGTTATTGCGATCGGGGCGATCATTCAAACGGCGTGCTGGAGTGTTCCTCAGGTGAGCTCGTTGTGTCTCTGACGCCTCGATTCATTGCTGACATGTATGAAGATGATGGTCGGCAGAGTTGTGGCCGGCCTCGGGACAGGCATGAATACTGCCACAGCAGGTGTATGTCGAACCTCTGGTGGATTCATTCATAGACACCATAGCTAACATAGATTCAGGTCTGGCAAAGCGAGACGAGCAAGATGCAAAGCCGTGGCAAGCTCGTTATCATCCAGATGGCGAACTGCATCACAGGATTCAGCATCAGCAATTGGTACGCCACCTCGCAATTTTGCATCTTCTGACCCCTATGCTGACGCTCAAAACACAGGCTCACACTGGGCTTCTCCTTCGCCCCTCGTGACATCGCCTGGCGCTTCCCACTCGCTTTCCAAATCTTCTTCACGATCTGCATCTGGTGTCTCTGCCCATTCCTACCAGATAGTCCCCGTCTCCTAATCCGCAAGGGAAAGTACGACGAGGCACGAGAAGTCCTCGCCGCGCTCGAGGGCCATGGAGCAACACCCGACTCCTCGTCTGTGCAAGCTCAATTCAACGTTATCAAGGATATCCTAGACAGAGAAAGCCTCAACAGCTATACGTGGTGGCAGCTGATCTCTGGCCGTGGGCCCAGTGGGCTGATGCGACGGATGATTCTAGGAGCGTGGATGCAAGCCATGAATCAGATCTCTGGTAAGTGGTTCTCCTCGTTGGATATTTGGTAGCCTGCATGCTAACAAGATCGATAGGCATCAAGTGAGCAACGCCCTGCATCCCCAACAATCGCAGTTCTTGTACCTTGCATACTGACACTTCTGAACAGCGTTACAAGCTACTACATGAGCTACATCTTTATCAACGCCTTAGGAATCTCTGAGCTCCTTTCCCGCATCCTCGCAGCTTGCGGATCCGTCGACTACCTGATCTTCGCCTGCCTAGCCTACTTCGTCATCGAACGCTACGGCCGGCGAAAAGTCATGATGTGGTCCGCAGCCGCGTGCTCCATCTGCTGGATTTGCATCTCCATCGCTCTGGGCCTATCCGAGAAAGGCGGTGACTCTTACGTCCTGGGCTCTGTCGCCGTGGCATTCTTCTTCGCCTTCTTTGCGTCCTTTGGGATGGGGGTACGTGACCCAAGATTGCAGCGTAGCGTTGATGTCAAATTCACTTTGCTAATTCTCACACTTCACTCCAGGTGCTTGGTGTTCCCTGGCTGTACCCGACCGAAATAAACGCTCTAGAGATGCGAACGAAAGGTAAATAGTCGTCAAGCTGGAAAAGAATCGGATCTCCATCCTCCAGCTATACCGCTCAAACCAGTGAATCGAATTCCACTAACACCAGACTTCACTCCAGGTGCAAGCCTAGCAATGGCAACAAATTGGATCTGCAACTACGCCGTCGTCCAAGCCACCCTCCCCGGCATCGAAAACCTAGGCTACAAATTCTGGATCATCTGGGTACGTTTACCAAAAAATCCACACACCTCACTTCTTTCCTCCCCGAAACTAACCCCCCATCAAACCCCCCACCTCCCCAGTTTAACACTTACTAACACACCGCACAGGCCTGCATCTGCTTCTCCTTCATCCCAATAACCTACCTCTTCTACCCCGAAACCGCCAACCGCACTCTCGAAGACATCGATCGGTTCTTCGAGACGAACCCGCCGATTGTGATTTGCAGGAATGAGTTGGCGACGAAGTTGGCGAGACCGCGGGTTTATGTGGAGCAGGATGAGGCGATTTGGAGGCAGGTTGAGAAAGGGGATGGGTCAGATGATAGGATCGTTCAGGAGAAAGATGGGGCGGTTAACATTGAGAGAGTGTGAAGGGGAAGAGGGATGGGATTTTGTGGGAAATGGGAATGTTAAGTGTGATGTGGACGTTTGAGAGACAGTTCGGTCGAGATGGGTAAAGGAGTTGAGGAGGATATGATGAATTCGTATTATCATAGTCTCCATGAGATGTTGTCCATCCGTGTACTATCTAATCGTACAAGCAGTAGCTTCTTTCCGCTGCTCTCGAACAAAGTAACTCCCACGCTAATGTCCCATGCAAAAAGACAATCCTTCCTTGCTATGCGTACAAAATGAACATATCCTTATGCTCATGGCCCGTCCGATATCCGACTGCCTGATCTTCCACCTCAAGCCTTCATAGTCTTCAAGAAGCCGTCGAGGTTGAATTCTTCCTCGTATTGCTTCTCGTCCCAAAGCTCGCTGAGCTCATCCAAGATACCCTTCTTTCCTTTCTCCTTGAGGTTGCCTTCGGCGTCCACAGCGTTCGACTCGTCGACCTCATTGCTCTTCTCGCCACCTTCAAGTGCAAGGTTTGGATCTGTCTCGCCGAGATTGAAGAGGTCGAGGATCTCGCCTGTTTCCATGGTGCCTAAGCCGGCGTTCTGTTGGTTCACCACCGTGGACGCAACATCAATCTTGAAGCGCTGCAGGTTGAGGATCTTCTCTTCGAGCGTACCGCGAGTGACGAGACGGTAGACGTTCACGACCTTCTTTTGTCCGATACGGTGAGCGCGGTCCATGGCCTGCAGATCCTTCTGCGGGTTCCAATCGTGCTCGACGAAGATGACGGTGTCGGCGCCTGTCAAGTTGAGTCCAAGACCGCCAACGGAGGTCGTGAGGAGCAAGCAGTCGATACTGGGGTCCGAGTTGAACTTGTTGACAATGTCCTGGCGTTTGGATGCTTCGACGCTACCGTCAAGGCGCGCGAAGGTGACTGATGGAAGGAGCTTTTTGAGCACTGTGGATTCCACCATATCAAGCATCTCCTTCATTTGGCAGAAAATGAGAGCGCGGTGGGGTGAGACAGCCTGGTCGGCAGTCGGGACAGCAGAAGTATCGTTTGACTCGGCGCCAATACCGCAGTCCACCAGCAGATCACGCAATGCAGTCAACTTGGGAGCGTGGACGTGGTCCTTCAAGCTTGAGCCTTGCTTGGCAAGCAATGCCTGTGTGGCAGCATACTGCTTGTGGCCTTCCTTCATGACCATGGCAGGTGAATTACACAGCTTGCGCATGTACTGAAGGGCTTGGAAGATATGCGTCTTGGCTTCCTTGTCAGGCGAGCCTGCCATTTCTTGCAGTGCCTTGCCTTCCTTCTTCGAGAAGTCGTCGAATAGACGCTTCTGCAGATCGCTGAGGTCGCAGTAATAGTTCTGCAGAATCTTCGGAGGGAGATCATTGAGCACCTCCTCCTTGAGGCGACGCAACAAGAATGGTAGTACTTGTTTGTGCAACGACTCAATGGCAAGAGCACCAGATTCCTGTTCCTTAGACGACGATTTGGCGAACCTGCTTGCAGCGATCGGCTTGGCGAATCGGTCCTGGAAGACTTTCTCAGTACCAAGGAAGCCTGGCATGAGGAAGTCAAACAGCGACCAAAGTTCCAGTACGTTGTTCTGGATTGGCGTGCCTGAGAGGATAAGGCGGTGGTTGGCGAGAAGGCGCTTGACGGCTTGCGTAACCTTTGCCTTCGGATTCTTGATCAGGTGACCCTCATCCAGTACACAGTAGTTCCAGTTGATTGGCAACAGGATGTCAATGTCATTTCTTGCGATCTCGTACGACGTGATGACAATGTCTGCTGTGTTTAGTTCGCTGCGAACCTTTCCGCGCTCTGCTGGCGGACCAGCGTAAGCGACTGCGTTCAAGAAGGGTGCATATGTGCGAATTTCCTGTTTCCAGTGGCCAGTGAGTGTAGGTGGGCAGATAATCAAAGATCCAAGACGACGCTTGTCAGGGGCGCCAGTCTTGGCGAACTCCTCTGCTCGCATGTGATGGTCACTTGCGACCATGCAAAGAGTTTGTAGAGTCTTACCGAGACCCATGTCGTCGCACAACACACCGTGGAGATTGTAACGATTGAGGAACGCGAGCCAATTGACACCGTCTTGCTGGTAGGATCGAAGCTCGGCTTTGATGCCAACAGGAATGTGGAAGGGCTCGACTTTCTTCGGGTCCAGCATCTGAGAGATGAACTTGCGCTCGCGATCCCGACCTTCGAGCAAAGATTGCGGAAGGCCTGGCGGGTCGGGGATGCCGGCCTCGAGAGGCACAAGCTTGACAAGTGTGGCGAATGCAGTCGTCGCGATCAGACGGACACCCGGATCGGAGTCGCTCATACGACCCAGGACTGGTACCAAAAGGAAGATGACATACGGCAGGATGCCGTCGCCCATGACCTGGATAAGATGGTATATGCACTCGATTGCGCCCTGGCGGAACACAACTTCGTGAGCATTGTTGATGGGAGGCAAGACCTGGTCCACCAGCATGGTGAATCCTTGGACAGTGATGACACTGCAGACGCTGGCGAAACATTTCGCTGCAGTGTAGCGGAGGACGGCCAGCTTGCTCTGCATCCCCTTTGCAACACTGGGCATGAGCTCAAGAACCCAGGGGTAGAGTGTGGGGTCAATTGTTGCGACGAGCGCACGAAGAGTCGACATAGCGTCCACAACCGCTTGGCCAAACTCATTGTCTGGGTCAAGCAGGTCTGCAGGCAGCTCGCCGCTGAAGCATTGACGGATTGGATTCTCGATGACCGATCGCAGCTTCGGTACCTTGTTGAACAGATCAGCACCGAAGATGCGGCACAGCTGCTCAAGAGCATCCTTCGCGCCGCGCCTAGTGATTTTGGCCTTCTTGACCTCACGCTCGTACTTGGCGGCATCAGGCCTATCTTGAATGTCCTCATCTTTCTGCAGAGACAGGATGCCAGCCTCTTTGTCGGCGTTCGGGTGAAACTCTGGAGTTTCGCCAGTCTCCATGCAGCAGAACTTAACTAAGTTGCCAACGACCTTTTCGACAACCTTATTGCGTTCGGTTGCAACAAGCTGAGCAACAAGTGCTGCGATTGCGGCGGCAGAGCGGTGCTGGAGGTCAGGGTTCTCTTCTTCCTTCACGCCGTCCATGATACCCTTAATAGTCATTTGCGGTTTCTTGGGAACTTCGCCGAATGCTACCAGCGCGTAAGCAGCAGCAGATCTGATACGTAAATCGCAGACTCTCTTTGCATCCTGGGCGGTCGCAATCGCTGCCTCGGCGTCCAACTTGGCTGTGCTAAGGCTGTCCGCCGCAGACATCCTCTGTACTGTAGAGAGTGACTTCTTGAGTCTGTCGAAATCTGTGGTGACGATCTTCTCAGCGTCAGCGAGTGAGAACGCATTCTTGCCAGCCTCCGGCTCACCCTGGCAAACGACTGCCAGGATGGGGAGCTTGTTTCCAGGAACATGTGCCTGTTCCTGGAAAGTGTTGAGGAGCTGTTGGCACTGCGCTCTGGCAATGCGAAGGTGGCTGGTGAGATCAGCATAGAACGGAGGTCTGTCTTCGTCAACGAGATGTTTGAGAGTCTTCAAAGCATCCGCTGCGAGGGGATCGGGTCCGCTGGATGATGATGCAAAACTCTCAAGCAGCATAGCAGCGAAAGTCTGCGTAGAAGCAAATGGTGAAGAGAGTTGCGGCAGAAGTTGCGGCCCAAAGAAGCTCTGTCGCTCCTCGGCCGGCCAGAGAGATATAGCTTTGCCTAGCGCTCGTGTAGCAGCAATGCGAGATTTGATCATAGTGTCGGTGCCAACAAGGTCAACATCACCTTGCATGATTGCTGCATCGATGTTGTGGGAAGTTTGTTGGGTTGGTACCACAGCTGTAGCAGTCTTTTCGGACCTTCTGCGTTTTCTTGCTGGTTCTGCGCCATTGCTTGGAGAGGCGCGATGAGCGGAAGCAAGCGGAGCATAGCTCACACCAGATGGCTTGATGAAAAGGGTGGTGTCCATCGGTATGGGGTGGCGACTGATACCAATAGGGTGGGTTGTGAGCGCGAGAAGGGCCGTTGCATGAGGCTCGAATTCTGTCTTGAAGGCTTGGGGTCCTTGTACGGCCAGACCATCGGCGAGCGCGTTCCAGACTTCCAGTGATAGTTTCGAGACAGCATCGTTGCGCTCAACCAACAAATTTTGGTAAACGAGGCGAAGCGCTTTTCCATTGATCCAACCTTTCGTATCGGCACCTTCGATGTTGATGAATGTCATCAGTGCGCGAAGCACAGCGGACCTGACACCAGTGATGGTGTGGCGTAGGAAAGGATACAAGCGCGGGACAAGACGATCGAAAGATTGTTCTTCGTCGGTCGCAGCGTTCTTCTTCATGGCCTCGAGCACCTCAGGGAAGCTGCACAGCTTGGCAAGCAGGTCCATGACCGATCCTGTACTGGCGCTAAGATCATCGCTGAGACTTGACAAGCATTCCCAGACAACGCTGATGAGATTGCTGAGCTCACTCGACCGTACGTTGACAAATTCCTTGGCGACTGGAATAAGAGTGGCAGCGCTGACAGAGCGTACATCATCATCCTGGTCACCGAGACCTTTGATAACACACTCCAAGACGCCGTCCATCAAGGAAGTGTCTTGAAACAGGAGATCTGTGCGGACAGCAACCAGGTATCGCATTCCGATCATGCCTCCATGACAGGCGTGCCAAGTCTTCGGCGATCGCTTGAGTTCCTTCTGCATGACGAGACGGTAGAGGATGCGATTCGCATCGTGAACAGACGCGGGCGGAAGATATTGAAGGACAGCGCCCATAGTCTGACCAGCTGTCTCCCTGATAGGAGCGACAGCGTTATCAGAGACGTAGTCAGCGAATCGATCCAGCATGAAGACACAGCAAATGCGGCAAGCCAGATCGTCTAGCCAAGCACGATTGAGTTGATCGTTCTCCGCCTGTGTCTTGTCTGCTCTACGGCCGGCGCCAGCACCGTGGACGCGCACGATCTCACGTAGGCCCATTGCTGCACCATGACGGATCTCCCAGGTCGTATCGAATAGATCGACCGTCAAAAATTCGCAAAGTCGTTCGAACGGCCATTCCTTGCCCTCTTCCTCCTCGTCGGCCACCAAACTTGACTTCTCGGCAACAGGCAAGCCCTTGAACTCCGAAACGACCTTGGTGTCGTCATCGCCACCATTGCGATCAGTGGAGAAGTAATCAGCAGTGCCGTTGCCATTCGCTTCCTCCTTGATCTCTTGCTTGACTTCCGCCTCAACTGGAGTTTGCGCAACGCTCGTGCTGCCAGTTCGAGATCCTGCAAAGTCATATTTAAATTTCTTGTTGTCGCGCTTGAGCTCGTCCTTTCTGCGCCGCTTCAACGCATTGAGTTGGCGCTTGCTCAGTTCTGCACCACCCGGCGAGGGTTGCGCGGGCGCGTCTTCGGGAGACTTGACAAGCGAGTCTTCGCCATGCGACACAGTAGTCTCCAATGTTGGCAAGCTGGGTTTTGTGAATGAACCAGGGCGCATCGCAATGTCTTTTTCTTCGACGAGGTCATCTTCCATGTATTCGCCACCAAGACCGAGACGCTTGACGAGAGACTTCTTCTGGTGTGCCAATCGTTCCGAAGCGTTCAGGCCAGCAAGTTTGAAGTCGTATTGCTTTCCGGCGCTACCGAGAAGTTCCTTTCCGTAGGTCAAGATCGATTCGACGTCGAGGGTGGCGAGTGATAATTGATCAGGATTTGAGGTCGAAGGCACGTCGGGGTCTTCTTTCTTAACCACAGAAGCGTGAGCGTCTCCGTTGGGTTCGTCCTTTTTTGGTTCATCGAGTGTCGCATTAGGGTCGTATTTTTCTGCATGGTCGACGATGCCACCGATTGCCTTTGCGGCAGCAGTTCTGGTGTCCCATGATGGCGAACGCAGATAAGGAACGACTCGGGTCAGTAGGTTGAAGAGCTCGTCAGGGTGGCTCTTTTGCACGTCTGCAAGTTGTTGTGCAGCAGTATTACGAATAAGCTGGGTGCTACCAGTCTCCAGTAGGGTGACCAAGCGGTCAAGTCTGCAGTCACGTGATGTTAGTATGATTGATGCAAGGCGGTCGGAATGAAGAGCTGGCTTGCCGTGAAGTCGTCATTGTCGCAAAAGCAGGCCCTCAAACCATCAAACGCCGAGGGTGATGCAAACGCCAGAAACGTAAGAACAGAGAGAAAGAATGGGACGAATGAACCTAGAACATGACCGCGCCGGTTGTAAGTAGTAGTGAGTGAGTGATGGGTTGATGGGTGCAGTAGCAGCAGCCAATCAAGAGCAGGCTGGGTCTGGTAGTAGGGTAGGTGCGGGGGCGAGAAAGCCGGCTCGATGAGAGCAAGTTCGTCCCTTATGTACAGCCTCGATACAACTCTCGCATGCTCAGATGGTCCGTGCCTTGCTAGCGTGCCTTCCCACATGAGAATTTCTGAACACGTTTGGCACACCGCGACCTTTGGGGGAGAGACTTGACGGACGCGCGCCGAAATTTCTTCGCCGTGTGCCGTTCACGTTGCCCTCTGTATGTGAGTACTTGTACATAGCTGGCTGCGCGAAAATGGGTTTATATCGCGTGCTGCCGTTTGTTCGCCGGCGCACCCGGTCACGAGATGAGGCGGCCACCTGCCAAGCGCGCTCCTGAGAGAGAGAGAGCGCAAACGCCTGGATACCATCAAAGCTCTCTCTCCATCCCGGAGGCTTGCAGTCTTGCAGATCGCCCTGCCTTCGCGAACCACTCATCGCCTGCACAGTCTGCTCTGATGTGAGAGCCACATATCTATCACCCGGCTCGCACTGCCTTGAGACCCGGTCCTTCGATGCGTCTAGTGCCGGCACATCATGTGTTTACAAGGTGAGGCAGCAATGCGCATGTCGCGTGCATCACGCGCGACGACACCACCGCGAGGACAGCCTTATGCTATACCACTACGGTTGAGGCAGATCATGCATTTGGCCGGGCTATAGATTAAATATTTCGAATTGTCTTCCCAACTAAAGAAAATGGTATTTGTTCTCCATCATGTAGGTCCTAAGCATGAATGCCTTGAAATGCACGATATTGTCGTGAACATCGACACAGCATGAGCCCTGCATGCAAGCACGATTTGCATCTCACTGGCAGGATGATTACTCTGGTAAATCAGAGCATCTCGAACCAGCAGCACACAAGACTACAGAACCACCGGGATTGAGGTGCGTGCACTCGGTCGGTAGATCTAGTGTGTCTTATCAAGCTTACCACGCAATCACACGCAAACTAGGTGTGACGACTTTCTTTACACCTCATCCGACGCATCCATCCATCCGCAATCACGATTCCCGATCTTCGACAAACGAACTTCATCATCAGGCATACACCGCGCTGTGCCGCGACCACACCTCTTCTTTCCCTGCCTCGTCGATCCTCACAGCATGATTGACCGCCTATAATTGTTTCCAGAAAATGCGCCAAAACTTGCCCGACCCTGAGACGCAGTCCAGGTTCCGTGAAGATCATATCAGGAGGCTGGAGCGCGCGTTGCCGAACGTTTCTCACGCTCCCTGAAAGATTTGCAACGGCTGTCCGGAAACTCTACGGGGCTGCGCTGCGACGCGTGCGCGCGCAAAACGTCGCACTGAGTCTCGACTTTCCGCCGTCTTACGAAACATGCATTCACGTGCGCAATCTGCAAACGCGTGCCAGTGATACAAACCAGCTTCCTGAGGACTGTCTATCCCCTAAATCTGCTTGAGCCCTAGGTATCCGACGTGCATGGAGGCGCAGGCGCAGCGGGAATGCCGCTCACTAGATCGCGCCTCTGCCGTGGGCGGCCTAGAGCGAGGCCGTTGATGGGCGAATCTGCAGAGAGAGCTTGAGAGGTTTGGCTGGCATTGCTTCCAATACACGTTACGGTACAATTATGCACACCCTGGACACGACGACTGCGCCGCCAACTCGGCTGCGCGCGCAGAACGCGTTCGAGCCCCATCACGCGCCTTCAATCCTCCCTCTTGCCACCCTTTGCCCAATCTCTTAGAATGTTCTTCCTCAGCTTGCCTGTGCTGGTCTTCGGCAGCTCGTCTAGTATCTCGACTTCACGTGGAACCATGAACCGGCTAATGCCGCTCTTGTTCTTCGCCCAGTCGATCACTTCCTCGCCTGAAAGCTGTCCCTTCTTCCCTGCCTGCACAGTGATGAAAGCCTTTGGCCGCTCTCCCCACTGCTCGTCTGGAGTCGCTACACACGCAGCCTCGAGGATATCCGGATGAGTCACGAGGAGCGACTCCAAAGCCAAAGAACTGATGTTCTCGCCGCCAGAAATAATGATATCCTTCGCTCGGTCCAGGATCTGAATCGCGCCGTCTGGATGCCACACCGCGAGATCGCCACTGTGTAGCGCGCCGCCTAGGAACAGCTTTCGTGTCGCATCTGGGTTCTTGTAATACTCTTTGGCGCAGATGTTGCCGGTGAAGATAATTTCGCCAATCTCTTTGCCGTCTTTCTTGACTTCGGTCAAGTCGCCTGACGGCTCATCTGGATCATCCTCGCTGGTCTTGACAACGCGCACTGGCAACGAGGCGACAAAGCCGTAGCCTTGGCGGGCCATACGAGCGTACTTTTCTTTCACATCTAGGTTCTTCCAGGATGGTTTGGAGTAGCCCTTGGTGATGGGGCCGTATGTTTCGGTGAGACCGTACACGTGAACGGGATTGAGATTGAGGTTCTCCATGGTTTCGAATAGGTGAGCAGTCGGTGGGCTTGCTGCGACGGTTACGCGTACTGGTTCTGTGAGTAGAGTCAGCACAGTCCTTGCAGGTCGAAGACACGACGACATAACTTACCTGGCAGCTTCTCAGCATTCGGATCCGCGCAAAGCAGGATATTTACAGTTGGTGCGGCATTGAAGTGGCTGATCATCTCATCCTTCAACAGTCGCCAAATCTCAGGGTAGTCGATCTTCCTCAAGCAGTAGTGCGTTCCCCTCACAGCCGTTACTGCCCAAGGGAATGTCCAGCCCATCGCGTGGAACATCGGTAGTGTCCAAAGGTAATGACACCTATCCGCTTTCGAGTTGTGCGTGTTGAGAGCACTTTCCACAATATTACCGAGAGACGCTAGGTATGCGCCTCGGTGTGTATACACCACACCCTTTGGCCTCGCCGTCGTACCTGACGTATACGAGAGAGCCAACATGTACTCCTCGTTTACCGCCTCAGTCTCCAACGTATCCCACCCGTGGCCACCAGTCTGGCTGTCGATTGCCAGTCCTTCCAGCACAGCCTGATCGAAGGGCCCGCTCAGCTCGCCCTCGGTCGCATCGGTATCCGTATCCACGATGATAGTAACATTGGGGTGCTGCTCCCGGAACCCTCTGAGCAGATGCTCAAACTCTGCATCAACAATGATCGAGTCGACTTCCGCGTGGTCGAAAATGTAAGTAATGTCATCCTCTTTCAGACGATAATTAATCGCTACATTGACCGCACCCGCCGCCCCGATACCATAGATGGATTCGAGAAACGCAGGAGTATTCGGAGCCAGAATCCCAACTCTTTTATATCTGTGCTTCAGCAAGAAGTACGCCAATCCCCTCGCGCGATCTGCAGCTTCCTGGTACGTTCGGCGGAGGATCTTCTTGTTGGCTGTGACATGGTAGATGGCGCAAGCATCAGGTTCGATAGCCGCTGCGCGGGGGAGAAAGACTGTGGGCGAGAGCTGGTGGATGTTGTGCCTGTGGTCGTAGGATTCTGGGGCGGAGGGTGCCGTTGGGGACGAGGAGGAAGGACTGAAGTGGGCTGCTAGAGAGGAGAGGCGCTTTAGAGCTGATGACATCGTGATACTGATGGCTTGCTCGGCCGTAGGAGCTTATAGACCAGGCAAGTGTGAGGAGACAATGCAGAAGGTAGAGATTAGGCTATGTATGTACACGTGGATGATTGGTTCAATGGTACGAAGAGAGTAAGCGAGAGGAAAGATGACTGCGTGAGGAGCTTTCTGAACCGAAACAAAGGTAGAGCTCGTCTTTCGCTTGAATGTCGATCTGCTTGTTCTTTGGGGAAGTTGTGGGGACGGAGGGGTGGAGAGAATGCTTGTCTGTTGTTGCAGCCGAGGTCGAGCGGGCTTGGATCCGCTGTATGACGATGGATATTGTTTTGTTTGGCGCTCGAACGGAATACTGTTTCCAATCGGTAGAGATTGGGTGATTGAGGTGATTGTGGCTCTCTGTCAAACGATGCCGGTACGTGAAGGTAGGTGGGTATCGTCTGATACATGTAGATCGATGGGCGAACGTTCTTTGCACACGACAACTCTACGAGCACCTGTGTCGATGGGGTAAAGAGGGTTGGGGTTGCAGATAGTTTTTCGACCATATCTCACTGACCGTGGCATTCAAAACGATGAGTTCTGACGGCTGTGGTCAAACGGCAAATTGATTCAAGTATTAGGTGTCATTGCGTGCAAATTTTGAGTTTGCGTCGTCTATACCACTCGCTGTGTTTAGAGACGTCGTTGCTCCAAATTTGACCAAGCTCTTGCTACGGATTGCGAGGCGAAGACATCTAAAGATCGGATGCCAACACAAAGCGTACTATATGGCATTCGAAAAGTGGTTGATATGTCCACAGATGGTATTTGTCGGAGTGACCAGGTATGTCGTTCGGCATTACTGCAATATGTCTCACGACAGATCCTACACCGAAGCCTACTCGAGTACGCGGTAGAACTGTCAACAGGATCGCAGACCACGGGAAAGCACCATCAGACGGAATCGATCAGACAAGGTTGGGCATTGATCATCAGGTTCGTTGTTCGTATAGGAATCTATCATGCTTCATCATCTTCACATTCACGCTTTGCCCTTCCTCTGGTCCTCGCAATACTGCATGAACAACCCAACGTCCTTCACAACAGCACCAGGAACGCCTAGCTTCTGCGCCCACATAGGGAGAACACCACCGGCATCACTAGCTGTTCCCATCTGCCACTTGATGTTTTTGCCACCATCCACAAGCTCGCCGCGCTCAATGCTCACATACTGCCCAGCAGTAATTTTGGGTCTGTCCGCGTACTTCGTGCCAGGCAGCCCGCGAGGGTCGACAGGCAGCTGTACTACCAACCAATCGTTCCTCGCCGGTCTCTTTGCCCAAATGCACATCACAGTGAACGCTCGGTCGTTCAGCGGCGGAGGGATGTTGTGGATCATTTCTCGCACTTCTGCGCCAACATCCTCCCACTCACCGACCTTCTTGTCAAGCTTGCCCAGCTCTTCGCTCCAGTCGAATACCAGGTGCGCGTCAAGCACGTCTGGAGTGTAATCGTCTTCGCGCTCGCAGTGATTCACTCTTGTTCCTCGGTCGAACTCTTGCCAGCTTGCCGTGCCTGTCTTCGCAGCGTTCTCGTGTATACTCGTTCGCGCGAACCAGGTCTCTGATGTAGCCTGGGAGCCCTTTGATTTGGCTGATGCGGGAATTTCGGTGCCAGAAATCTCGTGGGTGAGGAGCTCGACTGGTGCGGTTGAAGGCGGAGAGCGCTTGTCTTTGGACTTGGTTTTGAAGGTGCGCGGTAGGTAAGATGTCATGAAAGTGTCGGCCTCAGCGAGCGCTGCGGCGGCGTATTCTGTGATGGAAGGTCGTGCATTGTTGGTTGCGGGAGGAAGAGCTGGGTGACTGGGTAGCTCGGAGTGGTCTCTGTTTCGTAAGCGCACGATGGGGCCGAGAGAGGTATTGCTGGGCTGAGACTGAGGTGTTGTGGTGGACATTTTTGTAGGATTAGACGACGTGGTAATTGCGCAGGGAGGCTGCGGGCGTTGTTGTATACAGCGATGAGAGAGGTGAAGGACGAAGATTGAAAGCACTTAGCTTGTGTAGGGTCTACAAGGCAGTAGCAGATGACTGCTGGAGCTCTTTGGGAGCAGTTGCGATGAGGAGTGTTGCGTATCCGCGCAGCACGAGGTTCGATGAGAGCGGTCATGCATGACGATGACGATTTGTCGTGCGCGCTTGGACGAACCGGAAGCCGTGGACTGGAGCCAGAGATGGAATTGTGATCGGAAAGGATGTCGAAACCGAACACCACGCATCGCATCATCAAGCCTCGATCTCAACCCCTTGCGACCTAGAGACTGCATGTGAGTTCTCAGTCTTGCTTGATTGAACTACGAGCACCTCGACCACACTCTCCTTGCTTGCGAACATCCTACCCTCGATCTTCGCTCTGTCACTAAGGTATCGAGCCACAGAGGCAGTATCGGAAGTAAGGTCGCAAAAGACATCCGTCGCAACTCATTAGGAATATGGACTGCCTTCGAAACAGCGGAATCGAGTCCAGGATCTGGTGCCTCGAGGATCCCCATGATTGTTGAACCTGTAGCTCCAGCCCAGCTATAATCCCATATTAATAACGCCACGGAGACTTCCCCTAGCTCCAAACGACCAGGCGTGGCGAGCATGGGCATGCAGACTCACTCCACTTTCTCCCATCACCTACTGCACGTCGTGACGAATTGCGCCAGCCTTCCGATCTTCTCGCCGCATCAGTACAGAACATGGGATACCTTGCTAGCACAAGGCCTGCGTGTAGTCGATTGCTTCCACATTTGCAAGAGACTGCCTTAGCAAGTGCTGCAAAATGTGACGAAGAGGTTTGGTACGTGTCATCGCATCTGTGTCGATATGCACTTAAAGGCTTACTGCGTTCGTGTGTTAGAGATGAGTTTCGCCGTGTCATTCGTTTCACTACCATGGAGTCTGTACAAGTTTCTGGCGAGTTAGTCATGGCAAGTCTGCATCTGGATATGAGAAGACTACCCTCTGACAGGTGACAACAGGGCATAGAATGGATGCTGTTCACTTTCGCGTACAGCTTTGTCGCGATGCGCATAGGGCTCAGATTGGCTCGTCAGCAGCAGAAACATATCATCGTCTCGGATGTCTTCCTTATCATATCCGCACTTTGCTTACTTGGGTTGATCATTTGTGAGCGAGTAATCGGGTTCTTTGTGAGACACTGGCTGACAGTCGTATCAGGTGACACCTTGGCCTACACGCTGGGTGCTATGAACCCAGAGTTTGCGCTCGCGGACGTGGTAACTGCAGAAGATACCGACAAGCAATCTGTCTTGGACAAGGTCAGTGGAGACTCCTGCTTACGCTTGCCATGCTACTTGCTACTAAACCAGTACTAATCTTACCCATCGCTAGATCTCTTTCACGTAAGTACAACTTCAATCTGACTCGGTGACAGTCCGCTCATGCAGTGCTACTTGTGGAGATGGTCGAAGCATCAGCTTTGAGCAACTTTTAGCAATAACACACAATTGACCCGATGTCGTCTCTCAATAGGTCGAACTTCTTCTACGACGTGGGCTTGTACTTTCCCAAAGCCGCAATAATCTCACTGTACTTCGAGCTATTCCCCTCTACCATGCCGAAACTCCGCATGGTGCTGTACTTCGTCACCGGCTACACAGTGGCATCTGGACTCACAACTCTTGGGATCAACACGTTTTACTGCCCACACGTTCCGGACAACTGGTCCAGAGAAGAAGGCTCATGCTCAGTATTCAATTCTCTCTTGGTTTTACAGATCAGCTGGGCACTGAACTTCTCATCCGACATTTCTAGTCCGTATCACATTCTTATCGAGCGCTCTCACCGAACATCTGCTGATATATCCAGTTTTCTTACTACCGTTTCCCCTGATTCGCGTCCTCGACCTCAGACGCCGCCAACGTAACGGCCTAATCCTCACCTTCGCCCTCGGCATCCTAACCATCATCGTCAGCGCAACCCGCTTCATCAGAATCCAAACAGGAACAGACTGGGATCGAACCTACATCTGGTCGATGGCGGAAATGTGCATAGCCATCATGGTGGTCTCCATGCCTGCACTGAAGTACCTCCTCAGATACTGGAGGTTCTCGTGGAGCTCGCGCTCTGCAACTCCCAGCAGCTACTACAATAGCGAGTTTTCGGACCCGCCGCGCGAGAGTCGCCGGCGTGGGCAGATGTCGTGCTCGTTGGGTGATGAGAATGGGAGTGATGTGGAGCTTAATCGCGTTGTTGCGGATGAGGGGATTCTGGAGACGAAGGTTGTTTGTGTGGATTCGGCGCCGGCGTCGGGGGTTCGTGGAGTGTATGATTTTGCGGCAGAGAAGAGGTGGGCGGATGTTCAGTCGTCGTAACGAAAGAACGCATGGCGGAAATTCATCTCGAGGGCAAGGGGTTTCCAAGCACTTACATTAGAACGCATCAAGAGGCGGATCAACACAACACATCGTTGGAACATGACAACCGTCTGCTCGTCCCCCCTTCTAATCCAGGCAGTGCTCTACTTCCGTCTCCAATTCAAGGCCTCCTTCAACCGACGAGACAGCATGAGTTTTTCGACCGTAATACACTCTTTTCAACCATCCACAATCACTCGCAACTCCCTCAGCCGTAGATCAGCTTCTCGGGCCCAAGGACGTCTGAACAAGGCTCACAGTCCTTGATCAGGTACGGCGCAACATCGACACCAAGGGATCTAGCCCTCGCGCTTCCGCCGACCCGTTTCGACCTTACGGACGACCATGTGGAGTCGCAACCTAGAGGCGATCGACGCTCGAAGACCACAGCGACCAGCTGCGGGCAGCTGGACTCTAGGGTTTCGAATACCTTATCGGCGGCTTCTTGATAAATTTGTCTCTTGAAGTCAAATCCCTGCCACGTTCCAAGCACAAGTTTGAGGACTCGAAGCTTGCGCATGTGCTTGAGGTGGTCCTGTAATGTTGATTGGCGGTGCATTAGCTCTACCTACGGAATTAATGAGCGCCTATCAAAAATTCCAGGAAACCATGGAGCTTCCAGTGCCTTTTCTCGATCGGCGGACTTGCGACGTTCAGCTGCTGTAGGCTCTGCAGCGATTTGCAGAGCTCTTGGAAATTTACTGAATACCCATTTGTTCGGACAGGGCCGTCGATAGAGTAGTCTGGGTTGTTGTCGTCCAAAAGTAGACATTGTATTGCATGAGCAAAAGGCAAGAGGGTATCGAATGATGCCATGCCTTGGGCGCCGAAGCGCGAAGGTCTATTTGGCTCGAGTTCCAAGACAAGCCGCCTCGGTGTGGTTGCTTTGATGAAGTCGTTGAGTGCACTCGCATCTCTGTGGTACAGACAATGCTCCAGTGCAAAAGAAGAGAGATCAGAGCATTTATGTGCGAGATGCTCGAGGAATGGGTCGACATATTCGCAACGCAGCAGTTGCAGATGCTGGAGTGCTTCCAAATTGACAAAGCGTTGCAACAGTCCTCCTGCATCTGCGAGGGAGATAGTGTCAAAGGACAGAGCGGTCAACTCCAGCTGACCTCGGTGTGCATGCGCCGCGCTGAAGATCGATTTGATGGCGACACAAGCGATGGGTTTGCTCTCGTACCTACTGATATGCGAGGCACTCGGGAGCTCTGAATCCGAGAGCTTAACTGCCGGGCTCGTGACTTTTGGTGCGCGGTCAAGCATAACAGTCGCTACCTTACGGTCGTCCTCGTACTGAATGTAAAGCTGCAGCGAAGTGACGTATGTCAGTTCGTTGTTGCTGGGCAGCCAGAAAGTACCACCACTCTTGTTGCGGGCTGGGCTGTGGTATTGATAATTGGTAAAGTGCCGCTGCTGTAGCCTCAGCAGGTGGTTCAGGTCTTCGTAGAGCAATGAGAATGCCGGAAGTCTGGGCAGTCATACATCAGTAATCGCCCAACTACACATTTGCACTGCTACACTTACTCAAACCTGGTTAGAACATTTTTCCGTCAATAGCTTCGGGCGAGCAGGAGCGAGCGTCTGAAAGATCTTCTCGGCGGCAGTCTGCAGAACGTGTTGCAGCGCAGCGCGCATGTGTTTGCCTATCCCAATGTCTCTGTCCACAGGGACCATAGCCCAGCAGGTTGGGTACGTGATGAAGCGGAGAGCCTCGAGGAAACGCAATTGGCCGAGACAATCCTGGATCTTCTTAGCTTTCCGCGTTGGAATTGTGGTATTCTGCGTGGTCGCTCACCAGAAACCTATTGAAGCCTTCGCCACCACCGCAGATTTCGCTTTCAATGGACAGACTAAAAACGGCAAGTTGCTGCAAGTTGGTAGCAGCCCAGCAGAAATCGAAGAAGCTCAGCATGCCTCTAGGAAAGAAGAAAGGTGGACGGTCACGTAGATCGACAGTGAGGTCATCATCGTTGATGCTGAAAGACAGAAGACTCGATGCGCGAAACGTGACAACAGCCCACTCACTCAGCATTATGCCAGTGGATGATGGCATATCGAGGCGCCTCGGGAGTGTCATCAGCTTTAGTATCTCCTCATTTGCTCGATAGACGAGGCTGAACTCCTGTACAAACTTGACATAGTAAGACAGCAGGTCAACCTTGAGTTGTGACAGCATGGGGATGAATGGAACCACCGAACCACACCCCATGAGCTGCAAGTGTTTCAGGTCACGCAGGGAAAGCTTAGTTGGGAAGACTTTCGCAAGCTTACTGAGTTCCAAGGACGTAATGCATAGAGTGGAGGGAGTTTTGGTTGCGCAGTGCGACTGGCAGCAAAGCCAGTGCCTTAACGAATCAGCCGCGTTGTGGATTAGGCAAAGTTCGGTTCCGATCCCTCTTCTATTAAGATTCACATGCTGCGCCTGCAACTTGTCTCGCGGTCTAGCATCAAACTCCGTACTAGCATCTCTTTGGTAAGAGGGAGCTTATCGCCAACCTGCGTATGATGGTAGTAGTGTATCAAGTGCTAATTAGGGATATAGAATGGATAGTTTCTCAGTGGCGAGGACGAGGGTGTTACAGTGTGCCGGTCGATGGTAGCAGCGTACCAAACACTGCAGGGAATGTGAGATTAAACAGCATCTCAGCGGTCAGGACCAGCGTTTTCTAGTCTGCTAGTCGATGAGAGCAGCGCACTAAACACTGTAGGAAATGTGAGCTTGAGTAGCATCTCAGCGGCAGAGTAAGCAATACGGAATTTGGAAGGCGACCGTGAGCTCGTAAAAACATACCATCATACAGTCGTCAACTTAATAGCCGGAACATCCTGATACCGATCAAACAACTCCCCAACCCGCCGATGCACTTCACCAACCGTCAGACCCTTCTCGCTCTCAATACGCATGTCTTCCAAATCGGTAGTCCGGCCAATGTACTCCTTAGTCTCATCGCGGTCATCCCAAATCATTGCCTCCAAGCCCAGCGCGGGCGGTTGCGAAAGCAGCATTTTATCCAACATCTTGGTCTGACTAGCTGTCTTTGCCCGGTATCTGCGGACATCATCGCGTGTGATGATCATGTATGCGCAGTACCTGTTCCCGGAAGAGGCGGGATCTAGGTGCCAGTACCGGAAGTGATAGCTTGGAAAGGTCGTTTGTGCTATTGGGTTCAATATGGGTGGCGATTTGAGAGCCGGGCAGCGGTAAAATGATCGGAGAATGGCTGGAAGCTGACCAGCAGACTCGCAGCTCCAGCTTCGGTTTGATGGACGATCTGGTGCAAGAAAGAGACCACGCTTCAGGAGCACTGAAGAAGTCATGATGGCGTCGAATGTCCGGTTGACCAGGCGAAGAGACAGAATGCTCAGCAGGACGTTGGCATTGAGGCGTGTCTTCTGTGACCGCGGATCCTCCCTCTCGAGAGGATCTCGTAGTTGGCCCAGGAGAGGGAGCAGGATCAGTTCCAGTAGCTCCGGAGTGGCCAGCACTCGCTCTGATGGTGTTTCGTGTGGCACGTCCATGGTTGTGGGAGGAGTTATTGTGGCAAGAAGATAAGAGAAGGATATGGGATGTAAGGACTATGCTGGATCCATTACCGCACCCAGATCGCCCATTCAACAGTGCAGCAAGCACCGACGAAGCACACCGGCGCACCGATAATTCTCGTTTCCAAACAAGAATGAGGCGTGATAAGTTGAAGCGGTATGATTCTGATATCCAGCTAGCGTCCCGGCACTTTGGAACAAAGGCCGATGAAGGATTCACATCGATACATCGGGACAAGAACCTCGGCGCATCCGAATCTGGGGGTCAATGCGTATCGGCGCGTGAGCTCATACCTCACTTGACACCAGCACGTGCTTCGCGACTGCACGACTATCTGTCACCTCTGTCTCCACAGCCTCCTCCCCTCTGCTCTGAGACGAGGGCGAGTGATATGTACCTGCGAGTATCTCGATAGCATTCTTCCCTGTCGACAACAGCCATCTTTCGTTTCAAGCACAACCGCCGTCATGTCGACCAAAGGATTCATCCCGTTCCTGGTCGCAATGATGTTGCTGACCGGAGTGTGCAACACGTTGCTCACCAAGTACCAGGTTCGCGTTGTCTGATGTGAGGAGCGCAGAATGGTCACTGACGATATATCTTCACAGGACATGCAATGTGTAGCCGACTGCGACACTCCCCACCCAAAGACCTTCGAGCAACCTGTCCTCCAAACCCTCCAGATGTTCATCGGCGAAAGCGGCTGCTGGCTGGTAGTCTTCGCCTCTTTCCTGCTCAAGCGATTCACCAAGAGCGGAAGCGCTGAAGAGGCGGAATACACAGCTGTAGGACACCGCGACAGCAGCGATGAGGAAGACGCCGCGGGCTCAGACATGGACGACGACGTAGCGCACGGCGATCTGTCAGCTTCCCAAACACTCATCGACCCTACGAACATCCCCACAAAGCCCTTCGCAGACGCAGAAGATCTCACAAACGAGCGTCAACCTCTGACAGGCTGGAAAATCACCCTTCTCGCCCTGCCCGCCATCTGCGACATCCTTGGTACGACCCTCATGAACGCCGGCCTTCTCTTTGTTGCCGCCAGCATCTACCAAATGACCCGCGGCGCCCTCGTGCTCTTCGTCGGCCTCTTCTCCGTCATCTTCCTCCGCCGCCACCTCGGCGCCTGGAAATGGGGCTCCCTCTTCATCGTCGTCGCCGGCGTCGCCCTCGTCGGCCTAGCCGGCGTCCTCGAGAAAGGCCCCCCTTCAGTCCCAGGCGACGTCCGCCCCGGCCCCGACGTCCACGAGAACCTGATCCGCAACTACGCTCGCGCCGCCGTCGGCACCCTCGAAACTCACACCCCCGCCGAAACAATCATCGGCATCACCATGATCGCCGGCGCGCAAATCTTCACCGCTTCGCAGTTCGTGCTGGAGGAGTCGATCATGGAGCGCTACAGCATGGACCCGATCCAAGTCGTCGGCTGGGAAGGCGTCTTCGGCTTCCTCGTCACGCTCCTCGGAACTGGAATTCTCCACTTGGCCATCGGCCGCACGGCACGCGGCCAGGGCGGCTACTTCGACGCGCGCGAGGGCTTCCACCAGATCTTCACCAACCGCGCCATCGCCGTGACATCCCTACTGATCATGGTATCCATCGGGTAAGTCCCTGCATCCCCCTCTTCATCCCTACACCTTCCTCCCAGATCATACTGACATCTCTTCCCTCCCAGCGGTTTCAACTTCTTCGGCCTCAGCGTCACCCGCCAAATCAGCGCCACCGCCCGCAGCACAATCGACACCTGCCGCACGCTCTTCATCTGGCTGGTCTCGCTGGGCCTCGGCTGGGAGTCCTTCAAGTGGCTGCAAGTCGTGGGCTTCGCGCTGCTGGTCTGGGGAACAGCTCTGTTCAACGAGATCGTCAACCCACCTACTATTGCTTGGCTGAAGAGGAACTTGAGAAGGAGGCCTTGAAAATTAGAGAAACCGGTGCGGTCGTCAAAAAGGTCTCAAGATTTCCATTTTGTCCTTGAATTTTTGGGTGCATAGGGGAGGAAGAGGCGTTTTCTTCAGGGATTTACTATCTGGGCTACATAGGGCGGGTGGAGCATTTTTATTTGCCAGGCGCGGCATAGGCGTTACATATGCGTTGTGTAGACATTGCACGTATTCATAAATCCTCCAGCGTTTCGAAGGGTAGAGAAGAAGCCCATCCGGCCTTTCCCCAACACTACATTGACACACGTGAATGGTGGAACACTACATTCCATACGACGGGAGACGACGAGCAGCCACCTTAGGCCTTTTGCGAAAGAGAAGGACAGTAAGAGAGAGAAGAACAGTGCATTCTGCGTGTACTGTACAAGCATCCATCTACCAATACAAGAAAAGCGATTCAGAAACTCTCGATTGAAACGCAAAGCCATAAACAAGGACTCTTTGCCATCTATTCCTAGTATCGAAAAAGCAAAACACCAAAAAACACCTCTTCTGAGTTAGGGCTATAGCAAAGCAATCGTTACTTCCCAAAATTCACCTCCCAAAAAGTCGTACAGTGCGTGGTAACGTAATTTTTTCCACATCCAATGCAGAGCAAGCAAAAAAACAAACCGTCAAAGCGCCCAAATTCGTACATCCTGGTGGTTTGCGTGGTACAAGCAAGCAGTTCTGGTGACGCTGTCAAATGACAGTAAAGCAAGCGCGGCGTAAGAGGGCCGTGAGGCCAGTGTTCTAGTTGTGTCGTGCGGTAAAAGAGGCGATCATGGCCTTAGCGGCTGAACGAGCCAGCTCTAGGAGCTGGGTTGACGCCGAGGGGATGGGAGTTGCCCATGTTGTGCATACCCCTGGCGAGGTGGTTGTGCTGGTGGTAGGAGCCAATTGGTTGGAAGCCCCTGTGGTGTAGGTTAGTGGTTGTGTTCACAATGATGTATTGAGAGCTCTTTTGCCATCGAATACTTACTTGGCGAGGTCAATTCCCTCGTCGTCGGAGTCCTGCGCACCAGGATTCATGCCAGGGTATGCGTGCTGGAGCTGAGGCTGATGTTGGTGAACGACTTGCACCGCAGGCGACTCGTGCTGGTAAGCGCTCCGCATGCCGGTTGCGATATGCGCATGACTCGATCCATTGGAGATCATTGGGCTGGGTCGCAATGATGGCGGGGCGGCCAATGGGTGCGAGGTCGGCTGGCCATGCGAAGCAGCCGTGTCTACAGCACCAGAGTCAGATGATTCTGACATCTTCTCTGCTTCCTTACCAGCCTCAACAAGAAGGCTAAGACCCTTGGAGCTAGCTGTACCCGGTCGCGTGACGGATGGGCTCTCTGCACCAATAAAGCGGCCCACGCTCGTGGCACGCGGAGGCGAAGAGGACGGGATGATCGGGCTCTGTCGACGACTGGGCTTCTCTTCGATGGCAGACTTCACGCCACCTTCGGTAGAGTGGGGCGAATTCTTGATTCCCTCAGTCTCACCAGCGCTTCCAGCCTTCTCATCTTCTTCTGCCTGAATCAGCTTCTTCTCATCCTCATCGGCACTCTCAATCTTCGGCTTCAACATCGGGAACGGCGTCTTCAGAGGACTCATGTCG
The DNA here is from genome assembly GCA_019775565.1 of Melanodothis sp. VS III C KN 2. Classification (NCBI taxonomy): domain Eukaryota; kingdom Fungi; phylum Ascomycota; class Dothideomycetes; order Cladosporiales; family Cladosporiaceae; genus Melanodothis; species Melanodothis sp. VS III C KN 2. Next base: position 1,280,321 of record JACWFM010000037.1, on the reverse strand, counting down.
TAAGGCTTGAAAGGCGTGCTACCAACCAAGCCTTCCATCTTCCAGAAGGGTGCAGGCGATGAGAATTGGATGAAGTCGCTGGGTCGGCGTAGGGTGCTGGGTGGCGCAAAGCGTGCCGTGGGTCTGAGAGGGAAAGGTGTATCCATGGGACCGATGCGACCCTCGTCGTTGACGTACAGAGCAGGTGGCGAACCAGCTGCGTTGGCTGCAGCAGTGAGGCCGTTGCGAGGCGTGGATCGAAGATAGTCGAGGTTGTACGCTGCTTCCTGGCCAGCAGCATCGATCGTGCTCTCGTTGATGCCAAGTCCCATGTTGGCACCATCCGCAGGTCTGCGTCTCGAACCGCGATCAGGCGTGAAGGCTTCAGTTGTTCTTGGGTAAGGCGGCTGGAACTGTGGCAGTGGTGGTGTCGTCTCGTCGTCCCTCCGCTTGATACCCATTGCACTACTCGGGGGGTTGCGAACAGGATGAAGAGGGCTAGACGGTGATGCAGCCGTGCTTTGGGTCCCGTTTATGGGGATTTGCACCGCAGGCCTACGGCATCCCTTCATGCCTTGCTGAACAAAGGTGTCGAATTCGGTAGGCTCAATCATCCATTTCATACCCTTTCCAGGCTCGTCAGTCCGGCGCGCAATCTTGGTGAAAGCCTTGTTCAGACTCAAGTTGTGGCGAATGCTGTTCTGCCATCCACCGGTGTTGTAACGATAAAAGGCATAATTTGCCATTATCCACTTGTAGATGTTGTTGAGCGTCATTTGCTGCTCGTGGGTAGAGAGAATGGCCATGCCGATGAGCTGAGCATAAGAGTGCGGTGGCTTGAGATCCTTTGCAGTATCGGCAGAGTAATCTATGCTTTCGGTAGATTCCATCGTGATGCCACGCGAGTAGTTAGCGGATGGTGACGACTTGCCCATGGTTGCGGTCGTGGGACGAAGAGGAGTGCCGGGTGGACCGACGACTGAGCCGCTGTGTAGACCCGCAGCACGCTGAGAGTGTGGGTGTGTGCGATTTTGTTGTTGTTGCTGCTGTTGCTGAGGAGGGTTGTATTGAGGTGGCTGACGGCTAGTGTCCTGCAGTTGGCCGCGGTGATGAGGATGCGCGTGTTGACGAGCACCATTAATCCTGGAGTCATCATAGCCATCGTCGTCCTCCTCCGATGATTTCTGGGCCTGTCTGATGATTGATGCATCCCACACAGGGCCGTCACCGTCATCATTCGGGGTTGTGATAAAGGCCATCTGGGTGCCGGCGATTTCGATCACGCTGCCGTTTCTCAAGAAGGACTTGGCACCACGCTTGAGGAGATTGTTGTCGACACGCAGTCCATTCCTACCGTTGACCACGATGAACCAGTTGGAAGTACCTCCGTCGTATGAGATGATCGCGTGCGATCTTGAAACTTGACGATCAGGTCCCAAATCGATGTCGACTACAGTCTTGTGTGACGGGGTGCCAGGTCGGCCAGCGGATTCCTCAACGGGCAGTCTCTCGTGCGCCTCCGGTCGGCCAATGTTGACTTCCACCTTCCTAATGATGAAAGCCCAATCCCGACCAGCGATCTTGCCGTAGCCCGGCACGTTCTCCTGACCCTCGAGCAGGTCGTTGGCAAAGTCCTCGGTGGCATTTACCTGCCTGTCTGCGACCTTGAGGCTTGCGACAATCTCGAGTTCGCTGGGGAGGGCGGGTTCTGTGCCATCGTCGCTAAGGTCCTGGGCTTCGGTGCCCTCGGTGTCTTCTCTGTCTAGAGTTCTGGTATCCTTGGTCTTGCGTCGGGTGTTGCGGGCGGCGGCGGGAGCAGGGGCATCGGTGCCGCGAGCGCGCTTTCTCGAGACGCGTGAGGGTGTAGCAATGGCCTCGGGTGTGTCGATGTCTGAAGGCTCGTGGGCTTCGGCGGCATGGGCTCCGCGACGCGCGCGGGTCTTGCCCTTGCGGCCTGATGGCGGCATCTTGTCAGGAGGGCAGGTGTGCAAGTGTGTTGATGGTGGCGTTGGTAGCAGAGAAGCGCTTCGAGTGGCAGTGGCAGCAGTTGTCGACGACGGTGCTCGGTCGTCCGGGGTGTGGTGGTGGTGATGGTGGTGGTGGTTGAGCGCTGTCAGCGAGCGACTTTGGTCAGAGCCAGGAGGTGTTGCATAGACGGCGGCGAGCGGGCGATGGTGGAGCAATTATTTGTCGCGAGCAAATGAATATAGGCAGGCGTTAAGTGGCCGTTGGAGCAAATACAGAAGAAGAGCGCAGCGCAGGCCAGCGCAACACAGCGAGCCACGCGGGCGGGCTGGCTTGTCAGTGCGCGGATGTCGCGTTTCAGAGCCGAGCGTGCGGGACGGCGGATTGCTGAGGCGAGGTGGTTGTGGCGTTGGTGTTTGTGTTTATGTTTGTGTGGAGGGCACTGGTAGCTGGTAGAGTGGGATCTATCTGCTTGCGCTTTGCTTTGTTGATGGGAGGGAGAGGGCGATGACTGCAGTGTTGACACGCGCAAACGTTGTACAGACAGACAGGATGACAGCAGAGGCTGCACGCACGGCAAGCACGCTCGGATTTAGGTTTGGTAAACACACAGAGATGGGAAGGGACGATCCTGGAGGCGCGTTGCTCTCAACTGCTGCTGCTGCTGCTGCAACGCTTGTGCGCAACAGCTGGGGATCCCGCTAGCTCTTCCTGTCGCCGCCAAGCCGCTAGCGAGAGAAAAGAGCGAGAGAATCGAGAAATGCTTGCACAGAAACCTTCCTCGAAAGAGATATCGCTGCCTGCCACCGCCAATTGCATCTCATGCATATCACGCTTTTCTTTGCATGTGCCATCATCGTCCTGTCTGGCTGTTTTTGCTTGACTCTTGCTACTCTCACTGCTTACCCGCTCGGCCCTCTCTCGCTTTTGATGTCGTCAACTTTGCAAACTCCGATCTGCGCGCTCGTATCAACAGCGGTTCATGACGTAGGTAAACACTGCTCACACTGCAGATCTGGCCCGAGTGAAAGCCCGATGTCTGCCTGAACCATGCCTGAAATATCAACGTGGCTTGTGCTCTCCTCTTGTCCCCAAGGCCCAGCCTCCGCCTCCTCACCCGCTACCATCCGCTGTGGATGACTATACTTTAGTCCGCCAGATATCCAGAGTATATGTCGCGGTCATGAACTATTGCTCTTGCTCCACTCAGCCCCTGGTTCCCGGAAGGCTTTCAATACGTCGTCGTCTTGTCTCACATGGCCATGACATGCTGATGCTTTATCCCTGTCACGTGCAGAGCATCGCAACAAGCCGCCTCACTACGCCGCCAGGCGAAAGGTAAATCTATTGCAGGCTTGGCCTTGATAGTTTCACGCTGGTCTCACATGGAAATACACTCTCGATGCCGTACAGCCACACATGTAAAATCGTCGCGTCGGGCCTGAAAACGGCTCCTGACTTGTCCCGAACGCCTTCTGGTGTCTTGCCGTTCAAAAATATCTCCATCTTCTATTTGACAGGAACTGGATTGTGCCAACAGCGCTTGTAGTACAGTATCACAAGTGGCAAGACCAGCAAACGCGTTGCGACTGTTGGAAATACTGGCGCTGCCATAGACACCATATGCAAGTCTCTTGGGGTCCCAAGACAATATGCCAGTCCGTCAGCTCAAGCTATGTCTCCACTGCACAATGGTAGCACATGATTGTATACATGATCAAATACTGGCACTCACATGCCAGTCACATGGCAGTAAGTGCTGGCATTCGAACGGTTTGCTTGCTACAGGACTGATGGAGGACTTCTCTCGAATCAATTACTTCACCTTCCTTCTCCTCGACATGGTTGGCTAATCTTTGATCTTACCACTACTTCTTCGACACACCTTCTAACAATCACGACTGACCCACTGTCAACTAACGATGGCGCCCTCGGCTTGCAAGCCTTCCATGTTGATATGGAGCCTCATCTTCCTTAATTCCTTGCTAGTCGCCACAGCAGGCTCCACGACTGTTGCCGAATTACACATCACGACCACCGAGATCACTGTCAATAACGAGCACCGCGGTATTCACGCCGTGGCATCAGCCCCAAGAATCCCCAACCCAATCTCCGGAGAAGCAAAATCCGACTCGACCCTCGAGGATGAGAACCTACCAGATCTCGAACTCAACAAGAGAACCGCACAGAACGCCGTCTCGACGCTAGTTAGCTCCACCATGCTCTGGACCGTAGGCACCCACCTCGTTCCTTTCTCAGCCGGCGAGCTGAAAAGCATCGACGGCACGCTGTACAGCCTCGACACTGGGAGTCACTCGCTGTATTTCCTTATGCCGACTGGCCCAACTTCTTCGACTTCTCTGGGCTCAGGGACTTCTGCGGGCGCTGGGGGTTCCTCGAGTAGCAGTGTGAGTTTGACTACTTCGACGATTGCAATGTTTACGGGAAGTGCGGGACAAACAGTTGTCAGTATATCAAGCAGTCCTACTCATACTCTGTCTTCAACTGGAGTTGTCTCAAGCGGATCGCAGTCAGAGGGCTCGACTGCGAGTGACAGCCTGGCTGTGACTTCGGCAGAAGATTCGAGCTCATCGGTTGTAGCCAGTACCACTAGCAATACTGTGTCAACTGTGAGCAACAGTCATGAGGCGAGCTCGCAAGAGAGCGGTCACTCTGGATCTACAACGACCCCACTTGGTACTGGGATTACGCCAAGTACAAACGGACAAGGCACGATCGGCACAAGTGGCAGCAGCTCTTCTTCGCAGCCCTCGAACCAGGGAGGATCTGGCCGCGTGTCACCAAGCGGATCATCGAATGTCGGCACCGAGACTGGAACATCTCTTGCCTCCTCGTCCTCAGTCGTGCACGCATCTGGCACTGATCATACTGCTTCAACGGCAGCCACCTCTACGAGCGTTGACCACTCTGGCACACCCACCCATGCATCGTTTTCCTCTTCCTCTGAGCTCTCGGCGGCTTCCAAGTCCTCTTCTATGTCCTCTTCAACAGTGATTTCTGGACCTTTACACAATACTCCAGGATCCAATCAAACGGTCGCGTCATCGACTTCGAGCAATATCACACGCACCGCCAGTGTGACAGAAACACAGAGCAGCAGCAGGAACACTAAGGCGATTCCCCTTTCGAAATCGTCTTCTGCTTCAGCGTCCCATAAGCAAGTCACCACCTCGACTTCTGCTCAGAATACATCTAGCTCGATCTCATCCATGACAGTGTCAACTTCCGCATCACCACTGATTAACCCTACCACCCCGAGCGTCAATATGATGTCGAGCCGCAGCGGCACTACCTCTCGTGTGACCAAATCAGCTCTTGGTAGCAGCTTAGGAAATCAGACTAGTTCAACTGCTTTTCAGTCTAGCACTCAAGCTGACAGCACCTCTACGACCAATGTCTCAGGAACACACAGTAGCCAGGCTGGTGGGGAGGTTGTGACTACATTTGTAAGCATAATAACTTCGATCAACACTTCAGGCGCATCTAGAAGCCAGACTAGTACGAAGGTCGTGACTATAATTATAAGTACGATCTCTAAGCCCTCGACGTCGACTTCGACTACGGACGATAGTAATACCTCTTCTTCTACCTCGCTAACCGAGTCTGCAACTTTCACTAATAACTTAACGTTACTCTCATCTACAGATAATACTAGCACACTTATCTCCCCCTTACTACTTTTATTTACTGCTTCTAACGAGACTCTCCAGGAAGTCACACTCATGACCGGCCATTGGGATGAGTCGGTCATGCAGATGTCCTGTAACCCGCCATGTACCATGACTCTGCCACCCATCCCGCTCAACACACCAGCCACCCTCAGATATCCCCCGGCCATAACGTCTATCTGCACCAATGTCGGCGGCCAGATCTACCGCTATGCCACCACGGTGTCTATAGATCCGATAACCATCACAGAGCTCGCACTTCTGCCCGTTTCTGTCCGCGCAATGACTAGCCGCCAGCCTGCGGTAACCTCTGAAGCCGACTTCTCGCTTCCACGGGGATCCTGCAGTGTGGCTCTCCCTTCTGGCGATCTTTGCGCGGAACGACCACTGGACAGTACAAATGGCACATGTGGCCCTCAAGTCGGCCTCGGATGTCCGAACATGGAGTGCTGTGGTCCTATGGGAACTTGGTAAGTTTAACGATCCTCTTCCGCGGCAGACATATACTAACTTGAGACCAGTGGCACAGGTAGCAGCGAGTGCGTCATCGCTAGCGGTTGCAATCATGACTTTGGTCCTTGCTGGCTTCACACAGAATCAAGCTTCCGCCCGTTCTCAGAGGTCTTCCCTCCAGCCACAGAAACCTCTGCCTGTCCGATCGCGCTGCTTCCTGGACCGTCGGATGGGCCAGAAATCGCACAGCCGCCGAGAACTACAGACTCACAACTCCCGGCGCCTGCACAGACTACGTCGTCAGGGCAAACTATACCGATTCCGATACCAATACCTCTCCCGACTCCGCTTCCTGGCGGCCCTCCCGGTCCCAGTCCACCCAAATTACCAGTCCCCCTGAAACCCCGCCTATGTCTCATTTCTTGCGGTGGCGAACTCAAGCTTCCTAAATGGAAATTAGATTTCGGTTGCAGAGGCCCTCTCTGTAAGAATGTTGGACCACGGAGAGGCTGTTTGGGTATATGCGATCTGCTGAAGTGCGAGGTTGGCTGTGAGAAGAAAGGAGGTGGAACTATTGGCCCAGCCGACAAGCCTAAGCCTGATCCTGGTAGGTTGAGTTTGAAATATCAGTGGCTGTCGGTTCAGTTTGCTAACTTTTGAACAGAGGATCCTCCAGGCCCTGGCCCTGGTCCTGACGATGAAGCAGAAGAGACGGAAACTGCTTCGACATCGGCCTCGCTCACGCAGAGTTCTTCTGAGGCCGAAAGTGAATGTGAGACGACGATGACAGCAACGCAGGTCACTGCCATGTGCAACATCTTCACGGAAGTCATAGGCATGAACATGGGCAATTACACGACGCTGTCTGCGCCTCAAACAACGTGTACTTCGACGAGGAGACGCATCATTCAAGGGTGTGAAGTTACAGGAACCACGACAACAATGTACGACAGCTGCACAAGAAAACAAACTGCCACGGAGATCACAAAATTTTGTACGGAATCCATATCAGCGGGCGTGACATACACGCCATGTACAAAGACCGTCAGCACAGTCTTCGAAGGCTGCTCTGTCACCGCAACCACGACTTCGGTGATCGACGACGTCTGTCAGGCCCAAGTCACCTTCGCGCCTGATGACCCACAAGGCGAGTTCGGTAGTCTGCCGACGAACGCATCCAATGAGACATGTCCGTACTTCCCAGGCGTCAACGTCACGGTTCTAGACGATCAAGGCGCCGACGGCCAGCAAAACGACACATGCCCCATGCCAAACGGCACGCGCACGAGCATCGACGACGACCAAGGAGACGACGAGCCGAAGTCGAGCTGCACGCTGAACAACGGGACTACGATTGATAGCAGTTCGGCTCCTTCGTGCCCATTGTCAAATGCTACGTTGATTCAGGGTCCCGATGGTGCCGAAGACGGGAATGTTACTACTTCTTGCCCGCTGAATAACACCATCGTCTATGAGCCGGACGGAGCTCTGGATGATGACTCCACTCCATCGTGTAATGCGACTTTCGGGCTCAATATGACTATGGAGCAAGAATTGGGCCAGGGAGAAGATGGTCTCAAATCAAACGCGTCCTGTCCATTGAACAGTACCCTCGAAGTCGACAACGAACAAGGTAAGCGGACGAACGATGAACCCCTTCCCTCAGGCTCTAGTCCAACCGCCGTACTAGCCTCTCAGCGGAAACGCAGGCAGTACGGATTTGGGATTCAGAATACGAGCTAATATAACATTCGAGACGCTGTGCTAATTTGGAACCTTCGCTCTATAGGTGAAGACAGACAACCAACACACGAAGACTCATGCCCGGTAATTCCTGACGGAATTATCTTGTCGCCTCTGGCTGAACTTGGTGACTATGCGCCTATCAACGAGTCTTCTTGCCCGGCTCTTGATGGCAGATTCCAGATTTCGTGGCTGGATGAGCAGGGCGATGATTGGCAGCCTGAAGAAATCAGTACATTCCCCATCCATTCCTAACATGAATATCAAGGACATACCTAACGATCCTACAGAACCTACCAGCTCTTCCACCATTGAGATCTCGGCGACTGACTGTGGCTACCCTCTGGTCGACAATCTCGGCAAGTGCACTCTCGTAATGCCCCAAACAGGAAAACATCTTGTCCCGACTCCTGTCCTGTCATGGCTTTCTGTTGTAGCATCAGCTATGCGGACGACTTCGCTCACTTCGACCCCGCCTGCTCATTCATGGTCTTGTGCCTGCGCTGGGCAGACTCAGGGCCAGGTCGTAAATGCTACTACGAAATGCGGGACGCCGATGTGTCCAAACTGGCAGACGACGACCACCCGGACGACGACCAGAATCGACACCAGACCTTTGTTCACCTTTACAGACCCACCGTTATTGACGTTCCCACGGGTGAGCTGCGCATGCTCAAAACCGACTGTGTCCGGCGTGGGCCTGTGCAGTACTGTGCACAACAGCTATTTCTCAGGTACGTTGACCGAGGTTCCAACCCAATCTTGCGGCCTAGGTCCCGACTCCATGCTGCCCTCTCAGCGTTAGGACGAGCAGTACGGACTCAGAATCTAGACCACGAGCCTATTAAATTTCTGAGACAGTTTGCTAACTTGAACCTTTCGCTCTACAGGTGCCACGGCTGACGGCTACCACTGCGCTTGTGAATCTACGAAGGTCGTGAGTTGGGCAACAGTGTGTGGTCAGACCATGTGCCCCAATGCCAAACAAATGTACACGCCACCCACGACTTGCGCCGACTCCGAATGCATATGGCCTACGAACACCAATCTAGGCCTCTGCGAATATGCCGCTGTCTCGACAATCACTGTCCGGGCCGGCGGCCCTGGGAGACAACCTCTGAACAAACACACAGAACTAATCCCATACCCCGATATCGACTTCTGCCTCTGCGATGGTCAGGGCACCACGGTGGTCAACGCCATGCCGGGCTGCGACACCAACTCACGCATCTGCGGCAACCAAAAAGGCATCTTCACAGCCAGCTGGCACACAGCTCCACTATACTGTCCATTCTCCCTGCCAAGGCTCCCGTGGTTCGAGTCCTGCGGCGTCACGGTCTCCAGCTGGACAGCGACCGAATTCAAGGGTCCTTTTCCAAACGAGATCCACCGCTCGAGCACTTTCTGCACGTGCAACAAGCCTGGCGAGACGGAGAAATACGATAGCTCGTACGTGATTCCGATCGTGCGTCGCCTCTGTGACATGTCGTTTTTGTGCCATAACTCGGAGGGGATGACGGCGGGGGGAGTGTTTACGGTCATTCCGAGGAAATTGGAGCGGGCTACTACGGCGACGACAGCGGCTGGTCCTTTGCTTGCTGTTTCGACGGGTGCGACGCCTGGATCTGTACCGACGGCGGCGGCTGAGCCTACAGTCTCGATGGCTGTGTGAGATGGCGGAAATGATTGACCGGGGCATGAATGGGACAAGCCTGAATAGGTGTGCTTCAGGCTTGATCGATCGCATTTGTTGGTATACTCTAGATGTAGTAGTATCCTCAAAAAGCAATACAATTTTGGCCTTTCCGATATATTTCGATGTGAAGACCAGCGTTTGATGTGATCTTCGGGTGGTGAGAAGTATAGAGGCCCTTTGTTGGAAATCCTTCGGATAGAACGCCATAGTAGGGCATAATATCATGGCCAAATTCATGATCCAATTCATCGGCATCTCCTGGTAGCAGCGCTCATACTGCTGAGACACGAAGGCTATACGAAGTTTAGTTCTAGTCACTGTAGTATCTCAGTGGCCCGTGTGCCGTTCAAGTGTCATTTTTCGATCGTAGCAGCGTGTACGCAACGGAGATACTGATACTATACACGCTTGAAACGGATAAGTCCGCAAGATGATGTCTCAATGGTAAGGATCGATGTCCTTGGTTCTGTGCTCGACGGCAGCACCATAGATTTGCTGAGATACGCCCACTGTACTTCCGGTAGCTCGATGGATATCATCCGAATTGAGATATACAGTGCAACCGTCATAGCATGTCGGTGTAGTGAAGCGAGATGCGTGGACATGCGACATGGAGCGTTATGAGATTGTGTGCAAGTGCTCTAGTTTCCAATTTCGAAGGCAGGTTGGCAAGGCTGCGCATCATGACTTACAATATACTTTGTTGGATTTTCATTAACAGTCCAGCCTCGATGACAGAGAAGGGTGTTGATGAGAACGCGGTTCACACTGGCTGATGCTTTGCACCATATATCATCTGCACGAAAGTGGCTTCTCCTTTAACCTCGGTGCACAACAAAACCAGGAGGCACAACTTACAAGACGACCGCGGCTCTCAACTCCTCGGCACCGTGGCCTTCACCGTTCGTATCCAAGTCGTGCGCTGGCACTCCGTGTTGTCTCCTAGCGACGTTTCGTAGTGGAGCCAAGTGGACTTTCCTTCCCCGTGGGCAACGTTCCGTATGTAACATCAGACGGCACAAAAAGGGAGGATAAAGTTACATGAAGGATGAACGTCATGCCGGTGCAAGCGAGGGATCTGCACTCTTGCCCGTGTGTTGATCAGCTTCGGGGTGGGTCGGCCACATCAGGAAGGAGGTTTGTTCGGGGCTGCGTTCCGAGGACGTTGTGTATGTAAGTGTTTGTGTAATGGAGTCTCGATGGTTTTTGGATTTTTGGACTGGTAGGATGTGGTGGGGAGTACATATCTCGGAGAGAGCATTGGTAGTTTGGACACATTGTATGCGACGAATTAACACTATTTAGACACTCACAGATCATCACGACATGTGATGTATTCAGCATCGATGTTACAGTGGTCGAGACATGCATGAGATAAACGTCAAAAGAGGCAACAAAGTGTAGTAGAAAAGTCTTTTTGACGTCGCTAAATAATCATACGCCTTCACAAATCATCACACCATCAGTGTTGTACAAATGCATCATCGTTCCCGTTTAATCGACCTGCTTCTCATCAGGCTTCTCCTCTAAGGCGTTCATCGCCTCTTCCTGGTCGTCGTAGTGACGGAAGATGAACCAGAAGATACCAGAGGTCAGGGCGGAGACCACGGCGACACCGGTGTACATCCACATGATTGCAGGGTCGCCGGTGGCGGGGACGAGAGCCTCAGAAATAGCGGAACCGATGGCGGAGGTGAAGAGGTAGAGCGACTGGACGAAGGACTTCATGCTCGGTGGGGCCTTGGTGTAGGCGTATTCGAGACCGGTGACGGAAATGAAGATCTCAGCCAGACCGATGAGCACGTAAGCAGGAGTCTGAACGGCGATGTGCACGTTGTTGGGGAGAGGGCTGTCTCCATCCATGCCAGCCGCGCACTTTCCAGGGCTGCCATAGCAGGGCCCGGCTTGGTAGATGATGTGCTGAACGATAGCGGCGTACATGAGGCAGAGAGCGCCGAACATGAATCCAATGGAGATACGAGCGATAGGCTTGAGCTCGATCTTGAACTTGCGGAGGATGGGGTAAACAACCATGTCGAGAATCGGGATGAAAACAATGATCGAGATGGGGTCAAAGTTCTGCATCAAATCGTTGGGCATACCGTAGCCTTGCATCTGACCGGCCTGAGAGACGAAGTTGCTGGAGAATTGAGAGTAGCAGACCCAGAAGACGGGGTAGAAACAGAAGACCTTGCAAGCCATGAGAGCACGCTTCAACTCCTCGATGAAGTGGTCGTTCCATGGGACAGGCTTGGACTTTCCGTTAGCGGCGCGCCACGATGGCTTGGGAGCGTTGGTGTTGCGCGAGACGATCATCAAACCGATGGCCTTGAAAGCATCGGTAATGACGGAACCTTGCGGTGGGCGGACGATGTAGTACTTCTTAGACAGGACCAAGACGACGATGCCGATGCAGAACATGCAGAAGCACATCACGTAAGCGGTCCAGAAACCCTCATACTTCTCCATGAACGGAGTGGCGAGAAGCGAGAGACATCCAATGTTAATGCAGGCGTAGAACATCATATAGATCCTCTGGAATGTGATCGCGGGGTCGATGATGACACGCTCGCCAGTCTTTGCGATGGTGGTGATAGCCAGTCTCTTGCGAGTGTACTGGTCGGCAATGAGAGGCGCAATGTTCGACTTGATGCCACCGGTTCCAAATCCGATGACGATGATGGCGGCGACATATCCACCAAGAGCGGCGCCGGCCTCAATCGAAGCAGGAAGCGAGGTCGTCCAGAGGATGACCAGACCAACCCAGTAGACCACAGCAAAGACCAAGATTGTGTTGTACTTTCCAAGGTATTGATCGGCAATGATGGCACCGAGAATGGGAGTAACGTAGCAGAAGAACTGGAAGAAGACGTTCAAGCCAGTAGCTCCGGCGTGTCCAAGACCAAGACCAGCAGGTCCATCGCGTCCGTCAGGGTGGTTGTTGATGTAGTTCTGGAAGAGACCCTGGCAGCCTGTTGCCGTCAGTACGAGTTGACTTGTACGCTCGCGTGATCGCCGAAGACTAACCGTAGTATGTGAAACGCTCGCACAACTCAACCACAGCGATCAAGTACGCCGAAGCGGGGAACTTGTCGCCTATCCTGCGGAGAGTCTTCTTTTCCTCCTCTGTTGGCTCCTCGTCGCCAGAGTAAGAAGATCCATATTCATCGAAGCCACCCTTCTCAACCTCAGCCAGAGGAGCACCGGTTGCGTCTGTGGCATTGTGGGGTGCGGTCTGCTGTTGCATGGTGGCGTGCAGCTCAGCAACTGCGTCCTCGTGGTTTTGCGCCATGGCTGCGCTGTGTCGACCTCGAGAGCAAGGGGATGTAGTGTTGGAACAGAAGCAGGAAGAGTGAGAGAGCAAGAAGATTAGGAGTTGTGACTGGGACAACGACCCTACTTACATTGTGGCATCCCCACGCCTCCGGTTGGACGAGCGCCGCAATCGCCCTATCTCCCTCGGGAGACCTATGTTCCATCCATTGCCGCTATCTCGCTGGGGGCCTTTACTTGGGTCGGAGACCACGCGAATGTGGACAGGTCTCCACAGAACTCATTAGCCGCAAGACTGGCCCCAGGCGAGGCGAATCATGAAGCCGTGCAGAAGAGATATCGACCAAATTTTTAAGGTTGTAGCTCCGGGCGCTAGAACATCAAGCCTCGCCCGATGCAACGCCGCACCGCTGGTAAATCTGTCGCACTTGGCCGTTCCCGGCTTGGCTGGCCTTGATTGAGTCTTGTGAATTGCTTGCCACGCTTATGCAGCCATGATTTTCGGTGGCGTCCGGATCTTGTTCGACGTGCATCTGACCTTCGCAATAGGGCTACCACCTGTCCACGAAGAGTATACCGTACAATATGATAATGCAGGATGCATAGACTTCAGCCTCCTCTATTCGACACTCACGACCCTCAACACCGTATCATCTTTCTACGGAGTGTCTGCCATATTCGGTGTAGCCGATGTGTCCGAGCACCTCCGAGTACTGCCGTCCTGGTAAGCACCGCGGTTGCTGGCCGCTCTCGAGCCGCCGCACGGTGATCCACCTGTCAGTGAACCCTCAATTTCCAAGGGTCAGAGACACTTTTCTTTGGTAATAGCTGGAATTTCGATGTCATTTCCAAGCGTCAATGTGCCCGAGGCTCGCCTGGAGAGCCCTGTAAGATATTCCGACGTCGGTCATCGAATTTCTTGAGATAACATAATGAACATATACAGCTGCGGTAGCGCTTCGAGTCATTAGTGTCTGAGGTTGTGGACAAATCTGAAGGCTTCTCGAATCAGTCTTTGCCACGTGAAGCTCAAGTAGGGTTCGGGTGCAGCGATGCCGCCACCATCCCAGATAGATCTTCTTGCAGTGCCAGGTTTTTGCTTCGTCCTGAGCCGTCATTCGAGAATGCTTGGAAGGGTCATTCAATTAGTAATCGGATGATGATTAGCCGGTGCAGCACTTGGAACCTTAGGGTGGTATGGAGGCTGTCTGGAGTTTCGACCGTCTTCAATAGTGAACGCAGGCTGATGTACTTTCGCTGTTGCCTGTTCAGCAGCCTCGAAGTTGAAGTCGATAGTGTGTGGTGCACTCATATGGTGGTATGAGAATAGTGGTCTTTCATGCGCATCTATGTTGAAGCGCGGGTGCTGGCTATGGTGAAGATGTAGTTTATGGCGGCATCGTAAGTGTATATGCAATCAGATGCGCGTGGACAATCGTCGTGGTTTGAAACAAGTCTTCATCACAACAACCGATTTCTGGCAGATTGCATCTTTGTTTCGGCGCCCTTTGCAGTTTTCGACTGACCGAATGTAAGGCAATAGCCACTGGACCCATATATGCACTCAACCCAAGTGAGTAGAACACCAGAAGACGAACACCCGATCAATCTGCAGATGGATTGTTGACCCAACCCCAACCCTAGAGATTGGTCACCTTCGAAATTTGGAAGCCTCAGGCGTAAGGCATCAATCAACACAGGGCAAGAGCGCCGCTTCAGCGGGGTTCAGATTAGCACAACAAACACCAAATCAAAGTGTCAATCACTTGAAACAACCTTTTTCACACGGACAAGCTCACACAGCTCAACGGAACCTTGCTACATCACAAGGCCCATATTCAAGGATCTCATTCACCAGAAAATAACAAGCGAGGGACCAAGCAAACACATCTCAAAATGGGCGAGTCAAGGTACGGACGCCTAGAACAAACACAAATGACGGAACACGACTGATTGTCGACTTCCAGACAAGAGCTTTTGGCCTGGCTAAATGGGCTCCTCCAGCTCAACCTGACCAAGGTTGAGCAATGTGGTACTGGGTGAGTGACGATACATCATTCTCCAACGAATGCTCGCGGACAGTCGAGTACGGCGCATGAATATTTGATTAACGACGCAATCTACCACAGCGCTGCACTTTGCCAGATCTACGACAGTATCTTCCTCGATCTTCCCATGAGCCGCGTCAAGTTCAACGCATCCACCGAATACCAGTATCTCGAGAACTTCAAGATCCTTTCCAACACATTCCGCAAACATGCCGTTGACCGCCCACTTCCCACCGAGTCGCTTGTAAAGTGCAAGATGCAGGACAACCTCGAGTTCCTGCAGTGGACAAAGAGATACTGGGACCAGTACTACCCTGGCGGCGATTACGATGCGGTCGGCCGAAGGAAGGGTGCCGCGGCTGCTCTGCCTCCTTCCATGGGATCTGCGCGCTCATCCACCACAAACAGCTCGGCGCGTAGGCCCGCAGCTACTTCAAGCGCACCGCGAACAACAAGCCGTCAAGCGGCGACTGGTGGCGCCGCGAGCGCAGCGCTTCAGGCGAAGAACACGGAGCTGTTGGAAACCGTGCAGGGATTGGAGCGCGAGCGCGACTTTTACTTCAGCAAGTTGAGGGATATCGAGCTCTTGATTCAGCAAGCTATGGAGGCCGACCCCGTGCTTGAAGAGGACGAGGGCAGCTTGCTCAAGCAGATCCAGACTATCCTCTATTCGACTGAGGTAAGTGGAAGTCAAGAACAGACGATCCACCCAGATCAATGGCTGACAATTCTTGCAGGAGGGCTTCGAGATTCCCCAGGAGGCCGATGGTGAATACCCCGCCGAGGAGGAGACGTTCTAAATGGAGAAACATGATGAAATTGTTGCGGCGTTCTAGTATTGTATCGTTTGCATAGCTGTGGAGTTCGTACAAAAGAACGCAGGCGGATGCAGAAAGCAGGAGCGAGATACCACATCTGGACACATGATTCCTTTTAATCATGGTCCACAACTTTATACAAAATATGAAACGGAGAGACGAGCTTTATTAGAAACAATCACATGTCACATGTATTATGTCGTGCAGTCGCTTCCAAACATCTAACAGAATTTCGTTGCTCAACAGAGAGCGAAACACATGTTAATATGTTAGGGGTTCCTGGCTCAGCACGTAATTAAGCCCAGCCAATGAGCGCGCGTTTCATCACACGACGTTTTGAAAGGGACAACTTGCGGCCAAAGATATTTAGCCTCAGTCTCACAGCACTTTTGAACTGCCACAGTCATTTAATTTCCCTTTTCTTTCTTTCGCGCTTAGGAGTCTTCAAGAGCCGTTTGACTCTTCGAAACTCATATCTCTCTCAATACTCAGGAGATTTCGTGACAATGGCCGCCAACGGGAGCGTCCGCCAAAGGAGCAACAACGGCAAAGTGCCTGAGCCTGTCGACGATATTGTGGAGGCAAGCCAGCAGCACGCAGGAATCTCAAAAGCCGAGGACAAACAGTCTGGCAGCAATCTCACCAATCTCATCATCTGTGTTTCTGGAATCTATGCCGCGTTCTTGACCTGGGGTGTGCTCCAGGAGAGAATCACCACCACCAACTATGGCACGGAGAAGAACCCAGAAGTCTTCAGATTCCCTGTGGTGGTAAACACCGTCCAGTCATTGTTCGCCGCAATTCTTGGATACGTTTATACCAGGTACACTAGGACATCAAAATCTGACAAGCCTGTCTTCCCGTCGAAGAAGATCTTCTGGCCCCTGCTTCTTGTCTCGCTGACCTCGTCACTCTCTTCGCCCTTCGGATACGCCAGTCTGGCGCACGTGGACTACATCACATTCATTCTCGCCAAGTCGTGCAAGCTCCTGCCGGTCATGTTCTTGCACGTGACTCTATACCGCCGCAAGTACCCTTTCTACAAGTACGCCGTGGTCGCACTTGTGACGGCTGGTGTGGCGATCTTCACTCTGCACCAGCCCGCTGGATCAAAAAAGAAGGGCAACCAGAGCGGCAATTCGACATATGGCCTTGTGCTGCTCGGCATCAACCTTCTTTTCGATGGTCTCACCAACTCTACTCAGGATGATATCAATGCGACGTTTAAGCCTTACTCTGGCCAGCAGATGATGTGTGCCCTCAACACCATGCAGACGCTAATCACTAGCTTGTTCCTCGTGCTTTCGCCTTACATTGCCCAGACTGGCCTTGGCTCATACGTGGGCATGGGTAACACTGCTGGCGAGCTTTACGGTGCTTTGGCATTCTACGAGAAGCACCCTGCCATTCTCTACGACGTTCTTGGTTTCGCTGTCTGTGGAGCCGTCGGCCAATTGTTCATCTGTAAGTTCACACGGTGTCTGATATACAAATGCACATTTACTGACATGAATTCAACAGTCTACACGCTATCTATCTTCGGCTCGCTTTTCTTGGTCACTGTCACTGTCACCAGGAAAATGCTTACCATGATTATCTCCGTGGTCTGGTTCGGACACAACCTTGGAGGTATGCAATGGGTTGGTGTTGCATGTGTGTTCGGTGGCATTGGAATCGAGGCTGAGCTGGGTAAGCGGGAGAAGGCTGCTAAGGAGAAGGCGAGGAAGCTCGAGGCTGAGAAGCGGGCATGATGGCCTGGCCTGATTTAAATTCCCAATGTTCGATTCGACATGTGGAAAGATAGAGATATACAAGACGTGATGTCTTGATAGCCTCATTGTATGATCTAAGGTTTGATCTGGCAGAGCTCTACCGTCAAACGTATAATCTTGCTTCGTCTGCGCTGACGTTTGCTGTCCTGCAGGTCGCGTGCGTCCAGTATAAAATATCCCGACGGCTGTGAGTCTTAGCGCGTCACGTTCTACTCAGAAACCGCAGCAGCATTCACTGTACAGTAAAGTAGTAGCTTGTGGTATCATTTGCATTTCGAGACCGTGCTACGCCAGCAGCCTGAGGTATCAATCCGATATTGAGCCACTCCTTTCATGAACAATCTTTGACAAATCTGAACCACACATCCCATCACCACAACAAACGACAACCCCAGCCCGAGCTGCAGACACAGACACAGCGCAGCGCATGCATGCATATGTGTACGCGCTGAGCTCTCAATCCGTCTCGCCCCATCGAAGCCTGACCGGTTGGCGCGCCACACGCCTCCCGATTTCCCCAGCGCGCTGCGCTGCCTAGCTCCATCCTGATCCCTGCATTTCCACCTCGCTGCAGAGGAAGAAGCGCAGCCGAACGTCAAACAAACGCCAAAGAAAGCCGTTTGACTGCTGGTTTCAAATTCTCCCTCCACGTCTTTTTGACTTTCGGCCATCCAAAGTCTGCTTAAAAGGCCTGGTCGACATCACGGACAACATTGAAGGCACTGGGAAGCTTTCACGATAGTCCCGGCAACGATGAACGGCAACGATGGCTACGCGCCGGTGACAAGCTACTTTGAGCGGTTCGAAGCTTTCCGCCAGTCTGATAGAGAGCGAGAAGCTTTCGTCGCGGATCTCGTTCAGAAGTATCAGGACTTACAAACTCGCTATCAGGAAAAATGCGGCGACTATGAGAACGAAGTCGAGTCGCGCCGTATCTGGTACACTGCTGCTAAAGCTCGCGAGACGGAGCTCATGACATTGCGACAGGCATCTGCAAGTTGTCCGAATTTGGATGGTGTCCGGACAACGCTAACGAACAATACAGGGAAGTAATCCATTTGCTATGGTTATACTGGATGGCGATGGTGCGGTAGTAAGTTTGCCACCACGACTAAATACACAATAGCCTTCTGACAACTTTTGCAGTTTGAGAACTACTTGTACGCACAGGGCAAAGACGGAGGCGCTGAGGCAGCATCCCAATTGTACTCAGAGCTAAAGGATCAGCTCAAGCAAATGTATCCGGAAGCACACGTGACGAATTGGAACATCGTCGTAAACGTCGTGCTTAACATGCAAGGACTAGGGCAAAAGCTCCACGCCTGTGGCATTATTAACAACCCAAACGAGCTGTCGGCTTTCGGACGGTCATTTGGCCTGGCACACCCTCTCTTCAACTTCATAGATGTCGGCAGCGGCAAGGAGCGTGCTGATCACAAGATCCGCGAGACTCTTCGACTTTTCCTACCAATGCCGCAGTGCAAGCATATCTTCTTCGGTCCTTGCCACGACAATGGTTATCTCCCGGTTTTGGAGCCTTTCAAACGCGACCCTACAACCTCGACTCGCATCTCTCTGGTCGAGACGACTCCCCCGGAGCCAGGTTTCGTCGCCCTCGGATTCCCAAGGGTCAAATTTCCTAAGATATTCCGCGACAGCAGCCTACCCAGCAGACCTGCGGCGATGACTTCTCCTGCACCTACGACCTTGCCAGTTCGCGTCAACTCGAACATGCAACCAGCAACAAATACATTCGCCCCTCCCCCTCAGAGCGTTGCCGGCGCAAACAACAACGCAAAACCTAAGAGCCCGTCACCCGTTGCCACCGATGCCAGTGCTAGTGGCACATGGGCCACTGTGGGTAAGACTGCTGGCCCGAAGAACATCGACATCGCACCGAAGAAGGTGGTGCAGCGTCGCTGTGTTTTTCTCAACGTAGACGACGAGAGACTTGATCAGCCTCTACCGCGTGCGGATCCTAGTGCGGAAAAGCGCTTCCTTGGCCGGACTAAGGAATCGGGCAAGTGCTGTAACAGCTATCATCTCACTGGCCACTGTGCCGCTGCCGAGTACTGCGACTACCATCACGGCGAGCGTCTCAGCCCGGGTGAGATTCTTGTATTGAAGCATAAAGCGCGCTCCATCACGTGCGCGTCGAGGCAGAGATGCCGCGATGTCGACTGTACGTTTGGACATCACTGCAAATTCGGTGGCAAGGGATGTTTTGCAGACAACTGCTGGTTCAGTGACTCGCATTATATGGACTTGGTAATCATGGCACATCTTCTTGTCGCTCGATCGTAATTTTTCTCTAACACTCGAACAGGAACCCGCGAAACGCGTGTACGAGGATGGCAGTGAAGAATGGCTGTCATCATACCTTGATAAGGTGCGTAAGTGATGTACGAAGACACCGAGCAAATACGACAACGAGCATGTCATTCTGTCGACATGTCTTGTTTGGGAAGTGTATGAGATTACTTGCTTTCGATTATGGGCCCCGAGGCGAGGGAAGCGACAAGGTTTCACGGATCAAGTATTACTAGTTTGTTAAGTATATCTCAAAGGGCATTAATAATGAAAGCCTCCTCCACAATGAATGTCTTGGTGATTATATGTTAGTGTTCTCGTCTGGTTACCCTGTTGCTTGGCGGGTGTTTGTGGAAGGTCTGAGCGGCGTCCAATGTTTGCGGGGTAGTTCGAGACTTGTTGTTGTTCGCAGATCGCATCAACCACAAATGTCAATGCACCACCCTTCTTCTTCCTACTAAGCGAGAGATCCATTCCACTACCGGCGACCTGTGAAATTGTTTCACCGCGACCTTTGGGACTGCTTCTTTCTACAGCGGGCATCACATTCGACAGAAGCACCACCCATAATGGCTCGCCGCTCGACCAGGCTGTCGAGCAGGAACTCGGCTACACCGCAGGTTTGTCAAGTCGCGCACGTATTTCGAGTCAAGGCCTATCTTGCTGACAAGGACACAGCCGGTAAAGAGAGTCTCCCTGTCCCATGAGACACCATCTGCGCGTGTGCCCCGCACCGTGCCTGCAAAGCTCGCGTCTCTCCATGAGAGCGACGAGATGCCAGGAGCCTTCCCAGGCTCTCCCATGGAACAGGACACACCCACAGTCCCCTCGAAACGCATTAAGACAGTCGAGGAGCCCAAAGATGTTACACCCAAATCTGCCGCGCCAATCGAGGTGCCCACCGAGGAAATGCACCCCAAACACCTCCACCAATCCACAGTCAAGCCGCGCGAAGAGGCGCGCTGGCTAGGCTTCTCCAACATGGCACCGGCCACCGAACCACCAAAGCGAAACAACAAGCTCGCCGAGGCGCAGGCGACTCCATCTCGTACTACCGGCAAGCAAGATCATGCTTTCAAGTCACCCGAGTTTCCCTTCACATTCCGCCGCGAGCAGTCCCTGGAACTCAGCCCAGAGGCGAAAAAGCTGATGGAGGAGAAGCGCGCGGAGGCTTTGCGTATTAAGGGACAAATGAAGAGCAACGGCGAGGCGACACAGCTCTTTGGTGCACTCGATCGCAAGATCGCGCAGCCGAAGACCAAGAAGAGCAGGTTCAGTGAGCTTCACGATGCGGCGTTCAAGAAGATGGACTCGATTGCAAACCACGCCTCGGCATACCGCAAGGATCCGTCTCGTCTGGCTGCTCCGGCTACAACATCAAAAATCCCTGCGCACACTCCGAGCAAATCGCTCAAGCGCAGCCCTTCGAAGGCGGAGCTGGACAACGCTGAGGTGACGCCCTCGAAGACTGTCCCTCGCGCGTCATCAAAGACGAACATCTTCCAGTCAGGGAGTCAGCTGAAGCGTGCACCTTCCATGAAGAACTTGCGAGACCAGGCGACAGAGAACGCTTCTCCAGCGAAGCGTGTAAAGCGTGTCGAGATCAAGGAACCTTCAAGCAGCCGCCCTACTAGTAGTAGCAGCAACAGCAGCAGTGACAAGCAGTCAGCCCAGCCTTCTACACCACAACACCTCAAAGAGTCGCGCGAACAGCCCAGCTACCCCAACCTGGCACACCTTTCTACTCCGACCCAGTCGTCTCTTGCCCGTGCAAGCAGCGTCAAATCAGTCAAGGTCACTAGCAAGATTCCCGCCCCGAGTCTTGTTCGATCTCCCTCCAAGCCAGATCTCGTTCAGCCCGCCGTCAAGTCACAGGAAGACAACACAGCTTTGATGGCGAGATCACCTGTCAAGGGAGGGCCATTCACCATCAACAGTGCTTATGTTCCGTCAAAGCCGAACCAACTGGAGCCAAGTGCAAAGCCCGACAACGACGCCGCGCCTCTGCTGTCGAGATCACCCGCTAGGGGTGGCCTCTCCTCTCGCATGAGCGCCACTGTCGTTGCATCAGGTGACACCATGGAGGAGAAGCCAAAGGCTCTGATGGACGCTGCTCTTGCACGCACACCCGCAAAATCTGCCATTGGCCGACCCAGTCGACCAGAGCAGGATCTTAGTCCTTCACCTCAAAAAAAGGAGCCACAGGCACCACTTCTTGCCCGCAGCCCGCTTAAGATGTCTGTGACCAAGGACACATCTGTCGAAGAGGATGCTGCAAAGCAGTCCAGCATCCCGCTTCTCTCCCAGTCTCCGTCCAAAGCTTCACAGAACTTCAACCCGTTCGCACCTGCAGCTACTCAGTCGCCAGAGAAGAAAACTGGTGGCAGCCTCATCGGCCGCTTCAACTTGCTTCGCCAATCACCCATCAAGTCCATTCTTCGTACCCCGCAACGCCTCTACTCCAATGATCCCTCCAAGATTGCCGCAGGAACTCACTTCGCCACACCTCCCAAGCTTGGTGGTGAGAAGAAGTATCACGGCCAGGTGCCGGCTACTGCTCCAGTGAGAAAGCACGTTGACTTCTCCTCGTCAACCAAAGACCCTGACGCCCTGAAGAATATTACGTCTTCTGACGATTCGTCGTCACCTCCAGCCGAGGATGTGCCCTCCGCCCCAGAAGCGGAGGCTACTGCTAACTACCCTAAGCTTCCCAACATCTTCAGCCCAGTTGCAAACCCTACACCTGACCGTCGTCGCCAGACCATTGCTCCAGGTGACTTCACATTCCGTGCTGGCGACAGCATCTCGTTCGGTGCCTCATCACTGGCCCCATCGGCGTCCGGTGCACGCGGAACCACCATCCGCCATGTGTCTGCGGAGCCCGACATGATCCCTTCCACCATTGCGGCGAGCCAGAAGAAGCGCAAGTTCGACTTCGAGAACAAGATTAACCTCAACCCTGCCGAGCTCTCACCCACCGTCACTCCTGGGAGCAAGAAGCGCAAGTTCACCTTCGAAAATGATGCCATTGCGAAAGCCGCCGAGCCTGTCAGTACGTCAGACAAGGAGAACGGTGGCTCTAATACTGTGGACGGCGAGGGCGAGGCTCGCGGAAAGAAGCGCGTCAAGTCAGTTGCTCCGTCCACCAAGGTTGCCCCCCCTAAGCCTGCATCCAAAACGGCCTCCAGGATGCCAACTCTGGGCGTGAAGCCAAAGGCTGGGGTTGCTGGTGCCTCGAAGGACGAGAAGAAGAAGTCCAGCACTTCTATCAGCATGGCGAGACTCAATGCACTCGCGATGCCGAAGCGCCGTGGTTGATTGCACCAATGCTTTGCTACTTGACGCATGCGCTGCTTGGCAGATGTCTGCGGACGTGTTCATGTTCTTACACTGGCGGTTTTCGACTGCCCACTTTTGTATGCCTACCTTTCCTTGGTTTCCTTTTAATGACGGCGTTCCGGTTTGGCTTGAGGTGAACAACAATGCGGCGTCGCATTGGGTATGTGCCTGTTTCTCGGCCGTTGGACTTTTCATACAGTGTCAAATTGACTAGAACGATCCGGCTGAAGTTTTCAGTAGAGTTTGTACAATAGCATACAGTGTCTTAACGAAAAAGAATTTACCATATTTGGAGACTGATGTTGTGGTCCGAGATTCATTGACTGGCCAACATGGCCGTTGCTAGCTTCTTCATTAAGGTAAGATGACCTGGCATACTCTCGCTGCGAATTATAACAGCGCTTCAAAATCGTCACTAACTAGAGTAGAACATGCAGCGCATCAAAATAATCAACGCGCAACCAAAACATGCGGCCAAATAATCGTGAGTGAGTGCCTTTGCTCCAAAATCCGTCACCGTACGCCTTCGCTGAACTGCCAAAAGAACGCATAGCAAAAGAGCTCAGAAAGAGGAGCTCAAGAGTGTCGTCAAGCTTGTCTGAACAGTATACTTAAATCGCCATGGCCCATCCGACATCCACAAAGCTTCGCCAGGGCCTGGACCTGGACCAAAGAATGAATGAAAGAATTAGATCCTCATCGACCACCAGCTCCTCTCAAACCACAGGTCTAGCAACGACCTTTCGCGGCGACGAACTCTTCCCTCTCTTCCTGTCCTTCCCAACCTCTCCATCCTTGAATTCGCATCGATACGCGTGTCTCCACCACGCCGTTCTGCCCTTTTCGCCAGTCACGATCAAGACCCACCTCCCGCAACCGCCGCACAACCACTCTGCGTCTCCCACGCCCCGAGCTGCTCCTGCTGTTGCTCGGCAGTGGATCGGACCTGGCAGAGGTTTTCCTGTGGAGCAACTGATGCCGTGCGCGAAGTGCAAATGATACCAATAAGCCGAGTCTTTAAGCGTGAACCAGGAAGAGCAGGATGAGCACCAGCCGGCGCGAGTTGGGCCGTCGCCGCGGACAAAGGTCGGGGTGTAGAGGTCGCCTTCAAAGCGCGCGGGTTGTTGGCGTGGGTGGAGGGGGTCGTTTGGTGGGAGGCCTCGGGTGGGAGGAGCGTTGAAGGGGTGGGATCGTTGGTCGGGGGTTGAGAGGTGCTGGCGAGGGTAGTTGTGTGGTAGCGGGGATGATGAGTGGTTTTGCAGGAGATATGTGTTCGAGGTTTGTTGGTATGCTGGGACGCTGGTTGGCGATGCCAGTGGTAGAGATGAGAAGCTCTCGGTACGATAGTTGGTACCAAGGTAGTGGGAAGGTTGGAAACTGTCCAGATCGGTGTCGGAGAAAGAAGAGTGCGATTGACACTGGTCGAAGTCGGACAACTCTGTCAAGTCTGCATCGTAAGTGTAGCCTGTGGCTGTCGTGTAGGTCGGCAGAGCCCGGAATGTGTCTGGGTTGAAGGAAGGCGATACGCTAGGAGTGCTGTCCTGCTGAGACCATGCTGACTGTACATTAAGCAACTCGTCTGGTGAAGATACAACGCTGTATCCTTGTAGGTGGCTGACATCGTTGAACTGTCCAGAGTGGAAGTTGAGAAACGAACCATCCAGAGAGCCTGTAGTGTCGACAACCAGGTCGTTATTCCAAACGCCTGTAAACTCGAAGCTCTCATATGACGAGTCCATTTATGAGTCCAGTCTGGGTTGTTGCCTATAGGCTGAAGAAAAGTGGGCGGCCGTCTGAGAGACCTTCTGAAAAGTGACACATCACAAACCGGGCGCTGAGTGGCATGATAACCAACCGAGACTCAGGGGGAGCGGATGCTGCAGTGGTCCAACACCCCCTAGAAGATGATCCTGGCTCTCCTCGGTGAGGCCGCTCGAGCGTCGTGGCGTGGGACGTTGTTCACGTGGGTCCATGGCCTAACGCTGTTGTGTAACATCTGGTCAAGCGCACGAGCGGGAGACCGCTGGCAGGCAGCTCTTGCGTGCATACGAGCGGTCGTGTTCCCACACCATTCATGGGTTGACGGGTGGGATGGCCCGATCCAGCGATCTTCGAGTCTTTTGATCCAATGGGGGCGAGCGCTTGGGGAATGCAAGGGATGGACCCGACAGCTAAGCTGAACCAAGATTGCTCGACCACCAGTGAGATGGTCATTACTGTCCTTCCTCTTCTGGAGGCGCGCATATAAAGCAAACCATGTGTTCTGCTCTGACAGAATCGGTCGATCCTTGGCCAGGCGGCTTCATTCCTGACGGTCGGAGAGGTATGGATCGTACTATCTATATTAGGACCGACCGGTGAATTATCATTTCCAGATCCTGGGCAGCGCTGATGTTGATCGAGCTCATGTAGTGTTCTAGATGGAACGTCTCAGTAACTCTCCCGAGCTGACGATAGAATGAATACAGCCGCATGATCCTCGGTTGTCTCGATAGAATGCAGGAATACGGTGAGACCCAGGAATGCGAAGAAAGTTGTGTCGGTATGTTACCGAGGCCACACCACCGGTGATCGTTCGTCCATCGGTGATGAGACCGACTTGCAGAAGGAAGAAAGCTCCAGCAATATTTCTGATAGTGGTTTAATCTGAATGTTCCAAGCTGCAGGTCATGAAAACGGCTCGCTTTAGCGACCATGAGAGGACTGGTACCGCGATAGCACGCAATATAGCTTCAACCACAGGGTGTACGGTACCTGGGCCTCCTGAATCAATGCGATTGATGGCTCCGAAGTGGGTGCGTATCATATGGGAAGAGTGAAGTAGGCTACTAGGATTTGATAGCCAGATAGCCGGACCTGGTTAGACGACGCCACCATTTGCGCTGCTGGTCAGGACTCTACGTACTTACCAAAGACCTACAGGCGGTCAGACAGTTATGAAAAATGAGAACAGTGCATGAATTACTGCATTTGTGCTCTTGCGATGGGCTGCCAAGAGTATATGCCAATGTCTTTTCTGGAAGCTGCTATGCTCTGCACAACAACATCTATGGTGCATGCCTCTTTTGTACGCATCCACAGAAAGACCTTCCTGATCCGGCGCTTGATTGGCACAACATTGCTATACACTCGTGTGCCTAGATCTTTTGGAATGAGTGAAATGAAGGTAAATGCTGCGCGGCACATCGGTTGACCATTGAGCGGTGTATGGAATCTAGCGCTCTTATTGGCGCTCTGCCGTAAGTGGTATGATTCCGGTTTTATCTGTCAACGGCAAAAGTAGTATGATCTGAGGCGCAAATGCTTCCTTTGCGTGGTAGGAAGCATAGTACCCTAGAGTGTATGTACAGTGCCCTCGAAGATGTACCGATACGTACGGTGTGGCTAAACGAATGACTTTTCAGGCAAGTCTCTGAAGTCGCGACAACTGTTCATGACTTCAGGCTCCGAATCGTCCGGATGGGAACTACAAAAGTTGAATCACGACTGCTTCAAGACCAGGAATGCGCGATGAACAGGACTGTGTCATGATTACGCGATGTTGTGGGGCAAGAAGGAAAATGAAAGCTGAAACAATATGCTATCGTCTGAAAAATGGATCATAACGATTCTGGAAAGTGCCGTTTGAAAACATGTAATCATTATGTAGAAGTCCACACAAGTAGGAAAGCCAACCCTGTGAACCAGAAATACCTCCCAAAAGAAACAATTTGCTGTGATTGCCGAAACGCTGGATGCGGAAGCCTCGAAACCCAGATGAATCAGATCGTGTGCTGCGTCTCACTTCTGTCAACCATCGAAGAATATTGCAGAAGTGGACATATGGCGCTTGCGTTGGTGCGATATTCTAAGAGACGTGGGGAGATGTAAACAGATTGCAGCACTAGCCTGAGCATCTGACTGTAGATACAATGTCGGCTCCAACTTCGTTCGACATCCAGCGTTGCACTTCAATCTTAACCACCATCGTGCCGGGTAGTTGTACTACAGCCCGGGCGTCCAGATTTCGAATTGCTGGCTGTTCGTACTGTATCTCGATAGCTGTCTGCACCGCGTCAAGCTCGACCGGCTCGACATGACTTTGGGTCAACTGGGTCAACTGAGATTCTGCATGCTGAGAAGGCAGATGGTTGCTCGATACTAGAGGCGGCGGTTCCAGACCAGGCTGCTTTTGCTTGGGCATCCGTCCCAATGTTAAGACGGCGACGATCAATGTTGCAATGCCAATGCAAGCACCCACGATTTCGAAGAGGATCGTGCGGATCTTTGCCAGCGATCCAAGCATTGTGGCTCAGTGGGTCTGCGGTACGGGCCTTGTCCGCGATATAGCGCCCCGCGTCCGGTCCATCGGTATCGATTGCACTGACAGAAGTAACATTGACTGTATCGACGCGGTAGATGGTTCCAGTGAAGGTTCGTTCTATTCCATCACGAGACGTGAATGGTTTCGGAACTGCGGTCGAGTCCATTTGAGACGGAGCGACATCTGTCGTTATCGTTGTCAAAATAACGGTGGCCAGCGCCTCGGCAGGACCCACGCTAGACATCTTGCTCTACGGCTGGCTGACGGTACCTCTCGATAAGAGAGAAACACAGACCAATGTCCATACGAAGTTGATGTTAGGTTCAAATTGAGGATTGTGTTTACGCGAGGCAAACATTTGCGAATTCTGCGCCATATTGACTGCAGTCGAGGGAATAATGTATGGTGTTTGGAATTCTGATGTGGATGCGTTTACAGAAAGCTGTGGGGACGCTCGCGCAGTTATAGGCAGACAGGACAGACACCTCCATAGGGGGAATAGCAGATGGGGCAACCTGCCCCGGTGGTCTGTGCACATACATGCACTTGACAGTGAGGCGGAGTCTAGAGGTCGTACTCATTTGTTCATATGTCAACACGCGGGTGAAGAGGTGCAGTTGTAAAAAGACAGGTAAGCAATGGAGGTACAGTACTATCTAAGATCGCTTGTAATCATGAGCCTCGAATTGCAGTCATGCGATGAGAATTTTGCTGTCGCAGACTGCAGCATTGAGCGTAATGAATTTGATTTCGTTAATTGAAAGCAGATTCAATTTTCCGTACATGAAGTCTGTGGCAACATATAGAAAGAAGTGCGACATTAATCAAATCTGATTTCTGTGCGATCATGCAAGCGACCACGAGCGCGTAAAAGAGCATCTGAGAACCTGGGCCATACTGGCCTGAAGCCGACCGGGCATAGATAGTCGGTTGATGCCAGATTGACGATAGCGGCTGAGGCGATATGTCGCAATTCTGCGTTGAGGCACGAAATACGGAAAAGTAATATTTTAGTACATGATCTCGCGGTCTAGCTTCAAACTCCGTACTAGTATCTCACTAGCAAGCACAAGCATTAAAGACGTGACGCTGATAGTAGTAGTATACCATATGATAAGGACAAATCGAGGCTTAGTCTTATCGTAATAGCAAGAGGGAGGGTACCTTCATCCTACATGTAGAGATAGTAGCGGACTAAATACTGAACAGCCGCACAGATTGAATAGTATCTCAGCGGTAGAGCAAGTGGTACGGACTTTGAAGCTAGACCGCGAGAACATTAGGTTGTATATCCATACATTCGATTCTTGTTCCAAATCTGACGGAAAATCACGCGTTATATTCACGCAAACGATGCTTAATGTGTTGCTACGAACGTTATCGCAGGTAATTGCGATCATTTGTGCCATCTAAAGCTTCAATGCCACACCCGACTTCTCCTTCGGCCCAGCAAGCGGATCGCAAACACCGATGGCAGGTGGTCAGTTGGGACCAGAAACGCTACTGCTCGATTGGAAACCCTGTGCGCTCTATGCGAGACTATCGAAGTATTGTCAACTGCAAGTTCCTTTGGCGAATCAGTAATGCATTTCACTTACCATAGTGGTTGACCGGAACGCTTCAGCCGGTTACACCGCGACTAATATTCAGCGTCTGATCTTCTAAACTATGACTTGAAAGCTGCTCAGCACTTACGCCGGTCGGCTGATGACTGAGCACACCTTCTTCTGACTTCGGAATGATAGTCCGAACCAGCGTGTCATAGTAGGAGCGCAAGGTCTCGAAGACAATGTTTTGGGCCTTCAAGCTCGCATTTCCCCCAACAGAATTGACTTCGCTAGACTGGCTCTCGTGGCTGACGCGCGAAACGTTCGTTGTGGAGACCTCCACGTTTTCGGAAGACTGGTTCACGTACCGCTGCGTCCCGCTTTGACGCAGATCTTCAAGGTCCAGGTGGGCGGATGCCGATTCTGAATCTCGCTGTCGACAAACGTTGCGACGACTATGGAGGATCGCAACAACAAGGGATCCAGCACTCAAGAATAATCCAAGAACTCCAATGAGGGTGTTACGAAGAACATCCTGTCTCGCTAGACTATCGGACGGGGAGGCGGCAGGGGCCCGATCCGTGTAGAGAGGGAGCCCCGGATCCAGCGTGTCGGTATCGATGACGATCGTCGTGGCGGCAGTCAATTGTGTTTCGCTTTGCGTGGGAAAACTTCTGGCGTAACCGGCTACATTTACTTGTGCATATGTAGGAACAGTAGTAGTTGTGGGAGGAATTGAGGTGACAGAGTGAGTCAAGCAGGTTGGTCTGCTCATCCCAATGTTTCGACTTGCTGCGCCCAAAAGACACATAATATGAACGTAGAGCAGCCGGATCAACCCGAAGCTAGCCATGGCAAGAAGAGGCTCTGCTGCTGCGAATGAGTCGGTGGGATATCGAAGACGAGGAGCCGTGCGTACTCTGTGGGTAGGATGAGTCGTAGTAAGGTGAGAAGATTCGAAATCGTAGGGTCCGAGGCGCCGAGTCTTTATGCTGTTGCTTGAGTTGTTAATGATGCCAGTTCAGTCCGCATGCTTAGATCACCAAGAGCGTCTTTCGAGAGTAGAGGTCAGCAGGACTGTCATCTATGCGGCTGTGGACCAGAATGTGGCGCACCAAAAGCCATGTGTATGGCGAATGGCCCTTTCGCATGCCGGCCCCCTGCTCCAAGTACGTCATATCGCACGCCGGTTTGCCGATAACCGTAGTATAAGCTGCGCAGCACCGAGCATGAGGCCAGTCAACAGGTTCGAGCCAGCCCAACTCTAGACGCCTGGGAGAGTTTCCGCCCACAGACGTACCCTGCGCATGCCCTCGATGCCGCACACATCGGCTTACATGGGTTGCCTACGTCTGGCGGTGGGCACAAGTGAGTTAAGAAAGGTACTTGCGACCCCGCCCTGCTCGCAAGGCTGTAGATACTCGGAATAACATGCCTTTGGGTTGTTGATCCTCTCTGGCCTCAACAGTGAGCACCTTGTCGAACATACAGTGCTGACTACAGCCAAAGTCTATCTGGCTTGCGGGTCAAGTGCTCAACGCTGGACCGCCACGGGTCATTTCCGTGCTCCGTCTGCGCATAACGATAGTAGGATGCTAACTATGAATTAACCTCACAATCCTAACAGTATTTCAGTGGTGAGAGCGAGCATATGATGGTCTGCAAGTTGACGATGATAGCGTACAACGTTCGGACTGAGGAAAAGTTGGGCTTGCATACATGTAGCATCTCAGTGGTAGGGTAAGCAGTACGGAATTTGAAACAAGACCGCGAGGCATGATATAAGTAGTCGGCCAAGGCCAAAATTCCAGGCCCATCGTAATGGAACCATCTTTGAGACCGTGACGACGAACTTGTCGTGCGATGTGACCATTCAAGTTTCAGTTGACTGAGTTGAGATGTGACTGTGGTTCATCGCGTTGCGCTTGTGCAGTTATTCTCAAAGGTTGGCATTTGATTTAGGCGCGGCGTTCTGACCCGTAGAATAATCTACAGTTTAGAACCCACGTTGACCTTCTCTTTCGGCCCAGCAAGCGGATCATAAACATTCAAACCCAGCGTATCGCTCGGCACACCAGTCGTATGCATGCTCAAACCCCTGGTATCAATGAACTCCGGTCCCAACTCATCAACAGTCCTGCATCCAATCAACCGCATATTCATCTCCATCTCATCCTTCAGCAACTGC
Source organism: Melanodothis sp. VS III C KN 2 (assembly GCA_019775565.1). NCBI lineage: Eukaryota > Fungi > Ascomycota > Dothideomycetes > Cladosporiales > Cladosporiaceae > Melanodothis > Melanodothis sp. VS III C KN 2. The sequence goes on along the minus strand of JACWFM010000037.1, from coordinate 1,249,198 downwards.
ATCGCACGATCAACACCCGGCAGACCATACGCAGACATAGCATACAGGAAAGGTCGTCCAATACCAACGCCCTTAGCACCCAAACAAAGCGCCTTGATAATATCCGTAGCGCGACGCACACCACCATCAATGTAGACTTCGATTTGATTTTCCAAACCCAGACGGCGTAGCTCGGGCATGACTTCGGCAAGAATTTCGATTCCAGAGCGAGCAGTGTCAAGCTGGCGACCGCCGTGGTTGGAGAGCACGACGCCGTCGCAGCCGACGTGGATGGCGCGGATGACGTCTTCGACGCGCTGCACGCCCTTGAGAATGATAGGCATTTTGGTCACGCTCTTGAACCAGGGGATGTCCTTCCATGAGAGCGCAGGGTCGATGAACGATGAAATGGCGCGGGCGGCGCCCTGGGAGCGATCGACTTGGTCGCCACCGGTGCCTTGGACGTTCGATCCGACGTCGTCGAACTTGGAGCGCATGTCCTTTTCGCGACGACCGAGTTGAGGGGCATCGACTGTGATGAAGAGGCCCTTGCAGCCGCGCTTCTCGGCGTGCTCGATGATGCGTCTTGTGATGTCGCGGTTCTTGTTGACGTAGAGTTGCAGCCATTGGACTTGGTCGCCTTCCTTCGCGTCTACGATCTCGTCGAAGGAGCATGATGCTAGTGTTGGGATCATCTGAATGACGTTGTGTTTGCGAGCACCGCGTGTGAGGACAACCTCGCCTTCGGGGTTGCCTAATTTGCCCAGCGCGGTGGCGGTCACGTAGAAGGGGATGGAGACCTTGGTTCCGAGCATTGTCGTTGAGGTATCGATGTGCTCGACGTCTTCGAGAATCCTAGGCCTGAACCAGATCTTGTGGAAAGCTGAGTGGTTCTCGCGGAGAGTCTGTAAGAATCGAATCACAAGTCAGTATGCTCTTCAATCAACCACCTATCCTCTCTCACCACAGGAATAAACAAGCCAAACTCACAATCTCATCGTCCGCTCCACTCGAATAATACGCCCACGCCGTCTTCTTCATAATCCTCTTTGCCACCGCCTCGAAATCCATCAAATTATAACACTGCTCCAAGATCGGCATGCGCGCCACCCTCGCCAGTCGCTCCTGCTCATCGGGATCCTCAGCTTTGTCCTCTTTCTGCACGGTCTGCATGTCGACTTCGCCCAAGTGCTTGCTCTTGTCGAGGTATTTGTCGAGAGTGTCTGGGGGGTGGATGGGCTCGTATTCTTCGGTGGCATCTTTGCCGGCGTACTTGAGGATGATTTTGGGGCCGCCCGGGTGCTCGGGCAAGAATTCTGTTACGTCGTAGGCTGGGAGGATGGGTGTGTTAGCGGGTGGATGGCGATGAGCGTGTTGAGGGCGTGGGCCATTGAGGTTCGTTGGACTTACCTTTGCCGTGGACGATAACCCAGCAGTCATCCTTGGTGGTGTGCTTCGCGACCTCTTCGCCGGTGAGCTTCACGGTCTGCTTGTCATTGCTGTCGTGATTCATGGTGGCGAAGCGTATGTGCCCAAGATGTGTAGTAAAAGGGTACTCGTATTCCAGCGCTCTATTGCTGTGCTGTACAGTACCAGTGTACCTCTACAATGATGGTACAGGCGTCGTAGCGTTACAGAGTAAATCCCAAGAGATGGGGAAATAATAGGAAACAGCAAAGCCAATGTAAACTAGACCAAGAAAGAGAAACACAGATACAAGAAAGCAGACCGCCAGCCAGCCTTTCTATCGCAGATCCAGATCCATTACAGCCTACCGCACGCGCAAAGCCCCGGATACCGTCTTCAAAGGCCGCGGTTGGCATGCTTCGCCCCTCATTACCCCGAAGCCTCTATCTCCACAATCGCGCGTGTTGTCCAATGAGGAGCCTTGAGATTATTACCGACCCGTTTGAGCGATCGGTTAGTGCGGAAAGGTCGATGTGACAATTCGCCTCGGCGAATTAATGGGATGCTTTTGCTTGCTTGTGGTGTTCACGAGGAAGTTGAAGGAGGTGGGTTATGTTTATCATTATTATGATGGACTTTTGACTTTCCGCAAGCAGGTTACTTGCATGCATATATATTTGTAGGCCCCATTGTGCTGTGCACAGGCTAGGCGACGATGAATAGCCTGTACCTTTGATCTGCCTGGGTATGTTATGTGGAAAAGCAACATGATAACCTTGAGACGGCACGGCACTTATGCAGCAGAGTATGTATTTATTTATGTTTCAGGGCGGTGTCACATCATAACCTGGATCAAGGCAATAGAAACATTCGTTTTGTCATTGTCATAAGACGCCATCAAGGTACTCGAAAACTTGCTCAACCCATTCCTCTAGTACTAGAAACGACGCCGCCAACGGTCCTCCTTCCTTTCCATTTTTCATTTCCGGCATCCCTGTTTCTAAAAACAATGTGCATTGGTATCAAAGAACAATCGCAGCAAAAATTCGTTCATCACACGCCCCATTCATTCACATCATCATCAGTGCAGTTGACCTTTCCTCGCTGACAAGCTCATATCCACACTTAAGAGGACTTGGAGCAGCCGGAGCAGGCGCACTTGCCAGGCTCACAGGGGCACTTCTCGTCAGTGCCGCCGCAGTTGCACTTGGTCTTCTTCTGGCCGTCGACCTCCACGTGCTCCATCTCGGCCTGCTCGGCGGTCTGAGTGCTGGACTTGACGTCCGAGTTCTTGGGGCAGCTGGAGCAGTCGCACTTGCCGGGAGCACACTGGCAGACGGAGCCCTTGGCGTTGCAGTTGCATGCAGTGCGGTCGGTACCCTCGACCTTGTGAAGGTTCAGGTCACCACTGCCCTGTTTCTTGAGACTAGCGAGGTGGACGGCCTCGTTGTGGACGTCGAGGACCTGCTTGGAACCCTGGTTGTAGAAGGCACGCATGCGCTGGCCGGTGGGAGTCTCGGCAGCCTTCTCGAAGTAGGATGACAGACCCCTCCAGCCCTGGTTGGCCTTCTGGGTGATGCCGTACTGCTGGTCAATGGCCTGAGCCTTCTCAGTCGCGTGGTACTTGCTGTCGAACTGCTGGAGAGTCTGGGTGAAGCGGCTGGAGACACCGTGCTGCTGGTCGAGGGCGAGAGCCTTCTCAATAGCCTTGTCCGAGAGGACGTAGCCGTGAGCAAGGTACTCTGCGAAGATGCGGCTTCTGGGCTTGTCCTCTTGTGCGAGATCTTCAGGAGAGTCACCCTCGGAGTGGCCGGCGGTCTTGCCAGGAGCGATCTTCTCAAAATCGGACGCGGCGGTGACGTTGACCTGGTTGGAGCCGAGCTGGGTGTTGTCGAGGAGGAGAGCAGTCTTAGCGGCAGTCTCTTTTTCGAAGCTCACAGCGTACGACTTGGTGCTCTCGTCTTGGGAGTTGGGGGTGAGGGTAAGGTCGGAGATCTTGCCACTGATCGGAAAGTCAGAATATGTGCGCGAAGGTAAGGGATCGGTCCCTAATGACTTACCAGAAGCTGAAGAAGTCCCTGACCTCCTTCTCGGTGGTCTCGTGGCTGATGCCCTTGACGTTGACGGTGTTGGACATATTTGCGTTGTGTTTGGAGGTTGATGGATTGGTGATTCGGCAGAATTGAAAAGGTAAGTGGTTGGTTGAGAGTGTTGGGTGGAGTTGATGAGAGTGTGAGTGTCCTGGGAGAAAGGTTTCGTGAGGAAGACGGTGGGTTTTTGAGTAGCTCCTAGAATGCGTGGTTTCTGCGTCGTGTTCCCAACTTCCCCTCCAAACTGGCGCCCTTGCTCAAAGCGTGAGGCTACGTCACCAGTAGTGTGGCGGTGACTTCGCGGAAATCGTCACTTGTGGCGCGGCAATGCCGATCTCGCGTTCATGTTCGAGTTCTAGAATCAGCCGCCAACTTCTCGCTAAATGACGGAGTTGAGATCTGTGAATTTGTGTTCTACGCACATTTTCCGCATTCGGTAGAATGTTTGTTGGATGATGTTCGCAGAAAAATTTCAGCAATTCGATTGATACCATGCCCTTCAAATGGCAAGCCTTGTAGTCAGCAGGCTAAAACTAGACGGGCATGTTGGTTGTAATTCTACCGCCTAACACAGCCCTGGATCTAGTGCTGCGGGTGTGAGATGTCGTACGCTTTACGAGAGCGAGATCAAGTAAACATACACCTAGCAGTCTATTGTCAAAGTGGCGAAGTGGTGGCCAGGCAGCCTCGATGCCAGAGCATGCCGGTCATAGCAATACTCAATCAACACAAGCGTATTGGATCAAAGCGACATTTCATTATACCTTGCCCCAAAAAATCATTCCAATGCCATGCCATACCATGCCCATGCCGTGCTTTTACTGTCACTGCTTTTCTCTGACAATTTTCATTCCAACAATACAGTCCAACGCCTCATGCTATCATATCCCACACAAGGCAAGCCTTCCTATTCGCAACGCTTAGTTGCCGTTGGTCTGCTTGCCCTTGAGCTCTCTCCTTGTCCTGACGGCGTCGGCAAGCTGCTCGAGAACGTCCACGGTAGTGTCCCAGTCAATGCAAGCGTCGGTGATGGAGACACCCCTCTTGAGGCCGGCAGGGCCCTCCTTAGGGACCTTCTGGTTGCCAGCGCCCAAGTTGCTCTCAATCATGACACCGACAATGCCGTCCTGGCCCTCGCGGATCTGATCGCCGACGACCTGAGCAACCTTGGGCTGGTTGTTGTGGTCCTTGAGCGAGTTGCCATGCGAGCAGTCGATCATCATGACGGGGCGTTGGCCCTTGGACTCGAGAGCCTTGCGGGTGGAAGCAACGCTGTCCTTGTCGAAGTTGGTGCCCTTGGTGCCGCCGCGGAGGATGATGAAGCAGTCGGGGTTGCCGGCAGTCTTGGTGATAGCGGCGAGACCCTGCTTAGTCACACCCATGAAGTGATGTTTAGCAGCGGCGGAGCCAATGGCGTCGACAGCGACGGTGAGTCCACCGTCGGTACCGTTCTTGAAGCCCATGGGGAAAGAGAGACCGGAAGCAAGCTCACGGTGGAGCTGGGACTCGGTGGTGCGAGCGCCAATGGCTCCAAGGGAGATGAGGTCTGCGAGGAACTGGGGAGAGATGGTGTCGAGCATCTCAGAGGCAATGGGCATGCCCTGGCCGGTGAGGTCGCAGTAGAGCTGACGGGAGACACGGAGGCCCTTGTTGATCTTGTAAGACTCATCAATATCCGGGTCGTTGATCAGGCCCTTCCAGCCAACAGTTGTGCGAGGCTTTTCAAGGTAGGCGCGCATGATGATGCAGAGATCGCCCTGGAGCTTCTCGGCGAGCTTGACGAGGCGCGAGCAGTACTCGACGGCGGCTTCGGGGTCGTGCATGGAGCAGGGACCGCAGACGACGAGAAGACGGTCATCGCGCTGCTTGATGATCTCAATGGCCTCTTTGCGACCCTTGAGGACGGTAGGGATGGAGTTTGCGGGAGCGGGGATCTCAGATGTGAGGAGCTGGGGCTGGATGAGAGGGTCTTGACCGAGGACTGGCGGGAGAGAGTGTGGTTAGCATGAGGAGCTTGAGTATTGTTGTAGAGATGAGTAGTGGTTGCAGCATACCCCTCGCGTCGTCGACGACTTCGTTAATGTTGACACTCATTGTGTGAGGATGTGTGTGGGTATGTGTGCGTGTGGCGAGGATTGAAGTTGTGTTGTATGGGTCTAGACGTCTTTGTCCGCGAGGGAGATGTGTTTCGGCAGTGGGAGGCAAGGTATTGTACTATAATGCAATAATGTGACTGGAGTTGCCGATGCCGCTAAGACTTTTTTGCTGGCATCCTCGGCGTGGTGGGGTCAATTGCAAGGCTGTGGCTGTGGCTGGGCTTGTAGGAAGGGTCCTTCATGGCCTTTCTATAGATCAGCACTTGTCAATCTGTATATTTGTTTTGCATCTATGTGCAAATTCTATGTACGAACAGCACAAACTTACGAACAATCTCAAGAACGCCCGGCTTCGAGGCTCAGCCAGAGAATCAGCCCCACCCCGACGAACCAACTCCAGCCAGCTGCAGGCCACTTCACGCCCGCCGACTTCACACATCCGCTGTGTGCCGTCTGCATATCCCTTTCACCTGCAGCACGAGTTGAGAGCACTCCGCCGCCGCTTTCACTGCCCGTCACCTGCTTCCCGCATGTTTGCCAAATCACTGCTGGCTTTGTGAAGCCGGCCGGTATCGCCCCGTTTCGTCATCTTCTCTTCTCTTTCCATTCTCACTCATCACCCTGAACCACACCACAGCCTTGCCACGGCCGCCCGTCCGTGATGGAGGCTGCACCGATGAGGAAACGCAGACGTAGTAGTGATGCTGATGGCCATGGCCGGGATGTTAAGCCAGTCGACAAGGTATGATATCGCTGAGATAAACAACGCTGATTCAAGATAAACATACTGACCCAAACTCAGAAAGCACGCCCCACCTTAGGCCCATCTTTATCCGCCTCAGACAACTTATGGCATCCTCATGATATATACAGCAGCCCGTCCAGGTCCTTTAGCTCTCAGCAGAACAAATATGACAGCGATGACCAATCTTCCATGCTCTCTGAGCCAGGTAGCCCGCAGGTCCTCTCTGCCGATGAGGACGACATTGACATGATGTCCGAAGACTCCGACTCGGCTGCTTACTCCCAACCTAGAGCCCGTAGCCCAGGATATTCATCCAGCCCTCTTCACACGTCTTGGAAATCTCGTCATCGCCCCGGAAACCGAATTCCGACTCCCATGATGCCGCCACGACCCAAGACCAGCCCGATCCAAACTCACATTCGCCGCCGCCACCCACAGGAGACTCTTGGTGGCGAACGCCTGGACGTGCCCTCACCCATAGACGAAGACGAGGTTCCCACGCCACCTTCAGCAGCAGAAGCCGCAGGTTCGCAACTCGAGCTCCTCACCGTTAGCGATGTTGAGATGCAGGGTGTCGAGAGGAGTAATGGCGTAGAGCACCTACCTCATATCGCAGTCTCGCATTCTCATGACGCTCTAAGCCAAATGCCCAATTCTTCCTTTGCCAACGGTCCCGGCGCCATGATGGTAAGGAAGCAAAGGCAGCGCAGCGGAGCTTTGAGTGCAGCAGGCTATGGTTCGCCTATGCGGGGTGCCAGTCTCGACGGATCCAACATGGTCACTATGGGCAGCACTGAAGATCCGAATACGGGCGGCAACAAACGTGGCATAAGCATGGGCTATCGCCCAGATTGCGAGAAATGCAGGCTGAAAGTGCCCGGGCACATGAACCACTTCTTCTGAAAGTGGCACAGAGGCAATTCAATTGTCTGACGATGAGATGAGCTTTACTTTCTTTTCATTGGGCATTTTTTGCTTTTCCTGGGCGTGCAAGGAGAGCATACAATACGGACTTTTCATACTGGCTCTAACGTACCTCGGTGGTGACATCTCCTATCTCCCTTCTTTTCCCCTAATCTTGCTTTTGGCTCAATTGGCATGTTGTAGCATGGAAGGAAGGACTGGCTTCACAGTGATTTCTGGGAACTTGGTACACGGCGTTGGGTAATTTGCAGCGAGAGAGGTCTGGGGTTATTTCAATACAATGAACATACTTCACTTGGTAACTGTCTCTCGTAGCAAAGTTGCGGTTCGTGTTGCGCACGTAAGGACTTTCACTGATAAAGTCAGTGATGAATATGTCGATATCGTCACCCTCAGACCTTGCCTCCTGTTTGCCGTTGAGGTGCTACAAAAGGTTACTGGAGTTTCAACAGCGGCGGATATTGCTGAACATGGCCAGCTTCGCAATGGTTGAGTATGATCCACAAATAATGTTGATACAAAAGGACGGCTAGACAGGACGAAAAATACACACTTCATTAGAGCGTGACAATATTCCTGAAGATCGAGCGATCTCTCTCTACTAAATGTGGTCCCACCGGTCACTCCAAGGGTATGGACAATTGAAGAAGATTGAGCTTGCGGATCTGAGAAGATTAGGCACATCACCGGTCTTCGGAAACGCGCCAACAAGACTGAATGAAGATTCATTGCGGTGGATGTACAGCTGTTGAAGCTGCGGGCGCTGGCAAGACACCCTCGCATCCAAGACCAGAGCCTTGCCAGAGTATTGACTGATGGTCTCACGCAACTGCGCGTCCTGGAACAGGAGGAATGCACGCAGCAAACAACCAGTCTCATCGACATGCTCGGGTACTTCTATTGGCTTCGAAAACTCTGCGAAAGTGGGAAATGCCGGCGGGTTACGCATCCATGGCTTTGCTGCTCGTGGTTGGAGAGGATACGTCCATGCCCGGTCTGTTTCATTCCACCCGTACGCGAAATCAAAACGTAGATTTTCGCTCGAAGGCCCACTCGGCAAGACCACCCCAAGGAGAAATCTGAAACGAGCATTGTCGAGGTGAATTGTGCTATATGCATCTCACCAATATCGATCCTCACAAGACGATACAATGTTGCGACTTGGCTGAGTTACGAGCTGATGTGTTTGGTCCGCGAATATACCCGAAGGATTACCAGGATTATCATAACGAAGGGGATGCTATGCACCCACTTAGTATTCACCATGCAATCTCTTTCTCGCCCTGCCAAAACTTGCCAGTCTTCCCAGAGATGTCTCCAAGTGCAAGCAGAACCGGGGTCTTCGCTCCTTCATCTACGGTCTTCACGCCACCGCCTCTCGCCATGTCCGTCTTCACATAACCAGGACAACACGCATTGATCAGCCTCTTTCCTCCCTTTCTCGTCTCATCCATCGCAATGACTTTCGTCATCGCAATCTCGCCAGCCTTGCTGACGGCGTAGGCTGCGCTTGGGAATCCTGCTTCCTTTTCCCTGCCTTCCGACACCGCTGTGGCGAAAGACTCCATAACGGATGATACAGAGGCGACATCGGTATCAGCTGCCTTGAGGAATGAAGCTCTCACGCTATCAGAGTAGCTGCTCAATTTTCCAGACATGGAGCAGACATTTACCAGTCGGCCTTCTGGTCGGAGGAGAGGTAGGAAGTCTTGCGTCGCGTGCAGAGAGCCATAGTAGTTGGTCTTGAGCGTTTCGCGCACAACGTTAATGTCGAAGCCTTGCATCGCAATGCCTGCATACCGTCAGCAGGCCGTCACGGAGTGGTGTTGTCGATGCGCCTACCCGCATTATTGACCACCGCATCAATTCCTTCCGGGTGCTCCTTCTTCAACACATTCCTGAATTCCCTTATGCTCTGCTCTTGACTGATATCCAGCGCGTGGAACTTGATCGTAGTATGTCCTCCATCTTTTGCAAGGACGCCGGCCTGCTTGAGCACCGGATCACCATTGAGTGTTTCGACCGCTTCGGCGCCTCGAGAAGCGGAGCGGGCGGTCAGGTATATCGTGAAAGGTCCTGACTTCAAAGCTGATTTGGGGTACTCAAGGGCGAGGTTGCGGACTGCGTGTGTTAGTCAGTGTATTGCATGGTGAGATGGGCGAGAGTAGCATACCAATGGCCAGACCGATGCCTTTGTTTGCGCCGGTTACGACGGCCACACGAGATTGAGATGCCATTATGGATGGCTGTGATGGCAGGAGTAATGGGAGAAAGGCATTTTGCAACACAATAAGGCTGGAGTGTCGCTGTGGTGGTTGTCACAGATGCTCATCGATCGGCGTCATCGACGTGTGGGATCGTCGGGCAAGGATCTGGGGTCACCGTTGATGTCGATTGAGCATTTATCCGGAACTTGTTACATAAGCCCTTTTATGACAATAATCAGACTATGAGATTGTTGGTGCAATATGTCTAGATTCTGCTTCGTTGCTCGTGTATACCGTAAAGAAGCTACGGTATTTGTATCTCCGACTACAAGTTCACAGGGTAGTCTGTCGTCTCAATCTTCTCTGGGTACTTCATGTCGTTCTGCTTCCTCACCTCGTCCATGACCTTCATGATGACCAAGCTCTCCTCAAGGCTCTCGTACTGGCCCTCTTTCCTGCCGTCTCTGATGGCGTTTGCGCACTCGTCTGCCTCCCAGTACATGCCCTGACCCTCACCTTCACTCTGCCAGCCTCCACCAAAGCCGTTCTTCCAGCCGCTTCCCTTGCCGGGGCCAGGGAACTCCCAGTTCTTCTCCTCGACCGTGCCATCCTTGTGAATGAACTTGGTCCTAGAGGGACGGTAGGCCGGGTGGAAGACTTGCACTTCACCGTCGGAGCCCTGGATACGGATAGATGGGCCAGCGGTGCCCTTTCCATCGGGGTCTGCGGCAACGCGCATGCTAGTGGTAGCAATACCGTGTGCATCGCCACCCTTCTCACGTGGGAAGGTAAGCAGCATGCTCGTGTGCTCGTCCGCGCCGGTTTTGTACTTGCGAATCGCGCCCAGCACGCTGCTCGGTGGCTGCGGGTTCTTCTGTGTGGTGTAAAGTGTCTGGAAGACCCAAGTCAGGGCGTATATCCCGAGATCCAGCAGAGCGCCACCTGCAAGATCGGGGTTGACCATGCGGTGGGAGTCGTCGAATGTATCTTCGGGTGCCATGGACATGCTGAGGTCGGCGGATGTGCGGTAGACAGTACCAATCTTGCCAGAGGTGATGATGTCGCGGACGTAGATGGAGAGTGGGAAGTAACGAGTCCAGACCTAGTTTGGGAATGTCAGTCAGAAGCTCGAGAAGATCGATACCTGTATGACTTACTGCCTCCATCAGAAAAACGTTCTTCTCCTTCGCGATCTTGATCAGAGTCTCCAACTGAGCGGCATTGGTTGTGAAGGCCTTCTCACAGAGCACATTCTTTCCAGCCTCGAGGCAGAGTCTTGCGTTCTGGTAGTGGTGGCTGTGAGGGGTCGCAACGTAGATGATATCGACATTGGGGTCCTGCACAAGCTCTTTGTAGGATCCGTACGCCTTCGCGCCCTCAGGAGCGCGAACTTCCTTGAGGAAATCCTCGGCGCGCTTTGCAGAGGATGAAGAGGCGGCAGCAACGACTTTGTGCTCGATATCGTTGACGCCTCTGGTCTCTGGATTTGGCCAGAGATCGCGGGCAAAGCTTTCAGCAATGCCGCCTGTGGCGAGGATGCCCCATTTGAGTTGGAATTTGGACATTGTGGAATATGCGTATACTGAATGTATTGTTCTGGTGTTGTGGAAGAAAGGAAGGAGAGAACGAAACTGGAAGAAGGAAATACTGCTACGTGTAACGACGCCACGGCATTTGAACAGTGCAGCCATGCAGGTCCACGCGCGGTCAACACATCAGCTTCATAAGCGCTTCCAAGGCTTTATTGCAACCCTTTCGTCGTTGACACAGGTGGAAGCATGCCGGGTAAATGAGTAAAGTCAGGTCTCAGTGACGGTGATATCTGCCAATTCGTGCCACAACAATATGGCGAAACGGCATCTTCTTCCGACAATTACTTGGAGGCCAAATGTGGAAGGTACGCTCGTCATAGGTGTTCCGTGAGGGGCATACAGCGGGGCAATTCTGGCCGGCCTTTGTTTTCTGCGGCTCTCTAAAGATTTGCTGCTTTTGGAAAGCCGATAGGCAATATTTATGTCCGATAGCACAGGTAGTACACAGATGGTTTTGATTGTCAACGAACCTAAGCTCATCGCCTTGTCAGAATACAGGATGCTGATGATTTTATTCGAAGCCACAATGCAACAACAGGCAGCATGTAGCTGCATTGGCATTACCCTCAGCAGTCTCAGCTGTCAACATCTCATGGACACTTCCATAATCATGCGCACTCGTGGGTCCATCCGACTACAGAACCGTTAGAGGTAGTATGTGTACTTCGCTCTTTCGATTATCGGACTTTCATTGATCGAACCTGTGACGTATGGCGAGCTGTACGAGTCGAAACCATCGAGTTCAAGGCAGAGAGCATATCGACATACCGAAAGCGTATTTATGCTAGGTGTGTTTCGTTGCGTGTCACCTGAGCTCGTTCGCGAGAGCCTTCGTGATTAATGCAGTGTTTCCTATACACGATTGACGAGGTGAAGGTGAAACTAAGTTTGGCTTGCAAGGTCGCTCCTGCTTCTGGTGTTCGTACTACAATCCTGCTTGGGCGAGCCGGACGCTTCGCTTGCCTTACTTTCTGTTCCCTGGCAACCACCCACCTGGAATCTTTCCCAACACGATTCATATACCATGTCGCAAGATCAACGGATCAAGGTTGTACTGAACGCCACCATACACCTTACTAGTCAAGTAAGTGGCACGGCCTCTCACGAGCAGCGCACTTGTTGCGTGCCCAGCAAGCGCAGGCCTGCTCCTCTCTCTTTCTGTGGGCATGAATGATGCGACAAGTTCGGTATTGTCGCAGTATAGCGCGTGGATTGGTATCGAGCATAGCGTACGGTACCGCCTCAGCAACGCGCTGGCTTAGTGGGTATGGAATCGGATCTGACTCGTCACGCCACGTTTGTGATGCTACGAAGGGTATAGCGAATCCTGCCAGGTGGTGATCGCTATATTGTCCCAGTCAGCTAGCTTGATTGGGCATCAGTCAACGGCGACGAAGGTGTGAGAAGCGCAGATTCGAGGATAATGACAAACACAGACAACTGTCGCGCGTTGTCGCGCATTGTCGCGTTTCTGACCCTTTTCACAAATTGGTGGCTCATTGTCGCAAAACGCAAAAAACCCTGGCGCATTGAAAGATACGTCCTACGTCAGGAGGTCAGCAGTACTCATCATTTCGCATCTGTTGTTCGCGTCAGTTGGACACTCGCAAAGGCAATCGAATAGCAAGTCTGTCGTTGGGCGGCATTAACCCTGCAGACTAGAAGACAGGAAAGATTTCGACAGCAGATCAAAACTGTTTTTGTCAGCGATTTCCAATCGCAAACGCGTTTTCGTCGACCAGATGCGCTACTGGATGGCGCGAGCGAAGTTCCATAAGCAGCCTGGAGTGATAGTGTCAGCCGTACGTGGGTGGCTTGGGAAGCTTGCGATTGGGTTTTTGGCGCGGGGTTAGGATGAGTAATTCGGCGTCAAAGTGGTTAACTCAACTCGACATGCTCACCCCGGGGAAAGAACCGTGGCACTCGGTGTTCAAATCGGAATTGGTCAGCTCGAGGATCACTCATACTTACGCCCTGGTGCTGATAGTGCTTCATTTTGATCGCACGCAGCACTGGCACCGTCCTGGTCGGTGCTCGGAAAGAGAATTGTGCAGTCGGACCAGGATGCGACGATGGAACGGAATTACAGTAGCACACTCTCCGCAGTGTTCAGATGATAGGATCATCTTCCAGAGAGAAGCGTGTGACATCAGTGAGTCCAGAGCGAGATCGAAACATCCAGTCCGGAATGATTATACACCCGGCGGAGACTTTGCTGGTCTTATGTCTACTTGCACAGCGACCGGAGACGGGACTTTTCGTGCCAGCGCGACCAACGCCAACTGCTTGGAAACCTGGGGAGAGAACTTGTGACACAGTTTACGGCCGTTCGGTGCGAGAGCGAGGAAAGCAGCCGACTGGCAGAAAACCTTATTTGTGAGATCAGAACCCTTCGCTTGTCGCTCCCGTTATGCTGCCGCACAAGCAACACACTCGGCCGGTACTCTGTAATCTTCGTCCGAGAAGTCCGAGCGAAACCTATCTACTATGACTGTGGTGTCTGCAGGAGGATGCAGGTGCACACCAACCTTAACCCCGTAACACCGACGACCTAAAGAGGAGTTAAGTCAATTGATGGTTTAGGGTCACCGGTGACATGGTTTCGCTGTAGCTGACGCCTGGTATGGCCATGCGCACCGCTTGCCGGATGCGGTATGCGACACCGCTGAGATTATTGGGCTCAGCGTTGTATACTACCAGACATGGCGGTGGACTTACAATGGCGCAGTAGTCAGCCCTTGAGGCTGTGAAGCGTCGCGCTGCGTTCCATTTGCTTGCTCGCTCGCTCGTACAGGCTGCGACGGTTGCGACGGGGTAGCCGTCTTACCCTCGCTAGGAAAGCCACAGATACAGTGAGCGCGCGTGTCGGCTACTATACGACGAAGCGACGGTGGATGTTTTGTGGAGATACAGTTTACGGTTGCCTGAGCGGCTCGCACCACAGCAGTATGAGCCATCGCATTGAGAGCTGCATTCGTGGCAGGACGCGACGAGTACGGCAGGCTGTGCAGCGAAGGAATGCGGTGGCCTGGAGTTAGATTGCAGTAGCAAACGGCTTGCGCGGAGACCGCAACATGGAGTGCTGAGACAAAGGCGCCAAGGCAACGACTCTTCGCATCTACTCGCACGGCCGGGGAGATGCATAGCATGATGGCAGCATGGCATGGCGTGGCATACAAGGTACAGCAGGTGAATCATCAGGCTTCAGATCTCCATCATGGATAGGTCAGCGACTCAGCTGCAAGGCCTTGGGCATCAGAAGACGTTGGAGGGAGCTCGCTGAGATTACCGTATTGACACGGGCAGATTGCAAAGCATGGGTCGGGCATTGTCAGCAGACAAAGCGTCCGCCCTGCGGCCGACAGGGGACCAAGGGCTCTGCAAGCATCCGGATGTACCACGACAACCATCCGAAGGCGGGCTTAAGCGGACGCAAGAGAGTGGGTCTTAGCGTATTACGCACCGACTCTGAGCCATGCGAAGTTTTGGTTTGGCATGAACGGGATTCCGGAGACAAGTTGCGAGCGGATCGCAGCACACAAATATCATCTGCCTACCCGCTCTACAGACCGACTCTCTTACTCCCACACACAACTCAAACTAACTACAACGACCACCTCCGAACAAAAACCTTCCAAGCCTAGCAACGCTTTTTCAACCGCAGGCAGTTACTTCGACTACCAAGCACAACATCACCAGCCACACCCACAGCCACAGATTGTGTGACTCAGGCAGAGATCTCGCCATTATTAAACTCAACCTGACTCACGACGCAACCGACATTAAGGTCACAATGCCTTCTCACTTGCGACTTCAATCCACCTTCGAGCCCTTCACCGCCGACGCTCACTACCAGACATCACCCACGCTTTCATCAGCAAAGAAGCCAAAGATGTCTCTCACCCGCACATACGCCGTCGCCTCGACCGCAAGGTCGAAGCTTGGTCGCGAGGCCAGCCGTGCAGACCACAACCTGCGCCGCCTCGTTGGTCACGCCAACCTCCTCGACACTCTCATGATCGACCTTGCCGACGCCGAGCGCGAGCAAGAAGCCTGGTTCAACTCTTCAGTCAGCAAGGCCACTCCCTCAGAATCTCGCCACATCCAATGGTTCGACTCAATCCAGGAGGATTTCGAAGACGACAGCGACTCTGACTCTGACGACGAGTCTGACGATGGTTCCATCTACGACGAGGACGCCGAGATCCTCAACATTCCCGTCCGCCGCATTCGCGCAGCACCAGTCGTGATCGAGTCTGAGGAGATCTTCAGCGACGACGAGGACGATGCCGAGTTCGACGACGAGTTCGACGACGAGCACACTCTCGTTCGCGTTCCCAGCCGTCACTCACCACCCGAGCTTGCACTCGACGACTCTGACTCTGAAGACGACTCAATGCCTCCTTCACCAGAACAGCCCACCATGGAGCTGAACGAAAAGGAAAGGCAACAGCTCAGCACTGCTCTCTACGGCAACAACTCGCAAGCAGCGTCAATGGAAGACTACATCATGCACGAGCCCCAAAGGCCACTCATCAGCGCCTACTAAACTGGCTTTCTGCATCGATGTTTCTTTTTGACGGTTTAGCGATATACCCATTTGAGCAGTTTCTTGAGCACTTTAGCATGGCGTTTGGGCTTTCTTTTTTTTTATTGTCTAAACATGGGGCCGGCATGGAAGTCAGGCATTCGATCTCATCTCTGAAGATAACGTACACGAATACGTTCTACGATTGGCATGGACGGTGGAGGAACGGGTTGTATCTCTCTCAAGAAGAGATTCGAGAACACCCCATTTAGCTAGTGAACAAACCAAATCATGAACAACAACAATTTTTGAACACATCAACCACACTTACCATCTCATTCTCACTCTCAATCACAATGTTCCCCACCGACCACAGTCATTTTTACACAAAACAAACAATACAAGGGTACGTACCTCCAGCTTGCACAAGCATCCCTGCTTCCATGACCCATGCACAATCTTCCATGCACAAGCCACAGCTCCCTTACTCACCGACGACCGTTTGCACTAAGAGAAATCCGCACCCAGCCGGCGTTTGCCCAAGATCCGAGCCTGCGGACCCAGGCGGCACAAAGCAAGGGTCACGCGCAGATCCAATCACATCGTCCAAGCACGCTTCAATTGGCGAAAGCTCGGACTCGGGCCACTCGCTCTCTTCGCTCGCTTTGTGAGCTGATGCCATGCTCGGCCGAGAAAGATTTTCTGGCTTGCAAATCAAACGTTGAAAACTTCTTGGCTCTCAAGTTTTCTGTCTTTTTTGTCAATGGGAAGGTTGCGGTGTTTGCCTTTTAGGGTTTAGGATACGCAGGACATGACGGATGGCAAGGCACTTGGCGCCGGCGACATTTCGCTGTGTTGACAGGTGCTTTGTAACGGTATACCGTATAGCGAGGAGAAGAAAAAAGTCTGTCTGTTGTTTCTCCCCCTTGGTCTAGCAACTGCGGCTGGCTCGTCTGTCCCCTGGGTTTGTCATGTTTCTCCTTGTGATGAAGGCAGGGAAAAGGGATTTTTGTTCTATGGCGTCGCTTCTAGATGTGTCTCGTCTCACCTCGGAGACACCGCTGTGCCGTGCTCTGTGGGATGGACGTTGGACGATGGGGATGCCTATAGGAGATACTGCACTGTTTGTGATCATACCAGGGAAGCACGTGATGTTCATCTTGCTTTCTTTTGCCAAGGAGATGTGCAGCCACAGTTCCTCCGTAGCAACTCGCAACCAAGGAACCCGAGTCGCTCTTCTGCGGATCAGATCTCTCCACATTTCCTGCGCATCTGCGCATCAGTCCCCATATCTCTCCACAGATAGGAGCCGGGGAGAGAAGAGCGGTGGGGAGTTGTCGCAATCACACCACGCAACCTCCTTCGCCCCGGCGAAACTTCGCCGCATGGTTGCTCGGTTGCTGGCACGACTGTTGTTTGACTTGGCGTGATTGCAGATAAAATCTCGTGCAGTATGCTTTGTGGCTGGCAATCGGTGAGGCATACAGTTCGTGCGAGGCTAGCACATCAGTCAGGCTCCGGTGTAGGAGCTGTCGCTTGTGAGCCAATCGCGCTCACCGCGAACCTTAGACGACGCATACAGCTCGACGATATCGCACATGCGTATGTGGTGGCCGTGGCTGTTTTATCAGGTGTGCCGTTGCTACCGTGACACTGACAGCCCCCAGTCAGGCATACGCTCAAGCAAGCCCTCTTCCTTCACCGGTCTCTTCAGGCTGCTTGCCTATGGCTTGTGTCAGCTGAGGCCAGCAAGCCAGCTGCCAGGCTTCCAGAACGTGAACGTTACCCTTGATGCTATCAATACAACGCATTCGCTTGGTAAGACAAGCCACGAAACATGTTCCCCGACGGCGTGAGACAGCAGCACATGGCATTGCGGCTACAGCGGAATTCGTGTGTTGGACCTCCTCTCAGCGGACGTGGGATGACTGCTCGAGCGGAAGCGGAACGATACCTCTTCTAGGATTCTACGTACCATGGAACTGGTGCTGATGCACTTCGCTTGACCTTGCGCTGCAGCGTGACTCGATACGACGTGTATACTTAGATACTCGCTGCAGATTCTTGACGATATCTTCCGACATAGGGCTGCGGACACATGCAGTCAGTCAGTCATGCGATCAAGCGAGTATTTGCTGACCGACCTCGTTGTCACTTTTAAGGCTGGCAAGGACGGAGGAGTCCCCGATACACAGGATTTCGCCTGATCCCATGATCTACACGCATATGCGAAATTCTCCGGTGGCTACATATAGTCGATATCGTCGTCGTCGTCGCAGTGGTACATGTCTTCTGCGATTGTGCCTGGAAGTATTTCGTACATGTATCCAGATAAAGGACAATGGGGTAAGTCGGGTTAGGGTAAGAAGACCAAAATAATGCATGTATATACATTGACGTATCAGTGTCTAGACATATCAATAGCGTTGTTGCATGAACGTCGTGTTGTCGGTGATGTGGGTGCATGTTACATGTATCCGACGAGTTAGTTGGAGGAGCGCTTGTTATATGGATGTAGCTCCAGCAGCGCTTTCCAACCGCTGCAGGATTGAGCTCGATATGTCAATAACTACGACACTGTTTTCGGTCTGTAGGTTAGTTTCCCTAGACACGCTTGCTATAAAGTACTGCCATCAAGCGTATACTCGCGAGCCAGCGATTATCAGCATAGAGAGTCCAGAACGGGGACACGCAGCGTGAAGAAATCCTCAAACAAAGGATGTCGACCAAAATCCTCATCCGGAAGACGCACTTGAGCTCGAGGAACGGCATTTTTGAACCTTCTTTGTTGTTTAGATAATTGAGGAACTTTTAACAGATTGTAATGGGAAGCATATGCCACATCGATCCGTGACGGTCGATTCACGCCGAAAATGTTCCTGTCTCAAGATGTAGCAAAGGATCGATACCTAGAAGCGCAATTGCTTTGTGGTACGTCCAATGGCTGTCACTAGACCTTGTGTATGTGAGCTGACTTGGTTGAAACAGTAGGTATTGCCTGACTCGAACTCCCTACTGCGTCCAGTCCTAATGCGTTATTGCAGAACTGCCTAGTAGTGCATAGGGCTTGGCATGCTGATATCTGCTGGGCCTTGTAGGTGACCGTCACGTCTGGCATGCTGGACGTCGTCACGTTCGTCCATTACCGCGTACTCGCCAGCAAGCAGACCGGTGAGAATAAATTGCTTCGACAAGAAGGAATTGCACTGCGTAACACACTAACGAACAATCCGCAGGCAACGTCCTTTTCCTTGCAGTCTACCTCTTCAGCCACAAATACCTGCGATCCAAGATCGAGCAGAATGTCGTCGTCTCCCTGCTATCGTATGTCAAAATCACTCTCATCAAAGAACCTACCACTCGCCGCAGGGAAAGTGACGTGCACACAGTTTTTGCATCGGTAGCTTCATCTTCGGCCGGTTTGCACACCAGTCTCGACCCAAGAAGCGAGCGTGGTTAATCTCTACAAGTCTAATACAGACCGGTCTGATTCTTACGGTAAGTCTGCTGAGCTGGGCTTCGACCCCGAAAGATGTCACCAGTATGCCTGCTATGATGGTAGTGGCGCTCCTGGCGTTCGCAGCGTCCGGACAGACCAGTATGGCGGTGACGGTCGGTTTGGCCGAGCTGAACACGAGCATGGTGACTGGCGCAATTGTAAGTGATGGCATTTTGCGGTAGACAGACCTCCAGCTGACACAAGGATCGAGATCGCGATGTTGAACGACCCTAGACTACTGCACGCGGACAACGCAGCGCGAAACCGTCGTCTGACTTACGTTTCGTCCTATGCTGCCGGGTGCATCGTTGGAGCGATCGTGAGTTTTGGAGCGAGTGGCTCACTGTTCCTCATCTCGGCGATGAAACTGATCATCAGCGCTTCCTTCCTGCTAAACAGAGGGCAAGCCGCAGCGAGATACCCAGAATCCACGGGACCAGGAGACGAGAGTTACGAGATGGGTACACAAGTTTCCAAGGCTCCCTCTAGTCCTTGGAGAGATTGAGCCGAGAAAAAAGAGTTGGTGGAATGGGTCGTGTGTGGCTCGAGTGGGGGGAGCGATATGTTCGGAGGTCGCCGTAGACCTCTATACCACGAAAATCCTGAAGGCCGATGCTGCAGTGCTTAAGTATGGTGTTAGAGGCGGCGCATATTGATCGATCCAATGCGGCATATGGCAGCGAGATACCCCAGACATGTGCAGACAGGGTATGCTGTTAAGTGCAGGGATAGCACGTGGGTATCTGTTTGTGAGGTGATATCTGTGATATCCAAAATTTCGGGTTGTGTTGTTCTTTGCCTTTCGATCGAGGAATTGCCTATATAAGCTTATGTTTCGAGCTGCAAATGGATGTGGACCAGCAGATGCGCTCATTGAAAAGCTCACCTGTCACGCAATAAGCCTCAATGAAGAGATATCAAGAATTGAATATAGATGGAATGTCAAAGCGTGCTCAATGGTTTAGAGCGGACCCATCTGGAGCGTGGGGAGGAAGAGCTGGCGGTCGGGTCCGAAGCCCTTGCTGTCTTCTCGAAGGTGAAGTCCGACCAATGCGACACCCAATTCGCAGCAGACATGGCGCGCATGTCAACACGCCGCGCGATAAGAGATCCCTAGTGCCTACCACTACAAGTACCGCCCGTAGGTTCATCGAGTTGCCTCTAGAGTCCTTATCAAGATACAGACATACAGATATCATTTTCGCTTCCTGCCGTCTCTCACTTTCCCACCTTTCAACGAACATACTGTATACATAACCACCCTGCAGCAACCCACGATAGAAGAGAATACACCAACACACACCACCGCCCCAGCCAATACCGCCACTATGCCAGGTTATCTCTCCTCCGCCCGCTACGGCAAAGACAACGTCCGCCTCTACAAAGTCCAGCGCAACGCCGACCAAACCCAAGATGTCACCGAGATGACCGTCTGCACCCTGCTCGAAGGCGACATCGCCGCCTCGTGGACCCACGCCGACAACGCCAACATCGTCGCCACCGACACCCAGAAGCAGACCGCGTATGTCACCGCCAAGCTCAACCCCGTCAACCCGCCCGAGCTCTTCGCCGCCATCCTCGGCCAGCACTACATCGACACCTACCCGCACATCTCCGCCGCGAATGTGAGCGTGATTGTGCACCGCTGGGCGCGCATGCAGGTCGACGGCCAGCCTCATCCACACTCGTTCATGCGCGATGGTGCCGAGACGAGGACGGTGGAAGTCGTGGCGCGCCGCGGCGAGGGCATCAGCGTGCGTAGCGGAATTAAAGGTTTGCTCGTGCTGAAGAGCACCGGCTCGCAATTCTGGGGCTTCCACCGCGACGAGTACACTCGCTTGCCAGAGACCTGGGACCGCGTGCTGAGCACTGAAGTCGAAGCCGGCTGGCACTGGAAGCGCTTCACGACCGTCGAAGAGGTCAAGCAGAGCCAGGAGGTCTTCAACAAGGCGTGGGAAGATGCGAGGAAGATCACGCTGGAGACTTTCGCGAAGGAGAACAGCCCTAGCGTGCAGAACACGATGTACATCATGGGCGAGAAGATTCTGGAGGCGGTGCCCAGGGTTGAGGCGGTTGATTACAGCTTGCCCAACAAGCACTACTTTGAGATTGGTGAGTTGGAGTGCTCACGTCTCTTGCTGTCATTGAATGTTACTAACATGTTTTCTGCAGATCTCAGCTGGTTTAAGGGCTTGAAGAACACTGGCGCAGACGCCGAAGTGTACGCTCCTCAGACCGACCCCAATGGTCTGATCCAGTGCACCATCACACGCAAGGGCGCAGGCGCAAGCCCCAAGCTCTAAGCGATAGAGTAGCATCATGTCTTTTCCCCAGGCGTTGCGGTGGCGAATAGTGCATTTTCTTTTTGTGTATCGTTCTTGCGACACGAGACCCAAGACTTAGATCTTTTTTCATGCGACGCAAATAGCTTTATTTCTTCCTCTTTGATGGTACAAATGATATACCCCCAAGAACAGACTCCTTTCGCAATGATGCTTTCGTCCGTTTCTTGTATACCATCCCATAGTATCTTTACATTGTGATATCGCTCCCGAAACGCCAGATTCTTGCTATCAAAACATGCCTCTCCTTTCTCCTCTATGATGATGCGGGTGCCGCAGGCGCAGGAGCGGTCTTCTCCATCGTCGCCTTGACCTCTGGCAGGTCTAGTATGCTGCTCTTCTGGCCGTCCACTCGGAGGATGTTCTGCTTATAAGGATGTGCGTGTCCCTCGAAACCTGTCACAAAAAGAAATCGTCAGCCCAGGTTCTCCTCCCGTTCAACAGCCCTGCCATCTACAACAACAAGCAAACTCACACTTCAGCCTCGCCATCCGATCATCCCTCAGCCTGTTCTTAGGCAACATGCCCCTGACCGCACGCCTCAGGATCTCTCCGCCTCCCCACTTCTCCATCATGCGCTCCATCGTGATCTCCTTCAGGCTACCCGGCCGCGTGGTGTGCGAGTAGTACTTTTTCTTCTGCATCTTCTTGCCGGTGGTGTGCAGCTGGGAGAGGCCGGTGCAGACGACGTAGTCGCCGCAGTCGGTACTGGGGTCGTAGATCGGTTTGTGCTTGCCCATGAGCGTCAGGGCGATGGAGGAGGCTAGGCGGCCGAGGGGACGGGGGTCGGTGCCGGCGTCGACGTGGTGCCATGCGCGGGAGTAGGCGAGGCGGGTCTGGTGAGGAGGGGAATGTTAGAGAGGGCGGTTTGGAGAGGGTGGTGGGCGGTGGTGTGTACCTGTCCGACGAATTGCGACATGGCGGCGGTGGTCGATTGCCCTCTAGGGCGCAAGGGTTGTTGGGTAGGAGAGGCTATGGGTGTACGGTGTTCGTCGCGGAATTTGTTGTCGAGCAGTGATGTTGCTGTGGTTGTGTGGTGGTAGTGGTGATGTCTGTACTAGCCAATGGCAAAGGGTTGCGCTGCCGACTCTGTTCGTTCGCAAGACTTCCGAGCCGGCGGCGGAGGAGGAGGAGAGATGGCGCGCATGGGTCTGGCTGGCTGGCTGGCTCGCTGGCTTGCCCGCATTACAAACCATCCCACCAACCCAATCACAAACATGGCTACCTCTTTAGATAGACGCAACCCAATTGACATCTTCACGATCTCCTCAATATACATCTTGCGATCATGATTCCGCCGTTTGAAACTACTTTCGCCGTCCCGCTCAGCTGCGAGGCATGCATCAAAGCCGTCTCGACATCTCTCTATAAGCTTGATGGTATGGATCGAAAGTGACATTACTCTCTACGGAAACACTAACCAACAATCTCTCTAGGCATCAGTGATGTTTCCGCCGACCTCAAAGCACAGCTCATCTCCGTGACCGGCAACGCTGCCCCCTCTGCCATCGTATCAGCCATCCAAGACACCGGTCGCGATGCTATCCTACGTGGTTCAGGCAAAGGCGAAAGCGCCGCCGTCTGCATCCTCGAAACACACTCCTCGACGGTGAAAGATCACGTTCGCGGTCTCATCCGCATGGTGCAGGTTGGCCCAGCCATGACTGTTCTGGACATGACCCTACGAGGCGTGACTCCGGGTACATACAACGTGACTGTGCGAGAGTCGGGCAACATCAGCGAGGGAGCAGCTACCACTGGCGGTGTATGGGATCTTCTCGAAGCAAAGAAGGAGCAGCCTGCGAGAACGGCAAAGGGAATCTTTGGCACGATCGAGGTTGGGAAAAGCGGGCTTGGTTCAGTCTTCTTGGACAAGCCGATCCAGATCTGGGAGATGATCGGTCGCAGTATTGTTGTCAGCAGAAAGACGGAGCAGTTCGACAAGGAGGACCCCGACACGCTTGTGGGAGTCATTGCAAGGAGTGCAGGCGTCTGGGACAACGATAAGACGGTGTGCAGCTGTAGCGGCAAAACAGTGTGGGAGGAGCGGACGGAGCAGACTTCCAAGGGCATGCTCTGAGAAGTGGGAGGATGTGGCTGTCGTGTCACGACCAGAGACATGAAGGGCTTAACGACGAGACGCAGTGATGATAACGCTGGAGCAATAGAGCTACGGCAATGCTAGACAATGCATGAGATACATGCACATCCAATATACTGCATATGCACCGATGTTCTCCTCGAGTTTATTTGAGGAACACGGTATATTTACACCTGGTGTTCTGTCCGTCACTCACAGTTCACATAGACCACGATCATTGACGTGACTACTCCCTGGACCGCATAAGGTTTGCGATCATGATCATGCGCACCTATAACATGATTAGCAAGTCCGAGCATAACGGCCACAAGCAGCAAACCATCGGTCCATCATCAGTCCATCGTATTAGCTCGACCAATAGCTCGTGTCCGCACTCTCCCACGTGTCGAATAGTAGTGCTCAGCTAAGCGCCGGGCCCAGCGTGCAGCAAACGCTCCCCGGCCCAGACAGCGTTCAGCCAGGCAGGAACCCTGCATGGCTCGCATGCCTCTCGCGTCACCTTTGCTTGCTTTGGTGCGCATCTCGCCAACGAGCACCTCAGGGCGCGAAGGGCAGCCAGTCATCGTCTCCAGCCGTCTGGGTCCCGGTGCCTGGCGGAGATCGCGCTCGCTTGGCCCGATGCAGTGACATGCGAGTGCCATTGAGCGCTGCTCTGTACGCGCGCTTGGTAGTCTTGGGATCCGGGAGCCGCCTGCTGCTGCTATCTATATCCTCTCATTTACCTACTCCCTGTAGCCGCTTGCAAGCGAGGCCAGAGGTTTGTGATCTTCGTCTGCTCCTGCTCTGCTCGTCCGTTTCGTCGCTCGTTTCGACTGAGTTTAGTGTGCTGGAATACGTTGCGGATTGCCATACTGTGAGCTGGTCAAACAACTAAACCATCCGCACTGGAAGCCAAAGACTGCTGCATGATCGGCATAGAAAGAAGAAACCACTCCTTGCCTCTCACCATACCGGCATATCGCAGGGTACGATGTCGCTGAAGCAGGAGATCGAGACCTGGGTCGCGGCGCTGGCAGCGTACGACAACAACGAATTCGACAGCAGTCTCAGATGCTTCGAGGCCATCTCCGACACATCCAAGATCCTCTTCAACCTCGGTGTCATCCATGCCACGCTCGGTGAGCATGCAAAGGCTGTCGAATGCTACCAGCGTGCGGTGCAGCTGGATCAGTATCTTGCCGTTGCTTACTTCCAGCAAGGCGTGAGCAATTTCCTGCTGGGAGATTTCGAAGAGGCACTGGCAAATTTCAACGACACTTTGTTGTACCTTCGTGGTAACAGGCATATCGACTACGATCAGCTCGGGCTGAAGTTCAAGCTGTACTCGTGCGAGGTGCTTTTCAATCGTGGATTGTGCTACATCTACCTACAACAGAAGGACGCCGGACTGCAGGATCTAGTATTCGCTGCTCGCGAAAAGGCAGTACTCGACCACGATGTCATCGACGAGGCTATCAAGGAGCAAGCCGAAGGATACACAGTATTCTCCATCCCAGTCGGCGTGATATACCGTCCCAACGAGGCCAAGGTCAAGAATCTCAAGAAGCAGGACTATCTTGGCAAGGCACGACTTGTGGCAGCACACGAGCAACAGCACTCCGACCCTCGACGACAGGCCGCACTGGCAGCGATGGGCATTGACGACAGACCAGGAGAGAAGCTTTCATACGCTGCTCTGAATCTGGTGAAACCTGGACTTTCGAGCAGATCACGTCAACAATCGGAGCCTCCAATGCACCGCAATGTTTTCCCACCTACACCTCCACCAGAGCCCGAGAGACCAGATGTCGTGCATGCTCAGAAGCGAAGATCGAATGAGAGTCTCAGCTCGCAATTCTCCAGTGTACAGGCGTCTCGCCCAGCAGCGAAACCCTTGCGTCTAGAACTTGGTGCCGCAGCTTTTGACCAGAAAGCACAATCAGAGCGTCAAAGACTAGGAACGAAGCGGTCAGAATCAGAAAGACCTCAACCACGCCGCGGCTTCTCAGAAAGCTCGATACGCAGCCACGACAGTTTCAAGCGCCCCGATCACCGCAGCCAAACATACGACCCATCACCGGATATCCACGTACAACCTGATCCTGTTCAAGCCCACAGCACCACTGCCCCGATATCAATATCCTCGCCCCCCTCAACATATTCACGCCCCATCTCGCAACACACCCGCACGCGCTCCGGTGGCTACTCTCTACACCACCACTCCATTATCGAAGAGCCCGAAGCAGAAAATGAAGGCTTCGAAACGTCATCTACTCTATCCGCTTCTCCTCCACTACCCTACGAAATCGTCTCGCCCAGTAGACATGCCTCGCGACCACGACATCAGCGCTCACAATCACGGCGTGCGCCTCCGCCCTCCATGCGTAAAATCCGCATCAAAGTCCACGCCCCTGAAGACACGCGGTACGTGATGGCAAGCGCCGCGCCGAACTACGTCGAGTTACTGGAGCAAGTGCGAACGAAATTCAAATTGAAGTCGGAGATTCGACTGCGGATCAAGGACGAGGATGGCGACATGGTGACTGTGGGCGATCAAGATGATTTGGATCTCGCGGTGATGGTGTGCAAGGAGTCGGCGGAGCTTGAGAGGGCTGAGATGGGTAAGATGGAGATTTGGGTCAAGGGATTGTGCAGTCGCGATAGTGGCATCCGCATATAATGGCGATGATGATTTGATGGGCTTCTATGTACAGCGTTGATTCTTTTGAGATATCCACGGTTTCAAGCTGCCAATTATTGCAGTATGCTTCTGCTCGAATCAGAGAAAGTAAATGACGAGAACATGATTTTCGACTTCTATTCTTCCGGATACACCATCTTCCTCGTCACACCCCCGTCAACAACCATCTCCGTCCCACTCACCCCCTCACTCTCACTCAGATACTGCACCGCCCTGAAAACATCCTCAACCCTCCCAACCCGCCCCGTCAAATGCCACGCATGATCAGCCTCGCCCAACCCATCCTCCCACTTCCTTCCTTCCTCATCAGCAGCCTTACACTCATTCTCAACATGAATCCAACCCGGCAGAATCGCATTCACGCGCACGCCTTGCGGACCGAGAGACACGGCCATGCTTTGGTTCAAACCTAGGAGTCCGGCTTTGGTTGTGGAGTATGCTTCGTTGTCGGGCTCGGACATAAGCGCTCGCGTTGATGATATGTGCACGATACTGCCGCCTACGGGACGAGAGGGGGGTTTAGCTGCGAGCATGGGGAGGCAATACTGGCTCACGAGCATAGGCGCCGTGAGATTAGTCTCTAATGCAGCGTTCCACATCTCTAGCGTCATGTTGCCCGCGTTCGCAGCTCCGACGCCCGCGGTGTACGCGGCGTTATTGATCAGGACGTCTAGTTTGCCGTTGAAGAGTTCGGAGGCTTGGTCTATGGCTGAGCGAATGTCGGAGGGTTGGCGCAGGTTACATTGGATTGCTTCGAAGTCGCGGCCACGCGTGTGAGATTTGGAGAACAAGCTGGCGGTGTGGTCGAGCTCGGATGTATTGTTGTCGAGGATGCAGACGCGGTGGCCGGATGAGAGGAGGAGGCGGCTTAGACCGCGACCTATGCCGCGGGCACCGCCTGTGATTAGGTAGTTGCGTGCTGTTGGTGCTGACATGTTGGGTTTTGAGGAGGGTGGTTTGATCTAGGTGGCGGTAGAAGCTGTATATCGAGACATGTTCTGCATTAATGTGATGGAATTGATCAACAATTATGATGTCATGTTTCCAGTTGAGTAGATAGATCAAATACACATGAGTTTAGGGGACTTGAGCAGTAGACTTCACTACCGATTTTGCATCGAAATGCATTGAGACCGATAGTGAATGCCCCAGACTAAAAATCTCGAAGAATGCTACAACAAACTATTACTTGCGATTAGATTGGGCTATACTGAGTTAGGATGTATACAGCGCTCCAGCTACTTTAGCGTGGAAGCTCTGACTATAGTGGTACAATGTTACCTAAGGAGGAAGCTGAGCAGTAATTCCAGCGTCGACGTTTGTTTATGTGCTGAATTAGTGTTGGATCCTGCTTAATGCGTAGACCAGAATGATGATTCGGACGGTGAAAGTACCCCTTTCCTTGAACAAAGTGTACGATGCATTCAGAATCGAAGGCTGCAAGTATGCCTACAAAATCGTGGGGCCTCGTCTCGAGGCTGATCCTTCATGATCCTCCTGGATCCATCCTGACTTTCCGCCGTAGTGTGATATACAAAATGATCCAGGCAAGCAGCCTTTTTGATTGCACATTTAGTCAGCGTCAGCAATCTTCGGCGGCGGTGTCCGTATGGAGCTACTTCCACTAATAATTGTGGTGGATGTCAAGTTCTGGGTCGTATGGTTCGTGAAGGGGCGGCAAGGTATAAGTATGTCCTTCCATCACTGCATGATTGACGTTCGATAGAAACAACAGCATCAACAGCAACAGCAACCGCAATCTAGCAACTTCGACACATAATAAAATGGCACCAATCACTTTTCACCTCATCTCCGTCAACGACGAGAACACTTTCCTCGAGATCGTTCGATCAGTGCCAGTCGAGGCAAAGCCTCATTACGTCGGGCATTGCGAGCACTGGATCCACAGCCCGAAGATATCACTTGATGCTCTCACTGGATCTGGGCCAGAAATGCAGAAGTGGGACTACCTTGTCATCGCCAACGCTGAGGCCAACGATCCACTCGCCCTACCATCATATCTTCAGGACAATACTATCATCCTCAACTACTGGTCAATCACAGCTCCCGCTGATATGTCAGGTCCATCCGACGAGAACGCGAGGAAAGCCACACCTCCCACTCTCCCACCGGGCTGGAGCGCATCAGACCATTCGAGCCTCACAGCCTCAGTCCCACCATCTGACGTCGAAGCCTCCCTCGCCCTCACTGCTACACCTCTCGGTAGCTCCAAGCAGAATCCTCCCCAAGACCTGAAATCCTTCATCTCATCTTTCGGCGAAACCCACACCGGGCCCGTCAGCATGTTCAACATCATCGCATGCCACCCCGGCAAACGGTCGAGCTACTTCGACTATATCGCCGCTTTTCGCGAATCCGTCGGCTCGCGATATGGCGGCGGGGCTCAGTTTTTTGGGCCCGGTGTCACGGATTGGTCTTCACGTGTGGCGGAGGGCGCAGAAGTTGCTGACCCGAAGGCGAATGGCTCAGGTGTCTGGGAGGATTTTGCATTGGTGTGGTACCCGAGCATTTGGCATTTTGGTAAGCTGCTCGATGATCCGGATTATGCGGAGGCAGACCGGAAGTTCAAGGTGGGTGTTATTTATGATAATCCGATTTTGTGCTGCACGGAGGTTGTGTTGTGAGGGTTTGCTGTCAATTAGTCTAGGCGGTAATGATAGTTGATGTACTGAGAGTCCTAGCCCCATGAATCGCGATTCAACCTGCAGATACCAGATTAGTGAACAATGGATGTGAAATACCATGGTGTGTAAGTGACTGAGGAACGCTCTTGAAGTGAAGTGCAGCACAAAATAGATGTACCTCTGAGAGTGTTCTCACGTGACCTTTCCCGTTCCTGCCTCAGTCCGCCCCGCGCTGTATTGAATTGCCTCATTCCCTGCGCCGAACCCTAATACTAGCAGTAGCGCTAGTAAAACCGTTCAACAAGGATTGCCAAATCATCCAAGCGCCCTCGCTCACCATCACATGCACATGCAAATGCACATGCACCTTTGATGGCTGGCGGTCCCGCTATACAACCTCCGCCCCATACCCCTCTCTCCACTCTCCTCCCCGCCCTGGCTGGTCCCTCCGCCACACTCTCCCCTACCTCAGGGTCGGCGAGGATGTCGAACAACACCTTTGTCATGTCAGGGTCGCCGGTAAAAGGCAGCCGACGTCACTCCTCCGAGCCATACATGCCTAAAATCATCACCACCGTCGGCCAGCGCCCGGCCTGCCTGGTCAACGCCTCGGTCACATATGTCGGCAACGACTGCATCTACGCCTTTGGTGGCTTCGATCAGTACACGGATGAAGTCTACAATCACGTCCTCAAACTCAATCTGAATGCGCGCCAATGGAGCTTGGTCGACAACTACGGAGACATTCCCGGCGTGCGCATGGGTCACACAGCCTGTCTGTGGAAGGGGAACAAGCTGCTTGTTTACGGAGGCGAGAATGAACACCGCATACACCTCTCGGACGTTGTCATCTTCGACATCGAGACTGCGCACTGGACACAACCCGAAACCCACGGACCCATACCTAGAGGCCGCGCGCGACACTCTGCTGTCATCCACGATGACAAGCTGTTTGTCTGTGGTGGCATGAGCGGGAATGAAAACGGCGTACTGGATGATTTGTGCTTCCTCGACCTTAAGACCTGGACCTGGAGTCGGACTTGGAAGTTCGTTCCGCGATACGACCATGCGACATGGGTCTGGGGAGGCAAGATCTGGGTTAGTGGTGGTATGAGCGAAGAGATGGAGCGGACAAGCGAGATCTGGTGGCTAGACTTCAGAGGGTCACCTGCTTTCGAGGGAGGTCCTTCGTATGGCGCTGCTGGCTCTGACGAGGGTAGGGCACTGAGCCCAGGATACAGCGGACATAACTACAACTCAAGCGCTTATGCCGCCAACAGCAGCTCTGTTCAGTCAAACTCAGCAACGCAGATTCAACGCAACCCACCTATTGCGCCTGGAGCTATAAGCTCAGTGAAATTCATCTCATCACCAAACCTGCCAATCCAGAGTGTTGGCACACACTTTCACGTGTTCAGCTCGGGCTGCATGCTTGACTTCGTGACACCTGCCACCAACATGCCTCTCGAAACCTCTCTATCAGCCCTGGATCTGGATACGCTGAGGTGGCAGAGGCTCGCAGACGGCAAAGACCTCTTTGCGCCGTCTTACAGGTGGCACTATTGTTGCCTCAACGCAGATGGTACGCATGCTTGGCTTCTTGGTTGTCCCCGAGAGCTGCGTGGAGGTGGCACTGGGGAGGCCGAGGATTACCTCAGTGATGTGCTACCCATAGATCTGCGGAAATTTGGATTGCTGGGCAACAAGATGAGCCACGAGGCTCGCTTCGAGCAGATAATGCCGACGTCAGACACATATGCGGCCTCTCACCTCTCTGCGATTGGCGCGGACTTGGCTCGCACATTCAATCAGCCTCCAGAGTCTGGATCAGGGACGGACTTCACAATCACTGCCCTCTCAGACAGCGACTACGACGGCGATAACTGTTCAGAAGATGGCACGACATCTGTCTCCATGGCCGAAGGTTCCGCATCATCGGCCCAAAGCTCACCCATCCACGTCCACCGCTTCATCCTTTCTGCCCGCTGGCCACACTTCTCCCGACTCTACAACGCCCAGATGTCAGAGTTCCACACCCGACGCATGCACATTCCAGAGCCATATCCAGCCGTGAAAGCCTTTCTCTACTACCTCTACACCGACTCGATCTCCTCCCCTCCGTCCGCTAGTGGCGAAAACGGATCTCTCGCAGCGGGACCAACTCTGGAAGACGTCGCAGACATGCTTGTCATGAGCAACATCTACGACATGCCTCGCCTGCGTCACCTCTGCGTCAACAGGCTCGTCCGCGATCTAGACGTCCTACATGCAGCGCTTATCTTCGACCGCGCGAGCACGGCGCAAGAAGACTGGCTTAAACGTCGTGCCGCTAGTTTCTGCATGACGCATTGGGGCCGCGTGGTTAGGACAGATAGCTTCCGTCGCTTGAAACGCTCGACCATGCTTGAGCTCTGTGAGGGTATTGATGCCGAAGGCCGCGTCGTTGGCGGCGATGAGCTCGAGGCTGTCGGTGGGCTTGGTGGAGCGAGACTAGGCAGTGGTATGGGTGGTGGCATGTGGGGTTCTGGTCGCAAGAGAGGCCGACTGAACAGTTTGGCTGGCACCGCTGACGGAGAAGACGGAGAGGGAGAAAGCGAAGAGGGAATGGAGATCTCATAAACTGGCAGAGCTTGTTGCTTTTGGCTTGTTCCCGTTTCTGGAAGTGCGCACTGCATTGATCGGCGCAAAACGATTTACTTCTGGCGTTAAACTGGAGTTCGCTTTGCTTGTTTGGGTTTGCTTCAGAGGCTACTAAGCGCAAGCTGTGGCGTACATGGTGTTTGCTGGCGACTGGGAGATCATCAGCTCGAGAAACACCGACGAGTGGACTCGCTTTGCGTGCTCGTTTTACTGTACGACTATAGGCATCACAGAACTTAAAAGGCTGCATTCAGCATAGGAGAATCACTAGTGTTACTCGATATGATCTCAACCTTGCTTCCATTTCCATGATCCAGTGGCAGTACTTGCCTGTCTGACTGTTTCTGGGAGCTCAGTTTGACTGACCACATAACCAACTAAAACGACATAGGGTCCCTAGACATCAATCAAGCAATGAATCAAACGACACAGGTCCCACTATCTATCAATTTTCGAGAATGGATAGATAGCATATCAAGGCACTAAAACTGATCTAGAACTACTCGATGTACAGTAATCTCGGCACTAGAGCCAAACCCTAGCAAAGATCATGTAAGATCCCGCCGGACGCTAAGCTTATTTATTACTGTTCCCGCGCGCCAAGATCTATCAAATGTCGCTACACTTGGCTACCAATCAATCCGAATTGACTTGCTTTGATTTCACACCCTGACAATGCGGTAATCGTGTTCTCGAGCTCGACGCCATTGAGAGATGTAACGACGGGAATGATTCAGCGGAAGAATGCGAGTTCTTGGTGCGCTGTGGTGACAGCACTGACATGGTCTCCTCAAGTTATCGCCTCCGTAGTCTATGCGATGGCGACGTGACTCGCATACTGTCAGTGCGTGCGAGCAAGCAATGCCTCAGTATGCCTCAAGCCCATTATTGGCGAGCAAACGCCCGGAACTGCCCTATATTCGTGTCGCTTGCAGGCTGCGTAACACATAAGGGTGCCAGGAAGACCCTATCAAAAAGAGCGATTCAAACGACGCCGACAACGGTGAAAGGAGTATAAACCTCAAGTCGCAGTGATACCTATTTGATCGCCTCGACTTTCCACTTATCTAATTCGATCCTGAGACTCTACCAAGAGTTCCAAGACCGTAGGGTAGGGCATTTCTGCGAAGCGCTGCGTCTCAAAATTAGACTTCGCTTGCAGAGCTCAATACAGCTGAAACCTATGCCAAGCGTAGACTATGCGGCATACGGTCTATGTAATCTTGCGAGTATGCTGTCTACCTAGGTATATAAACGAGATTTTCCATCGTCGAAGGTTAATACCAGACCATTCGTGCCAATCTTGTTGTTTGCTTTTCCTGCTCTTTTACGTACTGCATTTTCCTGATCTGCAAAAATGGCTGTTAAATCCGTTGCCCTTTCGATGGCCATGCTGGGCATGGCCTCTGGCCACATCATCATGCAGGCCGTCGGTGTTAACGGAAAGGACTACGAGCAAGGTTATGGAATCTACATGCCTTCCGATAACAGCTTCATCAACGATGTCACGTCCGACTCTCTGGCCTGCAACGGTTCCCCAGTGTCTGGCTTCAAGTCTTCGTCAGAAGTCATCCCCGTCAAGGCTGGTGACACTGTCACTGGTAACTGGCTCCACACCTTGACCTCCACCGGTTCCGACGGCAGCGCCGACAACAAAGTCATCGACTCCTCCCACAAGGGCCCTGTCATGGCTTACATGAAGAAAGTCGACGATGCTACTCAAAACCCTTCGGCCGGTCCTGGTGACGGCTGGTTCAAGATTGCGGAGGCTGGCCTCATCTCGTCTTCCCAGTGGGCTGTCGATGCTCTGATCGAGGCCGGTGGTGTCCAGACCGTCACCATCCCGTCTTGCATTGAGGACGGCGACTACCTCCTGCGTTTCGAGCTCATTGCTCTGCACGATGGCACGAAGCCTAACGGTGCTCAGTTCTACGTAAGTGATACGTCGATGCTATTGAGCAACCGAGCAGTGCTAACACATGGTTCCACAGATGGAGTGCGCCCAGATCTCGGTCTCCGGAGGTACCGGTGGAAGCACACCGGCGACGGTTTCGATCCCAGGAGCCTACTCCGTAAGGCAGCTCTCTCTCTCTCTTCTCGTTGTTCTCGGTACTGACACTCAAAACAGGCGTCTGACCCCGGCATCTCGTTCAACGTCTACAATGATCAGGGCCAACCCTACCCCAAGACCGACTATATCATTCCAGGTTAGTGACACACATTACCGAGTGTCGCAGATTGATGCCTTGCCAATACTAACGTCGCTTTCAAGGTCCCGAGCTCTTCACATGCGGCGCTGGATCTTCTTCCCCCAAGCCACAGACCCCCTCGACTGGCGGCTCCGAGTCCGGAGCAGGCGGCGCCGAGCCTTCTCAGCAGCCGCAGCAGTCCTCGACTGGCGCCACCGAGTCTGCGGCCGCAACAACCTTCGGCAACGATACGGCCCCTGCCGCCACATCGGTGGCACCCGCTGCTCCTTCTGCTAGTGAGGAAGCTGAGTGCTCGGTCGAGTACGTCTACGTGTAAATCAGGGTTCGTGTTCTTGGGTTTCCATCCCAATTGCGGCTGTTTGGGGGAATACGATTGGTTGAGAGAGCTCTGCTAGCTCCACGGGATCCTGTTCTCTCGAGGTGACGTTGGAGGATATCAGCTTGATCGTTTGGCATCATAGGGGCATGTGTGCGCACTAGAGGAGAAGATATATGGAAAACGAACCACAGGCTTTGTGCCTTATAGCGTAGACAACAGGCCTCTCCTCAATCTTCCGCGTCTTCTCGTCGATATGCTTTGCTCCATTTCGCTTGGTCTAAATTCAGTGAGGTCAACATGCGTCCCACGAACAATTCGCTGTAATATGTCCTTATTGAAGCCAAACACAGAGCAGGACATGGAGAGGTTGAGCACAGTATGTAGCGGCGAGGAGTGTCGGCGAAGCTCATGATTTGCGCCTTGTTACGAATGTTTGGGTCTGCCCGAGCGTCAGGAGTTGTGCCGCACAATGCCTGTTCGGACTTCTCAGGCCATTGTTCGATAGAGCAAGCGAAAGAGGTGTGCCAATGTCGGTTCCAAATCTAGATCAGTGAGATGTTTGTGGTCACATGCTCTAGACCATGGCGGCACCAGACTCACCCTTGGAATAACAAAACGACGCTGTCATTTCCCGGGCGTGTTCGTCCAATAATTCCCATGTTGTGGTGTTCAACGTGATTTTCCATCTCTCAAAGATGATGAGACTGCACCTTCGTGTCACTTTGGTAACTTGTTCCGGGATTTTACGTTGGTCAACTGAGTTGATACCCACACAGTTGGTGATGAGCAAACCATTTTTCAAATTCACCAGCTCTTCTCGCGAGTGCACTTCCCGAGATGCCGTACCGCTGATCTCGATGCCATCCACTATCACTCTTACCCACGACAGAACTCTCTGTGCAGCCTCATCCTGCTTCTGGTGTTGCAAACTCGTCGAGGACTCGCCAAGCTGGTTGATAGCCATTGCTAAGAATGGATTGTCCCCGCGACACGGCTTGTCCTCCAAGACGTTCAGGTTCCGTTTGCGTTTCCCCAGTGCTCTGACGGAATTCCAGGTCACTCCTTGCTGACTTCCACAGGAGAGTGCACCTGGCCATGAACCATAGAAGTTGCGGACGTTGTACACATCGCTATTATGGGCACGACGCCATTATGGGCACGAGCATTACCGGTAATCGTGATCCCAGAATAGCTATGACCATGCCTGCCTTCTCTGTCTAGGTCTGCGCGGGCTGTGGAGCTGATGGAGGAGTCCTCAGGGAGGATTTCATGTCATACAGTCAGGATTCCTGGAGAAGATTTCGAGGAAAGGTGAAGTGTCTAGGGTCAGACTCGCAAAGGACGGAGTACCTTCTCAGACAACAGTAGTTGCGAAGCTGTGGCGTTTTTCAGCCTGATTGCCTGCATGTCAGCTCAGCTGTGCAACAATGTGGTCACGTGACTTTTGTATGCAGCGTCGACTGATTGGCACATGAAATGACATACGAGACAACATTCACTTTTGACATATCTGGAAGATTGATGAGGTGTTGCTTGAACGAGAGGGGCGATCACAAAGTGATGTGAAAGGCAGAGGATGGAATGCACGGCAGAAATTCGGAAGAGCCGCCTCGCGGAGAACGAGCGAAGCAACATCTCGAAGCAGCACGGCCAAAGTGATCACCAATACACAATCCTGCAACATCACCACCCTGTCGCAAGACATCGCCATACCACTCACCTCTGCCACTCGCTATTACGTCCGCCGAGTGCTTCTGTTCATCTAAGGCAGATCACTCCCTTTGCCCTCCGCATCCCACTTGCGCCACCTCTTTCACCGCGGCTCCCTAGCCCTTGCGCGGTCTGCGCTCACTCGCGCCACCACCACACGCGCTCGACCATCACAAGCTTACTCGCAAGCCGATCGGATAGTACGTGAGATCACGTAGCAAGAGCGCGTGGCGCGCAGGCGACAACGAACGCATCTATAAACGCGCGCACCGAGTGCGGCCATTTCACCCAACATGGCTACCTACGCCAACGGCGATATCTACCAGGACAACGCGGAGTACGAGGAGGAGTATGACGAGAATGGCATCACTTCCGAGGACTGCTGGCAGGTCATTGAGGCTTTCTTCCGCGACAAGGGTTTGGTCTCGCAGCAACTTGACTCCTTTGACGAGTTCGCGAGCACCACCCTTCAGGAGATCATCGGCGAGACGGGCGCCATCATGATTGATCAGCAGGTCCCGGAGGACGAGGACGATGGCATAGGTGCGCCGATCGTCAAGAGACGGTTTCAGATCGAGTTTGGCAGTGTTACCATTTCACAAGGAAGTGTGACGGAAGCTGACGGCAGCACACGTCCCATCTACCCACACGAAGCAAGACTGCGAAACTTGACATACTCTTCGCCAATGTTCGTGGAGATCACCAAGAAGGTCCAGATTGCAAGAGAGAAGCCTCTGGGCGCGTGGTGGAGTGAAGAGGAGAGGCAGTTTATCCCGCCTGGCGACTGGCAAGAAGGTGGAGAGACAGAGCTTGAGTGGTTCCCGGACCCCAACGATACCAGCGAGGACACCGCACGAGTCTTCATCGGAAAGCTGCCAGTCATGTTGAAGAGTAAGATTTGCACACTGCGTAACCGATCAGAGGCAGAGCTCTACGCATTCCAAGAGTGTCCTTTTGATCAAGGTGGATACTTCATCATCAACGGCAGTGAGAAGGTTCTGATCGCACAGGAGCGCAGTGCAGCCAACATTGTGCAGGTTTTCAAGAAGAAGACGGGTAACACACCTGTGGTGGCTGAAATCAGGAGTGCCGTTGAGAAGGGCTCAAGATTGATCTCCTCCATGCAAGTCAAATTGGTAACTGGCAGCGAATCCAGCAAGAATGGAGCTTTCGGCAACACGATAAAGGCCAGCTTGCCTTACATCAAGCAGGACATTCCTATTGCTATCGTTTTCCGCGCTTTGGGCATTGTCTCTGACGAGGATATTCTCAACCATATCTGCAGAAAGAGTGACACTCAGATGTTGGAGATGTTGAAGCCTTGCTTGGAAGAGGCATTCGTCATCCAAGACCGCGAGGTCGCGCTGGACTTCATCGGCAGACGTGGCAACCAGACTGGTAACAAAGCAGCTCGTATAAGATACGCGCGTGACATTATGCAGAAGGAGTTCTTGCCGCATATCTCTCAGTCCGAAGGTTCCGAGACCCGCAAAGCTTTCTACTTGGGCTACATGGTCAACAGGCTGTTGCAGTGCGCTCTTGGTCGTGTCGAAGAGGATGACCGTGATCACTTCGGCAAGAAGCGTCTCGATCTGGCCGGCCCATTGATGGCGCAAGTCTTCCGCATGAAATGGATGCAGGTCGTCCGTGAGCTGCGAACATACATGCACAAGATGATCGAGAACCCCACCAAGGAGAAATCCAACAGGGAGTTCAGTATGGTCTCTGCGATCAAACCTGCCATTATCACTCAGGGCTTACGATACTGTCTCGCGACTGGTAACTGGGGCGACCAGAAGAAGGCTGCGTCAGCGAAGGCTGGCGTCAGTCAGGTGCTCAACAGATACACATACGCCTCAACGCTATCCCATTTGCGTCGTACAAATACGCCAATCGGTCGAGACGGCAAGATTGCAAAGCCGCGTCAACTGCACAACACTCACTGGGGTCTGGTTTGTCCTGCTGAAACTCCCGAAGGTCAAGCTTGTGGTCTCGTCAAGAACTTGAGTCTTATGTGTTTCGTGTCAGTCGGTACACCTGGAGGTCCTTTAACCGATTTCATGCGTCAACGAGACATGGAGCTCTTGGAAGAGTACGACCCGGTAATGAACCCGAACGCCACAAAAGTCTTCGTCAACGGTACATGGGTCGGTGTGCACAAGAATGCATCACAACTCATGGACGTGCTGCTCGACATTCGTCGCAAGGGTCTGATCAGCTTCGAGTGCACCATCATAAGAGATGTGCGTGATCGCGAGATCAAGATCTTCACAGATGCAGGACGTGTCATGAGACCATTGTTCGTCGTCGACAACGACCCTCGTAGCGATTCTCGCGGCACTCTCATGCTCAAGCAACATCACGTGAGCTCTTTGAGAGACGATCTAGTCACACTCGGCACTGGCGAACTGAACAACGCAAGTGAAGAGGAGCGTGACAACACCATCTTTGGCTGGAAGGGACTCATCAAAAACGGTGTTGTCGAATACCTCGATGCAGAGGAAGAAGAGACTGCCATGATCATCATGTCACCAGATGATCTTGAAGAGCACCGTATGCTTAAGAATGGTGAGGAATACGAGGAGCCCGTTCTCGACCCACATAGGCGCATCAAGCCCAAGCCCAACCCTGCCATTCACAAATGGACACATTGCGAGATTCATCCCTCCATGATCCTGGGTATCTGCGCATCCATTATCCCCTTCCCCGACCACAACCAGTCGCCTCGTAACACTTACCAGTCTGCTATGGGTAAGCAAGCTATGGGCATCACACTCACCAACTACAACGTCCGCATGGACACTATGGCCAACGTGTTGTACTACCCTCAGAAGCCTCTTGCAACCACCAGATCTATGGAGTTCTTGAAGTTCAGAGAATTGCCTGCCGGTCAGAACGCCATTGTCGCCATTGCGTGTTACTCCGGATACAACCAGGAAGATTCCGTCATCATGAACCAGTCTTCGATCGACCGTGGTCTCTTCAGATCCCTCTTCTACCGCGCCTACCTCGACCAGGAGAAGAAGGTCGGCATGTCGGTGATGGAGTCTTTCGAGAAGCCTGACCGTAGGGACACTCTCAGGATGAAGCAGGGTACGTACGACAAGCTTGATAGCGATGGAATTATCACTCCAGGCTCTCGTGTTTCTGGTGATGATATCATCATTGGCAAGGTTGCACCAATTGCGCCAGATGCGGAAGAACTTGGCCAGAGGACGAAGCTGCACGTCAAGCGTGATGTTTCCACCCCTCTGAGGAGTACCGAAAACGGTATTATTGACCAGGTGCTTCTGACCACCAACAACGATGGTTTGAAGTTCGTCAAGGTCCGTACTCGTACTACAAAGGTTCCTCAGATCGGTGACAAGTTCGCCTCTCGTCACGGTCAAAAGGGTACCATTGGTATCACCTACCGCCAGGAAGACATGCCTTTCACCTCTGACGGTATTGTTCCCGACATCATCATCAACCCTCACGCCATTCCCTCCCGTATGACAATCGCTCACTTGATCGAGTGTCTTCTATCGAAGGTCGGTGCTCTTCGTGGCCAGGAAGGTGACGCCACGCCTTTCACCGACGTCACCCTCACAACCATCTCCAACATCCTCAAGGACTACGGCTTCCAGCAGCGTGGCTTCGAAGTCATGTACAACGGCCACACCGGCAAGAAGCTCGCTGCCCAGGTCTTCCTTGGCCCGACCTACTACCAGCGTCTCCGCCACATGGTCGACGACAAGATTCACGCCCGTGCCCGTGGTCCTCTGCAAATCTTGACCCGTCAACCAGTCGAAGGTCGTGCACGTGACGGTGGTCTCCGTTTCGGAGAGATGGAGCGTGATTGCATGATCTCTCACGGTGCCTCTGCCTTCCTCAAGGAGCGTCTCCTCGACGTCTCGGACGCTTTCCGCGTGCACATCTGCGAGATCTGCGGTCTCATGACGCCCATTGCCAGCTTGAGCAAGGGCCAGTTCGAATGCAGACCTTGCAAGAACAAGACCAAGATCGCGCAGATTGTCATTCCGTACGCTGCTAAGCTGCTCTTCCAGGAGCTGGCAGCCATGAACGTCGCGACTAGGATGTTCACTGACAGGAGTGGTGTTACGATTCGTTAGAGTGAAATGCATGTGTTGTGGGTGCATGGAGCGTAGGGCGTTTTGATGTTCTTGGTTGATCAGCGGAGTAGAGTAGAGACGGTTGGGTCTCCGAAACAAAGTCTCCCCAAGATTGAAAGAATTTGCATGTGAACCTCTTTTATTATTTCTGGAAGCGGCCAAGGGGGGAAATGAAAACTTTTGTGTAACATTATTGGCAAAGCAGAGTAGACCTGGAAAGGATGAAGAAAAAAAAGATTTTATTGATACCCTATCATTGTTCGTGTTTAGCCTTTCAACTCCATGAAGCTTTCTGACCGTGCTAACTCTATATTAAACCACGTCCGTGACAATTTTGCGCATTATATCATTATTCCATTAATTCGTATTCCAACTGCTTCCCCTCGAGTGAGCACATCACTTGGTGTCTCCAGGTTGCCCAGCGAGACCTTCAGTTCGTCTCGACGCGACGCGAAATCGGCAGGAGGTGCTGCGGCAAGAGGCTGGCTGACGCTCTCTTGCTTCCCGCTCGGTGGTAGGTGGTCTCTGATCGAGTCTGTGACAGAAGGCAGCGAAGGGCTGTCGCTGATCTGATCCGGTCTCTTATGTTTCGAAATGCAATTTTGATGTTGTTGACGCGTGCTTCAAGTCTTTGACAGAAGCTCTCTCTGTCTGAGGAATCGGACAAATGCGACCAGTGTCGTCGAGATCAGAGCCAGTGCTCCCGCGAAGTACATGGCGGGTCTGTAGGGTCCGATGCCGTGGTCGGCGCCTCCGCTTGCTTTTAGAATGTAGCTTGCGACAGGTGATCCCTGGTGATATGGTTAGTGTGAGTTCCCTGTTCGAGAGTGATGGCAGAACTTACAAAGGTGTAACCGAAGCTCCAGCTTGTCAGAATCATGCCCATGGTCACGCTCATATTCGCGGAGCCGAAGAGGTGGCCGACGACCGTTGGGAACATGGATACGATACCGCCAACGGTGAATCCTGAGATCAGGACGAAGAGAATTGTGACGCCCAAGGTGCTCGCAAACGGCCAGATCACAAACATGCTTGTGCCGAGAAGTGCCAGAGAGGCGCAGAGGACATTAAGAGATCCGACCTTATCGCTGATGAAGCCAGAAGCGATGCGGCCGATGGCTGAAGATGCGTTGAAGCCTGCGACTAATGCAGCACCGGTGCTGCTGGAGAGACCGATGGATTCCGCAAAGGTTGGCATGCAGTATGGTGGCACGTAGATGGAGAAGATGCCGATCATGCCTCCCAGGAACAGTAGGACGAATGTGCTGCGGTGGAACAGAGACCTATGCATACACAATTAGTAATTGACTATTGATTGTAGGTTCCATGCTCACATACCAGTCAACGAGTCCGCAAGGCTTGTATGGCACTCTTTCCTGAATCAAGAAGGCAGCGGGCAGTCCGGTGCCGGCAACAACAAGGCAGTGGATACGGAATGCCCAGGCGAGACCCAAGCGGTGGATGATGGCATTGAGTGCGACACTAATGATAGCGCCACCTGCACCGCCTCCAGCGAGAACGATGCCGTTGGCCAGACCACGTCTGCGAAGGAAGTATTGTGTGGGAGCCACAGCGACGGTCTAAAAATTGTTAGCAACGTAGAAGTATTTCATCATCAAGGCTTGCAACATACCGTGAAGGTCAATCCCATTCCAAGTCCCATCAGAATTCCGTAAGCTGCGAATAGTGCTCCGACGTTTTTGTAAACGACACTACTGATGGCTCCACTGATGCTCATAAGCAACACGCCTAACATTGCTGTTCGGCGAGTACCAAGAGTCCTCATGATCTTGCCGAAAATCATGGCACCTGCGCAAATAAGGCCGACAGACAGACATCCAACGAACATGAGGTTGACTGAAGTTGAGACCTCTTCTTCGAGCAAAGCGGCTTGCAGGATACCCCAAGATTGTGCTGTGCCGACTGACCACCACGACACGATCGTGCAGCCCAACAGCACAATCCAGCCATGGCCGCCGTCCGGTATCGAAAGGTCGTCGTCCCGAGGTGGTAGATCGCTGAAGGCCTTTTCTAATACTGGAATGTCGTGGAGGTGTGAAGTAGAGAGATCATCAGAGTGTTGGACTGGCTTGAGGTAGGCGCTTGGAGGTACTGTGGCTGTCATGTTGTAGGAACCGGGTAGCCAATTGGGCCGTTTGTTTTTGGATTTAGATTAGGTGCTGCATATTGGTAACGGACGACGGCGAGGCCAGACATATATAGTGAACGCGTGGATAGCTTCGAATCATTTTCACAAGCAAAAGTCGTTCTGCATCACGCCGATGCCATACGCCGAGTCTCCACCACATGTCTCCCTGGCGAGTTGGGAAATGCGTTGAAACAGCAAAGGAACCATTTTTGGTGGCCGACGATAACATCCGGATGCTGCTAGAATGACCCACGCCGAACACTCCGCGCACCGGGTCCAGACGAAAGGCGTGGACGACACGCATTTTTCCTGGAATAATCCTGCTCGGAGTGATCAGATTCGATTTATGCTGTCATGACAGAGTGATCTAATTGCTGCGTCACCTTGGCCTGTCGCTAATCGATGTCTGTGTGTGTCTTGATCGCCTTTGACAAGTTCAGAGCGGTGTTGTCGCCTACGACCAACACGTGGTGTTTTGTCCAAGCTTTCCGGAAAGGACTGTCGGGTTGACCCATGAATCAGTGGGTTGAACGTTTTGATGATCCTTCCCCAAACCACTTGAACTCTTGTTTGATACTGAAGAAGGCAGCTCATGGCAAAGTAATCGACTTGTCTTAACATCCCAACGACATGGCACGCAATCGCGCAATACATGCAAGCCACTTAGATCTGTATTGCCTCTGTGCTGATGTCTGTAGCTTTCACGTGCAGATTTCGCGATCTCAGCAGCCCAAAGACCCACAACCGGCCGGCGTCGTTAAATTTCGCTCCGATCCTGCATTTTGCTCACTCCGAGAACTCCGCTCACTCCGTGACGCCGCCGCCGGGCAACCTCGGACTGAACCTTTCGTGTGACAGTCTTTCGTTGAAACGATACCGATAAGGCATGGACGCAGCTGGTGCCAGTGCTTCTGGTCTACAGC
Source organism: Melanodothis sp. VS III C KN 2 (assembly GCA_019775565.1). Classification (NCBI taxonomy): domain Eukaryota; kingdom Fungi; phylum Ascomycota; class Dothideomycetes; order Cladosporiales; family Cladosporiaceae; genus Melanodothis; species Melanodothis sp. VS III C KN 2. The sequence continues at coordinate 1,206,300 of JACWFM010000037.1, read as the reverse complement.
AGAAGAAAGCAGCATGCAATCCATGTCGGTCCTCCAAAGTTGCCTGTGGCCACGAGAAGCCAGTCTGTCATCGTTGTCTTCAGCGTGGGCAAGGCGTCGCATGCGTGTACAGGGATGCGCCGTTCAAGAAGAGGAAAATCCATGACATTTCGCAAAGCGAAGATGGATATCGTGTCCATCATCCCGCGTAAGTGATGGGATTGAACGTGATTCGTTCGTTACGGGTCTGACAGATGCAATAGATCCTCCGGTGTATCAAGTCCGGCGATAAGCAACCATGAGGACGCTGCTACGACTCCACACCATCGCTATCCAAATCCAGGCTATATCGGTTCATCCAGTGGTTTTGCCATATTCAACGAAGTTCAGTCCATGAGTGAGACGCCCGTCGACGAAAATGTGCATTCCCCTTTTGATCCTCCCGCTGAGATGCCCGTGGACACGCTTGAAGATCAGAGTATTCTACCACGAGCAACTCACGTTCTGGACAGGCTGTATCACATAGATATTGAGCAACTCGCAGCCCTCATACTCTTCTGGGTGAACACTGGAGCCAGTCTCGCTTTGGCTGAGTCGTTCGTTCTGGGATGCGTTCACGACATGCTCGAATTTTCGCGGACACGTAGAACAGCAGGCTTCGAGTCAGGATCGCTAGCACAGACGAGGGCCGACGCACAGCAAGCCAGGCTTTTGTCCAGAAACACCTGTAGACCAATTGCGCTGACGGGCAATTCTACATTCGACGCATACCTCGGCCAGATGACAGGCCCCAACAGACGATGGGAAACCTTGGGCTTATTCTTCGTAGCCAGTGCAAAAGCTGCCTCGGAGGTCGAGATGTTCCCTGCGCTCTACGCGACCAATGATGATGGAAAGAAGCTTGCAAAGAGCATGACATACTTGATCGACTGCTGTTTGGAACTTTGCCTGGGCTTCGATTGTCTCAATGACTTGCAATTGATCCTTCAGTATGAACAATTCCACACCCACAGCGGCATATACGGTGAAACATCATTTCGTGCCTGGCGAATTATGGGAGACCTGGCAACATCACTCGTGGCACTTGGCTACCACGAGAAGATTGACCAACAACTTGCGACCACTCCTCAATTTGTCATCGAGCTGAGGAAAGCAATCTTTGCACGCATGTACTGGGCCGATAAGGCGCTATCTGTATTCATGGGCCGTCCGCCGCGCATTCTCCTGGCGTTCTGCAACTTTCAAGTCCCGAATTTTCGATTGGAGAGCCAAGCACCCTATGCAGAACTCATAGACTTTGTTGCAGATACTCGATGCACCGCCAAATTCGCGGTGTTGAAGGAACAGAGCCTTGAGGTCTTCCGGATGCGAAATCCGAGCGACCAAATGGAGAGAGCAGACATGATTCGCTATGATCTTGAGCAGTTGTGGCTTGAACTACCGGCACATTTCCGTTTGACCACGACTCTTGCGGCATCCAAAGGAAGTCCGTTCGTACGAGACTTCCTGGCTAATCAACGACTTGAGTATTTGCATACACACTTCCTCCTTGGTCTGACATATCTGCAAAAGCATCCCGAACCCAACGAGACACTTTTAGGTGTTGCCGGTGAGATGCTCAGTCTGATTGTCGAGATCATCCTACTGAGGAGCAAATTGGTGAATTCAGGAACCGGCTGGCTGTGGAAGGTAAGTTCGCGTGCCATCTGTATACTGATGGAAGTATTAGTTCAGTGACTAACTATATGCAGGTCGCCCACTTTGGTCTCCCGGCAGCAGGTGTGATCTCACTGGCACTACTTCGACGCAGTGGAACCAGCACACCCACCAGGATCAAGTCCAAGATGATCCAGGATCTATGTGTCCTGGTTGCTGAACTGCGATCGGGCGCCATAATCTCGCCCGGAGACCCTTGCTTCGTATCGTTCACTCAAGCGACATCCACGATCTCCTCCATTCTGGATTCCTCGCTCACGCTGGCATCTCCACCGAAGACGCATATGGCGAACTTGCAAGGGACCACATCCTTCGACATTGGCAATAACTGGAACCCAGACATCACTTTCGAGCCTTGGGATTTTGAGACTGATTTCTGGGAACGATTAGGTATTGCAATACGAACAACTCAATGACTTCGTGAACAACCCCAACATTCCTGCCCATCCCCGAGACTCGGAAGCGTCTGCGATTTTCGCTTTTTCTGAACCTTTGCTTGCTGGCGCTCAAGGTCCTTCGTCGGTACAGCGCGCTTCTTTGAGGGCTTGCGCGGGACCTCTTCGAACTGGGCGTTGTACGCATCCCACAATCGCTGGGATGGGGAATTGACATCGCCGAAATTGAGGGTGTCTGCAGCCTTCTATTTCATCGAATCAAATTTACACATCAGACAAGGTTCAACCGTCTCGATGTGGGGACGACTCCGCCAGGATTTAGGTGACATCGGACGTCATGATCATCGCTGCAAGTCCACCTCCACGAGAATGTGAATTTGGTTCGGTGAAACTATTCCGCCAAACAGCGTACGCTGCTTCCATATGTTCAATACGCAAGCTTTGCTAAGCGTACAGAAGCTCAGCTTCTCCGCCATGATCCACCATCAGTGTAACCTTACATACCGCTTTCAGCCTGAATACTCGACTCAACAATCAATTAAGTACAAGATGGATGGGCCGTCACGAAATGACAGATTGTGCGCCGCACACTTGTCTGGTTGTTTACGATGCATTGCAAGACACTGGTCACCATAATAATACTAGCGATCGCAAGAAGCTCCTTCGGGCTCACCAACGGATCGGCAATACCACAGTCGCAAACGCAATCGAACTCTACCGGCTTCCGCATTCAGCATGGATTCGAAACTGTACTTGTGCAGCCGTACGGCTACGATGGCTTCAGAGTAAGAGCATGGCCTTTCAGACCTCCGAATGGAAACGAAGTCAGCTTCCTCTACGATCCGCCACTCGAGGGTCCGGAGAACGGAGTCTCTCGTGGAATGGAGTACGACATCACTACCAATGGTAGCAAGCCTGTGGTCGTGCGTAATGGGAACACGATCGTGAAGACGTACAGCTCTACTGCGGACAATACTACGAATGTGCGACTCGCTTTCTACCGGCTTGAGAATGATGGGACCGAAACACTTCTCACAAATGAGTATGCTCCGCTGAAGGCTCTCAACCCGCGCTACTACTCCTATGCAACAAATCTCGGCTATGAGTTCTCCGCGTCGTTCTCCTTCAGCACTACTCCTGATGAACAAATATACGGGACCGGAACGCAGGGCGACGATCACCTGGTAAACAAAAAAGGCCAAGTCATCGACCTGATCAACTTCAACACCCACATTCCTACACCCGTTTTCATGAGCAGCAAAGGCTACGGCTTTGTCTTCAACAGCGCCGCACAAGGTCGCATTGAGTTCTCACAGCTTCGCAATCGGTACACTGCAGAGTCTACGACTGTCGTTGATTACGTCCTGGTCGGTGCTCCAGAAGGCGACTACGACAGCCTCCAGCGCAAACTCACTGCAGCTACAGGCCGAGCGCCTGAGCCGCCGTCATGGTCTCTAGGCTATCTCCACTCCAAATTGCGATATGAGAACCAGACCGAGTTCATCCAGCTAGCGCAGAAGTTCCATGATCTCGACATTCCTGTGTCCATGCTGGTCATCGACTACCAAAGCTGGGCATACCAGGGCGACTGGGGTCTCGATCCAGCGCTGTGGCCCAACGTCTCATACATGGCCCAACGCGTCAAGGACCTCACAGGTGCCGAGATTATGGCATCTCTGTGGCCCAGTGTGGAGGATCTATCCGAGAACTATGCGACGATGCAGACTGAAGGTCTTCTCGCTGCGACTAGAAGCGGTCCTGGTGTCACGGACTCATGGAACGGCACTTACATCCGCAACATTGACAGCACGAACCCGCGAGCGAGAGAATTTCTTTGGGATACATTGAAGCGAAATTACTGGGACAACGGTATCCGCAACTTTTGGATCGATCAAGCTGATGGTGGGAACCTGGGAGAAGCGTATCAGAACAACGGGCAGAGTACATTCATACAGAGTGTGCCTTATCCTTTCGCCGACGTCCTCTACCACGCTGGAACCCAGACAAGCGCCGGCAAGCTCTACCCTTGGGCACACCAGCAAGCAATTGAGGAGGGCCTGCGCAATGTCACCAGCACCGAGCAAGGGACACCCTGTGACTACCTATCCCTCAGTCGATCAGGCTACATTGGCTCTCAGCGCTTCTGCTCAATGATCTGGTCCGGCGACATCACCTCAACATGGGCAACCCTATCCTCCCAAATCGCCACCGGCCTATCGGCAGCAGCCACCGGCTGGGGATGGTGGACTCTCGACATTGGCGGCTTCCAAGCCGACCCAACCATCTGGTGGTCCGGTAACATCGATGAAAAGCCCTACCAAGAGTTGTACGTCCGCTGGCAGCAGTGGGCAGTATTCTTGCCTTTCTTCCGCAACCACGGCTCTCGCGCTTGTAACACACAGTCGGCTTTCACGTGCGACAATGAGCCTTGGTCTTACGGCGATGAGCATACGCCTATCATCGTTTCGTACATCAAGCTTCGCTATCAGCTCGCGCCGTACCTTGAGGCGATTTTTAAGCAGTTTAGTAAGACTGGGCGGATGATCATGCGTCCGCTTTATATGGACTTTGGCACGACGGATTCGAGGATCGGTCAGATGACGCAGGTCAATGCTAATGTTACGACTCAGCAGTAAGTTCACCAGGTACACAAGTGCGTGGTGGAGGGTAAAGCAAGCTGACTTGTCTAGATACATGTTCGGGCCTCGCCTTCTCGTCGCTCCAGTCACGGAGGCGAATGTTTCTGAATGGACTGTGTACTTACCACTAACCGGTTCCAACGCCTCGAAGCCGTGGACGTACTGGTGGACAAACGAGACTTATGCGGGAGGAGATAATGTGACTGTGCCTGCGCCCTTGGAGCACATTCCCGTGTTCCATCTGGGGTCTAGAGCAGATATTATGAACGGCGATGTATTTTGAGCGACGGCCTTCAAATTCCGGTTAGACAGATACGGCGTTGCGAAGATTCAGTTTTACCACATCCAGCCTTGCGCCAGCGAACAATACTGTAGACTTGATAAATAATATGGAACAGTAATCGTATTGCTTCGTTTCTATATGCATACAGAATTCACATGAAGGAGTGTCGATGGGTCGGTCGTAATGTAGGGAAATCAACAGAAGTAGCAACAGCCTCCCGTTCTCTCATCGAGGCTTTTTAGCGCCCGCGCGTGATGTTTTCGGCCGCAAAGGGTCGTCTCAGAACCAGCTGAATGCTCTAGCATGTCTTCGCTGCTTGTAAGCAGTGGGCGGGCTGGAATAGGGCGGTGGCGAGCCTGCGCCTTCATCACTGGAGGTCTCTGTCTCGGCGTCTGCATTGTTGGTGGAGCTGTCATAGGCCGGAGGAGAAGCATTCTCGCTTTCAGCCGCGCCGCTGTCTGGTGCAGGGGTTGAAGCTGCGGTTGCGCTTTCCGGAGAGACATCGGTGGCGGAGGGGCTTTCCTGACTGGCTGTACCTGTGGATTGCTCGTATGGTGGAGGCGCAGTGCCTCCATCCTCTGAGCTGTCGTTGCCTGACTCGTCGGTCGAAGTCTCGGATGCGCCCTCTGCTCCAGTGGGCGTGCCAGTCTCTGCCCCAGTGGGCGTACCAGTCTCTGCCGCAGCAGACTCGGAAGGCGTAGTTGAAGAAGGTGCGAGTGAGCTTGCGGCAGCTGTGTCAGTTGGGACGGTGCTGGAGACATCAGAGATAGCGGTGCTTGCGCTTGCAACTCCAGTAGGAGCAACGATCGAGCTGTTAGCTGTGATGGTAGCACCATTGATAACTGTTGTGTAAGCTGTCATGGTCTGAACAGGTACAATGGAAGACTGAGCATCGCCTTGACCAATGATGGTCGAGTAACGCACGTCGGTATAGGGCACCAAGCTGGTGTAAGCTGCTCCCGAAATGATCATTGTCGAGTATTGCACCGAAGTCGCAACAGGGAAAATGGAGGTCTGGTCGCCATTCACAGATGTCGAGTATTGAGTGGTGGTACTAGCCACAACGCTGCTAGAGACCTGAGCTGCAGAGGTTGTTGTTGCACCAGATCCGGTGGCGGAGGTGCTCTCAGCAGTTTCGGGGGAGACCTCGGTGCCACTGGCGGACGCGCCTATGGCAGTGCTTGTCGATGCGGCGCCGTTGGCATCTGTGGTTGTGTAAACGCTTGCACTGGCCGCTGTACCAGTACCTGAGGCCGCGACTATGGTGCTGTTACCGCCAGGAGCAGGGTAAGGTGGCGCACTGCTCTCGCCGGCCGAAGAAGAAGTGACACTCTCAGGGGAGACATCAGTGCTGCTAGCTGACAGGTCGGTTGTCACAGAAGCACTGCTTTCAATCACAGTCGGGGATGTGCTCGCACCTGTAGCAGTACTCCCGGTTCCACTGGGTGCGATGGCCGTACCGTTACTCCCTCCAGGTACGGGGAACGGTGCGCTGCTGCTTTCGCCGGTGCTGGCGGTTGCGGTTACTGTGATTGTTGAGGTGGCTCCGTTCTGATCAGTAGTGGCGTAGATGCTCGCGGTACATGTAGTCAGAGCTCCTTTGTCGTCTGTCGTAGTGTACACGCTTGTGCTTGTAGTACCTACGCTTAGGCTGGCCTCGGGAATCGGGAACGAAGTTGGGCTCACGACGTCAGTGCTGGCAGCTCCAGTGCTTGCGGTTTCGGTGATTGTCGTCATGGATCCGCTCAGATCAGTCGTAGCATAAATGCTCGCGGTGCATGTAGTCAGAGCTCCTCCCACGTCAGTCGTAGTGTATACGCTCGTGCTGGTAGTGCCTAAGCTTAGGCTTGCTTCAGAGATTGGGACTTGAGTTGAGCTCGCATCGCTGGCAGTAACACCGCTTCCAGAAGGCGAAATGCTTGTGCCGTTGCCACCAGGGACGTCGTAAGGAGGCGGAGCAGGTGCACTGCTACCCTCGGGAGAGACCTCTGTTGAGGATGAAGCCAATTCGGATGCTGGGACGGTGATCGTGATCGTAGCTCCGCCTGGCTGCGTTGAGGTCAAGGTACTCAATGAAGTAGATGCCACGCTCGCACCAGGTCCATATTCGGAAGCTGCGGTTCCAGATCCAGAGGGTGCGATTGCTGTTCCGTTGCCACCTGGGACTGGGTAAGGTGCGCCGGATCCACCACCAGGAGATGAGCTGCCCTGAGGGGAGACCTCTGTAGCAGAGGATGGGCTGCTGGAGGATGTGGCTGAACCGCCGTTGCCTCCATTGCCACCCTCCGTGATTGTCACAACACTTACAGAGCCGCCGGAGCCACCATAAGAGCCTTGCTCGGTCACGGTGACAATGCTACCGCTTTCCGCGGCTTTCGTTTCCGTAACGGTTATGTATTGAGCTTGGCCTGACTCTGCAGCTTGAGTAACAGTAGCTGTATGAACTTGAACTGATGTGATCGTGAGAGTTCGATCTGCTCCAGCACTTGCAGTTTCGGTCACAGTCAAAGTGCTGCGAGGAGCACCGCTTTCGGTTATTGTGACTGTGACAGTTGAAGCAGAGCCTGAGTATCCAGAACCTCCAACATCCGAGCAGGGGCAAAGGTCTTCCTGAGGCAGGGCTTCACGCTTGGCCAGAGGAGTCCAGCGAGCGTTGACGAGTGCCAACGAGGTTGCCAGGAAGGCAGCCGTGATACCGGTAAATTTCATATTGGTTGATGCTTTGCTTCGTTGGGTCCGGCCCGATATGTTGTCGTGGAAAGGACGTGAAGGTGATTGATGACGTTGAAAATGAAGGAGACCGGCTCACAAAAAGTCAAAGCGAATAAACGAAGAGGATGATGAAAACGAGTGGCAGCTCACAGAGCGCTTGAGACGATTCGAAAAATAATACAAGGCTTCCAGAGCGCTTGTGATGATGGTGAAGAGAAGATTTGGCTTACTGGTGATTATGCTTGGGCTTAAGTACTCACCTTGACGCCGCTCTTGAGGGGGGTCGTCCAGCCATGTGTCCAGACGCGATATGTTTCATTGTCGCCATGATGTTTCTCGCTCAAGCCCCGAACGGAGGGCAGGAGTATCACGCGCGTATCAAATGCCTGACAGCTGTGGTCGGGACTTGTATGGAGTCGCGATGCTCGAAGAGTCGATGTTCGGCAGTCCCCACGCGGCTGCCAAGGAATGGCCTGAACTCCGTTTCAGCGAGATTGGAGTTGCGCTCGCGCTCCAATAGACATGGGTATATCCTTGAAAGGGCCAGTGAGAAAGATGTGGACGTCGCCATCGATGCTTCTGGACGTCCCCCAATGTCTTGCTGTAAAACGCATTGTGGTCCGTATTTGCGGCAAAGCGAGCGAATCGCACCCAGGATCACGCGCGCTGGCTGCAGTTCGCGAATGATGGTGTATAAGCCTTGAGACGCTTCGGAGATTTGATGGGGGTATATCAGCGCTTAGCCTACGCAATGAGAGCTGTGGTCACCATACTTGGTTGATAGACTTTAGCCTTTGGTCGAGGGTCAATTATCGAAGTACATGGTACGTTTACCTGTACATAGCAACCACGCTGAAGTCTGTATACGATGTCTCTGTGTTGAACAGGGCCGTTGCGTTTGGTGTGACAGATCGTACCAGCATACTTGCTCATGAGATAGGTCTTGGTGTACCCGTAGCGACGTGTATAGCCAGTGTTTCGATCCCTGATATGCTCTATTTGTTACCTGGATGCCATGTAGCCACTGTAGCAAAGCCACGGACATAGCACTCGTATGGGAACTTGTGCTTAGATCTTAGGGTTGGTGTATGGGGTAACCTCAAGATGAGTATTCCTCGATCAGCAATATGTACAGTGTCTATGGAGTGTCTTAACAGGGCGTGAATAGTCTAGGGAAGAAGTGACCACAAATGCATACATCCTCTCTTGCCTTTTGGGGCAGTGGGGCGAAGAGCGAACAATTTCAATGCGAGTATTATCGCGTGCAGTCCCTAAAAGTGAGAAAAATACCATTGAGATACTAATAATATCTCACGAGTGACTTATTAGTACTTGCAATGCTGCCTCAGGGTACCGATTAAGGATACGACGACCTCGCGCTCAAGATAACTACCATATCCTACATGCATGTATGACAACAGGGTGCTATACTTCACACGACCCGAGGGCCAGCTTGCAAGAATTATCGAATGACCAATAAAAACAGCCTAGGACGTAATTTCTCAATATGGTGATCGTGGAGCTATCTGCATAACGCAATGAGTGAATTCCTGCAGATCAGCATAGTTGTGCATGGGACGTTGGGAGATATCTCGACCAAACGTGCTCTCTCTTCGGCACATGATGTACTACTTCTCCCAAACCTTTTTACCAGCAGCAAAAGTCTGCAGCACCTCCCCATCATCACTCAACACAACAAAATCGCCCCTCCTCCCAACCTCCAACTTCCCCCTCTCAGTATCTCCCATGAAATCCGCGACATTCTCCGTAGCACACCTCACAGCCGCTGCAACCTCACACCCACTCCAAGCCATCAAATTCTGCACGCACTCGCCCAAACCCGCACACCCTCCGATCAACGTCTCCGTACCCTCAATCACCACCCGCGAGCCCTTCTTCGTCTGATTGAAAGGAATCTGCGCGTGCCCCGGGTACGTCCCATCAGGAAGACCAGCTAGCTCTATGCTGTCCGTGATGACGATGCATTTGCTCGGGTTGGCACGGAACAGCATGGTCGCGACTGAAGGGTGGAGGTGGTTGCCGTCGGTGATGATGCTGAAGTATGGGCTTTGTGTGGTTGTGCTTGGGGCCGCTGTGACGAGACCTGCGAGGCCTGGGTCACGGTGGTGCAGAGGTGCCATGGCGTTTAGGGTGTGGGTTAGGCATGATGCGCCGGCTTGGAGGGCGGTTAGGCCTTGGGTGTAGCTGGCTGCGGAGTGACCTAGAGAGACACGCGTGCCATTTCGGACGAGGGCGCGGGTGAGAGAGTCTGAGTTGTCGAGCTCGGGGGCGAGAGTGACGAGTTTCAGAGTGTCGGATGAAGTTGCTACATCCCCGTATACATCTCGGGGAGACGAAGAGGCCTGGTGGAATAGCGACTCGTTATGAGCGCCTTTCTTCGATGGATGGATGTACGGGCCTTCAGCATGGGCTCCTAGCAGTGTTGCCGCGCCAGGGATATCACGAGGCCGGAGCGATGGAAGGATCTACAAGGCTGGTCTCAGCGGAATGTCAATACAGCGAAAGCAGACGATGACAAAGACCTTCTTGAACTCATCGCTTGACACCGTTGGGATGGTCGCATAGAAGCTTGTGCAGCCAGTGCTTGGGAGATACCTGGCGACTTCTTCTACTCTTTGTGCGTACGACTGCTCGTCTTCGAAGTGAGTGAAGTGGAAGCCTCTCATGCCATTGGTTTGCAGTTCGATGAGACCTGGAGCTACGATGGCTCCACCAAGGTCTACCACACTCTCGCCGCTAGACAATTCGCCATCGACGATTCTACCGGTGTCATTCGACACGACGAGGTTCTTCTGCGTCAGCCTACCACCTTCGCATACACGACAGTTTGTAATGACAGTAGTGGCCATGGGAACGTTGGCGTTGAGAGAGATGTGTTTGAGAAGCCGGGAGTATGCTTCGGCATCGTCCTACATGCCACGCGGTTGCCAACGATAACAAGTGGCGCTTGTGATGGTAAGGCTGAATGCTATCTCTCGGTTGCCGTCTTGTCACGGCTTAAGTGGGCACGATGTGCTCAACCCCGGTCTTGTTTGACACCCAAGACACGACGCGATTTGCTGATCGCGGGGCAAAGAGGCAGATCCGCCAAGAGCCGATGTCGTCATCGCGTTTTGGTGTATAGATGTGGAATGAAGTGAATCGATTTTTTGACGACAGAGTGAGGTTCTGGTGTTTTTAAAGAGAACGTATGCCTGACCAACTGGTCGATGGAGCTAGGCTACTTCAATTTGCATCATATTTGTTATAGAGATAGGCATCAAATATGCACAACTGCTTTCAATGGCGAACGCCGATCCATCACGGCTCGCGTCAGCCCATGATACGTCATTTCGTTCCACACCTGCGACGGGAATCGTGCCTGGCGCACGGCATGGGAGCTCTTTCCTTGATTTCAACCAGTGGCCTGGCCTTGCCATTGTTGCATGTGCCTCCTCATCAGCCACACTATATTTCTGCTAGCTGCCTTACTTGACCTCTCTAATCCTACAATTCCCATCCCTCACGGCCTGGCAGAGTGGCAAGACTGTGGCTGCCGCATCGCCAACTCAGGCCTTCCGGTATAGCTAATACTTGACCCAACTTCGACCACTCGGTCATTGCAGAGACCACCTCATCAGCATGTCGCAAGTCCCCGAGTCCCAGCACGCTCCTGGGGGCCACTACTCCGGCAAGAACAAGATTCCTACCGTCAACGAGTTCATCCAGCGCCTGGACAAGGACAAGGCCGAACGTGACGCGCAAATTGACTCACAGAAGAGGACGAACGTCCAGAATGGAGCCAACTCAGAGATCAAGCCTCATCAGAATGAGGTCAAGACACAGTCTGAGAACCAGAAGACTGTCACAGATCCCACCACCGGCAAACAGATCGTCATTGAGGACGTGAACAAGGAGATGATCGAGAGGGCGAAGAACCCTACCCTGTCAGTCCCTAATGCGAACCTTGGAAGAGAAACCACAGTGCAGACAGATCCGCATCAGTTCAATCCCGAATACAAGGAGAAACAGGACATCACCGCTCCGCCCGACCCAATTGCCGAGGGCAGCACATCCGATGTCCCCATTCACGGCGAGAAGACGAACATTCTGTTCCACCCAACACCCTCAATCAGCTACGAGCCAATGTTCAAGCGTGTCGAAGAGCGCGGCTTGGTACTCATCATTGGCATTTTCTTCGCGATCGTCATTGTCGGCAAGACCTTTGGTGGCAGCTACCTTGGACTCATCCCGCTCGGTGGCTGCGTGTCGAGCGGTGTGTGGCTGTGGATCAAAGAGCTTGTCAGAAGTGGTCGCGAGATGGAATGGGAGAGCGAGGCAGAGCGCGGCAAGACTGCGACCACAAACCTTCTCCCAGAGAGCGTGGAATGGATGAACACCCTGATTGGTATCGTTTGGGGACTGGTCAACCCGGACATGTTTGCCGCTGTCGGCGATACTCTTGAGGACGTCATGCAGGCCTCAGTGCCAGGTGTGATTGAGAATGTCCGCGTAGCAGAGATCGATCAAGGCTCCAACCCAATTCGCATTCTCAGCCTGCGCGCTTTGCCGGACACCCAGGTCAAGGACCTGAAAAAGTCTATCCACGAGGAGAACAAGAAGACGAAGGATCCTCAAGAAGCTGCAGCTGATGAGGAGGGCGGCGACTATTACAACCTTGAGATCAGTTTTGCGTACCACGCTGCACCTAGCGGCAGACGCGCCTCCGACAAGGCGAGGAACATGCACATGCAGCTTGTCTTCTACCTTGGTATCAAAGGTCTTTTCGGTGTACCTCTGCCCATCTTTGTCGAGCTTCAGGAACTTGTCGGTACCGTACGTCTGCGCCTCGCTATGACGCCCGAGCCTCCATTCTTGAAGACGCTTTCCTTCACCCTCATGGGAGTACCTCATGTTCAAGCTGGCTGCATTCCCATGATGGAAAAGGCTCCCAACCTTTTGAACCTTCCCCTGATCTCCAACTTTGTCAACTATGCCATTGGCGCTGCTGCAAGCATGTACGTCGCGCCCAAGAGCATGAGCCTGGATATGCGCGCGATGCTACAGGGCGACGATATTACAAAAGATACCCAGGCGCTCGGTGTGTTATGGATTCGCATCCACCGTGCCGTTGGTCTAAGCAAACAGGACAAGAGAGGCTCGAAGTGGGGTGGATCTGATCCTTACATCACCCTCTCTTTCAGCAAATACGGAAAGCCAATGTACTGCACAAGAGTCATCACCGATGACCTGAACCCGATCTGGGAAGAGACTGCTGCCGTTCTGGTCACTCCAGAATTGATCAAGGCCGACGAGAACTTGAGCGTCGAACTTTGGGACTCGGATCGCCATTCTGCCGATGACATTGTTGGCAAGGTCGAACTGAGCATGCAAAAGTTGATCCAGCACCCCGGCAAGATGTACCCACAAGTGTCTAAGCTCGCTGGAATGGACGAGGGCTCTGAGATGCCTGGTGAGCTCCGCTGGGAAGTCGGCTTCTTTGGCAAGCCTTCGTTCAGACCTGCTTTGCGCACTGATGGTAAGAATAAGGCTCTACCTGATACGCTCAAAGATGTTCCTGAGCTGCAAGACGAGAAGGGCGCAATCAACAACGAGCAAGACGACGCTGTGCAGCATACTCCTCCGGATCCTCTTTGGCCCAGCGGTATCTGCTCTATTGTCATTCACCAGATCGTCAACTTGGAGCTCGAAAACATTACAGGTACTACCGGCAGCCGCAAGGGTCGCGAGTACGAGCCAGCCAGAGGCTATGGCGAAGGCACAGACGAGGAAGGAAGTAACTTGCCCACCAGCTACTGCACAATTCTTTTCAACGACGAGCTTGTATATCGTACCCGTGCCAAGGCTGTGAGCAGCAAGCCTATCTTCAACGCTGGTACCGAGCGCTTCATCCGCGACTGGCGCAGTGCGATTGTCACTGTCACCGTCCGTGACTCAAGGCACAGGGAGCACGATCCCATTCTTGGTGTGGTCCCTCTCAAGCTAAGCGACATTCTCGACACTTCTTCGCAAGTCACTCGTTGGTATCCACTGGATGGCGGCATTGGCTTTGGACGTATCCGTATCAGCTTGCTCTTCCGCTCTGTCGAAACTCGTCTCCCACCCCAGCAGCTTGGCTTCTCCGTAGGGACTTTCATGTTCAGTGGCGATCGCGTCACTGCTACAGGCTACAACCATCACGCAAGAATCAAGCTCAGAACCGGTGGCTCAATTGGTAAGATTGGCCGTCAAGCTTGTCACAAGCTGGGCGATGGCCAGGAGGGCTACTACTGGGACCTGAACAAAGTCGAAAACAAGGCCGATGGTAAGGCTCTTCGCCTTCCCGTGAAGTACCGCTACCGTAGCCCTGTGGTGTTCGAGTTCCACATCGCGAATCACCGCAAGCCAGATGCTTACGCTGTATTCTGGCTTCACACTTTGATCGACAACGAAAATACCACACTGGATATTCCTATCTACAGGACCAAGGCGCCAGCTCGTCTGACACAGAACTACATCACCCCAGAGCTGCTTCAGCAAGAGACACTTCCGGGTCTGGATGACCTTGAGGAGGTCGGACGACTTCACTTCTCTGGTGTCTTCAATGCTGGTATGGATGACAGCCACGAACAATTCGTCATGGATAACGCCTCGCGTGAGACGTACGAGACATGGGAATGCTGCCGTGCCGAGGGTGTGAGAACCAACAAGGTCGAGAAGGAAATGCCAGATCGCGTACAGACATTGCACGAGAAGTCACTCACTCAAGGCCGCGACGTTCTCAAAGAGACCGACCCAGACGAGAAGCAGAAGTGGTTGTCCAAGACCGGCACTGACTGGTCTGGCGCTTTCGGCGACGACCCTGCAAATTACATGGATAAGAATGGCAAGAAGCGTCGTGAACCTGGCGCCGAGGCACCATTGACCGATGGAGAAGGCACAGACGGCACAGCGTACGACAGCGACAGCAGCTCTGACCTTGGTGTTCAAGACGCAGATACCAGGAATTCAATGCAGTCCAGGCAATCGATGGAGTCTGGCTGGACCGCCGGCACTAACGACACTTCTAACACCTCTAACACGGGTATGTCGGCCAAGGACGTCAACAAGCAAAACAAGAAGACCGAGGAACGCAAGCAGAGGGGTCTGATGCAATGGAAGCCCGCACGCAATCTGAAGTTCGCAAAGAATGAGGGCATCATTGGTCTCAGGAAGGTCAAGAACAAGATCACTGGAGGTCTGGAGGGCAGACAGCCGGGTGTTGAAACTGAGGCTTGAGTGCGATGGTGTTTTGGACTAGCTGTTTAGTTATGAGGCAGGGCGTTTGGTTCAGAAGTGGCTTGTTACCAAGGATTGACACAACAGACATGCATGCATGAGATTAATGATACTTTTTAGAGAGCTAGTATTGGCATGATTGGTTAGCTTTATCTGTCACTTCTCATGGAGAGCACCCAATGCTTCGCTGTCTGCACGTTGCTGTATGTGTTGACTTCTGGTTGATGCATGTTCTCACAATGAGGACTTTTGAACACGCCACCCTGCGCACGTCGCTGTCGCTCGCTGTTTTCGAGTTACGGTTGTAGCAAGAATAATCATGCTGACGTCAAAGATGACAACCAAGAAACATAGTCATCAGCAATCGACATAACAACGCCTAGCCTGAACACCGCGAGACCATACTTAGACTTGTGGGGAGGTAGCGATCTGTAATTGTCTGCTTCGATCCTGATCGGGCAGATCGATTACTCCTTCTGGTGCATCCTCAGCGAGATATCCCGAGTCACGTGATCTGCATCCCACGCGGCTGATTACGACATCACCTCTCGAGAAATTGCCGAGAAAAAAGTCAGAGATAGGAACGTGCTCGCCACTGTTCGTTTGGGCGGCAGTGGGGGAGTCTCCTAGACCAGGCCTAGGTGGGCCATGGAAGCATGGCGAATGCCAAACAAACGGCCCTAATCGTCATACCGGACGCCTCGCGCTCTGAAGCTGATAAATCACTCTGGGGCCCTCGAAGCATTGGTGCTTACAATAGCAGGAAAATGGTTCTCGATATATAAACAAGGCAAGGCAGTCGATCTCTCCTTCTTGTTGTACTCTCTATTCATACTCTATCTCTCTGTCTACCATTGCTCTGCCAATCAACCTTTAATCTTACGCTCCAGACACCCTTAACTCACAAACACAACACATACACATACAGACACCGCAAAGATGGGCAGCGTAGCTCAATCCAAGCTCTTCGAGCCCCTCCAGGTCGGCCCCAACCAGCTCTCCAACCGCCTAGTCATGGCCCCTCTCACCCGCTTCCGCGCCGACGACAACCACGTCCCCCTCCCCATGGTCAAAGAGTACTACGCCCAGCGCGCCTGCGTCCCCGGCACCCTCCTCATCACCGAAGCAACCATCATTAACGAGCCCGCCGGCGGCTACCCCAACGTTCCTCAAATCTTCTCCGACGAGCAAATCGCAGCCTGGAAGGAGATCGCGGACGCCGTCCACGAGAAGGGCAGTTTCTTGTGGTTGCAGCTGTGGGCTCTGGGTCGTGTTGCGGACCAGGAGTATAAGCGCTCTACTGGCTCTGGCGATCTGGTTTCTTCGTCGGATGTTCCTGTTGCTGAGGGCGCTCCTGCACCTCGTCCTTTGACTGAGGATGAGATTCAGGAGTACATCCAAGCCTACGCGTCCGCCGCTGCCAACGCCGTGAAGAAGGCTGGCCTCGACGGTGTTGAGATCCACGGTGCCAACGGCTATCTCATTGACCAATTTACACAAGATACTGCGAACACACGCACTGATAAATGGGGCGGCAGCATCGAGAACCGCTCCCGCTTCGGCCTCGAAGTCACCAAGGCCGTCGTCAACGCCGTCGGCGCCGAGCGCACCGGTATCCGCCTCTCCCCCTGGAGCACATTCCAGGGCATGAAGATGGCCGACCCTGTCCCCCAATTCACCCACCTCATCAAGGGCCTCAAGGAACTCAACCTCGCCTACCTGCACCTTGTCGAGTCTCGCATTGCCGGCAACGCCGACATCGAAGCCACCGAGAAGAACGACGACTTCGTCGAGCTCTGGGGCAAGACTTCGCCTGTTTTCCTGGCTGGTGGCTTTACTCCCGATAGCGCTCGCGCTCTTGTCGACAAGCAGTACCGCGATCACAACGTTGCTGTTGTGTTCGGCCGCTACTGGATCTCGACGCCCGACCTCGTCTACAGGATTGCAAACAACATCGAGCTCACTCCTTACAACCGTGATCTGTTCTACAACGCCAAGGAGGCCAAGGGCTACACTGACTACCCCTTTTCGGAGGAGTTCCAGAAGGAGCAGGGCAAGAAGAACTGAGGAAGTTCTTCGGGCCAAGGTTACGATATGATTTTGTCCTTTTGTGCATTTAGCGAGAAGCATATTTTAGATACAAGTTAGAGATCTAGAGAATTATACTAAAATCTATCTACATAACTTATAAGTTAAATATGGGTAATGGGCGAGATTGATACCTAATACCTAAGTTTTTTCTTGTGAGCCTTTGGTGCTTTATACAAATTGCACATAACCTCTCGGCTATAGGACTCAATACTAACATACTAACATCTCTACTAGCAAAATCTCTTCGGACTAACCCTGGGTCCACTAGCCTCGTGGTATTCGACGTTAAAGATAAGCTTCACACTGCAGACTATATATTACGACTCGCGTCAATACCAAGCCCAGCAAAGTAATGAACAGCCAAGAGAGAAAATCACTCAATGGCTCAGCCCGTTCGCTCCGCGTCATCAACAACATCCTGACCTTCACCCACGGCTTCATCCTCACAGCCGCGCTCATCAAACCCGCTGGCGCGTTGTATCTCATCCCCGCTGTGCCCTTGACTTTGTCCGCTCTGCTCGGTCTGGTGTGCGTCGCGGGCAGCAAAGAGAGGCCCATGCCACGATGGACGGTATACGCAGATTTGTGCATAGCTATGTTATTCTTGGGCGTTTTGGTCCCAATGTACGTTTACTGCTTTGCTCTGTGCTGGCTGGCTGGCTGGCTATATCTCACGACACGAACGAACAAAGCAGGTTCTCTGGCGATGTTGATTTTTTGGACGAGGGATATTTTGATAGTCTGCTTTAGAAGAGGCGCGAGGAACTCTTGAGTCTCCAAGTGCATGTATCGTTAGGTGTGTATGGTGTCAACGATTAGTATAAGTGCTCATATACGTAATCTTCCGAGCTTCGAATTTGATGGTGGGTACCGTAGCCTTAGCCAATGTCAAGGTGTGCATATCGTTCAAATCGCAGCAACGACTGGAATAGCCCCTAGCAAATTGATAATCCGACGATGTAGCTTTCTGATGCCTTTCCTTACGGTCTGGACAGTTTCTACTTTATATGCAATGATTGCGCTCCTAACTCCTTCTCCTGTGTTCCCCGAATGGTATATAAAATGGAAGGCAGAGCAAACCCGACGCTGAAATGCCATCCCGGCCATGTCCAACGCCAAAAAAAGACCGAACTCCATGAAAGAGAGCAATATCTCAAGCGCCACTCCTCCCCTTATCATCCACTCTCACAACATGTTCAACCGTACTATTGGTGTTAGCCAGCTCAAGCCCGTCCTGATGCTGCTCCTTCTGCCGCTGCATCTTCTCCAGCGCCTCCGCCACCGCAGGACTAGGATTGACGCCCTCAACCAATTTGATTTTCTTGCCCTCTTTGAACGACACGATCCCGCCCACAGCGGCGATAATGCAAGCACAGGCGATGAAGAATCCCGTCGACCAAGAAGGGCGGTCATAACGATTCATGCCCCACATGAAGCCGCACAGACAGGCTTGGAAGAAAGTGTTCCACATGTTGCACCAGATGTAGAAGTCGAGCTTCCAAAGTTTGGTGGGTGGCGCGCGGATACCGGTTAGAGGAGGCGAGGGGGTCTTTTTGAGCGGTAGAGGGAGGCGTGGGTCGGCGGCGTCGGCTTCGCCTGCTTCGGCGGAGGTTAGGGTGTCGTCGATGGTGGCGAATTTGGCGTCTCGGGCGGTTTGGGCGTTGTATTCGGCTAGGCTGAGGGTGTCGAGAGTGTCGGAGCCTGGGAGGCGGACCCAGCCTTTGTAATAGCCGGCCAGTTTTCGTAAACCGTAGAGCTTCTTCTGGCGGCCCTCTTTCTTTTCGTTGCAGAATCGCCAGCGGAGGAGGAAGTACATATCCCGAGCTCGCCATGGGAGCAAGCCGAAGCCAGTGACGCAGAACAAGGCGTTGAGGATTTGTGAGTCGATTTCGAGCCAAATACGCCTCGGGCTGTCGATATGGTTGCAATCGCGGACGTACTCGCCGTTACCGACGGGCGCCCAGCACATTTCGGGCGCAGCGCCACAGAGAAGCAGGAAGAGCATTCCTCCCCAAGCCACGACGTTGAGACAGTAGATGGTGACGACGAAGCCAAACCATGTGGTGGCCCATTTACCAAAAGCTTTTAGACCGATGGCCCATGACTTGGTCCAGGGAAGCTTGGATGGGGGTCGCCAGCCTGAACTGTAGACTCGTTGATCTCTGGTGGTGGTGGGTGGCGCATGCTCTGCATTCACGCTGCTATCGGTTCGTGACAATGGCTCCTTGATCTCCAGCACCTCCTTCTCCTCCGGCAAGACATTGACTTTAGAGTTGGGTGTCCAGGTAGTATGCGCTTGGTTATCCGTTAACGCAGGAAACGGCTCAACACCATCGTGCTTGGTGCCAACCTCGTGTTGTTCTTTCACAGAGTCGACTTGGGGGACGCCGGCGCCTGCAGCACTGCGCAGCCGGGGTATCTTCCCACTGCTCCCACTACTTTCCCGACGCATTCTAACCTCCTCGTTCGCATCTTTCTGCCCTTCCGACGTCCAGCCATTACCCGAGAAAGAGCCGTTCCTAATATCTCCAATGGTGGGTGCTTTGGCTGTGGACTGCGCAGCGGCAGCCCATGCTCCGAGAGGGACATGGGCGTCCATAGCATCTTTGGCTGTCTGCTTGACACTGCCAACGAAACTGCCTGCGGCGCTGTTTGACGAAGAGAAAGTGCTTGACCGCTGAGCAACCTGAGCAACCAGTGGCGAAGGCGCCGGACGGTCGTCGGAGGAAATCATGGCGGCTGTTATGATTATGGTCGAGCGCAGTCGCGCTGTTGTATATGCGTGGGTAGCAACCAGTCAGCACTGGCTATCAATGCCACCTGAAGGATCCTCAATTGACTGGGATTTGAGACGGCACAGCACCGCAGTAAGTAAGAGAGCCAGGTAAATAGCCAAATTGCCGGCCAGGTACATGTACCTACCACATCAACACGCGCGCAGATTTCCGAGAGGGCCTGGCATTACGCCTCTTTACAGCAAGCCTGCCGCAGCACCAAGGCCGGGCGTCAGTTATGCCTGCGTATTTAGTCTCCTTGTACACGCAAGTCGCAGCCACGGCCTGCGACGCCACGGGCGCATACTTGGCAAGGGCTACCTGCCGCGTTACATCAAGGCAAGACGCTGCCAATCAACAGTGCCGCGTGGTATTCACCAAGCCTCTGACGCTGCCCAGGTGGTTTGTGGCGGAGGGGAGTTCGCAAGAGGCGAAGACCGCATCAGGGTCCCCTTCCTGATTGTTTACACGCTAACTGCGGCCCGAAACCTCGGATCTGATGCGAGGTCGTTGCGAGATTGTTGAAAGGATGTGGAAGCCAAACAGCCAACCTAATTTGAACCTCGAAATGTATCTCGCATTAATTGTCGGAGACGAATGAAGCAGCGGTTGCGAGGCTACCCTGACTGGTGAAGCTTGTTATACATGTACTTGCTCTCTGAGGAAAGCTGTATAGACCAGCCTGTTGTTTGCCACCCAAAGCTTCGACTCTCATTTCACGCCACCGCATCACCAGCAATCATCAACCCCTGACCGTATATAATACGGCCGCCGCACCTTTTCAAACCCTCCGCGGTGATCGCCAAAGGTCACGATTTGAGCCTCGAATCTCTGACCAAAGGCTACGATTTTCGAGCATTCATGACGAACCACTCAACAGCCTCATTGCCACCGTGATTTAAAGTCCCGGCGCAAGCAGCGCCTCCTCTCCAGGTTGAATGGTTCCATTCAACACCGCAGCACCGTGCTGAGCAGCCAGCCTGCCATAGACAGGATAGTACTGAGCCAGGAAGGGCAGGACCTCCACAATACCAGGGGTGTTGCGCCAGTCCCTCATGAGATCGCACACGATGCTGAACAGGCTGACAAGCTGAACGCCTGCGTTAGCCATGCGGTCATTGGAGACATCACGGATGAACTCGGTGGTGGTTCCGGAAGCCTCGACGTTGGCCCAGACGCTGTAGCCGTTCTCGCGGAGGGAGAGGGCGCAGAAGGTAGTACCTGCGGATATTGTCAGCGGTCTGCTTTATATATCTTCTCATGCACCGCAGCTTGGGCGAGGATTCACTCACAGACGTCCGTAGTAATTCCCGCCATGATAACCTGCTTCTTCCCAGTATCCTCAATCGCCTTGCGGAACTCAGGGTTATCCCAAGCGTCGACCTCGCCCTGACGCTTGATGAGTGGCGCATCGGGGTACATATCGAGGATCGCCTTGGGCAGAGGGCCATTGGGTCCATTCTCGGCCGACGTCGAGAGCACCACCGGGAGATCAAACAACTTGCCAAGGCTGGCGTGCGCGATCATGGCGTTGTAGTACAGCGTAGGGTCAAAGTCACGAGCACTGTAAATGGAGAGTCTCCTTGTTAGTTGCTGCCTTGCGGGTGCAGTGGGTGTGTTGACGTCGTCGAACTTACAGGCTGTAGAGACCGTCTTGCAGATCGAGCACGAGGAGCATGGAGTTGTTCTTGTCCAGACGTTCGAATGGCACAGCTGATGATGTTTTAGCAAGAGAAGAACCGAAGTCGTTTGCCAGCTGCACTTACAGTCTGCAAGACAGCTGCCCACGAAGCTCGCCAATGCGAGGCAAGAGACAGAGAACTTCATTTTCGTTGGTGAAGGGAGTTGATCGAAAAGCTAATAGTGGCAAGTTGCTGCTGAGTGCGAGTCTGTGGTTGTACAGAAAATGTATGTTCGAGGCGCTGCACCTCTCATCTTTATAGCTGTGGGTTAAGCCCGTCTGCTGACAGTGCATCTTGTCATCCATTGCTGTATCGGTAGCACGTACCCGCTCTATAGTACTTGGTATGAGGGTACGAGAGGTCTGAGCTGTCTTAGATTGTGGGCTCGCATGTGCTTGCATGGGTGCTGTATCTGCCATTGGATACCCTTGTAGCTTGTACGACCTTCGGAGTTGATACAACCCGGAACGCAGAGACTGCACAAAATCGTGTCCCCTTTTTTCGCTCTTGCACAACAACATATGTACGAGTGGCAGTATGACTTCTACTGACTGTGATCGTGTTCGTATATCGATTCTCCCAACTTCAACTGCTCCAGCGCGTGAAGCCGTATCGTTCTCACTATCGAACAATTACAGCAAGAGCATATCGACAAAACACCGAATAGCCCTAGTACATAACGGTAGCATATCCGACAACGGCTCCACGCCACATCAAACCAAAAGCGTTGTCATCGCACTGCAGGTGGGGCAATTCTCCGTATCCTTCATCTCTTGCGGAGCAAACCCCAGCTTACTCAATTTTGAGTCAGCCAAAGATCTTGGCGTGGCTGCAGGGCACGCTCGACGCAGACAGCGTTTTACATCAAACGTCAAGTGTACACCCGTTTCAATGGGAAGATCTAGCGAGCGTTATGCCACGTGGGACGGGAAGAAATCTGGTAGAGAAGGGCATTGGTGAATCCTGCCAATAGCTGTTGTATTGTGCTCGGAGTGACTTAAAGCCGATATCGCCGTGAGGCGATTGATTGCAAGACTTGACAAACGTTCTGTTGACGATGATACGAGGTACCCCTGATGTGACAGAGCCGCGTCTCGCGAGTTGGAGGCTCCACAGATGTTGCATTTGCGAGATAGGCTTCATGGCAAAGTTACTTCATGGGGCTTGGTGTGCAACTGCTCCCAAGACATCTAGACTAAATATCCTCGGATCAAGTAACGAGTATAAGCTACAGTTGCCAGTGAGATACGTATCCAATTCTGGCGGCACTCAAGAGCAAGTTTGCTTGAAATGCTGCGGTTGAAGGTACATCGTGCCAGAGAGCCATAACAGCTGCAACTTCGCAGCGTCACATATGTCAACACGGGCAACAAAACCGCCAGATCCGAACTGCCTCATTCGAAAATGTAGTCTATGATCCTAGACAAGCCTTGCTTGTCACCTTCAATCGTTGTCGCGAGATCATTCTTCACCCAGCCTGTCGTATAGCTGCCACCGAAATCAACGACCCAAGGGTCATTATGAGCGTCAACAAGGATGTTTGCTGCCTTGACATCTCCCAAATGATCCCGATCCCGTGAAGACATGTCAGTGTTTCGTCAATCTCAGCAGCCCAGTATTGTCGCATTGACAAAGAGACCTCAGGAGTGACGGCGTGCTGGAGCGTCAACGAGTCGCAGTCGATGTAGTGCAGTAGTAACCCAAGAAGCCATCCAGATTCATCACGCACGAGACCGAAGAGTGTGGACGTCCGCAGCTGCGAGAGATTCGCTTGCCTGATTTGTGCGTAGGCCTTCAGCTCGCGTTCGGCGGACCTGCGACCACCTAAAACATAAGGTTTGAAGAACAGAGGCGCATCGCAGTCTGCAACTCGGACCTTCTGAGGAGCGTATTGCAGGGCTTCTATCGAATTGTCTGCGCATATGGTTACTTGTGAGGGGTTGAATGAAGGCCACGAGTAAGCAAGGTCTTCGTGTATTCGAGTCCCGGGAACCACGCGTTTGCGTGGCTCATTCGCAGTCTCGACTAACTCAAGCTCATCATGGTCGGTAGCATGCAAAAAGTAGCTTCGTGTTGCTAGGTCGAGGTAGTCTGCCAAGGTCGGCATGGCTGACAACGCTGATGGCGTCAGTTCAGCGAAAGTGGAACTACATCCTTCGAGTACCCAATCGTAGAAGTCTTCAACTGTCAGTCCATCCAGTTCGTAGGTGTCTGCGACCTTCAAGAAATGGAGATATTCGTCCAGCTTTTTTCGCGATCTTTGGAGATTGACGGCGAAGATATCAACGTAAATGCGTAGGCCACCGAACATAACAGTCAAAGAGGAATCGGTGTCGCGGTCGCTACAAGTGAAGCTGCTTACTATATAAGGCTTGAATCCCATATCATCTCCATCGATATGATAAGGCTCTGCACCATGGTGTGTATTTGCACGAGGAGATGCTGTATCTGACATTTCGATGGTTATCGGCACGTTTTGAGGGGATAGTTAGCAAGTGTTTGGTGCTGCTGGCGTTGATTCGCACGACCGCAACTGAAGAGTTCGGACGGCGATGACTACGAGACTATAGTCTTTACGGCGTTGTAAAAAGCCAACCAGAGGCCAGTCGTCTTCTGTGAACGTGATATGCGGCAGGTCGGAAGGAGATGAATGTTTTATATGTGAAGTGAGAGGAGTGTGGAGAGCGTGTGAAGAAGGTTCAACCGGCAAGCAAGCGCAAGCAGGGGACCAACATCGTCACTAGTCTAGCATGGCAGGCAACACTGCGTGCACTGTGTCTACAACACATAAACACTACATCACTCAATCAAATTGTGCAACGCAAAACCCGCTCACTGCAAAGCCACACCACATCATATCATATCGCAAAACCACCGCCGGATACAGCGCGGCGCTCATTTGACCAGCCTCAGGGCCAACCCGCCTCTATCGACCTCTACACCCTTATCCAACAATGTCAGACTCGCCAGCGCCCAGCGCACCCAAACCAAGCAGCAGCGTCAAGCTGGTACTGCTTGGAGAGGCTGCTGTCGGCAAGGTACGCCACGGCGCAATACTGAAATCCCCCAAACCCCGATACTGACACAACCAACCCACAGTCCTCCCTCGTCCTCCGCTTCGTCAACGATGCCTTCGAGCCCAACAAAGAACCCACAATCGGCGCCGCCTTCCTGACGCAGAAATGTAACCTGCCCAACCGCACCATCAAATTCGAGATCTGGGACACCGCGGGCCAGGAGCGCTTCGCCAGCCTGGCGCCCATGTATTACCGCAATGCGCAGAGCGCGCTCGTCGTCTACGACATCACAAAGGCTAGCAGTCTGGTCAAGGCGAAGCACTGGGTCGCCGAGCTACAGCGACAGGCCAGCCCGGGCATTGTGATCGCGCTGGTCGGCAACAAGCTCGATCTCGCGGAGGATGAGGAGGAGGAGGGAGAGAGCGCAGAGGCACAGGAAGGCGAGACCGAGGGAGAGGAGGACGGAAAGGTACGCAGGGTCAGCACGAAGGAGGGCAAGGACTACGCCGACGAGGAGAACCTGCTGTTCTTCGAGACCAGTGCGAAGAGCGGACACAATGTGAACGAGGTGTTCACTGCGATCGCAAACGCTATTCCTGAGGCGAGCTTGAAGGGCCCGAGGGGCGGTGCTGGAGGAGCTACACAGGCGGCTATCGGTGGTGGTGCACAGGAGAACACCAGGGTGAACTTGAACGCCAACGCGGATGCTGGACCTAAGGAGGGATGTGCTTGTTAGATACCACAGATATTGAAAGGGGCAATGTTTGCGTTACTTTGCTGGAGTACGGTTAGTCTTTCATACACATTTCATTGCAGACAAGTCATTTCCAGGAAGTGGAACAGATGTGTTGCCTCCAGCCTCCATGTACTTGTTCCTGTGCACCCAAGTCAATCATTTGATAATTGGCGTTAGATACTCTATGATTGAACGAGATCGTAAGACTTCAGCAGTCCTACCACAGACTAGTTGTTGATGGTATGCGTCCGGCGAACGCAAATCCACTACTTAAGAGCTATAGGCGCCACCCATCGCTCACCAAGAAAGGCAAACTCAAAGCAAGAACAACGTCAAACAACTTCATGAATCGCGATAAGTACTATGGTATTGGCGTCGGCTATGTTGACTGTCTTTCTCTTTACATGCTCGGATGCTTGATATCAGCCATGCCCGTCCATGCCTTATCTTCTAATGATAAGCATAATGTAGCTGCTCTGCTCTGCACATTGCATGGCATGTGTACACGATCGATACGCGAGGTCTGTCTCGTGAGCTATAAATCGCGATATTTGCCTGTTAGCACCGCGAGCTACAGGAATTGAAGTCATTGACTTGACAGCTTCAGTCCAGTATGTGGTATCCGACATCCCAACAACTGATACAACAGTTTTGTGAAATGAAGTTTGCAAGATCATCTTGATTGCCTCTGGAATGAATGAAAAAGTCAAGTGTGTAGCCCTGGCGATAGTTGAATAGTTAAACTGACAGGTAGGTAGGTAGATAGACAGATATCTTCAACAGCCATCGACTACGGTCTGCCACATAGAACCATACGTGGTGTTCGTTACACCACCCTGACGTCTTTGCACGTTCGATAAGGCACAGAGATCACACGTGTGTCAACATGCCCTCCATCACCGTCATTATACATCCCATCGTCCCACCACCATTGGCCACCAACAGCCAGGATTCGCACTGTCGTTCCCAAGTCTGGGCCGTACCAAGGATTCACACGTGGGGCCAGGAAGCCTGTGTAAGACAGTCGCCCAACGGCCGATGCTTCAAAAATCGAGATTCAGCGATCATGATGGAGGGCCAAGGCCCTTCTCACGGTCGCCAAAATCAGTCGCGTTTGGTGCTTGCTAACGGTCTGACACTCCGATCAAGCTGGTGTCGAAACTCCGCGGCGACCTGAAAGCGATCGTGCCACTCACAGCGAGGCACGGATTGCTCGCTTCGATGCGAGACAGTGCAGGGATAGTGGAAGGGTTGGTAATGTAGCCAAGCATTGGCTTGCGGTCATTGGACATTATCTGAAGAATTGCGTAGATTGTTTTTCCAAGAGTTGTATTGGAATGACTGGAAGGATTCGTGTCACGTGTGATGTGTTCTCGTGTTAGAGCAAATTAGATACGAGGAATACCAGCTATATTCAGACAACTTCCGCTCCTGTTTGCGCCGATTGTTACGTCGGCGAAACGGGCATGGAAAGGGGAAGACTATGTACAGTAACATATTAAGACAGAGCCGACCTTGTCGATCTTCCATCTCTCTGCGTGAGCGAGAGTTTGAGAGATCTCGTCAGCAGTGTGTCGTCCCGCTCCCAGATATATACGGATCCTGCCTCCATCATCCCTTTTTTGAGAATTCCTTCAACAAAATCGTAGAGCGCTGAAAATGCAGCAATGGTGACAAGGCAGGTATTTGTAGTCGTGCATTGCGAGACTTGCGCTGCGAATGCAGCAAGCAGTGATCGCGTCGCATCCTTTCCCGGCGGCTTCGAACAGGGTTAAATTAAATAGAAATGCATCATCAACAAACAGATCAAAGAAATTCGTTCTTCATCTAGACCTTCTCGGAGTACTTCTCGCTGCCACTGCCGCTAGCCATGCTAGACTCGGTCATGTAACGCTGGAAGACGCGCTCCTCAACGTCCTGAGAGTAGTCTTCCTTGCCCTTCTTTGCGTCCAGGCGGCGGAAGTAGGCACGCTTCATGTACTTGTAGGACTCGGAGCCCAAGAAGAACACGAATGCGGCGATGAAGACGATGCCCCACTCCCTAGAAGATTTGTTAGGTCATAATAGGATTGCGAAAGTTGAAATATGAGTTGACTTACCAAGAGATATCGTGGTGCTTGAACACGTAATCATTGAGGCCAGGGATGTAGATGAGCGGGAAGATTGTGACGAAGCCGAAGACAACAGCACCGAACAGGAAGCGGTTTGACCAGATGTCGATTGCCCACTGGGTGAAGTACTTCTTAGAGCCGGGCTGCATCATGAAGAACGAAAGGCGCATGTCGATGACCTCCCACGCTAGGAAGAGTGAGAGCCAGGTCATGACGGCGAAGCAAGTGGCGCGAGCGCGGAAGACAAGGTGGCAAGTATCGCGAGATTCGTTGCAGTTGGTGCCAATAGTTCCATCACCCCAGCCGTAAAGGACGAGAGAGAAGGCGGCAAGACAGAGAGCGGCGATCCAGAGGCCGTAGACCATCATATCGGTCATGATCTCCCATGAGAAGATGCCGACTTTCATGTTCTGCGGAGGCCTGCTCATGACGTTTGCGGCAGCCTTCTCGAAACCAAGACCCATATCAGGAATTCCGGAGGTAATCATAATGATCCATAGAATCTCGACAGGGCTGAGAGGGAAGACGGAGACGTTGTCGGCATCCTTGAACGCAAGACCAATGAGGAGGATCAAAGCTTGACCGACGTTCTGAGATAGCAAGTGCAGCACGAACTTTTGGATGTTGTCGAAAGTGCGGCGACCTTCTTCAACAGCAGCAAGGATAGATGCGAAGTTATCGTCAGTGAGAATGATGTCGGATGCATCTTTGGCGACGTCTGAACCGGCTTGACCCATGGCGATACCGACATCGGCGCGCTTGAGAGAGGGACTGTCGTTGACACCGTCACCAGTCATGGCAACGAACTTGTCGCGACGGTGAAGGGCTTCAATCATGCGAACCTTGGTGTTGGGAGCGCAACGAGCAATGACAAGAGGCAAGACAGGGAGTTGGTCGATTTGGTCGTCAGTGAGATCGTCGAATTGTGCCGCGGTCATGACCATGGAGTCAGCAACGTCCTTGCTAAGCATGTCCATCTTTTGAGGAAGAATCCCGACTTGAGCAGCGATGGCGCGAGCGGTGCCGGGGTGGTCTCCGGTTAACATGTGCACAGCGATACCAGCTTCGTGGCATTGGCGGACGGAAGGAGCAGATTCGGGACGAGGGGGGTCGTAGAGACCAACGAGGCCGCGGAAGACGAGATCGTTTTCGATGACGTGGCGGTCGACCTCCTGGCCATCCTCGTAGGGTTCGTCGTAGCGGCGACTGGCAAGAGCAAGACATCTGAGACCAAGCTTAGCGATAGCCTCCATGTTCTCCAGGATCTGTTCGCGGAAGGCTTCAGTCATTGGCACAGGCTCGTCGCCAGACTTGGCAACGTAAGATGTGCAGGAAGCGATAATTCTCTCGACGGCACCCTTGGTGAAGACGTGGAGTTCGTTGCTCTTAGCGTCACGGTAGAGGACGGACATCTTCTTGACATCAGAGTCGAAGGGGAACTCGAGAACCATCTTCCATGCGGGGTGGTCGCCACTGACGGAGCCACGACGGTTCCAGTTGAAGCGGGTGGCGAAGACCATGATAGCGATTTCAGTGGGGTCACCACGGGCGTTCCAGTTGCCCTCATCGGTCTGGTGGACGTTGGCAAGGTTGGCAAGAGAGGCGACACGGAGGTACTCTTGGAGAGCATCCTCCTTGAGAAGAGCATCGTAGGAAGTTTCAGGGTGCATGTCCTTCTCTCTCATGCTGCGAGGCTCGTCGGAGCCGAAGTGAATGCTGCCTTCTGTGGGGTTGAAAGGCTCCTTAGTCTCGCCAATAGTGTAGGTGCCGGTGCCGGGGATCCAGGCTTTCTTTGCGACCATCTTACCCTGGGTGAGGGTGCCGGTCTTGTCACTACAGATATCGGTGACACCTCCCAGGGCCTCAAGCGACTTCAGGTTTCGGACGATGACGTTACGCTCGACCATGCGCTTGGTGCCAGCTGCCATTGTGATTGTCAACACGACAACAAGCGAGGCGGGAATCATAGAAAGGCCGGTGGCGACAGCGTAGATGACGACATCCTGGCGGTTAGAGAATTCGTTGGCGGCCAAACAGATAATGGCACAGACGACAGCGATGAAGAAGAGGAGTACTGCTAGGCGGGAGAGCTTCTTCTGCAGGGGAGTGCCGACGTTGACACCGAGGAAGTGGCCGACAAAGTCGCTGCCAGTAAGAACCATAGCCTGAAGCCAGCGGTGAGCCTTGACAGTGCCGTCATCACGCTTCTTGGGCTCTCTAACTCGGCTGTCCTTCTTGCGGAGAGCTGCGGCGATGGATCCAATTTCAGTGTGCATGCCAGTAGCGAAGACAATACCGGTGGCGCGGCCCTTAGTGACGGTGGAAGAGCTGTAGGCGACGTTGAGACGATCGCCAGGTCCGGTCTTGTCATCGAAGACATCATCAGCGGCTTTGCGGACGGGAAGAGACTCGCCGGTCAGAAGAGCCTCATCAGTTTCGAAGTTGACGGCCTCAACGACACGAATATCAGCGGGAATGGTGTCACCAGTCTTGAGTTCGACGAGATCACCAGGAACGATTTCTTGAGTCGAGATGCTCTCGGCCTTTCCATCACGGACGGCGACAGCGGTGGGCGAGGAGAGCGAGCGGAGAGAGTCCATGGTCTTTTCAGCCTGGAACTCTTGGGTGAAACCGACGATGATGTTGATGGCGATGACACCAGCAACGACACCACCCTCTATCCACGACTTGATACCGAAAGAGACGGCCATGGCCATGATCAGGACGAGTGTCATGGCATTGGCCACTTGACGAAGGAGAATCTTGCCGGGGTTGACTCCACCAGCGTCACCGAGTTCGTTGCGACCGTATTCTTCAAGCCGCGCTTTCGCGTCGGCAGACGATAGGCCATCTTCGGCGTCGGCTTTTAATTCTTCAACGACCTGCGGCCACTTCAATGCGTGGGCCGGCTTGGACATTGGCTTGTTCGATTGTCCAGAGACATGGTTGGCCAAAGGGTTCTCAGTTGGTTGACCCATGTTGGCGGATCGCGCCCTGTTGATCGCAGGGCCTTAGGAATGGCAATGTTGCGGCGGCCCGGGTTGATTGCACGTAACGGGCGATTGATGATGTTGATCAATAGTTAGTTTGGCGTAAGTAGGGGAAAAAAGGCGTGCCTGGTTGGTATAGCTTGGACCAAACAAGACTTTTCCGCAGGGAGCGGTACTACATTCACCTTTATACTTGCACCTGACCACACGCTCCACCAGGCCCAAGAGATACGTTCTTGGTAGAGTCGAACGCCCAGACGTTGATGCTTGGCAGTAGGTAAAGCTAGGACATGGGGACTTATCGAGCGTCTCGCGTCCAGCCTCAGGGACGTCATATCGCCTTACCCGCAGCGGCGTGCGCCTAACCTTACAGCCTTACCTATCGCGCCATTGCGAGCGCCCTTGCCGCTTTGTTCGCCTTGCCGGTAGCCGGAGGACGTCGAAAAGCTGGGGGCGAGACATGTCATCTGCAGAAAGCAATGGGCGTTGAAAGTGTTAGCCCTTGGCAACCGGGCCAATCCACAGCACGCTTTCTTCGGTGCATGTTCGACGGCGTGCAGCTCTTGGGAGCCGCGGACAGTGTGGTGGGGAGACGACGGTGGCGCGGCGATAATGGCAGCGGGGGGCGACGAGGGTGCCAAGGGCGGCGGCGGAGAGGGCAAGGCCTACACGTGGCCAAGAGGTCTGCTTCCGCCGTACTCGTCATGTTTGCCTCGAGATTGGAGTGATGCCACCGTCCGCCGAGACAAAGAAAGCTTGGCTTTCGTTGAGTTTGGTAGGTTTTGGTGATGACTGTGCCCGTTTGTGCCGAGTCGTTCTCGACGGCGCTCACTCCGCCAAGAGCGGTGCAGGCCAGACAGCATGCCTCCGCCTGGCACGTCGGCTTAGTGCGATAAGAAGATGGAGGGATGTCGCTTTGCAGAGATGGGGGTGGAGGGTCGGCGGCTTGTTGGATGATATCACGTGACCGTGCACGCCGACGTCCGAGGTTCCCAAATTGCACAATTGCACAATTGCATCATCGCTTGGTTGCTCAGCAGCGGTGGGACTATCGGAATCTGCGTTCAGTAGTACCACTCCACCTACGACATTATCATTGCCAGCATTCCACACCCACGACCACCACTACCACAAACGCCACCCTCGCCCACCATTAATTTCATACGCAGCTTCTTCAGCGGTGCGCGCTCAGCAAGCCCAAACACAATCATGGCCGCAAGAACCAAGGCACAGGAGATCATTGACAGCAACGCGGTTGGTGAGTGGATACCATCCATGCTCGGCATTCTCAACGACACACCACTGACACTTCGCAATCTATAGCTGTCTTCTCCAAGTCGTACTGCCCGTACTGCAAGTCCGCTAAGAGCCTCCTTAGCGAGATGGGCGCAAAGGCCTACATCCTTGAGCTCGACCAGATCGGTATTTCCACCACTACATGCCCGGCGACAGGAACCTAGTCACTAACACTCCACTCACAGATGACGGTGCCGCCATCCAGGACGCTCTCGAGGACATCACCAAGCAGCGCTCCGTGCCCAACATCTTCATCGGCCAGAAGCACATTGGCGGCAACTCCGAGCTCCAGGCAAAGAAGAGCCAGCTCAACAAGTTGCTCAAGGATGCCAACGCCATCTAAAAGAGATGGGTTGTAGGAAATACACATTACCATGAAATGAATATATTACAAAAAATGCGCTGCACATGCACAATGACAATTTCAGCGGCACCTGTGCGCGGAATTGAAATCACTGTCAATCGTCTATATCATCAAAATCATACCGGACGTTCAGAGCTGAGTTCAATTCAGCTCACCAGCTGCAGCCATCCTGCGCAGCGCCTCGATACTTTTGTGCACCGCCATCTTCGCGCCGTCCCTGTGCTGAAGCTCCAGCTTCTTGTGTTCCTCGCTGCCTTCAGTCACGTCCTCGTAGATCCAGTTGAAAGTATACGTCATATGGTAGTCGTTCTCAGTCATGCCAGGCCCATCACTGACCGTGTTGGTGATGACAGCGCCGTTTGGTTGGATGAAATCGACCTTTTCAAAAGAGAGCAAAGTATCAGCGAGGACATCGTTAGAGCTATCGCCGATTGAACATTCTTACCTTTGTCGGATAGTAGCTCTTGCAGATCTCTTTGACATCGTGTGCTGGCGAGTGCTCCTGCGCGACGAAGTGCGCCACGCGAACGACTTCGTTCTCTTTGTGATCTTCGATGACATCGGTCTTCTCGATTATCGGTACGAAGTCTTCAGCATGGCGGATCTTGCGCTGCAGTCCGCGCCAGATCTTCAAAATATATTGTCAGTCTGTGCTAATTTATCATGCCTCGTACAAAGCGGTGAACAGGGACGTAAGAATCGAGTTGCACTTACCTGATCACGAGATAGAATGGGATCAGAGCCCGCCGGGTTAATGGCTTCGGTGTACGCGCAGTGAATGTGAACCATGATTCGACGCTCGCCCAGAGGCAGGGTGGATTGCTTTGTTGACAAGAGCTTTGCTTATCACAGATCACCAAGGCCGATTGCTTTCTGGGCATCTCTTGGGGGTGTCTCCACCCCGCGCAACCTGATCCACTCCCTCTTGATGACCCACAAACTATGT
The DNA here is from genome assembly GCA_019775565.1 of Melanodothis sp. VS III C KN 2. Taxonomy (NCBI): domain Eukaryota; kingdom Fungi; phylum Ascomycota; class Dothideomycetes; order Cladosporiales; family Cladosporiaceae; genus Melanodothis; species Melanodothis sp. VS III C KN 2. The sequence continues at coordinate 1,173,291 of JACWFM010000037.1, read as the reverse complement.
TCGATGATGCATGTCCGGAGCTGGGGTGTGCCCTCCGCGTGCGAGCTTCCTTGGACAAAGCATGGGTGGGATGGATGGACGACGAATATTGCTTGCCAATATAATTGCTTGGAATCGCTCTCTGCGTGCCCAGACGAGAATGTCGTAGTTACATGTAACAAACCTCTCCACAAGGCCTCCACGGCTTGAAATCGCCCGTGGAGAGCTCGAGGGTTCAGTCGCGAGGGATCCCGAAGAGGGCTGCATCTTGCATGTGCTGAACTCAACACGTATCAAAGTTCATGGGGGACCGGCGTTCTAGAAGGACCTTATTGTTGTTATTATTATTTATAAATCCATTAAATACAAGGTACAGCTAAAAAAGTTACCGACCATTGCCTGTCGTCCCATTTGTGGAGAGGAAATATATCCTCACACACACACTATCATGAGAGTCCTCACGGACCAACATGTCCTTGATCTTTAACAACGCCCTTGCTCGCGTTCAATGCTCGCTCGCGTGAAACACGCCATCTTGTCTTGTCTCTTCCTTCCTTCCCTCTCTGGATCACGCCGTCGTGCCCAGCGCCCGCCCACAAGTCTCCAATACCAAGAACCTCGAAACTCTGATCTCTTTTCGCAATTCCCATTACTACTCACTTTGGCATGATGCCCAGCATCGCTCGTCTCGCTAACCCCAGTTTTATTCCTTGTCTTGTCGGACTCCTTCCGGCCCAGGGCTCTCACGAGGACGCTCCGGAGGAAGTCGTCGAGCATGGCGCCAGGCTGGGAGTACTCCTGGTCTTCCCGTCGCAGCTGTTGACGTCGTACCGGCTATTATTACAGAAACGCCGGTTAGCACTGTATACCCAGCCCGATATCTTCCATGTCCACTGCGGAGTGGACTGATGCCTGCTACTTACTATCCCCCTCGTTTCCCACAGTGGAGGTAGTCAACCTGCATCATGATGGGTATGCACAGCGGAGACGTGGTGGTGGGTGGGTCTGTCGTCGCAGGTGCTGCGTCGGTTGCGCTGGCGGAACTCTCGCTGCTGGTCGTCGTGCTATTGAGTGCTAAGGTGTTGTTCAATCCCGACGACCCGGTTTCTGTCGCTGCTGCTTCGACTACACGTGCGCCTGGCATCTGATCTGGTCGCATGAAACGAGGGCTCGCGTTACACAGTCCAGCGACGCTGAGCGCAGTCAGGAGCAAAGTGAGAGTGCTGCGAGACTGCATCTTGTTCCAAACTTGGGGTGAAGAATGACGAGCACGATTGGCGACACGATAACCGGTCAGATATGGAGTTCGAAGGTAGGTGGTGTTTTCAAAAAGCTAGTATGGTGTGTAAGATTACTCGAGAAATGCCGATCTACAGGCGGGAATGGATCGTCTCTATATCGAGTTTTCCTCTCACCCTCCAAGCTGAGAAAATGTTCTAAATAACTCGAAGATTACAGTATTGGTTGTCGACCGCCATCGCCGATCGAAGCGTCAGTATGCTCTGAGTGTGCGCAGTTCCAAGGCGATCGGAATGCTGCGCTCCCCGAGAAGCGGCATGCTCAGCGTGGTGGTTAGCAACACATCTCAGGGCGATGCTCTAAATCCGTTGAAAGACGACACACACACACTTCGAAAGGAAACACTGCTACACGACCGCTGAGACAGACAGCTTCGATACGATGATGCTATCATTCAGCCGCGTCTCATCTCGCGAAAGAAGGTATTGCCACAGCTATCCTGGAATGCGACAGCTAGCTACCTCGCGATATCTCCCGCCGAACGCCCAAAGGACCCATTCCAGATCCGCTGATCGCATCTTTATAAGACAAGTTAACCGACGAACACATGCGAAAGAAGTTTCCAGGATCGGATAGCCGACGCTTCGATGCGAGATACACCCAAGATGGAAGACATCCAGAAGTTCCAGAACCATAGTTCTTTGGGTTCAGGGAGCTTTCCGTGCAGCAGTTCTTCCTTCTATAGCAGACGAACTAAACGCTCCGTCGGGGCAAGAAAGTCCGATATGGTGTGTTGATTATGAAATTCTCAGCGCAGCTCAGAGTCTCCGAACTCTCGTTTCACTTCTTCAAGCAGCGATGCGTCGGTTAGAACGTCAACAGCAGTAGCGGCTAATGCTTTAGCAACTCTCATCGCGCGCTCATGCCTACAGCACTTCTTTGTCAGTTTCATAGGTTCAACAAAACCAACAGTGGCAGCAGGTAATCGAATGCATCACATACGCGTCCTCGCTCCTTGCAGCCTTCTCAAAATCCGCAGTGTGTGGCCCGCCACCCTCGCTCTCAATCCAGAAGTTCGTATGCAAGCTCGGCAAAGCATGAGAAACATTACCCTGATCCGTACTGGCTTGTGTGACCTCCATGTAGTCTGGAGATATGTCCCCGCCGAGCGCAACGAAATGTCGCCTATACGAGCTGCCTAAAGCTCTCGACGGCACGTGGTCTAGGTAGGAGTATCTGCACGCCGATGGATTAGCTCAAGGTGTTCAGCGAACGGTGCCGGAGAGATGGATCAGGTTACTTGGATGGCGTGATGTTTAATTTAGCTCCTGTGGCTACTGCTCCTGCGGTCAGGCACTGGATGACCCTTACTTTGAGAGCGTCGAGACGGGCTTTTGTTGCCGATCGCACGACGAATTGCCCGGAGGCGTAGGCGTGGATGATATTGGGTCGGAGGCCGCCGTTGGTGATTTGGCATTGGATGATATCGCCTGGCTGGGTTTGCTGGCGCAGGACGGAGACTGCGTTGTAGGCCGTGATGAGGGCGTCGAGGGCATTGATCTGGCAGGGTCGGTCAGTCAGGGTTGACGGACAACCTGTTCGGAGGACATAACCCCTTCCCATGGACGAGCAGCGGCGTGTGCTTCTTTGCCAAAGTACTCAACCTTCATGCCGGCGTAAGCTGCTGTCCTCACCAGCGCTGCATCGGGTCCTATGCCAGGGTGCGCCATCAAAGAGACATCCACGTCGTGATCAGCGTACGCTCCAGCATTGAGGAGACGAATCTTGCCGCCGCCTCCCTCTGCGCCAATGGCAATCAGCTCCAAATTCCATACCATGACACACGTAAAGTCTCACCTTCAGCCGGCGTCCCGAACAAGACAACCTTACCGCCCAAACGCCTCTCCACCATGACATCCGCTGTAGCCAGCGCCGCTCCAACAGATGCCACAGCAATCAAATTGTGCCCGCAAGCGTGTCCGAGGCCAGGCAAAGCATCTGTCTCACAAGTAGGGTCGTCAGCCATCAATCAAAGGAGAGAGCAAGAACCTTACCATTGCATAATATTCGTTCTCAAAATTCAGAGTTTAAACTCACCATACTCAGCATTAAACGAAACCACCGCCCCCTCTCGTCCACTATCAAACACTGCCACAAACGCCGTACCAATCCCATAAGCCGAAGGCGTCACCTCCCACTTCTGACCTTCGTGTTTCTGCTCGCTGATAAACTTCGTAAGGGCTTCGTGCGCGATGACCTCTTTGTTGCGGACTTCGGGGTTGTCGTGGATTGTGAGGCTGAGGTGGCGGAGCGAAGGGTTTAGGGAGGAGATGTAGTTGGAGATGAGGGACATGTAGTCGGCATCGTCGTTATTGTTGTTGTTGTTGGTGGTAGTGGTGCCAGTGTTGCCGTTGCTGATGTCGGAGGATCGGATATCGAGCATATTTGGATGGTGGATTGGTACGATGCCGGAGTTCAGAGCGTGGGTGAAGTACTGCCTCTCGCCTCCAGCTAGGTTGATGGTGATGCGCTTGGGCTGATCGTTGTCCACACTGTGCCAAGCTGGCGCATGAATTATCGAACAGACGAATCCTTGTATCATATGATGTATCCGGTAAATGGGTGCATTCATTCAGGCTTGTTGTGCAATGGACCAAATGGCAGCGTGACCCGTCCGTATCATCAACAGGTGGGGTCTGTCTCGGCTGGATGCCAGCCCGGCTGCATCAAGAGATGGAATAGGCACTTGAAAACGCCAACCGCGCTTTCTGAGCACTTTACACCACCTTCGACAGAAACACGAACTATACAAAAGGGCAATAGTCTTTTGATTGCTTACAAATATGGCTAGAAACATGCGTTTCGTGTGATTTTCTTCTTACATTGGTATATCATCTAACCCCAAACCCTAGTGGCCGATTTTTGTCCAACGTACAAGCACGGATTGGATCCAGACGAAGCGTATACATGTATGTAGATCAAACACTCATCAAGCCACTGTATTCTGAAAACTACTCGGGTATCTATATCATCATATCAACAATTCAAAACAGCCTCCTCAAACCAACCTCTCCCCCTCCCCAATCCCCCTCAACTCCCCCCTACAACTCCGACAATACTCCTCGAATCCCTTCCCCAGCACCTCCTCCGCCCTCTCCCGCTCCTCGCCCTTCTTCCCTTGCACCATCGCCTCGATCCGCGCGCACTTCTTCTCCTCGGCCCTTACCCAGTCTTCCCACTCCGCGAGCACGACGTCGCGCTCGACGCGGTTGACGACGCGCAGCGCGACAAGCAGATCGTGTCTGTAGCGGGCGATGGAGTCGCGGGTGCGGGTGAGGCGGCGGCTGACTTGGTGGGAGGGGTTGATGGAGGGTACGAGGTGGTCGCTGAAAGTGGAGCGGCAGGTTCGTGTGTTGTCTGAGGGGGAGGAGGAGAAAGCGGAGAGGGTGTCATTGTCTATTGAAGGGGCGATGAGGGTTTCAACGTCGGAGAGGAAGATTGCTCTGCTCATTGAGGGGTTGGGCGTGACGCCAAGGCGGGCCATGTACTTGCCGGCGTTGCGCTCGTTGTACCATACTAGGCCGTCGCGGTAGCTGTGCCAGCTATTGTAGAGGACGCTGGTCGCTAGGAGGGCGACTAGAATGGTGTGGGCGGTGAAGACGCTGAGAACACCTTTGCCGACGCCGAAAAGGACGTCGACGACCACGTTGAAGATGCCGATCAACCTTCTGAATGCATCGTCCATGATTAGGCCAAGTAGGCTCTGCTTCTTGGGACGCTTTGAGCCCAGCCCAGGCGCGACTGTAGCCATGGAGCTTGCAACTTTCGTGTCGATTTGAGGCACCTGAATCTGCTGGCCAATGCTTCCGAAGATGTCGACGGCCTTGTTCGTCTTGCTGTGCTTACCGAGCTTGGCGACTTGATCCATGGCAACGTTCGTCAAATCAAGAGCATCAGCTTCGAGGCTGTTCAGAGCCTGCGCCTCAATCAGATTGCGGAAGTACGTCAGGCTTGGTGGCTTCGTCCATCGGATCTGCTGGTATATCGCAAGTTTACATTTAGACTTTGCCGTGTGGGTGATGACCAGCTTTGTCGCCAAGTTCAGACTGTCGGCATACGGCAGGCGCCATGGGTACTTGTTGTTCGTGACCACGTAGCAGAGATGGTCATTGTAGATGTCGACAGCCTGTGCATCCGTGACGGGCTTGCTCTGTGTCTCACGGGAAAACTTTCGTGACCACTGACCTGAGCCTTCCTCCTTCACCCAGGGTGTCTGCACAATCGTGTCGCCCCAACGATTGCAATACAGAAGCTGGAAAACTGCACTCTTGTCGCCAAACATGACATGGAACAATGCCTTGGCAGATACAGCAAACTCTCGCGAGATGCTCGCGTGCATTCCCTGAGGTGCATAGATGACCGCCTGGTTGGGCAGCTTGAACTTCTGAATCTCCTTGCCAGTCTTTGCGGGCTCGCCATAGAGGTTGCCATCGATGCGAAGTGAGGTCGTCAAGTTTCTGTGGCGACTCACATCGGGGCTGCCCATACCTGCTTCATCCGAAGGGTATCTGACATCCTCCCAGCTCTCGACGCTCGAGCTACGCTTGGGAGCCTCGGTCTCCATCTTGATGAGCGTCTTCAGGACTTCCTCGAGTTTAGCTGGAATATCCGCTTCAGTGTTGTGGACCAGATAGCTCAAGCGACGTTGGAGTAGTCTCAAAGGTTCAAGGAAAGTCTTGATCGTAATGCGTCGAGACTCATCAGAGCGTGATGTTTCCTTAAAGTGTAAGTAGAGGAAGTCGCAATCTCTGCCTGGTGCTGCGGTAACTTCTTCAATACTGCGCAGATTCACGCCTGTGATCAAGACCAGACCGAGATGGTTGCTGTAGAAGTATATTTCCTTGGTTGTGACAAACACTCTGCCTGGGAATTCTTGCTGCTCATTTGGATTCCAAGCGGCTCTGAAAACCAAGACAACCTTTTCGGAAGCTGGCACAGATGGGAAGAGCATCTTGAACTGTGCATGCTGGGCCTTGAGAGGCACAGGATAGTAACTTGGGTAGTCTTCTGACTCTTCAGATGGAGTTTTGGACACGTCGGCAGCCGCGACGTCGTTGGTTACACTCAGCGTCTTACGGTGAGTGGTCCCACGTGCAGGTGCAATACTATTACCATCAACATTTGGAGGAGAAGAAACGTCGCCCATGCTGTCCATGATTCCGGAATCGTCCTTAGAAGTGCCGCTGGCCTTGCGTGCCTGTAAGTGGTTTGTTTGGTCCGACTTAGAGTCGTCTCCTAAGCGGTTGATGTAGCCCCAATTGGTGCTGCCCCACAGGTTGGCGAGTATCCCTGAGGGCATGCTTGAGCCATCTTCGCGGCTGATCTTGATCTTTCTTTCACCACTGACAACCACTGCCGTGTGGCTGAGGTTTGTGGGTGCAGGTGGATTGGCCAATGTCGACGGGGCTAGTGAGCTTGCTGGAATTGTCATGGCTCGCCTTGGGCTTTCAGTGTTGGGAGGTGGTGCACCGGGGCCGACGGGCAGGATGTTGTGGCTGGCGCTGATCAGGCTTGCAATGCCACCGGATGTGGATCCAGAGCTGAGCTGCCCAGAGCCTGCAGAGCGTTTGTGAAGATCCAGCTTCGAGATGATGCGCTCTCTAGTTCCTTCCACTGGTTCACGTTCCAGGCTTGTGACTCTGCGGGATGGGTGGACATCAATGCTAGCACGGCTGCTTAGAGGGCCCATAGTATCTGCGCGCTCAGGCAGTAGGCCCAGCAAGTCCTCACTATTCTCTCGCGCATGCCTGTCCTCCGACTTGGCAGCGAACTCTGCGATCGGTGGGCTGATGGCGAAAGCCGGATCGACGCCTGGAGTAGTCTGATTCGCCTCGGTTGACGCAGGATCCTCGAAAGCCTTGCGCTTTGCAAGATCGAACGAAGCCAGCCATTCAGTCAATTCGCCTTGTGTCTCAGCTTGCAGAGTGATAGTGGTGTCTCTGGTCTTGACCTCGAAGCAGAAGCGACGTTCTTCCTGGAAGGCAGGACGGGCGTTACAAAGAAGCACACCAATCTTCTCACTTTCTTCGACACCGCCAGATCGAGTACCCTGGATGAGCCAGCCGAAGATGCCGTTCTTGACGAAGAACCATCGGCGAGACCATAGCGTGCGGGTAGGTTTGCCCGTCAGTGTCTTCATGTATAGCCAGCCCTGCTTGTCTGGTCTGCTCTGTGGTTTCGCAGTAGCAGTTGAGCTTGTTGCATTTGCCGCTCCTGTGCCGAGGTATGGTACCGTGGATGCGCTATAATCCTCGAGCTCCCTCGAAGGCCGCCAAAGCTGTTCGGCGCTGTCCTCAATCTGTCGACGAGCAGTCACCAGCTCGCGCTTGAACGCACGCTCGGAGTTCTCCATTTCTCGGCTCCAGCCACGCACCCTCTCCATTTCGGAGGTACCTTTTGCGAACATGGCCGAGCTGGCCTCTCTGGAATTGCGCATCTCCTTCCACTGTTCGGAGAAGACCTTGACAATCAACTTGTCGAGGGTGGTCCGTAGTTGAGGAGCAAGCATGCAGAAGTCCATTGCAGACTTCAAGTACGCTCTGCGAGCCTCGTGCACCTGGAAAGCATCCTCTCGCAGCGACGATGGCTCCTTGCTCTTGTTCTGGCCTAGGTAGCGTGAGATGACGGTGTCGAAAGCCTTCTGATTGCCTTCCATCGCACGCCTAGCCTCCTTGAACTGCCTCAGATCAGTGCCGAGGAAGGCCTTGATCGGGTCTACCACCGACGTGTCATATCTCTTCATCCCCTGCAAGGTCTGTTGCCAGAACTCGCGTGCGCCCTCCCCATATCTCGTCAAAGCCAGCAATGTGTAGTCGTGATCCAAGACTGCCTCGCTAACATTCGACGGTGGTGCACTCTGCGCGAGAAAGGAGTTTACCAGCGATTCGAGAGACGAGACCTCAGTGACTAGCTTGGAGGCTGCTCGCACGTATCCGTCCAGCCATTTTTCTATGATCTCGACCTGGTCGGCGAAGTGGACGGCAGTCGCACGGAATGTCGGTGAGTCGAGAGCGGCTTCTTTGAGGCCGACGGGCACGAGGTTGAGTGGTCTCTCGACTGCCTGGACGGAGACTTGGCCTGGAGCATTGTCGACCATGTTGGTGGGTGTGTGAGAGGTTGTGGTGAGACGGGCACGAATCAATGCTTACGCCCGCATGCTGTGTCGGGCTTACGGTGACGAGTAGGCTTCGGGCTAAGGAGCTTTCGGCGATTATTCCTGAGTGAGGAAAGGATCTAGTGGTGACAGTGTACGAGGACAAGGGTAAGAGTAACAACACGTGTAGACGGTTGTGGTAGGAGAGGTTGCATACAGCAGTGATGTAAGATGGCTGCGCGTTGTCGCCTGCCCTGAGCGTGCGCTTGCTTGCCTGCCTTCGTCACAAGCGCGCGCATGTGAGCCGAATCAAGATGGCGAACGACGGACAGCTGAACGATAACAGGATAATTGCAGCTAACGTGCGTTTCACCAATCGACATGGTTGAGTCCGATGAACCGTGCGCAAAACAACTTCTCGAGTAAGCATCTTTGAAACGACTACCGTGATCTTGACGAACAAGGCCACCAGTGGAGCTCCCGTCGACAGACAGAGCAGCAGCAGATAGTCGTGACCCTGATTGTTCAATCTGATAAGATAAGGCGAGATCGATGCGCTCATCACCTCGCCATCAATCCTGGAGCATGTGAAGATGAGGTGAATGCGATGGAGCTTCTCTTGCTCTAACCATTGTAAGCATATTCACATCTCACAACCATGAACACACCCTCAAGAGTACTCTCCCGAGCTTCAAAGCTATCTGCACGCAACGCGACATCACATCTGCGCCAGTTCCAGACAACCCCGTCAAGACAATACGCCGTGCAATCCCCAGGTGCACCAGCAGTCGAAGTATTCAGCTCGCGCACCAAATGGCAACACAAAGAACGCGCCGCCGCCAACGTCGAGCAGAGCCGCAAGGTCGACTACCTGCGCGATGAAGTCGCCGCCCGCCTCTGCGACCGCCTCCTCGACATCAACCGCTCCTTCCCCAAAGCCCTCGACTTCGGCGCCAACGCCTGCAACATCGCCCGCATCCTCACCGCCCCGAACCCAGACCCGTCCGCCGCAGGCAAAGACGCAGAGCCCATCGCCGCCCGCATAGGCAGCATCCACTGCGCCGACACCAGCCCTACCCTCCTCTACCGCGACCAGGCCGAGCCGTTCAACAAGCAAATCAACATCACCCGCGAAGTCCTCAAGAACCCAGAGCACCTCCCCTACGAGCCCGAGTCCTTCGATCTGGCCATGTCCTCGCTCTCCCTCCACTGGATCAACGACCTGCCCTCCGTCCTCACGCAGATCAACACCGCCCTCAAGCCCGACGCGCCCTTCATCGCCGCCATGAGCGGCGGCGACTCGCTCTTCGAGCTGCGCGGCTCGCTCCAACTCGCCGAGCAAGAGCGCCTCGGCGGCATCGGCACGCACATCTCCCCCTTGGCCGACGTCCGCGACGTAGGCAACCTGCTCACGCGCGCGGGCTTCAAATTGCTGACCGTCGACGTCGACGACATCATCGTCGACTACCCCAGCTCGTTTGCCCTCATGTCCGATCTGCAATACATGGGCGAGGCGAACGCGGCCTTACGGCGGGAGGCGAGCGGGATTCGCAAAGATGTGTTGCTGGCTGCGGAGGCGATCTATAGGGAATTGTACGGCGAGACGCAGGAGGACGGCAGCGTGACAATCCCGGCGACGTTCAGGACGATTTACATGATTGGGTGGAAGGAGAGCCCCGATCAGCCGAAGCCGCTGGCGAGGGGAACGGGCGAGTCGAATTTGGTGGATGTGCTTGGTGGTGGGGGGAAGTTTTGAGGGAGGGATGTGATGTTGTAGAAATAAAAGGAGGGATGTTGGAAGATACCAGGGTATATATGTACAAGCATACGAAGGGAAGAAGCACGCTGCGGCGGCGTAAATGCTCCAGGAGGAAAATCCCCATGGCCACGAAGCCATCATCCGTCGCCCCGTCGCGTAAACGAGGGCCGTCGTCTTCGCAACGATAAACAGCGAATGGCATTGCAATCATATTTCAACGGCAGTGTAATAGTAACATAAAGACTCCCGCAATCAAAGGAGCATAGGAGGGTATATTCTGTAAAAACCAACAAACAATAACACGAAGAACTACAACCCAAGCTCATCCTCACTCATCCCATCCAACATCTGCGCCGGCAACGAAGTCCTAAAAGACGAAGATGATAACGACCTTTGAATTCGAACCCTCTTCGACCTCTTCCGCGCAGGTGTAAGAATCCCAAGCTCGTCCGTGTCGACACTCACACTTCGTGATCTAGTCTCTTTCTCGACCCTGCTAGTGTTGGAAAGACTGAACGAGCGCTTCAAGGGTGCGTTCTTCGGCCGTGGTAGAGGTGCCTGAGCGATGTTTTGCGCGAGCAGAGCGGCGGCTTTCTTGGCGCGTTCTTCTTTGAGGTGGACTTGTTTTGGGAGAGCGGGTTTGAGGAAGCCGGTGGGTTTCTTTTGCTTCTCTTGTGGTGGTTGGAGCGGTTTGGGAAGTTGGTGGTTGGCGGAGCGCTCTTGGAGGGCTGGGCGTGTTGGGAGAGTTCTTGTGTCGTCTGTTTGTGGTGGTGATTGGATTGATACGATGACTCTTGGTGATAGCGGGAGGATGAATGCTGATTTGTTGGTTCCTTTGTTTGGAGTGAGGAGCTGTCTGGGAGGAGGCTGGGCTGGCAAGTTTGGTAGTGGCTTTGCCATGGGTGTCGCAGCGACCCATTCGCACAGGCCTTCTTCCCACTTGTACCCAGAGACTTGGACGCGACGGCGTGGTGTTTGTGCGGCGTTGGTATCTGGACCTCCATGGGTGACCGCCAACCTGCTGTTGAAGAAGTGCTCGTCGATGTCAATTCCTGTCTTTTCACGATAAGCAAAGGCGACTTCGAAGGCCAGTCTGTTGAGGGTGCTGCGGTTCTCGTCGCTGCATTCGAGTGGAGGAGTCATCAAGCCTGATGTGATGATAAGAAGCGATTCAAGCTCGTCTGCGTCGCTGAAACGATGGACGTGTTGGGCCACATCCACTGCAAATTTGACAAATGCATTTTGATGGGCGGTTGTGGAGTTGACTAGGGAGTTCAGAGGCGGATTTATGAATGTAGGTATATTGCTTTGCGATGTGAGTCTTAGGAGTGTGCCCGCCATGACGAAAGGATGGACTTTGGCGTTGAGCTTCATCGCGATCGACGTGAAGTGGCTCTCATCGGCAAGTGCACCCCTATCTGTCTCTCGGAGTTGTGCAATCGTGATGGCAACACGATTCACGACCGCTGGGAGATCGAGCTCCGGGTTGATTGAATCTACACCGCCAGTCTGCGCAAGCGCCAAAGATGTGAGTAGACCAGCGAGACGCCAGAATACAGGGAAGATCGTGGTACTAGAAGAGGTGCAGTCTTCAATCACGGCTGCCTCTAAGTATGCCAGAGCAGAATCCTGACCAGGACCACGGAGCAAAGCGCTGATCATATCTTTGAGAGTGGCACTGCCAGGACGTAAGATGTCGCCAAGGTTGACACATCCTGACATCAAAAGGTCGGTGTGGTGTCGTAAGAATAGCTCTGGAGCACTGTGTGTCAATCGAAGTTCGGTCAGTTCTGCCAATGCGATGTGCGAGTCTTCAACCCTCCCCGACTTGATGAGCTGGTCCCTGCTGATCCATGTTTGCAATAGCGAATCTGCCTCGAGAAGTGCGCCATGCTTGCTACACGTAGCCACAAGCTCTGAGATACGAGTATCTTTGATCAGGCCTTCTTCAATCGCTGCGCGCACATGACGCAAACCATGCGAGCGGACAACCTCACGCAAGCCGGACCAGCCACCACCATCATTAGTGCCGAGGCTTTCCAGTTCACCGTAGATGCTTGAAGTAACATTCTCGTCTTCCTTGCTCTCATCATCCAGGTCTTCGAGCTCAAAATCAATGTAATCAGGAACCCGGCGTAGACACGCGCCCATCAAAGATCGAGCTCCAACCCTCTCTGTGGCAGACGCCGGACTAGTTGCTGTCAGGAGATTGTCAAACGCTCTGACAAGATTCCGCTGTGCTTCTTCGTTCCTCGACGCCAGCTGCACAGGGAGCTGAAGCGTCTTCTTAGGACGCTCATCAGCTCTGACAACATTGGGACATGGCTTCGCAGCAGAAAGTGGAGCGTTCTTCAGGAGACGCTTAACGAACGGCGTGGAAAATCCTGAATCGGCCTTGGGCGGCGCAGGTTTCTGTCGTGATTTGCCACCGTAGGTCCTGGACGAAGTCTTCGTTTCTCCTCCGGGCACCCATTCAGGATCAGGCGCTGATGGTTTGCGATCCTTTCGTGGCGGAGATGCATCCTCCTCTGATGGACATCGGCTCGAATTTCGAGATGTTTGAGCTTCCCGCACCGAAGAACCAGCTGCACAGAGTTTCGACTGTTTCCGTAGGATATTGACCCGAGAAGTAATGGTTCGGAGGAGGCGGTTGCATCGCGCGGCCGTCCATGGAATTTCCTCGCGGAGAGAGTCCTGTGGGACCCTTTTCCGTTTAGGGGCGATGCGCTCTGCGGCTTCGCTGGTAGTACACTCCCAAATACTGGCCAGTCCAGCGGTAAGATGCTCGTTATATGACATGCTTGAGGTTATTGGTGCAGTAAGGGTATTTCATGCTGTTCGAAGTTCTTGGTGGTCTAGGTTTGACGCTGCCGTTGTCAACAAACAAACAAAGTTGGGGAAGCGTTCTCTCTGGTTTCGCCAAGGCTGTGCCGCGTATGTATACTGTACAAGCTATACCTCCACCACTTCTTCGGACACTATGCTCCTTACTTGTCTGACCTCATGTCTTTGGTGAAAATGAAATGAAGCATGTTGCAGATTCCACACGGCTCGAGCGATTTTTCTTCAGCTGTGATCTGTTACTTGCTGACGTGTGCCGCAATTCAACCATGCGACATGGGCCGGAGAAGCCTCCCTGGTTCAGGCGGATGCGCAGGTGGGCTCAACATAAGTTGCTTAATTGCATCGATCTTACTCACGGTCTGTATCGAGTCCCGATAGATGATACGCTAGGGCGTGGCTTCATTGATGGTCGGAAGGCTCTCTTCGTCACCACCACGACAACTACATTTTGCAAACGACCGGATCAGATCAATCAGGCTGACGGTACAACCATTTCTCGCAACGACCCAATTCTAACGATAAGGTAATGAAGGACGCGGTATCTTGGCACGACGTGCGTAGGATGCTGGTCTAATACCTTGACAAGTTAGGTCCTTGACACGAAGCCGCTGCCTAGACTTGCGCATCGCGACTTCCTTCTCGGCAGGCTTGTGGTACCTTCCCATTCTCGCTCGGCTTCACCAACCTAACTATAGGCCTCTTGTCCATCTGGTAATTGCATCTCTGCACAACTTCAGCTCTACACCTCCGTCATCCGCCAGGTCCGAAGCACGAAGAGATCGCCGAAATAACTGAGCTTTGTTCGTGACAGCGTGCAGAACAATGCCTACGCGCACTCGCAAACAGCTCACGGCGGGAGCAGACCGGCCGATAAAGACCGATTCGGATGCACTTCTTCCTCAACAGGATGCACGAACTAAGTCTGTCCTCCTCAGTCTGCCCCGTGAGGTACGGCAGACTGTGTTGAAATATGTACACATACCCTAAGTGTTCGACCAACGCAATTCGTACCTAAACATCGTTGAGTGTCCCAACCCTCCGACATGACGAGCCTCTGTCTTGTGTCCAAGGAGATGCATGCTGTCGTTCTGCCTTTCCTTTACCGAAATTTCGTCTATCGCTTCAGATGCTGGAGCATTGTCTGGGTGTCATCTTCGTTTCCGGTCACGCAGGATTGTCACACACCAGGGCTCTCAAATCCAAAGAACCCTACCCGGTGTGTCCAGGTTTCAACTCCGCGAAACACCTACAAGCTCTTTACAAGTTGCTTGCCTTGCTGCCAAAAACTCGCTTCGTCTCCGAGTAAGCAGTAATGGGCGTTTTTTGATAGGCTGGATTTAATCAATGATACAGGCTCTCCACGACTGCAACTGTCAACGATCAGCTTGAACTTCTTCTGCGCATCAGACAGCAACACTTGACAATTCATCAGTATCTCAGTCTCCCGCCAGATGCGTACTACCATGTTCCAGCAGTCGATGAGGTCCGAAATATCACATCTTTGCAGCTGTTCTTGGAGGGTCGCAAAGATTGCGCGAACGCTGGTTCGCTACTCGGGCACATGAATTCGGTCACAAGTCTAGCTATCACGCTTAAGGCCCGACACTTCGGTGGAATAAGGGGAGGTGCCTCTGAAAACAGACCGACATATTCGGCAACACAGCATATGTGGGAGTTTCAGTCGAGAAAAGCGCCGTCAAATATTACGTGCCATGCTCGGAAGTTCTGGAGGGTGCCCAGGAAGACGATTTTCTTGAACGCTGAGGATCATACGCGTTGAGCACATTCGGAAGCAATCTGCTCGACCCGGCGGCGTTCCCTGCGCCTGGGTTCAGAACTGAGGACTCCGATTTACGTTCATCAGCTCATCTATGCCGTGACGCCTGGAGTGGCTATTGCTTGTTCTTTTCTTTTCGTAGGTGCGATGATGAATGGTGCGGAGATGGATGAGAGCTGCAGGGCAGACGGCGCGTGATGCTGCACGCTCGCAGCAGGGTCTGTGCTACATACATCATTTCGGTGGGGCGAGCAACGGGTTGCGCATTGATCAATTGGGGGAGATACGTCTAGATTGAGAGGGGAAGCCGGGCCTCCGAGCAAGATGCTGGAGATTTGCTGGAGATTTGCTGGAGATATGGAGCGTTGTGATCAGTGCCATCTTGATCGTAGCTCACTGCCGGTCTCACTCGTGCCAAACATGCAACCACGAAATGTCTTAGACAGTCGACCTGCACGTGGATGTGGGAACTTAATTGGCAAAGTTTGGTTGAGCGGACGAATCACACGGAAATTGCCTTCTGCTGTGCATATCCATTTAGCTGCGCTAGCTGTGCCCCGAAAGGCAGAAAGTGGAGGTGCGGAGTACCTGGGAGCTGTCAAGTATCTACGTACCGGTCGCCAGCGTGACAATTCGCCTACACTTTGCTATACCACTTTTGCTTTTGCTTCGCCCGGCGACTCTCGACCTGGACACACGCCAAAATGGCAATCGATGAGGACGTGTATTGCACGGTATGTACACATGATGCTGCATGGAGAGAAATTGGCCATACTGACTGCCGGCACAGCTCGTAATGAGCGATGCATATCTGCCAGGTACCGTAAACAACAACTCTTAAGTACACATCGCTAGCATGACTGAGACGTGAACAGGCGCCGCCGTACTCGCACACTCTCTCCGCGACTGCGGTACGACGAGGAAGCTCGCGGTACTCGTTACGCCGGATACGTTGCGACACAGCTCGCTCGAAGAGTTGAGAGTGCGTATTCACCGATACCAGGCAACTTGTCACGTGCTATACTGACACCCGCCCTCCCAGAATCTATACGACTATGTTTTGCCAATCGAGCGACTTGCGACACCCAACCCGAAGAACCTCTATCTCATGAACCGTGCCGACCTCTTGTTTACATTCACGAAGATCAACCTATGGAGACAAATACAATTTAGAAAGATTGTGTACATTGATGCGGATGTTGTTGCGCTGCGAGCGCCGGATGAGCTCTTTGACATCCAGGAAACCTTTGCTGCGGCGCCAGATGTGGGCTGGCCAGATGCCTTCAACTCTGGTGTTATGGTGCTGTCACCCAACATGGGTGAATACTGGGCTTTGAAGACTCTTGCAGGCGCAGGGGATAGCTTCGATGGTGCTGACCAGGGTCTGCTCAACCAGTACTACGAGCACAAGCCGTGGAAGCGGCTGAGCTTTACGTACAACTGCACGCCCTCGGCCAATTACCAGTACGAACCCGCGTACCGATACTACAAGCACAAGATCAGCATGGTCCACTTCATCGGAGAAGACAAGCCCTGGAAGCGTGCAAGGAATACAAGTGCTCCTCCCAGCGCACACCAGGAACTCTCTGCAAGGTGGTGGGCTGTTTACGACAAGCACTTCAAGGTTTCCACGAACGAGTACACCGCAACTGGCCGACGACAGCCTGAGTATTCTGCACCTGGCCGACATGAACCTGTAAGAGCTGTACAGGCCCAGGTCACGTCCGAGCCACAGAGTACTGGGGATGTTTACTACGCTACTGGCTACCCTGTTGAAATAGCACAGGGAGCTCCCCCACCTCCGGAGGCCACCGTCAACAGCACGGAGATGCCCTTCACCGAGCCAGGCGAGCCCGCCGAGAATATCCAACAAGGTATCGCCGAGCCAGCGCCTACAGTCGAGGTCAGGAAGTTCTCAGCACCGCACATGGAATGGGATGCTACGCGCGCCGCTCCTCCTGCCGTTTCGAAACCAGAGGCCTTCAACTTCCCTACAGAAGTCTACCAATTCAGCACCGACCCTCAACCCTTCCAGCCACCTCGCTCTTACCCGGAGCCACCCAAGGATATGTGGTTTGAGATCCCCAAAGAGAAGCCGAGGAAGCACGAGAAGCCACCCCCAATCTTCCCATGGGAGGAACGTGAAGTCCCGGCACCGACACGTACATTCATCGAAGACCAACCACCCTCGCCTGAACCGGAACCAGAATCTCCACCGCTTGAGATCTCCGACGAATTCGAAGTGACACTAAGCGACAATGATAGACCAGTAACCCCGACGATCAAGATACAGGAGGAGCCGTGGGCCAAGTTCGGCAGTGTGAACAAGAATGCTTGGGACGATGACGAGGGTATCGACCACTACGTGCGCGCCTTCACATCCTGGCAGAAAAACCGCGGTAAGCCGCAAAAGACCAAGGAAGAGCAGCAAAAGCAGGAACAAGTCCTGTCGCCGACCGACGAGCCCGATACTATTGAATTGGTTGACAAGGTGCGCAAGAGGAGGGAAAGTCTGCTGCTGACTGACTTCCCGACTGCGATCGAAAGGCCTAGTCTTCCTGTTACACCAGCGCCGAGACGAAGGAGCACGTTCTGGGGCGAGGAGAGGGAACAAGGCATGCCTCCTGCTGAGGGTGTGCCCAATCAAGCCGACTGGGTAAGTATAAGCTTGGTGGGACTTGCATTTCGCCAATCTTGCACATGTATCTGTTGCACATCGCTTTCCGACTTCGGCTAACAACATCATCAGGACCCCAATGCGCAGCTTGACGCTCTCCGCCGTCACTCACTCATCGGCCCGTCAGATCTGCAACTTCCGAACAAGAAATCTCTCCCCGAACGAGAGATGCCTTCTTCTTCCGCGCCCGTCGATCCGGAAAAGCTAGGCCATCCAGTCGCTCTTACTAGGGGTGCTGAGGATGGTCTTGCGAGGGAGTCTGCGAATGACAGCACTGTGGAAGCTTCTCGTGGGGTCTCTTTCGCCACTGAGGAATCCCATACGAGCGAGAATGTGACACAAGAGACGACAACAAGCACCGTTGGCGGATCAACCTCAGCCTTCGATTTCGCGCAAGGAGTCTCTTCCACGATAGAGGAAACTCCTGCGACTGAATCCACTGCACGAGAGAAGACCACAAGCACAGGAGGCGGCCTGTTCTCTGTTCCTGACTTCACACAATCCGCAGAGGCGAAGGAGGAAGAGGTCTTTAGCCCGAGTGAGGCTGTCCCTAGCGCCACGAGTGACAGCGTGCAAAAGCCTACCGCATAAGTTGAGTCTGCCGCTACGAATTGGGTGACGATGTGGTGATCTCTCTTCTCTTTTCCCTTCATATTATATTCTATCTCCATTGACAGTTGGCCGGTATGACCGAGGAATGCCCACGATGTTTTGCGTTCTGAGCGGAGCACTCTTTTTCTGTTTTGGTTGAGAGAAAAATATACTCCTCCTTGTCTCTTATCATTGTTGTATATAATTTGTTGATATGAGACAGGTAATATATATTCCTGATTTACTCTTCGCTTCCTTGATTTAAACGCGCGTGCTGCCTGTCGCTCATCACCTATCTTCCCGCAACTGCCAACGGGGTCTTCAATCACAAGCCATTATGTCTTCCTTGCCATTTGCCACCGCGACCATGCAAACTCGTGAGACAGAAACCGCGTCCGTCGTTGCCGTAGCCATTTCCGTACCCCTGCCTGTGCGCAGGCTGCACCGTGTCGCCAAGCACTCTCTCATCATCAACAGTCACCGTCCCATTCACCGCCAAGGCATGGCGATAGAAGAGCTCCGTGTCTCCAGCGCCTTGCGCCCCATAGCCGTCATCAGCTCGAATACCCGACAGAGTCATATCCTGCTCCGTAGTCCCAAAACTGAAAGATTTCGACGCCGTCGTGTTCGCAAGATACGTCGCGCTCCCATTCTGCATCGTAGTAAGCAGCGAGCCCTGGAACGCCGGCGCAACATTCACGAAAGCTTCCACCGCGGTCGGAAACACCGCTTGGCCTATAGTCTGCACCGTCTTGACGCGGTCGACGTTCGCGACGATGGAGATGTTGCTCCCCGGAAGAGTCTCGTAGTCGGAGTATGCGTAGATGTTGTAGGTGAGGTCTCGCGCGTAGCCGCTGGAGGAGAGGTCGTGGCCGGTCGTTGTTTGGGTGTTGATGGCTATGTTGCCGCTGGCGGTTAGGTTGCCGGTGTTGGTGAAGGTGCGGTTTTGGGACCAGGAGACGGTTTCGGGGCCGGAGGAGAGGGCGAGGGTTGAGTGGAGGGAGAGGGTGCGGTGGGCGCGGACGGTGTAAAAGAGGGTCGAGTTGGTGTTGTTGGGACCTGTAAGGTAGGAGGTTGTTACTTTGAGGGCCGGAGGCGGCTCGATAAGGCGTGGGCCTTGGCCGGTGGTGATGTGCCCTTCGACGTCGAGCCAGATGAAAAGCTTCCCTGTGACGAGCCAGTAGTCGTCTGTTGTTTCGGAAAGCGACGCTGTACCATTCCCGTTGTCATTCAGCCCGCTGACGCGGATCTCGAAACTGTGCGCGTTCCCATCGCAGAGCAGAGGCAGCCAGGGCGTGATGTCAATTTCGTCTTCTTGCAGGTCAAAGGCGTCGATGCCGACTATGGGACGCCAGAGGCCGGGTACCACGCCGCCTGTGAAGATGATTGGGAAGGGCCAGGCGACGCCTACTAGGGAACCATCGATGAAGAGTTGAACTTCGCGGAATGGGGAGTAGCCTGGAAGAGTTCCGGACTGGGGGAAGGTTTGGGTTGAGGATTGCGGGACGTTGCTCCACCAGAACTGGAAGATTTGTTAGGTCTGTCTGGAGATTGGGTTACTTTGCTGATGACTTACTTCTTCGTTAGACTGGCCTGTTGCTGCGACGGTAAAGACAGCTTTCTTAGTGTTGCGTGGGATAGTCAAGCTGCTTATGGCCTTGTCTTGTGACAGATCGAAGACACTGGCCATATCTTCGGCAGCTTCGTTTTTGGACACTGGAAGGATGAGATCGGCTGGCGTCGCAGAATTCTTTGCAGTGAAGAATGTTGCCGTGAGGGTCACGTTGAATGCGCCTGTGTAGACGTCGTCAATCAGATTGCCTAAGTCGAAGATGAGTTTTTGATCGTGTTTGAACAGGGAAAGATAATTCGTCATGTCCTGTAAGATCAGTTGGACGTGGTCATCTCAGACTGAACAGAAGAACTCACCTTGAGGTACGTCCATATAATCCCGTTGGCAGTAGGCTCAGCAGTGGAAGTGCGGAACACCTCGATGTTGCCAAAGAACACAATTCCAAGTCTATCGAATTGCCTCCCAGCGGAGACAACTGTCAAATTCCAAGTCACCCTATTGAACTTGCATGCCGGAGGGGTGTAGTTTGCAATGTAAGGCTGGCCATATGAGTATCCAAAGGAGTGCACAGCCAGGATTTTCTTACAGATCGTCTGATTGTTTTCATGACGACCGCCATTGGAATTGTTGTTATCATCCGTGATTGTTAAAGCACCGTTGTTGGTTAACGTAAGTACGGGAGGATGTATCTGGAACACCTCCAGCAGGGAGTCTGTCGGTGCTCGTCTATAGCGCTGTGGCGAGAGAGCTCTTGGTGGTGTGATCGTAGCACCGTCGTCCTGAGGTAAAGATAGCCAATGATCTGAGAACCACCACACCGTAGACAGCACAATGGCAAGCGCTATGGCAGCTTTGAAGATGCTGTATCGGGCATGGGAGACCACCCAACGCCCATCATAGGCGCGATTATTATTTTCATCTTGGTCAGAGGAGTCGGGCGAGACCTTCTCGCATCCTGCGTATGTACGATGTGCTGTCGGCGCATGCATCTGAGGGTGGGAGATGGACATCGTTGGAACGAGCGGCTGGAGCTCGCCCGCTGTCGATTCCCGCCCCATCGTATATATCTTCAGAGGCAACAGGGGTGCTCAGCCTAATAGTGCTTTCGGGAAACTCTGCAGATTGTACGCCGTGCTTGCGTGTCACGAGGTGGTATCTGGAAGACGTTGAGGTCGATCGCTGGCTACCGCTGGCGCATGACCCCAGAGTGGTGCAATCGCTTGCATTCACCCGAGGGCTACGCGAACCGCAATCACTGGTCTTAATCGAAGACCTGCCTGAACAGGTAGGATTTAATTGCCTGCGCTCGGAGCTTAATTTGCTTATCGTTGCTTGAGTTGGGTTCATCGAAGTCTCAAAAGCTCACAAGTGATGACATGCAGTGAACTTGTTCAGTATCGCTGCGAGATGCGAATGGTTCGAACGCATCATCCGCAAAAAGGACTATAGGATATCACAAAGCAGTTTGTCTATAATCGACTATGATGCAAGTTCGAGTTTGCAGCGCATTATGTTCGCAACTAAAGGAAACGTTCATATGTATGTGACCTTCGGCGGACAGCTGCAATTCCAGTGCATAAATTTACATACGATATCTCAACCTCACTTGAAGCTCTTTTTTCCGGGTGCTGATATCACAGCACACAGAGACCTTGGTGAGCATGTCACCAATAATATACTATTGAGAACGTGACACGGCTCCTGATTCTAACGTGCTGGTCCCTCAGCCCATGTCTTTTTTGACAATATAAACACTATTGAGAGTCTATCGCTGGATCCGCCATCACCACCTCAAGGGCGGGAGGGCGCCGAGATCGCGCTCAGCGAGGACATTCTCAGCCGCTACGACGCACTCATGATCTAGTGCCAGAGCCTGATCAACGAGCAGAATGCTCAAACCGCTTGGAAACCCTAAGCTACCTCGAATGCCGGTATGGTCGTGTCGGCAGTGACAACCTCAGATATTCGCTGTACACGCCGTTCAGATACTGATCAAGCTTCATACTCCTTCTTTATTCAGTACATTACAACTGTTGTGCGTAGAACGACGATGCGCTCGCTCTGGTGGATGAGATACTGTTTAAGAGATAATCTTTTACAGCATTTATCGCGCTGGTACCGTCATGCACAGAACGATTATACTCTCACTTTCTCCAGTGAGATATCAATCATGAGCATCTAGTGTGTCTATAACTCCAAGCTGGTGCCATTTAGTATGGCTCTTGCAGTAGCTATAATGACCATTGAGAAACCGTCAACGAAACACAGCTGCTGCCATTCCCGATACGCAAGTACCAGCAACGACAGACTTAAGGATACTCTTGCAAACTATCGAGGTACTCGTTGTTGCACATTCTCAACTGTGTAGCCAGTGTGCAATGATCAACGTTTGCAAGCCCATCCTTGCGATACTTTGCCAGTGAGATACCCGATTTTGCACGTCTCGGTCCCCTGTGGCATAGGTGCAAGTACCATCAGTGACAGGCTTATGTTTGTGAGGTGTTACCAGTGAGATACCAATCGTAACACTTTAGTACTTGTGTAGCTAGCATGTTGCGGCGGTTCAGTATGGTCCTTGTAACATTCACACTTACCATTGGAATGCACGAGTCCGTTCCTGCGTTCTTCTTGGCATCAGTGTTGATACCAGATCTCCCAGTAAGGAATTACCATTGAGATCCATTGAGATGAATCATATCGCTCTTGGGCGGTTTTCTGCAAAGGTGGTAGTACCTAAAAGGTCAGCAAAATAATCACTGATGCGGACCAGTAAGACACTATTGAGGACCCTTGATCGGTTCGATCGACCAAATGATATTGCCATTAGGCATAGTGTCAAGAATAGCCTCGCTTGCCGTCGAGATATCTGCTATCGATCGAGAACGTCGATGTGTAGGCAAACAATAGGCGGATCGGCTTGTTGCCGCGGCGGAGACAATGAGGTCTGAATTTGAAGTCAGCGGAAGGACAATGAGTAGCAGTGAATTGTCCACTGTTCGCGTGACACGTGAACAGTGAAAATGACTTCCGCGGTTTCCTGGTTGCCTGCACGCGCTCCTGCCCCGCCTTCAGTGAGGTAGGTCGACAAACTCCGCCCACTTTACCCTCCCTCGCTCTTGCGACTTCTTCGACACCACCCACCCACCACACAGCAAAAACAGCAAAACACACAACGGAAATACCATCGGTTCCGATCACAACACTACCACCACCGCCGCCCACGAGAGCACGACCGCAATCATGGATCTCTTCTTCGTCGTCCGCGCGCTCCAGGAATTGCTCTGGATTGTTTGGATAGACGAGCCTTCCGCGCCGTTCTACGCTCTGAAAGCTGCGCCGCAGTATGTCGCCCAGCGCATTAGCGCACCCTCTTCCAGCACCGAGTTCGTTCCAAACACTGTTCCCACCAGCCCTGTCCTCGCCAGCACTGTACCCATCATAGAGGACAGTTGCCTGGTGAGCGACTTCACCTCGACCCTGTGGTTCTGCCCGACTGCAACCGCAACTGCGACCGCCAGCGCCACCACTATCACAACCTCCACAAGCACTCCGATCTTCTCGCCGAGCCACATCCCAGAGCCGGTGGTCATCCAGATGCTTGCGCCAGGTCTCCCCATCACTGCCGGTCTCGGCATCACTGCGCTCGTTGTCTTCATCGTCGCTCTGCTCATCCAGTACGCATTCGACTTGGGACAAGTGAAGGGCGCGCAGCGTCCTGTTGCACCAGCCGAGGCGCCTTTGAGCTGCTCTGAGTCGATCGTGGCCAGCACTTCCTACGACTGGCACGACTCGGACTCTCTCGGTTCAGTAGGACAATTCGCCGGCCAGGAAGGTCTGTTTGACATTGTCTGGACCAAGTGGCACGACGACTACATGCTCCAGCGCATTGACAAGCTCGAAAGCTATGCCAGAGAGCGCAACCTCCAAGCCGAGATCAGAGATATCAACGCCGCTTGCGATGACAGAGAGAGCATTCTCCGCAACGAGATCGCCGCTATCAATTCTGCACGCAATGACAGAGAAGACATCCACCAAAAGGAAATGGCCACCGAAAAGCGCAGCCACCAGAATGAAATTGAAGACATCAAGACCAAGCACAAGAGAGAACTTGCCGCTGCTTCGGCCGATGCAAACAACCAGCGCAGAAGACTCCGCGAGGAGGCCAAGAAGCGCCAGGAGGCAGAAGACAAATTGGAGGCATACATCAAGGCTGGCATGCTTACAACTTATCAGCCAAAGCCAACGGCAGAGACATCGCCACAGGATGTCGCGCCCGGCGCCGAAGACCAGCTTCCCTCTTTACTTGCGGCGACCGAGAGCTCAATTCCAGAGCTCGAGGAAGCGCTCCCTGTAACAATCCCGAGCCCGATTACAGAGGCCGAGGATAAGTTGCACGCTGAGACTGAGGGCCTTTCAGAGGCCGAGTCAACAAACAGCACAGAGCACGAGCAGGAGCAGGAAGAGGAGAAGGAGGAGAAAGTGGAGGAGGAGGAGGAGCCTCACAACTCTGGGACGCCTCTCCCTGGACCCTCTTTAATGGGCGAGGGAGCAGAGCAGATTCCCCAAGACCAGGAGAAGGGCTTAGCACAGGATGCACCCGTTCCGATCGAAGAGCCGGCGGCTGCTACACAGCTGACCGAGCCTGAGACGGCTCCTGGCCCTGCTACCAGCGACGATGGTGCGTCCGAGGCACCTGTTACCACAAGGGTCCTGCCGGAAGAGCAGACCGGTGACGGGGAGACTGAGGAGCCCACGGCTGTAGAGGAGAGTGATGAGGATGAGATTCGTGGCACTGCTGCCGGCGATGATGGTGCTTTCGTGGCACCTGCTAGCAAGGAGAGTGACCAGCCTCTCCCTCCCTGGCATTCCATGCTCAGACCGCATGGTACACTATATGTGCATCGTCATGGGGCAGCTGCTATCGGAGACCTCCTTGATGAGGTTGGTAGCATGGGGATATCGGGACGTGTGAAGTTCGCAGACGACAGCACCTCTGCCAACCTTTTTGAGGCCTCGAAGATGGTTGCCCGTCTCCTCTCTCCAGAGCCTCCCAGCGCTGTCGCTGACGACTCTGGCGACGAGATGGAGTGCGAGACGTCCGATGAGACATCGTCTTCCGGCCACATGGTTGTCGACCACGAAGGTCCTACCAACGACCCCAGCGTCGGGCAGCCCAATCCAGTGTCCGATGTGACATCGTCTCCGGACGACATGGACACAGACGACAACGATGCCACTGCCAATGATCCCGGCACTGAGCAGTCCAACTCAACCGACGAGATAGATGGAGACTCTCCTATGGATGATGACAGCAGCGAGAATGCTGCCAAAGACTCCGAGAACGGATCTTCAAACCGAGCCGGAGAGGAGTGGCTGGGCTCTGACATGGTTCAAGACGGTGGGAATGGTACTTCCAACGGAATCGGGTATCAACTCAACAATGCTACTCCGGAGAGGGCGCAACTCGCTCACCAGACTTATGGCAGCGGTCAGGTGCTCTCGTCCCAGAGCAACATCGTGCCAACCACCGAGATGGCGCAACCCTCTCACCAGGCTCGTGGCAACAATCAGGTACCTCCGTCTCAGTCCAACGACGTGCCCCCCATGGAGACGGCGCCATCCACATGGCAGCGGTATAAGAATGCGCCTCCGCCCCAACTCGTCCGTCCACTACCCGGGAGCATTCCTCTCCGTCCTTCCAGCGGTCCTATCAAGTGGAATCTTTCCGGGCCTGCGACCATCTGGCGTCCACTACAATGGAGAGGTGCTATCGAGTGGGACCTCTCCAGGCCTCCGACCTTCCCGAGACCATTCAGAATCTCACAGCCCGCCCAAAAGCCATTTTCCAACCGGCAGGGTCTGCCAAAGTTGCGCGTATTGGCCCAGCCGTCTGGGAGCAAAGTGGCCGCCCAGGGCTTGCAGAACACACAATCATTCAAATGGCAGCCACCTCCGCAACCCGTAACTCAGGCCAATCCTCCCCTTGCATCTCCTCCGAAAGACCGCCTCTTGGTGAAGGCAGTTGCGATTAATACCTGGGTCAAGGCGGCAATTACTTTGTGCGATCTTTTGGAACGTAGCCCAGAGGAGGGAGGAGTAGACGCCAAGTCCTTCAGAGTGATGAAAAATGACCCCAACTCAGAGATCTCAAAGATCATCGCAGACACGGCATTGACCGCGACATCCCTGGAGAGCGAACTCAAGCAATTCGATATGACGATTGATGCGAGGACAGTGCTCCGTTTCCTCACTCTTCGAGAAGTGCTGTCCATGCGTGAGAAGTGCAAACAGCTGATCGAGAGCAAAGGCTGCCCCGAGCTTTTTGTGTTTTGGCTGCAGGACATCGACCGCATGTTGAAGGGGTTGAGAGACCTGGTGCCGGAGTCGTCCACGCCACAGGCACAGTTCCAGTCACCGAGAGTCAATCCTCTCCTTTCCCCAACATTCAAAGACAAGCCTGTCGACGTTGCAAAGGAGATCTTGGCTTGGGTGGCAGATGCGAAGAAGAAGTGCCACAGTTGGGAGTTTGACCCAGAAGAGGGTGGAACAGACGCCGACTTCTTCAAAGAGATGAACGACGACGTGTTCTCACCTTTGTGCACGATCTTTATCCAGATGGGAGATGTCACCAACTACCTAGAGCATGAACGCGAGACGGGGTCCCAGTCGTTGTCTGCGGCGAGTTCATATTACCGATTTAGAGTCGCTCCGTTGGTAGAGTCGATGCGTGGGCAGTACAAAGAGCTCGGCGCGCTCAAAGAATGTCCTGAGGTCTTCGAGCATTTGCTGATACGTCTCGACCGAGTGCTGGAGATATTGGGCAAGCTGAAGGAGGAATCGTCCACACCACCGTCACAGCGCCAACCAGCGGCACTGAGCACACAGCAGATCCCACCGCAGCAACCAGTTTCGCAGGTTGGAAATCCTTCCCTCCTCGCTACACACCCTCAGCCAGCTGTGCAGGCCACACAACAAATCCCACCGCAGCAAACAGCTGCGCAAACTGCAAATCCTCTCTATTCCTTTGACCCGCCCTCTAGTGCTGCAAAGGAGATCAAGAGATGGATGAATGATTACAAATCAACAGCTCTCCCGGCGGTGGTCCAACAGATGGCATGGGCCGTAGAGTACATTCGAAATCGCAAGTCGGTGTCTGCGGCGAACCGCGTCTTCCGTGGCTGCCTTGGAGACGTAAACAAAATGCACCAGTATTACCAAAAGCTGGGCAACGAACATCCCCATTACCCCGTTTTCGCGTCTCTGGTGGAAGATATCAACCGAGTCTGGGATGAGTTGAGAAAGATCAAGTGAGGCGGAGATGGTCCCGGTCTCAGTCCGCGAAAGATGAAGCCACGCACCCGAGACGCACTTTTCCAGACGTCCCGGAAGGCTGAACACGAACAATTCTTTCTTTGGACATGTTGGAACGACCTTCGGTGTTCTTTGGTCGCGGTCCTTTCTTTGTCTGGTCTCGAACAAACAAATGGAGCAGCCTTCGGGCCCTTGTTTGGACATTGTTGCTGGTAGAACGTTGTTCAGTTCCCAGGCAATGTCCTTACCCAGATCTTGCGATTCACTTGTGATGGAAGGTCTTTATGATCTCCCGGGTGTCCCAAGGGTGCTCCTCTGGCCTTACATGTCAGCAGAGAGGGACCGGTGGAATAATCATGGAGGAGCCTGGTTTGTTGGCCTGGGCTTGGAAATTGTCTTTTGAAGGAAGAAGAGCCGTTGGATGGTCGAACGGTTCACGGAATAACCCTCAATGTGGAGGAGGCGGATGGAAATGGGAGACTGATGGAGAGCTTGAGCAATCGCCCTGTGTGCGAAGGAGTTTGAGCGATGCTTGTCTGAAGGAAAGACGAATGAAAGGGCGACCCATGGAGCAGCCCTTCTTGTGGCCTGGGTTTGAGCGCTGTCTGTTTGTAGGAAGACGAATGGTTGGACAGTTGACGGAGGAGCCCTTATTGCGGTCTGGTTATGAAGGTTGTCTGACTGGAGAAAAGAAGAGCGGTAGAATAGTTGAGGGAGAGCCCTTTTTGTGGCCTTTGTATGAGCATTGTGCTCAGTCGGCTCATTCGAGGGGAAGTACCTGTTAGACCTACCTAGCAGGCTAGTCGGTACGACCCTCGTGGGACACGAGCGCTCTGTGATATACATCGGCACATGAATAAGGTACCTAGGTATCTCCCATAACAAAAAAAAGTAGGTAAACCAAAAGAACATCCCTTCCGATTCTCAACAAACACGTGACGCGGCTCAATTCCACACACACGGAAGGAAGGACCGATTCGGCACCCCAAAACCCATTACCGAGGCCGATCCTGGGCAAATCCTCCCCCCACGCGCTTGCTCCCATTTTCCCCACCAGAGGTCAGCAGTAGCCCGTAAGGCGAGCGAAGCAAGCTCCAGCCCGCCCAACACAACTGTATCGTCCAGCCACGCACGCACTAAACATCGGCTTAGCCATTGCTGAGCCCTTACCGCAATATCAACCTTCGGCACAGCTGGATTCAGGTACAGTCGCTCGACTCTTCCACACAGTACCTCTCTCTCTATCCTCAGCTTCCTCCAACGTGATCATGTCGTTGACCATCCTCCCTAGACGAGTTGCTCTGCGCTCGGCAGCAGCCCGCTCAACGCCATGGGCTCGCCAATTCAGCACTGTTGTCGATGACACATTCTCGCCTGTTGCTCCTGCTTCCGCTCCGCCGCCTCCCCAGGCCCGAAAGGGAAGAGTCCTCGAGGAAGCTGTCAATGCTACGGCTCCTCGATATGACTGGACCAAGGATGAGATCCGCGAGGTCTACAACACGCCGCTCATGGAGCTTGCTTTCCAAGCGGTATGAATTATACTTGTAGCCATTGGGCCTCATGGGCGGTTGGGACTGATGCAGTTTCAAGGGCACTCTCCACAGACGATTCCATTCGCCCTCTGCGGTGCAGATGTGCACGCTGATGAACATCAAGACGGGCGGATGCAGTGAGGATTGCTCTTACTGCGCGCAGAGCTCGAAGTATGACACAGGTATGTGTTGAGGGTTGTTCAATGATCATGTGTCGATCTATTGCTGAGACGTTGTCCAGGCCTCAAAGCAACAAAGATGTCCTCCGTCGAATCGGTTCTGGAAGCCGCAAGGATCGCAAAGAGCAATGGCAGTACAAGATTCTGTATGGGAGCTGCATGGCGTGACATGCGTGGCCGTAAGACAAGCTTGAAGAACGTTAGGGCCATGGTCGAGGGTATCAGGGCACTGGACATGGAGGCATGCGTTACCCTCGGCATGATCGATCAGAGCCAGGCCGATGAGCTGAAGACCGCTGGTCTGACCGCGTACAACCACAACCTGGACACCAGCCGCGAACACTACCCGTCCGTTATCACAACACGCAGCTACGATGAACGCCTTGCCACTCTCAAGCACGTTCGTACTGCTGGTATCAACGTTTGCTCCGGTGGCATTCTCGGTCTCGGAGAGAAGCCAGAGGACCATGTCGGCCTCCTCTACACAATGAGCACCCTCCCCGAACACCCCGAATCATTCCCTGTGAACGCTCTCGTCCCCATCAAAGGCACTCCTCTCGGCGACCGCGAGCGCATCAGCTTCGACGCCATCCTCCGCACAATCGCCACAGCCCGCATCGTCATGCCCGCCACCATCGTCCGCATCGCAGCCGGCCGCACCACTATGAGCGAAGCCGAGCAGATTCTTTGCTTCTCCGCTGGCGCGAACGCGGTCTTCACGGGTGAGAAGATGCTGACGACTGAGTGCAATGGCTGGGACGAGGATAAGAAGATGTTTGATCGTTATGGGCTTAGTCCTATGAAAAGCTTTGAGCGTGGCGGATACAGAGACAGCAACTGGGGTAAGGTGAAGGAGGCCGCGGCTTTGGAGGCTCAAGTTCCTCAAAAGGAAGCAGTGGCTGCTGCGGGTGCTTGAGTGAGGAGAGGACTGCATTATTCATCATAAAGGCAGATGGAGGCTGGATAAAAGATATGATTGAGAAAGCGCGGACGTTGTGCGAAACAATCGTAACAAAATAGATCGAAGACCGATGATCAAAATTATGATTTTCATTCAACAGATCGATGTGCCGCGTTTCCTGAGGTTGTGTGGAACACATTCCATGTTGGTCTTGTGGTTGCCAGATCTGGTCGTGTGTCAATTGCAGGTATATACCAAAATTGAATATCAATCTTTTGGTATCAGTATGTTGCATGCTATTTGCAAATCAGGATACGACAACATTCTACGTGTACTAGTAGCTCGTGGTTCATGACAATCTTCATGTATTTGTACGAAGGTGATGCTCGAGTGTTTGAGAATCTGCTCAGATTGAGACAAGACGCGTATCAACGGCTCTATCGTCGAATGCACACTCCTGCAGGCCCTTGTATCATAAAGCTGATAAGAACACTTCGAATAAATACAAATATATATATCTACTGCCCTTTTGTGGGCTCTCACCAGGAGACAGGTCAAACATATGTAAGCCTAACACTAACCCTAAGACTCACGATTTCAACCAAGAGGAAAATAGAACGTATCTTTTGCAGTTTCCGTTGAAAAAATGACTAATCTACTTAACGGAGGTCATTGGATGTTTTTGTATAATATATCTACAGTTTAGAAACGACGAGCGGGTGTAAGTGAGGTGGCTCGCTCCTCGGTGGGAATTGCTGGAAGGAGAAGGAAGGCGCCACCGAGGCGGCGTAAGGCTCACAAGCACCGAATCGAATCGTCATTCGAGATGTGAAGTCGAGACATCAAGCGCATTGCCTCCCGCCATCGCTCCACCCACCATAACCACCACCAACACCACCGACTACCACGATCCTATATACGTCCTCTCACATTGTGCATGGTGGCGTCGCAGTAGATCTTCCTACTCCACCCCTTCCTCTACCGCCACCTACACCTCACGCCCACTATGGCGTCCGCTCTGCGCCGCCCACAGCAGCTAACGCGCTCGTCGCGCCAGCTCCTCGAGGCCGCCTCATTATCACGAACCCTCGCTCGCCGCCCGGCCTCGATTCCTCGACCTCTTTTCGCATACGCCCGCACCCGCCAGTATGCTACCCAGCCGGAGAAGGATGGCGAGAAGCCTAGCGCTTCCGCTCCCGGCACGGAACACCTCTACAACAAGAGCTCGCCTATGTCTGGCTCACAGCCGCCTGGTGGCCCCAAGAAGCCTGAGAATGACGGAAAGGCAAAGCTCTCAAAGGAAGAGGCCGAGCAGCTCGACGAGATGTTCAACTTGGTGAAGAAGGGCATGCCCGCTTCAATGGCGAAGGATGTCGACAAGTTCCTGGACAAGATTAAGAACGAGGGAATGCCCGAGGAGCTAAGAAGGACGATCGACGAGACTGCCAAGGAGGGCATGTCACCTGCCAGAGCCGCCACCTTCTGGAGGCTGACCACACAGATGGCGAGACAGACTGTGGAAGAGGCAGCAAAGACACAAAGCACAAAGCAGGAAGAGCCCAAGCAGCAGACATCAAAAGACCCTGGCCCTGGCAACAAGAAGAAGGATGGGAAGAAGAAGAAGGCAGACGAGCTCTTCCCTGGCATGTCTGGTCTCAACTTCGACCTCTCACAGTTCCTCATCAGCGGTTTCGTCGCATATCTGATGTACAGGCTATTTGTGCCCACCGAAAATAGCAGGGAGATCACATGGCAAGAATTCAGAAACACCTTCCTTGACAAGGGACTGGTTGAGAAGCTCATCGTGGTGAACGGCAACAAGGTCAGAGTGCACTTGCACCGCGAGAGCGTGGCGAGCATGTACCCTGAGTCGCCCGCCGCTCAGCCTGGCTTCCACTACTACTTCTCCATCGGATCGGTCGAGGCTTTCGAGCGTCGCGTCGAGGAGGCACAGAACGAGCTTGGCATCCCCAATAGCGAGAAGCTGCCCGTCAGCTACTCGGAAGAGGGCAGCTGGGCCAACACACTCTTCGCTTTCGGCCCTACACTTCTGTTCATCGGCGCAATTATGTACATGAGCAGAAGAGCAGGTGGCGCCGCTGGTGGCGGAGGCGGACCTGGCGGCATCTTCGGCATGGGCCGCTCAAGAGCTAAGAAGTTCAACATTGAGGAGGGCGTCAAGACCAAGTTCAGCGACGTTGCTGGCATGGATGAGGCGAAGGTGGAGATTATGGAGTTTGTTTCCTTCCTGAAGGAGCCTGCGAGGTTTCAGAAGCTCGGTGCAAAGATTCCTCGCGGCGCCGTCCTGAGCGGTCCTCCCGGTACTGGTAAGACCCTTCTTGCCAAAGCTACTGCTGGTGAATCTGGTGTGCCCTTCTTCAGTGTTTCTGGATCTGAATTCGTTGAGATGTTTGTCGGCGTCGGTCCGTCGAGGGTACGCGACCTCTTCGCAAATGCAAGAAAGAACACTCCTTGCATCATCTTCATCGACGAGATTGATGCCATTGGAAAGAAGAGAGGCAACAACTCAATGGGTGGCGGCAACGACGAACGTGAGAGCACATTGAACCAGATTCTTACTGAGATGGATGGTTTCAACACCACTGACCAGGTCGTCGTGCTTGCTGGCACCAACAGAGCTGATGTTCTTGACTCTGCTCTGATGAGACCAGGCCGTTTCGACAGACATATCTCGATCGACAAGCCCACAATGGAAGGTCGCAAGCAGATTTTCGACGTCCACCTGAAGAACATCACAACAAGTGAGGATCTCGAGCAAGTCAAGGGTCGTCTCTCTGCACTTACTCCTGGTTTCAGTGGTGCAGATATCGCCAACTGCGTCAACGAGGCTGCACTTATTGCTGCTCGTGGTGCGGCCGAGAGCGTCACCATGACCCACTTCGAGCAGGCCATCGAGCGTGTTATTGGTGGCCTTGAGAAGAAGTCAATGGTGCTCTCACCTTCTGAGAAGAAGACTGTCGCCTATCACGAGGCAGGTCACGCCATTTGCGGTTGGTACTTCGAATACGCCGACCCTCTACTGAAGGTTTCCATCATTCCCCGTGGCCAGGGTGCATTGGGTTACGCCCAATACCTACCCGCTGGCGGTGCCGATGCCTACCTCATGAACATGAAGCAGCTCATGGATCGCATGGCCATGACTCTTGGCGGACGTGTGAGCGAGGAGCTCAACTTCCCTACCGTCACCTCTGGAGCCTCCGATGATTTCAACAAGGTCACTCGCCTTGCCACAGCCATGGTCACCAAGTGGGGTATGAGCCAGAAGGTCGGCTACATGTACTGGCCCGACGCTTCCGAGTCCGCCGACGCCCAGTTCCAGAAGCCCTTCTCCGAGGAGACCGCACGCAACATTGACAGCGAAGTCCGCCGTATCGTCGACGAGGCCTACAAGCAGTGCAGAGACCTGCTCGAGGAGAAGCACAAGGAAGTCGGCATCGTCGCCGAGGAGCTGCTGCGCAAGGAGATGCTGACCAGAGACGACATGGTTCGCCTGCTCGGCCCCAGACCCTTCGACGACCAGGGCGAGTTCCAGAAGTACTTCGGTGGCGGCCCTGCTCCTCTCGGCGGTGGCTCTACCGAAGCACCTTCACCTGGTGGCATTGGCGACTCGTTGCCTCCCAAGGAGGGTGGCACCAACCAGGGTGTTCCTCCCGGTTCTCAGGGCGCTCCCGTCGGCGCCATGTTCAAAGATACCAACCCCCGCGTGTAAAAAGCGGAAGGTTAGCCTGTAAGGACATCGGAGGCGCGTCATTCATGTTAGGATAGCATTGGGCATCGCAAGGCGTTTTTGGCGAGTCAGCTGGGTGGGAGACTTTCCTTATTGTTGATATTTGACTGTTAATCTCTTCCCAATTCACAAACTCAACACATCAAAAAGCTGAGGTAGACTGGCCATAGGGACCTTTTGTGACGGAACCTCTTGTGATGGAAAGGTTTTTTATTTTCCTTGTGTGTTCATTGTCTTACTTTAAGATAGAGAAGATACTCCACTACGAATATGTACCAAAATTTGATCATTAATTTGGAATTTGCGGTTGGATGCAATTATAATTATGTTGTCTCAACCATCTTTTGGTCAATTCATAGTTGGCTGGTTCTAATTGTTTTCATCATAGCATCATCCTGAACTCATTAACTACCTATCCCATCCACCCTCACCTAACAACAAGCCTCCCCCTCGCCTGAATATCCAACACAGACTTCCCAACCATAACCCCATACTCCCCTCTCTGCAACACCCACGCCTGCCTCGCCACATCCCACGAGCTCATATCCCTGCGGTTAAGCTCGAATGTCACCTCAGCCTCCTCGCCCGGCTGCAGCAATTTCTTTTCAAACCCGCGCAGCACGCGTGCGGGTCCCCCTGGGATGTGCAGGTATAACTGTGCGACTTCGGCGGCGCTCACGGAGCCTGTGTTTTTGATGGTTATGCAGACTTTTGCGGCGGGTTGCCAGAGAGCTGGGTCGCCGCCTTCGGGTTGCACGTGTGTGCCGTTGCCGGCGTAGGTGCTGCCGGCGATGCCGGCGGTTGTGTTGGGGTAGAGGGTGGTTGTGAGGGCGGAGTAGGAGAATTCGGAGTAGGTGAGGCCGTAGCCGAAGGCGTATTGGGGGGTGACGTTGCGAGCGAGGAAGTCCTTGTAATCGATGTTGAGGCCTTCGGTGAAAGGGTCTTGGAGGAAGAAGCCTGTGGTTGCGTTCGGGGCGACGGGGTTGAGCAGGGCGCCGTAGTCGGAGGGTTTGGCGGCGACGGTGTAGGGGAGGCGGCCGGAGGGGGATTGGGCGCCGTAGAGGATGTCGACGATTGCTTGGCCGGTTTCTTGGCCGGGGAGGTGCGCGAAGATGAGGGCGGTGATGTTGGGGTTGGTGATGAAGCGGTCGACGGTGCGGATGCCGGCGTTGTGGATTATGACTTGGGTGTTGGGGCATTGGCTGGCGACGCTGAGGATGAGGTCGTCGGAGGCTGGGTCGGCCTGGGAGAGGGGAGTGTTAGTGGGATTGGCATTCGGTCTTGCAGTCTGGGGTTTAGACTTACGATATTGGGGCGGTCCCAGCCTTCGGAAGCGAGCTCGTTGACAAAAACGAGGCAGACATCGGAGGCAGCATTCACGGTTGGGTTGAACGAATCGGTATCCCAGAAGATGATTGAGCGGTCAGCACGAGCCTTTCTCTGCAGAGCGTCGAGAGGCGCATCGATGAACGCGGGTGTAACAGCTCCTGATCCACCACCTGTGATCAAAGTACCATTATACGAGGCGCCAGGGACAGCAGCACCGTAAGGCTCGTTCGAGAGGAACAGGCGTCCAAGGTATGTGCTGTTGAAGAAACCGAGGCCAGGGACAGTCAAGGTGTTCTCCATTCCAAAGCCCCATCGATTGAACGGTCCACCAGTAGGAGTGTTGCGCTTGGGAGCGGCCGCGTCGTAGCCAAAGACCGACAAGACCTTGGGCTTCTCCAGAGGCAATGCGTTGTTGGTGTTCTTGACCAAGACGTGGCCTTCGATGGCTCCTTGCAAGAGGACCTTGTCGCTCTCAGGATCGCGAGCATCAACAAGCTCATGCGGCGCGAGCAAGTTGGCGGGCATGCCAGTACCGGGCTCAAAGTGAGCGAAACGGAAGTACGGCGTGAGGATACGCATGGCCATGTCGTCGAGACGGGATTGCTCGAGAGAACCGTTGGTGACCATCAGGCTGAGGTTGCCCTTCTGCCAGTATGCACTGTTGGGCATGGCCATATCGAGACCATTTTCGGCGCTGGAGAGGCCAGAGTGCTGTGCGCCCCAATCGGACACAACAAATCCCCTGCGAAGTGAAATTAGGATCATCGTCATCTATCAAATGGGACTGATGTCTAGCAAAGACTTACTTGAATCCGAGTTCTCCCTTGAGGAGACCGTTGAGAGCCTTGGAGTTCTGGCAGCCGTAGGATCCGTTCAGCTGGTTGTAAGAACACATGACGGAACCCGCTTCGGCACGAATAGCATCCTGGAATGGCCACATGTAAAGTCTGTGAACGAAATTAGTGTCTGAACGAAATAAAGAAATGCTGATCGAACATACTCGTGCATAGTCTTGTCGTCAATGTTGCTTGAGCTAGACTGGTTCAGAGCGCCAACAGTAAAGGTGCGAGGCGAAATACGGTTAGTCTCCTGCTCGTTGCCCACGAAATGCTTGATGCACGTGACGACGTGCTTCTGCATCGCGACGACGGACTCGTAAAGCAGAACGCCGGCGAGATAGGGATCGTTGGAAAAACCCTCCCAGTTGCGACCTCCAAGGACGATTCTTCCGAGACCGCCGCCTACAGGTCCGAGAGCTACGTTGGCGCCTTTACGCTTGAATTCAGCTCCCAGGTGGTCTTTCGTTTCGTGGACTAGGTCTTTGTTCCAGGTGGCGCCGAGATGGAGACCTGATGGATAGCCGTTCACGCCATCCGTATTGCGAACGCCGTTACCGTTATCGACTAAGCAGAGGCCAGGGAAGCCGAGCCTGGGGACACTGCCAGATACACCAGAGCATCCGGTAGTCGACGGCTGTCTGTTAGTGGCGTTAGCTGTGGTCATTTCGAACTTTCATGGCCCAACATACCCATATGTGAGGTTGTTCTTCTCCTCGTTGGTCATCTGATCAACAAGCTCTCGCGCTTGACGGTAGGCATCCTGCCACTTGCCATCGCCTGACGTCTGTGGTGAGGGTGCGACTTTGGGAGAGCGTCCGTAAGAGAAGAGGCGTTCCTGGCTCGCCGCAAGAGCAACATCTTCCGCAGAGGGAACAATGGTTACAACTGGGAGAGATTGAGCCGCAGCTGATCCGACCAGAAAGGCAAGACCAAGCTTGCTGGCATCAGCCAAAGATGGAGTGAGCATCGTTGCAAGTCAATTGGATTTGCAAAGAGCTTTGAGGGTGAGGCGAGGTGAGTGAGTGGTAAATAATTATTCTCAGCGGCAGCCGGCGATGCGCCATTTATACCAACCAGGTCGGGGCATTTCTCTAGGAGATCTCAACTACCGGAACATAATATAAGCGAACGCACGAGCATAGCATTGTTAGTCTCCAGCCATGCGGATCATGTCAGTACTTGCCAAGGAGGCCTCTTGCCATAGCGCCATCGAAGACCACAATCTGGATGACATAGCCCCGCCTGGAGGCGCCGTCGAGCAGTCGCCGGTGTAGACTGGCGCGTGCCGATGACCCTCGTGCACTCTCTCGCGTTCAACACGGCTAGAAGTATGCTGTAGTTCACACTTGTTGGTGTGATTTGAAACCTGCAAGTGCGTTCAGATCACTCAGCCAGCTTTCTGTCTTGAGAATGCATTGGCAATCTCCTTCGGACATTCGCCGTACAATTCATGAAAATCTTTCGAGAGAACGTGTACCTGCCACGCAGGGCTAGAAAGCTAAAAGTCGACGATCTTGGAGAATGTGGAGGCGACTTGCGGGGAGCTCGGAGAGAAATGGGAGACGAGAGACATGGTCGGCAATTGCCCATGGGCACCCTCCACCCGCTACTACTACTAGTACTGAGGGCTATGTCATCTCGAGGCTGGTGCTTTTGGCGGAGGCGCACATATCAGGATAGACTCCGGATGTCAACCGGATAGACGTTGGAAGCGGCGTGGTTTGGGTCCGGGTACCGGTCATTCATGACTGCGAAGTCGATTGACCTGGCCTTCATGGGGATGGCGCTTGCTGGCCAGTTCAGTACTGTAGTAGATAGCGAACAATGTTGTTCGACAGGGAGCTTGGGGCCGCGAGCAACACAATCTTTTGGTAGTTGCATAATGCGATCATACCAGCATGCATGGGTGAGTACGGACTCCTCATGCCGGCTCGGCGTGGACGAAATCTGCAATCTGATGGAAGTGGCACCCTGCCAGGGCGGAGAAACGGAGAATACCGTCTCGGTCGCGTGTCGTCCTGACTTCTACCCGTGAGTAAAATGAAGTACCCTTCGTGGTGACAGTGTGACGCCGGGTCACTGATGTGAAGAAGAAGCAAAGATCGAAGATTGGACGTTGCCGCGGCTGCTGGAAAGATCTTCCTTGCTTTCAAGCACGTGGCGTTGACATGGGTGTTTGTTATTGCGGGTCAAAGTACCATGCTTAAAACAAACGAAGATTTCGAACGATTTGCACGATAAGATCACTGGCACAAAACTTTGCCAAAGAGCTGGGTATCACAACCTTTTGATATTGCGTAAGTGATCGACTTGAGAATCTCTGCGAGATGATTCGTCCATTGTATAAAACATGCTATCGAACACGTATTAGCCAGCAGACAACCAGATAAGACTTTGAGGCTTCCTGTGACAGGCGATTCCTAGATACTACTGTGTACGAGTTTCCAGTCATGACCCAAAGCCATGCCGAAATCAAGCTCTGCAGTCTTCTAGCTTTCGATTGTTCTACATGGAGAGGAAATGTCCAAGGAGTGACAGAGCCTCGAGCAGTATGCATGCAAAAGTCCTCTAACAGCTTCAAATAAATGCATACATGGCCTAAAGTCTCCAATCATATGTCATAAGTCTGCACCCTCGAACCGAACATAACCAAAGGCCGATGTCGCATGTGCCCACACCAAAATTCTCGCCACGCGAAGCAACAGTCACGGGGAAAATGGGGAGTACATGGAGAAGGAAGGCAGACTTGCAGACCTGTCAGCCACCTGCACCTATAGTAAGTAGATGGCCTCGATTCTCATTGGAAGAGCCACCTCCGCCGCATTCTGGTCCTCTCGTACTTCACTTCGCCCTAGCTCGCTCCTTCCTAAAGCAGCCATAATCTCCCCTCTCTTATCAACCCGCCAAAGAGCCGGATTCGCAACCAAAAAGGTCGCCCCCCTCCCCGAGAAGAAAATGATCAACGACCACATCCTCACTTTGTCCTGCCCGGACAAGTCTGGCATTGTGCACAATGTCACCGGACTCCTGGCTAAGCAAAACCTGAACATCCTCGACCTGCAGCAGTTCTCCGACCCTGTCTCTGAGCGCTTCTTCATGAGAGTGCACTTCGGCCATGCAGAGAACACAGACTCCCTCAAGGAGCCCTTCGCCGCCCTGGCAAAGGACCTGCAGATGGACTACGAGATCCACCCCGTGTCCCAGAAGCCTCGCGTCTTGATCATGGTCTCCAAGATCGGCCACTGCCTCAACGACCTCCTCTTCCGCTACAAGACCCAGCAGCTCGGCATCGAGATCCCAATCATCGTCTCCAACCACCCGGATTTCAAGACCCTCGCCGAGAGCTACGGCATCGAATTCCACCACCTGCCCGTCACCAAGGACACCAAGCAGCAGCAGGAATCCCAGATCCTCGACCTCATCGCCAAGAACAACATCGAGCTCGTCGTCCTCGCCCGCTACATGCAGGTCCTGTCCCCCAAGCTCTGCGAGGTCATGTCCGGCAAGATCATCAACATTCACCACTCCTTCTTGCCTTCTTTCAAGGGCGCCAAGCCCTACCACCAGGCTTTCGAGCGTGGCGTCAAGATCATCGGCGCCACCGCTCACTTCGTCACCGCCGACCTTGACGAGGGTCCCATTATCGAGCAGCGCGTCACCAGAGCTGACCACGCCATGAGCGCCAAGCAGCTCGTGGACGAAGGTAGCAACGTCGAGAGCCAGGTTCTTGCTGCTGCTGTCAAGTGGTGGAGCGAGAAGCGCGTGTTCTTGAACGGCACCAAGACTGTTGTCTTCAACTAGATGTTATACAAAATATCAAATGAAATCAGAAATTGTTGAGACATCTAAATCGAGGTCTCTAGAGTTGCTCATTGCTAATACTACTGATGGTCAATCGAATTTTGTTGTGGAGCGGGACTCCATAGGTGTTGCAAAGTGCTCGATCGCGAAATACCATGACGAGAGTGAAGAAATT
Organism: Melanodothis sp. VS III C KN 2; assembly: GCA_019775565.1. Classification (NCBI taxonomy): domain Eukaryota; kingdom Fungi; phylum Ascomycota; class Dothideomycetes; order Cladosporiales; family Cladosporiaceae; genus Melanodothis; species Melanodothis sp. VS III C KN 2. The sequence continues at coordinate 1,133,884 of JACWFM010000037.1, read as the reverse complement.
TGCACAAATTTAATCATTGATGACTACAGAGCAGCAGACTACAGAATAACAGGAAACGCACCAAGAAGCCATAATTTTCACAAACGGAGAAACGGAGAAGAAACGGAGGCAGAAAGACGTAGGCTGATAGTATTATCACTATTGTATTTTTAGAGAAAGATTTAATCTAGCTCGATCATTGAAAGACACACGCGATGGTACTGTACACTTTTAAGCGCCCCATCCTTTTGTAGAAAGCAGCAGATTACCTGAACTCCATTCCCAGCGCTCACTGACAATATTGAAAAAAAGAGAAAGAAAAGGAAAGTCATCATTGTAGAGTGTTTTGTGAGCCCTTTTGGTGGGCTGGTTCATCAGTGAAGACGATAGCTTCTTCGCGAAAGTAGTGCAACGCAGAAGAGACGAGAAAAAGGAGAGGCAAGGTTTAAACCATGTCGAGAGCCTCCACGCGGGAGTACTTGGGTCCAGAGTTGTTCTTGGGCTCGATCTTGAACGAGTACGCCGAAGGCGCCCTGGTCGAGGTCGGGCGGGACATGGAGCGGCCGGAGCGAGCGAGCAGACTGGGGCTGTCGCTCTCTCTCTTGTTGCCCCACTTCGAAAAGATGGGAACTGCGCGGCGGGATCTGCTGAGGTAGCTGGGACTCTGCAGCTTGCCGACCCAGAGCAGCTGCTCGTGCTCGCGTAGGTAGCGTTCGGAAGAGAAGGAGTTGATGACGTTGTTGCGGCCCATCATGCCGAGCTTGCGGCGCGAGTCGGCCTTGTCGTACATGCGCTGCTGGATTGCGGCGACTTCTTCCTTACCGGGGCGAAGAGAGAGCTTGGGGCGGTTTTCGGGCTCGTCGGTGTATTCGGCCCACTCGTCGAGCATGCCCAGGACGTTGACTTGGGCTTTGGCGAGGGAGTACGAATCGTTAGGTGCGACGACAGCGGAGAACTTCTTCCAGGTCACGGGATCGGTGACGACACGGAATGAAGCACCGACGTCTGTGCAGACGACTGGCACACCGAAGAGAGCAGCTTCACCCATGGCGAGTGGAAGGCCCTCAGAAATGGAAGAGTTGAGGAAGATCCACGCCTCTTCGAGGACCTTGGATGGGTTACCAAGACCCTTGAGAGAAACGTGATCACGGAGACCCTTGGATGCGAGAATCTCCTTGCACTCGACGGAGTAGGCAGGAGCCTTCTCCATGTCGCCGTAGATGTCGAGTTGGTAGTCTTTGAAGCCCCAGTCGTTGACGATGATGTCGGCGGCCAGAATGGCGTTCTTGATGTCCTTGACGAAACGGACGTGGGACAACATAGTGACTGTAGGGCGCTTCGACTTGATGGTCTCGATAGGCTTGTACCTCTCCATGTTGGTAATGCCGTTGACGACGGGATCGATCTTGCGAGCGTAGGTGTTGCGGTGCATCAGGGAGCCTTCCTGAGTACCAATCTCGACCTCCCAGCCGGGGTTGAAGAAGTCTGCGCAAGGCAAGACGACATCTGCGTAGTGGAGAATCAAAACGGACGTCATGCGCGATAGAGACATCAAGGATGTGCAGACGAAGGGAGAGTCGAAAGACATGGCAGACGACAAGAAGACAGTCACTTCTCTCCAGCTGATGCAATGATCCCAAACGTGGAAAGTGCAGTTGCGCTTCATCTTGCAAAGCACACCGAACGAGGCACCAGCGAAGTGGTGAGACGCCTGGAAGACGTCGGGCAGTCTTTCGGGTACAGGAAGCGAGAAGATGAAGAGGTAACGGTGCCACATATCCAAAGCGTTGTCGAGATGCAAGAGAGTGGGACGTTCAGCGTCAAGCCACTTGGAGATTGGCCTTGTGTTCTCCATGTCTTCGGTCAGCCAAAGCTCATGCCACTTGTCTCGGACAATGTCGCTCATCCAGACATCGGTCCAATGACGGTTCTCGAAGTAAGCGTTGAGATCAAGAAGCGCGCGGGTCGACTCTTCGATGTGAGCATGGGTGAACTTGATGGCACGAGAACACTTGACCAGGCTCGTCAAGATAGGGAAAAAGTTCCTCTTGATATCCTCGTCACGAGTAGCATGTGAGCGACGCTGCACGGCAGCGTCCAAGGAATCCTGGAACACGCCATGAATGGGTGTCAGGTAGTCCAGACCCCACAGAGGCAAGATGGAGAGCGACTGGACATTCCTCTCGATCTGGAACTTGGGTACGCTGTAATCGTTGGCAGCCTCGGCAACAACGTGCCACCTGATGGTCTTGAGGTCGTTCACCATGTCTCTGCGGCAGGCGGATACACCACCACCCTCGATGGGCCAGGTACCCGTGTCCATGGCAATGACGTGGAGGATGTCGTCGCTGTCTTGCATCTGGCTGGCTTGAGTTCTGGTGTTGATTCTAGCATCACCACCCTGACCGAAAGTACACAGATCACTGTACTTGTAGGCAATTGAAGACCACGAACTGATCTCCGGGTCCATGTCAGTTCTGGCGAGAATGGCATCGACTTGAGATTCGAGGTACTCAGAAGCAGCCTTTAGTTGGCCTAGATCGCGACCAGCCCAGTAAGGCCTCAGCACAGGCGCAGCGCGCATGGACACTTCATCCAAATATCTGACTGTTGCAGCATCAATCTCCTTGCTACCCTTCCAGGTCTGCCAAAGATGTGTTCTCGCAAGGGCGGTCGACACAGGGTAAAGCTTGGTGTTCATGCCGAGTGCCCGAGTAACGATGTTTGAGTTGGGAGAGCTGAAGGAGAACAGAGGGTTGTCGGCGATGAAACTGCAGTTCGTAGGCTTCTTGAGCACGGCGAACCAATCGAAGGTGATCATGTCAGGCGTCTCGCTTGGCCTTCCATTGAGAGTAGTCTCGATGATGGGGTGCGATCTGTGCTCGTAGTCCCACTTGCTGTGGTATGAGTCCTCGCCCTGTGTGAAAGTGGCCTCGATGACCTTGGGGTTTGGAATCCATTTGTCAAGCTTCTCGACGCGCTTTGGTGGGGCGACACACCAGGAAACATTGATAGTGATGTGAGCAAGTCTGAAATCGGCACGCAAAAGTTCGTCATCGAACCTAGCGTTCTTGCGGTAATAGTACTTGAAGTCGACACGGTTACCGTCCTTCATATAAGATCCGTCGGTAACATAACCTCTGTCATCGTACTGGATCGAGTGTCCGGCACGCTCACCTTGGATACAGCTTCGTGCAGACGGAAGACTGATACCGGTGGTGGCGCCTTCTTGGTAGTCATAGTTGTAGATGTTGGACACAGTCTCTTTGGTGTACTCCTCGCGACGCTGCAAGAGCATCTTGTCGGAGTAGTTGTTGATGGCGATGAGTTGACCCATACCTTCCGGCTGTGTCTCGTGGCGACCGGAGTAGTGGTAAAAATCGACAGTGCCGTCAGATTGACGTTTGAAGAAACCAGTAGAGGGACCTCTGAGACCATCAATAGTAACCTTCTTGCGCTGGATTTGAGTGCGAATACCCTTCATGTTCGAGCGAAGAGTCTGGATCTTCTCGCGCTTGTAGAACATGAAGTGAGGGAGAAGAAGGCCTTGAAGAAATTTGCAGTAAATCCAAATACTGTTGAGAACCAATCTTGCGGGCCAGCGAACGATGAAAGACTTGTCACGGATCACGTAATCGAGCTCTCTCTGGAATTCGGGATCAGCGACAATCGACACCACGAAGAATTTGATGGTGATGCGGATCGCGTGGACGACAGTGAGGATCGGCCAAACGAGCTTCTCAGACAAGCTCGAGTCGGCTGTGATTCCGGCTTCGTTGACGACTGCACCAATGAACTTCTGGTACTCAGCGTCAGTTGGCTCAGCACGGTCCTGGTAATGGTAGTCGGCATCAACGGCCTTTGCATAGTCAGAGATCAGAGCCGCAAGAGAGGCACCAAGGTTGGAGCGAGCGAAATGCGTTTCGAGATCCGCTCCAGCATTCTTGCAGAAGCGTGAACGCAGCCAGTCTCCTAAGCTTTCCGTGATATCGCATTGCTCTCCCAGAACACGGTTCAGCAGAGCGGATCGGACTTTCTCTGGGAGAAGGTCCCACTCAGTGTCACAGTCCAGACCAAGGATGAGGTAGCGGAGGACTTCTTGCTCGCCAGTCTTCATGATCCTGTTGCGCTCGGCGGTCGACCACTCGAGCTGTCGTTTGATGCCCTCGGGCACCGAAAGTTGCGCTTGACCAACTGAATCGCCAATGTGTTCCACAGCCAAGAGCTCAGCCAGGTTAGAATGGTCACGAGAGAAGGCGAAACGCGCCTCAGCTGCGGCTTGAACAACGGACTCGGCGATAACCTTGCAGTTGCGACGGATATCGGCAACCCATTCGCCGCCAGTAAGGTCAAGGCCAACAAGCACCATGATGTGAAGCTGGCCATCTGAAAGACGGGACACGGCGCGAAGCTTCTGCTCCTGCTGTAAGAAGTGACGTGCAGGGACGAGATCGATGGTGATGTTGCCGCTCTGCCAGAGAGATGCAGCTTCGGCGACGAGGGAGATGGCAGACGGGAATGCAGCTTGCACCATCTCGGGTTGCTGGACGGTGCTCTGAGTCCTGAGGATCTGCATGACTTCAACACCAGGGTGAGTGCTTGGATCGATCTTGAAGCGGTACTCAGACTCAAGCGCGGAAAGGGCGTCATATGTCTCTCTGAGAGTTCTCTGCGAGAACCCAGTGTCTGGTCCCAAAGCACTGTAGTAAAAACTGCCACCTGTAGGCTTGCTCATCGCCTTCGGTTTGGTGAACGAAGGCCAGCCAATTTTTGCAGTCCTCATCGACAGAATGGCGGCAAGCCATGTGGCTGTGCCGAGTCCAATGACGCTACTGAAAGGGAACTTTTCGTTGTTGTCCACGAAGTGTTCCATGAGGGTACCGACAAGAATGCCACAGATCGCAGCGATCATGAGATCAGCCATTGCGAGCGATCCGGTGTAAATCCTGTTGTACTGATAACTCAAAAGACCAGTGTAGGCTGCAACGTAAGCCATGAACATAATTGTGGCATTCCGTGCTTGTTTTTCGCGCTTTGACTGGTCAGGCTCATACACATAATTTCCGTATTTGTCTTTGCTCGGAGGGCTAACAAAAGTCCACATGAGCGAGGCAGCAATCGCCAGTCCCCAGACGTGCGCAAAGAAGAACTTGGCCCAGTTGGACCAGTAGAGGTTGCGCCTGGCCTTTGCATCGTTAATGGCTACTTGCTTAAGGTAAGCAAGAGAAGAGATTGGTTGGTTCGTCTTCTTGTTCGCCTTCGCCCAAAGTGGAGAAGCAACGCTGTCGAGGCAGACGGCAGCGACCAGGTAGTAACACAGACTCAGACCGACCGGAAGACTGAACACTGAGTCTGCAGCAGACAGACCAACAAGTGTGCCTTGTGTGAACAGTGCGACCCACTTGTCCATCAGTGCAATGACGAAGTAGAGTACACCACACCAAACTTCAGCACCGCCAGCGCGCCAATGCACGAAAGCGTTGTGAAGCTTGAGACCCTTCTGCATCTCCTTCAGTGTGTCGATGGCGGTCTTGCACTGCAAGTTCCAGGTTGGGCTGTACGGGTAGGGCATCTTTGTGCGCGAGTATTTGCAGTACCAGTCCATAAGGAACAAGGTAGCCTCGTAGCTGTCAGCCAGATCTTTGATCATCTTGTCTGATGTGGGCTTCTGCCAAGGCTTGCGCTTCATCTCCTTTTGCACTTCAGCGAACACTTTGGTGCGAGGAAGAGGAGTAGGGCCAAGATCGGTCACGCCTTTAGGTAGCTCCTCGGCGGGTGTAATCTCTGTGTACCAGTTGACGATGTCGGTATCCGAGTAGAGCTTCACGTGAAGATACCATGAGCCCCATTTGTAGAAGACATTGCGAGCGCTGGCGAGCAGAGCAACGATGAAACAGCTCAGCACAACGGGATAAACCACAATATCGTGTCCGGGGACAAAAATGGTGATGATGGGCGACAGCAGGAGAATGGGCATACACGCCACAGTGTTGATGCGGCCAGATTGGAACATGAAGCCAGGGAATTGATAGACTGCCAAGGTAGCCAGCATGGTTAAATATGTCGACATCACCATGAAGTAGAAGAGGAAGATGCCGCCTTGGGCGAAGCTGTCAGCGTAAGTGAAAGGACGGGCATCGTGATCATGCTCGAAGTCTGGCTTAATGGGCTTGGAAACGCCAATGACGATCATGCCTCCAATGCCGACCACTAGGCCAACAGCAGTTCCGGCAATGAAACGAGTAATGACGAACATGTTCATGACCGGGAAAGCCATGGAGTGAAGGTAGTAGCTGCCGCCGTTGCCGATCCAAGTTCCGATTGCTCCAACGAGAAGAAGGCCAAACATCAGACCTGCAGTAGCCATGGTGATCAGAGGCTTTGCAAAGTTTGTGCTCAGATACAGTCCGTGTCCGACGGTCGTCAACAGCAGAATATCAATGAGAGCGGGAACTGCGAAGATGCCGAGGAAGGTCACTTGATAGTACCAAGGAAGCTTGGGCTGAGTGTAGTTCGGGTCCTCGTCGACCAAAGTGGAAGCATATGAAGTCGGTACCTCAGTAGTCTTGTCGTCACGTTGTGGAGGCTGGTTTTGCATGTAGTAGGCTTGTTGCTTATCGGCCAAGATTCTTCCGATCACGTTCGAAGTCATGTCGAAATAGCTCTCGCATTGAGAGCCAAGTGCAAACATCTCAGCGAAGCAAGCGGCCTGGTCAGAATGCGCGTTAGGAAGAGGGTTGCGATCTAGGATCTCCAAGTACACTTCCTCGATTGCCAACTTGCGGAATGCACAGAAAATAGACAAAGCAAGTATATCAGCACTGGCGTCAATCTTGCCGAGCTTGATAATCTCCTGTAGCACGGTCTCCATCTGCGTCATGTGCTCAGCTTCTCCGTTGATCAGGACACTTGCGAGTCGCGCCTGAAGATCGCGGAAAACAGAAATCGCAGCATCCTTGCTGGGCCTTTGGCAGCCGCGATCAGCGTGCCAAGCGAGTCGTGCTGCGACTAGGTCTTCAGCGGAGATCTCATCGCGCAGGTACTGGTTGGTAGCTTGTGCTCTAAGTTGCTGAACAGTCGGAATGTCTATGAGACGGTTTTCGCAGAGCGTCTTGATCTGCTGGGTAAGGTTGCCGATGTTTTCGTCCTTGGCGAATGTTAGACGTTGTGAGAGCATCAGGAGCTCAGTAGATGAGAGGCCTTCGATATCCTTGACGAAACGATCAGGCAATCCCCACATGGTGTGAAGAGATTCGGTCTGCTCTGCAAGGCTGATTTCAGCCATCAAACACTGGCCGCGAGTATACTGTCTGCTTGATAAGAAAGTGTGCAACAGGGTTCCAACGCGGTCAGTAGTCTTCAGAGAAATGTAGATATCGGTGGTGCCAGTCACAGGGTCCACATCGTGCAGGCCCCAGTACTGGTGATGTGTACCGTGGTGGAATCCAGAGTGCATTCCAGTGTAGACCTTGAGAATGTCATGCTCAGAGCCCGAGGCACTGTTAAGCTGATCAACGAGCTCCCTCACGGCCTGAGAATCATATGGCGAATACTCGAAGGACTGGCGGTCCTTCTCGTAAAGCACCTGGATCTTTTCGGCAAACTCGCGGAGTTTGTCGGGTTGTATGCGGTCAAGTAGGTTCAACTCCTTCAGACGGCGCTGTCCTTCGGCTAATTCTGCAAAGTCTTCCGCTGATGCATCAAGACCGAGCTGGAAACATCCAAGCCCAGTGTAATCCTCACCTCGGGGAGAGTATGAGAATGGGGCCTTCTGAGACTGTGCAGGAACAGTGCCATCAAAATCGCCATTGAGCAGGACTTGGCTCGCGTCGCCGAAGGGGTCGCTTGCAGTGTCGTTTGAGGGCATCAATGCTAACCTCGATGAAAGGTTTGGAATCAGACCCTCGAGAGTTCTGAAGGAATCTTCGTGGCCTGCTGACTCTTCGGTGATGTGAAAGTTTAATCTCCAAGTGTCGTGAACAGCCATGATTTCGTTGCTCTTCAGCCACATCATGGCGCCCAAAGGCTCGCCCTTGATGGACCTCGCAGCCGCAACGTCGGCATCCTTCAAAGCCTTTTCAGGCCCAATCCACGAGACCGTGGTGTTGAAACGGCACCAATTATAACTACGAGCAATGACCGAGTGAGCAAGCTCGACCTTATCATCGATCGTTTCCCACATCATGAGAGTCTTGCCTCCAAGAGACATGTGCTTGGCCAAGGCACGCTGCGTTCGGCGCATGTCGTTCATCTGGAAGTAGTTGCGGCGGTCACCATCATGCATAATCGTTCCATTGCGGCAAATGATTCCGCGAGTGAGAGACAAGTCGATCTCCGTGCATTCTTGCTCGGTGAGATAAGCTGGCGGGGCGGCCTCGAGCCAGATGTCGAATTTGAGTGCCTTTAAGTACTTCATGAGTTCATTCAGAACTGCAGGAGTGATGTCTGACTGCCAATTTGCGAGCAGAATTCCAGTGAAAGGCGACTGTGTATCTTGTGGGCGCCTCCATTTGGTGGCGATGGTTGAGTCCAGAATGCTGAGGACTCGTGTGTCATCATGGTTGCCAGAGCTTCTGTCGAAGGCGACAACGGCGTTTACGTCAAGCCTTCCAACGCGCTGAGCCGCAGTGCACTCCGAGTTTGAAAGTCCCTCGAGGACTCCCGGACATAGAGGGTCAAGTACAATGAGATCCCAAGTCGTAAGAAGACGAGCTTGATTTGCTGTCGGTGGGATTGCAAAATTTCCTAGGAAAACACCAAAAGAAGCAGGAGCTTTCGACGAATCGTGTCCAGGTCCGAAAGGCTGTGTGTTCGACTTGAGCTCGTCAAAGTATTGTGCGGTTGCTTTGGGTAGCGGCTTTGATCGGTCGTCTTTCGTCAAGCGGTATTGCCTGTACTTGGTGAATAAGAGGTAGAAGATGAACAAGAGACCTGTGACCACGCCGAACAAGCCAATGCCGGCGACGACCAAGTTCCACCAGTTCTCGGTCATGCGATTCCAGCCAACGGCCCAAAGGCCGGTAATGTTGTCCTTTGCCCCCGCCATGGCAAGTGTTGTGTGGCGGAGCAGTGCAAGGAAAGAATGACGCTAACGACAACAGATTATTAGACGAGTGTAGTAGTAAGTAAGGTAGAGAAGAAAGAACAAAGTCTGCGTAAGCAGTAGTGAGTAATGACAGCTAGCATGAAGCAGCAGTAGACTCCAACAAATAATATGGACAGCTCATCTGACAAACCTTGAGGTGACGAGAGCGATCCCCAGCAGGCTAGTCGGCCCAAACTACGAGCACGGCCATGAACTCGAAGCATGGTGCTATAGGGGCCTGGGACTCGGTGGCTGCGGTGTCGTGCCCCGGTAGCAGCATACGCCATACGATCGAGAGCTGGCCCGAAATGTAGCATGGCCGGGCATGATCGCTCGCGTACTGCAACTCTGGCTCGCTCGTCTGGTTTGAGCCCCGAGAGCCCTTGCCACCCAGCAAAAGGTCAGCGTTACGGTCTGCAGGTGCGGGCGCTAGTAGGCATCGTGGTACCGGTAAGCGTGGTTGATGGCACAGACGGGAGGAATTCAAGCGGGAAGCTAACGAGGAGCCACGATTCTTCTTCGGTGGCGCCAAGGATTCAAGGAACACACGGATGCTTCACCTCGGCCTGCTCCCTGACTCGAGAGTTTTATTTAGCATGCTTTTTCTGCCGCTTCTCTAACATCACGGACCCACCCTTGCATCGACGCTAAATGCCATTGTACTGTGCTGTACACGCGCGACCTCGTGCGGCATCGTCGACATCTATGGTACCGTTACTCCGAGTGCACGGCGTGTGATGCACCGAGTCCTCGCTCTCCCCATCTGCACTCTGCACCCTGCCCAACCACAGCTACGGGCGTCTCGCTGCTCGCCAGGCTATTTGGGGCGCCCTAACAATAGGCGACGTCTGCCAAGCTCTACCTGCTGCAACAACGTGGGCCCCTCGTTTGGGAAGAAGCGGATGTGTGCTGTCCGAGGTCGGGCCTTCTGACGATCAGAGGACGAGGGTTACCTCACATACGAGTTTCTCGATGGCCTGGCCGCCAAAGGCTGGCCCCTGGAGCAGCATCCATGGCTGTGCAGCAGCAGTTGAGCTGGCACTGGTGAGAATAGCGTGCTTGGTGGCAATGCTCCATTTTGCCTGCAGCTGAGTGGCCACCAGTGGCAGCGAGCCACGGCATAGTAGACTGTACTACTGGCAGCCGGCGAGTGCGTTTGAGCAGCTGTTCGCCAGGCTCGTTTCTTCGAAGCACAGAAAGTTACCCCTCGACGAAGCCATCGGCTGCATCTAACTATGGAGGCGCCTCGACGTGCTGCCAACCGGCAGAAACAGCGCTCACGACGTTCCTGGATAATTGTCGCCATTGTCGTACTGGTCGTGCTCATTGTCATCATCGTCCCGACTGCAGTGATCTTATCTGGACGACACAAATCAACAGCCTTGGCTTCGTCTGTACTCCTGCCGCTCTACATCTATCCTGTGAATAAAAGCTGGCAGCCTTTGTATGATGCGTACGTCTAACAATGAACCACGGGCTTGTACATATATGCTGACCTCGACAGACTAAACGCAACGTCCAATCTCAACTACACAATCATCGTCAACCCAGATAGTGGACCTGGCAATGATTCCTTGCCGAACTTGGATTATCTTCCAGCCATACAGAAGCTCAATGGGTACCCTAACACACGTACTGTGGGCTACGTGAGGACCGACTATGGTAACAGAAACCTGAGCGATGTCCTTCAAGACATCTCGACCTATTCCGGCTGGGCAAACAGCAGTCAGGGTATTCAAATGCACGGCATCTTCTTCGACGAGGCTGCCCACGACTACACGCCAGAAGTCGCTGAGTACTATCGCGAAGCGAATGATGCAGTAAAGGCTGCGCCCGGCTTTGCAAGTGACAAAACTGCAAGTGCTCATCTCTACATCTTTTAATGCTTGACTAATTCGTTATAGGTCATTCACAACCCCGGTGTGATCCCAGATCAAGGACTTGATCTGGACACCACTGATATCACAGTCGTTTTCGAGCAGTCTTACGAGCAGTACCAATCTCTCGAGAGCAGCTTGAATGCTCTGTCTGGAGACAGATCTGAGTACAGTTTCATGGTGCACTCATTTCCGTCCAAGACCAACATGCAGAAGTTCTTGGACAGTATCAGTCACCATGCAGAGTATCTGTTCGTCTCGACAAACGACCATGACTACTATGGGCAATTTGGTCCCAAGTGGGATAAGTTCACTGAAGCAGTCCCAACCTAAAGCTGGAGAATTTGAGTGGCAAGGACGGCGAATATCTTAGATTAATGGCAACGTTTTACCACGTGTTCAAGCTTATGCCATCGTTCTGTCCATCAATGATTCCATGTATTTATCATCATGAGGGCATGGTAATATATATTAGCTGAATTCTAGACCATGGTCCATTGTACAAAGTAGATTCAGCTATGCCCGAAGTGGATGACACAGCGGCGAGCCGAGATCCGCGCACCCCGATAAAGACTACACCTCCTGAAGATACGTGAAACAGCGATAGACCAAATTTCGTCTTCTCGTATATTTCTCGAACAGCCTTCGACTACGGTGTGAAAACGAGCGACGACGGTCGTATTCTTTCTCTGCCCGCCAGCAAAGCCCATCCGGGGCCCACATTAAAATCATGGGGCGCTTCAAAGAGTTCCTGCGAATCCTCCAGAACAAGAACCCCAAACCTGCAACTCCAGGAGGAACTCCCGGTCTGACGCCCAACGTCTCGCGACCGCCATCAGCCATTGAAATGCCGCCCAATTCTACCGCCATTGTGCCTTTGTACATGTACCCGCTAGATGAGAGCACATGGGAGCCGCTGCACAAAGCGTAAGTCCCATCTCACCGCCCGCAATAATATCGGTCGCTGCTATATGTTCATTACTGTTAATTAACACAAACTTCCGCCACTTCTAGCATCGACAACAACCCGGACCTGCATTTCGTTATTGTCATCAACCCAAACAGCGGTCCAGGCGAGCCTCCTGCGCCTGATGCAAGCTACTCCCGCGAGCTGCCGCTGTTCAATGCTAGGAGCAATGTGACCACCGTTGGCTATGTGCGGATAGACTACTGCAAACGATCTATTGAAAAAGTTCTGGAAGACGTGGCGATCTACTCCGGCTGGTCGAAAAACCACGAGAGCAACGGCATCTATGTCGAGGGCATCTTCCTTGACGAATCGCCAAATGAGTACACTGCCGAGATTGGCAAGTACCTCAATACTGTGAGCGCCAAAATAAAGGGAGCACCTGGCATCCTGGGCCAGAAACTTGTAAGTCCATGCAACTGTTATTTAGCCGGCAGCAAACCCACATGTAGCTTACAACTATATTCCCAGATCATTCACAACCCGGGTACGATCCCCGACAAGGAACTCACAGAGACGCGCCCAGAAATCACAGCCGTTTTCGAGGAAAGCTACGCCCGCTACCGTTCATGCGGTCTGAACGAGCGCAAAGCGCTGGACGTCTACGACCGCAAGGGAGCCTCGTACATCCTGCACTCTGTGCCTCGCGACCAGGTCACATCACTCGTGCGCGAGCTGCGGCCGCGTGCGGAGTACATTTTCGTCACGGATCGTCGAAGCAAGTACTACGAGGGTTTCGGCGACAGTTGGAATGACTTCATTCGAGCTATGGTGGAGTGAAGCAACGCGGCAGGTAGTGGCGAGTCTTGAACGCGTGTTTGCAGCACATGGGCTCCATCTCGGAGCGGACGGGCTACGGCGCCTAAGTAAGGCGTGCCTTGACTCTGGGTCTGCTAAACGGGCGGGCTGGGCCATTGGCAGTTTCCAGGTGGTGGATATGATATTTCATCTGTCAGGCGCCCGGTTGGGTCGAAAAGGCGGCTCCCATCGTAACAGTCGAGAAGGTCTACGGCTGTTGGGGGAGTAATTGTAATTATATTGGAGCTGAAGGCCGCTCCCCTTTGACAAATCCGTGGTTTAGGGCTGCTAAGCACAACGGTGTGGTAGCCGCCAACAAGTCTAGAATAACGTCCCGCTCACCAGTCTACGGTACGATTCGCATGCTCATATCACAAACCCAATCGCCATTTTCATTCATCGGTGCATCTTCTTCTGTTGATGCAATTTCTCGAATGGGACAAACGCGCCATCGACCGTTATCGTCTCGCCTCGCTCGCTTACAACAACACTGCGTCTTCACACAGCAATATTCGTTCCCAACAGATTTTACTATGGTGCCATTGAGCAATATTCGTCTCCACGTTGCAATACTCCGCTCACTGTGGCTACGTCGCAATCATTGCATCGCACGGCAGGGAACCAGCCGCCCGGCCGTGACCCGCCTTGGGGGCACGGTCCCAAGGCTATGGTTACCGCAAACGCTCGTCGACAAAACGGCCGGTAGCGCTGGCGGCATGATGGCTCGCTCGATGCCTTGCCTCGATGGGGGATCTGCTGCGTATTTGATTGAAACATCACTAGTATTTCTCCAGAAGCGCTAACACCTGCGATCGTGCTAAGGCCCCCAGCCCATGTACGAAATCCACAGCGCAGTAACGCAGCCAGCATCGAAAAGCATGGGTCCATGTTCGCCCGCGTAGACCGTGCCAACTTTGGTTAAAGAGCGTGGATCGTTCTGCAGACGCACGAGCATCAGCACTACTACCTGCCTGAGCATGGACTCTTTCCTTATGTATACCAAGGCGCTGCAAACGCAGTTGAGGACAAGGTCGGACGACGGCGGTGTCCACAACGCGCATCTCTCGGCCTTGCGCCCTGTGGGAATTAAATTTTCACATCTCAGCTGCCCTGAACCAGAAATCCCACCGAGCTTTCACGGCTGCCTGTGTTTCCGTCTTGCCGACCTCTTGCTTTGAACTCAAGACGCCACAAAATAACGCAACGTGATGCAATTTTACCCACACATTAGTCTTTTCGTCCTTCCTGCCCGTCGCCGCCGGGAGCCCCTGTAAGAGGTTTCTGGAGTATCTACTTTTGGCGCGCGCCAAGATCGTCATTGTTGGGTTACAGAGTAGTTGTAGACGGAGACGTACATACCCCTCTCGCGTTCATGTCTCTTGAAACCACCAATACGTGTCGCCTGCTCAGACACGCTAAATCCGCACCTGCTCTATATTTACCCAAAGTACGTACTCGACATGGGTATGTAGAGTATCACGGCACACGATCTCGTGGCACCATGAGGTGTTCTTCCCAAAGGGAGTGTGGGAGATGGAGAAGAAAAAAAAAGTTGTGTGACATGTTCCTGTTCACGGCACTTGCGCAGCAGATCACACAGTGTGATGCACAAGCGACGTGACACAGTGCATACCTCGTATAGTAGCGAAAGGAATCAATACATACATGTGCCTTAGCTTCCGAGACGCACGCGAACGCGAAAGAAGCCTGGCTTTTCGAACTTGCTTGACCAAGATTCTTGCTCCCGCACCCAAGATTTCTCTGCACGAAACCAGCTCACGCCACATATCCCGTGCCTGCCTGCAGGCCTGCGCGTGCCACTAGACATGGGTGCCTGCTCCCTTGGCAGGTACCGGGACTTGCAAGCCGAGGGGCCGTTTGGTGGTGTAAGCTCGCGTCATTATTCAGGGTCGGAGACTTCAGCTGCAAAACACGAGCGTTGGGAAGAAAATAGAAAGGTTTTTTTATATTTATCCAGGCGGCCATGATTAGGTTAGGAATCCGGTTTGAAATTGATTTTTCTCGTGGTTTGATGCTCACAAGATTTTGGTAGAGACGTGTTTCAGGGTTCATGCTGTTGGCAATGTTGTATTGATTGATCTGCTCGCAAGGTTGGCATTGTCTATAGTTGATGTTGATATACCAGCGTAAACTCAAGGCATAGTGTACATGCACACGTACGAGGGTGCTGCTTGCTAGGTTGAAGTCTTTGAAAAGGATTGAGATTTGTATGAGATTGTATCGATTGTCATTATACAATTATTGTGAAGAAGAAGCATCGCACGTTATGCGCAACCGAAAAGTGTATCGAAAGAAACAACAGACGCTTTTTTATCCCGCTTGTGCCCTTGTAATGTGTATCAACCCAGAACTCCGATCATGAAACTCGTAAAGCGAAGGACAGACCGTTCCATCTAGCATCCCTCAGGCATGTTGAGAGCCTTCCAGGTGTCGCGCGCGCACTCGTCGACACCCTTGGCGGTCGTCCATCCAAGCTCGGTCTCGGCACGCTGGGTGGCAGCGACACACGCACCGACATCGCCAGCGCGGCGAGGTGCAAGGATGGCGGGCACGGTCTGCTGAGATGCCTTCTCGAAGCTGGAGATGACTTCGGCGACGGTCATGCCGCGGCCAGTGCCCAAGTTGTAGGCACGGAAAGAGTCACGAGTTGGGTTGGCTCTGGCAGCGGCGAGGGCGGCGACGTGGCCTTGGGCGAGATCCATGACGTGGATGAAGTCACGAATGGCGGTGCCATCACGGGTGTCCCAGTCTGAGCCGAAGACCTCGAGGGTGGGCTTGGTGCCCTTCATCACAGATGCAATGACGGGGAAGAGGTTGGTGGGCTTCTGGCGGGGATCTTCGCGGAGGATGCCTGAAGGGTGGCAGCCGACGGGGTTGAAGTAGCGGAGGGCGGTGATACGCATGGAGGGGTCAGCCTTTGCAAGGTCGGCGAGAATGGCCTCGGCAAAGTACTTGGAGCGACCGTAAGGGCAGGTAAGACCCTTGGAGCCGTTGATGCGAAGGCATTCCTGACCCATCTCGTCGATGTATGTCTCGTCGAAGTGGACGAGGTCATCCTCGCGGAGAGGCTTGCCCTCGTTTGCCTTGGCTCCGTAGACAGTGGCCGATGACGAGAAGACGAAGTTCTTGATGCCGTTCTCTTGAAGAGTGACCAGAAGGTCGACGAGACCACAGATGTTGTTCTGGTAGTAAGCAAGAGGACGCTCGATGGACTCGGCAACCGACTTGAATGCGGCAAAGTGGATAACACCAGTGATGCATGACCTGGCAGCGGCATACATGGGGAACAGCTCACGCATCTCGGCGCTCCTGTAGTCCATCTTGTGGAATCTGAGGGTGGGCATGATGAGGCCATGCTCTCTGCAGTGCTCCTCGGCGAGGATTTTGATGGGATTGAGGACCTCTTCGAAACAGTTGCTCAAGTCATCAACAACAACGACATTGTAGCCGTCCTTGAGAAGCTCGAGAGTGGTGTGAGAACCGATGTAACCAAGTCCACCGAGGACCATGACATAGTGCTTGCCATCATCGGCTGGGAGAACGTCGTTCGCCAGGTTTTGGTCCAATGAATCATCGAGCAGTTGTGAGGCACCAGGGCTGGTGGGTGCGGAGCTCTCGAGTGAGATCGATGCCGACGAGGCAACGGATCGGATGGAGTGAGGCATTATGATAGTGTCGATGGGAGGTAAGGAAGGATGATTATGCGTTCGAAGTACGCTTGTAGCAGCTTGGAATACAAGAAAGACAAGGCCGAACAATGGTATGTGCTAAGCAATGGTGGCTGTGAATGATCTGAGCAAGGAAAGGACACGAAGGTCTTGTTGATATAGAGACAGGCTCCGAACGAAGAGATTCCAGATCGATGAAAAGCTCACAGCCTACCGGAAGGTTGAAGTGACGCACCTGCCCTCGCATGGCACGCCATTGTCAGAAGAGCCCGGCTGCCAGATCTGGACCGGCTAGGGCACTAGAGGGTGAGAAAGTGAGACTCGCGTGGCACATCGAGACGTCGAGAGACTGTGCGGAGGACCAGCAAGGTCGACGGCCTCTCGGAACAACCGTCCGTGAACAGTGGATCGGCGCTATGGTTGATGACTATAGCTGCAATCAGGCCGCTGCATGATCCGAAAGAGGCATAATGGCAAACCTCATTCGCGAGCTGAGAGCACAATTAGGCACGATCCCGGTCACTAACCCCTGTGCCGTACTCATCGTTCCTTGGGATCACTCCTCGCTTGTAGAGACCGGCAATAGAACAGGCACAGACGCAGCCCTTTTCTGCCAAGTACATGCCGGCGAAGGGCACTGCCGAGGAACTGCTTTCATGGACATCAGTGAGCAATTAGTTGGGAATGCAATGGTCCCGTCACGCATCGAGCGTTTAGCCTGGGGCCATGATTCGCATCGGAAGACGCCGACTCAAACGAACGGAGAGACTGAGGCTATCGTTTCAGTAGACTTTACTTACTACTTCGTGCTGAATCGTTGACACTGTCGACATTGATCACACCAGTGGCTTACAAGGTCATTTCCAGAGCCCTGACTCCTGAGCCTCAAATCCAGGGCAAAGGATTCTCGCAAGGTTGATGGCTGACAGATTTGACGAATATAGTTCGCGGTCGAGTAAAGCTTGTCGAGGCACCAATGAGCAGGTCGTCAGGACTTGCGTGTTTCACGGTCGGTAGCGTACCCAGATCGAGTAGCCCAGCCTGAGACGCTCGGGTAGGAGCTTTGTTGAATGATTTGGGGACGGCCAGATCCGTGGGCGAAGCTCGATGGTGACAAGCCATTAGCCAACGAAGATGTACTGTAGGCTACGCTACCAGTTAGTGACGCGCAGCACAAGAGCGCCGTCCGCCTTTGCCTCGCTGGCCTAATTGCTGTGATCCGAGAGAGCCTAGAAGCAGCGAGCGTCAAGGCGTCCAGGCAAGCAAAGTCTCTTCTTGAGTATCCACACGGCCGGTGGCGGCATATGGCGCTTGCTTAAAATGGCATGTCATACTGTATCCTGGACCCGGCAGCCTCTCAGGTGCAGTACTCGTCTCAGCCCCCGAAATAGCGTGAGTTTGGTGTGTATTGCACGCAAGGCCTGGCTCGCCGTCATGGGTGAGGTCTATGGAGGATTGGCCGGGGAATTTCGACTACCATGCTAGTCGCCAGGGGTGAGCGAAGCGCGTGCGATCCTACAACTGACGTTGCATATTGCGCCAAGGAAGAAAGTTTGCTAGGTTTCTCCGCTGGAGAAGGGGACCTCACCCGTCCAACCGCACGGCCTGCGGGTCTACCAGCTACATCCGGCGGGCGGTGTAGAGGCCGCGTCCCAACAGGCGAGCTAGAGTTGCGGGACCGTTTGCGCCACAATAATCATGAGGAATTGTACCTGACGATACTTTCGTATGCTATGCATGTATCGAGGTACCGTCTCTTGAGCAGGGATGGCATCCATAACACGCTGTGAGTCTCCTGCAGTATTTTCTATCTTTGCACGCTTGAACCTTTCGTCCTACTTGCAGATCGTGGGATCGAAACCCATCGAGAATAGAATTTTTCGAGTGTCACGCTGTTGTGCAAACACGGCACTGGACTTCGAGCAAGGGGTCACGTCGGCACACAACTCTGGTACGGTACCATACGGACGAAGCTCTCTTCACAACTCCCTGAAATGCGATGGCGCGCCGAACGTACCAAGTTTCACCTGCTTCTCCACCGATAAATTTGTGATGTCTCCTGAGTGTCTCATTTGAACCACACTTCGCTGCCGTCCATCGTGTTCTTCACGGCATCTTGGAAACACATGGCTAAGGGAACTGGTGTACCAAAGAGCTGGTACTACGGTAGATAGTGTGGCTCGGCTTCCACCATGAATTTGAATTGAAGATCCGGTTTCCGACACGCGATGTCATTCTTCCACGACCATCGTCGTGTTCGCCGTTGACCGGTCGCAAAACTCTACCCACCCGTCCAGGCCCATGCCCTTAAGCAAAGAACTGAAATTATCGCTACCCTGCCCGGCGCCGGAGCGGGAGCATGAACTTTCGGCCGTCTTCACGGAGATATCGCCAGGTGCCCCTCGGGGGTACTCGATGTGAAAGACCGGTTTACCGGCCTGGACCATTGGTGCGAACGACTCGCACTCTTTGTATTCAACGCATTGCTCGTTGACGGAAAAATGCACGGTCGATGTGAGGTTGGTGACAACCTCGCCAGCATTCTTCAAGCCGATCGAGATGTTGTAGGAGCTGGTCACATTGGCCAGGTATTCTACGAACGAAATCGTGTCTTCTTGGGTGAGACCGAGGCCATTGTCGTTGTTCTGCAAGCGCGATCAGTATTGGGTGCTAAGATGAGCCACACCATGGGCCCCATCATCAGACATACATAGGCATCAACGTTGTCTGGGTCGACTGCATCGCAGCCTTTCTCTTTCGCGAGCTTTATTCTCTCAGCCATGATCCCTCGCACGCTGTCACTTCGAAGATTGATCCATTTCTCATCGCCCCAGCCTTCCAGTGGCTTTCCCAAGTCCTGAGACTGGAACTGTGAAGAGTCTGGGCGATACGGCTCATACGAGCCACCACTGAAGTAGCATATGACCTTCTTGCCTAGATCATGCAGCAGCTTGATAGTGTCGTTGGAATTGGTGAAGAGATCAATATCAAAGATTTCCACATCAGGATCGGTAGTCTTGTTGTCAGAGGATATTTTGATGGGGTCCTTCAGCACGATCTGCCAGGTGCTATTGACCGCCGGCTGCCACGACGTGCTGTTGCCAGATGGCGGAGGAAGAGGTGTTGACGTCGGCGTAGACTCGGGCTCGTTGTTGTCACTGCCATGATGAAGTCCAAGACCCACTCCCAGACCAATAGCAAGGCCAGTGATGACAAGTGCCGCTGCAACACCGGCAATGATGATCGAGCGGCGAGAGAACCGGCCGTACCATGGTCGATTCTTCAGTGGTACAGAGCCGGCATGGGGCTCCTTCATTGCAGCATATGCATCGTGATCAGACATCGGGCCTGACGCCTGCGTGTAAGGTGACAATATCGGGAGGGCTGCTACCAAGAGTTGAAGGTCCTTGGTCTGCTCGGCAGTGAAAGGTGGGGACGAGAGAGAACGTCGAAGAAGATCTGCGTGAGCTGGTTGTTTGACCCCACGCGCTAGGAGACACGAGGCATTCGCGAGCTGAACATGATCGCCTACAGCGTACAGGGGCCCTTGTAAAGCACTATTTGCTCCCCCTGGGTAAACCGCAAATGTCGAAACACAAGCTAGAGCTACGCGTAGATCTGGAACGTCCGCAGCAAAAGCCAGAAATACTTGCATCGTATTCTGAGCTGAGCCCTCAAAGCGCGCGTACAAATTTTAAGATGAGCCACAAATGAGCAGGCTACCTCAAGACTACTCGCAACGATTGGCAACGACTGCAAGCCTCCTCGGAATATTGCTTTTGACAGATGGGCGGCCCCATAGCGCCACCGCCACTACGAATCACACCGAGTTGGCGCAATGCGGTCACTCAAACATACGTTCCGCTTGATGCCGTTGGCTCAGCGGGGCAAAGGTCTGACCGACGATGAGATCGAGGTGGGTGCTCGACAGGGATGCCTGCCTGCGGAACAGGAAGGATGTCACATCAAAGAGTCGCGTTGAAGCCCAGGCCTGACCCTGCAAGAGGTGCATGTAGTTGCGGAGTGACCGCCTGTAAATAACACGAGACCTTCGTGAAGCGGGCCTATAGTGCTGCAACCTTATTGATGCCACAAATTTGAAGGGTGGCAGCCTGCAGCGAGGCTGAGCAATCAGAGGCGGGATATACTGGGAAGTATTGCGGTGTAACCAGTCTCGAGCCAGTGTAACGACTGGCGGTCCACGAGGTCGATCTCTCACGTGGAGGCCCGAGCTCCTGGAAGCGGCAACAGAGATGACCACAGACCACGACATACGTATTCGTGTGGGAGACACTTCCGCAAAGCAAACGCGCAGCATAGCAGGCACGGTGATAGTAAGGACAAATTTTTGGGATTTGTAACGCACTCTAGCACTCTTCTGGATTGGTGGAGACGAGAGGGTCAAACGTGCCGAAGCTTCTTCGCCCAACATTTCAGGCTAGAGAGCCGAGCTGAGAACCGCCAAGTTCGTACAATTGATTGTTTTGCGATCCTGCACTGCTGAATACGTGTGTGTGACATTGTTGAGCAAGAGCAGATGGGCCCACTGGTGACGAACAAATACACATTAAGAAGTACTGTACCGTCACCTGCCCTTGTGGCGGGCGTATTTGGCTTTGCGGGAGGCGCTCGCGTGCCTGCAGGTGGCAGAGACCTGAGGACATCTGAAGCTATTCTAGGGGCACCGATTAGCCGCTATGCCGTGTCTGTGCAAATCTTCACTGTGCTAATAGCAGCGGCTCGTCAGGTATAGGCGACTCGCCAGTTCGATCTGGCATATCGAGTCAAGTAGCGGTGATCTCCGTGGTGCCCTAGGCCATGGCGGCAGCGATGATGGCGCGCGGATCATCTTGGTCGCTTGCTGTTCCGTTTTGGGTTGACAGTCGTAGGTGCCCCTTCGACCGCAAGAGTCTCGTACACCAAACGCCTCTTCGCTAGGTGGCCCTTGGGGGCCAACCGTTCTGCTACTGGCGCCGAGTGCCGAGCGCACTCGAGTAATAGTAGGGACTTAGGTTTGCAGAGGCGAGAAACCCCTGCACGCTGCCAATGGTACGGCGCGAGTCTTAGCAATACCCATTGTTTCCATTCTGAGATGTCATCTCGAGCGAGCCATACGCGGCTGGCGTGTTCGGAAGCTGTTTTGCCCACCTGGAAATCCTTCGCCTTGGTTGGTATATATCTTGTGGCCTAGCAGTGTTGGTCGTCAACGTGTTTCTCTCGGACATCCTCAAACACATTCGTTTACCTACCTTTCTCCAGACCTTGGTCGTCAACTGCACCATGACCTGGGCTTCTTCTGCCATCTGCAAGCTTGCAGCCGCCCTTGGCATTGCACTCGCTTCTTGCAAAGCGGGCAATGGACAAACCACCACCCCGGGTGCCACTACTCCGGCCGCTACAACTACATTGACTGCGACCAGTCTCAGCCAAGCGAGCAGCTCTGCGTTGATCGAATCTCTTTCGAGCCAGGCTTCGACCAACACCGCTGCTAGCTCTATTCTATCGAGCATCGTCTCGTCGGAGAGCTCAGCGAGCTCAGCGAGCGCAGTCAGCTCCCTTACTACTTCTGTTTCTTCTGCTGCATCTTCGGGTGGTTCTTCTGACACCAACACCGCGACCACCGTTTCTCTCACCGAGACTGCTCCTGTCGTTTCCACTGCTACCGGTACCACCACTGCCGCGCCGCCACCAGCTGTTGCAACCAGCCAGGGAGCTGCTACTTCTTCCTCTGTTGCTCCTTCGGCTTCCGTTGCCCCAGCTGTGGCCGCAACAGTTGACTCTACCATCTTGATCCTCGTCAGGCAGGGAGACAACCCCTACTCCGTATACTCTGGTCTTCAGGGCTATGGAATTCCTTACGAAATCTCCTACGTTCCCAAGACTGGCTACCAGCTCCCCACCCTGAACACCTCCACCTCTTCGGGTAAATATGGTGGAATCATCTCTCTCAGCGAGCTCGCCTACGAGTACGATGGTGGTGTCTGGAACAGCGGTATCAGCAACGATCAGTACAACACCATCTACGCATACCAGACTGCTTTCGGTGTTCGTTTCGTTCGCATCGATGCCTATCCCCAGCCTTCGTTCGGAACCGCTCCTGCCGACGCTGGCGTTGGATGCTGTGGAAACGACGTCGAGCAGTTGATCAGCCTTACCAACAGCACTGGCTTCGAGACCGCCAACATCAAGACTGGCGCCACCATGAGCACTAAGAACATGTTCCACTACCCTGCAAAGATCGTCGACAGTGCCACAACCTGGCAGGTCGCCAAGTACGGCCCCAGCGGTGTTTTCACTACTGATACCGTCGCCGCTGTTGTCAACAACTTCGCTGGCCGCCAACAGATGGTTTGGTTCGGCAGCTGGGCTACTGAGTGGTCGCCCACTTCCAACTTCTTGCAGCACGCTTACATCCACTGGATGACCCGTGGTCTGTTCCTCGGCGCACGCAAGACCTACCTCAGCACGCAGGTCGATGATGTACACCTCACCACTACCATGTACTCACCTCCTGACAAGAACTTCCGTCTCAGGCCCGGTGATCTTGCCGAGCACATTACATGGATGAAGAACATCAACGGCCGCATGCCTGCAGGCTCCAACTACTTTGTTGAGCTTGGTCACAACGGCAACGGCGACATTATCGAGGCTACTGCCGATGAATCCCAGACAGCATGCAACCCTGCGGATGCCATCTACTACGATTACCCGGCAGACACGCCCCAGGAGTTCCAGAAGCCGCTCGGCTCTGGTGTTAACAACTGGCCTGTCACTCCGGCATCTTACACCTGGAGCCTTGCTTGCGCTAAGCGTGATTCCCTCGCAAGCTGGTTCATGACTGCTGCCAACCGCGACGCATTCGCACACGTTTCTCACACTTTCACTCACTTGCCCCAGAACAACATCACCTACAGCGATGCCAACAAGGAGATCGTCTTCAACCAGGCTTGGCTCAAGCAGGTTGGCATTGCTAGCGGCAACAAGTGGTCTCCTAAGGGTCTTATTCCCCCGGCTATCACTGGTCTCCACAACGGTGATGCTATCCGTGCCTGGATCACCAACGGTATTGTTCACGCTGTCGGCGACAACTCTCGTCCTGTCCTTCTCAGCCCTTACAACCAACACTGGCCTCTCGTGTCCAACGTTTCCAACAACGGTTACGCTGGCTTGAACATCATTCCTCGCTGGCCTACTACCATCTACTGGAACTGCGATCTTCCTGCTTGTACCTTGAAGGAGTGGCAGGACACTGCCTCCGGCAAGGGTGAATTTGCAGACCTCCTCACTTTCGAGCGCAACTCCGCTTCTCGCTACCTCCTCGGTCTTCGTCACGATGGTTACATGTTCCACCAGGCCAACCTGCGCCAGACCGATGTGGACACTATCACTGTTGGCTCTCAGACCGGCCAGTTCTCTCTTATCCAGGCATGGACCGAGACTATTGTGCAGGAGATGACTCGCCTGACCAACTGGCCCCTTATCTCCCAGAAGCACGATGACCTCGCTCAGGTCTTCATCGACCGCATGGCTCGTGACAACTGCAACCCCAAGCTTTCTTACACCTACTCCACCGACGGCAAGACCATCACCGCCGTCACCGTCACCACCACTGGCAACAAGTGCGGCACCACCATCCCCGTCACTTTCCCCGGCAATGCCCCTACCGTCTCTGGCACCGCAAAGACCGACAAGGTCGGCTCCGAGCCCGTTATCATGTGGGCCACCCTTTCCGGCTCTGCCGTCAAGTTCACCCTGCCTACTCCGGTCAAGGTGTAAAAAGTTCATTTCCTTGTGTTTGATCTGTTCCTCAGCAGTGGCTGATAATTTCACTTCTCTTGGGAATAATTTTGGGCTGCTGAGAAAATCATACTGGCATTTTTCCGCTTTTTCGGAGCGGTACTTCGGGTAGCTGCATACATGCGCGTGAGTGCCACAGAGAGGGAGGAACTGTACTACTCAAAAATGTCAGCTTTTGCATATCGGCTGGTTTCTCTGTAGTCATTAATCAATCAATGAGAGCATGCATTTACGTCGATTCGTGCAGAGTCAAGTTTCGGGGCAGCTTGCAGTTGTGACATTCATTTGTGGTGTGAACGCGAGCATCTGTAAAACGACTTTGCCATCATTCTATAAGACGTTCGAGAGTCTTTTTGACCAGTGGGCTTCCTGTGCAGCATCAACACCCATCGTGTGGTGGGAATCATAGCACACTGATGATATCAGCACACACGTAGGGTACAGTAGCTTTCTCGGGGGTAAGGCCCTCATATTCCTTATCGGCACTTCGAGGTAGTAGTACAAACACTTCTAAGGTACTCGTGAGATGTACTAGTATCTCTACAGTATGTTATTATCTTGTAAGGCTTGCACGCGATGGTACACGCGTGAGGTGCTGTACTCTACTTCCTACTACTCGAAGGACGTGGGCTGTTACGCAACATAATGTTGATATTTGGAAAACTGAACGCTGTCGATATGCCGTGCAACGATACCTGGCGCGGATTGCTGTATTACAGACAATGGCAAGCCGTGGTTCGTCTCGATTGCACATATGGGGCGGCGGCTGGGACATGATCGCTCAACTTACACGAGCACTCATCGTTGATTGTTCGCTGGCTTCAGGATCCGTAATGGTTGGCTTGTTTGCTCAGGTGATGAGATGCTGGGTATCCTCCATGTCGAGGCAATAGAATCGCACTGACGTCAGTAATCTGTTGCACCGTGTGAAGTGACAGTGCCTACACGCTTTGCATGTTCTCATGCACAAGACCTTGGCCCGAAGAGACCTACCACAAACTTTCCGCTGCTGCAGGGGTGCGCATGCTACATCAGCATTAGCAGGGCTTCCAGGCGTTAACACTAAACCTGCAAATGTGCCTTACGGTCACAAGTCAATGCCTGTTGGTAAAATGGATGCCCACGAAGGCTTCAGACAGTGTTCGAACCATAAAACGGAGCCTGTGGAGCTCGTCTCAACACCAGATTTTCAACTGAGATGACCGACCCTTGAGAATAGACAAGCAACGATCATGTCCGATATACGCTCCGCTCAACAGATCTTAGCATCCGCTGTGGTCCGCAGGAGGCAGCGCGCCAAGTTCATGCAAGATCACCAAGGGCGCTTTCCCAAATTGCAGGCTGAGTACTTGCCGCTCTTGGTCTCTTTGTTTCTCCACTTTGGAGGAATTGTGGCTTGCCCAGATTCATCGTCGACGGCTCGTAGCTGGAGAGGAGCGCTTCCAAAGCGACCGGTGCCGTGTGAAAGTCGCAGCTACCGTATCCAGACTCATCTTGATTCCATCTTGAGAGTGATACCTTGTGTGTCGGAGGGGTCTGTCTCTCTCCCTGGTTCAGAATTTTCGTTTGTAGACCAGCCTTGCCCACCTCCTAGCCTTTACGGCAGGCATCAGTTTCCAGAAGCAAGAGCGTTGCGTAGACGATTGGCGAACACCGGCAACCTTCTTGCATGACTGCCCAATGGCAGTATTGAACGCATCGCGTGCTTACGCCGCTGACTGCTAGTTTTGCAGCGGACTACTCCATCCGGCCTCGAAGTGTCAATTTGCTGGCAAGGCTGAGATTGCAAGAGTGCGGTCGCGGTTTCAGAAGCAAGCCTCCCGTGTTCCCGACGGCACCTCATCTTCCATCTAACCGCCATCACACGCGCAATTCACGCAAACATCACACACACACACAAGCAGCGAATTCGGCTACATGTGGATTTACACCACAATGGCGTTTCATGCGATGTACGTACCCTACGCCTATACTCTGGCTAGACATGCTTGGCCTGGTGGGTGGCTCTGGGCCTTTCCCCCCTTGCGCTGTTATGGCTGTATACAAAAGGCCGGGTGTCTCGCGCCAACATGGTAGGTAGGCTTCTTGTCTGACCATCGTCCAACTCTTCACGTTTGCTATACCAGCGCGCTTCTGAGAAGCTGCACCTAGTCACTCTTTTACCCTTTTGCCTCGACGGCATCCATTCATTTGCACTAACCCTCAGTCACTCCCTTGTTATCCACGACACCGCTCACATAACGACACCATCACGATCTAACAAGATGTTCATGAAAACCTTCATCCTGGCGGCCGCCACCGCCCTTCTCACATCTGCCGCGCCTCTCGGAAAGCGTATTGCGCCCAACCCGAATCTCGCTGTTGACCTTCCACTCTACTCCTGGCCCATCGATGGTGCATGGGACGAGGTCTACCGTGCCCTCTCCGCCAACCCTACTACTCAGTTCAACATCATCATCAACCCGAGCTCTGGTCCCGGCGAGTACCCACCCAACTCGGACTACACCGGTGGCGTCGCCAAACTGAACAGCTACGGCAACGCCCATATCTACGGCTACCTTCGCACCGGCTTCACCGACCGCTCCATCTCTGAGATCTCCGACGACGCCACCAACTACGCCCAGTGGCAATCCCATAAGGGTGAAGACATCCACCTCGATGGTATCTTCGTCGACGAAGCCCCCTCCGACCTCGACAAGCTCTCCTACATGAAAGACGTCCACGACACCATCCACAGCGCCTTCCCCAACGGCGTCAAGATCTGGACCAACCCAGGCACCACCATCCCTGCCGAGTTCTACGACTACGCCGACACCGTCACCGCCTTTGAAACCGGCTACAACTGGTGGGTCGACCCCACCCGCGAGGCCATTCCCTGGGACCTTCACTCTAAGTCCAGCGTCATGATCATGCGCTATGAGGGTGATGCCAACGATGGCGGCCCCGAGAAGCAAGCCAAGGTTCTCATCGAGCGCGGCTTCAAAAGTGGCTTCCTCTGGGGTCAGGAGGGTTACCAACAGTTCTCGCAAGTTTGGGGCAAATTCGCAGACGGTGTCAAGCAGAACTAGATGGGAACGACGCTCGGGTTTTGAATTTTGATTTCTGTTCTTTTCTTTCTGATGCATTTGCAGCGACTGCGGCAATTGCGGCGAGACTTGTCCTCGTCTTCATACCCCATTTTGAGACTCTCCATTCTGTTTTATGTTTTTTTGGACGGTTGGTGGTTTGGTGGTTTGGTGATGAGGATTTACGAAATCATGCTGGGCCGACTATGGATATGATGGTTCACGCTTTGAAACCAAAGAAAAATGCAAAATCATCTTCTATCGATACTTGAGTACACGTGATATACGTTTCAGATACGCTTCTGGTAGTTTTCCAACCTTTATCGAATGACAGAACCACATATTTGCTGGAGATACAGCTGCTGCGCTCAAGCTTGTATACGGAGTCTCAATGGTAAAAGTACAATTATAACGTCTCCAAGGCAGAAGGTACCAGCACACCAGATTTTGAGACATAGAGTCGACTTGGAAAAAATTTCGACGCCTAGCATCTGATAATTGTGTAGAAGGATATCGACAAAGCTATAGCTGGTTTTGGTGCTCGAATAGCACACAAACCTAGGTGTGAGTACATGTACTGCATTCGCGAGAATTGAGTTTGGCATGACCCCAACCCCAACCCCAACCCTCCATCCATCTTGCTGTTCTGCACCAAGACTCGTAGCATGGTCAGTTCAAGTTTAGAGGATAAAGAAATTATGGAGGTAACACTTGAAGATAGACTGGTGACTTTTGCGGTTACCAGATGGACGCAATCGTGTGCGGCGGGCTTGTGGTGCTTCCTAATTTTACTGATCGAACTTGTTGACGTAGATCCGTGAATTGTGCTCTGGAAGGGCAGTCAAATTGGTATTTTCAGAATAACCATGGGCATGTTATCTCATTTACGTATTTTCAACAAAGGAACAAGTGTGATGTCGGAACCCAATGGAGGAACGACGAAAATTCAAACTACAGGATCTGAGAACTTCTGCGGCGACGGCCTCGTGTTCGCGAAACTTGGCCGCTCGTCTAGAGTCTTGAAGTACTTTTCCATGTTCGGATACTGCTCCTTCCAGTCATGCTGCGGCCATCGCACGTTCATGAATCCGAGCACACTGCATGTGGCGATGTCGGCGTACGTCAGACGGTTCTGAACGAGGTATTCGCCTTTCCTTTGCTCGACCCACGTGTTGAGCGCGCGTAGGCCGCCTTCGACTTTGCGCATCTGGCTGGGTGCTTGTTAGTCGAAGTGGCCTTGGGACATCATGTGTTCTCTAGGGAGGTGTACCGATCTGTCCAAGGCTTGCTTCGTTTGTCCTCGTCTCGCTGGTTCTCGAAGAATGACAAGACGAGCGCGTCGCAGACGCCGTCAACGACAACTTCGATCTGCTTGACGAGAAGACGATCATCGGCATCGTCGATAGAGGGCAACAGCGAAGGCTTGGGGTACTTTGTCTCGAGCCACTCTAAGATGAAGTGCGACTCGTAGACAGGTGGTCTCCCATCGTTGAAGATGAGCACAGGCAGCTTCTCCAACGGGTTGTATTGCGGCGTCTTCGTCGTGTGGTCCCAGGGAACCTCTGTCTTGAGTTCGAATGGCAGGTTCTTCTCTTGGAGAGCGATTCGTACCTTGCGGGCGTATGGGGAAGGGGTTGCAGAGATTAGTTCCCAAGTCATAATGGTGGTCTGCACTTGTTTGTGTCTTTTGTCGAATACAAGGCACCAGGTCGGGCAATAAGAAAAGAGTTGCTTGAGTTGAGTTATTCACCAGCCGTGTCTAGGCTATTATATATGCATGGTTGACGATCTCCATGGCACTGATTTGAGTTACCTTTTCGATTGATGGATACTGGGAGCTGGCAATAAGGCATCAATGATGTCGTTGGCACATGTTTTGGCTTTGGCTGAGAAACCCCGCTCTCTGATCGTCGCCAGAAGCAAATCCCAAGACACTCAAATCGCTCGAGCCGCTCTGCCATGTCCGCCAACAATGTCGAGACTTCTCTAAGCTACCTGGTCAAGGTCATTCCACCAGACAGAGACGATGAGCCCGAGGATATCTTCGCCGCTGCGCCGGGCTTCTTGTTCACCGACGACCTGACAAACTCGCACGGCGCACCCGAATCTATCATACAGTACCAAAACAAACGCTTTGGCAACATCGAACTCCAGACTGCAGATCCTGAAGGCGAGCAGGAGCGAACACTGTTTAGCCATTACCTCTGGAATGCCGGTCTGAAGCTCGGTGAGCTGATCAGCCATGCCGACCAGCAAGAAGATAAGAGATGGAATGTTGAGGGCGAGAAAGTAATGGAGCTGGGCGCAGGCGTTGGTCTTGGTGGCATTGTTGCCGCACTCGCTGGGGCGCAAGAGGTATGTTCAATAGACGGATATGGCATAATTGGGAATGCTGTGCTGACAGCTGCATACAGGTCGTCATTTCCGATTACCCAGCAAAAGTCGTGGTTGAGAAGATACGCCGTAATGCAGCCAAAAACATCCCAGTAGAGCGAAGTGAGAACTACCGCGTAGAGGGGCATGCCTGGGGCGTCTTAGACACGCCTCTGGCATTGGACAACAAACATCATTTCACCCGCATCCTCGCAGCAGACTGCTACTGGCTCTCTGGCCAGCATGAGAACTTGGTCCGAAGCATGCTACATTTCCTCTCGCTCGAGCCGACGGCACGTGTCTTCGTGATTGCCGGCTTCCATACAGGACGTGCAAGATTGGCAAATTTCTTCGAAGTGGCGGACGAGCACGGCCTCGAGCCGGATGAAATATACGAGGAGGACGACCAGGGCAAAAGAAGGGAATGGCTGCCCGAGCGTGACAATGGATGTGAGGATCATACAGAGCGGAAAAAGTGGCTGGTGATCTGCAGGTTGAAGAGGAAGGCAGTGTAGCTCTGAGACGACATTGATCGTGAGGTATCAATGCCACGGACACACGGCGCACAATGCAATACATCGACTGTTTGGCACAGGATCTAGACCGAGAGCGCGTGTACGGTTTGTTGCACATCGCTGGAAACAATGCCTTCCGTGAACTATTTTTGACATGTCTCGTGAGACTCAATTCTCGATCGAAAAATCCGGCTCTTTTGTGCGCACCTAATGCTATCACAGGAGACCGCGGCCAGTGAAAGACCTCATCCTGGCGCCAAGGCGGGTAGCTGCATCTACATGGTGACCAAACCGCAGTTCATGTACGAGGTTGCCTCTTGTCGCACGAGGCAAATCGTCTTCCCAGGTCTCTTAGTTCACGACCTGTCCGGCCAGACTGTTGTCCTTGTTTGAAGATGTTTGACAGGATGGTAAGCAGTAGCTCGCAGACCAATGTTTGCTTCTACACAGCCACGCTCAGTGCTACTTACTGACAGCTTCTCGCCCCTGTGCCACATTTGTGCTCGTGCTACCAGTTGCTATTATCTCGGCGCTCAATATGCTGGCCCGTGAGGATTCCGTCTTTTCTTATTGTATTGAGCGCCCTTGCAGCAGAATTTCAAGACACTGACACAAGCCACACCACGGAAGAGGGCCATCGACAGCAGCGATAACAACGTTCGCGAGACTCGGGCACTGGCACAGGAGCTTTGGAGTCAATGTGAGTAGATAATTTTCTTCCTCGAAAGATAATTACAGCTAACACGTACGCAGGCCGTGACACGTCCAGCCAGTTCCAGGAGTTGACAGCCGACTTGAAAAGGCTACGCAATCTGCTAGAGGATGTTGAGGAGCATATGGCGGAAGATTCCTCACATGATCTCTCATGTCGTATTTCCACACCGATTTCGCAGTGCAAAGCTATTCTTCGCGGCCTCGATCTGAATTTCAAGTCTTTCCAATGTTCAGCAGAAGGACAACATAACATGCAATCCGAAGTTGTTCTAGCTCTCGAGGCGTCAATTCAGGTCGCTGCCCACAGGATGTCCGTTTCCTTCGAGGCTCCCGCTGGCGTGGGACGACTGAATCACCCGGGCGTGAGTGAAACGCCAACGAACAGTATTGTCCAGCAGTCTCTGCACTCTGGAACCTCAAGGGAAGGACTTTCTACTGCAACCAATGTGATCTTGAGAGTGCGGAACTCTGCCAGAATCATCAGCTTGTCTGGCGGTTGTCCAGTGTGTGTTGCGGCCGGTGGTCGACCGGTGGAAGACGATGACCGCGAGCCCAACCAGTCTCTATTTGGCAGCCGGAGAGCCTCCACCGTTCCACCGATGCCGGCCGACTGGCATTCGCCTTTGTCGGTGCCAGATCCGTTGGCATATGATGCCTCCCGGGCATGTACAATGTTGACTGATCACCATATACGCCCTAGAACCACTGTGCCGAAAATAGTCGTTAATGGATGCGATGCAGCGGATTATTTTAATCCCAGCTGGGACAACACAGCTGAGCAACGTTGGTCGCCCAGGGTTTTATCACCGGCTTTGGAGGATAATTCGACTCGTGCTTCCGAGAGACACTACCCAGAGAACCCACCAAGCACCAGACACGAGAACGATGCCAGGGCAGGCGCGGCTTGTACCATGTATGTGCCGTATAGGCCGTGGTACGAGCAGAGCAAGAAGATGGACAGCTATCTGGATATGTAAAGTGTGCAAGAGCATAGCGATGACCGACACGAAGCGA
Organism: Melanodothis sp. VS III C KN 2; assembly: GCA_019775565.1. Lineage (NCBI taxonomy): Eukaryota > Fungi > Ascomycota > Dothideomycetes > Cladosporiales > Cladosporiaceae > Melanodothis > Melanodothis sp. VS III C KN 2. The sequence goes on along the minus strand of JACWFM010000037.1, from coordinate 1,102,011 downwards.
AATCAACACCAACGAAGCATGCAGAATCACTATCCAGCGTCATTGACGAACAAGAGACTGAGCAGTCAAGCCCGCCGATGCCAGTCCGTTCGCCGCCTTCACCTCCTCCTTTGTCGCAGATAGTGAGGAGTAAACGCAAGCCTCCCGTTCCACCACGCCGGCGAAAGGAAAGGAGTCCATTGAAAGAGACATCTCACATGCCAGTATCGCTGATCGATTGCACCGGTGCTCGAGTAGTTGAAGAGTTGATTTCCGGTCTCGTCAAGCTTCCGTATCTTGACGAGTTGAAGCAGGTCTTCAAGGGGAAGCCCCCTACTGAAGCGCAGGGTGAGCACTGGAGAGAGCCATCCGGTTAAAGACAACGACCCGCCAATTCCTGTCGCACGCAAACACATCTCTAGAGCACGGAGCATGGATGTCATTGTCAAACCGCTCGTACATCATACAGAGATGCGGCGAACGAGGTCAGCATCGGCACCTGAGCTGACAACTCCTCTGCCGAGATCACCAAGCTTTCCACATTTGTTCGAACTTCCAGCAGTGTCTACCAGATCTCCAGTCGAGTCGACGCATACTGACCAAGTAGCGCCTGACAAGAATGATCGCATAGCACAGGATCCCGAGAGCCTCGATCCGGCCTTGATGCGCACCCGCATGGACCACATCTGCGCCAGCTGGAACAGTCGATACTGGGCCAAAGCGGAATCGTACCTAACGCGCCATCTCACCGTGATGCAACACGACCATGAAATTGCAAGGAAAGTGCACCATTTGCTTGGTGTCTGCACAAGCTACCGCGGTCAATGGCATCGAGCGCTAGTGTATTTCATCCGTGTGATCAACAAGCCAGTTCGAGAGCTGAGCCAACTTGACTGTGGCGACAAAGCTGCATTTTAATGGTTGGGAGACACTTATGCGCTCTTAAATTGGAATGAGGAAGCGTTTCTAGCGTACTGTCTTGCTGGTTCATGCAATGACACATTCTCGACGTCTTTCTCATCACGCTCGAACCGATGTCTCCTTGGCACCCAAGAGCGGCTGCGCCAGACGGTGTCCAAGTCTTCGTTCAAAGAGAGATGGACCAACGCAGCGTTCCACAACGGCCACGCTCCTAGAGGCGGAATCATCCATTGCACTATCGTCACCCAGCCTGTAGCTCAGTCGTGTCTTCAGTCCCAGGGCCTCACAACCCAACAGTGCAGCCTACACGGCGCGAACAAGAGTTCTCCAGCTCAAGGCTGGGATCGTACGCCAATCTCCGACATGCTTCTGATCGCTCCCTCGCACCTGGAATCCACCCTCGTGTTGGCCTATGCCCGACGATCCCACGTTAAATTTCCAGGGTGTCCCCGAAGGAAGCCTCATAGCCAAGCACACCAACATCATGAATGTCCTACAACACAACCCGGAAGCACTGTCCTTTTCACGGTGCTTCTCGCCAAACCTGAGCGGCTCGAACTGCGTGGATCTGCGCCGCCTGATCACAGCCGTCCGCGAAAGTCTACACACGCTCGCCATGCGATGGCACGAAATCGTCAGCCGCAGCGGCGTGTTCTTCCTTGTGCAGTACGACTCTGTTGAGGGCCACATCGCTACGATGGATTCCTTCCGCATCGAAGTTACGCGCTTCTCCCTTCGGAATGGATTTGGTCTGAATTTCTGCTCTGAGAACACGAATCGAGCCCGGAGGACGAGCACGTTCTACCACAGCAACGGCAGTCTCGATGGGATTACGAAGAGAGAACTGAAGCGGTGTCTTCGCGGTGCGATTGAGAGCGCTTGTGCAAGACAGATAGTAGCGGGACCAAAGAGCACTGGCTCTCTGCGGAGTCTACCAGCGTCGCTTCTACGACTACCGCGTATTGCTTCTTCTTTAACCTCAGTCCCAACGCCACCGAGGGAATCGAAAGAGAGCAGTATGTCGCCCGCTGAACTCGAGAAACCGCAGTCTACGCCGCAGAGTAGTGTCGATTTGTCGACTCTTGTGCCGCCGATAGGTCCGGGCATGCCGTTGCGAGCTCGAGATAGGATTTCCGTGCGGTCGTCGTATAATGAGCGGCATTTACTTGGGCCGCTGGTGAGATGGAATGGTGAGACGACAATGTAGGAACAGAGCGATCGGGAAAAGGCAGCTGCGCTGCTGTCTATCTTCTATGGTCTCCCAAGGACGAGGAGGAATTCGTTTCCAATCGTAGCTTGTAACCGTGCTTCTGATTTACGCTGCCGCAGGCGGCAGCATGAGCGATGACTGTCTTACTGTCTGTTGTTTCTATGAAGTTGAGCTGGCAATCGAGAGACAAAGCACGTCACGTTTGTAGTATGCGACAAGTATCTACCCACGGCCAAGCTTTGTTTCGAAAGTGATTTCTAGTATCACGTAGAGTCCGGACTAGTTACATGCGCAAAATTTCATTCTGAACTACATTATTGATTTTACTTACTCAGTCTTTTGATCGTACGTTCCTAATGAATGTCATGCTTTTGTTCAAGAAATGTTAGTACTGGACTCTGTCAGCCACTACTGCGGTGGTGGCGGAGGGGGTGGCGGCAGATCGCTAGGAGGGGGTGGGGGCGGAATGCCAGCGGGAGGCGGTGGAGGTGGCGGTGGAGCGCCGTAGTTGTCCATGCCAGGAGCGCCGTAACCAGCGTGTGCTTGGGGCTGCATCCAAGGAGCGGGGCCTCCGGAAGGTGCGCCCTGGCCGTAGCCTCCTCCTCCACCTCCATAGCCACCGTGTCCGCCATGTCCACCGCCATATCCGCCATAGTTGTCGTTGCCACGGTCATGTCTGGGCTGTTGCCAAGGAGCAGGACCACGGTCGCCAGCACCGCGGTGTTCGCGATCGCCACCGTATCCTCCAGATCGCTGTTCCCAGGGCGCAGGTCCACCAGAAGGCCCAGAAGGAGCTTGACGTTGTTGCCAGGGTGCTGGGTTCGAGGGACCATTCTGCCTGTTGACTTCCCAAGGCGCAGGTCCGCCTTGAGGACCGCGCTGCCACGGCTTAAGGTCTCCACCAGGTCCAGCAGGCGGCGCAGCTCCTGCACCGCCTCCGTTGTACTCGATCTGCCTGGACGGGTTGCCAGCTGTACCACCACCAATCTCGTTCATGAGGTTCTCGTACTCCTTGTCCGTAGAATCGCCGCCAGGGCCGCGCGCTGGCAGGTTGCGCCAATCGCTGCCGCGAGCACGTTCAGTACAGTCGCGCGCAAAGTGACCAGCGTTACCGCACACACGGCAGATGATGTTGGCAGTGTAGTTCTTGGCGTTGGGGCAGTCGTACTTGCGGTGGCCGATTTCACCGCAGTTCTGGCAAGCCTGATTCTCGTCGTCACGGAGGGTACCGTTGAGTGCGGCGAGCTCACGCAATTGGTTGCGCTTGAGCTCGTTCTGGCCTTCGGGGATGGAGGCAGCCTGTGGGTGAATTAGCACAACAAGAACGCGCCGAGAAGGATCCAAGGTACATACCGTCTCGATGACCTGATGGATAAGCTCCTTGGCTTTTGCAATCTTTTCCTCGGTATCGGCCATGATCAAGCAGTGGAGGTCCTCGTCCTGGTTGCTGGCATGCGCAGCATCGGACTTGCCCTTACCCTCCTTGACAGAGCCCTTTCCACGGATGGCGATCTTGGCCTGCGACTTTGTTTCCATATTTTTCAAAGTGTTACCACGGGGACCGATGAGTAGACCGACTGTTAGTGGGAGAAAAGCTAGTGTTAGTGTATGTTCAAGTGAAGCGAAGTGAAGTGTTAGTGGGGACAGGGTTAGAATGGCTTTTGCTCGCCATAAGCAACAACAAACTGCTGCTCAGGCAGTAGCAAAGCAAAGTGCAGGTGGGGAGAATTAGCAGCATACTGAAGTTGATTTCTGGATAATCGTTAACCGGCACGTAGACTTTCTCCTGTGTCTTAGTAGGACGACGGTAGTCAGACGGCGGGTGGTAGGCTGGGATGATCTTCATCGCCTTTTCGATGAGCTTGTGACGCTCTTCCTCGAGTCTTTTACGGTAGCGGTACTCGCGCGTGTTGACACGGCGTCCGAAGTTGTCGTACTGGGGCGGAGGAGAGGGAGATCTGTGATAGAAAGTGTCAGCGCGTGCGCATGACATACCAGTTGATACGGACTCAGACTCACCTGTCGCCGTCGGCCGGAACAACGTCGTTGATCCTGAGCTTCTGGCTGATCTCCTCAATCCGCAAATGGGTCACATAGGCATCCAGCTGTTCAGCAGTCATGGGCGCAGTGATTGCGGTGGGCAAGTTCATGAGGCCGGCGGCCTTATTGTCCGATGCATCACCCCAACGATTACGCTTGCGACGCTTCTTGGTGCCATCCGGGTTCAACTCAGGCTCTTTCGGCACGGGTTCAGGGCTGCGACCACGCTTGCCTTCGTGCGAGGGCGCGAAGTCGGGCGTGCTGGAGGGCGCCTCACCAGGACGGCGGCGCGTTCCTAGAGGGATGTTGTTGGAGCCGGTGCTGCCAGGCTGGTTGCGCCACGACATGGTGGATGATATTGCGATGGTGTTGCTGGGGTGTAGCAGGGGACGCGGTTGTTCAGAGAGTTCGTTGATGCTGCGCGCGAACTTCGAGCTTGTCTCTCCTGCGCTCGCGCCACGCCATCTAGCGATCAAGGGACGGCGGCCCGTTTCGACCGGACGCAACCTAAACGAGCTGCTGGCACGTGAACCAAACATTCACTTGTGAAAGGAGCATATATCTATGATGATACAACGCCTATCTTGTACGCCATCGTCCGGATGTCCTCTGTAGACAGGCTTGTATCAGGTTATCCCCGTGAGCAGAACTCGATCTGATGGACACGTGCTGCACTCGTTAGGCCCTGCAAGGCGGCCTGCATCGAGGATCACTTTTCGTAACGGACAAGGCTGTGATAGCTTTACTCTCTGTTCTTCGTTCTTACATTTACCCTTCCGATGCGTCTCGCTTCTGATTGACCTGCCTCAATTCACATGTAACCTCCGACGCAAGTTCCAACCCTCATCATGTGACACGGCATTGCTGCTCTTCGTGCCTGCCCTTCTAGCCTAATCTCACCATATCCGCTTGAACAACACTTACTACCTCTCGCCACCACAACAGATACTCCAAGGCGATACGTGACATGCCATACAAGCCTGTACCCACCATGGCGGACGAGAGATTCCAGATTTACACGCGACTCATGGGCGGTAAAGACAATCTTCCACCCAAACTTCCCACAGCACCATCATCGCAGCAACCAACGCCTACTACCAGCGAACAACCATCTGCAGAGCTGAACGAAGAAGAGACAAACCCGGGCAAGATCGTTGACGCTTTCGGAAATCTCCAAACGTATGACGATTTCGTCACAGCTCACGCTTTTCCCGCGCCACATGCTCCAGCACACGACAACAGACACGCCGGAAACCCTCAGCAATCGCATCCCCCCAACCGCGAGAGAAGTGAAGCTGACGGAACTGACTTCCCTCTGGACCCACGCAAAGGCGAGCCATCTGACATTGGCATGAGCTTCGTCACCTTCATCGCCTTCACCAAATTTCCCTACAAATACGTCAAGCCAGCTTTCCTTCAGCCGATTGCCTCAGCTTTCTTTGACGGCGGCAAGATCTTCAACAAATCTTGGGACCTGTAAGTTATCATCCACACAATCAGCTCACTACATTACTGACTTCTTCCAGCTACTACGCCTGGTGTGATCAAACCCACAAAGCCATAGCTTTCATCCCACTCAGCCAAGCCCAAGCTTTGATCGACGAAGTGAACACAGCATTCGCAGAGCTTCACTGGCAATTTGAGCCTTGTCACGAGGAAGAGGGTCTGCTCCTCACTTTCTGCGACCCGAATCCTGACCACCGCCCGCGCTTTCTTAGCACTGCTGACAGCCGCGATAAATACGACTTCTTCCTCGCCAGCGTCGACCCTCCCGACTCACCCACCATGATCCCCACAAACGACTATAGCCTCGCCGCCTTCAAGGAGAAAATCGCGCAAGCCGCCGAAGCCAACAAGAACAAATCGAAGGCAAAAAAGAAAGAAAAGCACGAGAAACACATCATCATGCGCCAGAGTATGGGCAAACAGCTTCTTCAGGGCCAAAAATACTTCGGCCTCATTCCGAGTTCGCCACAGGATCTCTCGCCGGACAACACGACTCCTCACACCGTCGACGTCGACCAGCCTGCCGCTTATCCGTGCGACTCAGACGCCATCATCATCTCAATCGACATCGAAGCCTACGAGAGAGCCCCGGGAATCATCACCGAAGTCGGCGTCAGCACTCTCGACACTAGAGACCTGCAAGGCACAGCACCTGGAAAGAATGGCGAGAACTGGCAGCAGTTTGTCCGCGCCCGCCACTTCCGTGTCTCCGAGTACAAAAGCTACGTAAACAAGGATTTCGTCGCTGGCTGTCCCGACAAGTTCGACTTCGGCACCTCCGAGTGGGTGTCTATCAAATCCCTCCCCAGCGTCCTCACGCAGTGCTTCCATGAACCCTTCAGCAAGCCTTCGAGCGGCTCGAACGACCAAGCACCCATCGCGGAAGACCCAAACAACAAGCGCAACATCGTCCTCCTCGGCCACGACGTCGAGCAAGACATCCAGTACTGCCACAAAATCGGCTTCTCCGTCCTCGGCCGCGGCAACCTCATCGCCACCATGGACACCCAGGCGATGTACCAAGTCTACACCCGCGACGCCTCGCCCCGCGGCCTAGGCGGCGTCATGAACGACTTCGACATCACGGCCTGGCACCTTCACAACGCGGGGAACGATGCCGTCTACACCGTCTACGCTATGCTCGCTACCTGCGTCCAGGATGCTGCGGAACGCGGCACCGAGGCTTCGGAGAAGAAGCTTCATGAGCGTGCGAAGAACAAGCTCGAGACTGCTATTGAGGCCGCGAAGGAGAGGGCGAAGGAGGATGCCGAGGGCTGGGATGTGAGCGAGGATGGAGGCGCGCCGCTTCCTCAGCCGCCGAGCGCGAGCGGGCATTACACTCTCGGCGGCGCGCCTCTGGATCTCTGAGACTGGGTCGGTGTGATACTCATGTACTATAGTGTGTGTCCAACGAGAGCTGGCAATGGGAAGGCAACGGGAGCTGGTGTGCAGGACAGCGAGCGAGGAGACAACGGAATGCTCAAAATAAATGTCTGCAGCTAGAGCTCCTCAAGAAATCTCCATGTCATGCCCGTCATCTTCGATACTCTCATTGATCCACTCGCACCTCCATGGGTCGACTTCAACCACGTTCTCAGCGGTGCGTGATGCATTCTTTTAGACCTTTGTGTAATTGAAGCGGCAGATAGACGCATGTGCGTGCCAGAAGGGCAATACTGCCACACCCAAATCATTCGACCCTTCGCTGAAACGCTCTCAGCCGTGTGTATTACAACCTGTAGACCGCGACGCGAACATAGCGGCAGATAAAAAAAAAAGGAAAAGAAACAGGATCGGTACAACGGTTCGAAGTACTAATTTCGTCATTAATTCTCCCTCCCATAGCAGCAGCAGCAGCAGCAGCGAGAGATCCTTAATATATTAATCATACAAGCCCTGATCGGACTTCACCGTCTCAATACTATCAACACATGCCACCGGCGAACACCATATAACGAAAAACGCCCACGCTCAAAAGCTTCGACATGCACACACCATCACAATCACTTGCTGCTATACAAAAACGACTTGACGCCCGGCCAAGCGCGCAAAGTCGCCGCGGGTTGTTGTCACGCGCGCGCAGCAGACCTCCTCGGAGTGTTACCGCCCATTGCCCGCTCCGCGTTCGTGTCCTGGGTAGGCGGAGTGAGTCGTCCGGAAGTGACGTCCTCCTCTTCCTCCCGCTCCTCCTTATCGCCTTCGTATTCTTCGTCTTCGTCGTCTTCTAGCATCGAAGCGGTGAGATCGTCCTCCTCGCCTTCGTCGATGGATTCGTAGATGGACTCGTCCATGCTTGGCCGTGGCCTTCCGTCGCTGAGGTACGAGTCTTGCATCTCGCTGCCCGCCTCGTCTTCGCTTAGTATGATGCTCTCTGCCGTGCGGTGGGTCTGTGTCCTGTCGAGATCGAGCGAGTTCATGCCTGTCGCCAAGTCTTCGTCGGCATCGCCGGACTCGCTTTCGGAGTCTGTGAAGTCGACAATGTCGAGAGGCTTGGTTCGCCAGTAATTGAAGTCCGTAAAGTCCTCTGCGCCGCCTTCAACCAGTAAACGTAGTCCGATGGGTGGGAAGTAGTGGTCGACGATCTCGCGCATGCTGGCGTAACCGGTCTTGTATGTGTTCAGACTCAAGAGGTCGAGACTGACTTCTGAGTTCGAGTTGATGGTGAAGATTCTTGTCGAGGGGATATTAACGCTGCGATAGCTAAGCGCGTCGGTCAATCGATTACCGAAACCTGCGTAGAATGGACTTCCGCCTTTTCCTCGCCCAGGTGTCAGTCCAGATGGTAAATTACTCAATCCTTGCGCGGCAGACGCTGTGGTGTCGTTTGTGCCGCCGTGTCCTGTGAACAAATTCATAATGTCGCGCAGACAAGCCATCTTGAAGACCTCGGGCTTGCGAAGGTAGACTTCTCGTCGCAGGGCAGCAATAGTCTGGTCGGGGCTCAAAATGATCGGACCCTTGGGCAGCTTGTAGCCGTCTTGGACCACGCCATCGATATATCCGCGTGTTCTGTCTGCTTGGCCTACACTACGAGATGTCAAGTACATGAAGTTGTAACCGTTGGCTGAGATCTCGGTGTAGAGCTTTGCCACACCCTGGTGTGTCCAGTCGCGACCAATGGAGGTCAGCACATGACCAAGGACGTCGCTCTTCGTGATTGTGCCGTCGATATCAGAGATAACGATAGGCACATCATGCTTCCAGTACCATAGAGTCGCGCCGCAAGTTGCGCGATTGACCGAGAACTGCATCTCATTGGCTCCGGAATTTAGGTTCATTGCTTTCAGCTGATCTGAGGTTAATCGTAGAGTCTTTGCGTAGTTGCGGTTTGGATCTCCGGCAGCAGTCGCTGGTGTGGGTGACGATGGGTGAGACATCAAACCCACTGCGCTATCGCTGTCCCGACGGTAATGTGTGCCGGCATAGTCGCCAGTGGAGTCGCTGCGCGCATCATCGCTGTGGTATCCTGGGTCAGATAGTGCATCGGTCGATTGATAGCCCGTTTGCAGCGCACCAAGCCCATCAGCCGCTGCTTTCTTTGCGGCCGCCTGTTTCGCCTCTTCACTACTGTAAATCCACAAATTACCCTTCTCGTCTGCTCCGATCAGCGCTCCAATATCGTAGGGACCTTCCAGCTCTTCCGATAGTAACCTACGTGCAATGCCCTCCGCTTGCAGGGCTTCGCTAGTGTCACTCTTGTAGCCTGTCATGTCCAGCATCAAATCACCAGAGTCTGTTACCTGTGTGGCAATGTTGGATGTCCACAGCTTTTTCGACAACGCTATCGCTCTTGAGACTGCCTCCTCTTTCGACCAAGGCGGTGGACTGGCAGAGCGATCTGTGCGCGCGTTGGGTGGTGAGATTGGTCGTTGTGGTACTGCAGAACCCACGAGTTCCGAATGTTGTAGCGATCGGGTAATGGCTGTTTTGGCAGACTGAAGATCTCCATCTGTCGCATTGCGCTCTAGTCTAGGTGTCAAGCGCGCATGTGCCAGATCTGCAAGATCACCACCTAGATTGTGTCGTCTCGTTTGGTCTGGCACGGTTGACATGGCTGCTACCTCCCCACCTTCACTCTTAGCTTTGGAGAGTGTTGGGAGAGACATGCCCTCGGTTGTGCTCCTACCATGCTTTCGGAACCCAGGAGCGCTGAGACCAATGTTGTTCGGCGAGAGGGACGCAGGATCCACGTTGTCGCCCTCGAGCTCAAACGGATCAGGCTCTTGAAAAGCAGGTGTGTTCACGGCGCTGGGTCGTAACTCTGGACTTGCGGCAGGACTGACCAGCGGGCTAGTCTGCAAGGCCTCGGGTATACTCTCTTTCGTCTCGAAGACGAAGAACGCCTCTCCTCCATCACCTAGCTTCATGGGGTATTCCTGCTTTTGGCCATTTATTTGGAACTCGACCTTCTTTTCAGACGGGCGAAGTAGACTGAACTTGCCAAAACGAACGTGGAAGGGCGAGCAGGCGAGGGAGCCGTCCTCCTGCTCCACGACAATGACATCGATTGCGCCGCTGAGAGTGGCCGGGTTGATGCTGTTCCAAGCAGTCGACACGCTGGAGCCGAGACCGCGAACGTAGTTCATGGTTGTGTTGTTGGGGTGGTGCGAATGCCTTTACTTCTAAACGAGTGGAATGGCGATGTTCCGAGGGGCAGACGTGGGGAGTGCCGATGCGTAGGCGACGACGGCAGCAGCTCGTCAAGCAGGCAACGAGGGTGAGGGCGAGGAACAGGTCATACAGAGTGAAATCTGGTGGTGAGTCGAGCACGGGAGGAATGTCTCGGGTTATGGGTGGTCGTCAGGCTAGTGACGGATGATGGACCAGCGCACGAAGTCAGCAGAGCTTGAACGTCATACGCGCGTAAAAAGAAGCCGAGGGAGGTGGTGCTGCGCTTGGGTGGACGAGCGATGAACAAGTGTGGAGGTTGGGCATGTGAAAGAGGATAATGTATATTGCAGAACTGCGAGGTGTTGTTCTGGAGGGTATCTAAATATATACAGATAGAGGGATGGTTGAATACTTGTAGCTCTGCATGCGAAGTGGTTGTGTCTCAACGGCAGGCAGGCAGGCACATGCTGCAGCTGCTTGTTCCATCCCATCAGCCCTGCGCCCGCCGCCCGCAGTACCCCAGACACACACACGGAAGGGAACCGGCACAGTGGATACAATTTGATGTTGAAGGAGTGAACGTATCTATACATATGACATTGGTGAGAGTGAAGTATAGAAGATGCAACAGACCACCTAAGACGTGTCTCCTCCAGGCCCCATAGTCCTACATAGAACAGGGACACCAAGACACACGTACTGGCACTCCTCTACCATTTCCATCTGGCCTCTTCCTCCGCTGGCTTCTGCAGCTCGCAATTTACGTCGTATCTGAACATGTGGATATCGCCCCCGTCCCCTATGACATCCTCCTCAGCACTCCTCTTCGCTGCTCTAACAAGACTCATCTAAGACTGTGCATGTTGTCGCGAATCGATGCTGGCCTGCGCGTACTTCAAGCTTATTCCCGTCGACTTCTGCTGTGCTCCCACGTAGGACGGATGTACCCTTGAAGCTGTAATACGACGTCCAGCCGACCCTTCAGCTCTTATGAATCGCGATCCACCCAGAACTGAGGCTGAGTGATCTTTATGAATCCTTCTTCTTCTCGCCCTGTTCTCTCGCACTTTTCGAGCGTAACAATTGTCCGTAGGGCAGGAATTTGCCAGGGCCCCAGACCCAGACTTCAGCCAGAGAAGCCAGGTTGAGAGACTCAGCTCAGCGCTTGCCATGAACCTCTTAGCCTCTTACTATGCACAGATCTTGATAGGCATCAAGACACAACACCATTGCCTGCATTCGTGCAAGTGCTCCCGCAATGCGTATAAGTAAACATGTAACCTTTTCCTCACAATCATCGTATATCCCATCCCTTCCCTCTGCTTCGACAAACTCCCCGTTGCCCTCCAAACCCTCGTCACAGTCGATATCATTACAGTGAAACAAATGTAACGCAAAGCTCTTTCGGCTTGCGAGGTTCGAGCGGCAGGCTATACAATAGCACAGATGGTATCGTTTTTTCCACAAGGTATCTCTGTCCTCCTGGCAGCAGCATCTTTGTGCTCGTGGCAATTCGCCTTCCCTTTCCCCCACGATTGACGTACTTGGTCATTGACCAAAGCCATCTTCATTTCTGTTCATCATCAATTCGAACGTCACTCCCCATCCACATCTCCCGCCTCGGCCTCGGCCTCAGCCTTCTCAAGCCTCCTCATGTTCTCGTCATCAAACACCGTCTCATCATCACCAGGAATAGCCGGCCGACCAAACCCAACAACCGGCCCAACCATCTCAATCCAGTCTTTCCGCTTCTGCATAAGCGCCTTGACGCCCTCACTGACTCCACGCCCACCGACTGCGACACCCTTCTGCCCAGCACGCTGGTTGTGAGCCGCACCCTTCTTGTTGTTGGGCTTGGCCAAGCTGCGGTTGCGCTTGAGGTACGCGGCATTGACTTGGTTGTCGAGGTCGTCAGCGATATTGGCGTACTCTTGCATAGCCATGCGCTCTTCCGTCAGCTCGAGGATGCGGGCTTTGCGCGCGTTGTTGCGGGCTGCGACGGTGCGGAGCTCGGCTTGGAGTGTACGCAGACGTGCGGCGACTTCGTCGTCTAGTTGTTGTGAGAAGTCGGGGGTGTCGGTCGGGCCGAGGAAACCGATGTATTTCAATTCTTGAATGGCGCGGGACTCGAATGAGTCGAAGTCAGGCGGTGGTAAGACCGCAGGGCGTGGTGCGTCCGCTGGTAGGGCAGTCAAAGGACGGTGTTCCTCGGACGTTGAAGCTCCCGGAAGAGCATCGGCTTGTTGAGAGTCTGGATTGTCCGCGTTGGTCATGGTTGTGTCGCCTTGCGCATCTGGGGCGCCGTCTTCTGTAGCGCGGTTGGTCGCGGTGGCGCTGGGTTGTGGTCTGATCATAGACATTAGGCGGTTCATGACCGGGCCCATTGAGATCTCATCGGTTTCTGCGACCTCGTCGTTCATGTCTTCCATACCACCACGTGCAGCATTAGGGTCGGCTTCTTCCTTCCTAGGAGCTTCGGTTCCTGTGAGTCCATCTTCTGCTGCCCAGACTTCCTTGTAGGTTCTGTTGCCGCGCTGTGGAATAATGTATGGGGTCACTCTGTCGCCACGCTCTTTCAGGAACGCGACGTCCTCCTCAGTGAAAGGTCGGATATAGGGCTCGAGATATGTTTGGAATGTGGAGTAGTTGACTTGGTTGGCTGGCTTCGCATTTGAGAAATCCATGTCGGGTGGATCGCCCGCAGTGAGGTCGTGCAGATCTGACTCTGGCCATTGCTTGACATTGTAGATCTGTCGACGCTCTTCGTCTGTCATGTCTGGAGTGATTGGACGAATGTCATAGACTGTGGGGTCATAGACTGCAGAAGGGTCGTCGCCAAAGGCGCGTTTGTAAAGAGGCAATGCGGGCTGAGTATCTTCGGCAGACTCATCGCCCGAGTCTGACGGTGAGGCTCCGGTATCCATGAGATCTACAGGCAGCCCGCCAGGCTCGACAGGTGGTGACGGTGGCGCTGCTGTGCCTGGGATTGTTAGTGGGAAGAATTCGAATGATGCTGGTACTGTTTGATGCAAGCTTGAAGTATTGCGAGGAGCAAGCGTTTCCTGATGGCTTGTGACACGTGCTCCATCAAAAGTCGCAGCGCATATGAGTGGTTTTCACGGCAAGCGCCCACGTGATGACAGAACACTTGACAGTCACTGCCCATCACCAAGCAACATATCTTCTTCGCTCAAGGCGATTCAAATCACGCGACAAAGAAAGCTGCTTACCTTCATGAACACCCACACCATCCTGTCTTGCGAGCATATGTTCGCCAACACTGGGCACACTGGGTTTCTTCTCGTCACTCCCCTCAGCTTCAGCATGGCTCCTCTTTTGGCCAGTCTTCTTTGACTTCCCGCTGCCATCATCACGTTCCTTCTTGATGCGATCCGCCGCAAACTGCTGCTCTGTGGCCTCGCGCTCATGCTCTTGCTGTGCGCTCTCTTTCCGCTTCTGCACCACTTGCCTCAGGTTGCGCTCACAGGTCTCGCCTCTCTTCTCCAGCGACTTTAACACCTTGTCCCGGATCTTGTCGTGCAGTGCATGCAGCTCCCTCGCAGTAGGAGGGTCGTGTGGTTTTAATGAGGGTGGGTGCGATCTCTCTATGAGGGTGTCCAGGTCCAGCTCCGTGGATATGAGGTATGCGGTCGGAGTGTGAAGGTACGGTGTCTCTCTGGGTAGCGCGGGCGCAGACTGGCTGGCATTCGAGGGTGTTGCGGCCAGCGGAGTGCCGGGTGTGGTGTCTGTGAAAGCAGACATGGGAGTGCTGTGTCTGCTGGAGGATCTGCGGTCGCGCGCGCTGGCCTTGCCGGTGCCTTTCTTGGATGCTGGCGCCATGGTCGCGATGGCTCGCTTGCCTTGCTAGTGATGAGGGAGCTGCCCGTGCTAGCTGCCCGCACGAGTTATCTAGTCGCGGCCCGGGCGTGGATACGAAGCATCCCAGGCGCGATTAGGGTCACGCGCGAACGAGCTGCTGGAGCGATTGTCGTGATCCGAGGGCGGTGTTATTGCTCTATTCCAGTAGTGTCGGTCGATTCGTGTTGCAGGCGAGTATGTGGAAGTGGTGAATAGGGCGAGTAATGGTGTTTTGGTATGGACGGCGTGCACGATTCTCTTTGGAGGATTAAAGTGGTCGTTTACGCGGACCCAACCAACGCTTGAGGGCGGAGTCCCCACAAGTAGGCGTTTGAGTTAAGTGGCTGACGTAAACTCAAGGTACTGCAACACCTCCCGAACACAGACATTCGCACTGACTACCTCTGCCTAGTGCTTTACTCGTCCAACCTCAGAATCCTTTCTGCACTCACTGGGCACCACAATGAATTGTCACTGGCTGGCCTGTCATACGTCCGCGCCCAAGGATGCGTTGGAGAAACGCCAGTGAAGCATGACATTGACGGCACTATCGCCAGTCTCGAGCCAGTGCACACGCCGGTTCTTGCAGCTGGGGTCTTCGGGATTAGCTGATATGCCATGGTTGATCGTGGTAGCATCAACTGCTGGTTGAACACCCAGGTCCGACTCTGCTGTCGAAAGAGAGCGACGATATGTATACTTGTGGGAACGGATATGAAGTCACAAGTATTCATATTGACGACCTGATAAGACACCCACCTCTTATCGAGCATCGAGATCTACAAAGGTACCGAAAAGGAGACATCCGTCGAGCAAGCAAGCGAGACCACAGATGCACGAAACAGCATCTCGTCTAATCCACGTGCGCTCACCGCCCACTTGGCCGTCTCGCTCTCTCGCTCTCGCAAGCAGAGCTTATCACCTCCGAGTCTCTCCTATCGGCGCCTTACCAGAAGTCTAAGGCAGGGACGGCGAATCAACGGGCCGCCTCTCCTGCGGCGCTTCTCCTAGATCTATGGCGTCAGCGTTAGTGCATTCGGCGCGCGCATCGAATTCAATTTATCCTCCGGTGGGTGGGAGAGGGCGCGCGCGAAGTGGGTGGTGAGAAAGTGGGATGAATTGTCCATGCATTTGTCAACCAACGCCATCCAACAAGGATGGTAGCGTAGGTGATTCTCTAGGAATAGAGGTCCATGCTGGTTGCCTTAGCTAGATAGGGATATTACTACTACTGCTACTATCATTCTGAAGCTATCCTTCTTGCATCTCACTATCTCAAGTACACACGTCCAGTACACCGAGCTCTGTTGTCGCAACACACACTCGCCTCCACGAAATCCGCTACGAATACATCGACAATCTTCGGATCGCAAACCCATTTGTCAACAGCTGACTCTTCCGACTAGTCAACAAAGGAAAAAATCGCAACACTCCGCAAGGCCTTCGTGCCACGTGGATTACATTACACGAACCCCACCTCTTTGTTCTACCACCGCGCAATCATGGCACAACAGCAACAGTCCACCAAACTCAGCAGTATCCTGCCCCCACTAATCTTCGGGTAAGTCGTCACAAACAACACGCCGTCTTTTCCCAAAAACCCTTGCAGTCAATCAATCCTAACCATCGTCATCCGCAGCACCGCAACATTCAACTACCAATACAACGCCGATCCCTACGAACTCGACACCACCGGCCTCGTGCAGCAAGCCCTGGAATACGGCATCCGAGCCTTCGACACCTCCCCTTACTACGGCCCCTCCGAGGAAATCCTCGGCGCCGCCCTCGACACCCCCTTCGTGCGCGCCAACGTCCCGCGCGACCAGTACTTCCTCCTCACAAAAGTCGGCCGCATCGCCGGCGACGAGTTCGACTATTCGCCCGCATGGGTGCGGCAGAGCGTCGCGCGCAGCCTGCGCCGCTTGAAGACGGAGTACCTCGATGTGGTGTACTGCCATGATGTGGAGTTTGTGAGCGAAGAGGAGGTAATGGAGGCTGTGCGCGAGCTGAGGCGGATACGGGATGAGGAAGGCACGATCAAGTATATTGGTATTTCGGGCTACCCTCTGCCTGTGCTGTGCTCGCTTGCGCGCAAAGTCCTGGCTGAGACTGGGGAGCCGCTGGACGCGGTCATGAGCTACGCGAACTTCACGCTGCAGAACGAACTCCTCGCGACGACCGGGATCAAGGAATTGAAGGCGGCTG
The DNA here is from genome assembly GCA_019775565.1 of Melanodothis sp. VS III C KN 2. Taxonomy (NCBI): domain Eukaryota; kingdom Fungi; phylum Ascomycota; class Dothideomycetes; order Cladosporiales; family Cladosporiaceae; genus Melanodothis; species Melanodothis sp. VS III C KN 2. The sequence continues at coordinate 1,085,681 of JACWFM010000037.1, read as the reverse complement.
GCGTGGATGTCGTGCCCAACGCTTCTGTCCTCGGCATGGGTCTACTCCGCCGCGAAGGCGTGCCAATCGGCAGCATGGGCAACTGGCACCCTGCCAGCGACGACCTGCGCGCCGCTATCCGTCGTGCGTCGGATTTCTGCGACCGCCACGACGAGAAGCTCGAAGTCGTCGCCATCCGCTGGGCACTGGAGACTTGGCTCCGCACAGGCTCGACAGTGGGCTCTCGCGGCGATCCCGCTTCAGGCGTTCCTTGGACTCCCGAGCCTATTTCCTCAATCCCCGGCAACGACAAGCTCGGCGTCAGCGTCATGGGCGTGAGCAAGAGCAGCGAATTGGAGAAGACGATGCAAGTCTGGCGATCCATCCTGGACGGACTGGAGGGTGGGGAAGAGACCGCCCGACGCGCTGGGCGGTGGAAGAGAGACCACGAATGGAGTCTGAACCGCCAGCGCGCTGTGCAGATCTTGGCCGATGGCATTCGCGAGCATCTGGACGAGTGGCTGGATTACGCTTGGGCTAGTCCTGGCGAGGATTACGTTAAGAAGAAGGCGTTGGAGGGCAAGAAGGGACAGGATTTGCTGTCGCCGCAGGACGCTGCTGCGGAGCCTTGGTTGACGCCTGCGCAGAGTCCTCAACCTTTGGCTGATGAGGTTGAGGAGGAAGGGTTGCCATTGAGGTAGAGAGATTTTCTTGGGATAATTCTTGATGATATTCATGATGGCAGGTAATTGTGAGGGCCCCCCTTTTTAAAGAGTGTGGGAAAAGTTATGTTCTCGCTGCTGCGGCGGAAAAGCAGAAAACGATATCGCTAAATCTATTTCTTCCTAAACTTGAAGAGCTGCAGAATCTGAACGCTCGCGCTGCTTCGTGAAAGCACAAATCGATATTGCCGGATCTACTTCTCCTCTGCTAAGCTTGACATTCCAGATGAGTAGCGATACGAGCTATCCGAGAAAATTGAAAAAAAAAGATCCCGTATTTAACGAGTGGTCCTGCCCTTGACACCCGGCTGAACACTGACACATCCATTGGCGCTGTCCTCAAGGAAGACACCGCCGTACACAACACCCTCGTGAATGCCCGGAGTCTGGTAGCCCTGCTTGGTAACATCAATGCCGCCAGGACCGGTAGGCTTCTTCAAAATACCAACATGGTACTGGCCGAGCTTGGTCAAGTCGTTGGCGATGAAGTTCGTCTTGCGCTTGAGCTGCTTGTCGCGCGTGGAGTACAGGACCTCGACGCGGTTGGAGGCGAAGTCGAGCACGATGCCGAAGTTGTGCCAGATGCCGGGGGTGAACTTGGTCTTCCAGAGAGCGGGCTGGGGGCCGGCGCCGTTGTTGCCGACGAGGTATAGGCTCTGGTGTTCTTCGGCCGAGGTGCTGTTGCTGTCGAAGAACTTGCCCGTGCCGATGGTGAACTGGTTGGCGGAGTACTCGGCGTTCTCGAGCCAGACGAGCGAGTACTCGTGGGTGTAGTTCAGGGGGCGGGAGTCGTCGGTTTTGATGCTGAAGTGCAAGGTCTTGATGCCGGTGACGCTGCCGTTGACGTCGACGGGCTGGGGCTGCAGCTCAGCGCGGCGGAAGCCAGTCTGGCGGTTGGTTGGGGACGGGGTGAAGATGGAGCGGTCGTCGATCAGGACTTCGACGGGCTTAGAGGTGGAGTTGTCGAAGAGGGCGGCCTTGGGAGAGGAAGGGAAGGCGAGGGCCTCTGCCCAAGTCAGGTTGGCACCAATGACATAGTCCTTGTTGTAGGGGAGACTGCCGTTGGCGAAAGACTTGCCATCGGCAACGAGAGGAACGCGTCCGTCGAAGACAACAGGACAGGAGATGTCCTTGGTGTCGTTGGTCCGGCCAGCGGCGACGACGGAGGCAATGCTTGCGAGGGCGAGCCAGTACATATTGGTGGGATGTTAATGAGAGACTGTAATGTGCTGCTGAGAAGTATGAGCTAAAGGATTCGAGATGGGCAGATCAACGCTCCAGGGTGAGATGCTTATATAGACGAATACGGTGCATCAAGGTGCATGTATCATTCATACACGGGATCCTTTCGCAGTCTAGGTTCAAAGTGCGTACTACTCTCTCAGTGGCAGGGCGAGCAGAAGGAACCTTGAAGCCAGACCGCGATGCCCTAAGGCTGTGTTTGGCGCGGAGCGTCATGTTCCCCTTGTACGTGGCGTAGGTTTGGCTAAAATGAAGTCAGTTCGAATGAAGGGAACATTGTCTATGTATACGGGAAGACGGATCCCAATGCCGCCCCATTGGGCATCCAGTGCAATTGTGCAAAGCTCACAGGTGCGGTCGTGTTGCGCAGGAGCATGTGAATAAACTCCACCGCACAGTCCATGAGCTCTGTATATGCCAAACTCTGGAGCTTCACTGGGCAGTCTAGCATCGAAGGTTAATAGATTCGCAGCTTGCACCATCGTCGGGTCTTCTCTGGGCGAAGCCTTCCTGCTGCTCACTGCTCATTTCCCGAAACGTCTTGGAAGATCTGACTTTGGTGTCGAAACGTGCGAGCGCTGCCAGTGACACGCGGCAATTCCCGTACGAAATCGCGCACGTTTTGGATGTCTAGAGTCATCCTAAGCGAGCCCGTGATCTAGCTTCAAACTCCGTACTACGGTATCATCTCAGCAACCAGAGTTAAGATGTCGTCCATACACGTATGATGATACTAGCGTGCTAATGATTGGATGCATTTACAGTACAAATAGTATCTCAACGGTAAGAGTGAGCATACGATGGTCTGCAGGTCGAGGGTAATAGCGTAGTACGGAATGTAGAAGAGTTGAGATTGAATGCCATCTCAGCGGTAGGGTAAGCAGTACGGACTTTGAAGCTAGACCGCGAGACGAGATGCTTTCCTTGTTGTCCTCAAGTTTGTGTACGGTTTCTCGATGGCAAGTAAGGCTACTCAGTCTTCATGATCAACCATCCTTGCGCACTCGCTCACGACCTTGGTAGGCAGAACAGATGGCACCTCGATGATTGGCATGCCCGAGGATTTGCATGACTCCTATGATACTAGCACATTCGGATAGCCTTGGAACCGTAGCTCATGTCAGGCCGTACACACAAACCTGAGCGTAAGAACTGTGTCACTCTTATCGCCCTTATCGCTCGATATGCCTCGGCGCACGTCATCTTGCCGCGTGAGCAGGTGGAAGGTGCAATTGCTGGTTAGACTCCTAGGCTAAGGAACATGCATGCGCGTGTTTTCGCATGCAAGCACTCACTACAACCTTCCCGCTGGAAATCCCCATTGTATCCTGATCAGTCTATATAACAAATCGTCTGCATCGTGACCTCATAATCTATAGCATCTAACACATCAACAACCACACAGCAACGAACGATGGCACCCTATGGCCGCGGAGGTGCAGGCAACTACGAACAAGCCATATCTCGCGAAAACGAGAAAATCAACAACGACCTCGAAGCCAGCCAGTCTGCAGCAGAAACTGCGGGTGTCAACTACATCCCGCCTGACATCGCCGAAAGGGGCGAAGCCCAATACGCCCATACCGGTCGTGGAGGCGCCGGAAACTACTATTCCCCTCGAGAGCTAGTTGAGCAAGGCAAATTTAGTGGCGCGCAGACAAGTCATATCCGTGAGTCTAGAGTATACGACCTCGAAGTTTTCGAGAGACCTACCACTGACGCAGACTTTCCAACCGATCAGTCGGCGACGGCACACCAGCACCATCGTCAGAGAATGTGAAGCCCGCTGCGGTGCCCGCTGCTGGAGCAGGACCTCTGCCTACCGCCAAGACTGGCAGAGGTGGCGCTGGCAATTTCGAATGGGGAACGAACGAGGCTGATCGCAAAGCTGCTCAGCAGCAAGAGGAGGCCGACCGGAGGCAGCAGAAGCTCAAGGAGGATGTTGAGAAGGGCGTCAAGGAAAACCTTGCTTTCCCTTCGAAGGCGAAGCTGCCCGGTGGAGAGCCTTTCTGATCTTACAATACAAGTAAACGAGTTATGACGATGAGATATACCCAAGAAACTACTGGATTTACTATCAAGCAGTTCTGGCGGAACTGGTATTGCAGCCGAGACTTTCCTGATAGTGAAACACACTCAAGCTAGGTGTAGCGTTGAAGGAGCCCTCCGTCGCCGCTGACCGCCTGAAGAGTATTCACGCCTAGTTGCTGTTACTCATCACTTGGTAGGTCCTGCTTGCATGGTATCCTCCCGGTCACATCTACAGCAAGCACTACGTCGCTGTGCGGCTTCTAACGGGCTTGCTTGATAGATCTCGTTCATGCCCTACAGTGCAACCACACGATGGCGTCGCGCCAGTGATTTCTGATGTCGTTTGCACGATCGGCCAAGCGGTCACTGTGCTCGACAATCATCACGATGCTGCTAAAGCCTCTCTACCATAATTTCGGATCCGTTCTCTCCAGTTGCAAAAGCGCCATTCCTTGCTACCGTTGATCAACGCAGCACTTCCCAGGCACTCAACCCATCACGAACACCACACATCTCCCTCACTGGCTACTCGACAATGCAATTATTCTTCGCCACCCTGATGCTCTTCGCCGGTAGCATCGTCGCGCCCATCGCCGTAACAGGCAAGACTAACAACCAGCAACAAGTCCTTTCCAAGCAACAGAAGACTTATGCCAACGACATCGACCCATTCTGGGACTGCGACCTTCCAACTTGCCAATGGGGTCCTTGTGAAGGTGCTCTCCGATATTCCATGCGTCATGCATCGAAAACATGCATCAAGTCCTTCCACTCTCTGACAAATGGCGATTGGTGAGTACATCCTACCACATCTTCCGCCAACGGACTCATGTTCTAACGTACTTCCACAGTGCCGGCCGTGTGAATGGCCTGGAATGCGAGGGCTGCAGGCCGGTGCTTACCCGTGGGCGGAACAGTGATTACATCGTGCTGAGGAATATGGATTGCAAAGGGCTGGAGGGTTTGAGGCACTCGCCGGCTGAACAGATGCATGTATGGCCGACGTGGACTCGTGTGTTGGCAGAAAGGTTGCGGTCGAGAGAGGAGCGTGGGCTGTGAGGTTCTGACTGTGAGGACTCAATTGGTGCCATTGTTAGATTCCTGTGATGGCAAAAATCACAATGCTGTAGCATAGGCAAACATCGCCGCCGTACAATCTCTACACGTATCCTGATTTAATTTGAAAGTAGGCAGTAAGTACAATAGAGCTTCCGAGGTCTATTATATCATATCATCGTTGATCCGGGTCTTGCCACATAATCACTTACGGAGGCCTTTAGCAAGGACTGGGATTCTGGCAGGCTTGATCTCGATCATCACATCTTATCGTTCGAAGAGGCCAAGGGATGCGCAACAATGGTACGCACATGAGGCCCAGGACGTGGTTAATGTAGCTGCATGGATGTCCCGTGTCTATGTGGCCTGCGAGCAAAGATTTGGCCGGACATGGGGCTCGTTTGACCAATATGAACGGATGGTATTGGTATACCTCAATCCGTATTGTATTGTCCGAAAGCTGGGGTTCGAGGATGTTGGTGCTTGTATCGTCTCTTTGTTCTAGAGTATCACACCACAATACAGTACAGTATTTCGTAGACTATGCATCACGCAGGACTGTGGCTCCTGTCCCTTGATGAACCATCCTCACTGGTTGAAATTGGATCGTGAAGATCTGGGATCGACATGCCCGGCTAAGCGTCATCCAAGATCTGTCGAAGGATTGCAGGAATACGACATGGTTGCGGCATCGCCGGACATTCCATCGTCGCTTAGCCTGGACCCTGAAATTCATGTGGGCTGGACCTCGGCGAAACGTCATCAGAGTGTCAAAAGTCCGTCGGGCGCCACGAGGAAGGGCGAAGTAAATTGCCTCTCACACGACCTCTTTCTACTTCTGGTTTTTCTCTTCGCTTGTCTTGTTTCTGCGCGTCTTCTCCTTTCCACTCTTGTCTACCATTTTGCAGGACTCAGCACTGTCTCTGCCGCCGAGGAGCCATTGTACATAGCACATTGACGAACACTCTACCGGCATTTTCCACCACTCTTCTCCTTTTCGCACGTTCTCCAGCCTCAGGGCGCAGCTTTGGACAAAGACGTCCGCAGAGAGCACGCGACAGCAGTGTCGATCATTTGCAGAACCCTCCGGAAGGTCCACAAATCGAGCCATCGCACCACAATGGCTTCCTATCTGCCATCCTTCAGCAGTCTGAGCCCTGTAAACACATTTCCGGCATACAAGGGCAAATACGAAGTCGGCACTGTGGATGTCGAAATTCCCGTGTCCGAATTGCCGGTGGCGAGCGACGCCCCTGAAGGAGCTGTAAAGACAGTCGCATTCCGCATTTTCTACCCTTGCCAAAAACCTGGAAAGGGCGACACGCAGAGGCCGGTACGATGGATTCCGCAGCCGCAAAGAGCAACGGTAAATGCTTTTGCTACGTTCTTGGGTGCTAGTAGTAAGCTGGCTAGCTTCATCTCGTTCATGCCGCAGCAGCTCTTCTGGATCAAACTTCCCGCGCACAGGAATGCTAAGATACTCGAACCACCTATGGACACTAAGAGATGGCCGGTGACGATGTTCAGCCACGGATTGGCTGGTAGCCGGAACACATACTCTTATATTTGTGGCGATATGGCGAGCAATGGTATGGTGGTCATTGCCATGGACCACAGGGATGGCAGCAGCCCGATTCAATACGTGCGAGCGACTGCGAACTCTCCGGCCACTACGATTCCGGCTGTCAAGATCCCGCATACTGCAACCGCGGAGACGTACGAAGGAAGGGACAGGCAACTCAGGATCAGGCTCTGGGAAGCTAGCATGACCTTCGAGGCATTGATGAAGATCGATGCTGGGCAACAGGTGGAGAATATGGATGAGAACACAAGCTGGTCGAAGAAAGAGCGTACGGAGGTTTTGAGACAGTTCGAGGGAGCATTGGATATTCACAGACCGGGCAAAGTCAGCTGGGCAGGCCACTCTTTCGGTGCGGCTACCACAGTCCAGCTGCTTAAGAGCATCTTCTACTACCAGGACCGACCGAAAGCCGCTTCCAAGCCACTCATCGCTCCGAATTCGGACGCTGCGATTGTTCAGCAGATCATGCCCGAGTCGCCTGCCCTGCTGCTGGACATGTGGTGCTTGCCATTCCGATCGCCCGACCAACGCTGGCTACTAGAGCATCCCATGCCCTCCTACAATGCTGGTGGCCCTCAAGGCGACAACATTCTCTCGGTCCTCTCGGAAGGCTTCTTCAAGTGGAGTGACAATCGTGAGGTCACCAAGCAAGTCATCAGCCCACCACAGCAGACACCTAGCACCTCCACCGACAAGCTGAAGCTCGCTCCTAACCTTGCACGCGTTCGGGACGACTCACCGGCTTCATCGATGCGCGACTCAGGCTACGGCTCAGACGCGTCGTCCGCGCAGCGTAAGCCCGCGGCCCAACAGACAAGGTCTAAAGGCCCGCACATGTTCTACCCACTGAAAAGCCAACACTTCAACCAGTCCGATTTCGGCATCTTGTTCCCCTGGATCACGAAGCGTTTCGCCAAAGCCGAGGAGCCAGAGCACATCATCGACCTGAACGTCCGGGCCATGGTACAGATCATGCGTGAGGCAGACATTGAAGTCGCTGGTGAGATGGACAGTGAGATCCTCGACACGACTAAGAAAGTGAGGAGCTGGGTGCATATCCCTGTTGGAGGATCTCAAGAGTCCAACGTTGCTGTCGCGGTGGAGAGACGGTCGAGCGGCGCGAATCAGGCGCCGAAGGACAAAATGACTGAGGATGGCGCTGGGATGGAGATGTAAGAGAAAGTGCTAGGCATAAAAAGTAATTTTGCTTAGGTTACAAGAAGGAGGGAGTTTTGGAGGATTCTGCATCATGTGATTTTTGATACCCGCTGCATTAGTTTGCCGATTTTAGTAACGCATTGCTTATACATATAGACTGTCAATAGACTGCAGCAACGGTTTGGTACAAGAGAGTATGCTACAATCACAGACCCTAGACATTGAACAGCTTTCCTCACCACCGAGAGTCCATGCACGAACTCGAGCACAAGGGCTGCGTCAAAGTGGCTGATAGTTGATAGATCCACGGATGATGTCTTCGAAAGCTGCGAATCATGACGTGCATGATGTATATGATGTCTCTCTTCAACAGTCTCCACCTACAGCTGTAGCAAAAATCCGTCGCGTCGATCACTCTGCACAAGCTCAGGGTATAGTAGCATATAGCTATGCATATATGGCCCGAGCATTAAGGCAGCATTACTTACAGCTTTGTACTAATGGCAATATGCTGGTACCCTAGAGCGTAGGTACAAACATGTACGCGAGTGCCATGGAGAAACTCTTCACAGCAGCTGTCCATCTCAGAAGCTGGTACATTATGAACCATAGACTTTGGTATGGTCGTTCACCCCCTCAAGAGTATCTAAATGAAGATCCCTCGATGATTGGTTTTCTCTTCGGAAGCCGTGGATCGAATCTTGTAAGAAGTGTCTGGCGTCTCTTCTTCAGAAGTCTACATCTATACTGTAGCAGAGCGCTTTCTTCCGAACCCATCACCTTATTCCTCTCCTGAGCTGCTATGCTCACGTGTGTACCAGCCTCACGCCCGTTTACCCGAGAGAAAAGAAACCCAAATAAACCTCCCGAGACGCCTGCCAATGCTTCGCTTTCCAGCCCTGACGCCGTGTACTCTCGCTCAAAAACAAAAGTTCTCGTGCCAAACTCGCCCCATTGCCATCGACGCAACCTCCCGACCCATGGCTCACTTTTCTTCCTTTACAGTGAGCAAATTCTTAAGGGCCGCGAACTTCACAGGCTTTGGCATGAAAACATCAATGCCCGATGCCTCCGCCTCCTGCTGCGCCTGTGCGCTCGCCAGACCCGTGAGCGCGATGACATTCGACTTCGTCAGCCCGTTTTCCTTCTCGAATTCTCGGATCCTGCGCGTAGATTCCATGCCGTCCATGACAGGCATAGAGATATCCATCAAAACGACATCAAAACGTCTGGTTGGTGCATCTGAGTGTGGGCCCGGGAGACACGACGCTTTGTACGCGTCGAGGGCTTCTTGACCATCCGCAGCTTCGATATAAGAGTATTTGTGCTTTTTCATGAACATTACTAGCAATTGTCGATTAATCGCGTTGTCATCAACAATTAGCGCATGCAAATGTGCAGTATTTGGCGCAGTATTTAGTGGCTGTGGCACGGGAACGACGAGAGGTTGCAGGGAGGGCGTCGATGGATCCAAGGGTGGCGGTGAGGGGTACGAGATCGCGGCACTCATGCTTTTGACGAGATCGTTGGCGTCGCCCGATGCCGGTTCCAAGGCGTTTGAGTCCTTTGGCTCGGATGTGCAAACTTCTTGCTGTGGCTCCATTGGCAGTGGCTCGGAGTTCTCGCAGTCATTCGGAGCGGCATTCTTGAGCTCCTCTGCCTTCTGAAGACATATGTTGAGGATTTTCGCCAGCTTTCGAGGACCGCATGGCTGTGGTATGACTTCAACAATTGAGCCAAGCTCTCTCAACATCTGCTGCTGGTCCCGCGAAGTAGCAATAGCATCCTCGGCAGACATGTACACAATAATAACGGGTGTCTTCCGCTTAGGCACCAAGCCTTGTGCCGCCTGGCGGTGTCGCTCGACCAGCTCCTCAAGCGAAGGCGGCTCACTGTACAAGTATATGTCTGCGTCTTCTATATTCATAAATTTAGACTTGGAGACGCGCATGCCGAACCATGTTCTACAAGTTTCCTTGATGGTTTCTTCCAGCCTTGAGATGTGGTGCGTCGAGACACGTGGAGGATCTGGTTCCAGGAGTACTAGGTGCTTGTTCAGGGTCTTCCTGCCCAGTACCGTCAACTCGTCCTCAGGCGCGTTGGAAATTTGGTCGGTGGCTGGAGGTAGAGACAGGTGCACATCGATCGATGTGCCAACGCCGACCTGGGACTTGACTTCCATGGTTCCGCCAAGCGAATCCACAATTGATTTTACAATGGACAATCCAAGCCCAGTGCCAGGTTGGAAAGGATCTTCTTGGCTGAAAGGCACGAACATGCGGTCATGCTGGAAGGTATCAGACATGCCCTTGCCGGAATCGACAATTCGAATGACGCAGCTGGTCCTTGAGCTGTTTGCGTTCTCGTGGGCTCTAAGAGATACAGCGACAAAGCCGCTGGTAGTATACTTCAGACTATTGCCAAGGAGATTCATGATGATGCGTCGCAGGGCTCCAGGCTGCGTTCGTACACGCCAGCTTTGCCTTGGCGACACATCGAGCAGAACGGACACGCCACCTTCGCCATGGGCTTGCCCCACTCCGGCAGTGAACGAGTCGTGTCGGCTCATCGCACCGGTGGCATTGTTTCCTTCGGTTTGATTTGCCATTACAGAGCCATTGACAGGCATTTTCTTGAAAGCATGGCCGGCCGAAACTGCCTCTGCGACTTCTTCCACGAGCACGCCTAGGTCGAACTCTCCAGTCATGCTCAAACTTTCCAATGAGCTGTCCGATAGAGTGATAAGCTTGTTCTGTTTGGCGTGGCGTCTCATCTGTGCGCGTCCGAGCTTGTTGATCTTGGAGTAGTCGAGTACGTGGTTGAGGGTGTCGAGGAGTGTACGCCCACATGTTACAATGGACGTAACGAGGCCAGACTGGTAGGCGTCCGAGGCAGTCTCTGCTAAAAATTCGGCGGCTCCAAGAATACCATGCAGCGGAGAACCTGTTATCTCTGGTTAGCAAATCTGCCCACGTGTGAATGATGTGTAGTCCAGCACTTACGTAATTCGTGGCTCATCGACGCGATGAACGTTGTCTTGGCCGCCTCGTTCTTCTGCATATTTACGCGCACCACCTCGCTGATGATGCAGTTGCCAAAAGCGCGTAGATAAGAAAGATCTGAATCCAGGCTCATCATGCGACCTGTCACCGAAGTCCACAAGAAGCATCCAGCCATCAGGCGCTCTTCAAAATGATCGTAGAGTGGTAGGAAGACGACAGTCTTCGCGCCTGGGATCTTTTTCAAGAGCTCTTTGTGGTCCATTCTCCTCTTGCGAGGCCTGGCACGCGTGTTGCCATTGGCCATGTCGGCCGATGCCGATGCTGGCTGCTGAGTTTCACGGTCACTTGCTCCAGAGTCTTCCTCGGAGCTGAATCCGGATCCTTGGTCGGTAAATGAGAACGTCTTGCCACGCGGGAAGAGTGCAAAGTACCTCTCGAGGGTACCCAACGTCAGAGCAGAGCCACTCTCGACATCAGCACGGGCTTGGTCATCGGCGATAGAGAATGCCAGGATCTTGCATGCTCTCGCAGTCGGTGTGCTGTCTGAGTCGGAGGTATTTGTTTCCCATCGCTCGGACTCCGAACTGGTGGAGGGGTCAGTCATTCCTGGGGCATCCGGACTTGTATTGTTCGAGCCTGGCACGGCTTGCGAAGGATCGGTCACAAACGCCGATAATTGCTTACTTGTAGTTGCAGTGGCTCCGAAGATCGCAGCACCATCAGCAAGCGTGGACTGGCGAAGGATCTCTGCTGCGCGCTGAAACATGCGAGACATGCTATCTCCTTTCACAGACGTAGCATTCGAGCCGGTCCTTGATTTCGTGTTGTAGGCATTTTGTTGCTGGGTGTAGGTGCGATGTCCAGAGTTCCTACTAATTAAGGGAGGTCGTTGTCCAGGAGTCCGAGCAGATGGAGTTTGAGGCCTGCCGGTGGTGGCAGGCCTAGTAGCGGCAGGGTCGTCGGTGGCATCTTCACGGAAAGTCGTGCATCCTTCGATGAAAGACGCCATGCCTCGTACAATGCGCTCGCCTTTGAAGCGGTCGACTCTGTCCCGTGCCCCTATGGGATCCAGTCAGCATTGTAGACAACCCAAATGTGTTAGGACTCAAGCTTGAACGGCGAAACCATTCACGCGAGCACCTCACAAGGGTTCAACTCATAGGGAATAGGAGACAGGATGAGCAAGAGGGTCCATCATCCAATGCAGATCAGCACATGTTTTACCATGTCCCTCCCGGTCGTGCAGTTGTGCGAGAGAACCCATGCGACATGCAATCTCGAGAGCACGCACTGGTTCAGGAAATTCACATCACAGCGACACTTACATTCCAAGTGTTCTATCACAGATTGTGCCGTCTCTTGCATGAGCCTCAACTCATCTACTTTCAGATTACTCCTCGGCGAATCATCAGAGACGGCGCAAGCTCCGATCATATAGCCATTGCGCGAGTAAATGGGCACACCAGCGTAGAATCGGACCCCAGGTTCGGAAAGTACGTATGGTCGGTCCTTGAAGCGTTCATCCAGGCGGCAGTCTGGCACGACAAGACCTTTTGCAGTCAGTGTCGCACCACAGTCATCCACAGCAGTGCAAGTATTGATAAAGCAGTGCTCGCACACCGCATCGGGTCGCGAGAGCACAGCGGTGCCTAGCCATAGCTCGTCGTCCTCTGCAGCGCGACTGCTCGCGATCGAGACGGTCCGAGTGGCCTCGGCCAAGATGTATTGGTTCGAGGTGTCGATCAGCGAGATCATGCAGCGCTTCACGTCGAGGCGGAGAGCAACCAGTTGCGCATAGGCTGTGAGGGCTTTGTCGCGCGAGCTCCGTGCCTCGTAGCCTGATTCCTGGAGGTCCTCTTGGGCAAGGCTGTCGACGTGGTGGGCAACGTTCAAGGACGAGCCGTGGGCAGACAGCCACGGGTGGTAGATCCTATGGACCTCTCGCTCTTCCAGGGAGACTCGCGCATGAGGGTGAGCATGGAGCGGTGCATTGGCTGCACTGGAAGCCATGCTAGGCGGCTGGCGGAGAAAAGGTAGGTCCGGGTCGCATAGAGAGTTTTGCGGCGTGGGTATCAGAGCGAGAGCACTTGTTCAAGCATAGTGGGTAGTCATGAGAAGCAGCAGGCGTGTTGACGAAGGCCACAACACGCCCGCCCACAGCCGGCGCCACAGCCATTTGGACTGGACTGTGACTTGCAGGGGTGGCAACTTGCAAGCGAATGCCTTGGACCACTCTGTCGGTTCACCATCCGTGCCATCTGGCAAAGGTGAGCGAAGAAGTCTGTCATCCGCCCGCCAAAGCGTTAGGACGCTTGTCTCCGGATCTCGATGTCGTGCCATCCATGCGCCACGTGCTTCGGCCGGTTCGGTACGAGAGTCTGTCCATCGAAATTGATTGACCATCGGGGGAAATGTTTGTAACGAGCTCGTACATAAACACATGCTCCTAAGCTGTGTCTCGAACAAAGTACCTCGTACCTATAGGCAGGCATCAGGCAACATCACAAGCCTCCACTGGACTCAGCTCGATGTCTCCGTCATATGAGCACATACAAACTCGTCGGCGTCTCTCTTGTCTGGTTCAAAAACAAACACCAGCGCCATGCTGTTTCATACTTTCGCGGACTCTGCCCTTGTCACATCTCGATTTGGAGACCAAGGGACGGGCTAGACCACGAATTGCGTTGCGGCCCTACGGATCCCGAACAACCTTACGGAGACACGCCCGCTGCTATTTGATCTTCTGCTTTGTTGAAAAGTACTGCTCTTTGCTACACGTAGCTCGCATTACGCGTCAAATGCTCGTACTCTCGAAACTCTGAGCCTCGTCCCCACGCACCACTCAACTCAAGACTGCCAGAGCGCACAGCACTGCGAGAAGGACACGCACCTCTCCCGCCCTCTCTTCGGCACTCGCGATAACAGCAATTGCCGGTCGTGCATTCAGTTTCCCATGCTTGGATAGCCTTACAAGTTGGCTAGGGCTGACTCCGCTCTCGCTACATCTGCCATATTCGGACCCTGAGCCGGAGCCAGACTATCGCTCAGTAGCGGCGACCTGTCAAGCTAACGCCTAGAAATTGTTCGCTGGCGCTACACGAACGAACGGTAGGGTCCCACAGCGGTCAGTGGCGATGTTCTGGAAATTTTGAACTACCGAGGTAATTGATTATATCAGCTTTATAATGCCTACAGGTCTGCATGGATGCCTAGTCTCGGTATACCGCCATGTAAACTACCTGGATAGGGTCGGTGTTCGAGTCGCGATATCCGCGTGTCACGGCGCTACACATGGTGATAGGTCTACAGGTCGCGGTTCATGTCCGGGGAATTGAAATTGCTTAGACCCGCTCTATGCGCCTCTACATCAGACAAACCAACCAGGGTTGATCGAATCGAAACTGACAGTATGCTTTTGTCTGATCGATCGTCACAATGACTGCCGTCGCATTCATATGTGCTCGAAAAATATCCTATCCCGAGATTGATACTGGGCAATGTTTTTCCAATGCCAGGCATACGCAATGAAGCTGGGTTCTGTATACGCATTGGCATTGTCTCCAGGACATAGCTAACGCAAGTTATCGTCCAGCGCTTCGAAGCGTACAAAGAAATCGATCTGCTCGGAACAGCGCCCTCGTATGACTTCTTTATCCAACAATAATTATCAGCCTCCAAGTCCGCCATCGATGTTTCCAAAATCCAGTTATCGCGCAATTTTTGCTTCAAGTCTTCGTCAGTGTCAGGTACATTACTGAAGCAAACAAGCTATCAAAGGTAAAGCGACTTCTGAAAAAATCAAAACCTACAGCACTCGCCAAGATGCCCAAAATTGTCTCAAGCTTCGAGCACATGCTGAATAAAAAGATCAAGGCTCTGGAGGCTAAGCTCGCACAGCTTGGTGCGGAGAATGAACACTTGAAGACCGGGAATGTGAGATTGACTCTGCTGGCGCTCGGTGAGCAAGCTCACAAGACCGCCCTTTCGAGCAAGACACTGACTGTCGAGAAATCCAGCAACATCCCATCGTACGCCCGGCCGACCGTAGCATCAACGAATCGAACTGTGATGCCCACTGTGGTGGGAAATGACAGTAAGACAGTCGATCATCGCTCGCCGACGTACGTCGATGGCAAACTCATTGTGCTCAATAAGCCTCGACCTCATTACGAGCTATCGACTTGCGCCGAGTGATCATATGACGGCTTTTGCGGCGACTTCTCCACGTTTGGCCAATAACAGAAAACTCTTTGGGTAACGCATCCATAAACGTCATCTCCAACAGCAGAGAAGATCCGATTTGACTACGCTTGCGTGTCTTGCAACAAGCTGGTAGCAGACTTCGCAGACGACAGCGCACACTCGCTCACCGCCCGCAGTCGCTTGGACGATGCGGAACACAAGTTCCAACCTTCCGCCGCGGCCTGCGTCAACATCCCTTATCGCATGCAGCACAGGCACCTTCACTCGGCTTTTACTCTTTGCCAGGACATCATATGGCACCATCTTCGCAAGCACTACCCAAGCAGACAGATAGAGCACTGCTTCGAAGGACCCAGAGAAGTTGCTTTCTGCAGAAGTGAGTTGATGGGCTTCACCGCAGGTGTCAATTGGAACTGGAAAATCACGACTTGACGCACGTCCTCACGAGCGCGATGTTCGGCGTCACTGACCTGCGAAACACGCTCGCTCACCAGAACCGTGTGAATGTGGCCATGTTCGGCATCCTCCTAATTCGTGTATAGAAGCTGGCTGTCGTTTGCGGGGCCGAGAGGCGTGCGATGAGACTCCGCGGACTCCGCGACGAGCTGCGCATGCACGCTGAAAAAGCCGTCGCAAGCATTGATGAGAAGTCCTATGGCACTTGGGGTCCCTTCCAGCCCAAGGGAACATCATGGGCGCTGCACCACCAGCGGACCTTCCACGATCTGATCGAGGCGTTCAAAGATGGAAAACTTTGGCGGTACAACCCTGCGCCCACCCTCGTCAAAATGGCCGCTTGGGAGTGGAAAGCCGAGAATGGTAATTGCGTGCTGTGTTCGTTGAATCATGATTACGTCGCCGCATTAGAGAGAGCTTCGTCTCGTGTTGTTGAGAACGGTCGGTTGAGTCCTTCTGATGACGGAAAGACTGATGAAGAGTTTGAAGCAGCTTTCGAGGAGGGCGATAGGGCGGCAAGCCTCGTAGCAGATGACTCAGATGAGGTCGAAGTAGAGGCCTCGAAGAATTTTGGGGCCTGGTAGACCTCAGTAGATAAGAACGAATCTCCGTCTCGACCACTTTCATTGTCTATATTTGATGTTCACGATGATCTATGAAGTTAACTGTCGTGGTGTTGATTCAAACATCAACTTTGCTTCGCAAATAAAGTCGTATGCAAGACACACTTGTCTTTGCTATTAGTATTGATATGAGAACGCTTGACGACTATTCCATAGCAGACCTTAGCTCTGTCAAACCGAACAATTGGCTAGAAGGAGTGAGCGCATCGTTCCATTAGTTGCTAGAGCTCGCGATGGGGCTATATTTGACAAGTCAGCCATGGAGTGTCATCAGTCGACGCAATCAAAGCTCTCAGCCACTAGCGGGTCTCCTCCATTGTACTCTTGCTTCTTGGGCCATACGCATAGCTTCCGCTTAGGCAGTGATTGGCCAGCATCTGGTACTCTGCCGTGGAGCGTCAAATTGACAGCGGACAACTCATCAGGTGCCACACCCTGCTCAACCCACTTGACCAGAGCCTCGAGCTCGCCAACAGGCTGTGGACCCGCACCGCCTCGGCAATGACCAACACCGGGAGCTTCGAAGTAGCGATAGAAGTCTTGCACATCGTCGACTTGCTTTGCGACTCGTTTGTAGTAGTGCTCGGTACCGTTGGGGAAGATGAGATGATCGGCCAGACCGTGCCAAGTTATCAACTTGCCATTACGGGCTTTGAAAAGAGAGAGGTCGGGGTCGGAGGTGCCGATGATGCTAGAGTATTGGTTGCGGGATTGGTAGAGGACGCGGAAGTACTCTTCGTTGGTCATGTTCTCGAGAGCAAAGCTTCCGTCTTTGGCGATGAAGTACTTGATCCTAGTAAGAGAGGTCATCAGTACAAAAGGATTTGTGCAGGGCGGAAGCAGTTAGACTTACCAGTCGGCGCTGTGTCTGAACGGCTTGCCAGTCGACGTGGTACCGTTAGTCCCGGCGATACCAGAAAGGGCAGCGTCTTTGTTCAAGCCATACCACTGCCATTTCCCAGATAAGTCGATGAGCCCAGACCATGCAGATTCAGCTACCGTAGCGCCTTCGGTTGTGTACTCCCTTTGCTCTCCATCGTCACACGTGAAGTTCTCTCCAACCATCGAGTACGGGTCGAAATCACATGCATTCGCATCAGAAATGATCCCATCTTCAAGACCGTCGAGATCATCGCACGCCGCAATTGCGGCGTTGGTGAAAGCTTTGAGTTCGCATGGTGGCGGATATACTCCAAGCTGGTTCATGACTTGTTGAGGCCAATATTCTGTCACCAAGAAAGTGTCCCAGTTTATAGCTGGCGCCACCGCAACGATACCATCATAGAGCTCTGGGTACCGTTGTGCAAGCATCAGGCCCTGCCTTCCGCCTGTAGAACAGCCGGTCCAATACGAGTATGATGGCTTCTCTCCGTAAAACGACTTGGTGATGGCTTGGCCTATAAGTGTCATATCCGACAGCGCGACAGCAGCAAAGTCCTGCAAGAGAGGAAGGTTCACATTGCCGGGACTCAGAACAGCCCAGTTCGCTGGTGAGGCGATGTCAGCGGTATAACTTGTGTGGCCGCCATCGGTGCTTGTTGCAGCGTAGCCGTTGCTAACAGCTAGTACAAGAGCCGATGCGCCATCGCCTGTTTGATAGCCTCCACCCCCGGTACCTTGAAATCGGCTATGTCGGGTATTAGTATGGAAATTGACAATTCGAAGGGGGCTCAAGCTGCAAGATACCCATTCCAGTCGTCCAGAGGCAGCCAGACTTCGACTTTTATATTATCATTCCATCCTGGATGGGTGTATGAGCTGTTACTGGTCAGCGAGAGCATCTTCTGAGAGGCCAATGGACACGCACACGTTGACACCGCAATACGAAACAGTCAGATTGGCAGGAAATCCGCCGAAACTTGAAAGTACGGTTTGATTGCGAACTTCGGCGACTGATATGTCTAGTATCTCGGCTCCGAACAGTTTCGGGTGAGGGATGGCAGCGGATGTACATGCAACTTGTCGTTTGTGCGAAGCAGCCGATGCTGCCAGGCCCATTGTTGCGCTTAGCAGCGCGTTTTGTACATGCATATTTGCTTAGACAGTATTCGGTTCCGTTTCTGAGGACAAGAATGCATTTTGGTCTACACAGTGCCTCATATCTTATAGGTTGTGCAGCCGAGGGCGTACTATGATTGCCAACCTGGAACCCCTCTTGTGCTACTGGCATCGTGCCCCGTAGCGATATGATGTACACGGCATGCGGCTACGGCATGCAACCGTGGGTTCAATGTTTGCTTGGTGCTCGCGAACTTGCTGCGAAGCGGACTTTCCAAGAGTAGATCGGCACAATAATGCCCTAGTCACCGCGGAGGCGACCCCATATCGGATATACAGAAACCCCGTGAGAATAGAGTCATGACCCAAGAGGAAGGAATCTGGAGCCACAGGTCGTCTCGTAGATTTGTCCTTGATGAAAAGGGAAGGACATAAAATTCTTTCTACTCTGTGATTGTCTTAGAAGGTAACATACAGTATGCTGTCAGTAATAAGTCACGATTGTACCCTTGTATCACAGTTCGAGTAGAACGTAGATGCATATGCGGATAACAATGAAGATGAATGTCTACCTGGTCAAGATACAGATAGTGAAGTCACGGTGCTTCGAGCTTGTCTATACCTTAGGCGACGCCAGTCGTGCACGGTGGCTGGTGTGTGCTGGCTGTCTTCCGCCGATCTCGGAGTTGTCTTTCTGATACAGAGGATGGAGTGTTGGACTAGGTGCCTCGGTATGGCTTTTCAGTTGTTCAAAAAGTACCTACACTATTTGTTCAAGGTTGTTCATTCGATTGAACTGTTTCAGAGTCTCGATTTCTGCAAAATGTGATGAGATAGCATAAAGCCTTCGAGGTTTGCGACTCCGTTCTAGCATGATCAGTGCGTTGCGTTCGCATCGTTCAAAGCACTTCCCGGCCCAGTCTTGGACATACAGACGAGGTCATGGCCCATGCCAGCAACATCCTCCATACCAAAGACTTTGCCGTAGTAGTCTTTCCCAACGCTTTCGCTGGCCATAAGCATCGCTCTCCTGAGAAAGGGCAGTCCATCCATCCACTCATTACAGCACTTCATAAGCCAGGACCCAAGACCATTGGCGCGATGATCTCGACTGATGTAGACGTCCGTCAAGTAGGCGAAAGTGACATGGTCAGTCGCAAATCGTGCGAGTCCAATTTGCTGGCAGTCCTCCTCCTTGTATATCTCGGGCTCGGGGTCTTCCAGAGTCGGAGACGGCGTGCGTGGAGATGAGGGGCCCGGTGAGTATTTGTATAGACCGAGTGTGACTGAGTGTTCCAGCATGAGCGCTACCTGATCAAGGGGCATTTCTTTTGCCCAGTACATGTCTGGGCTGGCAAAGGATGCATTGACGAAGTCGTGATCGAGTAGCTTCGGGTTGGTAGATATGAGATAGGCACTGTCGTTATCTTTGTGCCACTCACGGATTGATGGGTGCTGTTGTTGTAGTGTCGACATCATGGGCGAGAGAAAGATTGTGAAATAAATAGGAGGTACAAGTCAAATTGGACGACTGGTGCCAGTAAGTATATGGTCGAGGAATGTGTCATCGAGTGGCTTTGTCTGTCATCGAGGATGTGACAGTGCATTCCCCAGCGCCCTGATCGAGGCCGGCTGGTCCTGCCTTTTCAGGTCAGTTGGTCAAACGAGCATCCGGAATCATATCTGCTCGGCATTATGTTATAACAAAATGTATCACAGATTCTTGCAAGTACTCTGTATCGTTTATCATTAGACCTCAATGGTTCCGACTGCATGTGATCCACGCTCCATGTTTTGGACGAGTGAGCGTAGCAACTTCAAGGGTTAGAGTTGGGGTTGTACTGGATCAGCCTGTACGATGAAGAATATATGATAATTCAACCATCTTAGTATCAGATGTCGATATTATACTCGGCATAATCTGAAAGCATATCTGGTGTTATACTACAGGGATCTGCATGGTGCATATATCAACAAGACGACGGTTGTGTTGATTCATCCTTTTCTGCATAGTCGAAGCCCAAAATTGGCGAACATATCGCTTAAGCATCTGGCGAGACCTGTCATCAAGAGAAAATGGCGTTGGCTGACCAAAAGACAGTATATGAACTCATCCTAAAACCACCTCTCACGCCCGTCCAACATCACTGACACCTTGAATCATGGTGTACATCTTCGCGATCTTCCCATCGTGGTTGACAAACATGACATCGTTGCCGCGTACAGGTGCAGCCTGGCCGGCCGGTCCAAACTCCCACTCCAGCATCACTAAATCGTAGTTGACCCAGGTATTCCCACGCGGTCGAAAAGTCCATTCCGGGTTGCTGTCAAGCAGTTGCGAGATGAAATCGTCGATGACATCGAAGCCTTTGATCAACTTGTCAGGGTCGTAGAAGGCGATGTCCTCATCGTAAGTCGCTTGCATCTGGGCGAGCCGTTTATTGGTATCACGTTCATTGAAGATGCCCAGAAGGTTTCGTTTCGCGAGTTGTTCAGCCTGTTCTCGAGAGATCGCGGGTTGGCTGGAGTGGGACGCCATCGTGCTGTCGTGTTGAGCGGAATTCGATGTGATGATGTCGACTCGATTCTAAGTGCGGGTGATCAATTACTATCATATAAAAGAGTCAGACAACAATACATTTGGAGACATGTAAGCTTTGAGTAGTCAGTACAACATCGATTGCGTATTGTAGTCAGCAACTTAGTAAGCGCGGTCATCAGATCCGAATTTTGAAAACAAGTCCCTTGTTATTTTCTTACGAATATGGCTTTGATTATAGTATAGTGCGTGCATGGAACTGTGAAATATATGCGTACATGACGGGTTTCACAGAAGGTCACCGCAAGAGTGATCCTCGTGCTCTGCTCGTTCGTGAAATGATGTGAGACTGATATTGCAAACGTACTGAAGTCTGCTCATCAATTGAACGATTGAATCATCTGGACATTTGGCCGAGTGGTTATGGCGCTAGCTTCAGGCAATGAGATCAGGATTAATCATCCTGGTTTCGCTTCAAGCTTGCTAGTGGGTAATTCCGCGTGGGTTCGAGTCCCACAGTGTTCAACATCATTTTTGGCGGATTTTTTGTCATCACTACAATGAATCAAGGCAAGGTGACTGTTTTGAGTCGACTGCGATCGACTTGAATCGATACGGATCAATTTTGAACGATATACTATAATCTGCCCCTTATCTTTTCTTTTCGAGAGTAGATCTTACGTCGTGATGTTGTGACGAAAGTAAGATCTGTTCCGCATTGCCTGTTCTCATATTAGACGGAATAGATGTAGTAACTCGATCGAATGAACTATAAAGCATGGTGTGGTGCTAGCTTCAAGAGCTATCTCAAATTAAATGATATGTCACTCTTCCTGTCTTCAATGAAGGTGGAGCCAGTGTTTACGAACGATAGGTAGCATCGTTGCCGTTGACAGATGACGTAAAGGACCGTAAAACAAAGGAGTGGCATAGACTGTGGCGCTTCGCTTTATCGCTTCGTCTAGGCACTCGTCGAATAATGACAGCTCGATCTTCAAAGCGCAATTTGTGTTTCAACGTAAAAGAAGAGATCGGATCTATCCACAATTTTCAAATGCCGGCTTCATGACGACTATGCTCGATCAAAGCCTAGCAAGAGGACCATCCGGTCTCTGCACGCCTAAGCATGCCTTTGTGATATCGGCGATGCTATTACATCCCGTCAACTGCATGCATCGTCGGAACTCGTTGTGCAACGTCTCCAACATCAGCTCAACACCCTTCTGACCATCGTACTATGACCGTGTTAGCTGTTTTCATATAGAACTCGCCATCAAGACCACTTACAGCAAGCCCCCACAACGCCGGACGACCGACCCAGCAGCACTCAGCGCCCAACGCAAGAGCTTTGAACATATCCGTGCCAGTTCGAATTCCTCCATCTATGTGAATGCGAATCCGACCCGCGGAGGCAGCAACACACTCGGGCAGAGCATCCAACGTCGCGGGTACACCATCGAGTTGCCGACCCCCATGATTGGACACAATGATACCATCACATCCCATCTCAATCGCTTTGAGGGTGTCTTCAGCTGTGAGGACTCCCTTGATCCAAATTTCCATCTTGGTAACAGATCTCAACCAAGGGATATCGCGCGTCCAGTTGTGGCCGTCATCGTTGAAGGCTTTGAATGTGTTGTCATGTGATGTAGATCTAATTTTCGCATTGGTGAATTCGAGTATCGGGAACTCAAAGCCTTCTGGTGTGCGGAAGTCGTTTCGCCATTCATTAAACCTCACACCCAGGACGGGCGAGTCTGCGGTGAGAAAGATGGCTTTGCAGCCCTGCTTTTCGGCTTCCTGGATGATGCGGAGCTCGAGGTCGCGGTCTCTCATGGTGTATAGCTGCATGGCATGGTCTATTGGCCCGACTGACAAGCCCGCCTCGCGGATTTGGTCTATACGGTAGTTGGCATAGGAGCTGATGCCCATGTTCACTCCGGCTTTGGCACACGCTTTGGATGTGGCAAGCTCGCCTTCAGAGTGGGCCATAGCCTGTAGACCTGCAGGGGAGACACATAGAGGGAATGCTATCTTGCGGCCGAACACTTTGGTGGAAGTATCGCATCCTGAGACATCGACAAGCACTCTGGGTCGCACGCGGTACTTGGAGTAGGCAGTAGAATTTTCGTAAATTGTGACTTGCTCGGTCGACCCCGAGTTATAGAAGTCTGTTTAGAAGGCAGCATTAGTGGATGATGAGCATTCTTCTGAGCATATAGCAGAAGCATTACAAGCACGAACAACCCTCTCTGCCATGCTCCCCAAGATCAGTAGTAGCTTAGACTCACCTCTTGCCGAGATTGGTAATTTCTTTGAGCCTGCCTCTTTAAGGTCCGCGATACAAAGGATCTTCTCCGCCACAATCATAGGTACAGGAGCTCCCCCGGACATATCTGCAGGCTTAGCACCAACGCGGTAGAGGGGAGGCAAGCAAGTACTGTGATGGAATCGGCAACTCTATACAAATACTTGGTTCAGAATCGCTAACCGTTAAATACTCTCCCACTCGTGTCAGACTCCGCTCAGCCTCCGTTTATCTTGTACACGGCTAAGGCGTGCATGGAACTTAGGGCGTGCAGATTACCCCTCAAGGCGTATGGCGTCTCCTAGCTCGATAGCAAAATGTAGCTTGAGACCGCCAAACTTACACCAATGCCATCGTGGTTCCGTCGCATCATTAGTGAGGCTAGTCAGCGTAGATTTTCGTTGATATCGAGACACGTGTGCTCGACCTGTAGAAGATCATGCAGGTGACAGCCGACAGCTCATCGTGAGAGTTCATTGGTGAGCTGAGAGTTGGACCCCTCGAGAACCCGGAGCTGGAGCTGCGAGAGGCTGGATTTCGAAAACCCCAACACAGTCATCCTGAAAGCAAGAAAACCCGCCCAATATATGTACCGCCCAATCACGCAAACTACCAGCACGGCATTCGCATATACCGAGAGGGCTACTTCCACATCAGGACACACATATGTATGCTAGCATGATATATCACCAAATATATCCTTGCCGAACGCCCTCGCGTTCGGAGAAAGGACAAAGTGCCGACTTTCTAGCCAATAAGCGATAGCCAATGTCCGATGATGCGTGCGACAAGCCCGAAAGGTATAACATAGCTGACGGACGGCCGTAAGACGAGAGCTGTGACCGCCTGTTCCAATTTCCTACCTCTCCTCTACATCTGAACAGCTCACACTACAAGCAAAATCGAAGAAATCCACCGAAAACAACCACACAACAGAAAATCGCCAACATGTCGTAAGTCTACACCCCAATTCCGCCCCCAAATGTCTCACCTTTGATACTAACTCTCGAAAAGGAAGCCCGTCCACCCCGCTACCGTCCACTTCCCCATCGCCTTCCTTTCTCTCGGCTACGGCCTCGACATCCTGCACAGCCTGGGCGGCAACCTCCCCAATGTCATCGCCAACGCACTCCCGCCGGCCAACGACCTCTCCCGCGCCGCCTACTACCTGCTCTCGCTCGGCCTGATCACCTCCATCCCGGCAGTCATGTCTGGCGGCCAGCAGGCGGTGCAGCTGTTCTCCAAGCAGGGCCTATATGAGGCCGACGGCAAGACGTTGAAGCAGAAGTCTAAAGCTGTGATTGCTCATGCGGTCACGAACGATTTGGTGCTTGCGGTCACGACATATTTGTGGTACTCGCGCCGCTCGCAGGCTGCTGACACTCTGGCTGGAAAGCTGGGTGTTGGCAGCTTGGCTACTGCTGAGGCTGCTTATGCGCCGCAGGCGTGGCAGGTGATTGCGGAGGTTCTGGCATTGGGTGTGCTTCTGTTTGCTGCCAGCATTGGTGGTGCTCTTACCTACAACTACGGTGTGGGCTTTGCGCCGGCTGGAAAGGCGGGCAAGAAGTCGCAGTAGAGGATGGAAGGAATCCAATCCAGGAAATGATATCATGTGAGCTGCTTTGGGCGGTTTCATATGCGCATCGCGAAATGAGCAGCTTAGTGTAGGCATTCATGGGATTTATGATGCATCCCTGGAAGTCAACTTTAATGTCAAATCAAAGACGATTCATGCTGTTTTTCTCACGTTGCAGCAATGTACCAATTCACCTAAAAGGTCAAGTGCAAAAACGATGTAGTCATGATCAAGCGTTACGCATTGCATTCTGTTGCGATAGTCGTGCTGTCCACCATATTGTTTTGTCTGGTCGATGCCGAGAAATGCATTGCCCGGAAGAGGCACGGCAGGCTGCAGCGCAAGCTTTAAATTCTGCCCACATTCGCCATGTCCATGCCTTTGGTGGAAAAGCGCCGAGTTGCTGTCACGCACTAGAGGCACGTGTTTTGGTGAAGCAGGAACGGCCAAGTCGCTCTCATTCAGCAGTCCCAGCCCTTGGGCTCAGAACGCACGCTATGAACCCTCCCAAAATGCGCCATCCGTGCAGCTTAGTCGTTTAGGTGAAAAAGAGGATTTAACGACCACCCTTCTGCTTCTTCTCGGCCTCCTTCATGACCTTCTTGACAATCTTCTGCTCCTCGATAAGGAAGGCGCGGACGACACGGTCGCGGACGCAGTTGGCGCAGCGGGAGCCACCGTAGGCACGCTGGACGGTCTTCTTGGGGCGGGAGATCTGGGCGTACTCGCGGGGACGGAGGGCGGGGATCTGTGTTAGGCTTCCGTCAATATCCCATTCTTTCTTCCATGCCTGCTAGGCGTTTGTGTTTTGATGTTGGGGTCGACGTACACCAGGGAGCTTGACACCGCAGTCACCGCACTTGGGGGAGGTACCCCTCTTCTTGATGTGAAGGTACCTGTGCTCGCCACCGGGGGTCCTGATAACGCGGACCTTGTTGGAGACCGTGTTGTACCTGAGCATGCCTGTGTTAGCCTCCATGTTTTCTATCCCATCCTCCTCTCCCGGCTGATCGTAGGTCCAGGAAATTCGAGGTTCGAGTGCGCATGTTGCGACAAGTCCTTTTTTCGGGCGGAGGAACTCACGGCTGGCGGCGCCTGTAGGTAAGTCTGGTGTCGGCCATTGTGTTGGTGTTGGGCGGCGTGTCTGGTCGGTTATCGGAGGGTCGCTGGTCGTCAATCCGTCGCAGTCGATGTCGCTCTGGAAATTCTGGATGGCTGCCAGCGCGTGGAGTGCGTGAGACTTGGCAAGTTCAAACGGGCTTAGCGCTTGACCATTTTCAGGCAAGTTCACGTGACGCAAGCGAACTTCGAGCCCAGCTGTGCTCGGAGAACTTCAAACATTCATCGGTGCGGGTAATGTCTGGCAAACAATCTGTTCAACGTTGCCTCGTCTTCACACCGCAATAGCAGCTTTCGGCTCTCGATCGCAATACTTTCGGTTCTCAATAATGGAATCGAGGAACAAAGTCGAGGCCAGCTGGCCTGTGGTTTATTCATCAAGCCCGATTCCATATACCTTGATGGTCTATGTGCAATAGATCAAGATAGCATGCTACATGACTGTCGTTCTATCGCATGCTCATTGTAACACGTAGGTCGTATGCTGGCTAGTCAGCGACCCTGTCGCTCATCCACGAGCAAGACAGTTCATTGACACAAAGATCACTTGAATATGTTGTCGCAGAACCATATCCTGTTCGTCGGCAGGAAATGTCACTCGACGACACTGACTCTGAATATCTCTCTTTAATGGCAAGAGTACACTCGGGCAACAGGCATTGTTGACAATGAATCATGAACCACTAGTGTTCACTACTAAAGACAACCCGACTGAACCCTGGCAGCCGAGGAAGCACGTGGTCATCTTGAGTGACTGCTGGAATAAATATGCTTATCATCACTTAGGTTAGGTAGGGTACGTAGGCACGGCAGGACTTCAAGGTCGTTTGAACATTCATATGTGCACCAGAGGGGGAGAACATGCATTAAAAACTTGTAAAGCAATGTGATATATGTACAAGCGCGTGTATATACTACAATCCACGATAAAATTTACTCATTTATGCTGTAGTTCTGCTACTCCTTAGTGGCGAGCTCGTTCAGCTGGCTGGTCAAGTTCAAGTCTAGCACAAGCATCCGTGGGGCGCGCTTTGCCTACACGCAACTTTCTTCTCACGCGCCACCTCGCTGGAGCCCACCTACCAATCCATCGCAACACCACGCGCGCAGGCCACAGCGCATCGCATACATCACCTCTACGCCGTCCACGAACACCACACCGGAGTTTGTGTATCGTGGCAGGCGCAACGACCAATTTCAAAGAGGCCGGCTCCGCCGCGACCACTCATTGAGAACCTCACGACACACGACACGCGCATCATCTCATCATGTCCGGTCTTCCACCACCGCCACCGCCAGGATGGCAACCTCCACCTCCTCCAGGCGCACCTCCAGGATTCTCCTCGGCCGGCGCGCCACCACCACCTCCTGGTTTCAGAGCTCCTCCTGTCGACCCGGAACTGGCGAAAAAGCAGGAGAAGAAGCAGAAATGGGTGCGCAGCCAGCGCCAGCGCTTTGCTGAGAAGCGACGTGGAGGATTTGTGGAGACTCAGAAGGCAGACATGCCCCCGGAGCATCTGCGCAAGATTGTACGAGACATTGGGGATGTGTCGCAGAAGAAGTTTAGCAGTGACAAGAGAAGCTATCTGGGTGCTTTGAAGTTTATGCCTCACGCTGTCCTGAAGCTCCTCGAGAACATGCCTATGCCTTGGGAGTCGACGCGTGAGGTCAAGGTGCTGTACCATGTCAATGGTTGCTTGACTCTGGTCAACGAAGTCCCCCGTGTCATCGAACCTGTGTTCCAGGCACAATGGGCAACTATGTGGGTAGCCATGCGCCGTGAGAAGAGCGATCGTCGCCACTTCAAGCGTATGCGCTTCCCGCCTTTCGACGACGAGGAGCCGCCCCTCAGCTGGTCAGAGAATATCGAGGATGTGGAGCCTCTTGAGCCTATTCAGCTGGAACTGGATGAGGAGGAAGATGGACCCGTCTACGAATGGCTGTACGACCCTAGGCCACTCTCAGACACATCTCACGTTAACGGACCGAGCTACAAGGAATGGAACCTCACACTTCCGCAGATGGCAACTCTGCACCGACTGACGGACCCTCTTCTCTCGGATATCGTGGACAAGAACTACCACCATCTCTTCGACCTGCCAGGGTTCGCCACTGCCAAAGCTCTGAATGTGGCCATCCCTGGTGGCCCAAGGTTCGAGCCCCTTTATAAGGACATCGACCCTAATGATGAGGACTTTGGCGAGTTCAACGCCATCGATCGCATCATCTTCCGTGCACCAATCAGGACCGAATACAAGGTCGCCTTTCCTTTCTTGTACAACAGCTTGCCACGCAGCGTAAAGCTTGGCGTGTACTCATACCCCCAGACAGTCTACGTCAAGACTGATGACCCCAATCTGCCGGCCTTCTACTTCGATCCGGTTATCAACCCGATCTCGTCACGTTCGGTTGCGCCCAAGAACCTGTCCATCAGCAACGAGGACGAAATTTTCGGC
Organism: Melanodothis sp. VS III C KN 2; assembly: GCA_019775565.1. NCBI lineage: Eukaryota > Fungi > Ascomycota > Dothideomycetes > Cladosporiales > Cladosporiaceae > Melanodothis > Melanodothis sp. VS III C KN 2. The sequence goes on along the minus strand of JACWFM010000037.1, from coordinate 1,057,631 downwards.
GCTGGCAACAACGAGGAGCCCGATGAGGAGGATGGTGGATTTAGTCTGCCAGAGGAAGTTGAGCCTTTCATGGCAGATGAGGAGCTTTACAACGACGACACAGCATCCGCTATTGCATTGTGGTGGGCGCCCTACCCCTTCGACAGACGTTCAGGCAAGATGGTTCGCGCGCAGGATGTGCCGCTTGTGAAACAGTGGTACCTCGAGCACGCCCCACAAGGCCAGCCTGTAAAGGTCCGAGTTTCTTACCAGAAGCTCTTGAAGACCTATGTCTTGAACGAACTCCACAAGAAGCCAGCAAAAGCACAGAACAAACAGAACCTGTGCCGTAGCTTGAAGAGCACCAAGTTCTTCCAGCAGACTACAATCGACTGGGTTGAGGCTGGTCTGCAGGTTTGCAGACAGGGTTTCAACATGTTGAATCTGCTGATTCACCGCAAGAACTTGACCTACCTGCATCTCGATTATAACTTTAACTTGAAGCCCATCAAGACACTGACGACCAAGGAACGCAAGAAGTCTCGATTCGGCAATGCCTTCCATCTTATGCGCGAAATTCTACGCCTGACCAAGCTCATCGTTGATGCACAAGTCCAATACAGACTGGGCAACATCGACGCTTTCCAGCTTGCAGATGGTATTCTCTATGCCTTCAACCACGTTGGTCAGCTGACAGGGATGTACCGTTACAAGTACAAGCTCATGCACCAAATCCGTTCGTGCAAGGATTTGAAGCATTTGATTTACTACCGCTTCAACTCTGGCCCTGTCGGTAAGGGACCTGGTTGTGGTTTCTGGGCCCCAGCCTGGAGAGTCTGGCTGTTCTTCCTTCGCGGTATCATTCCTCTGTTGGAGCGCTGGCTCGGCAATTTGCTTAGCAGGCAGTTCGAAGGTCGCCACAGCAAGGGTGTTGCAAAGACCGTAACCAAGCAGAGAGTCGAATCTCACTTCGATCTTGAACTCCGTGCCTCGGTTATGGCCGATCTCATGGACATGATGCCGGAAGGTATCAAGCAGAGCAAGGTCAACACGGTCTTGCAGCATCTGAGTGAAGCGTGGCGTTGCTGGAAGAGTAACATTCCCTGGAAGGTGCCGGGTCTGCCTAAGCCTATTGAGGACATCATCCTTCGTTATGTCAAGAGCAAGGCCGATTGGTGGGTCAGCGTCGCCCATTACAACCGTGAGCGCATTAGGAGAGGTGCGACTGTCGACAAGACCGTCGCCAAGAAGAACTTGGGCCGCCTGACACGTCTCTGGCTGAAGGCTGAGCAGGAGCGCCAACACAACTACCTCAAGGATGGCCCTTACGTGAGCACTGAAGAGGGTGTCGCTATCTTCACAACAGCAGTTCACTGGTTGGAGAGCAGAAAGTATCAGCCAATTCCTTTCCCCTCTGTCAGCTACAAGCACGACACCAAGATTCTGATTCTTGCGCTTGAGCGTCTGCGTGAAGCATACAGCGTCAAGGGACGTCTCAACCAGAGCCAGCGTGAAGAGTTGGCATTGATCGAACAAGCTTATGACAGCCCGGGCACTACTCTCGCACGTATTAAGCGCTTCCTCCTCACGCAGCGCGCATTCAAGGAGGTTGGCATTGACATGAACGACAACTACACGTCCATTAACCCCGTTTACGACATCGAGCCTATCGAGAAGATCACGGACGCATACCTTGACCAATACCTATGGTACCAGGCTGATCAGCGTCGTCTGTTCCCTGCCTGGATCAAGCCTTCCGACTCAGAGGTGCCACCTCTTTTGACATATAAATGGGCGCAAGGCATCAACAACCTCTCCAATGTCTGGTCGGTAGACGAGGGCGAGTGCAACGTTATGCTCGAGACCCGCCTCGACAAGGTTTACGAGAAGATTGACATCACTCTTCTCAACCGTCTGCTTCGATTGATCATGGACCACAACCTTGCGGATTACATTTCATCGAAGAACAACGTGCAGCTGAATTACAAGGACATGAACCACACCAACGCATACGGTATGATTCGTGGCTTGCAGTTCTCTGCATTCGTCTTCCAATACTACGGTTTGATCATCGATCTCCTTTTGCTGGGTCTTCAGCGCGCCAGCGAGATCGCTGGTCCGCCAAATGCGCCCAACGATTTCCTCCAATTCCGCGACCGCGCGACTGAGAGCAGGCACCCGATCCGTCTGTACACACGTTACATCGATAAGATCTGGATCTTCTTCCGCTTCCCGGCTGACGACTCTCGTGATCTCATCCAGCGTTTCCTGACTGAACAGCCCGATCCCAACTTTGAGAACGTCATCGGCTACAAGAACAAGAAGTGCTGGCCACGCGACTCGAGAATGAGGTTGATGAGGCACGATGTCAACCTTGGTCGTGCCGTCTTCTGGGACATGAAGAACCGTCTACCTCGCAGTATGACTACCATTGAATGGGACGACACTTTCGCCTCGGTCTACTCAAGGGACAACCCCAACTTGCTGTTCTCCATGAACGGGTTCGAGGTTCGCATCCTGCCAAAGTGCAGAAACACCAACGACGAGTTCCAGGTCAAGGACTCCGTTTGGGCTCTTGTGGACAACCAGACGAAGGAACGCACCGCGCATGCATTCTTGCAGGTCACCGAAGACGATATCGCGAAGTTCAACAACAGGATCAGACAGATTCTTATGTCGTCTGGTAGCACCACCTTCACTAAGATCGCGAACAAGTGGAACACCACTCTGATCGCGCTCTTCACCTACTACCGTGAAGCTGCCGTCGCCACTGTTGACCTCCTTGACACCATCGTCAAGTGCGAGACCAAGATTCAGACTCGTGTCAAGATTGGACTCAACAGTAAAATGCCTTCGCGTTTCCCTCCAGCTGTGTTCTACACTCCGAAGGAGTTGGGTGGTCTTGGTATGATCTCAGGCTCCCACATCCTCATCCCGACCAGCGACAAGCGCTGGAGCAAGCAGACCGATGCCGGTGTCACTCACTACCGCGCTGGTATGAACCACGACGAGGAGACTCTCATTCCCAACATCTTCCGCTACATCATTCCGTGGGAGGCTGAGTTCATCGACTCTCAGCGTGTGTGGACTGAGTACAGTCAGAAGCGCATGGAAGCCAACCAACAGAACCGTCGCCTTACACTCGAGGATCTGGAGGACTCCTGGGATCGTGGTCTGCCTAGAATCAACACTCTCTTCCAGAAGGACCGCTCTACACTGTCTTTCGACAAGGGTTTCAGAGCCAGGACTGAGTTCAAGATCTACCAGCACATGAAGTCGAACCCATTCTGGTGGACAAGCCAGAGACACGATGGTAAACTATGGAACCTCAACGCTTACCGTACCGATGTTATTCAAGCCCTTGGTGGTGTAGAGACCATTCTCGAGCACACTTTGTTCAAGGCAACGGCTTTCCCGTCCTGGGAAGGATTGTTCTGGGAGAAGGTAAGCATCCCTTGTATCTCTGCGTTCTCATATGGTACTATCAGACACGCTAACACGAAAATAGGCATCCGGTTTCGAAGAGAGCATGAAATTCAAGAAGCTCACGAACGCCCAACGTTCCGGTCTCAACCAAATTCCAAATCGCAGATTTACGCTTTGGTGGTCGCCGACTATCAACAGAGCCAATGTCTACGTTGGTTTCCAGGTGCAGCTCGATCTGACGGGTATCTTCCTTCATGGTAAGATCCCGACATTGAAGATCTCGCTTATCCAAATTTTCCGTGCCCATTTGTGGCAGAAGATTCACGAGTGTAAGTCAGCCCTGCTTCCTCCAAGCCCGGACGTTTACTGATCGAAAATTACAGCGGTGACCATGGATTTGTGCCAAGTATTCGATCAAGAACTGGAAGCTCTCGGGTAAGTGAACGAAGGGTACAACCCAACCTCGCGGTCTAAATTCAGACTCTGTACTGGCCTCTTAGTGGCAGGGCGCGCAGTACGGACGGTGAAGCTAGACTACGGGCTGACACCATGTCCGAGACACTTTGCTGACTTGTTTTTTCTCTTAAGTATTGAAACGGTCCAAAAGGAAACGATCCACCCACGCAAGAGTTACAAGATGAATTCATCGTGCGCAGACATTCTCCTCTTCGCAAGTCACAAGTGGTCCGTCAGCTCTCCAAGTTTGCTCTACGACACCAAGGACAACATGACTGCCACGACTACCAACAAGTTCTGGATTGATATCCAGCTTCGTTATGGCGACTACGATTCTCACGACATTGAGCGTTACGTGCGTGCAAAATACTTGGACTACACCACCGATTCGATGAGCATTTATCCCTCGGCTACTGGTCTGATGATCGCTGTCGATCTGGCTTACAACCTCTACTCCGCCTACGGCCAGTATTTCCCTGGTCTGAAGCAGCTCGTGCAACAGGCAATGGCCAAGGTCATGAAGGCCAACCCTGCGTTGTATGTCTTGCGTGAGCGCATCCGCAAGGGTCTGCAGCTCTATGCATCTGAGAGCAACCAGGAGTTCCTCAACTCTCAGAACTACTCGGAGCTATTCAGCAACCAGATCCAATTGTTCATCGACGACACCAACGTCTACCGTGTCACAATTCACAAGACATTTGAGGGTAACTTGACCACGAAGCCCATCAACGGTGCCATCTTCATTTTCAACCCCAGAACTGGTCAGCTTTTCCTGAAGATCATCCACACATCAGTATGGGCAGGTCAGAAGCGTTTGGGACAACTTGCCAAGTGGAAGACTGCGGAAGAAGTCGCTGCTCTGATCCGTTCCCTGCCAGTCGAAGAACAGCCGAAGCAACTCATTGTGACTCGCAAGGGTCTGCTGGATCCTCTAGAAGTCCATTTGCTTGACTTCCCCAACATCAGCATCCGTGCTTCCGAGCTTCAGCTGCCATTCCAGGCCGCCATGAAGGTAGAGAAGCTTGGTGACATGATCCTTCGTGCCACCGAGCCCCAGATGGTGCTCTTCAACCTGTATGATGAGTGGTTGAAGAGCATCTCATCCTACACTGCTTTCTCGCGTCTCATCCTCATCCTGAGAGCTCTTCACGTTAATCAAGACAAGACAAAGCTGCTTCTGCGCCCCGACAAGACTGTCATCACCCAGGAGCATCACATTTGGCCAACTCTCACCGACGATGATTGGGTGAAGGTCGAAGTGCAATTGCGTGATTTGATCTTGAACGACTACGGCAAGAAGAACAACGTCAACACCTCTTCACTGACCAACTCCGAGATTCGCGACATCATTCTCGGTATGGAGATCAGTGCTCCATCTATGCAGAGGCAGCAGGCTGCAGAGATTGAGAAGCAGCAGGAAGAGGCGCAGCAACTCACGGCTGTGACCACCAAGACTCAGAACATCCATGGCGAAGACATGGTTGTGACAACTACCAGTCAGTATGAGCAAGCCAGTTTCGCCTCTAAGACCGAATGGCGTACCAGAGCCATCGCGACTGGCAACCTCCGAGTCAGGGCAAACAACATTTACATCTCTAGCGAGGACATTCGGGACGACGAGGAGCACTTCACATACATTATGCCGAAGAACATCCTCAAGCGCTTCATCACCATCTCTGACCTGCGCGTCCAGGTGGCTGGATACTTGTACGGCACGAGTCCCAAGGACAACAAGCAGGTCAAGGAGATCAAGTGCATTGTCATGGTGCCGCAAGTCGGTAGCACACGCGATGTGAATCTCCCTCAGAACCTGCCTGAACATGAGATGTTGGAGGGTCTAGAGCCACTCGGTGTGATCCACACTGCTTCAGGCAATGAGCCACGTTTCATGAGCGCCCAGGACGTCACCCAACACGCTAGGCTCATGCGTCAACACGACACTTGGGACCGCAAGACCGTTACCATGAGCGTGAACTTCACTCCTGGTTCCGTCTCGCTGAGCGCCTGGTCCCTGACACCGCAGGGTTACCAGTGGGGCGCAGAGAACAAGGACCTCGGGTCAGAGCAACCCGCAGGCTTCTCCCCCAACTCCAACTTCGGCGAAAAGTGCCAGCTCTTGTTGTCCGACAAGATCCGCGGCTTCTTCTTGGTGCCCGAGGACGAGCGTTGGAACTGGAGCTTCCTGGGCTCTGGCTTCGCCGAGAGAGAGAAGGGCAGAGTGTACGTGGGCGTTGGCGTGCCCAAGAGATTCTACGATGATGTGCACAGACCTATTCACTTCCAGAGCTTCGCTGAACTAGAAGATGTCTGGGTGGACAGGAGCGACAATTTGGCTTAATTGGCTAGTCGCAAGGAAAGGCATTGAAGTTGCATGTTGCATTATGGGGGACTTTTCAATCTGTAAATGCAAAAAAGGAAAACGCAGTAATCGGAGTTTTGGGCGCGTTGATGCGGATAGGAATTTGTATAGTTTGGTCGTGTTAGTATTCAAGTGTATGATACCATCGAAGCGATTGCTTCCTAACTCAATCATTTGTGCACTCGATAGTCATCTGCGGTGACGTTATCGGAGCTGCGCAGAAAACCCCTAAATCATGCTCGCCACAGAGATTCTGTATGAGGCTCACTGGCCCGAGGAACCCAATCACTGCTCGCACTATTGGGATCAAATCATCTTCACTGAGCCGCACGATCGCCTGCCTTTGCTGCCATGACCCGGCGCTCCAGAATCCTGGGATCCAGCAATGGCGAGACGACCGTTGACGAGTCGAATTCTTTTGCCGGACCTACAATGTCAGTGGCTATATGAGTGAGCGAGATCCAAGGTACTTCGCCTTACGCTTTGTTGCTGCCCTTGCCGCTTTTGACTTTCGTACGGTGGTTGTATCGAATGCTAGGTTGTTCGTGCGTTGAGCTTTGGACTCTGTATAAGATGTTGATGTTGATCGCGGCCGAGAGGCGAGGAGAGCTCGTTTGGGAATTGGTTCTGGCGGCATTGTTGTGAGGGACATTCACATCATGGGAGTATACGTTTTCTTGCCCCATATGAAAAGCGTCACGTCGGTATTGAGTCGAACATGGCTGCTTATGTGGCGTTGGGGCTCTGCGACGTCCTGCCCAAGCAGAAGAACAAGCGAGCAAGGGTTGCCGATCGTGACGTTTGTCATTCGACACTTTTTGGGAGAGCTTCGGGACGAGTTACATTTATGTTAACATCATCATCAACACCACTCCCGCCATCATTGTTGATTGATGTTGCTACCTGAGTGTACATATTACTTTTCAAAAGACTTGCATATAAAACAAAAGCAGCACGATGAACGTCCTCAGCACAGCAACGCGACTTGCGAGCCGCGCTCTGAAGCAATCCGCATCATGCAGGCGCTGCCTCCACATGAACCTCTCGCAACGCACCCTGCCTACACGCCCATCGCCCATCCTCGCCGCAGCTCAGCTACCTGATGCATCAGTCCGATGCCTCCACGCCTCCGCGCGCACACTCGCCGCGCCCAAGAGCAAAGACCGCGGCCCTCCCAGCAAAGAAGACACACAAACCGACTTTGGCGCACTAGACGTCCTAGGAGGCATGCCGCCGCCGACCACTGGCATTGACGCCTGCATGCCCGATGGCTTTGCTCTCAACAACGGAACCCGCATCACAGGCGCAGGCGTCATGCTCGTCGGCGGCGAAGCCTTCAAATGGCGACCCTGGGTGCGCCCCGGCAGGAAAGAAGGCACGATCGGCGAAGGCGCTGTGGGCGACGATATCAAAGGCGTGTCGAGCATGAGCGGGAATCTGAAGAACGCAAAGGGACAGTGGGAAGCTGACCGGTTGGTTTGGGGCGCGCTGGATCTGGTGTGGCCGAAGCCGGATTTGCTGATTTTGGGCACTGGGCCTGGGATTTTGCCGCTAAGTCCGAAGACGAGGAATGACTTGACGGAGCTTGGGGTGAGGGTGGAGATTCAGGATACGAGGAATGCGGCGGCGCAGTTCAATTTGTTGGCTACGGAGAGAGGGTTGCAGCAGGTTGCGGCGGCGTTTGTGCCTATTGGGTGGAAGGAGGGTGCTTGAGGGGAGTGGGTGATTTCTTTTGTGCGGTCGAGCATGTATGTTCGGGCACTGTACTAACAAATGAGTGTATATATACGATGCATTGCGCTGGTGTACTGATATTGGGTTTATAGCACTAAACGATATGAGTCCTGCCTTTATCGACGTTTCTGCCTCAGGATGTTTGCATTGCGCCTTCCTCACTCCCTCAGCAACTTGCCGCACAGCCATAACTTCAGCGACGACACCCCCTACAGTACTGCTGCCACATATCCACAAGGTGATATGATGGCAAGTCGTGCGTCATAGTCAATCCATGTTTGGGTACTGGCTTTTATTTGAAGGCCTGATCATCCTCAGGCCCCTGGACTCGCAATAGTCCACTTTTGTCAGTGGCTCAGTTCGCAACGACAACATGAACCGTTACACACCACCACCAACTTCGAAACTTGTCAATCCACTGATGCCACCTCTCTCCCCTTCGCGACAACAACGAGGCCCACCAGTATGTGCAGGACACGGCGCTCTCTCCGCGGATGATCGGCGCTGTCCGCCGAATACAGACGCTGCAAGCAAGCAGACTAGGAGACTCGGCTGCATGTATTGCTCCAAACAACTTAAATTCTGTCCAACAAGAGGCCGCGCTGCCTAAACTCTGTCTGCTTTTGCGCTGCAATCTCCGATTCTAATACAGCTCCGAGAGGAGCTATTGCACATGGCGGTCAAGTTCAAAGACGGTCATGGCAACGTCACATCACGAAGGAGTGTGTCGGATCATCGCTTTCGCCCAGTCTGGCCCTCGGAGGGAGCAGGCGAGCGCACGACGGCCCCGTCTATGCAAGTTGTTCGGCACGCGCCGACAAGCACATGTCTCTCCCCATGGCGCGTGTGGCATGGATGAGTGGTGTGCTCGTGGGTTACGCTCCTTCCAGTCACGCGGGCTGAGACGGCGCCTGTCCGACCAGCAGCCGTGCAGCGCGTACGCCATTCAATCTCTCAAGCATTTCGTGATGGACGAATGAGCAGGCGCAAGCACACGCTCATATCACCACGGTCATTCCCATCTATTCAGCCACGGCCCATCCGCCGGCGCGAGCATGTGTTGCAGTGTCGCATCACTTCCTCTTCGAGTCTGGCGGCGGACCGGCCAGCCTTCACTCCGTCGTGCGGGGTAGCCATCCTCCCACACATGGCCTCAGGGCTCGAGGGCTGTCTGTCGTCGCCTGCTGTCTGCCGTCGACTTGTGAATGGCGAGCCCTCTGCAAATCCGAGAAACCCTCTCCCACCTGCTGCCCGCTGGCCGATCGTGCCAGGCTATCACTCAGGTAGAGGACGCCTGGATGAGATGAGGGGATGAGGAGAGTGCGCGGTCACGGGGGCGCAGCACTCATCCTCCTGCCTTGCAGGGTAAGCCCGTCCGTCATTCAATCATTCAATCAGTCAGCTCCCGTCGACTCCCTGCTTGCCTTAAGCATCACCCATGGTGGTGGCAGGGCGCGCGATTCCTGCCTTTGCCTGATCAACCGCCGGTCTGCGACGACCAAGAACCCACGACGACGCTGCCGTTGCCGCAATCATCATCGTTCCCTCACTGCATCTGCACCTGCGTCTGTCTGTTGCTGCTCTGCCTGCACCCGCGCAGACGACAGCTGCCGTCAGCACATGTGCCCCCTTCTCCTCCGCCCACCTCTCCCACACACCCATCGCCCGCCCGTCACCTGGCAGCAGAGGCAGCAGCAGCAGCCAGCAGCAGCGCGCGCACGCGAACAGTTGCAGACAGGCAGGCAGGCAGGCGCACCTTTGCTCACCTGCCGTGCCGTCATCATTGTCGCTCTCCGCATCCGCAAAGCTTGTCTGTACGCAGCTCTGAGTGCGCCGTCTCAGAGCTGAGTTCGACTCTCTTTTTCCCTGCGTTGTTCCGCCTGAAGAAACCTCAGTGAGGCGAAACCCTTCATCTGCTTCATCATCTTGGGCGCCGCGTTGCACCCCAGACCTACCTTTCGCCCCCTCTTCCGCCACTTTTGATAGCCTGTAAATACTTCTACGCATGGCTTAGTCTTCGCAAATGCATCGCGGTCGGCTGTCATTGTAGATGACTTCCTCTCGACGCTACCACGAGAGCCATGCATACATTATTGCCGGAGTCAGCATATCATCGACCAGAGGAAACGTAGCTACCTACCTAACCTGCTCCCGACCCACTCCCGAGCAAGTGTCGCTACTATGTCGTACGTCTCCCATTGGCGCTACCATCCCTCGTTGCTAAACGTCCTATACTTTGCCCTCCATAGCTACCTGTGTACCGCAAATCAGCCTCAATGGTACCGACGAGTCTCTTGGCCACTACTGATCATTACATTACCTTCATAGCAATCCTTCTCCAAACCAGAAGCGCAACCTGAAGCCAACCGTCTCAGCTGGCGCATACTCAGCTTCACCCTCACAACTCACACTCGGTACGGACCAGCTGTCAAACACGCTAACCCAAAACCCGTACCAACAATATGGATACGGCCACGACCCCTCAGCCTTCACATTCCAACCGCAACATCAACAATCACAATACCGTCAACATCAAATCCCGCAAACTATAAAGACCGACTACCACCCTCAACAACTCCAACAGCAGCAACAACTCCACCAGCTGCCGTCGCCAGTCAACTCACGAAAACGCCGCGCCTCAGAACTCGACCCTCAATCCATACCAGGCTCTGCGAACAACAACCCGCTCGGCGCATACGGAAACCCTCATGTACCATTCTCTGCTGGCCCCGGTGGCGAGGTCGACTTGGGCCTGCCATCCGCACAAACACTACCGAGTCCTTTGCCCAAGAAGGGCCGAACCAACACTCCTTGGACGCCAGCCGAGGAACAGCGACTGAAAACGCTGCGCGATGCTGGCAGCAGCTGGAGTGAAATCGCAAAGACATTCCCTCTGCGCACCGAGGGTAGTGTCAAGAAACATTGGTACAAAGTGCGTGTCCACTTTTCCGCGAGGTTTGCAACCTTGGACATTAATGAAGGACGTCGCGTCCTTGTTCCCTTGACCGCATTCTTGCAACCGACCTTTGACAAAGACATATGCTTACACTATTGGTGTTTCCACCGAGCAGGACATGCATTACGCCGAATTCGCGGAAGACGAGGTCAGCAGCTTCGTCCGCCTCTCACACCCGTGAATGAAGAAAGAAGAGAAATCGCTGACTGTCGGAACAGAGCGCTGCGTTAATGCAAGCCATCAAAGACTACGAGAACAACAAGTGGAAGGTGATCGGGCAGAAAGTGGGCAAGCCCGCCAAGGTTCGTGAATCTGTCTTTCTTTCTGTTTATCTTCGTCGTGTTATTATCTGGACTTGGCTCTGGCCACAATCGCATCACGCCTCGGTGCAGGCCTCACCGCTGAATGCGATATACTTTCGACTTTTCGCTTGGACATCGTCCACGGCTCGTTTTGGATCGCAGGCTCGATCCAGCCCCTTGTCAGCTCGGAGTCTCAGCCCGAGTAACACGGCATCAGCCAGCTTGCTCGCCACGTCGGCAAGCCGACTCCGACCAAGCCCTACACGTCCGACACCCCGAACATCCTCCTACGCGTCTACACGGTTACGCGATACCGGATACCTGGACCACGCCCTTCCCGCTTCCTGCATTCTGAATCTAACCGCACTCGCTTGGAGATCGCCTCAAGTTACGCTATCGTCACCGCTAGAACAACAAGCTCGCTGGGCACCAACGGAGAATTGCGTTCCTAAACACACGTGATCGCGAACAGAGCGGCAATAAGCGAGTATTGAACAATCTTGACTGACTATGTATTTCTGCCGTCGATAGGCGTGCGAGCAATTTGCCAAAGAGCAAGGGTGGAAAGTCTAGCTAAACCAGCTAGACCAGACCCACCTTGCCAGCACAACAACAAACGGGCTTGATCCAAAAATCGGCGTTTTGGTTCATTGAAAGGGGTGGTGGCTATCGTTGGTAGAACTTGCTCCTTGGTTTTGGCTTGGACAAGCGACGGAGTCACGAGGGCTCGGACGGGACATGAGAGCGAGGAAACGAAAGGGATGTTCCCGTCGATCGGGGAGTGTTTTGGATCCACCCCCTGTTTTCTTGATGCCGTGTCTCTTTTTATTTGTCTTCTTTGGGCACATGTAGCCGTTCTAGTTTTATCGGTGAGAGAAGCACAGCGCGAAGTATCGATAACTTTCTTGGGTGGCAGCTTTTACCATTTGTCCTGCGCTCACATCCCTTGCGAACTTTTGCCGGATTTATTGTGAGGCCGTTCGTCGTCGGGCTGGCAAGCAGAAGGAGTTACTAAGGGGCTCGGAAGGGACAGGACAGCGAGGCAATGGAATGAATGTTCCCGTCGACCTGGAAATCTGGCGGTCCCTTCTCCCTGTTTTTCGAGGTCTTTTCCCTTTTTCTTCCTGGTTCCTCTTTGGGTAAATTTTGCCGTTGGTTGTGTCGGTGAGAGAATGGCGACAGCACGAATTGTCGATACTTTATTCTTGGGTGGAGACGTCTCTGTCATCATTCGTAATTGCGTCCTTTTTCCTTTGCGGCTTTTGCCGGAGTCTCTGTGGGGTCGTCGTCCGGTCGGCAGCAGTGTCTGTTTCTAGGTGGCGTTTCCGTGCGCGCATATACATGTCATGTACGTGTGGGTGTCAAGTACGGATGTACGCACGCTGTGGCGCGCTGCGATGTTAGAAGTGTTGTTCGTCAAGTCACCGCTCTTTCGCCCGCTTTCCTCGCTTGGTCGTCGGTTGAAGGGAGGTGAGACGAGAAGATACAAGCGTACAAGGCGAGGTAGAGGTACGTCTGCGGATCTCGTGTACCTCTAGCAGGGGTGAGTTTGAAGGATGCACGTCAAAACAAACTCCACAGAGCTGGCTGGTTGGCTACTTTGGCGCAAGGACTTTCGCGCGAGGACAGAAATGTCGCGGCCATCAGTTTCGCATAGGAGGCCTTTGCGGCGGGATACTTGATTCGGATGACCTCTAGCACGCATCATCGTTCGCGCCGCGATAGGAAGATCGTAGCAGGCAACCGCTGATGACAGCGAGGCTGGACGCGGACAATGCTTGGCAGATTGCACGCATATGGAGGATGCAGCCACGTAGACGCACGCATACATGTACATGTACCAGTCGCAAGTCGGATGTTTCACGGTGATGCGCGTTTCTGGGCGTGGCATGGCATGATGTTGGAAGGTGTGTGTGGGTTGACTGGCTACGGGTAATGCACCTGGCGAATGAACGCGGATGATGCACGGCGGATCCTGCACACGCGCGCGCGAGCTCGTTTGGTGTTGGAGGCGCTTGAGTTGGAGCGGGAGAGGTGATGCACGTAGACGAAGGAAAGGAAGGGTCCTCGAGGGTCTCGTGATTCGGGGCGAGATTGTCGAGGGGTGATATAGACAGGGTCGTAAACGATAATGGGATTTCCGGAATTCGATCGCTGTGCTCGCTGTAGTCGGAGATTAGCAAGGCTGGTGTGGTGGCCGCTCTGTCGGTTGGGTGGGTGAATTTGAGCTCATGCCGTCGCGTGAGATCTTGCAGTAGGGTTTGCTTGGTCAGACGTGTTTTGGCATGTGTTTGCTGCTCGGTGCAATACGATAGTGTACGAGCGTCGAGAGCATTGCAACGCAATTGACGGTACTATGAGTTGTCGTCGATACCGATCTAATGCACCCCTGGGCTCTGAGTTCAGAATCCAGCCAGCCCTGAACCCAGGTCGATGGGTCTATTATGCCGACATTGGCATGTTATATGGGGGCTTCCTTTCCTCGAGGGTCCGCAATCCTGACTCGGCGAAGATGACATCAGTTCGTGGGGGAGAGCGAGCAGCCTCAGCCGTGCGAACGGGAATAGCAACATCTATGTAGGTTGCCAGCAGCTGAAGTGGCTATTTCGGAGCGCGATACTTGTACAATTTGGGTCCTAGGAAGCGATAGGCTTTAGTTTCAGATGCGATGTGACGTTACTTCTATCGCGGCTCCTTCGACGGCGTGGTTGATTGTATTCTATTTGACCGAAGCAGGCCCTGATTAGGGAGTTCTTTTTTGATGAGCTGCGCGTCCGTAAAGAGGGGATAATCTTGCTAGTATCCGGACTATTCATAACGCGGTGGATATTGCGGGACATCGGGGAGTCGGCCTCATGGTGTGGAAGGTGTGCGAGTAGGCAAAAGAGTGAGGCTTGGCGTGTACTGCATGTCTAGTGGACGTTGAAGGGGATCAGTGCGGCGTTGCATACTCAGCAGGATTTTAGCAGAGGTTGGTTCGCCGGTGGGGTGGGAAGGTCGTCGTTGGTTAGCAAGCGGGTTTCTGACGAGAGTTTGATAGTCCGGCGAGGCGTGGCGGGTGGATGGCCAGACTGGTGGTGCGGTGGAGCAGTTTTGGGAGGCTAGGGACCAAGGGCGACTAGGGCGATGCACAACATCGAAACGTCGCGCCCGCTTGTCGTCGGCCGGCGTGGGCCGGGCCTTTTCGCCTGCGGCCATGGCATCGCGTGCTGCAAGGGTGGACGCAACTACTGCACACCCGACAGGTCGTCGCGCAGGCTGGTCGATTTCGGTGTGGACCGCGCAGGCTCGCATGGAGTATGGAGGCTCGCGAGCGTCGTGCCTTCGATCAGAGTTCGATGAGAAGCGGGCGAGCGAATCCACCGCCGCCCCGCGAGATGTGAGATCTCTTAGCACGCATTGTGTGAATCCTTCGACACTCGAGTCAGGCTGCCATGACGTTTGCAAGGCGCCGCCATACCCGTGCATTGCGCATTTGGCATCTGGAAGCAGTTGCAGTCTTGCACGCGCAGCAGGCTGGGCGTAGGATGAAAGGTGATGGTGGCGAGGATGGAAGGCGGCAGCAGCAGCAGCAGCGGATCGGGTGCGCGCTACGTGTACTGCCAGGTATGCACGAGCGACGTCCAGCGTGCGCACGAATACGGTAATGACAATGTGCTGGGGTCATCGGCAGTGGTATGTACAGTCTGTCAGTAGGAAGGTGGCCTGACACAATAACGACCCAAGGGATCCAGACTTGAGGTCATACCAAGACTACCTACTCCTCCTACTCCCACACACCCAATGCACGTACACAAAACCGAAGGCGTCCACCGTCCACGGCAAGCTGGCGTCTCCCGTCATCCGAGCGTCCGAAAGATGGCCGTCGGCGCAGACAGCGAAGGCACAGATACACGTACGTCCAGTGTACACGTGTAGACGGCAGCGTTGGGCAGCGTCGGCTGAAGCTCGAGGTCGAGCTTTACTGCTGGGCCGTGTCAGCAAGATACTGCTCACCATTGTGTGATGCTCTGCCAATGCCATGCCATGCCATGCCATGCCATCCCATGCCATCCCATGCGACGCGATGCGGCACACCCGCCCGGTCGTGTCGGCCTCTCGGTCGGCCAGGGCAGCACGGCACACGGCCACGGAGCGACTTGCGAGAACCCAAACTCTGTTGCTGTCCGCTGCACCTACCAGGCTACCACTAACCACAGCCTACACCGTATCTCGAAGGTGCGGCATGTGCAAAGCCGCCCTTCAACCTTGCCACCGCCGCGCTCACACGTCCAGCTGTGTGCGCGAGGCGGCTAGACTGTCGTATGTGACCTCACTTCACGCCACCTTGCTCGCCTGCACTCCATCTGCTTGTACCACCCTGGCTGGTCACATGACATCAACTTGCGCGCACTGCATCTCGCACCGCATCGCACTGGCCAAAGCCAGCCAGCCCGCCCAGCCAGCACTAATCGCGCGACGCAGCTCGGTTCAGGTGGAATCGAGGCGGACGGCATCGACGGCTCCGACGCAGCGCAGCCAGCACGCACGGGGACCTGCTGTCTCGGGACGAGGCCGAAGCGTGCCTACATCCCAAAGAGAGGGCAAGCGTGGTGGTAGTGAGAGGAGAGATGGAGCAGATGCACTCTGCTTGTGGATGCCCAAGAGCTTCCGCGAGACATGGTGACGATCAAGCATCCATTCGGCTCGCCTCCTAGTGGCCTCGACGTCCAGCTTCGCCGCGCGTATGCACACTCTATTCTCTTGCAACAGGCGGGCATGTCCGGTTTTCAACAAACGTACAGCGCAGCACTAACCACCACTGACAACGGAGGCGCTTCCGACGCCATCTCGCGCCCTTGCAAGCAGCGCTGCAGCAGGATGCCGAATGGCGTAGGAGAGAGCGTAACGCTGCATGCTAGAAGTGCTAACGTCTCGTCCGCGCGCGCTGGCATCGCTTGCGGCTCCACACGGGCAGGTCGATCTCGAGTAGCCACGTCCAGCGGACACTCGCGCGGCGCGCAACGGTTTTGACACTCCACCAGATCCCTGGACGATGGCGCGATAACAGTTCCTTCCAACGGCCTGTACCAGCACAGGTAACTATCACTGCTGCTGCACCTGGGTTTCCCGGAGCAATCAAACCCTTGGATGTGCGTCTCCGCACACGATCCGTCCCATACGCCCTGACCTGTCTCCTGTCTCCTCGTCTCCACCCTCCCAAACAACCAACCGCACAATCAGCTCTGAATCGGTCCTGCAGGGTCGCAGCAATCTGGCAGCACGCGGTGTCACCTGTACCTGTCATGCACATGTGCGTGTGGTGACGACCAGGGCATTGTGTAGCGCCCATCCTTCGCTAGTATGCGTGGACCAAGCTGCTTCTCTTCCTTGTACAAGACTTGGTTGTTTTGCAAACCCGTGCTGCAGGGCGACTGCTTAGGAGTCGATCTCCGAGTCTTTGAGCTTGTTGGAGACGACAAGTCAAACAGACTCTGCCTCGCGTTGCGGGCCCTATGGCGCGCGCGCCTTCCACACGCTTATGCACTCGGCAAGAGGCAAAGCGGCGGTCCGAAACTCTGAATGATTACCGCATCTCGCCTGACCCCGCGGCCTCTGAGCACATACATCCCCAGCGCTGATGGCATCCGAACAAGTCACTGTGGAGTTTCCACTTGCTTCGTTGAAAATCAAACGACCGTCTCGTGGGTCAGGGATCGGGCTAAATAGTACCTGCATGCGCAAGCGTCGAGCATACGCGCGACGCAACACCAAGTCTTTGTGTCTTGAAATGATCCATGCACCACGCTTGTATCAGGCCCTGAGGGACATGCTTCGCCTCTTTCCGTCTTGGGCCAATCCCAAGACCGGGTCGGCATCTAGCAATGGCGTCCGACACGACCCCAAGGCGTTATGCGTCCACCAACGGTGGCGATCAGCTACGTGCTCGAGCTTTCGATCCTGCCCCAGTAGTGCACACTCCTGGTGACAGCTGGGCTCCGGGAACTAAAAAACACTTGCAGCATATCAGAGGCTAGGTAAGCCGATGGTTGTATTGCTCACTCCCTACGCTTTGATCCCGATATTGAAGTACGCATCAATACCCTTGACTCCCATGTCTTTCCTTCTTACTTCTGCCTGTTAACACTATATCTTATGTCCCTTGTGTTTCATACCTACCAGCTATTGCATTCCGACCCGCCTCACTACTCGCCATCGTCCATGGAATTCCACCGTCCACTTGAACAACGTTGACGATACTACACCTATATCCGTTTCAATTCACAACAGACACCGATAGATACACGTTGTGCCAAGCACCTCTGTAGCGATCGTGATGGCTTCAGTCGCCACCATGTCACGGCCATCATATCAGGACTACGCTTTCGACTACGCCAGTCAGGGCCTTTCTCAGCAATCAGACTCGGTGCCCGTTACTGCAGCTGAGTATGGCCAACTCATAGCAGCTCAAGGATTCCAGCATCAAGCTCAAGCTGCATACATCCACTCGCCTGAACAGACGACCCAGGCGTATCAACAACATGGAATGCCCGCCGTCGTGCTTCCGTCGCAGATTCCAACGACGGAGAGCGGTTATGCCGTCGAACAAGCTCACATGATGCCCATGTCGAGGAGAGTTTCGCATGCCGGCCCTGTTTATGGCGGCCCTCACGAAAACATGCAGAGCCAGATGGCCTATCAGCAGCAACAGCAACAGCAGCAACAGCAACAGCAACAGCAGCAGCACTCCTCCGCTCGCAAACGGTCACATGCCGAATATGCGTATGACACTTACCAAGAAATGCAACAGATGCATGGCTCAGGCGTCAGCCAAGCTGTTCAGGTCCCTGTTGATATGGTTTCCCATGGCCCTCACAGTCAGATGCCAGCACACGCATATGGATACAGCTCAGACCTCTCTCCCGTCCACTCGCCGAGCGGACAGAGCATGTCCCACCATCACCACCGTCTACCAAACCAGCCTCCGCCTTCCAAGTTCCACCGAACAGGCTACGGCGAGGAGCTCTATGCTGCTGACGACCATGGACCACCTTCGGTCGTCGGACAGCCTGGAATGCCTGAACCTGCAGCAAAGCCAAAGGGACCGAAGCTCAAGTTCACGCCAGAGGATGATATACTGCTTATTGAGCTGAAGGAGAAGAAGAACCTGACGTGGAAACAAATCGCCGACTTCTTCCCTGGCAGGACTTCAGGGACACTGCAAGTACGCTACTGCACTAAGCTCAAGGCAAAAACCATGGTGTGGACGGACGACATGGTAAGTCATCAACACATGGAACAAACACCTCATCGAAACACTCTTTACTAATGCCCACCCCCAACAGCTCGATAAACTCCGTCTAGCCGTAGAAGAATACGACCACGACCGTTGGAAGATCATCTCCGGCAAAGTCGGCAACGGTTTCTCCGCCGCCGCCTGCAAGGAGAAAATCGACGAGATGAACGGTATCCCGCCCGAGCGCCGCTCGCCCATCGCTGACGACCAGCTCGACTCCATGCCCGCCAGCGCTATCGACGACGATGGCTCACAAGTGTACGACAAGTACGAGAACTCGCTGTCCGTACATTCGCAAGGTTACGAGAGTGCTCTGCCAGTGTCACAGCCACCGGTCGAGCACCAGGCACCATACGAAAGTGCTCTGCCGCAGCACCAGCCTCCTATGATGAACCACAGGCGGTTGTCGGATCATCAGCAGGTTTATGAGCAGGCGCATCATCATCAGCATTTGGGAGACCACAGGCTTTCGGAAGTCGCTTGATGTGACGACTTCGACAATGTCAACGCGCACCATGGATGCGTTGGCGAGCCGATACATTGAGTAACAGCTGCCGCGGACGGCTAAGTGTATCGTTGATTTCATGAGGATTGCGAAAGGGATCCATTAGCCACAAGCGTCACATGTGGTCGTGCTGCTCTGCTCTGGCACAATGTGTCATCCGATCTGCAATCACATCACACGCGATGCCGCATGTACGCCTCTGCAGTCCATCACGACAGGATTCTATTCACAGCACATCTGCTCGCCACCTTCGTGAATTGCACAGACAGGTCGCCACCGCACAGCGGTCACGCGGAGTCCGTCGTCTACAGCGAATAACGGGCGCTGGACAGCTACCCTCCGACATCATCACATCACGGCCACTCACTTTAGTATAGAACGGAAACGGAAAAATATGATATCCACGGAAGTTTTGACATTATTGGGTCACGGGTCACAGGGAATGTGGCACAGAATATACGCATGCACGGGATCATGGGTAAACGGTCGATTGGGGACTCACCACATAAAAAACAAGGGAAGCCAACAGTCCAGTAACAGTCTGACGGGCAGTGGGGGCTTAATGATTGCTTGGGTCTTTGATTGACCGAACAGTGGGATAGGAATGGCAAGAGTCTACGGTTGTTTATGTTCATACGATTAAGATATTTATGCATTGCATATGAAGATCTGGGCGATTTGTCCCAGCACTACGATTTTCCGTGCAAGTTTTGTCTTGGGCATTACTTCTTTTCGTCGGTCTTTTTGGGTTGTTCATGTAGCAGCAGCCTTGACTGCAGTATGAGCACCTATTGCATGCATACTCACTGTATACGATGCCCGTCGTGCTTCTGCGGTATGCAGATTGATGACTGGCTTTGTTGGGCACATGCTCGCGGCTGACCTTATCTTATCTTCGACGATGGCGCGTAGAGCAGGCCATATTGCAACATCGAAAGGTCACGATAACGAGAGGGGGAAGCTCGGGAGCGCTGAAAGTTTTGCAGTCTGCAGAACAAGTTGCGTGCATCGCAACTCACATGCTCGTATGCCCGCATGCACGCATGCATGCGCTTTTGGGCAGCTTGACGGTAGGTCAGCTTACCACAAAAAAGACTCAGGTCGGGCACGGACAACTTCTGTGGTGATGCCTCGTTGCAAACATGTCATGTTAGGCAGGGCTCTAGGGCGCGCTTGGGGTCCGCGAGTAATGTAGATCTTTAGATCCTGGATATATGTCGACGACCGTGGTCTCGCCAGAGCGCGACCGCCGGCCCTCTGTTCGTGAGGTAAGCTTCTGTGATACACATTACCACATGTCACGCCTGACTGTGTTGAGGGCTGCTGAAACGAAGTGAGCCATGCTTTTTGCTGGGATATTACCTAGATAGTGTACGTGTCTGTTGAAAGTAAGGTATAAGGTTATTGTGATTGAGTTCAACGTTAGAACTCTGGGACCCAAAATGCTTAGTCAGCATGCTGTGACGTAGGATAGCAGGTGAAAAAAGTCGTGACTGGCACCTTTGCCCCTGTACAAGAATCTAGCAGATGGTCCTTGTTTGAGGAAGGGCTTCTTGGCTACTATGAGTGAGAGAACGAGGCTGCGCAAACAGAGCTGATGATAGTGGTCGAAGAAACTGGCTAGTGGATTTGATGCGTGGTCCCATGGCAATCACAAGATTCATTGCGGCTCTGTTCTTACATCCGGCACTAGCATGTACCTGGGTACCTCAAAATGCATGTCAATTGATATGCTGGAGCGTACACTCATCGTGACAACCAATAAACGCCAGGTCGTCGATTGGAATACTGGAAATACTGCCTGCGCAAATAATGGTCCTCGATGGAGTCGAACTCATATGCGGGAACCGGGCCGTCGACGGGAAGGATGCACGGCAGCCTACCTCCAGTCCGTGCGCCGAGCCTCATCGGCGGCTCCACGATCACGCGCATCTGATGTGGTCGTCTTGAGGGTAAATTTCACTCAGCACCTCACGACGACATCTTTGACAAGGCTATCAACGCGAAATGGTAGTGACGACAGAATATGCTAGCTATGCAGCTCCCCGAAGAAACAGGTGAAGTCGACGTTTACACGTGCGGCGCATGAGTTTTCTCCAGACCCAGTCCCCATGTCTTCCACGCTAGCGGTGCGTGAGCAGGCTGCTCATTATCCGGTCCAATAGACACGACCTCGAAGGTCAAGGACAACATGCTCCGAAGGCAATTGCCACCACCTTCTGACGAAGTGACGCTTTCAAGATTCGAACATTGCTGGCGAAGAGATCAACCAAGCTTCGAGCTGGTACGAGCTTGCTGATTAACACGTTTGCCATTACTCTCCTGTCGCCATTGAGTCTGAGGATGCACTTGACTTTATCGGCAGGACACTCTCAGCCATCAACAGACTCCCGGAACCATGGGTGCCTCGGGATACGCAAAGCATGTTGCTTCACGTGTCCGTAGCCTTCAATCCGGACGGATGCGAGATAAATGCCCAGGCGGTTTTTTGTGATCCGTTGTTTGCTCTTTCGTTCTTTACCGACATTTCGCCCTTACGCAAACCTACTCTGATCCAAGCCAAAGTTGAAAATGAGTGACGTTGAAAGTGCTTCGACTGTCTTTGTGGCTGACAATATTGCCACTGTCGGCGAAACTAAGAAGAGGCCCTCGGTGAAGAAGCCCTCAGCGGAGAGCCCCGCGAACAGTGGGAAGCGATGGTCCTCCATTGAGGTAAGTCTCATGTCTGGAAGTAACGAGTGTGAAGTTAACAGTCAACGTAGCTAGAGATGCTGTGGGCTCATCGCCATTTCTCCCACGAGCGGGATTGGTATAGGCAGTGTGATTGTGAGCGCTGCGAGGAGCTTAGGAGGACCGGGGGAATGCCGGAGGAAGGGCCAGAGGTCCACTACAAGCAGTTCGCGAAACTGGTTCAAAGGAGCGATCAGGCTTGCCGGCTGATTATCCACCACATAAAGAAGGATGTCTGGACAGGAGCCATCTCTCTGAAAGATGCGCTAGCTGGGAAGACCCTACCCAGTCAACAAGCGCTTGCAAGGCGCAAGCAGGCTGCCGCTGCGAAAAAGGCTCGCTCCTCAAAAGACGTCTGTGCTGATGAGCCCCTATCTGATCGGACATCCAAGCCGGGAAGGCAGGCCTTCGCTGAGAACACAGCTCTATCTCCCAAAGATGCAGTTTCCGAGAAGCCCCTGTCCTACCAGGCATGCAAGTCGCAAAAGCATGCGCCCGCTGAGGGGAGAGCTGTATCTCCCGAAGACGCGCTTGCTAAGAAGCCTCGACACGTCAAGGCATACAAGGTGCGAAAGCAGGCCACCGCTGGGACAAAGGCTGTCTCTCCAAAACACGCCTCCGTGAAGAAGCTCACATCACGTCCGGCATTCGAGCCGCGATCGCTTCCCACCCTTGAGAGTATCTCTCAGTTTCGGTCGAGGGAGGGCGAGAGAGTCGACCTTCCGCCTGCCGAGCCACCTGTCGAGCCACCTACCGAGAAAGACCTCGAGGCCGCCACCACCCTTCTTGAAATGATGACTCAAGAGCAAGTTCCGGACCACAGCACCACTCCACGACATGACTCCTTTATGGCCGGCTCGAGCTTTGGCCGGCTACAAATGCCAGACCGCAGCATCTCTTCGAGCGAGAGATTCCTCGAACACTATGTCGGGGAAAGAGCATAGTTCAGCATGCTTTTGAGGCGCTCTTCGTCGACACTGTTTTGGAATTGGCTACTGGCGTCTGGAGTTTTTCTTTCCTTCATCTTTTACAAGACCCAGCCGTGGTCTGGCGTGCTTTCTTTCTCTATAATTTACGACAACGCGACCGCAATACGCCAGATCGAACGGCGGAAGAGCCACAGCTTGGAGCTGAGGCTCCATTTGCATTCCAAATCCCCCCAATAAAGGCCTTCAGAGCTTGCCATGTCTTTCTTTTAGTCTCGACCTCTGGCCGTGATGGAACGCACCTAGGTGATCACAAGGCTTCTTTGCGAATGTTTGTTGTACAGCCTTGACCTCTGGGTCTGATCGCAGACACACAGAGCGTTGCCAAGACTTGTTTGCGAGCTTTCACTTTTGTTTTTACAAGGAAGTCAACGAGCGGGAACGGGAGTTCGAAAGCCTTGACCTTTGGGTGTGATTTGAGACACTCAGAGTGATTACAAGGCTTGTTTGCGATATCTTTCTTCTGTTTTCGAGGGAGACAATGAACGGAAGCGGGACTTTGACAAGCCTTGACCTTTGGGTGCGATTTAAGACACCTAAAGCGATTTGCAAGGCTTGTTATAGATATCTCCTGCATTAGTGAATTAATAAACTAGAACACAATTACGAAATATCTCTGGCCTCAAATGAGCCTCGAGATGATGACTAACGTGTAGGTTCCCATCTTGTCATCTATCAGAAGTGCATTCTGTATTGTTCACGGTCCTTATCACAAAATGATACGGCTGACTGTTGCGGCTACAGCGGCCGGAGCTATATTAGATGCTCGTGAGGGATACAGCGACGCCAGCATACCGCGAAAGCGATTAGACTGATGCCGCCGTGCCCGTTATACCCGACTGGCACATTTCGATCAAGAATACACATTTCGAGAAGCCTTATCTCATACGACGCCGGCGCCTGCGACTCAGCTTCAACAATTTAGCCAAAAGATCAACGCGCAATTCCAACATCCATTGCGCTCTATTTTTTCGACTTCCGGGCAAGCATATGCAAGGACACACCTGGGCTTCGTAATATAGTTTAGTCGTTGGACTGTTCAAAGCACGTGGCATTGTACACGGATTTTCGCGACACTTTCTTATCTCCGCTTTCTCCCCCCTCCAGATCAAGACGTCCTATCTTTCATCTTCTGCCTATCTACACTCCCCTTCCCAGCTGCCGAATCAGGCAAATCGGCCAGTGATCGTGCCGCAGAGGTCGTCATGATGCGTGCTGTGCTCGAGATCCTGCATACACCACGAGGTTCAAAGGTTTGGCGAAGAAGTCTTGTCCTGATAGCACCGGCCGGCGCTCCGGCAATGGGCCAATCAAAGTCACCCGCGACAGATCGTTCTGGTTTGAAACTACCGCGAAGCCGATCTCGCTGTGTAGTATGCCAATGTTTGCATCCCCGGCTAGTATCGTGGTGGAGTAGATCGTTCCGATTATGACCAAGAATCCTGCGGTCTCGTCTTGCTCGGTTGTCTTGTAGACAGAGGTATATGTGGAGCTGATCCCTTCTATTTCTACGACTCGTTCTTTGTTGTAGATTTTTGATTATATCTCAGAAGGCATTTCGAATCATGGCGAAATCATACGACGAAAAGGACATCGAGGCGAGTGCCCATGATCCCACTGACCATGGCATTGGAGAGATCAAAGATCTGAAGATCGACAAGAACCAAGATGCAGCACTGGAGTTCCTTCGTGGTGGAGGACATGTTCGACCCATGTCCGCAGCAGATGAGAAGGCACTTCTTCGCAAGATCGACTGGCGCATCATGGTAAGACGATTTTGCGGATCTGTGTGGCTGATAACATATGTGCTAACATCTCTTCAGCCACTGATGTTCGGTTGCTACACTTTACGTGAGTTTTCGATTTCCATTCACGAATCACGATCGCTCATTGTCACGCGTTTCACAACTAGAAGCTGATATGACTGCCTCAAACAGAGTACCTGGACAAGACGCTCGTCAACTACGCCAACGTAATGGGTTTGCAAGCAGATGCAGGCATAAATGGTGGGTACTTCAAGACTTCAACCCTTGATGGCCATTGAGACTTCGAGCTAACTGCCGCCCTCACTTCAATAGGCAATCAATTCAGTCAGCTGGCGATGATCTTCTATGTTTCTTACTTGGCCTGCGAGTTCCCACATGCATATGGCATGCAGACGCTTCCGACGGCGAAGTACCTTGGAACAATGGTCACTCTCGTAAGTCCTCCGGGAACTGTACACTACCAGAGATGTTGACGAACATCCTTACGCAGTGGGGCATCATCGTTGTCTGTACATCAGCCGCAAAAAACTGGGCTGGACTGGTCACTACAAGAGTACTCCTCGGTGTATTCGAATCAGCTGTCGCGCCTTCTCTCATGCTCGTCACTGTTATGTGGTACAAGGTAGATTCTCAAAGCCAATCCAACTCTCAGCATCATCGCTAACAACTCACAGAAATCCGAACAACCCTGGCGTGTAGGCCTCTGGTACATCGGCGTCGGCGTCGGCACCATCGTCGGCTCCTTCCTCAGCTTCGGCTTCCAGCACTACAAAAGCAAAGTCTTCACCAGCTGGCAAATCCTCTTCCTCGTCGTCGGTCTCATCACCGTGTGCCTCGGAGGCACAGTGTTGTTATTTCTGCCAGACAGCCCCATCCGCTGCAAATTCCTCACACGCGAAGAGAAGTTCTGGACCATTGAGCGGCTGCGCGAGAACCAGACCGGTATCGAGAATAAGATTGTGAAACCGGATCAGATTCTCGAATGCTTCGTGGACCCACAAACGTGGCTGCTTTCTCTGATCATGATCACGGCGAATGTGCCGAACGGTGCGGTATCAAGCTACCAGGCCACCATCATCCGCGGATTCGGCTATGACAGCAAGACGACTGCTCTCTTGCAGCTGCCATCAGGCGCAGTCTCGATCGTTTCGGTGCTGGTGGCAACGTACTCAGCAGGTCGATGGTCGCAGAGAGGCCTCAACATCATCTTCCAACTCTTGCCAGGAATCCTTGGAGCATGTCTTCTAGCATTCTTGCCTAACAACGACAGCTACAAGGTCGGATTGCTGATTGGAAACTACCTCACCAACACGATTGGCACGACGATTCCTCTTGTGTATAGTTGGGTGGGTGCCAACTATGCTGGACACACCAAGAAGGTAATCATCGCGAATTCGTCTCCTGTTACTTGTAGTCCATTACTAACATTCGCAGACAACCATGAACGCCGTCCTGCTGATCTCCTTCTGTCTCGGGAACATCGTGGGTCCTCTCACCTTCACGCAACAGAGTGCGCCGAATTACATCCCAGCCAAGATCACGATCATCGTGACTTGCTCCGTTGCAGTGGTCTTGACGTTGGCGTTGCGGGTGTACTACGTGTGGGAGAACAAGCGCCGCGACAAGTTGGTTGCTCAGGGCGCGCTGGGCCACCGAACTGACATTGAGTTTTCGGATGTCACGGATCGTAAGAACAAGGAGTTTAGATACCAGCTGTAGGGCGGTGTTGTCCTTCCGAGGTATATCGTGTTCAATATCACAAATCGTCACGATCGTGTACAGTATCTCGACATCACTGACCTCAAGGTGAACCACGTGTAGTAAGATCTGTCAAGGAAGTGGCGTTCCAAGATGCAAAAAAGTGTGTATTAGTTGTACAGAGAAAGGCAATAAGCAAAAAGGAAGAAAAAATCCAGCGCTATCCAGAGGTCGCTTGCGCGTATGCGTCTCATCATGTCCAAAGTCGTTAGCTGGGTAAAATAGTTGTTATCGTTGATCATCATGTTCATGTCATGATTGGGCCAAATTTGCCTGGCAGCTTGTTGCACCAGAGAATTTGTGCTGTTGGAGTATTGCGTCTCACCCTCGTCTCAAGCATTGTGCACAATTCGCATACCGATTTGATCTTTGAGTTCAGCTCGCCTCTTTTCTCGCGCGGCATCTTCTCGCGTCTCGCGCCGCTTTCGTATCTTGTCTTTGATGGGCTTGAAGCCAACGTATTGGAGCCTTGTTCGTGTGCCTGGGATGACGAAAATTCGACCGTCGCCTGATGCGTGGGATGCCATTGAATCTAAGGAAGCGACACGACGCACTGACTGCTTAGATGCTGATGCAGAGCCATTTCCGGAGGGAGGTTCGATGTAAGGTCTTCGTTTATTCGTGCCGTGCCTGTCGACACCCAAGCTGTTGCCAACTAAAAAGCCGCCACTGCCGCGGAACCCGGGCATTCGCACGCTCATGTTGCGAGGGAACTTGGTCTTAGGGTGCTCAGAAGTATCACCTCCGGCCGGCAGTCGCACGAAGGGATCCTCAGGATCTGAATAGTATTCGTCATCGTCGTCATCGTCATCTTGCCAGAAACTGTTGGGCACCCAATTTGGGTGAAGTCTCTCGTCACGCTTCTCAGACGCTGTTGGTGAAGGGCGGATGTTGTGGCTGCGCGTCACCAAGGTGCGGCCAAACAACGGGCGCACGACAACCTCGCTATATCGTCTAGCTCGTTTCGCCAGTGAATTCCGTCGCTGAGGTGTGCTTGGGATCTCGTCCTCTTCCACAGGACCCAGCTCTTTTTCTTCGTCTTCGTGTGAGGGTGTCGCGGGTATGAAATTGATCACCGGAGGCACAGGTGCCGCGCGCGGATTCGTAAGAGGGCTCTCTACTGTGTGTATGCTCTTGCCGTTGACCGCGATGGCGGGTCGATCTTGTACTGCGGGCTCCGGAAAGAGAGGCGAAAGGGAAGTGGCAACATCACCGTTGGAAAGACGGCGAGTGCCCTTTGTTCTAGACGGTGGATGCGCTACGTCTTGGACTCTCTGCTCGGGCTTTGAGCGGTGCTGAACGACCAGCAGGCTGTTGTTGCTGTGTGGGTAGAACGCCACGTTTTGCGCCTCACAAACTTCCATTTCTGTGCGATCCGAAACACCACTGACTGACAGCGGAGTGCCCCGACTGCGGCTTCGGCTCTGTGTTCCAAGTCCAAGCAGATGAGGCGAAGTGAATGTTGTAGTCTCGATGATCGTGCTGACGGGCTTCTGCTCCGGGACAGGCTCGGCCGTAGCATGTTTGTTCTCAATCCTGTATTCTCTTGATGATCGCCTGAGCGCATGCGCACGACGGCGTTCGCTGTTTGCAGACTCAGCAGATGTTGGACTGACTTGGCTTGGTTCGGAGTGCAGGTGAATTGGTAGCGAAGAGTGCCGAAGCCTCGGTGGCTCTTTGGAGATAGACGGTGGCTTGTGTCGAAGTTTCAATGGTTCTTTTGCACGTGAGAGCGCGGGTGAATTCTCGTTGGATTGTAGAGGACGACCAGTACCGCTGAGAGGTCGCTTCTCGTGGCGCAGCGAATGTGAACCCGACACGGAGCGGGTTGTATGTGGACTTTCGGGACCACTTGACTGTGGCGCTTTTTGCGGCACCTTCTGCGGTGTCAGCATTTTCTTTGGCCGCAGAGATGACTCTCGCTTGGGAGCGCCACTCGGCATATATGAGCTGTTGTTGTCGCTGACACTGCGCAACGATTGGCGTTTTGTGACATGTCGCAGATGCCGGTTGGGTGCTGAGTCGGTCGAGACGACCACGGCTTCGACTGCATGGCCGTTCTTCATCGCGTCGAAGCGGTCCATGTTCGCCTGTTGTATGTGTTTGTATACTGTATCGTTGGCGTCGCGAGGAGGAGTGGCAAGGAATTCAGCAGGGATGTCGGTTCCGGCATGCTGGTTCATTAGGATTCTTCGGAGTTCACGTGCCTCGCGCGGCGTCGCGGCTTCCTTGCTGGTGGTGGCAGCCAGTTGCTGCTTTCGCTTTTGGGCGCTCACGCTTGGAGAAGGTGTATCGTCGCTGCGCTGGTGACTGCTCTCATCAGAAGCGCGCTTGAGGAGGCCTTGCTCTGCTACTGCTGCCGATGTCGCAACTGGCGGGTTATTAACACCCTTCAACGGCTGTGCACCGTTGACTCCCACTCTTCTGCCATTTCCACTCAGACGAGAACTTGAGGGACTCGCTCGTGCAGAAGCAATAGCTTCCTCGTGCTCCTTGACTGCCAGATACGATACATGGTTATCCCAGTCGTGTCCGCTCTCGTTTTCGTGATCGAAGTCGTGCCCGACGCTTGCTTTGTCTCCCTCTTCGTGCGCATCTTCACCATCTTGTTCATCTGCATCCGAATCCTTGCCATCTTCCTCGAAGCTGCGGGCACTATGCGCATATGAGGTGCTGCCGTCTCCTTTGTGTCGGTCGCTAGGACTTTCGGTGTCGTGCCGATATCTCCTCGTGCGCTCGATGTTGCGACTGGAGCCCGTGCTCGGCGGGCTCTCGATGTCCAGATATTGCTTTGGGCGCACGAATTTGTCGCTCGAACCCGTGCTCGGGGAGCTCATGGGATCCAGCGGTTGGTCCGGTTCTCCAACATCCGAGCTTGAAGTCGTGCTCGTTGTGCTAGGTGTGCTGCGAAAGGCTCCCGGTATGTCGCGCCAAGGCTCGCCGTCAAGAGCGTCATCCTCGCCATTGTGCAGCGACTCGTCCTCGCTCAAAGTCTCGTCCTCCACTTGACTTCCCGCCTCATCTACTGCCCTCAAGAACTCGCGCGACAACTCTTCCCTCGCAGTCCGGAATGAGTCTGCCCGCGAGCTTGGATCCCGGCCTAGCAGAGGCCTGGATGGCTGCAGGTTAATGCCCGGTGGGGTGTTGTCCGGCGTCAGCAACTGCTGAAGGGTCTCCATCGGGGGCGTCTGGAGTCGATTCTTGTTTTCATCGCTATAGTCCTCTGGTGGCGTCGGTGGGAGGTGCATGTCTCTCGGAGACGGATCGGGGAGAGCTAGAATGACATTGGGCGCCGCCATGGGCAACAGCGCTATGACAGGGTCATTTAAATAAGAGCCCTAGGGAACTATAGCGCAGGATACGAAGGGGGAAGGAGTTTGCGCATCCTGGGGGGACGGATCATGCAAGAGCAAGAGTCGCGGGTTACAGCTGCAATAGACCTTGGTCCTTGGCGAGTTAGCCTTTGGCACTTCGGCAGCTGGACAGAATTGTGGGATGTCGCATGGTATGGCGATGCTTTAGCGGGTTTTAGCCCGGTTTCACGGCAGCGTGGAGAGGTAAGATGAGACCAACGGCGGTCGACAATATGGCCTATAGCCTATAGGTTCACCAAACGGCCATCATCGACATCCCATTGCTGACACCTTCGAGCTGGCAGCATAACAAAATGAGAGTCCAGAAGCTCACAAGTGGGAGTGGAGACGTGCATGCATCTCCAGCGCACGAGGTAGGGTACTACTCTTTTCTTTCTACTAGACACCATATTGGGTGCATCAGCTATAGAGACTGCTGTAGAGAGGCGGTATCAGATATCTGGACGTTGCAACGACCGTGTGGTGAGTATCCCACCGGTTGGTATGTCAGTATCGTCCTGATCGTCCACTCCTTTCGGCTTGATATCAGCCGTCCATATTCATGCTCCATCGAAACGCCAGCTTTTTCATCCTCTGGACTGCTAGTTGAACAAAACACTTGCTACGCAATTGTGCGGTGCATCCTCAGATCTGATAAAAGAAGGCGGTGTCTAAGCACAAGCGTGCCACCGTGTTCTGGAACAACAATTGATAGCAATAAATAGACGGGCACAGCAGGCACGACATGAATCGTTCACTACTGCCGCCCGCCAAACCCAATTCGGAAGCTGCGATCTAGTCCCACGGCTTTATTTGACTCCTCCGCAAATCGATCGTCGGTCCTCAGAGATTGATGTCATTTGCTATGACATCAAAAGGCCTACGCGCGGGCAACTTCGAATGGTCGCACGCGTAATCACGTTTCACTTCCGTGTTCGTTGTCCGACAAACTGTTTCGCCTTCGAGCCCTCTCTGCACAAGGGACCTCCATGGAAACTTCTGTAGAAGCCAACAATCCATCATCCACGTCGCCGTCGCACACCGATACGAATCCCACTACCGCATGCGAATCGCACGTACGAGCATGCACTTGGCAGAGGATCCACCGCCTTCCGTGTTCCGCGTGCCAATAGCACGCGTTTGTAGCCTGGTCTTCGGCTCAGCGCACTAGAAGCGTGTGTTCGTGCTTTGGGTAGTGCAGATTGTCCTGGAAACTGCTTCTGTCCGGCTCGCGCTACGTCGACCGCTGACAATGGAATAAGTGGTAACCTTTAACATGGGTGTTATCGTTGCCATGTGTACCCACAGATGGCATTGTACGTAGATCACGTCCGCTCAAATAATATTTCGCTGCTGTAAGTCTTCTATCTTGTCCTTGGAGTAACCAATCTCTCCTAGAATCTCTTCAGTATGCTCACCGAGAAGTGGCGGTCTAGAATTGATTGCTGCTTTTGTCTTCTCAAATTTCACCGGTGGTCCGATACTCTGCCACAAACCGGACTGTACTGCTTGCCATTCCATGCGCTGAACCATATCGCGAGCCTGCGTCTGAGGATGCTCGAACGCCTTCTGAATTGTGTTCACGCTCCCAAACGCGAGTCCGGAACCGTCAAGGACTTTTAGCCACGCTTCAGAAGACTTGGCTCTGAACTTTGCGTCGAAGATATCGTCCATGAGGAGTCGATTTTCCACCCTCTGAGCGTTCGTTGCAAATCTCTCGTCGTCTAATAGATCAAAGCATCGGAGCCTCTCGCACAGTATTCGGAACTGGCGATCATTGTTTGCAGCGACTGCCAACCAGAGACCGTCCTTGCACTCCCAGGTGTTGTACGGCACGATGCTTGGATGCGCCGCGCCGTAACGCTTTCCTTCGACACCTCTGTTCAACCAATTGGCTCCAATGTTGATCAGCAAAGAGATCTGTGTTTCGAACAGCGACAAAGAGATGTGCTGGCCTTGCCCTGTACGATCCCGACTGTACAATGCAGATACAATGGCACCATGAGTGTACAGTCCAGTTGCCATATCCGTCAATCCAAGTCCTGGACGCACCGGTGGGCCATCGGGATGGCCTGTAACGTGCATCAAGCCGCCTTCAGCTGCAGCTATAGCATCGTAGCCTGCACGCTTGCTGTATGGCCCCGACGCACCATATCCAGAAAGCGAAGCATACACCAGGCGAGGATTGATCCCCGACAACTTCGCGTACCCAATGCCCAACCTCTCTGCCGTCCCCGGTACAAAGTTCTCCAGCACAACATCTGACGTCTTCGCAAGTTCGTAAACGACATCCAGCGCTTCGGGCATCTTGAGATCTAAAGTGATGCTCCGTTTGTTGCGGTTGATCGACGCGAAGTAGAAGCTTATGGGACCGGAAGAATCTTTCCAGTCTGCTGCTTCTCCTGCGCCTTGCCACGATCTTGTTTCATCTCCTTGTAGCGATTCGACTTTGATGACGTCTGCGCCGTAGTCGGCAAGGATTTGGCTGCAAAAGGGCCCTGCTAGGATTCGAGTGAAGTCGAGGATGCGGACGCCTTTCAGTGCACCGGGTTCTGTTTCCGGGCTTTTGACTTCTGAATGTGAGCTTCTGCTTGCTTGGGAACAGTTACAATTACGATGTCGTATGTGCTGAGATTTGAGAGACAAAGCCGACGAAGTACGCCGGTGCACGGTGCGTATCATTGTTATATGTTGATGTATTGCCGTCTGGAGCGATGACTGTCAATCTTCCATCAAGCGAAGTATCCAGTAGCTCGACTCGCCATATAAAGAATGCTTCTATGACTATTGCATTACACTGATCTTCTGTTGCTGTCGTCCAGGCGGGGTGGTTGCAGCACGAAGCCGAGGTCGAAGTTTGTCTCATTGCCCAGTGAGAGATGATCAATCCCTCATTTCGATCAACGAGTGGCACTACAATTACAATCCAGACATCTCAAGGGCAACAATCATGTCTTTATTACTGAGAAGTGTTCGAAGAAATATCGTACCTCGAGTTGCACCGTGGGGTCCTAAGCGAACGATACCATCGCAGCCCCATCACCGACCAACGGTCAATTTACAACAACGTCGAACATTCATCCCAAAAGCCGTAGAATATTTACCCACGTACCCAGACTATACAGAATCTCAGTCGACAGTCCGCGAAGCAATCGCCAAAATTTGCTCTCGCTTTCCAGAAAAGTATTGGCTAGATATCGATAATGCCGCTCGATGGCCTTCTGAGTTCCAGGAAGAAATCGCCAACGCAGGCTGGCTGGGTATTATGATGCCATCCGAGTATGGAGGTAGCGAGCTCGGGCTTGCAGAAGCCACGGTCATGATGCAGACCATCGCCGAGTCTGGCGGCGGCTATACAGCAAGCAGCAGTGTACACATGAACATCTTCGGGCTTGCACCTGTGGTCAAGTACGGCAATGAAGAGCAAAAGCAGCGGTTTCTGAAACCTTTGATTGCTGGCAATGAGAGGGCTTGTTTCGCTGTTACGGAGCCAAATACTGGTCTCGATACTCTGAAACTGCAATCACTCGCAACCAGGAACGGCGACCACTACGTTCTTAAAGGAAGCAAAATCTGGACCTCCACCGCGCAGGTGGCGGAGAAGATCCTCATACTGGTCAGAACTACGCCGTTAGAGGAAGTCAAGAAAGCGAGCGAGGGCTTGACCCTGTTCTACACAGATCTTGATCGTGATCAGGTGTCGGTTACAGAAATCAAGAAAATGGGTCGCGCAGCCGTCGATACCAACTCATTGTATTTCGATGGATGGAAGGTCCCTGCCAGAGACCGCATCGGCGCAGAAGGGGACGGCTTTAAATTGATACTACACGGCATGAATGCAGAGCGCATATTGCTTTCTGGTGAAGCAGTCGGTATTGGCTACGCAGCTCTCCGCCATGCATCTATTTATGCGCGTGAACGTGTAGTCTTTGGTCGACCCATAGGACAGAACCAGGCCATCCAGCACCCTCTGGCAAAAGCTTGGTGTCAGCTCGAAAGTACACGGTTGATGATCATGCAGGCTGCGAAGATGTGGGACGATGGTGTTTCCAGCGGAGAGTACGCGAATGCGGTCAAATATCTCGCCGGTGAGAATGCGTTCACGGCTTGCGAGACTGCGGTTTGCAGTATGGGTGGCATGGGATATGCGAAGGAGTAAGTCAGACCGTATTGACTGGTATTTATGCATCTCCGCTGACGAGTCATAGGTACCACGTGGAGCGCTTCCTTAGAGAAGTTATAATTCCTCGCCTCGCACCAATCAGCAGGGAGATGTGTCTGAACTACATTTCGGAGAAGGTGCTTGATCTGCCGAAGAGCTATTGAGATAAGATAGCAGCATCAAATGCTCGCAGGCTGCGGCTCTCCCGGCTGAGCATCATAAGCAATCCTGCCACTGGGTAGAAAGAAAAGAGCGACGCCTCGGCCACCCCTTGAGCGAGGGTAGTGGTGTGTGCCCGGTCCAAGGCTCGTCCAACCTGCCCCTTGCCAGTTCTCGCCTACGGGCAGACCTTCCAGCTCAAACCCCTCATCTATCGGAACGACGCAATTGATCTCCCCATATGGATGCTACCTCGTGTCAGTAGTTTCAATTGATGAGCCAATTTCGTTCATTCTTACCTTGTGATACTGTCCAGCGTAGACGTCTTTCGAGTCGAAGAAGACGGTTGTGATGGACATGAAAAGCGTTTCGGCAGTTGGTAATGATATTCTGCCACGGCGATATTTGGGCCCGTCAAGCTCGCCCGACGCTGCCCAGCCTTCTTCTATACCTTTCTTGACCAGATTGCAGAAGTCCTCGTAGAAAGCGTTGCCGGGACCATAGTGGCGGTTTAGGCGACGCTCAAGATCTTTCCCTGGAGTCCTTGTACGCGATCAGAGTCTGTACACTACATGTTATCAAGTCATTTGGCCCGCCCACTTACAGATTTTGAACCTCTTTCATGAATTCGCCAACTCTTTGAACAAGTTTAGCGGCGGCTGGGTAGGTGTCCAAGTCGACGCCACTGGGCGAGCCATCGTATCCACCAGGTGCGTTGGCCATTTTCTGGTATTAGTACGTCGAGTGCTGTGAGTCGCGATTTAGCTATACGGTATATTGAGTAAGGAGTCTTGAAATGTAGACAGGGTTGTTGTCGCTATGGTTTAGAAGAAAGTGGGGTCCTTCAGCACGGAAGGCGTCTCGGCAACTCAGCTGACACCATGACAGATCTTACTGGCCTCGAACAGAACTCTATATCATCAGCTTACGGCTTCCAGACGCCATCCTTCGCTGAGAGGAAAGACCGCAACAGAAGGTGTTAATGTTTTAAGGAGATACTGGATATGGAATCTTGGGTCAGAAGTCTGCACACGACACTCTGGCTTTCAATACCAACAGCATCAATCAACCATGACAGAAATTAAGGCTCATCTGCTTTGACGGAGTTGGGAGGAACGCAATGTCTCTCCTCGGGTGCTACGCGTAGAACACATACACATCAAGTGATCATAACACCGTGGTCTTTCATATACAAACTGCGTGTCCAGGCTTGTGCCGGTTTGCTCTATGTTCGATCTTCGATCTATGAGATGTATCTATGCAGATCACCTATCCCCTAGGAGTCTTCTAATGCGCTCCAATCACACTATTCTCAGCATAATGCCCGTAAGTCTTAGCAGAGAACCTTCGTAGGCTTTTGCCCTTCCACATGAACAGTAAGAAACTCCCCATACAGACAATGGAGACGAACCCTGCAGTGATGAAACAGTTCTGCAAGCCCATACCAGTGTACCACGGAGTGATCGCATAGCTCAGCGCAAATCCGATGGTATTGCGAATGACCATCACTGATGCCATTGACTCGCCACCGATTTGAGGGAAGCAATCGATCGCATACGCAATCGCAACCGAACCTCCCACGACGAGCCCGAAGACGAGCATTCCCAAACCGAATGCCAGTCCTGCCCAATGTATGCCGTGGTATGCACCAACGCCCTAGGACACTGTCAGCACGACTATCACCCCATTCAAACTACTTGTCTTGTCGCTCACCCATGTAATCAGCCCAGCTGCAGTGAAGATGCCGGCGATAGCCAAAGGCCAAAGTCGATGCTCCGGCTCACGAACACCGCCATTGCGCCTTGCCAGGTACAAAGCAAGTTTGTCGGCTGCTATGCCCGCCCAGAGGCATCCGAATACTGCGCCAACCATAGGTCCGACGTAGATACAGCCGATGAAAGCAGATCTCCATTCATATGGCGGCGCGCTCAGGACCGGACTGGCGGTGCCGTTCAGGACCTGATACCAACTGAGATTGATCCCATAGATGAATCCAGCCCAGGCAACATTGGGAAACTTGGTAATTATGAGCAATGGTCGGATCATCATGAAGAACATCTGCTTGACTGAAGGGCGACCAGGTAACCGCCTGAAAGGCATTATTTTGTTGGCAAACGAGCGAGGGACTGCAGGCTTCTCGGTGACTGATGTGTCATCATCGCCGTAGGCAGTGGTTGGCGGCAGTGGTTTCTCCGAACCAAGTGGCGAGGCATTGTCGTTTAACACTTCTCCCCGATGGGATGGTGGCTGCTCACCGTCCGTCGTGTGCCGAAAGTACATCGTTTCCTCCATGAAGAAGAACAGTATCAAAAATGAAACAGCCGCCACAATGGCGCCAAACTTCATCGTCCATCGCCAGCCGATGGCGTCGTTGAGCCAACCCGCGATTAGTGGCGCTATGAAATTAGACTCGAAGAGAACAAGCACATACGCCGCCATCCAGGTACCTCGTTCGTGAGCAAACATGAGATCTGCAACCGATATCTCAGGGAGTGACTCAATCGGCGCGTTCACAATCCCAATAATGATGCGGTGTGCATACCATTCGCCCGGCGAAGAGGAGTTGGCTGTCCAAATCATGATCGGAACATTCAACAATGTCGAGAAAAGGTACACGCCGCGTCTTCCGTAGGCCAGAGCAATAGGCTGGAGGAGAAGACAACCCCATCCGAGCTGTTCGAGCTACATGTCAGTATGTTCGGAGATCAAGCACTGGGTTTCGATCAAATCTATCGATATTGGTTGCAACATACTACCCGATTGTCAGCAAGGATGCCCAGCTATGAACCATCAATCCGCAAACCAGGATACACTTACCGAAAAGAAACATAACGCCGTTGCCGTTGACTGCGACGGGTCAGCATCCGCAATCTGCCAACACCATTCACTGAACACGCACCTAAGTCGACGGTAGGGATGCCTGTGTCCCTTGTGATATCTGCAATCACGGAATAGTGCAGTGTGCCTGGTATGCCGACGCCCATGGTGTAGGTGAAAACCATGGCCAACGCCCACATCTTGCGTTTTCTCGACCAGTTCAAAGGGTCCTCGGGATCCGCAGAAGGCTGAGGTACAAGCACGATGTCTGAACGACCACTTGCATGCTTACCACTGGACTGACCGCCGGCCAGATCCACGAGTAGCACTGTGCCTGGCACGTCTTGATCCACATGAGCAGCCATTTTCGAGATTGACCGATGCGTTCAGGATATGTAGCTATGTTCCGTACTCAATCGTAGTCGGTACTGAGCCAGAGTCGGGGATTTGAGATAGCCGCTACAGATGTGCGAAGAGCAAGCCTCGAGTCAGCGAAGATAATGCAATATACACAAAGAAGATCTCACGCCCACGGAATATCGCCGGTGAGCCAACGACCTGACAATGATACTTATATCGGCCGCAATCCAGAGTCAAATTTATAGTCTCGGATCTCTGGCCTCACTGTCCGACATCGCCGAAAAGCATATCACATGGTAAGATAACCCAACCCACCTCCGCAGAATGTTGCGAGCGTGGGATGATAAAGCCCGACCCACTTTATTATACCTTGTCGCGGCGGTCTCGAGATAGGCCAACATTGTGTACCCCGCCCTGGTAAGCATTGGACCAATTATTCTCAATTGCGATGCATCTACCAATTGTTCTTAATTGCGATGCATCTGGCATATGTGGCGATAGTGCACAATGTGGTGTATTCCATCTCATATTAAGTCTTCCCCTACTATCAGAGCGCGTCTTAACTTTGCCGCTTCAACAAGCCACTAAACTGGCCCTCCGTCATCATGCTTTCTGCTCACTTTGAGACGTCCGGCTCACGTGGTGCACTTCGAAGCATAGCCAAACATGCTCTTCGCAGATACTCAGACACAAGCGCGCCGGCTGCTCGATCGTTCAAAGTAAACAGCGATCGCTTATGGTCTGATATCCATCACACCGCTCAGTGGTCCGCTCTCAATGCAACAACGAAAGCTGGTGGCCTGTCCCGACTCTCAGGCACGATTGAAGACAAGATGGCGCGCGACT
Organism: Melanodothis sp. VS III C KN 2; assembly: GCA_019775565.1. Taxonomy (NCBI): domain Eukaryota; kingdom Fungi; phylum Ascomycota; class Dothideomycetes; order Cladosporiales; family Cladosporiaceae; genus Melanodothis; species Melanodothis sp. VS III C KN 2. The sequence goes on along the minus strand of JACWFM010000037.1, from coordinate 1,019,701 downwards.
GGTTCAGAGATCAAATCCATTCTCTCGGCGCTGATAGCTATACCGTAAACGGAACAGGATCTCAGTTTGCCACGTTCTCCGGCCGCAACAACGCCATCGCACCCATCGCCATGGGATCTCATCTAGATTCCGTCGCTACAGGCGGGCGATTTGATGGACCGCTTGGTGTCATTGGCGCACTCGAAGTTGTTCGAAGCATGCAGGAACAGAAAATTGAGACATTCGCTCCGATTACGGTCATCAATTGGACCAATGAGGAGGGCGCGCGTTTCTTCCCGCCACTTGGCTCTTCATGCGTTTTTGCTGGCGAGAGTACCATGGACGCGGCGCATGAGAGCAAGGCCAACAATGGCAGTGGAGAGACATTAGGTGATGCTCTGAGATCGATAGGGTATGTTGGCGACGGGCCAGATACATTTGAAGAATACCCACTCTCCGCCCATTTCGAGATCCATGTCGAGCAAGCTCGCTCTCTTGAGATTGCCGGGAAGCCAGTTGGATGGGTGGAAGGCTGGCAAGGCATCTCTGTGTTCGAGGTGACGTTCCGTGGCGAAGATGGTCGTAAGTCGGCGAGACGAGGTCCGGACACTTAATTTACGCTGCTGACCTGTTCAAACAGATGCCAACACGTATCCGATGCACGGGAGAAGAGATACACTCGTTGGCGCCAGCAAACTTGTCGTCGAACTAGACAGGCTTGCTCATTCCGCCGGCGGATACACAACTGCAACAAATATCCAATCCGGACCTGTGGGAAGCTGCAACATTCAGTCGAACACGAAGCTTGTTTTCTGCCTGATGCACCAAGAGCTTCAGGGCTTGCAGAGCATGGCTTTGCAGATCATGGCGCACGCCAGGAAGATTGCGAGCACACACGGTCTGTCCGTCGAATCATCGCGCATTCTCCATTTGGAACCTGGAACGTTTTGGGAGGAGGCAGTCGATTGCGTACGCCGCGCTTGTGGTGACAAAGGCATAGGAGCGAGAACAGACACAGCGCATGATAGTACCATGACACAGCTGAAGTGTCCGACCGCAATGGTATTCGCAAGGGCAAAGAACGGAGTCTCGCATGCTGCGCATGAATGGACGGACAAAGCTGATTGTGCTGAGTCTGCGACTGTTCTTGGTAAATCGGTACTGAATTTTGATCAGATCTTAGAGGATAGAAGATGATAATGCCCCATCATCATTGCTTCTTGAGTGAGATCTGTTAGGTTGGCCAGACCGGCGTTGGAAGGCCACAATCGAAGTCTAGGGTCCATAGTAGTAGACACTGCGCGATCGTCGTCCGTTGTGTACAAGAAGATACCGAGCGTACGGTTACTTTCTCCACGTGCTGTATCCGCGACATTCAAGCAGCATGGTTGAGAAACACTGGGCCGGAGGCTGCTCCGCATCAAGACGGAACGAATTAACCGAAACAGTGCTCTATTGGCGTGATTTTGATGCCGTATTTCCAAGCTCCACGACTCCGAAGTGATGGAGTTGCACTCTCAAGGCCTGCTCATAGCGAGTCATTTTCGTGTATAAAGGTTAGTGAGTGCCCATGTCATTCGCAAAGCCGAGAAGTGTCCACGTTCAAGTTGTTTTCATGGACCCCAGCTCCAAAGTGCGCATGTTTCACACACCACCAACGTAACCCTCCAAGCGAACTGCTAGCACCGCGACTCTTGTGCGCGCACATTCTCGTATGCACAGGAGCCATTGCGTTCACAAGGACAGCTTTTAAAGAGTATGCTTGGATGCGAGTGGGTCTTGTCGAATGTGAGAATCAAAAGCCTTGTCCACGTACGATCCTGATTTCTTGTGTCCTTGTCACCGCTCGCGAGACTCAGGTTTGACTCATCCATCTGTCATACAGACTTTGTCTCGTTCCTCTGAATATTTCTCCCACCAGTGCCGTCTTCATCCGGTGTCAAACTTGGTGTTGGTGCAGTCAATGCTGGTTGACCGCTGGGGCTGGTAGGGATATCACGCGTTTGCCTAGTGGTTCAACGTCAATATTGGGTTCCTTGCGCGCGACGCGGTTACAAAGTCACGGCTAGACAGGGGGGTGACATACCAAATTGAAGAGATAGGCGGTAGCGTAGGACGAGAACCAGGAAGAGAACCAGGACGAGAACCAGGACGAGAACCAGGACGAATCTCTCCACCGACCTGATTCGACCCGGAGTCGAGATCAACATGCGACGCCATCCCTGGTGGTCGATTTATCATATTTGTTTGTCGGATGGTCATGGGCGTGCCTTCGCCGATTTGGACGTGAGACGCATTGGACAGTTCGCGAGCGGAGATCAGGAGATCATGGGTACTGTATCCATCTCGCAAACGCCTCATCAGCCCTATAGAATCGGCTTCGGGCAATTCTCGCAGGTGGTTTAGCAATTCGTGCTCAGCTGCACTACGCTGCTCCAAATCTTGGTACTTGCGCTTTGAAGCTCTGGGTGCTTCGTCGCTGAGTGTTTCCCATTCACAAACCTGGTTCCGCGCCTCGCACTGACGGCAGCGTGGTCTTTCGCCGCTACACTGATGCAGACGTCAACATCAAACGCCAATGTAACGATGCAGCGATGGCGTGCCATCGCCAGTATCGACTCCTTCACGCAACATACCTTGGTCTTGCGGCCACGGCATATTTTGCATGCAACAAGGACTTGCTCCCGTTTTAATCGAAATCGCTGTACCGACTGCTCATCTGGGGGAGTTGAGCTGTGTGTCGTCATGATTGCGAGGCTGTTCACGTGCGGCACACAGTCGATCGTGACAGGTCGCCAGTATTGTCGCCGAAGATTTCAGCGTCAGACCGGCGGGCTCTGACTTCGCACTCGTCCGTTCCTGAGCGGAAAGAGGGAGCACAGCATGTACGCTCAGGTGGTACAGTGTCTGGTGGCTAAAGTCTCCAAGTCGTATGTCTCCAGACACTGGTACGATCTGGTCAGTAAAAGATCAGATAAACTTTTCGTCAGCAACCACCAGGAAATGAATAATGTTGATCATGGGTTTCTGTCGAAGGGGGGATTGGCTGATCCATTTCATTCGCCCACGTGAGCGTGCAACGATTCGATAACATTCGAAGCGGACCCGAGTTCGATCCCCATGCACGCCAAGGTGCAAGTGTCAAACGTCACCCTGTGAGGGGTCTATGTCCTTTGAGACCAAACCCTACAGCCATCAAGCGTGTCGCAACCCGCGCATCGAAATAGCCGAAGCTGAGGACACCTACGAGTCGGACAGGGACCAGTCTGCGTCAGAATTCTTATTTACTGAGTCAAAGAGTGCTACTTACGTCGAAAGATAAAATGTGCTCCTTTCTATAGAATATCCGGGGTTGTCGGCAGGACCACTGAGAGGAAGGATCTGAACGTTCGCTTGGCCAACTCAGGGACAGGCTAGGAGTCATCTCCTCGCGGCACGCCTCACAACGCGTCATCATTAGAGTTATAGTTGAGGTGGTAATCATGAGATACTGAGCATTGCGTGATCTGGAGGGCTTTGCGGATGGATAGATATGTACGACGAGATAACTTTATGATGGCTGTGCGATGAACTGACGTAGAGAAAGGCTCCCAAAGCTGGCGCAAAGTAGCTTTTGCCTATTTGAGCCTCAGGAACATAAGCCCCGTCTGCAATCCAAGGGCACACGGGTTTGATATAAACGCCACGCGGCCAACAATTGTAGACCATCTCAACCATGTAAGTGAGACGTCAAAAGCCGGCATCCGAGGGGTGATCTGATGGCCAATGACATTCGAGGAGAAAAGCTTGGTGGAGAAGCTTGGCATTGATGGAGTACTGTACACGTGACATGTGCATCGAGATCCTATAGCGCGAGGCGTTGCAACATGAACTAAGTTGAGATGACATCCTGATGGCACTACGCCACGGATACCATCTCACGCTCGCTTACCAGACATGTACCTGGTCCATTGCAGCACCTTTGCCTAGCGTATTGTGGCATTGGCAGCCCTTCAGGACCTCGGATCCTCGCTTCGTCGCTGCCGCAAGACCCGGAGCCAATGAGAAGCAACGCTGCCTCGGCCGAGCCTTTGCGCAATCGAGACAAACACGCGAGCCAGACGGCTTGTTTGTACACGCTCACAATGAACAAAGGCGACTCTCGAGGCATCTATATAAGAGATTAGGCACTTTGTTAAAATTGATGTAGCTCATATCAGCCTACAGGGCAACCGGTCTGCCTCTGTGAACACCTCGCTGTGTCCAAGCTCGGAGTTCACTCCCGATCCAACATGTCCGCTCCCAAGGTTCTCATCTCTGGCTCCGGCATCGCAGGCAGCGTGTTTGCGTTTGCTCTCCTTCGAGCGTATCCCAGAGCGAACATCACGATCGTCGAGCGAGCACCGTCTCTTCGTCTGACAGGTGCTAGCGTTGGTAGGTCTCTCTCAACATGTATCTGGCTTTGCTTGACCATGCAGTCTAATATCATTGCACAGATATCCGCTCGAACGCCGTCGACATCATCAAATGGGCCGGCGTAGAGCAACAGATCCGAGATGCAAGCACCAAAGAGGCCGGCATGTCGTTCGTCAATAGTGATGGAAGGGTGCGATCTATCTGGCAGATACACCTTCTTCATAACAGGACAATCCTAACAAGTTTCGTAGTATATCCTACTCTTAGTCTCACTCTGCATGCACAGCTCAAGAAAACCTTCCTACGGAACTTCTCTCGAACCTCCCTTGCTGAAGACTCTAGCCTCGTTTGGGTAAACGTGATAATGGTGATGCTGACCTGGACTTCACAGCCCCATCGCAACACTCATGGCCACCGGACGTACAGACATCCAAACCCTAACATCCGAGTACGAGATCTTCCGCGGCGCCCTCGCCAACACCTTCATCTCCCCAATCCTCGATAAAATCACCATGCTCTACGACGAAACCGTCGGAAGCTACTCCCAACACGACAACGGCGTCACCGTAACATTCGCCAAAAGCCAAAAAGTCGAAACCTACGACCTCCTCGTCGGCGCAGACGGCTACTACTCGAAAATCCGCGGTGCTATGCTCGGTGCGTCCCCAGCAGAGCAAGTCCACGGCGAAGGCGTCCACATCGCGTACTTCACGATCAAGCAAGACCTCCTCAAAGGCTCCAGGCTCGCCAAAGGCCACAACGACACGGGCGGTAGATGCGCGTGCTTACGACCCGATCCGGACCCCAGAGGCCGCACCAGAGCCATGCTTTTCAACGCCACCTGGTCCAGCGATAAAGCAGGCCGAGCACGTCTCGACAAAGCCATGCGTGCCGGCGACGAAGCGTACAAAGACCTCATGGAAGAATTGTACGCTGACGCTGGGTGGCTTGCGCCTGAGATTCTGAAGGGCATGCGCGAGAGCGACGATTTCTACTGCACGCACTTCGCGCAGACGCGTTCTCCCAAGTTGCAAGACGGCCGTGTTGTTCTGCTAGGTGATGCTGGTCACGCTCTGCCTGGTCTCGGAACTTCGTTGGCTATCACGGGCGCTTATATCTTAGCAGGCGAGATGTTGCGGAGCGCTGGCGACGTTAGCGTGGCGACAAAGAAGTATGAAGATTTGATGTTGCCGTTCGTGAAGAAGCAGCAGGCTGGCGATGTGCAGTTTGCGATGCAATTGGCTAACCCGCAGACGTGGTGGGGGATTAGTATTCGCAATGTGGTCTTGCGAGTTGTGATCGGTTCTGGCTTGGTCAATCTTGGGATGCGTGTGAGCGCGTGGCTCGGGTTCTCGGAGGCGAAGATTGAGATGCCGGATTATCCGTGGCCGGTTGAGAAGGCGGAGTAGACGTCTGAGGAGTCTTGGAGATGCAGTGCTGATGTGTTCTAATTGATATGTACCTATTGGCACTTAGTCACTCCAGTATGTGAGCTATATCCAATCAAATTCAACCGTCGATTTCAATCTTTCAATTTCGACTAGATTGTCAGTCTTGGTCCGAGCACGTCGTCCTCTTGCACCTGGAAACATGCGATGAATAGCTTGACACTCTAAAGCACAATCATGCTTGAGCTTGTATGTGCCCACCATGCGTGTGATCAGTACTGCGTTATTCAATTGCCTTTTGACCCCGGGATCATGCCCAAGGGAATATATTCTACACTTTCGGGGTATAAGCAGACCCTCCAACGCCACGCTAAATCCAATACAAACCGTGCCAAATGTTCCTGTCGGCCCAAATCAGTCCTTCATCACGTCGTCATCCCCATCGCCTCCGCCTTCCTCGCCAAAGATGTCTTCCATCTTGCCTTCGCCCTCATCGTCCCCTTCATCTTCCTCTCCAGCGCCGTCCACACCGCCCATAGTCTCATCCTCCTGCCTCGCAGTAGATTGTGTAGCGTTTGCGCTGCCGTTCACTTTTGGTTCTTCTTCGTCTTCCTCGGAGTCCCACTCCTCTTTCAAGCCCCATCCAACACCAGTCAGGCAGTATTTCTCGTCCGGCAACTGCACACCATAACCCCTCTCGACCTTTGGCAGTGCAACGCGATTCCGCTCGCCAGCTTGCTCCAGCATGAACTCCTTGGGCAGCGCCGGCTCAAACGCGTACCCCTGGCGGCTCGCAATGGCCTGCCGCAGCGCCGTCACAGTGATATTACTCCCATCATCGCCAGCCGCAGCTTTGCGCTTCTCGGATGCTTGCGCCGTGTAGCCCTCCGCGCTGAGGCGGAGCGAGTCTGAGAGGACGGAGGAGGTGTAGCGGTAGGCGAAGTCGAGGAGCTGGAGAGGTACGCGCTCTTGGTAGGATTGTACGCCGAGGTTGGCGAGGACGGTGTGGATGAGGCGCGCGTCGCGGGGCCGTTTGCTGAGGCCGTCGTCTTGTTGGGAGGTGAGGGGAGCGTCGGGGTCGGCCTTGGGCTGGTCTGAGGGTTTGTTTGCTGGGTCCGTGGCGGGTGGGGTTGAGGGGTGGCCGTTTTGAAGTTGAGGAGAGGCCATGGTTTGTGGTGTGGTGGTGCGAGGTGCACGGGTTGTTGAATGCGATGTTGGTGCTTGTTGAAGGAGGTGTCGAGGCGGCGCGATAGTTTGAGCGAACTCGTGTGGTGATCGCAGAGAGGATGCACGTGATGACGACTTATGGTCGTGTCTTGCTTAACGAAGTGAAAGCGACAGTGAATGGCGCGCGCAAGATGTTGGTGGACGTGGATTCGTTCAAGCGGAAGATGAAGTCGGTCCACGGGCGGGCATGAGATGGCTTCTGCCCGCAGCTTTCACTCTATGAAGTGCGTGCATAGGGCATTGCTCCTGCTACTTTATCAGACACAGCTATAGCACACATAGTCTTGACTTGTAAGAATTGGCCGCACTTGTACCATGCAATGTATCGACGTACTCCTGCCTCCACAGGCATACACGACCTCGACATCCTCGAAGCTCGTGGTGCTGCCTTCGTGACCGCACAACAACTACCTCGGCCTCGGCGCCGCCGCTCATCAGCACCCATTGCACGTGCAAACAAATCTCATTCTTGCTCTCAACTCTCGGGTCTGAACATCTTTGGCATCTCCGCCTACGGTATTATACTCATAGCCACTGTACTCGCACTCACCGCCGTGCTTATCGTCTTCATCTACCTTGTGACGTCTATATCGACCAACTACATCACCCGGTGAAGCACATTATCAACAGCCATGCACATCAAAGATCGTTCCTTCATCATCTCAGGCGGAGCCTCCGGACTGGGTCTTGCTACCGCCCGCGACCTTCATGCTCGTGGTGGCTACATCGCCATTCTTGACCTCAACGCAGACAACGGTGCCAAAATCGTCTCCGAGCTAGGCCCCAGAACGAACTTCTTCGAGACCGACGTCTCCGAGACCTCATCAGTCGAAGCCGCCGTCGCAGCCGCTGGCAAATGGATCAAAGAGACCGGCAAGCCTCTTGCGGCTATCATTCCTGCTGCTGGAGTCGGCACTCCGGGCAAGCTCATCGACCGTCACAACAATCCCATCCCAATCGAGTCGCTGGACTTTGTCCTCAACATCAACCTTCGTGGCACTTTGGACCTCATCCGCCTCAGTCTGCCACTATTGGCCACCAACGTCCCCACCGAAAGTGACAACGAACGCGGCGTCATCATCATGGTCTCCTCCTCAGCGGCCTACGACGGCCAACCCGGCCAGGTGGCGTACGCCGCGAGCAAAGGCGCAGTCCGATCCCTCACACTCCCCTTGGCCCGCGACCTAGCATCGCTAGGCATCCGTGCCATGACCATCGCACCCAGCTACTTCGAGTCAAACATGACAGCACAGATGAGCGACAAAGTGCGCAAGTCGCTAGAGCGCGTGCTGGAGTTCCCCAAGCGACCGGGCAAGGGCGATGATTTCGCGGCGATGGTGAGGCATTGTATTGAGAATGTCATGTTGAATGGCGAGTGTATCCGTCTGGATGGTGCGACGAGGATGCCGTCGAAACTGTGAGGTAGCTGTCTGTGCTTGTTCTGATATTCTTGGGTGGGAAAATCTAATGCTTGACTACTTTTCCTTTTGAGCTGATTGTGATCATATGTGTACGTGCGGCATCTCGCTCCCGAGGATTTGCGATATGCTACCATGATCGACGACACTATCATATGGTACGACAGCTTCGAACCACGCTCCTGGAGGGATGAATCAACATGTAGCATGCGATTCATAAAACCTACGTGGTGAGCATCGCGTGTGGAAAATAAAAACGTGAGTTCGTATGCAGACCTGTGTGCTGTTCAAGAACAATCTATAGCCCATCACGAGAGTGTATGCGTTGTGGCACTATGTGACCAGCTTCTATGTCACTGTACTACTTGTGTTGTGTCCATTGCTGTCTCAGATTCGCCCATCGCATCATTGTGGTCTGGCAGATGTGATAGGATACATCTGGAGAAAGCGAGGTTCGTCGTAAATCAATTCGTCTTGATGGCTTGGTAATTGGAACACGGCAATAAATCCGCCAAACTAAAAGCCTGACAACATTAAAACCTGCCAAACTTCTTCCGAGTGTCATGGGAAACGTACAGGAGTCGATTCAGTCGAACCAAACCACTCATGTCGGGAAAACCGTAAAGAGCAACGTCCAGCACTAACCCTACCGACCCCAAGCAAAACCCGCCGAGGGTGTGCGAATGTGAAGTTCCATGTTGGCTGTCAGGCATTGAAACATTCAAGACCATACATGTAATCACATATCAAAGTGCAACCGGCACAAACAACACATTCAACACGACAATGGCATCAATATCACGCTCAACGGCGAACCGCGCCGTACACCTTCGCATCACACCGCGGCCCTCCAACATCAGCGACTCTCGCGAAATCCTCCGACTGGTCTCTCAATTCGGCGAGGTGGAATACTACAAGAACCTCAAATACGACACCCTCTCCCACCCCAGCGCAAGCCTCGTCATCTTCCGCGACGAGCAAGCCGCCCAATCATGCCTCAAGCGTAGTCCCATTCGTTTCCGCCTAGGACCAGCACCAGCAGCCGATGTCGAAGACCAACCGCACTCACAGCGACACTCCCACAACACACCTACGCCCGCCGCCGCAACACCGCAACAACAACAACAAGCCCACTCTCCCCTCCCACCAACCTCGCCAAAAGGCCCCATCTCCACGCCCTTCGGCCTCTCCCACTCCCGCTCCCTCTCAACCTCCTCCCTCCCAACCGCCCCGCGCCCAACCCCCGCCCTCCCCTTCCTGCACACCGACCCTTCACCCAACTCTCACGCCCAACCCTCACGCATCTTCCAACTGCAAACCAACCCCGCGCGCACAAATTTCCGCGACCAGATCGATCGCGCAGAGTACCACGGCCGGTTCGTGGTCGACACCAAGAGCGCGATACAGCAGGATTTGGCGAAGCGTGTGCCGACGCTGGGGCTGAGTGCGTGGGAGTGGAGGAAGCCGGAGAAGCCGGATCGGGTGGTGCGGAGGATGAGGAGTGGGGAGGGTAGGAGGAGTTTGATGGAGGTTTGGGAGGAGGGGAGGGGGGTTTGTGGAGTGTGAGGGGTGGGGATGGCGGAGAGATGTGGGCTTTGCTTGGGATGAAAGATGAAGGATGAAGGGATGTTTTTGGGTGGAATTGGTGAGGAGGGAATCCTGGCATTGGACTCTTTTTAAGGACGGACGAACTCGTCTGGCAGATATTTTCTGTGGATCTGGAACAGCACACCAGGACTGCCACCCGAGATCAGCAACTTGTCAACATTATAAGAACTGGCGGTACGGAAGAAGGAGCTCCCCGAAGGCCCGAAGGGTGTCCACTTCTCTCACTTCACGATTCAGATTCCAGGACTGTAAGCACTTCTCGGTTTATGGACTGTCAGAATATCTGGTTCAGCGACCTTGAGGAACTGCAGTTGTGCGATCGTTTGCTTTTGCTACATAAAATCGTCGAATTAGTTGGGAGACATGTACAAGCAACGGTCGATTAGCTCAGTTGGTTTAGAGCGTGGTGCTAATAACGCCAAGGTCCTGGGTTCGACCCCCATATTGACCATCACTTGTTCTTTTGCTTTTCGCCAGGCTCAATCCCTTGCCATGGAGGTGCACTCTTCTTTTGGTATCAATTTAGACGCCAACGTCGAGAGATCTCAGCAACTACTAATTAGGCGATGCCGTCTGCACACGATCCCGAGGCCGTGGTCCATCTATCAGGCCTCCATTCCGATCAACACTGTTAATAAACGACCTGCCCCTGCGGACGTCAACAGGACGATATGTTGGCACAAGCTTGGACTTCATCGTCTTTACGATACCATCAATGCCAATCTATCAGACAACAAAAACGCTATCAAACGCAAAACCAACCACCCGGCCAACCAAACCCCCTTCTCCTCAAAGGTTACTCGGATAAAGCACATCTCCCATCTTATTATACTCCTCCTTCAACGTCCTCGGCGCCGTAAACCGCTGCAACAAACTCGCACTCCCCGCCTTATCACAAGTCCCACTCGCCCTGCTCCCGCCGAAACTCTGCTGTCCGATCACCGCCGCCGTAATCTTACAATTGATATAAAAGTTCCCCGCCGCGTACCGCAGTCTGTTCTCCGCTTTGCGAATCGCTGCTTGGTCGTTCGAGAAGATGTTGCCCGTGAGAGCGAAGCCGCCGCCCTGGCGGTCGATCTGGTCAAGGACGGACTCGAAGTCTGCGTCCGGGTAGATGTAGGCTGCGAGGATGGGACCGAAGAATTCCTTGTCGAAGATCGGATGCGCGGGGTCGCGGGTCGCGTACAGGGTGGGGTTGATGTAGTAGCCTGTGGAGCCGTCGTAGGAGCCGCCGGCGATGGTCTCGAGGCGGGAGTCTGCGTTCGCTTCATCGATAGCGGAGGTGACGCGGTCGAAAGCTTTGCGGTCGATGACGGGGCCTGTGAAAGCGGTGAAGTCTTCTGGGCTGCCGACTCTGACGCGCTGGAGCTCTTTCTTGATCTCGGAGAAGAAGAGCTCTGCTTGGCTTTCGGGCAGGTAGATGCGCGAGCACGCGGAGCACTTTTGTCCGGCGTACTCGTAGGCTGCGCGGATGGTGTGGCGGGCGGCTTCGGGGACGTCGGCGGAGGGGTGCACGAGGTGGAAGTTTTTCCCGGACGTCTCGCCGATCATGCGCGGGAGGTCGCGGTACTTCTTCTCGCCTACGCCTTGCGCTGCTTTGGCGTAGAGCTCGCGGAAGACGTCTGAGGAGCCGATGAAGCTGAGGGCGGAGAACTCCGGGTGGTCGTAGACGGCTTTGGTGATGGTGGGCGCGTCGCCGTTCACGAGCTGGATTACGCCTTCGGGGAGACCGGCCTCGAGGAGGATGTTGTGGACGATTTGGCTGGCGTAGGCGGTCATGGGCGCGGGTTTCCACACTACGACGTTGCCCATCAGGGCCGGGGCGGAGACGAGGTTGCCTCCGATTGCGGTGAAGTTGAACGGCGAGACAGCATACACGAAGCCTTCGAGTGGCCTCCAATCCGTGCGTCCATGATGTCCAGGTGAGTTGACAGTCGGCTGCTTATCGTAAATCTCCTGCGCAAACGACACATTGTAGCGGAAGAAATCCGCCAACTCAGCAGCAGCATCAATCTCAGCTTGCCACGCGTTCTTGCCCTGGCCCAGCATCGTCGCCGCCAGAAGCTCGAACCTATACTTGCCCGTCACCAGCTCTGCTGCCCGCAAGAAGATCGCTGCGCGGTCTGTGAACGGCATGTCCTGCCATTCCTGCTTGGCCGCCAGAGCAGTCTGGATCGCCCGCTTGACGTCTGCTTCTGAGGCGGAGCCGTATTCTGAGAATGTCTTGGCGTGCTCGGCGGGCATGTACGTGGGCGTGAGGGATTGCGAGGAGTCTACTTTTGCGTTGCGGCCGCCGATGGCGGGTACTTGCTTGGGGAGTTGGGAGCGGAGGGTTGTGAGGGCTTTGGCGAGGTGCTCGCGTTCGGGCGAATTGGGCTCGAAGTGCAGCTTTGGGATGGTCAGTCGTCTGAGTTGAATTGCTTGTGGGGGTCGATCGTAGAACATACATTAGGCTCGTTGAACGCCTTCGGCACTCGATACGTCCCGGACGTCAATGATCTAACACTCTGTGTCGACGCCGCTGTAAATCGCAACTTGTTGCTCGTCCGACCAGCATTGCTGCGAAGAATGCTGCCAAGCTGTCCTGTGCTCGTGAGTCTCATTGTGGAATTGGCTGCGTATGTTTTAGTAGGACAATAGAAGAGCTACCCTTGCACGGACAAATAAGGTATAAATAAAAGCATTGGAGCTCTGGACGATCTTTCGGATGATGATCCGAAGCGGGCCCCAGATACGCGCAAAGCTCTACGTCGGATGCCATCCGATGCGTTTGCAGCTACTAAGCTCTCTCTCGCAGGCGGGGAATGCTGATAGCAAGAGCAGAACGGGAGATGTTATCGGATGCGATAGATAGATGGTCACGCTGCAACGAATAGCCGCTTTTGCCGTTGAAGAGTGTCTAGATATATCGTCAGAGCGTGCTGCTGTTCAAAGCCACAAGCTTGTTATCCAGGCGAAGTTGCAAGCAACAGCAGCGTCTGTGGTTTCGTTATAGCACTTCCCAATTCGATTAGTACTCAGCCATCAGCATGTTCGCCAAAGACTCCCCCGTAATCATCATCGGCGGTGGCGCTTGGGGTCTATCGACGGCCTTGCACATGACCAATTCTGGCTATACCAACATCACCGTCTACGAGCGAGCGACACAGATCCCATCGCCATATTCCGCAGCATGGGACATCAACAAGATCGTGCGTGCTGAGTACGAAGATCCGTTCTACACAAAACTAGCACTTGTGAGCAGTCAAGTTACTACAGTAAACGTAAGTCCACACTGACAGAACCACCGCAGGAAGCAATCCAAGGCTGGAAAACACCTCTGTTTGGTCCCTACTTCCACCAAACAGGCTACGTCGTCGCGACAACAGGGCGAGCGCCGCCCAAAGCGATCGAGCACCTGGAAAAAGCACTCTCGTCTGTACAAGCAGATCCGACGTTTGCGCCGGGAATCAAGCGGTTGTCTGGCGCCGCGGATTTCAAGGACTACACGTGGCAGTACTCTGGCCCGTTGACAGGGTTCAAAGGCTACTTCAACCGTTTGGCTGGGTACGCGCATTCTGCCGACACGCTCAAGGGTCTTTGGGAGCATTGTGCGAGTCGTGGGGTGCGGTTTGTCCTTGGGGAGGAAGCTGGTAAGGTTAAAAGGTTGGTGTATCGGGATCGTAAATGTACTGGCATTGCAACTGCCGACGGAAAGACGCATCAGGCTGAGCTGGTGATTTGTGCACTGGGCGCACATGGAGCGAGTCTGTTGCCTGATTTGGGCAAGTTTGTCGTTGGTCGATGCTGGTCAGTTGCACATGTGCAGCTGAGTGAGGACGAAGTGAACTTCCTTAGAGGAATTCCAACAACGAACGTACGGGACTTGGGCTTCTTCTTTGAGCCCGATCCCAAAACCCGACTGTTCAAATTATGTCCACTTGGAATCGGGTACACGAACAAAGGCTCGAATGGCATATCGCTGCCTCCGCCCGATCGCCTGCCGCCTCCTCAGGACTACATCCCAGCCGAAGACGAGCAAAAACTCAGACAACTGCTTCGAGAAACTTTCCCCTGGATGGCCGACAGACCATTCGTCGACCAGAAGCTGTGCTGGTTTGCTGATACAGCTGATTCGGAGTACTGCATAGACTACGTACCTGGAACGGATCAGTCTGTCGTTGTCCTTTCAGGCGACTCGGGACACGGCTTCAAGATGATGCCTGTGTTCGGCAAATGGGTCGTCGAGCTACTTGAACGTGGGGAGCAAAGACTGTCGAGATGGCAGTGGAAGAATCCAGTCACGGCTGACACAAATTGGGGCGATGCTGTCAGCTGGCGGATCGGACAAGGGGCTGAATTGAAGGAACTCCTGAAGGCGAAAGACAAGATGATGCGCGCGCGTTTGTAGTTGAGACATGTGTGTTAAAGCTAGATTGATTATTAGAAGCCTCGGAAGCAATGGGAACAATTTTGCTGAGCGCAGATCGTGTGTTGACACGGGGTAATATGGTTCAGGGACGCGGGAGAAGAGTGAGAAGACAGCTGCTTGGCAGTTCGGTCCTGAAGTTTGAGCGCCACTGTAACACAATGTCGATCAATGTTGCGCCGCAGTTATCGATCCTACTCGAGCCAATCATGCTACCGTCGCATTCACCCCTCGGTGTCTCTGCCACGTGCAAGTGGAGAGTCGCCTCGAGCTTTTCAGTGTATTTGCCACCGTTTCGGGCATGCGATCTGCGAGGGACAAGGTTGCACTCTCTCGAGACTCTCACTCATCTGATGCAGACTACGTTGAGAAATGGCTTGCATCGAATTTTTGGTATCTTGATTTCAAGACAAATCTCGAAGCAACACGTCATAAATGACTGGATGGTCGCTAAGAGTAGTGCCGGCGGGAGTGGACACCCGGGCGAGCACAGTTGAGAAGGTCGCGACTGGGCGATCGCCAACACCCCGGCTGCCGGCCTCCACCAAAGACGCGGGCGGGAAGGCAGACGCGACGATCGTCGGCCTTACTTTTCAGCAGACTTTCGAGACTTTGAGCCGGGCACTCTTTCGGCCGTTGACGGAAGCTTGTCTTGCAAGAGTCATGCAGAGAGAGGCGTGAGCGAGGTGATGACTCTGCGAACTCTGCACCGGAAGTTGGCCTTGAATCCGTGGTTTGTGGCTGCGGAATGCGGCCGCCGGCGAATGCTGAGTTCTGCATACGCGGTGAGCTTTTTCCATGTCAGTGCATGCGGCTTGGAGTTCTGGATGGTTTGGTGGTGGTTGTGGTGGTGGTTGTGGTGGCGAATGGGTGGGCCGAGAGCCGGTGGAGGCTTCCAGTAGGATGCTGTGCGACCTTCCACAGCGCTTCGAGAGGTGTTACAGTGCAGAAGATAGAATGTTCGATGGCCTGCAAGCGTGCATCATCGTCATGGTCGATGGTGCGCGTGGAGGTCGCGAAGCGGACGAGACGAGCTGTGAGTGGACGCGTGCTCGGCATGGTGTGGGTTTCTGGCAGCGTTCTCGAAGGAGGCGATCGGTGCTACTACGCCATCCGTCGGCACACAAGATGCCAGCTAATGCGGCCTAGTCGAGCTAGGCCTCCCAGGCGCCGGACTGTGCGCGCCGCGAGAGAGATCTGGACGAGGCTGACGGCGTATGTGGTCTTCTTGCAGGCGTGCGAAGGCATTTTGCTCAACGCCTCGGACAATGTTGAACGCTGCCCTTTTTCGGCGAGTGAGTTGAAACGATGAGAATTGCCAGAAGTGGCAATGCTGGCTGAGATATGGAACAGTAGCCCCCTAGTAGTACACGTTCTCGCCGCAACTAGCAAGTGAGCTCAGGAAGCGCATCCCTGCATCCCTAAACTCTTCATCTCGAGTGTCTCGGGCAGTGCTGAGCAGGCGCCCGCCTCTCGTCCAATCATCGCCCGCGCCGTCCGCGCCCCGTCCAAGCGCTGAGACCCACTTTCTGGTCGCCCTACGCCGCAGCCTTTCCAACGTTTCTCCCCTCATATACTTATAGCCTGCTGCACCACTGCGGCCCGCCGTCATATCGCGCCTATCGTTTACCCATTCCGCTACTACCACCACTTACCCTACCTCCAAATCCAACAATCTGTTTGATGTTATAGCACTACCGTCAATCCTTTGCTCTCTCACCCTCGCAGAGCATCTTCTCTCGACCTCCTCACTCTCACGCCAAACACCACCACCACCACAATGTTCGACGACAACTTCTCATTCGCCTTCTCGCGCTCCCCGTCATGGGCCAGCAGCAATGAATCTTCAACCCGCGAGCCTTCTCGCTCAGTGTCACCTTGCTCACCTACATCCGCCTTCCCTCCACCACTACCACGCTACTCAGTCACCGACCTCGCAGCCGATCTCGACCGTCAACGAATTCGTCCAGAAGCTCGCATCCACTACCAATCCTGCGAAACATATGCCAACACAACAGACGACGACTCAGCCTGGGATGTCCCGCCTCTCTGCTCAGACTCCGAAGCCGATTCAACCTACAGCGGCAGCATCACAGCAGCCTCATGCACCACAGGCGTAAGCCGCGCCCGCCTTACACCCACACGCTCATATTCACCCACCCGACGCGTACAACGCCAAAGCGGCACCCGTCTATTATGCTCCTCACAAAACCACGCCAAGGATATTGCCGCACTAGTCTCTCGTATGGTCTCTTCCTCAGAACAATGCTCCGTTGTGGCACCACCAGACGCACTTCCTTCGAACGAGGAAGCAGATGATGAGGGCTACAACTCTGCCAACGCAGGCGACGAAATGATCACCTCTTCACGTCGCAGCACTCTCTCGTCAAAACGATCCATGGACTTCAGACGCGCTCGCAAGAGTGTAGGTGCCGCCGCGATCGCAAAGGACATTCGCTTCCGCGGGACCAAGGACAAGGGACACAGGAGACACAGGAGCTCCGGTGAAAAGACTCCCATCGTTTAGGCTGAAGACCTGACGCGAGCTCATATTTTCCTTTGCCATGTCTCGACTCGAGAGTAATGGCAGTGAAACGAAAGGACGTTTCGACTTGCGAAACAATGATTTTTAACGGAGAGCGAAGGCGTTGGAAGGAGTTGCACGTGTAAATCGTGCCATGTCTGCTTGTTTTGGATTTACCTTAGATTACCCTGATTTGCTTATTTTGCCTTCTGTTGTCCTGAGACGGCACAGTTGTGCTGCGTAGCCGATGCTGAGCGCTCGGCAGCCTATCGACGAGGCGATGAGAAGCTGTATATAGATACCGACCTATGCCATGAACCCGACTCGGACTTCTCCTTCTGGGAGTCTACGATTGGAGTTTTACTCATCACACGATTTGATCACTCTCTCTCACTCTCTCTCTCTCTCTCTCTTTTCTTCCCAGCCAAGACGCAATGACAGTAATAATGCGGGTTGGAGTAGTAGATACCAAAGCACATCATTCGTTCAGACGCAAGGTTTGACTTGCTTATGCACACAAGTGCTTCAGGAAACCAAGAAACGACAGCTATTATCGGTCATTACATATACTGGCAAGACTGGTTCCTGAGTCCACAGGACCTACGGCCAGGCATTCGCCGAGTGCCAAACTTTCGACTTCCCCTCCCTTGGAGTGCCCTCTGGTTCGCCGATTCCTCTTCAATCTTCAACAACTCACATATATTTTCTCGATCAGCAGTCTGCCGAATAACAGCTACCGTAAGTTGGTAGATCAACGTGGTGCCATCCGCATGAACTAGGTATGTTGCACTCCTCTCCCACCAATCCTCAGTGTCCGAGATCTACACGCCCCTCACTTGCTGCAAATCCCGGTTTCGCTTCCGATGCAAGCAAATCCCATGACCATCTCGCAATTCCACCTTATCAGCACACCTCTACGGCTGCCATTCCGATGCACCAAAGCAGCACGAAGCTCTGCTCTTTACTCACCTTCCTTGTTCAGTGATGCTGCTCTTACGGCACCGTACCGCTTTGCTCGAAGCAGTTAATCTAAACTTATCTTGCAAGCGCCCTCTCTCTTGAAGCTTACCTTGTCTGAGATGGCTCAGCTTGGGCTGGGCTACGGCTACGCAGCTTACGCGGACTATGCCAGCAGATCCGACATGAATCGGTTTAATCGGACGGGGCAGCTATGCTGATAGATAGAAAGCCTGTGAGGACAGCTCGTGCGCCACGTGGGTGGGCGATAGCTGTGACTGATATACAGGTTATCTTTCTTGCTCGAGATTGTCTTCCGTGGAAAATATCCCTCCAGAGTCTGGAATATGTCTGTCGTCCATTGTGGCAAGATGCTCGCACCTACTACTACACTGAGGTTGAGACCGCACAGCAACATATTACCTTACTACGGACTGACACAAAAAACGTCTTTCCACACAAATAGAGCCCTCAAACGGCCTTTGGCGGAAGCGACAATCGTCCACCGCAAGAGTCTTGAAAACCAGGACCAAGCACAGCCAGGTTCACAATGCCTCTCCCGCTTACCGACCATGAACCTCCTACGAAACATAATCCTCGGAGCGTGGTTCTCATCGCCATTGCTCTTCAAGCCCGGACTCTCAATCATGCGGACAATCGCAAACTCGCACTCGCCAATTTTGAACCCGGATAAGAACCCTCTGATCGGGACAGTCGTGAAGCTGCTTATCTATAACCACTTCTGTGCTGGCACTAATAAGAAGGAGATTGATCGCACGAAGGTAGAAGCTAAGCAGATCGGCTTCTCGGGAATTATCCTTTGCTACGGCAGGGAGACTGGCGTGGGTGATATTGATGCCTCGCAGGGTGGAGGGGAGAGGTTGGCGGCTGAGGTTGCTCAGTGGAGGGATGGTAATTTGAAGACGATAGATATGATTGGCAAAGGAGATTGGCTGGGCATGAAGTGAGTGGCAATCGATGCACTTCGACACGTGTAGCATCTTACTAACCTTGATAAGATTCACCGGCGCTGGCCCACAAGTAACCCAAGCTCTAATGCGCGACGATGAACCTCCAGCCGCTTTCGTCGAAGCCATGCACCAAATCTGCCAAAAGGCTCAAACCCAAGGCTGCCGCATCTGGGTCGACTCCGAGCAACACGCCGTGCAAACCGCCATCGACCGCTGGACGACCCCCTTCATGCGCAAATACAACACCAACGGCTCCGCCCTCGTCTACAACACCCTCCAAGCCTACCTCAAACACTCCCGCTCAAAACTCCAATCCCAACTCGCCCTCGCCCAGCGCGAAGGCTGGACGCTCGCCATCAAGCTCGTCCGCGGCGCCTACATCGACTCCGACCCCCGCGAGCGCATCCACGACACAAAGGAAGACACCGACGCATCCTACAATAGCATCGTGCACGACCTCCTCTCCGGCGGTACAAACCTCGGCTTCACCCCCGAAACCCTGCCCAAAGTCCAGCTCTTCCTCGCAGGCCACAACCCCGCCTCCGTCAACGCCGCCATCGACCTCATGCAGTCCCTCTCCGCGGCCGGAAAACTGCACATCAAGCCTGAATTCGGGCAATTGCAGGGAATGGCCGACGAGCTCGGGTGTAGCGTTTTGCAGCGAGCTGATGGACTGCGGGAGCAGGGTGCTGTTGCGGTGCCGTTGGTGTATAAGTGTTTGACGTGGGGGTCGGTGCAGGAGTGCATGCAGTATTTGCTGAGGCGCGCGGTGGAGAATTCGGGGGGCACGGCGAGGATGAAGGATGGGTATAGGGCGTATGTGGGGGAGTTGAGGAGGAGGGTTGGGGAGGGGGTTAGGTTGAGGGCGTGAAAGGAGGGGGTTTTTCTGTTCCATTTTGGATGTCTGATAGGGACCTGATGGGGTGGGTTAGGATGGGATATGACTGACGATGATCAATGATTTGGTTCGTACGCTTTTGGATTTTTTTTTTCTTGTTGGCCTTCGCCAATGATGGAATCTGGGATGGGTG
Source organism: Melanodothis sp. VS III C KN 2 (assembly GCA_019775565.1). Taxonomy (NCBI): domain Eukaryota; kingdom Fungi; phylum Ascomycota; class Dothideomycetes; order Cladosporiales; family Cladosporiaceae; genus Melanodothis; species Melanodothis sp. VS III C KN 2. The sequence goes on along the minus strand of JACWFM010000037.1, from coordinate 999,795 downwards.
TTTGGAGCGAGTCGGAGTGAACAGGGGAGGTACTGGACTCATTGGGGTGGATAGATGCAATATTAGTTAGTATCTGGATTCCAGTTCTCCTCCTTGCAGAAGTCATACCAACCATACAGATACACCCATGCAACCGCAACCAAAAGTCCACCATAATACACACACACATACACACCACCTCTACAAAAGCGAAGCATCCAACCCCTCAAAAGCGCCCCCATCATCAGTATACCACTGAAAAGCCCCAACATCCAACGACTCCGCCGCCCTCATCAACTGCTCCCCATCAATGACCCCATCGTCAAAATACCACTCCTGCAACCCCGCCTGCTGCCCCGTGGAAACCCCCGTCGAATCGAAATTCCCTGCCGTCGACTCGCTATTACTATTGCTCGCGGGCCCCGTGCCCGCATAATCGAAGCTTCCCACGTTGGCTGCTGCTACGCCGGAGGAGGCGAGTTCACGCAAGTGGTGCTCGAGCAGCTCGAGCTCTTCTTTGTAAAAGGCTGCGACGCGGTTGCCGCGGGCGACCATTTCGGAGAGGATCGCGAAGGCGATTTGGCGGAGCTCGGAGACGTTGCGGAGGAGGGAGGGGTCGACGGCGTGGGCGGTGAGGATCACGACGGAGGCGGACCAGGTGGATTCGAGGTCGAAGGGCACGAGGCTTTCTGTTTTGGAGAGTTTTTGTATTAGTGGTGAGGCTTTAGTGATGAGATGGATAGGTTCTGGAGGTGTGGATGTACCGAGTAGGGATTGTGATTGGAGGACTTCTAGGGTGCGCATTATTTGCTGGGCTGCGCCGATGCAGATGCGTACGAGAGAACGTGCTCCGCCTGAGGAGGGTATATGGATTGGACGGGGCGATGCTAGTCTGCGTTGCCAGAAATGGAAGAGAAGAGGTCGGGTGGCGAGAATGATACACTGATTGAGTTACTGTTAGTCAAAAATAGCCATTTCTCTACCGAATGGGCTACTCACTTGATGTTGGAAAAGTAAAAGGTAAGCAGAGAGTCGTGAGATGCTGCTATTGTTGCCTAGGTGAATTCGGAAATTGGCTACTCGATCATCGTGGATGCTCGCCAGATTGCTCAGAGCGTCTTTGATGCTGTGGAGAAACTTGCTTGGTTCGCGGCCGTCTCTGCCGTAGATTGCTGTGATTACACGTTAGTGACAGTACTTGACCTGCCAGGCTTGCCGACGCAGATAACACCAAGACATCTTGCGTCACGAAAAAGATGAGCACTCACTTTGAAGGATGGAAGATGTCGCCCTCGCAAGCTTCACATGTATACCAAGAGCCAAAGACTTGGAAGTATGTGCGGCGAACTCAGGGAGCTGCGCGGTCACATCGTGTTCAGATAATGATTGCGGTACGCCCATTAGAGCAGCCATGTGAGAATCCAGTATGTATATTGTCCACCAGATTTCCCGACACCGCTCTCTCATTGGATCCGCTATATTCCTGTTACTCATGTTGGTGTGCACTGTAGGGAAAGAGGGGTATAAATTAGCAGGTATTTCAATGGTGTATACTGTGTCTCTCATACTTACTGCCTTCTACTAGTGCGGTGCGTAATGCCCGGCCAATCTTGTTATTGAATCAGTACATATACCTGAAGACGTGGAACATTGATATGAGCTCACCTGATTATACGCCGCTTTGCGTTTGTCGAGACACTGCAAGTACAAAGCCGCACAGCACAAGATCTCCATACTCTGTATCGGCTCCGCAGTCGTCAAGCCAACGTCCGGCAATATTCTCATGGCTTCCACAAACAGATCCGATCCAGCGGGTTTGGTACCACTGGTGAAGATTACGACCAAAGCCTTGCCCAGTGCAAGTATCAAGAGGTAATGAGCGTACCACAAAGCTCCGACAGGTTCTTTTGGATACTCATTGCTGTGGAACTTGCTGAAAGATTGCATGAAGGTCTCTTCGTCGAAGAGATGGAAGAGCTGCCCGCATCTGAATTTGACAGTATTAATCAGAAACAGAGCAAAGTCGGATGTTGGAAGGACAACTGTATCATCGCGGACGCCCATGTTGGCGGTACCGGCTCCTTGCCAGTCGATGTCGTACGCTTGCCCTTCGAACAAGAGGCGGCCGGGAGGCGGAGCGAGACCGAAAAGCTTTTCGTGTACCATTACCAGCACACGCCTTCCAAACGACCAGTTTGATGAGGTGCCCAGGTATGCTGCAAAATTTGGATTAGCACATATCAATGAATATGAAGCACTGTCGCTGCATACATTGCTGCCCAAATTCATCTGCAGTAAAGGCTGGTGGTCCGTTCACCAAAGGGTTCGTGAAGTGGTGATCGCCTGTTGCGCTCCTATTGCAGCTGTCGTGTTCAGTCTCTGCCGCAATTTCTAGACCTAAGCGTGCTGGGTCGTTTGGTGTCGTATCGGTATCGGCAGGATCCAGATACGGTCCAGTCATCCTGTTGGTATCGTGTTCGATTGGATCGACATTCTCAAACGATGGTAGCACATGGGCAGCTAAACTCTCTACCGCACCGGAAAACGAGGAACGCACATGGCTGTGGTCTACATTATTAGATTGTGCTGTGTCTGGCGGAGTTCGTGATTCCGGATTAGAGGCATGTCGGGCTTCTCTTTCAAGTTGGGCCAGATGTCTGTTAAGATGTTAATACAGTCACATCCATCGATCGATACAGTTAAAGGGACTACTGACTCGCGGGTGACGAGGATCTTCTGGTTCTGCTCGTCGAAATTGCAAACGAGACGCCTCTTTTGACAAGCAGTACATGGCTCCTTGCCAGAGCACTTGATCTTCTGACGTCGACAGCGTTCACAACTGTTGAACAATCGCAATTAGCTAACATCGTCTTGCGAGTAGCCAAGACAACTTACGCGTTGGAGACTCTTGCGCTTGCTCGTTTGCGCACGCCACTTCCAGTCCGAGCGTGGCCGCCAACTGGAGAGCTTGGTGATTCTGGTGGCATTGCAGCTCACAGACACCGGCCGGGTGACAGAACCGATGATTTCTGTGCTCGAGGCAGTCGAATGCGAGAGTGTCGGAGGCAGAGATCTGGTCGGGTGGTCTTCCGATGTTGAAGATCGACCCCGCTTTGAATTCGAAGCCGAAGCCGGCCATCTTGAGATCATGAGGGCTTCATCACAAGAGGCAAAGATAAGCACTTACTTTTGACGTCTCCTATCATAATATAGTAACTAGACGCGAGTCAAGAATAACGATTTAGCCCTGGGTGGATCTATACCGACTGATTCATCTGATACCGCTGGTGGAAGTTTCTCGGACTTGGGAAACCACCGGTCGCACAGAGTACCTCATCATTTGGAGATTGTGTCTGCTAGAATCAGCCACATAGTATGGGCAACATGACCTTGAATATTTCAGCGAGATGTGTAAAGCCGTAGGGTGAGGACCGCAATCACCATCGCCCCGGTCCACTCACTGCTGAACCATCAGCACTGCTACCCGGAACATACACAGGCCCATAACCATCCTGAGCGACCTGCTGCGCCCATCTCCTCTCCCTTTCAAAGTCTCTTTCTCGTCCTCTCCCTCCTGTACCATTGACACGCGAGTTCTCCGACCTCCTAGACCCTTGCCTGCTGATGTGGCGATCAGCTCCCACTCTGCTACCCGTCCGGGTGCTAGGTCGTCTCTGAACCATGTTGCCCACGCTGCGTCCACGACTCCGGCTTCTGCTCCTGCTCCTGCTTTTGCTCCGCCCACTTATTTTCTTGTCTGACCTTTTCTCATGCCTGTATAGTCTTGCGACTTCCGAATCGGTGAGGCCTCCGTTAGTTACGTCTTTCGATGTGATAAGACTCTTTGGACCACCTGGGTATCGTCCTTTTCGAACCTGTCCAACATTATAAGCTTGGGTGTCGCAGTGCGAGTACACACTGGTCTGGGATATGCAACCAACTCACCTTTCTTCTACGCGAGAAGTATATCCAGCTGCTGTAGCATTAGCCACGATTCCTCTCAAAACCATTGCCAAAGTCGAGACAAACCTTATGTAAAAGCCGTGGATGTGCGATGGTATCACTGCGCACAAAAACAGTAAACTGTTGAGCAATGTATCTGGGCCCAGGCCAGTCATCATCATCACTGCCAATGGCGGGAAGAAGATGTTGACCACCATGAGCATTATGCGATACGGCAAGTCGCGTATTGTTGCGAACATCGTGCTGGTGGTTGTTGTGCTGCGTGATGCGCGTAGGCGCTGGTCTAGATATTTGTGCCTTGAGGCTATCAACCCTACTGCTATCCTCCTGCGGATTGCAGTTTTTGCGAGCTGTGTAGATTGCTTGTGTATTGTCTCGCACTAGGTATAAGATAATCGCGAAGTCGTGAAAAGGCCTTCTCGCCGTCTCGTGTCGCAGTCGGCTGGAGTGTTGGTTTGTATCGCTCTTCGCGACTGAAGAACCGCCAAAATATATCGCTAAAAATACGAAACGCTGCAAGCAAAAAGATAGCAAGATGTCAAGCTAACATGCGCGAAGTGAAATGCGCGGGAAGAAAGTAGTTTAAAATCGACACCGCCTCTTCAAGGTCTTCGCCGAAGGTTGGCAGGGTGAGCATGTGCATTAGATTAATGGCTGATCACCACACTGCCTGCGAGGCTGGGATCGTTGCTTGACATGTTCGCACGCACGGCAAAGAATCTTGTTCGGATGCCCAGACCTGACCCTCGTGATGGCGTCGGTGTGCTTCTGCGCGTGGAAATCGCAGGGTTTCGTTTGGGTTGGCCAGTGAGATGATGTCAGAAGGCAGCTGCACCCACTCAAACTTGACCCTCCACTCAAGACGCTTCACACACGCCGGATCTCTTCGAGCGTTGTACCATGTGGGGAACAGCTGCCGAGATATCGGCTAAAAATGCGTTGGCATGACAGGCGTGCTTTGGAGAGGACGCGATGGCATGCACTATCTTTCTATTGATCTGATATCTGGAAAAGGGTTTGTGTCGAGAAGAGGAACGTATCCTAACGGTTAGGTCTCTCAGGGTGTCTGCCCTAGCACTAACAGGCAAGAAGACATGCGTTTATCACAATCTCGGCTTGCAGGGTCCTCGAAGAAATATTGTGCTACCTCCTATCTGCTGGCGGAATACCAGTCAAGTCTGAGCTCAGGAAAGTACATCCAATGTGAAAGCTTTCTAGTGGACGATTTTCCTTTTAAATAATGTCAGTAGCATAAGTCTGTTGTTTTATCTTCGTGATTGGGCAATCGACACCATTGCTGTACCTCTGACAAGCACCGAAGTAGCACACAGTCTACGGTGGCGCCTTCCTAAGCGAGACACGAAGCTGCTTTGGCTCGTCTTGCGACGGTATATCTCTACGGCATTTGTTACACCCCCAAAATCGGCAATGTGCTTTTCGGGTGAAGGCTCTTTGGCCGAGCCAGCACATTCGACATCTGGTAGGCATCCTTTATAGCTGCACCCACGTTGATTGGCCGATGTGAGATCTTGAGGGACTCGAGGGAGCAATTGGGTTGCTGAATGCGAGCAGCCCCTCCCGAATTCGACTCCGAAGTGCACTGCCGGTCGAGCAGACACGGTCCGGGGCCAGGAAGGTTGCGCAAGATTCCATACATGTCGTGGGTGGTAGCGTAGATCATTGATATCACATTTGCGCAAGAGACGGCTACGAAGGAATGCTGTTGAGCGGACATGCCGCGAACAACTCGAATCCATATAGGCAGACGATATAGTAAAGGTTTCTGCTTACAGGCGGCTGCAACCCGAAATGATGCCGAAGTTGTGAGGCTGACTGAGTCGATTGAGATAGAAGGAGGCCTTGAAAGCCAACCACATGTACATCTCACGAGAGCCACAAGGCCAGGCCCTAATTTCTAAGAAACATGAGGAGTAGCATCTGGCTGATTTGTGGCAGCAATATATACCATTCCAAATGATTGATAATGCTAAGCAACATCTGCGGCGATTGCCAAGAAGTCAATCTGGGCATGTGCATAAGCGTAAATTGTGAAGAATCGACCGGCTTCTTCTCTGAGACAATTGAGGTTGTATCCCCGAGACCTTGTGCAACCGAAGCCGCGCGTGTTACCATCTTGGTGATCGAGATTCTCGGACTGCTCTAATGTTCTCACTAGCATCAATGATTGCGCGGCATCGCACAAGAAGTCTTACAAAGATTCAGGTCAGCATACCTAAGGTATTCTCAGGGTACGCGTGCTGTGCAACCATGCTATCATCAAGGTTATGCCACGTGTAGCATGTGGATGCTATACGTACAGGCGGATAGATGGTAGCTTCGGAGTATCTCCACAATTTCACAACTACATCCCCCTCACGTACGCCCTCTAAGCATTGTTTGATGTCAAACTGGGGTTAATCAATCCCCAACATCGTCGAAGCCAGCTGTCTACATAGTCCATGCACAACATCGTGAGCATGATGAATACGCGCAAAAAGCGATCGTCTGACTGGCCCTTGCACGTTGTGGTCCGTTCATTCATGTTATCGTGGGCGTCGGTTTACCTAGTAGATGGTCCCGTAGTGGGCACTCGTCGGGCTCTTGTATCAAGACAACCCAGCAATAAATGCATGCAGTGCGAAGCGACCTGGAGCAGTTCGCAGAATATTCGGCGGTATCTTGCCCTGCATGCAGATTGATGCCCTGGCGATGGGGCTCTTGACGCTCTGACAACTAGTCTGAATCCTTCTGCACCGTGTACTGGATCCAGGCTTGGAGTCGCGCGCCCACATTGACCACAAAGCAGGCCGCCATTGCGCCTCTGATGTTGTTTCGAAACGCGAGCAGTGGCGCGAGCATTCAGCGAGCTTATCTGGCGGTTTCTCGGTATGTAGCTGCGAGAGGCGTTGTGAGACTGCGGCTATGGAGTGTAAGAACCGTTATGCACAAACGGCAGATGCCAGCGTTCCCCTCCTCTCCTATTTCCAGGTCCCTGAGCTGAGAGGAAGGTGGGATGAGGGTGGCCGAGGCTGAGCAGCCCCACGCGGAGTTCGATTATGCCCCGCTATTCAATGGTCATGCAGACTGCTGCAGTCTTGCCGACGCCAAACAAACACCAGCTGCACCGGTGGCACTACCAAGCATACTAGGACACTAGCATTGCTGCGGCGCAGATTATACGGACCCTTTGATCCCTGGTTGGTATTTATAAGAGTGTCTTCACGCCACTCTTTCCTCCCTCTCACTACCTCCCCTCCATACCCCTCACTTCACACAACAACACGCCCAAAATGTCTATTAAGTGGGACTCCTTCACCAACACCGTCGCCGGCAAGCAGGTCGACTCCGAGAACAAGCACTATGGTATCGACCCTACCACTGGCGAGAAGCTCTGGGCTGTGCCCATTGCCTCCCAGCAGGATGTCGACGCTGCCGTCGAGAGCGCCACCAAGGCCTTCGAGACTTTCAGAGACGTGCCCATTGAGAAGCGCAAGGAGCTCCTTATGAAGTACTGCGATGTCTGGACCGAGAACTCGGAGCAGATGATCAACCTGCTCTGCAAGGAGACTGGCAAGCCCGTAAGTTAAGAATGTGAACAAGTGAGATCTGAGCCATGCTGACCAGAAACAGCGCCAATTCGCTGCCATGGAAGTCAACATGGTTCCCTTCTTCTTCAAGCACTTCACTGCTCTCGACCTCCCTGAGGAGCGCGTTGAGGACGAGGAGAAAATCCTGACCACGCGGTACACCCCGTTGGGTGTTGTTGGTGCCATCTGCCCCTGGTAAGCATACCCTGCACATGTTCTACAACATCAAACAAGCGCTAAACTGCACAACAGGAACTTCCCCTTGGTCCTCTCCCTCGGCAAGGTCGTCCCCGCCCTGCTGACCGGTAACACCATCATCGTCAAGCCCTCTCCCTACACTCCCTACACCACCCTTAAGGCCATCGAGCTCGCACAGTCCGTCTTCGAGCCCGGTGTCGTCCAGGCTGTCGGTGGCGATGACAAGCTCGGCCCCATGCTTACCGCTCACCCCGGTATCGCTAAGATCTCCTTCACTGGCTCCATCGCCACCGGCAAGAAGATCATGGCTGCTTGCGCCAACACCCTCAAGCGCTGCACCCTTGAGCTCGGCGGTAACGACGCCTCCATCATTCTCCCCGATGTCGACGTGAAGAAGGTCGCTCCTCAGGTCGCCATGGGCGCCTTCCAGAACTCCGGCCAGGTCTGTGTCGCCACCAAGCGTATCTACATCCACGAGAGCATCTACACCGAGTTCGTCCAGGAGATGGTCAACTTCACCAAGACCATCGAGGTCGGCGACTCCGAGTCCGGCTCGCTCCTTGGCCCCGTCCAGAACAAGATGCAGTACGAGAAGGTCAAGGAGTTCTTCGCGGACACCAAGAAGAACGGCTACAAGTTCGCTGTTGGCGAGGACACCCCCTCGGCTGAGAAGGGCTTCTTCATCAAGCCGACCATCATCGACAACCCTCCCAACGACAGCCGCATCATCGCTGAGGAGCCCTTCGGCCCCATCGTCCCCACCCAGCCCTGGTCCGACGAGGAGGAGGTCATCAAGCGCGCCAACAACACCAACACCGGTCTCGGTGCCTGTGTCTGGGGCAAGGATGTCGAGCACGCCGAGCGTATCGCCCGCCGCCTCGAAGCCGGCTCCGTCTTCGTCAACTCCTTCGAGAAGCCCACTCCCCAGGCCATCTTCGGTGGTCACAAGGAGTCTGGAATCGGTGGCGAGTGGGGTACTGACGGCTTCAAGGCCTACTGCAACCCTCACGTCATCCACTTGTACAAGTAAGTGTGCTTGCTTGCGTGCTTGGATGGCGGGAAAAGGAAGAGGGTGTTTCACCATTTTCCTCTTATGAAATGGACAGTGTGTGTATTCCCAGAGACCGCAGTCGGCGGTTCACGAACTTTATGAAATTAGCAAGAACACAAAGAAGATTCTAGGTAATCTGCATTGAGAAGACTTTTCCCATTCACTGTCACTTTTTGTCATTGTTAGTGCTTGTCTGTGGGATGGTTAGTTCGGTACCTGACGACTCTGCTCGAGCAGGAATACCATTGCGACCGCCAGATTGTGAGAAGTGTGCTGTTATGTCATCTGTTTGTTGAGTGGTCTAGGATGAGACTGGTTTTGCTGTTGTCTGCGGTTGGTTTACCTGTACACAGACTTGTGAAAGCATTTTGAGCTCTGCGTGCAAGTCTGCGTACGTCGGAACCTCAGCTTATGTTCTATTGTCCCATAGTACTATGACAATTGATCTACCCATCTGCGGCATTTGTTGACCGCCGATATACTGTACTGTACAGTTCTGATTCATATCAGGAGCCAGAATCACAATGACTGAGTCTTGCCTGCAATTAAGAGCACGTACACAAACTTGAGCGCAACAGCTGCGCCTCTTGAATTGCTCTGTTGTTGACATAGCTTTTGACTTTTCTCTCTGAACCAAAGTTCACCGTCTTTCATGGCTGCAGTGCACACTGACAAGACATGTGAGTTCCGTGTAACAGTACGAATTGACACAAGCAGATAAGCCCGATGGCATGCATCCACGTCAGCACTCAATCGGATGCACCCCGGCACTGACTCCTGCGATATGATGGAAGTGGCTCTTCCGCGCGCGTGCAGCACTATATCCGTATCGAGATCTAGCTCAGCCATCACCTCGTCGCCTGGCAGGGTGGCACGGAAAGGACGCCGCACGGCAAGGGCCAGGGCCAGGGTGGTGAGGATAATATCGCCCTGTGCATTCCGGGAAATTGTACATATGCATCCATCCTGCAAGACATGCTGTATAGGAGTGGCAGCAGTACGGCAACGTCTTTGGAGATGCTGTTGTCGAAGATATCGGAAGCGGACAAACCGTGCGCGGGCGGTCTAGACTTGCTGCTGGACGTGCGCAAGAGATCGATCGTCGTGCTGTCTACCCCGACCACTAACTGCTGTCCCTCCCACAGCCCGCCCTCCAAAAGGCATGTGTGTGTGCGTGTGTGCGCAGCCGCGCAGCGAGGAGTAGTGCCATTCCTCTCCTGCTCCTATATGTCGCCGTAGACTATCGCGCGCAATCACTGCCAGACGTATAGCTATAGCTATCCAATTCGTCGCTGTTGTCGCCTGCATTGTTGTTTCCTTGCCTTCATCGTCGCCAGCCTGTCACTGCCCGCCGCCATCTGTCCGCCCGCCCACCTGCCTGCCTGCCTGCCAAACCCGTTTCATCGGGACATGACGCTAAATAGACTCAACTCCACGCGCCAGTAGTGCGGCGCCCATGAACGACTCTACCGCCAGCGCTGCAGACACCACACCTCTGTCTATTTTCACTCCACGCAGCCAGGTCCTCCACGCTCCCATACACCCTCGCCCTCCTTCTGTCGTCCCGCGCACCTCCAGTCCCTTCTCGCGCCGTCGCAGCACCATCTCTGGCGCCGTGAACCTGGAAAGAGAAGACAACAAACCGGCTGTAGGAAGGACCGTACTAGGCCGCAATACACCAGCGCTCGCCGAGCCATTCGCATCTTCGGCATGTGTAGCGCGTGCATCTGAATCGGACAATCCGAGCTCGCACGCTGGGACAGCCCCGGGCTTAGGATCGCGGGCCAAAAGCGTTGCTTGCTTTTCGCGTGACAGTGCCGCCATCTCTCCCAGTCTTTCACTAGAGTTGCAAGCGCCTGGAGGAGATAGCGTCCCGAAGAACCATAGGAAACGGCCATCGGACGTAGGGTCACCAGACGGACTTCGTGAACGGCCGCAACTCAAGCGTCGAAGAGTCAAGCCACGGCTCAACTACAGTCTCGACGGTCTCCAGTACAACGGCCCAACTCTACAGCCGCCTTCACCGCTATTCTTCAGCAATACCCAACGTCCGCGTCCGCAATTTCCTCCACGGTTTTCCAGCTCTGAAGCGGCGGCCAGCATGCTTAGCAAGGCACGGCAGGAGGAAGCTCATGTCAAAACAGTGAGCTTGGCTCGTGGCACCGTACCTACGCCTGGGCCGCCAAACTATTTCCAGAGCCCTACTCCAACGAGTCACTCTCGTCGCAGCTTGGATAGAGGCTCGGCGGCGAGAGGCGATAGTCCCGATACCGTGTCTCTAAGCGGCAAAGTCTCTGGCTCAAGTCCCGGTCAAAACCTGAATACAATTGGCATAATCGAACTGTTCGAAGAAGACCAGCGCCCAACATTCATACTCGACCTCTCAGATAGCACAATTTATGGACCAGGGTTACTGTCGCCTTTATATGCGAATTCCTCGCTTCGTTCTTATGAGGGACTCTACGAATCGATATCAGGACTTTTGAGCCCGAATGCTCCGGCATATGGAGCATTCATTCCGTTCAAAGCATGGGCTCTCGCAGCTGTGAGCGGAGAAGGACTCAACGCATACGTGCCGACCCATCAATATGCGAACATTTCGTGGTCATGTTCAACGATCCGGAAAAAGCTGCGCGTCATCAGTGGCTCCTTTCTATCTGGCTTCCACAATGGCACTTCGTCTTCTACTACGTCTCCTCGGAGCATTGGCACTGTGGTCAAGGGACCCACGTCAGCGCCAACACCAGGCTCAGAAGCCTCTGATTACTTCGGCGTGCCTTCAAATGTCTCCAATGTTGCCGTGCCCAGTATCGAAGGGTCGACACGCAGGGTCGACGAGCTTTGTGCATCAGAAGGCAACGCAGGTATTGCTGATCAGCAGACACCTATGGACGGACTAACAAGCCCCTCAGCGTACGTAAAGGACGCGATACCGCTGACTGCGGGAGTGCCAGCGGTGACGAATATTAATTGGTTCAATAGCCATGTACACTCACACACAATGTCACCAAGCTTCGACTGGACGCGTTTGCCTATCACTGATGCGATGCCACCACATATCCGCTTTGCACGCTCGATAGACTGGGGCGCCACTGCACTTGGTCCCATCGAAACGTGGGGTCCCGACCTTCGTCAGATGTGCAACTTGATCATGGGTATGTGTCTAATGGGAGATGTATTCTTGTTGTTGAGATTATGCTAACAGAGATGTGCAGTGTGTCTCTATTCAACGTCTTTTCAATTTCTTTCTTGACCGTCACTCCCTCCCTTAGAGAACTTCGTCTTTCATTGCTGGCAATTGCTAGCAGATACCACTGCACTGGCTCGACGGTGTCCCTGTTCTAATCTCCTTTGCAGGCTTCTCCTCATCCAGCTGCTATGTATTGGGGCGATGATCTGATTGCGATTTACAACGAAGCCTACATTATGCTCGCTGGCCAGAAGCATCCTACACTGATGGGAATGAGCTACTCAGTAGCATGGTCAGAAATCTGGGTAAGCACACATGGCATCAATCAGCAACCAGGTCTCTCGAGCTGACAAAATCTAGGACGAGGTCAAGGATGTCTTCGCGAATGCAAAGTTGACAGGCGAGGCGACGATGAAAGACGACGATGGACTGTTCATCAAGCGAAGCAATTATCTAGAGGAGACCTACTTCTCCTGGTCCATCGTAAGTGCCTCGATGTTTATCTTCAACACGTGGTTCCGGAACGTAGCCTTTTGCATCGCTAACGCAATTTCTAGATTCCTATGGTGGGCGGTGACGGTAGCGTCATGGGATTGTACAACCCTGCTTTTGAGAAGACACGAAGAAAGATCGCCGAACGCCGGATGCTAACTTTAAGAGAAATCGGCGAGCGAACAGCTTCGGCAAGAGACGTCAAAGGTTTCTGGGCTCAAGTCCTGGGCGCTTTTGACTACAATCAGGTCGACTCTCCTTTCATGCTACTCTACTCCGTCACCGATGACGTCGACAGCGATGCCAGTAGTATTCATTCGAGCTCGACTTTCGCCGCGAAGCCCTGTCGTCTTGAGGGCGCGCTTGGCGTACCGGAAGGCCATCAATGCGCGCCCGAACACTTGGAATTGCGCAACGGCATGGATGGCTTTGCACCTGTGTTCCGAGAAGTATCGCATACCGACAAACCTGCGCTGCTTGACATTGGAACAGGAGATATCCCGGAAAGTTTGCTCCACGGCCTTGACTGGAGAGGATTTGGCGACCCGTGCACTTCTGTGGTGGTGTGTCCCATACATCCGACTACCGGCGAGGCAGTGTTGGGCTTCTTGGTATTGGGCGTCAATCCGCGACGACCTTATGACGACGACTACAGCTTGTTCATTCAACTGCTTAGCAGGCAACTTGCGACATCACTCGCGTCGGTCGTGCTATTCGAGGAAGAAATCAGACGGGGCCAGAAAGCGGCGAAGCTTGCCGCGCTGGACCGAATTGAGCTTTCACAGCAACTGGCTGCCCGAACCCAGGAAGCGATCGAAAGCGAGACAAAATTCACGCGGATGGCGGAGTATGCGCCTGTCGGAATGTTCATCGCGAGCTCAAATGGCAACATCACATTCGCCAACGATTCATGGTATGACATATCACGGGTGCCTAGAGGCCAAGGCACTGCAGACAAGTGGCTCGATGCCGTCAAAGAAGAGGATCAGAAACTTGTGGAGGAGATGTGGGAAACACTTGTCGTTGACAAAAAACCAGTCAGCTTTGAATTCAGATTTAAGGCCCCTTGGCAAGATAGACGTGGTGATAAAGGCGAGACCTGGGTTCTGTTCTCCAGTTACCCCGAGAAAGATGAGGCGGGCAACTTGAAGAGCGTTTTCGGAAGCATCACCAACATTTCTGAGCAGAAGTGGGCTGAGAATATTCAGACGAAGAAGATGGAAGAGGCTGTTGAGCTCAAGCGCCAACAGGAATCATTTATCGACATTACGAGTCACGAGATGAGGAACCCGCTGTCAGCCATCCTGCAGTGCAGCGACGAGATTTCTGGCTCTCTGACGCAGTACCGACAAAGCGGCACCACAGCGCTGCCCGATGAGCTGGTCGCCAGCTGTCTAGACGCTGCACAGACCATCAGCTTGTGCAGTCAACATCAGAAGAGAATTGTCGATGACATTCTCACACTCAGCAAATTGGACTCTCAGCTCTTGCTGGTCACACCTGTGGACTCGCAACCTTTGCAGGTGGTCCAACGCGCGCTCAAGATGCACGAAGGCGAGCTGCAAGCTGCCGACATCCAATTGAAGTTCGTCGTCGACCAGACATTCCGCGACATGAAGCTAGACTGGTGTCGCCTCGATCCTAGCCGTGTGCTGCAGGTTTTGATCAACCTCACAACAAACAGCATCAAGTTCACTAGTACCGAAAGCAAGCGAACGATCACTGTTACACTCGGCGGCAGCGCACAGCGACCAAGCCAGATGCCAAATGCACCAGTCAACTACTTCCCAACGAGGAGCAACAAACACTCGATGGCGGACAAGGAGTGGGGCGACGGCGAACCTGTATTTGTGATGTTCTCGGTTTCGGACACTGGACGTGGTCTGAACCCCGAGGAAAAGAAGATGCTATTCATGCGCTTCAGTCAGGCTTCACCTCGGACGCACGTTCAATACGGCGGTTCGGGTCTTGGTTTGTTCATCTCCAGAGAACTTACGGAATTGCAAGGTGGTGAAATTGGCTTTGAATCAGAAGCCGGCAAAGGCAGCACTTTCGCTTTCTACGTTGCCGCTCGCCGGTCCTCTCCCCCATCAGACACCTCAAGCATACCCCTCGTCCACCGCGCGAGCGACGCCAAAGGCAAGAAAGAGATCACAGCCATGGTCAGCAAAGAAGACAAACACGGCAAAGTCCTTGCAGCCCCAGCAAGTCAAGCAATCCCGACAGACCCAACAGCGGCTCTCAAGAAGAGAGTGCTCATCGTCGAAGACAACCTCGTCAACCAAAAAGTCCTCTCGAAACAGCTCAAAAACCTCGGCACCGAAGTCCACGTCGCCAACCACGGCGGCGAAGCCCTCGAGAAACTCCGCCAGAGCACCTACTGCACCGAAGGCGGCACGCTTGAATTGGGCGTCGTGCTCATGGACCAGGAGATGCCCGTCATGGACGGCTTGACGTGCACGAAAATGATCCGGCAGCTCGAGCGCGAAGGGAAGATCCGTGGACATGTGCCGATTATTGCAGTCACGGCGAATGCGCGCAACGAGCAGATTCAGACGGCGCTGGATGTGGGCATGGATGATGTTGTGAGCAAGCCGTTTAGGATTCCGGAGCTGGTGCCGAAGATTGAGGAGTTGATGAGGAGGTTTCCTATGCCGGACGGGCCGGTGGGGCCTTGAGAAAAACAAAATGAAAGGTATAAGGGCGAGGATTAGCCTCTGGATTGGGAAAGTTTCGATTTGCATAGCGAAGGGAAAGGAGGGGAATGGAAGGGCGATGGAAGAATTGCATTGAGGCGTTTTTCTTTGTGCTTCTTAGACGGGCCTGCCTGCCTGACTCTGGATACCCTTGCTTGGCGCAAACGGGCTGCGCATGTGTCGGGAACGATACACGAATGAGACGATGTGACAGGGCAGCGACGAGGGATACACGGCACATCGGAGAAACAATGCATTTGGGGCAAGTGTCTATATTGGAGCTTGCGCTACAATTGAAATGACTTTTCAAGATCCAGCTGCTATTCCACTGTCAAGTCCATCTGAGTGGATAAGCATTTGTGCTTGTTTTGAAATGGGAGATTGGATTAGCTATAATGATGCTGTGTACTCATATAGTGCAGGATACATGAAGACCGCGGGAATGTGGTCAACAGGAAAGACCATTTTTGCCCTTGCGCTCGAGCTCGCGAATCTTTTGACATGCACATGTCTTAGGTCCATGGTCACGACGCGAGAATCCACAAGCCTCTACCTCCTAGCGCTAGGACGCACTCATTCCATTGTCCCAAAAAACCGAGAGCGACGAACACCCACACTGCTTGTGGCCGGGCACTCCAGCTCAAGCGTACCCACCACTCAGCTCGATCAAGAACACCAAATTCTCCCCCGCCAGTTCCTTGACAGTGTGTAGATACGCAACGAGGTCGTTGTCGCTCTCGATCGCATACTTGTCCTCGCCCTCGTCGAGACCGCCCGCAGCAGCTTCGATGCCCTCTATCCCCTCTTGGGCCCCTCCGTCGCTCGTCTTTACAATGCCGAACAGCTTGCCGACTCGCGCAGCACCGGTCTTACCAGTGCCGGCTTTGTGCAAGCCAGGTACTGTGCACTTCTCCAGCTGGGCAGTCCACACTTTGGGGTGGTACCCAACGAGCCTGGACTCTGGTGCCAGACGGAATTCGGCGTCGACGGGCAAAGGTATGGGCGAGGGCACGGGCGGAGCTGGCGCGAAGACAGCCAGTGATGGATCCAATGTCGCAGGTGCAGCGTCTTGTTTGCGCTTTCGCTTTGGTGTTTTTGGCTCCTTGGGCTCCGCGGATTTAGTGAGCCGCGGTCTTGCAGCTGCGGGACCGGGCCCGTATGACCCTTCCACCCACATGCGTTTATGAGGATCTAGCTTGAGTCTGGAGTCACAGAGGCGCTTTTGTGCGTCGCGACTTAGGACCTTGAGACATTTCATCTTGTGGGCATCCATGCCCTGCTGTTGTATGCGGACGAGAATGTCGGACTTGGTAAGCCAGAGTTGGAAAAGATCGTCATATCTTTCGTTGCCAAACTCTACCATGGTAGTGTAGCCTTCCTGCTCCAGCATCTGGTAAAAAATGTGGCGAATTTGCTTGCTTTCCGCGGGGTTCAGTTGTAGGCCTTTGTTGGCGTCTCCGACAGAGATCTTGGTGTTCGTCACGCGAATTTTCTTTGTGACATCAGCACAAATTACTTCGAGAGCGTTGGCGACTTCGTGCGGGCTGGGATGTGGGATGTTCATTACGGCGTTGAGGTGGAGATTTGCTCGGATCAGGCGGTCTTTACTTGTCTCCCATTGGCCGGGCTCGCATTTTGTTTTCTTGGTGATGCCCATCTCATTGCAAATCTCTGTGAATTGCTCGCGCAATGTCTGATAGCGTTCGTTGTCCAGTTGAAGATACGCTTTGCACTCGTTTAGTGACGTCTCGGACTTGTAACGAGGCGGCATGCCAGGAGCATCTGGCGGGATCGGGCCCATGCCGCGCAGAAGCCTGCGTCGTTTCTTAGACTGTGGACGCTCTTCTTCATCGTCAAGCATGTTTTGGGTACGTTTCTGGGCTGCAGGCGAGGGTGTCACGAGTGCTGCAACATGCGATGCATATCCCGTCTGGTAAGGCATGTCGCCGATTGACATTGTGCCAGCATGCTGCTGCTGAAGGCCAGAAAAATCGTTGACCGTGTTGAACATATCCTGAACCTGGTGGGGGTCAGATGCCGTGCTGCCCACAAGATTAGATTTGTTGGTCTGCTTCTGATTTGCTGGTCCCGCAAAGTCGCGTTCGCCCCTCAGCACGAGTCCATGTTTGCGGCGCAGTCGACTAATGCGCTGCTCGGAGATGTTGAAGCCCTCATCGTGCATTATCGACGCGATTTCGCCACTGCGGAGGCTCTGCTCCCATAGCTGCTTGATGCGTTCGAGGTATCTCGCCTCGTCTTCTGGCTTCGTCGTCTTCCAGCGCCGTGGGAAGCCCCATTCCTTAAACTGACGGTTGAAGGTCTGGGTCCTGGGTGATGTCAGTGAATGCTTCACGTGATTGTGGATACTGGTGGTCATATATTGACATGTGAAAGGGGCGTGCGCAGTACGGTGGACCATAAGGGCAGTACGTACGATGGAATGCTGTCTGCGGCGACGCCGAGTGCCTGAGAGAAATACTCCATGATCTCGGGCAGAGTGCGTTCTTCCTCGACCCACAGCCGGTGGCAGAGGTCTCTCTTATCCGACCAATCGTATTTCTTATGTGTCGGCATTTTGTCGCCGGTCGTCGTTGTGTGATGGTGTTGTTAATGGTTTAGTGTGGCCGTCTCGTCCGCCGTAGAGCTTTGAAGGGGAGAGCAGCCCGAGACTCCGAGGAGGCCGAGATCGTCAGAGCCAGCCGGCGCCGCTTTCCCTCGCGGTGCCAAAGTGCTATCTCGCCGCCCCACTACTACCCTGCACCCGCGTGCGCCCAAGCAACCTTGAACCTTGCTCTCTTGTGTGATTATTGTCTCTGGTCTGTACAGCACTCGTGCAACAATCCCTAATCTCCGCCAAACATGTCTGCCACACAGAGCGGCTGCTGAGCGTGACCCGCGTCGACGCCTTCAGACACCTCCATCACAATATCCACAACCATGCCGCGCAACCGAAGAGACTCGACGGCATCTTCTGCGACCGAACACGATGGCTCTGGCTACGATGACGGTCAAGAGATGGCCTCCATGTACGACTACCTGGCGAAAGTGATTCTCCTTGGACCCTCAGGCACCGGCAAATCCTGTCTGCTACACCGCTTCGTGAAGGACGAATGGCGCATTCTCTCCAGCCAGACGATCGGCGTCGAGTTCGCCAGCAAGATAGTCAAAGTGGGCACGCAAGGCCGCAGGAGGAGGATCAAGCTACAACTCTGGGACACGGCAGGTACGGAGAGGTTCAGGAGTGTCAGCAGGAGTTACTATCGCGGTGCCGCCGGCGCTATCTTGGTCTACGATGTTAGCAACCATAATTCATTCCTGGAGCTCCCAACATTTCTGAATGATGCAAGAGCTCTGGCAAGCCCACACCTATCAGTGCTGGTCGCAGGTAATAAGGTCGACGTTGCAGACTCGCAGCCTCCGCCTAGTCTTCTGGACGAGCCCGCCAACAGCATCGCATCCAACCCTTCGAGCTACTTCGGTCCGAGTCTGGGCTCCCAACAACGTGCGACGATCTCCGAGGCTGGACGTACAGTACCAGCATCTACAGCCTCAGACTGGGCATCGCAAAATAGGATACCGGCGAGTGTAGAAGTCAGCGCACTTACTGGTGAGGGTGTGGACGAAGTCTTTAACAAGCTCGCGCGAACAATCCTCACAAAGATCGAGCTCGGTGAGATCGACCCAGACGATCCTCGCAGTGGCATACAGTACGGCGATGCAGACTACTACCGGTACGACGACGGTTCCAGCATCAGGTCCGGCGTCACCTCCGAAGGAGGTTACGGTTCCACTCGTCGGCGGAGAAGACATGGCGGAGGCGAAGGATGGACAGATGTGTTTAAAGTCGGTCGGCCGAAGAGCCGGAGTCGATGCTGTTGATTGTTCGAGTGGTTATTTCGTATCTCGTTTTACGTTTTCCTCGCGTACCATCGAGCGCGGCGTTTGGAGTTTTGACACGGAATGCGAGTAGGCATGTCTGCTCACACCTAGAAGAGCTCACACTCGCTTGGATACTTTTTTTTCTTTAATATAGTCAGGCTAACAAGGTCGAGGACCTCTGTGGCGCGGGTCTAAAGAGTGCCCTGTCAATATTTTAATAATAATAGCAGTGTCTCCACTGCGTGATTTCTTGTGAACATCCACTACACGGACTCTCCGCGTTCCGTTTTGTTTATATGCCTCGGGATGTATAAGCATAGGCGGCACGATTTCTCCACAGGAAGACGCACAGGCAAAGAACAAGACGGAAAACATAGTCTGCCCGTAGCTCCTCGCTGGTGACTAGCATTTAAACCTCTCCGCTGTATACCACAGACTACTAGCAGCAATACTTCTTACTATGGAGACACATTCTCTTCCCCAATTCGGTATGTATTCAACTCAAGCTTGAGACTGCTGTGTCAGTGGGGTTACTTTCATGATACCCCAAGGCTCGCGCCGTTATACCCACCTTCCACATGGTGAACACTCTGATGGCGCTTGACCACGCCGCTGACATGCATTACCGCCGACAAAGACTCCGATTGTGGAGAAAGAAGTGGAAAGTCTGTAGACGAACAACCTTCCCCAAGCAACAACCAAGCTCCTAGCTCAAACCCAACCCCAACTTCACCTTCACGCGACGCCTCCCAATCGAGCAGCATGCCGAGACTGCATTCACTACTCGGCCCTTTTGTCGCTGCAATAGAATGGGCGAGCTGAGCTTCCTCAGTCAGCGGCGTCATTGACTCTTGAAAGCCAGACATGTCACGCCACCCGATCTCGCGTTGCACCATGTGCCTGCCTGTCGAACATTGTCGCTGTTAAGCTTGCGGCGCCATCCGCCCAAACGTCTCTCTTCAGTCTCTAGCCTGCCAGCCTGCTCATCAAACTCCGCATACTCCTCACTCTTCCCCACTTTGCGGGGTCTTACCATCGAGGCGAACCCGATCTAAGGTCCTGGATGCCCTGTGCTCGTCTACCGGATTGCACGGGAGCGGCACGAATGTTGACGTTGTTGCGCTGATCGGCTCTGCTCTGTGTTGAGAGGATCCATCCAGTCAATACGAGCGAGCCGGACACCGGCATCGCATCAATGGCCCCGGGTTGGTATAAATGGCGGCGACGAGGCGTTAGGTACCTGTTTGTTGCTTTTCTGCTGTATCTCACTTTCTTGGCCGCTGGCGCTTCCACCTCCGATACCAATACCACTCCCACTCTGCTTCACAGTGCTAATTCCGCTGAGCGACTCTACTTCGTCGAGCAGACCGAACAGGCCGTCATGGCGCGCCTTGGAACGATGAAGAGCTCGCTTTTGGCGCTGGCGTCTTCGGTTCTTGTCACGGGACAGAGCACTGCTGGTAATGAGACGAGGGGCACCCCTACTACCAATTCTGAGATCACTGCTACTGTCAATGGCGTGACTACGGCTTTCAGCAATGCTTTCACTGTGCCGGCTGCCGCAGACATTGGGCCAAATTTGCTTCCGAACATCAAAGATCCGCAGGCTGTGCAGGCGCAGGATGTGTGTCCTGGATATAAGGCTGGTGAAGTTGAGAAGACGGCTCATGGATTCACTGCGATCTTGAGCTTGGCGGGCGAGCCTGTAAGTGCTACCTATATGGCGTGAATTATTTTTTGGTGCATTTTCCACTGAGAGTATTTGCTGACAACATATAGTGCAACGTTTATGGCACTGACATCGAGCATCTCAACTTGACCGTAAATGTTCAAGATGCGCATCGCCTCAATGTGAACATCAAGCCTGCGTATCTGGACAGCAGCAACATTACTCACTACATCCTGTCGCCAGACCTCGTCGACCTGCCACAGCAGGGCGTGCCGGACCCAGAGACTGAAGATATCGATTTACAGTTCAGCTGGAGCAACGATCCGACGTTCTCATTCACTGTCGTCCGCAAGTCGACAGGCGATGTCCTATATGACACCAGAGGAAGCGTTTTGGTATACGAGAACCAGTTTATCGAATTCGTCACTCAGCTACCTGAGGACTACAACCTCTACGGCATGGGTGAGAGAATCCACGGTCTACGTCTGGGCAACAACTTCACTGCCACCTTCTTTGCCGCCGATGCTGGCGATCCTATCGACGGCAACATCTACAGCAACCACCCCTTCTACCTGGATACCAGGTACTACGAGGTCGACCAAGAGACTGGCAAACACACCCTTGTAACAACGCAGAACACCACCGCTGAGAGCGAGTACGTCGGCCGTAGCCACGGTGTCTATCAGCGCAGCTCTCACCCCATGGAGGCTCTCATGTTGCCGACGAACTTGACGTGGCGTGCTCTTGGTGGCTCTATTGACCTGTACTTTTTCGACGGTCCGACTCCTGGGGAAGTCACAAAGCAGTATCAAACTGGTGCTATCGGTTTACCTGCCATGCAATCTTACTGGGGCTTCGGTTTCCACCAGTGTCGTTGGGTATGTATCTCTCCGGGCCGGTCGCTATATAAATTGCGATCACTGATGAGCGTGCCTCGTATGATTAATGATGCCTGTGCTGACTTAAACTGTAGGGATACAAGAACTGGAGCGAGACCGAAGAGGTCGTAAACAACTACCGCAAATTTGGTACGTGAACAAAAGTTACATCCCAATCTGGCGGTCTGAGTTCAGGCTCAGTACCAGCCTCTCAGCGGCAGGCCGAGCAGTACATATCTGGGAGCTCGACCGCGAGAAAGTGTAATATCTGAGACATTGTGCTAACTCGAATCCTCTGCTCCCCAGGCATCCCCCTCGAAGTAATTTGGAACGACATTGACTACATGTTCCAATACCGTGACTTCACGAACGATCCTAACACCTTCGGTATCGAGGCTGGCAAGGATTTCTTTGGAAAGCTTGCTGCAAACAACCAACATTACATTCCGTGAGTAGCTAGCAAAAGTCCACGCATCAGACGAAGCACTAACATGACTACAGCATCGTTGATTCGGCTATCTACATCCCCAACCCCAACAATGCCAGCGACAACTACAGCATCTACACTGACGGCAATGATCGTGGTGTGTTCTTGAATAATCCTGACGGCACTCAATACATTGGATCGGTGTGGCCAGGTTACACAGTATTCCCTGATTGGCACACTAATGAGTCCGTGTCCTGGTGGACCGATTCTATGGTTGCGCACCACAAGGACATACCTTGGTCGGGCATTTGGATTGACATGTCAGAAGTAAGCTCGTTTTGCATTGGATCCTGTGGCACTGGCAACCTGTCCTTGAACCCTGTTCACCCTCCTTTCGGCCTTCCTGGTGAGCCCGGCAGCCTCGTCCTCACATACCCCGAGGGCTTCAACTTGACAAACGCTACGGAAGCTGCCATCGCTTCCTCACTGTCAGCTTCTCAAGCATCAAGTGTGGCGTCTGCAACGCCTCCTTCTACTGCGACTACGCCTTACTTCGTGTCGACGGTTACACCAGGTGTCCGTAACGTGAACCAGCCACCATACGTGATAAACAACGTCAACGGAGATCTTGGCGTCCACGCTGTCAGCCCGAACGCCACCCATGTTGACGGTGTCGAGGAGTACGATGTGCACAATCTGTTCGGCCACCAAATTCTTAACGCCACTTACCAGGCTCTTCTTGAAGTCTTCCCCGGCAAGCGTCCTTTCATCATTGGTCGATCGACATTTGCGGGCACTGGAAAATGGTCAGGACACTGGGGAGGCGACAACACGAGTCTCTTCGCCTACATGTACTTCAGCATTTCCCAGGCTCTGAACTTTGCTCTCTTCGGTATCCCAATGTTTGGTGTTGATACCTGTGGATTCAACGGCAACTCTGACGAGGAGCTCTGCAACAGATGGATGCAACTCTCCGCTTTCTTCCCCTTCTACCGCAACCACAACACCCTCTCAGCCAACTCGCAAGAAGCCTACGTCTGGGCATCTGTTGCCGAAGCTTCCAAGAAGGCGATGGCAATCCGTTACTCTCTTCTTCCGTACATGTACACTCTGTTCCACCTCTCTCACACCACTGGAAGCACAGTCATGCGTGCACTCAGCTGGGAGTTCCCCAACGACCCCTCCCTCGCCGACATCGACAACCAATTCCTCCTCGGGCCCAACCTCCTCATCACACCTGTTCTCGGGCAAGGTCTTACCAGCCGCGGTGGAGTTTTCCCTGGCGTTGGTGATGGCGAGAAGTGGTATGACTGGTACACTCAGGCAGCTATTGACGCACAGCCTGGTGTCAACCACACGATCGACGCGCCACTTGGCCACATCCCCGTGTACATCCGTGGCGGTGCTGTCCTTCCCCAGGAGGAAGCACTGTACACCACTGCCGAGTCCAGGAACAGCTCGTGGTCGCTCATCGCGGCACTTGACGCCAATGGTGCTGCCACCGGCCAGTTGTACATTGATGACGGCGAAAGCGTTGTACCCGAGTCATCACTGTTCGTTGATTTCACAGTCTCTAACGGCTCGCTGTATGCTTCCGGCCGTGGATTGTACGAGGACACCAACAAGCTTGCCAACGTCACCATTCTGGGTGTTGAAAGTGCTCCAAGCAAGGTGTCTCTCAATGGCGTGCAGCTCAACGGCTCGGCTCAGATCGACTACAACAGCTCAACCAAGGTTGTTTGTATCAAGGGACTGGAGAGTTTGACCGAGGATGGTGCATGGGCACAGGATTGGACCCTTAGCTGGGCTTAATGATTGATCATGAATTATGCAAGGCAAGGATTATCATACTTTCGGTTATAATAGCTTCACACAATGATATTAGCTAGTATGGACAGACCTCAATGCCACTGCTGTTCCGATAGCAACCTACTTTACGCTGTGCTAGTTGCACCTACACCACTGCCGTGCTGCACTGGATATCAACACACATTGAGTGCCGGTTACATGGGCCGGCGATCGTGATCACCACCGCACGACAATCCATTGAAAAAGTAGACCTCGTCGCGTGCGCCTGTGCCGTAATCGTTACCCCTGTTCGGTCCCCCGGACCCAAGCGCGGCCCTCTCTTCCCTAAACAAGTCGTTCGTTTTCCACCGCATGACGGCCCACTCCATATGCATAGCCCCAAGGCTAGACACATCCACGTCTGGGTGTGCAGTCGTGTCGTCGCTGAGGTCGGGCCGATTGTCTAAAAGGGCTTGACAGTCGGTGTAAAAGCGTCCTTTGACAGACACCTCGTCTCTAGAGTCTTCGATACGCTCCTCGAGACGGGTGACATCGGGCTCATCTTCTTAGTCTTTCACCGGGGCCATGGTTGGAGGATTTTGTGATTGCAGGAGTGTAAGCGTTGGCGTGCGTCAGACCCCTTGCAACGTGTGTGGTTTCAACCGAGTTGATATATGAAGTTAAGGATTGGAATATATCCTAGTTCACCTGCTTGGTAAGGTATCAGGCAGCAGGATACATTGTCTCCCATGACGATCTACCCCGCCAATCAACGCATTGTCTAGTGACGACGCTAGCTAGATGATTGCGCACGATTGCGGCGTGGGACCGTCACTTGTCAATACCATAGCTGAGATTGAAGGTGTGAGTTCAGCGCAAACTTGGTTACTTGGGCGTGAATGCGTGAACTCGTGGCTTTTCAATTCATGCACCCCGATCACAAACCAAACCAGCGTAGCTAACTGAGCATGCACCGGAATGACGGTTCGTATGGCCTAACAATTAAGCGTTATCACCGGATCGAGGCCAGGTCAAAGTTTCGCGGGTTAGCAGGCTCGCCAATGCTGTTTCTCACTTTCCTCTCATCGAGACCTTCCCTTTCAGGCACGTCTGTCACGACAATCGACTTCTTTGTTCAGCAATTGTAGTCGGAGCGATCGTCACGGTTGCCCATTCTCAGCATCGCGGTTTCAGAACCATCTTCCAGATTCTTACCGGCGTGCAGACGAATTGCATCCCTCGCCATGAAGATAAAGCCCTCTTGAGATGGTACTCGTTCGCCCTTACTGCCATTGCCAGGGCTCTGAAGACTTGAGACAGGCGAGTGACATCCTTGCCATGGAGGTCAAACGTCTCGTGCGGTCACGATTGGCCAGCTGTAGATCCCTTCCGCTGTCACTGCGACTGGGATCAAGACCAATTGACGTGCAAGGCCCAGGTCAAGCGCACAAATCATGGTCTGTGCCTTTTGTGATGTGATCTGGCCGTCTTTTATCCCAATCCCCTACGCAAGGAATACGCATCAGCTTGCCGCGAGGTTTTACACTCCAACACCTGTCTCAGAGAACACACTCTGCGCCATAACGCCACCGCATTTGCATGAGAACCTGGCGGTATTCCACGGTGCATGATTTATGCAGTCGTTGTTGGCGGGCTTGCAAATGCTGTTTTAAAGTGCATCTCGCAATATCTTTTTCGATTCGCCAAGCTCGTGTTCGCAACAAATGAAATGTGTTTACCAAGCATGCACGAATGATGTGTAAGTATTGTACGCGCGGCGAGGACTTTCGAATCAGACAGTGGCGTGAAGGATCCGGACTGATGACACGAGATAGATGCCCAAAGCATGGTAGCAAAGAGACAGATGTGAGGGACGGGCCGTCGCAAGGCGGCCGTATTGAGAATCCATGTGACAGCCAGGGAGAAACAGCGAGTGCTGACGACTTGTCATTCTGAATGTGTGAAACGTGTTGTAGGTTCATGGTATTGAAGAAAGAAAGGCAGTACCTGATCCTCTGGTTTGAGACGAAGCGAAGGCTTCCGTACTTTTGGCGCTAACAAACGCCACATCCGCTTTACTTGCCGTACCGTCCTATTCATGTCTCCAAGCCCTGTTCTGTACAACCGTTTTCACCGTTCTCCCGTGAAACGAACTCCTGAAGGCTGCCGCCTGGCAATATGATCCGCAAAACATAAGTACACACATTCCCTTCCGTCCGGGTTTTCTACTCGACCTCACGTCCTCTTCACACTCACCCGTGTACATTCGCTCAAAATCAAGGCAACACTTCTAACGGATCTTCGCCGTTTAATCACTTTGCACCATTAACATCGCCCTAATAATAACCGCTCTCACCATCACGATGCGCACTTCCACCAACATCATCCTGGCTGCGGCCACATTCGCCACTATGGCTCTTGCTCGCACCGATCTCGAAGGGTGCACTCGCACCGACGTCTCCTCGCCCGCTGGCGCCTCCTACGCCTGGTACGTGCCGGGCACTGGTGAGGTCTGCGAGATCCTCGACTGCGGTGGCGGACGTGCTCCCCCCAAGACCACCGTACCCGGATGCGCAGCCTATGTCGGAACCGAGACCTACTCTCCTTCGTACCTCGCTGGCTACCAAGCATCTGCTACTCCCGCACCATCCACCACTGCCGCCACGGAAGAGTCTACCTCGTCCAGCTCCTCCGGCGACGAAGCATCTGCTACTGCCGCACCGTCCACCACTTCCGCCACAGAGGAGTCTAGCTCGTCTAGCTCCTCCGGATTTGACTGGAATGTTCTTGAGACCGACACAGCCATCTCGAGCTGGGATCTTTACACTTCTACGTTGCCCCTTCCCTGGACTTCTGGGGCCGGGCCCATCTCCTCCATTAGCGTTGCGCAAACCACTGCAGCACCGAACAATGGCACAGTCCCGACTAGCCGTCCCGCTAACAACGGCACTGTTTCCACTGGCACTGCTTCTCCCTCCGTTCCTGTTAGCGACAGCGGTGTCGCCGGATCTGCCCAGGCGTGGGTTGGCGGCGCTGGTTTGATGATGGGTCTCGCTGGTCTGGTCGCAGTCTTGTGAAGTTGATCATGAGCAGTAATTTAAGCGAGATGGGTGGGGAGTTGGTCAGTCTCTTAGTATTGGGATAGTTTCATTCGTGCGATTGCATTTTGGCTCTCCAGACGACCGCATGGTCTGGTGAAGGTCGGATTAACAGGTGCATACAGCATTGCAGTATCATGTTCCTGAGAGTAGGAGAATGTCTCTGAGGACTTTATGGAGTCTACAGGTATGATGATGGAAGAATTTTACGCGTCGACCTCCAAGGAATGTAATGCTCTACTTGAATCGATTTGCGACATCTTGATATGCACCAAACTTTCCACGGTTACATGTACATGTAGTGTGCCGTTAGTTTGCGACACATCATCGAAAGGATTCATAAGCGACAATATGTGTACACATGTACAGTCTACAGAGCCATCTTTGATTTACCACAGATCCATGTCTGTATTAGCGTCCTGTTTCTTCTGCTAACGCGCTGTGACGTCGTGAAAGCTTCGGATCGAACCTACACGCACGTGCCGACCAATGCAGCTAACGTCCTAGCTCTTCTGCGACCTGGAGACGATCTGGTATTGACGACGAGACCACTGTCGACATAAAACTTCTGTGGCCAATATCCTCGGCCTCATCAACCGCCACACCTCACCGTCACCATGTCAATAGCAGGCCCACGCGGAGGCGCGCCAAAGCGCAGTTCCACCGTACTCGTAAGTCATCTCATCACCAACCACCCACGCATTGCATTTCCGCCGTTCTATGTCTCCGTTTCGGTCTCTCGTGGTCTACTCAGCTCGTGCGCTGTTCACGGTTGACACCAGTCCTTGACAGGTCACCGATTCGCGCGACGAGCCTCGCGCTCCGAATCGTCCCTCGACGCAACGCCAAAGCACTGGTCGCATCGTCTCCGTTGACCACGTCTTGCAGTATGCCTCAGATATCCCTTCTGCGCAGCGCCGTAACCTACCTGGCGCTCGTCCCTCTCAGCACACCCGTACGCCTTCTGGAAAACACCCTTTGAACCCGAAGCTCGGAGGAAGATTGCCGGACGCATCGACTTTGACGCCGAGAGGAACGCCTGTGAGCGCGCCTCATATTCCGACTAGAAGTAGTAAGGTCAGCGAGAAGCTGGTCTTGCTACCGGAGACTACAGAGGAGGAAGCAGAGTCAGAAGGCGACGACGATGAAGAGGAGGACGCGAGGCCGCCAGACGACGAAGAAGTGAAGAGAAGAAAGGCGAGAAAATCTGGAAAGAGTCGAGCTGAGAGATTGCCAAAAAGCCAAAGGACGGCAGAGGCACAACTGGCCCGAGTGACGGCGTACTGCACTGCACAAAGTTACAAGCTACGATCTATGGCGACGTTTGTGAAGGATCAGCACAGTGCGAAGACAAAGCTTTACGACGATTGCTTGTACTGCGTATATCAGCTTCCTCTACTTGGAGGCAGTGATGGCTACCGAGTGCGAAGCTCGCCCGTCGTCAAGAACCCTGGTGGGCGGAGTGTCCTGGATGAGCAGATCGAGGCGAATGAGAGAAGAGAGTATAGAGAAGGCTGGAGAGACGAGAGTGACGAGTACTCGGTGGTCGGAAACGAGACCTACAACACCATGATGCGGGAGCAGCAGGAGGCAGATCAGCAAGTGTTGGATGCAGAGGAGCTCGAACAGCGAGAAAGCCATTTCCACGAAACCAATGAACAATCAAGAGAGCACAACCAACAGGCGAATGGCGAACCCCGTCGAGAAAGCACACACAGCGCGAACAGCCTGGGATCTCTAGAACCATTCCCCTCGCCTTCAGGTCAGGCAATATCTCCAGATGCACACACCGTAGCAGAGCTGTTCATTTTCAGCTATGGTGTCGCCGTTTTCTGGAACTTTACGGCAAACCAAGAGAAAGACTTGCTTGCGGATCTTACCTTCTCCTCCGCTGTTCCAACGCCAGTTTCTGCAGCACATCCCAGATCGCAATTGTCGCAAAAGATCCAGCTACAGCTTCCTCATCACACATCTGTCCCTCTGCTCACTCGGCCTTTGGACGAAAGCGACTTTGAGACGGAGGAGTTCCACTTCGAGTACGATGAGAGCATTGAGAAGGCTCGGATTTACAACGATATGATCACATTGCGTACAAGCGACCACATGATCAAATTGGCGATGAGCCATGCTGTCGGACAAAGCACGAAGCTCAGTTTCTTCGAGGAAAGAATGCAACGCACCATGGCGGAGGCACAGTACGTTCCCAAGCAGTTGGCATTAGAAGGACGTCTCGGCATGAGTCGAACGGAAGTCGTTTCGCTTGTTGGAAGTTTGTTCGAGGGACGTGTCGATGTCAATCTTTGTAAGTCTTTGCCGACTCCCAATGCGTACTAATATGTTTGATGGGCACTTGCTAACTTAACCCCAAACAGCAAGCAACATGCTCGACACCCCCAAATTCTTCTGGGACTCCGAACCAACACTTCACCCACTCTACCAGGGTGTGCGCGAATACCTTGAAATCAAGCCTCGCATCCAGGTCCTTAACGAGCGCTGCCGCGTTTTCCTCGATCTCGCCGAGATCCTCTCCGACCAAATCGCAGACGTCAAGATGACACGCATCACATGGATCATCATCGTGTTAATTATCCTCAGTATCCTGGTGACTTCCACCGAAGTCATCCTTCGCTTTGGCATTCTCGCTGCAAGCGGAGGCAAAGGCGAGAGCGGCAGTGGAGAGCTGGCCGGAGGTTTCTGTAATTGCTCTTCTGGACTTGAGGGAGTCTGGAGCGTAGGCGGACAGTCCGCTGTCAGAGGATTGGAGTTGTGATGAAGTTGTAAACTTTTTATTGTAGTTTTTCAGGATACCTTAGGTCGTGACGGGTGGGGATGCATATATCTCATGTAATAATCAGAGACATGGACAACCAGCGGTTTGAGATCTGCCATGAAAGTCCCATATATGCACACGTGTTGTAATTGTTTACTGGCATCCTATACAAGACGACCAGAGCATCAATACCTTATTAAAGTACTCGGGCTTGACTGTACTGACGCTTGCAATTGGGACATCGACTCTACATATTCGTGGGAAGGGTTGGACTTATCATTTCAACATCAGCCTTTGGCGACTCGTGTATCGTCGTCCCTGATACAATCCTTTTTAAAATCAGAATGAGTATTCTCAGTACTGTGCGTTCAAAAATCTCGATGCTCATCATTCAAGAGCGTTGGTGCTTTGGATTTAGAACTTTACATACTACGCTGGTCTCCGCCCCGTCAACCTCACGCTTTCACACTCCCGTCTTACCTGGACACAACGACATGGGGTGTCAGAGAATACGAAATGATGGACAAACACGACGCGTCACCTTCGCTGTCACTGCTTATGTTCCACTGCTCTCCTACTAGGCGGTGATGAGACCTCGTCAGCCTTCTGTAGGACCGCGTCTCAACTTCTGCTCGTTCCCGCATACCGGCGATCAAGACAACCGCAGCGTTAGTGATCAGGACTGGAAATGAGGAGGCGGTGAGGACGCCATCGTAACAGTACGGTGCGACACTCACGCGGCCGGAAGCAGTTTCTCTGCTCTTGTTTGTATTCGGCTCGTCTAATCTCCATCCTCCAGCCGCCTCAGACGCTAGCTCATAACACTTGACACGCATGTTCGCAGAACACGCTTTGCGACTGGTCCTGGAATCAAAGACTATTCCGCATAAGGCCGGACTGACCGATTTACCGCCTCTCTGTAAACACTTACCGCTATGGTGCATGGTCGAGAGCTCTTGGCGATAACCGCACCTCGACGGATGAGTCTCTTGTCATCTTCTCTCCTCCGCTCAAATCGACTGTATTCTTAATCCCTTTTGTGTCAACCCGTTTCCTGCTCTCTTTTCTGGTTTCATTCCATTGCTTATGTATACCTTCTCCTTTTCGCTTCGTATATATATACATATATAACACTAACAACGAACCGCCCCACAAGTAGAGGCATCGTCGAAATGCCCACGCTTCCACCGAGGTTGCTACTTGGTCGCCCAGGCCAAAGCTGACCTGAAGGCTTGAGACGCCGCGTGAATGGTGCGGGTGTGAGAAACGAGGCCTTCGAAGTCCTGATTGGTATTGAAATCCTGATAGGAAAGTACAAAGACATCCAGAGAGCTGACCGTGTGATTGATCAGGTCATTCGGAACGCGATGGCGGACAGCCAAGCACCGATGCACCTAATATTCGCGCTATGCATTTTTTTGAGACTGGAACTGCCACTACTGC
Organism: Melanodothis sp. VS III C KN 2; assembly: GCA_019775565.1. Lineage (NCBI taxonomy): Eukaryota > Fungi > Ascomycota > Dothideomycetes > Cladosporiales > Cladosporiaceae > Melanodothis > Melanodothis sp. VS III C KN 2. The sequence continues at coordinate 968,687 of JACWFM010000037.1, read as the reverse complement.
CGGCAATATCCGTTTCATCGACGAATATCGCTGGTCTCGACCTTGCAAACGTCGACGCTGGACGCATCGAAGCCCGCTTCACCTGCATGACGAAGCTGCTTCCTCACCCTGCGGCGATAATCTAGCAAAATCGACGGAAGCTGCATCGACTATTGGATTCGGCAGCGGAAGGAGGCCACCTTCGTCCCCAGGACCGTGTCGCCTGGTCATCTTACGCAATGGAATGCCGAGGGAGGCAATTCGTTGATCTTCTCTCACAACCACGGTAAGTCATACACGTTATCATGCTCTTTCTAACAATACTGACAATTCGTAGTTATGAGCGAAGCGCAGGCATTACTCTCATGTGTTCTTTTCTTTTGCTGTCCGATTCTTAGTGCTTCTACAATGTTTGTTCTTTCTGTCTTATTTTTATCCGTATATACATAATACTCAATCCGCGAACGAGTGTGCAGGCGTGCCAGGGAATTGACGCAGAAGGATGGCGGCGGCCGGAGGCTTTCTCTGGGTTCCACCAGCATCGGATGCTACGACCACTGGCTTCTTCGCTAATCTGCCTTACCGTCCATAGTAAGGCAAGAGGATCCTCGTTGGCTTTCTGCCGCGCGATTTCACTCGCCTACCACTTACCAACCACGCTGGCGTTGAGAAGGGGTCGACGAATACTTTGCACAGCACCCAAATTCCGACGAACCTCTATCAGGAGCTCAGAGCTGCTTCCAAAGTCACTTCGGAGGAGTCCGATCTCCTTCCAAGGTCAAGCGTCGCTGTAGAGCCGACTGAGGAGTATTCGCCTGTCGCTGTAGAGCGCCCATTCAACACGCGTAACGCTCAAGGCCTCCAAGCCGCCGCTAAAAGGAAACGCTTCAACGATTCGCGATGAGAGCCCTTTCAGACACACGATGACAGCAGCGGCACAATCAGTCAACGCATTTTGCGGGCAGGAGAGCATGTGGAACAAACGCAGCATGCTACACAGTGTTTGTCGCTCCTGACAGGATGAAAACCACGTTGTGCCCATTCAGTGGCATAGAGAGGCCGCATTTGCTCACCAGCGAATTGTAGCGGAAGGACAACAACATCGGAAACATGCGCCACTCTTACTACGCTATAGTGGAACGTCACGACCGCCATTACGCATTCGATGACCAGGGACTGGACAATTACAACACTCTAGCTGCAACCATCGCAGCCACAACTCTCTTCTACGCAGCTTCCAATATGACTTGCACCTGAACGTCAACTCGATACACAAGGCGCCAGCGGACAAAGGATTCTCGACAATGGTTAAACAAACAAAGAAGTCTTGTCTTGAATGGCTATTCTTTCACCTCTGAGCTTCCGTGTCGACGTCCCACAATTGCATTGTGTCATGCGAAGCTCTTCGACCATTATGCAGTCACTTTTGCTAACCAACAATTAAATGGCCTGGTTCGCCACATCGTCTGGGTGTCGGCCGTTCACAAGAGTTGACGTTTGCTGGCTGAGAGACTACTGTCCGGAAAGACACTTAGAGACACTGGTTGTTTCAAAAGCTGTTCTCTACTCACAAGTTATCTCAAGCCACCAGCCAACAGAACAACATGCCGGGCCTTCCAAGCTTGGGTCTTAGCAGGTTTGGCAGTGTTCGCACTGCCCGGCCAACGCAACCGACGGCACCCGCCATCAACACCACATCAAAGACGCCGTACTGGGCACGCGATGAGGATGATGGTCCGCCCCAGGCATCGCAACCCAGCCGACGCAAGCCTGTGGCTACTAATTCGGAAGCAACTGCCGCATACAATTCATTGATCCCACCAACTGCACAATCGATCTCTCGAAAGCCTGTGCCGACAGCAGAGCCGACCTTGGTGTACACACCGTTCGAGGGCAACCCGTACACTGATTCGGCTCAGCAATGGACTAACCAGACCGCTCCTGAGAGCCACACTCCTGTTCATCAAGTCATTATCCACAATAAAGCCCTGCAGCTAGAAGTCTCGCTCTCTCCAACGTCAACCAAGAAGTCAAAGGCGACTGGCGTGCTCTCACGAGGCTTTGGTACAATCAAGAAAGCTACTGGGCGTGCCAGGCGTTCTCTTGAGACTTCAGGCGAGGCAAAGATCTCGACACCCATCGCCGGCAGCTTCCACAGAAGCGGCCTGAACAGCCCTGTCGTGATGGTGACGCCCCTTCAGCTTGTTGGGCTTGAAGTTGCTCAGGCTGACGTTCCTCGATACGGGAAGCCTGATCACCTTCTTGCGGGCTCGCACACTGCCTACCCTCGCGATGACTCTCTTGGCTGGCTCACTGGCGAGACAGCTCCGACACAACCTTTGGCTCCTCCTGCTGCTCCTCTCGCCCCCACTGCTCCGGTTCCAAAGCGTTCGAAATCACGCAAAGTTGTGAACGACGCTGACCGTGAGACTTTGTTCGGCGACATCATCGCCGCCGCTCAGGACCCTTCGTGGGTGGATGAGTCTGAAGCCCAGGCCAAGTGCCAGGCTACAGGTGAGCAGAAGGGTCAATGCAACGCTGGTGGCATCATGAAATCAGCTACTATGCCACCGCCGTTCATGATCCCTTCCTCTGGCAATCCTTTCACTGCCAGCCTAAACCCTCCTTCTGGACCCGTCGCGCCTCTCCGCACGTCAAGGCAACCCACCAATCTTGACAAGTCGCTGCCTGCATCGCCAGTCCCGGGATTCATGCGCCGACAGACCACTGTCAACGACCCGGTCCACGAACCTCGTCATGACGCCGGCCGCTTCGTAGAGACTCTGGAGTCTGACGGTGCTCGCAGGGCCAGCTACGTTCCTGGAATCAAGTGTTCCGATTGCGGCAAGATGATCGACACGGCCCAGGTTTCCGATCACCGCTGCGGTAGACGAGCCGCGCAGGCGGCCGACCGTGACAACTGGCAACCCGCCGGCCTCTCGCGTGCGGATACCTACGCGTCCAATTACGGCGGGCGTTCACGGTTGTCTCCAGCCACGACATGGGGACGGGATTGCATGCAATCACTGCCTGGCCTCCGAGGTCACGAGACAGGCTTTGTCGATAACAACGACGAGTCTGATGTCGTTGTGGACACTTTCGTTCGAGGTGACCACACGAGCTGGCGAGGACTCGTTCATTCGGGCGTTGACAGCGATGTGCGATCGATGAGAGGGTACATCAGCGGTGGCGCGGATGACATTCGGAGGAGCAACCGGGTGAATGAGGCCAACTACTGGCGTGATGGAGCATCGAGGTTGGGCTGAAGGATCAGCCGGTAAAAAAAAACAAGATAAAAAAAATTGCAAAACTCATCATACTTCCCACTGTGTACAACGTGAATTTCGCAGTCCACTCGTGCCGAGGCTTTGTCTCAGTCCTTTGTCTAATCCTGTAAACGCGAAGCCACATCCGTGTTTCCCAAATCGCAGCATCAATCAAACCAAATCCCCACTAAACCTCCCCTCGCTCCCCAACGTCTCCTCGCTCATCCGTGGCATATTACACCCACCAGTCACAAACTCGCTCGAAGGCCTCGCCATAGTCCCATCGTAGAACTTCAAAGTCGGCTGCGCATCCACAGCACCAGCTTTCCGGCCCGCGAAATCATCATTCCCCTGCAGACGCAAGCACCAGCTCGAATTCCGACAACAACAGCATACATCGGCGCATTGAGAGCAGAGGATTTGGCCCCAGGCGTCGAGGGCGAGCTAGACGTGGATCATGCTGGGTGTCTTGGTCATTGAAGGGAGGGTCTCACGTACAGGCAAACCTCAGGTAGAGGTCGAACTTACAGGTTAACAACCATAGGCATCGTCGCACACGCAGCAAGCATAGTCATCGTAGCCAAATTTTTATCGTGATACGAATACTTTACCCCCGCCGTGTACACTCAACTAGCGCGCGGAAGCGCCTCTAGTCAGCGCTCTGAACACGCACCTGCGCCAGTGAGAAAGGGGCGGTTTTGAAGGTCGACGGACCTGGGAATCAACATGCCCAACAGAAAAGCTGCGAGTAGGACGTTGATGAGGACTGTCATTTTCAGCGCACGTGGTCTGCTGCCGATGGTGATGACTTGGAGTAAGGACGAGCAGAACATGGGGGCGAGGCTAATGGCGGGCCATTCTCGTCGTGAGATTAGGCCGCGGGGAAGGAGGAGGGCGACTGCTGGGATGAACGCGAAGATAGAGATGAGGCGGAGTTGGCGATGGGGATCGGTTGGTGGGGGTTGGTGGACCATGGTTGTTGGATTGAAGTATGAGGAGGAGGGGATGGAGTGTCGGTTTGTATTGAGATGTCTATGAAGTTCGCTGCGTGTGAACGGTCAGGCAATAATGTATATGTAAAAGCAGAAATGAACGATTCTATAGAGCATTGGTTGTCAGCTGTTGTCGTTGATGTTTAGGCTGCAGAAACCCCCAATGCCAATGCTAGAGGCAGGCTATGGGGTCCACCTCAGCTCCTTCGCTTGATCAGATACAAGCAGGCGCAGAATACTAACCCGAATCGATCTGTATTACCCCAAGTGCATATGCCCTGTGAGTCTCTGCTCGAGGTTGATGCCATGGGTAGGTGCTCTGTTACAAAGAGAGACCGTCTCAGCCATAGGCATGCCAGTCATTTTGCTCGTTGGCATCAATTGCATCCAGCTCGGAGTGCTTGTGTCGGACAGACACGGTGTCATCCAAGGCCATCCATCCATTGTTGTCGTATTTCCATCACAATCATCGATCTCATGAACCAACCCTCTCCCTCATCCCTTCCAGCTCCATCCCATCCCACTCACCACTCAATCCCCCCACCAAAATCCTCAAACCTCACCTTCCCCTCACTAACATCCGGATACACATCGAACCTCCTCTGCCCATACACCGGAATATTCCTCCTCGTCTCCTCCAGCTTCCCCGGCTCCAAATCCACATACAACGTCCCCTCCTTCTCATCCAACTGCCCCGCAACCGCCGCATCCGGATCCACAACCATACTGTGACCCCACGCGTGGTAGTCCGCAGTCATATCCCTGGCTGGGCTGCACAGCGCGACGTAGCACTGATTGTCCACCGCGCGCGCCCGCGCAAGGAGTTCCCAGTGTCGCGCGCCGGTCGTGAGGTTGAATGCACCAGGGTAGATTAGAGCGAAAGCGCCTTTGCGCGCGGCGATGGTTGCGAGCTCAGGGAAGCGGATGTCGTAGCAGATCGCAATGCCGATTTTGCCATAACCCGGGATTTCCGTGATGGTGACTTTATCTCCCGGCGAGAGCACTTCAGACTCGTGGAACGAAATTTTGCCCGGGATGTCGATGTCGAAGAGATGCACTTTCCGATGCCGCGCGAGCAGCGCGCCATCCTCGCCAAACGTCAAACTGGTGTTATACCACTTGTTCTTCTCCTTCGAAAACTCCGGGATACTCCCCCCAATCAACGTGACTTTGCCCTCCTTCGCAACAGCGCTCAGGACATGGTAGCTAGGGCTCTTGTCCTCGCTGGGCGCACCACCTGCGGTTGGACTGCCGCCGATGTCCAGGGGTGTCAGTTCTTCGGCGTATTTGGGAAAGTACTTCGTGCCGTAAGGGGAATTGAAGCATTCGGGAAGGACGACGAGGTTGGCGCCGGCGTGGGCGGCTTCGAGGACCTTGGAGCGGGCGGCGGCGAGGTTGGCGGCTTTGTCGGCGCCGGCGGAGAGTTGGATGAGGGCGAGTTTGAGGGGTTTGGCGAGGAGTTTGGAAGCCATTGTTGCGGAGAGGGGAATGTTTTGGGGTCGTCTTTGTTATTGGGGTCCTGCTGAGGGAGGGTGGCTGAGAAACAATTGAAGGTGAGCTCAAGCTGTGCTCTCTCTCTCTGAAGTGGGATGTCAACATATGACGACTTTGTTGAAATCCCGACCTCGGCGTCTGATGCGGACCCTGCTGGCAAACTGTGGGACCAGAAAGTGCAAAGCTGCCATTGGAAGAGTGGACGAAAGTGGACAATCATTTGGAAGTCATGATGATCAAACACTGTTAGATGGGAGGATGCATGGTAGCTTGCGAATCATACAGCAACGAGCTGTCTTCCAATTATCCTCGGGACTAAATCAGGATACCTGAACAAGTACGTGACGACAATGCCCATTACCGAAGCGCAGGAACAACGGCCTACGTTGCTGAGATCAGTTATGAGAGTGACAAGACTGGAAAAGCGAAATGACGAGCGCCTGCTATCGCTCAGAAAGATTGTGTTCCTTTATACACGCTATCTATGCATTTTCGAATTAAAAAGTCTAGAAATTAAGAGTCCCCATTTTCGACTCCTCGTGCTGTGGTGGCCATATTATCCCACCGAAACGCCAAAACTTGCACACGTCCGACTCTTTTAGTCAACTTTGATAGCGCCGTAAATCCTCCTAACAAAAGCGTACGCCGTCAAGAATCCGACTGTGCCCATAAGTAGGCCATATACGGCACACGCGAGGCCTGCGTATGAGAAGAAGAGCACTGTGTTGGCGAAGCCGGTGATGTGGAGTTGCGTGGCGAAGTAATAGGCTGTGTAAGCGAAGACCCAAAAGGCGGACGATGAACCGAGGAGGAAGGAGTGCCATTGCCAGTTGTAGTTCTGCGGCAGTTGTTAGTAAGCGGGAATGGAAGAAAGGGATTATCTACAGGTGACGTACCTCCGAGCAAAGTTGAATGTAAATGCCGATGATGGTAGTCTCCATCACGGCCAGTATTAAAATGGTGGAAACAACGGCAAGGAAACCAAAGACGTAGTAGTATCCGCTCTTGTCTTGCCACAGGCTGCGGAAGAGGAACAAGAGCTCGATGAAAATCACAGCGAAGGGGATCAAGCCTGCGACGAGGGCCGCCTGCAGTGAGCGAGCATACCATGGCTGGTATGGAATCTGGCGTGGGACGGCGTTCGCTCTGATCGGCTGGCTGTATGCCCCAGCACGGTTGAAGCCGTACCAGCTGCCTACGTACACGAGAGGCAGCTGGATGAGAAGCCACAGAGAGGCCAAGGCAATCAAGGTCCCGAGAGGGATCGCGGTCGATGATGCATTGGCCCAAACAAAGAGGTTGAGGATGAAGATCGTGGCGAACAGAAGGCCAGGGACCAGGGTGGCAGTGACCACGGCATTGTGCTTCCAGAGAGAGCCGTTGAATGTCTTGTAGATGCGAGCAGAGAAGTAGCCGCTGAAGGCACCAGCAAGGATGAAAAGGGCGATGCCAACGCTGACGAAGCCACCACGGAAGCTGGGATTCAGAACGCCGAAGCAAGAGAGCGCGACCAGACCAATGGCCATGACAACCAACTGCATGCCAGAGCCGATCAAAGGAGCGAGTAGTTGGCCAAAGGCTGGTGCGCGGAATACATCGCCGTGAACCAGCTTCCATCCGGTCGTGTCCTCCTGGAGCTCTTCATCAGAGCTTCCATCGTCAGCGGCATCATTGTCGCCCTGATCCAAGAGACCACCCTTCTCAAAGCTCTTACGTGGTGATTTGGGAGATCTGAATCCTTTGCCCCGCTTGCCAATCCTGAGCTTGCCCTCCTCCATACCGGCATCCACGTAGCCCTTGATGTCGCCGCGGATCGTGCGGGCAAGAATAACTGCAACAACGGCGGAAAGCGCAGCGAAGATGACCAGTGAGTTGACGATAGCGAGCCAGTGGATCTTGGAGCTTTCTTCTTGGTTGATGAAGTACAGATCCCATCGGTTGTTCCACTGAAGAGTCTCATCTTTGCGGAAGTAAACGCTGTATGTGTAAGGAATAGTGAGCGTTGCGTCCTCGTCGCCTTCATCGAACTGCTCCGGTTGGTAGGAGGAGTCGAGATCTCTTGGAAGGCTTGAATTTGAGCCATGAGCCATGGTGAGCTCCATGCCGTTACGAACATCGTGAAGATCTGGAGGAAGACCATCGGAATCGCGGTTGGAAGCCTCAATCGATTTCGCGTAAACCTCAAAGCCAACGATGACCTTCTTGCCATCGTTTCCGGGTGCAGCGTTGTATCGGATGACAATTGTAACGTGGTTGTTGATAAAGTACCTCGGCCTGCCAGTAGTGGGCGAAGAGTCCTCGTAGCCCATCTTGAAACCTGAAGCGTAGTATTTCCTGCTCTTGTCGACCGTAACAAAGCTTGTAGCTCCTGGAAGATTGTCCACAATCCATTCCGCGACGTATCCGTTCTTGACCACTTCGACGGCCTTCTTAAGTCCCGCACGATCGACCTTCTGGCTGCAGAGATAGTGTGCCTCGTCATCCTTGCCCATCTCTAATTCGTAGTCGGAGACCATAATGCGGTCGCCGCGGAGCACCTCGCCAAGGTTGAGAGCGACATTGGAGCCAGAGATGAGGCCCGTGCCTTGTCGTTGTCTTCCGCTCGGTGGGCAGACGAAGGGCAGTTCGGAGAAAGCGTATTGTATTTGTGTGTTGTCACTGTAGACTTTGTTGACGAAAAGCGGTATTGAGTCGCCGTCTCTCCATGACTTGATCGACCAGCCTGCGATTGTGTCAATTCAATGTTCACCAATATGCTTATCCGAGCGGCTCGCTCTTATCTTACCAGGGATGTAGAAAGCTTGTGCACATTGCAAGCAGAGCAGCAACGCCGCCCAGCAAGCAGTGCTCAGCCTAAAGTCGGGAGCCATGTGTGCGGTTTGGTGTGACACGATGTGTGGTGTGGTGGTAAAAGAATGGCGCAGCGTCTGCTCGTATCCACAGCGCGCCGACTCGAGGACGATGCCGTCGCGAGCGTGTGGCCGACTGACTTCGGACCAGGCGATGGGAACGGAGAAGGTGAACGTGAGAACCACAAGTGAGAAGAATGAGCCGAGAGCTTGCGCGGTCTGGTTGCAGGCGGGCAATCACGCAGCAGGTGCTGAGTGAGCAAGGGTAATGGCGAGGTGCAGACTGGTTGGGGCAGTCGCAAGCAGCTTACCGTGCACAACGCGGCCTTCCCTGCAGAAGAGATGAGAGTTGACAGTATTGGTGAACGAGTGTAATTGACGGCGACAAGTGAATGCGACGTCAAGGAGCGAAGTGGCGAGAAGTTTGGTAGGAGAGGAAGAGGATTGGCTGTTATGGCAAAGGCAACGACGAGTTCACGTGCAAAGCATAGATACAATTATCGATGGCGACGGGTGGAGATGGCTGTCCCTGTGGCCAGTGCAGGAGGCGTGCAGCGGCCGTTGACGTTAGGCGGGAACAAGGCTAGCTTCACCACGGGGAGACGGGTTTGTTGAGAGGCTTCTTTTTCGGGACGGATAAGCTCGTCTCTACGCCTCGAGTATCTGGGTACATGGAAGTAAATAGCTTTATCGTCTGGAGGTATCATGCCATCTTTCTTGCGTTCTTAGAGTTCGGTTTGAAGGTGTGGCTTGCAATGAGAGAAAGGCCACCGACCGCACACATGCACTTTCTATCGAAGCATCTCGAAAAGCGATAATCGTTCTCCTATTCAATATATCGCAGACGCGTCCGTACATCGAATCCACCGTGCTTGCGCGTTCTAGCCCGCCGATCAGCGTAATCTTTCCATCTTCCCCTCATTAAATACGGACGTGCACCAGACTCGGCTTCTACCTCTCCTACGCCGCGCGTGTGAAACAACTCCTGCCGTCTACACATGAATTTACAACACCGTTCCCAGCCTTTGTATGCAGTTTGTCTGCAGTCCTCATGCGTGCCTTCTACAACAGGACGAGCGCTAGGTCCGACGTGCAGTGACCCGGTACAACTTGCGACGCAGCTTCAATATGATTTCGCACGCGCGCAATGCACCGTAACAGTACATGTCGGGCCTTACCTGGCTCTGCATGTGTCCAGTACGGAATGGCCCCATGCGCAATCGCCCAGATTTTGCCAACATATGCAATGTATTAGACCGGACTTGGACTCGTGGAACACCACAGATCTACGCGCATCTGAAGTCTACTGACAAGCGGGCTGCGATAGCGAACAAAGGCTGACGCGTGGGACTATCTAACAGCTCAAAACTATCCTTGTACTCTGTATCAAGCTTTCGTATCGTTGACAGTGTCTATAGTGTCCGATCTCGTTCCTACACGCACCCTAAGACAGCCCTGGGCTACAACACACTCGTGCTACACGGCTTCTCTAGCCGAACTTGACTCTGGGGCGAGCCTGCCACTTGAACTTGCCACAGGAAAGGTAGGCACGAGGCGAGTACCACTTCAACACTGGAAGTAGTGCACTTCCAGTTCGAGGAGCTTCGCATCTCATCCACATCCTCTACCATCTCACTCCTCGCAATTCTGTCTCTCTTTCGCATCCTCTAACCATCTTTCCTGCCGCTATCTCATCTCCTACATCTTTCCCCATCACCACACCAATGAAAGCAACCTCATAGCCACCCTGACATGGCATATACATCCCCTGCTGTCTCAAGTCAAGATGCCGCTCCCATCACGCCAGGAACAACCACCGGAGCGTCGCTCCTTTCTAAAGAAAACCCGCTCAATGCCTCACCTGGAATCACAAACCCTGTACCAGACCCTCCACTCGCAGCCCCTACCGACACCACAACTATTTCCGACATTCGACCCGCAAGCTCCCAGACTGCCCCGCTACCGCTCGGACCGGAGCCCACGGCGACGGAACTCAGCCATCCGACTAGCGAAGGAAGCCCACCAGCGACTCGAACAGCAGCGATCGAGAGGCCGCTTGAGGAGCAGAAGCTCGCCGGACAGACAGCCACTGCCAGACCGCTCGACATCGCCCGGAGTCCTCCTTTGGAAGAAGAGGGGATCCCTGCGTCGCAGGCTGAGCGAGAGACTTTTGCGTTCTGGGGATCCGGGCGAAGCCAAGCCAAGAGGGCTCTCGAGAGCGTGGAGGCGGTTGCTGGGCCTCTCAAAGAAGAAGAGGACGTGATCGGCGGGAAATCGCTGATCGAACCTGAGAAAATCACTTACTGGAGGCAAGGTCGGGTGGCCGACCCTGCGAAATTCGCACCAGCGGCGCTCGTTGCGGCCGTGCCAGTTGTCTTGACAAGCCAGGCCAGAGCGGTCGGAGATGAGACGAAAACTGCCGCTCACGTTCTGGGAGAAGACCTCGACGGTGGAAAGCCTTTGATCGAGCCGGAGAAGATCACTTACTGGAGTCATGGAAGAGTGGCTGATCCGGCGAACAATGCACCAGCAGCCCTCGCAGCCTTGCCAAATACTCTGACAATTCAAGCAAAGACAATCGGAGATAGACTTGGGAGCCCTTTCAAAATTCTCGAAGAAGAAGTCGATGGCGGCAAAGCGTTGATCGAGCCAGGCAAGATCATGTATTGGAGTCATGGAAGGGTAGCCGACCCTGCCAAGTATGCGCCGGCTGCGCTGACAGCATTGCCATCTGCGACGAAGGACATCGTTCCGGGTATCGTTCACCCTCAGAGTAGGCCAGATACTGCACTCTCGTCGCTGCTACCCGGTCCCGCTCCGCCTGTTCCTGGTCCTGGTCTGCCTGTTCCAACTCCATCTTCTCCTCCACTCAAAGCTGCCAGAAATTACTCTCGCTCTGAATACAGCGACTACCGCAGCTCCGACATTTCCTTCCACTCGTCACATGCAACAATGTCATCCGGACAGAAACGGCCACAGGCAGACATGAGAAATGCGGTCTACTCGCCTTACCTGTAGCATGGCCATCGCAAGAAACATTCCACGTCCGACTCGACGGAGCTCGACATGGAGAACCTCAGACAGACGTCGAGCCAGCTCAATCACGCCGTCCAAGGACTGAATGAGCTCATGGAAGAAGCGCTTCGTATCGCTGGGCAGGCAGCTCACAACGGAAGTCCGGACGAGATTGCCGCCATCTTCAACAATGCTACATCCCATCTACGGCATGCGACTGTGACACAGAAGCAACCTCGACGTCGCCAACAGTATCACACGGACGATCTACACCATGCCCAAGAGAAGTCACACAAGGACATCTTGTTTGTTGAACTACCTGAAGCACATGTTTCTAGTCGCTATCGAAGCCAGTCAGTACGCGGAACCGCTAGACATCGTGTCAATCGCCAGGTCGACCACCACCACTTGGGTCTACCTGCTGTACTTTCTAGTGCGCATCCGCCCACTGTTCGTTCAAGTCAGTCTATGCGTCGACATGCAAGACCTCGTCTAGATGATCCTGTCGAGCTCTACTACCAAAGCTTTCCAATTCGCCCTAAGCAATATCTGCGCGATGAGCGACGTCCGGAGAGGGTTCAAGCCAAAGCCTGTAGGATACCAGACAATCGCCAGCCGGTCGTGTCGGTATTACAACCAGTACCACCCGCCAGAGTAACGCCGAGTCCAGAGTCTTCAACAACAAGTCATGGCTCTTCCAACGCAACGACTACAGGACCCGCCGATCTCGACCTTAAACACCCACGGAAGCGTCACATCAGTATCCCTGGCAATCAGGATATTTCACTGGGACGCCACCATCATCGCCAGCCCATTGCTCGGGAGTGGTCGACATACAAGAAGAGAATTACTGCGTTGATCGCTTGCTTGAATACGGTGTTCATCGGATTGATCGTCGGAATTTACGTAGGTCTCGATGTCTTTAAGCGAGCAGAATGACAACGCTGACGCTTGCAGGCGGGCGAAGTGCCACGAATCCAGTATCAGATCGAGGATACGAAGCATCGAGTCATCTTGGGCAATGTCCTGTAAACTTCACACTTGACTCAAACCTTTGCTGCACTGATCAAGACTAACCTTATTTTAGATTGTACATCGGCATCGCGATATCAACACTTCTCTTCTGGCCACTGCCGCTGCTTCATGGCCGCAAGACCTACACGGTCGCAGCCTTCGCTGTGATGCTGCCGCTTCAGTTTCCGCAAGCCATCGCAGTGTCTGGCTACCGTGAGCCGTACTCTGTACTCGCTCGTGTCGGTCTGTTACTTCCGCGTGCCTTGACTGGCCTTGCCATGGGATTTGCCAACATGAATTTACTGCCCACCCTATTCGACCTTTTCGGAGCATCCCTAATGTCCGAGAAGCCCCATCAAGAAGTTGTGGTCAAGGAAGACATCCGCCGACAAGGTGGTGGTATTGGCCTATGGCTTGGAATATGGTGCTGGTGCTACATCGGTTCGCTTTCCGTTGGCTTCTGCGTCGGTGCTTGCATCATCTCGAAGCTCAATCCAGCATGGGGATTCTACATCGTCATAATTCTGCTTGCGTTCTTCCTTGTCGTGAACGTCGTCGCCCCTGAGACTCGACCTTCGCCCTACCGGCGCTCCTTAATCCACATCTTCGATTTGTCGGGCTCGACCATCAAACAACGTCTGGCTCGCGGCGAAGTCAAACTCCACATCTCCAATACTGGACCCAAGTGGTGGCTCGAGGAAGTCAATGCTGGGATCGTTCTGACTTGCCGCATGTTCTTTCAGCCCGGCTTCTTACTCATGGCGATCTACTTGGCCTGGATCTACGCCCAAGTGGTCCTTATCATCTGTCTACTCGGTGCTCTACTATCGCGCGATTACAAGTTCCGTTCCACCTACGTCGGCCTCGCCACTCTGAGCCTCGCCATCGGAGCTTTCCTCGCCGTACCTCTTACGCACGCCAACATGTTCTCTCGCTCACGCTTCACCCCCCAGAGAACAGACAGCATGACCTTCAAGCACAAACACTTTATCTGGACCTCCCACATGCTCCGCCGCTGCATCTTCACCCTAACTCTCCCCCTCGCCGGCCTCGCATACACCCTCACCTCCCCTGGCCCCATCATGCAATGGACCGCGCCAGTCATGTTTGCCGGCCTGATAGGCTTCCTCTCCAACCTTGCCATCTCCGAATGCATCGGCTTCACCATGGAGACTTTCGATACCTGCGACCTCCAGCCGGGCATCAACTCCCTGCACCCCTCCGCACAAACCAAAAAGCGCCGCACGCACTACTCTTCCTTCCCTCGTGTCTGTGCTGGGTTCTTCGCCGCTCAGAGTTTAGGCTTCTCCCTCGCGGCCGCCGCCACAGTCGTCTCGGGCACGATGACAAGAGCTATCGGTGCACAAATCAGCACTGCTATCGTTGCGGGCATTTTGCTATTCCTTACGCTGCTACTGCTGATCGTACTGTTCCGATGGAAGAGCGTGCAGGTCATCCCCGATGGTATCGTAGCTGAGATCCACCGCAAGAGCGTCATGGAGAGGTTCTCCGAGGGTAAAAGTGAGTGGAAGGCTGTGGTTGTTGGGAACCCGTCTGGCAAGATGCGGAGGATGAATTTTTTGGAGACGGGGAAGTGGAGTCGGTGGAGTGAGATTAGGAGGTTGAATTTGTTGGAGGGGGAGGAGAAGTTGGACGATTAGGGGTAGAAGTCAGATTGGAGGGTGCTTGCTTGTCTTACTTCACTTACGTAGGTTGGTGAATTCAGTTTGGACCTGCAGCTTTGGAAAGTCAGCCGGCTGTGTCACGTGTGAGGTTGGTCCTGGCTCGCCACTGGTTTGCAGTTGCGAGTTTCGTCCCGATTTTCGTTCCATATTCCGTGACACTCGACATCAGGATCTCGTCCCTCAGAAGATGGGCGACCACGACAAGCCAGACCCATCGGTAGAGTAAGGAGAGAACAGCGACACTTGACACCATCACGTCGTCCCTGTCAAGATGAGCGACAACGACTAGCCCGCCTCATTGGCAGAGGGAGAGATAATCACAAACAACCCGAGTCCCAAGGCGGACAGGGAACTCGACCTAGCTCTGGCGCACGCACAAGGAATCGCAATGTCTGTACAAAGTGAAGCACTCGGTCGGGTCCCGAAGCACTACCATAGAAAGGCGATATCTGGCAAGAAGAACGAGATGAGCATGAGCGTCACATCGCTGGTGCAAGGGGGGCAGAAGGCAAAACACTCAAGTATGGCATGGGGAAGGACACTCGACTGGACTCTGGCGCACCCGCTAAAGAGCTCAACTCCTGTACACAACAATGAGACGAGCGGAGACATCAACATCACCCCGCCGTCGCAAAAAGACCGAGACACCACACTCGCAAGTGCTCCTGGAGTGAATGCAAGACTCGAGCGGATCCTAGCGCACGTGCTGAAGGGCGCAACGCCTCTACATACACTACCGCCACCACCAGCGGCAAGTATGGCGTACACAAGAGAGGAACTCCTCACAAACGATCAAAGCAGCTGCCTTTTCTTCAGCTTGCCGCCAGAGCTGCGAAACACTATTTACACTTACGTCTTCTACAGCAAGTATAGCCTGCCGCAGTTCCAGTGTGAAGGAACACGAGTCTCCCAAGCTCATCTTGAATTGCGCCCAGCCACGCGCACCGCCAAATGGATTCCTGAGAACTTGCCGCAGCATCCAGAACGAAAGTAAGGCCATCTGCGTTAAGGCCAAAACACAGTTCTAAAGCGACACCACTTTCACTCTCACGTTCGCGGGAGGCGCGGCACGTGACCCTTGAATCTTCTTCCGTTATCTCGAGTGCCTACTCGAGGAACAAGTCAACTACATCACCCGCGTCAACATCAACGTACACTACTCGCGGTCTTTCACGGTGCACCTGCGCTCTGGGCCCGGCGCGTACGATAGCGTCACTGTCAAGCCGAATGTTTGTCATCATCAATGTTTGATTCCTGCGCCTTTGAGCTTTATTGAGAGCATGGGAGCGGTCGACTAGGTCTGGGGCCAATTGTTCTACGAGGGTGTTCGCAAAATTCTTGCCCATTAGTGGGAGAGCCCAGGCAGTGCTTATATGCACTTGTGTGTGGGTCATCATCCGGAGCCCGTCATCCTCTGGGTGCGGGACTTGAGCAGGGCGGGACTCATGCCGATTGTTGTGTGGACTTGTCGGGGTTAAGTGTAGGATTCCAGAATGATGTTCAGCTCTGTTCCGCATTCAGCAGTTCGAGAATAAGACGACCATACCATTCACATACCATCGGGACGGCGCCTAAGAAAGAAGCAAAGACCGCTGGAGCATCAATGCCAGGGTGGCGCTAATACAAAGCCTCGATTTACTAGCAAACCCATCCATTCATTCAAACAACATCGCAATGGCACCTAAGAAAGCGTTGTTTATGGAAAGCAAGAATTGAGAAGATTGTCATTGGACCCGACGAGTCGGCGATGATACGAACGTGTGCAGGCTAAGACCCTCCTCTCACTGGTGGGCGCGGCGATGGACAAGATCTGTCCATGGGAAGACGAGGTCGAAGTCAGCACAGCTCGTGATCATAGGTCTACATGCAGACTTCATTCTTGGTTCATGTTGAAATGCACGCAAACTTATGATGTCTCAGTCCCTAGTTAGCTTGAGCGAAAGGGCGATCTTCGTCCACAAGACACTATCCACAATGCATCTTGTCAACTAAGGTGGCAACGATGACTCAGTCGGGTTTTGTCTCCGTGGTATTCTCTGATCTATATTTGGCCATTATATATGCAAAGCGCCGCAAACGCCAGTAGCGCGGTGTACATGTTCAGCTCGCGGTAGGAGCGCAAGGGGAGATATTGCTCAGCCCCAGTAACGCTGAGTAACCGAGACCGTCGTCAGCATTCTTCAGGCAACACTATGATTGAAGATGGATCGATCTGGTGTACTGAGTACTGACTCCGATATCAACATATCAACACATCGACGATGCCTTCTTCTCGTGCAAGCAGTGAAACTTCCGACGAAATCATTGACGCCTCGCCTGCCACATTGCCGGTGGCCAAGCGGGTCAAGCGTGTCAAGACTGGTTGTATTACTTGCAGGTAGGGTTGAACATGCAATGAATTACAGAAGACGAAAAGCAGAAACTGAGAGTGTCAAAGAATACGACGCGTCAAATGCGACGAGAAGAAGCCCGATTGCGAGAAATGTTTGAGCACTGGACGAAAGTGCGATGGCTACAGCAGCTTGCCCTTCTCCCGACGAGATCTACATGCAGCGAGTCGAGCTCCATCTACTGATACGAATTTTGAGGATTCTTCTGGAGGCGAGTCAGCACCTTTGGCTCGTATTGTAAACGACGTAAGTTTGGACTACGTGAACAATAGCAGACGCTCAGCATACTAATTCATCATTTTCCATCTCGACAGCCAGCTTTCAGTGATGTGTTGGAGAAACGCTACTTTCAATATTTCCGCCAAAAGACTGTCGCCAGCACCAATAGCTTGATGAACAGCCGATTCTGGGACCGAATAGTGCTACAAGTCTGCCATGTTGAGCCCGCGGTGAGGCATGCGGTACTGGCATTGAGCTCACTCCATCAAATATCGGAAGCCCGTCGAGATCCAAGCCTTGCTCTGCGTCATCAACGATATGCAGATCAACACTATTACCAAGCACTGGGCGCTGCTCAAAGCCTCTTGCAATCGTCTGGCGCCGAAGACGTCGACCGAGTTCTCATAGCATGTCTGGTGTTCACATGCTACGAGAATGTGCGCGGAAACTATGCTGCTAGTCAGTTGCACACCAACAGTGGCAGACTCATAATGTCGCAACATCACGAACGTCTGAACCGGGTGTCGCGTCGCAACGAGCTCAATGAAATTCAACAACTGTTCGCCCGTCTCGATATAGGCGCGTTGGCCTTTTCGCCATGGGACTCGCGATACCCCTATGACGTGGCAAGCTTCTACGCAACAAGCCCCAATCTGATCCCAGATGCTTTCGACACGATCGAGGATGCTCGGGAACCGTTGATAGATCACATCCGCTGGTCGCTCGTGGTCCGACGCATTGATTTCGCTGCAGTCTTGCAAGATCCCGCTCTGTTCGCTCAACTAGAGTCGGACCGCTCAAAGGTGGCCGACCATCTTGCTCGCTGGTCGTCACGCTTCGAAGAACTAGCTGTGCGTGACTGCAATGCCGCACCTATACTGATACGCACGCTACGCGTCTGGCACCAGCTCGTCTCCATTGATATCGTGGCAAACTGGTATGGCTCTGAGCTCCGCTACGATGGCTACGTCGCTCAATATGAGCATCTGGTAGATACCGCCGAAGAAATCATTGAACTACTGGCACAAAAACCTGACAACAGCGCTTTCAGTTTCGATCTTGGTATCACTATTCCTCTCTTCGCGACTGCTGAGCGCTGTCGAGACCCGCACATCCGCCGTCGAGCACTGAAAGCTATGCGCAACGGCCCACGGCAAGAGGGTACATGGGGACCGGGAGCTGCACTGGCGGTAGAAAAATGGATCGCATTCGAAGAACAAGGGCTTGAGCACGTTGAGAAAGCTTCGGATGTTCCTGAGTGGAGACGCATACGTAGCATGGATGCGAGCATCAACGTCGATACTGGAATCGCTGAGGTTATATTCGAAGTCACGCCGAGCATAGGACATGAGGAAGAGCTGCCATTGGGGGTTCTTGGCTGTACTCTTTTGGATGAAGAGGGTGCTTCTGCTGCGGTGAAGCCTTTTTCGATGGGATTCGGGCTCACTATGAGGTACAGCGCTCGACTTGCCAGTAACTCTGAGAGTTTGATGTTCATGTCCGAAGATGAGGGTACGCCTGCGGCCGCCCAGTAACCACTGATGCTGTAGATAGCGACCGATTCGAGATTCTACAATCATACATGAAGTGCCGAGTTTCTGTACGTGGCACACGATCAACTTATGTGAGATATAACCCTTGCAATCTCCGCCACGGAAACTCCAACGCCAAGTAAGATCAAGGCCTCAAGATCCAGCGTCACGGCCTCCAAACAGATCTTGGAGTGGTAAAAAACTTAATTGGGCGGGTCTGCAAGCCATCGGTTCTCAAGGCTGTATATCGCTGGCGCCACAGACGTACGCTTCTCAACGAGATTCTCAGCCTGGTTGTCGGGATGTATCATCTTGCATGACCCTACACCAAAAGGCGGCTAATAAGGTTGCTTCGCAAGCTACCCGTTGTGGCATCACGATTATTCCTGTGCGGTTCAGTTTGGTCCTCCATAACTTTTGGTCGCAACACATGCAACAGAGTGCACAACCAGGAGATGGACTTGGGTGTTCAACATCCAGCTCGACCACAGTGACTTCTCAAAAGCTTGATAGGGGCTCAGGCACGATTACAAGGAGAGGAACATGGGATGCGCATGACTGACCAAGATGCATTGGCCTCGACCTTCACCATTCCTTTGGTCGCCATAGCCGAGCTCGAAGCTCCTTGAGAGCTCTCAAACTAAAACTTGTCCGCAACCCAGTAGACACATGCCACTTAGTTGTTTGTGTTAAACTTGTAAGAGCACTCCGAGCACGTATAAAAGATCGTGGATCCCTCGTCGGCTCCACGCGTCTGGGCCTCGCGGAACTGCATCTCAGGGTTGTGGCACTGAGGACATTCTTCGTTGATTATCTGCTGGGCGCTCGCAATGTCTTGGGATATCGGGAGAGTGGCGAAGCGGTCTCGCTTGCGTTGGAGCGCGGACGGGTGGTCGGTTGAACGAGAGACTGTGCTTGTTTGTTCTGGCCACTCGTCTGAGGAGGTTAGTGGATGTTGTTTCTGTCATGGAATCGTTGTTCATACTGGAGGTTAAGGTCCCGCAAAAGTCGCAGGAAATCTGAGGCACCTTGGTTTTGCTGACTCGAGGCAGCAGATTGCCGCACGCTGTGCAAAACAGCAGACCATTGAATGTCATGACTGATGTGTGCTGTCGTGGGTTGAAAGCCTTTTGATTCAGAAGTTACTGCCTACGCGTCGAGAATGGCATGATGCACGCACAGACAACACTGCATGGTTGCGCGATGAAACATTGCCCCTCATTCAGTTATACGCGCATGTGAATAAAATACAATCTTGCGAACGTGGATTGTCATCAAAGCAAACATTCTCGTAGATCTACACAGCCTAAGTCATATTAGTACCTTGCTCTCTCCAACACTCAGGCCAAGCTTCCGCGAGCTCTGCTCGATGTCATCCTCCATACTCTGAGAATCGCGATCGTCAACGCACGAGTGCGGCCTAGAAGTCTCTTGCTTCTGGAATGTCGCTTTCGCAATGAGCCAGGCTAAGAATCCCATGCCCCTCTCAACTACAAGATTGCGCTCCCATATGTGATAAGTCGCTGTGATCTCACGCCGCGTTCCCGAGCCGTCACTGGTCTCGAGCGCGCTGTGGTCTTTCACTGAAATGGATCCTTTGTGGATCACCGCCAGGGGGTAGATCGTAGGGTCAGCGTGAGATGCTGGAATCACGCCGTCGTACAGCTTTCCTGGACCAGTGATAAGAACTGCTTCCGCGAAGTCCTCGTCTTCGATTGGCAAGGTAGGCCCATGGCGTTTCTGCCTGCTTCCCATCAGAGCCTGAAGCTTAGCCAGTCTGGCGCTTGAGTTATTATGGTAGTTGTTGAATGCAATCATGAGTGTGTCAGATCGATCGAGGGCATCGTCTTCCTTGGGCAGTGTGCTCAAGCCTACCCACTCTGGTAGCCCAGCAAGATCGGTTGTGCTCCTCCAATCTTTACAGCCGTCGTCTCCGAATCTATTGATCGCTCCCACAGCGCGGAAGTGTTGGAGCGCAGCGATATGTTGGGCGGCCTCTTGTGATGCGAATACAGGCACGTCGGAATGGAGCTGTAAGAACGAGTGCTCGCTGATTTGGTCTAGCGATGTAATCGCCACAGCATCCACCAGTGTCTCCAGCTTCCCTATAGCATTTTCAATCGTGGCACTGCTCTTTCTTCTGCTTTCCGGGCGTAAATCGTTGGACAGGATCTCTAGATCTCTGAGGAGCTCCTCGAGCGCGGTCGTGGTCTGGAGGTGGTCCGATGCGGGCGGAGGGTGGGCGAACCAGCCGTTAGAAGGACTCTGCTGTCTTGCAAAGCAAGGATTCACCAGGATGTTATAGTAGAAGCGCGCGCCATGTGCTACTGCGTTCGTGGGCCTTGGGATCTGGAGTACCCAGCTGCTGCCTTGTAGGCGATGGAGGAGTGGGCGGTGAGTTGATAGCTCATGGCGTATGGAGCGATTTAGGTCCAGCTGTAGCTGGACAGACGGCTCATCCATTGACGAGATGGGCGAACCGACATTGTCGTAGCATGTTCGATGTTGTGTAAAGAAAGTAATGGGCGTCTCCCGCGACGCCGCTTCTTGCTCGCAGCTTCTCGGCATCAGGCAAATCGGAAGCTGAGGTGGAGACTGGACACAAAGCATGCATGTGCATTGGCCTTCTCTTTATGCTAATACATTCATCGACGATACCTTGCACAAATCAGGCACACATGCTCTCTACTTCAAGAAGATCAGTTTTTTGACATAAGTGTTGCGTTTCTATGGTATCGTCTGTTCCCTACTAAAACAGAGATAGTCTGTACTTGCTTTGCGGGCACAAATTACAAGTATATTCGCGTGCATACCAAAACAATTCGAGAGGTAAAGAGATACTCAAGACACGTAAGAACATTCAATTAGGAATCGGCTGGAAGCATCATAGTCGGTTCATCCCATGTTCACGCTCCACGGTCGGTTTTAACCCCCGTGTTTCTCAACAACCATCACCTTCATTCCGTCACGCTCCCAGAACCCAGCCTCATCCGCCATAATCTTCTCATTAGCACTCGTGGTAGACAGTGCGGCGAAGAACCTCTGGGAGGCTGCCTCATTTTCGAATTCCATCAGTACGACAGCCGCATAAGACATGTCGTCTGCATCGCCAGCAAGAAGGACTGGCTTGCGGGTGGTGCTGTCAAGCTTCGGGTAGAATCTTGTGTGTGAAAGAGGAGCTGCATCGCCGGCGAGTTCTGCGACCATCAGCATGTGGCGCTCGTAGCGGACCTTGAACTCTTCGTGGGTAACGCCTTGTTTGAGAGGCGCTAAGACCATCACGGTGTAGCCCATGGTGTCAAGATTTCTGCCGATTGAAGCTGTCGGTCTGAATGGCGCAGATATTATGATGCGAGATAAATGCCGTTGGCGTAGTTTTGTTGTCTGCAGCGACTGTTATACAGGATATCCAATTCGGAAGCAAGAAGAGATGTTAACGCTCTGGCGGTCAAAGGAAGTAGCTGTCAGCTGAAATGTTCTGGCAAACAGAGGGAACAAGTTTGACGAGGAACCCAGTCAGCATAAATAGGAGCGTGTGTTTCTTCTATGGCCGCTACTCCCAGCTTCTCGAATATTCCTGAAATGTCTGGGACATGCCCGCGTTCGCACTCAGGAGGACAGGTCTGAGGAGTCATTTGCAGTCAGGCAGACGGTGGGCTGAGGAGATCGTCATCTGTGCATGCTTGTCGCGTTATTGGCATGCAAGCCAGACTCTGCCTGGAAGGGTTCGATGCCGCATTCTGGAGACCCATCGCCGTCTTTGCAAAGCGTGGGCAAGATAGTCTGATTTCTTCGCCGCTTTGCCGATGAACGGTCATCTAAACTGCACTATGCTGCAAGAAGGAGTAAATGCCAGTGGTGGGAGCGCTTTGACTCGCGTTAAGTGGAACGCGGGACGTGACTGTTGCCTGCTTATCTTATCTTATCCGCAATCTCGCGTATCTGATCGTTTGCCACTTCCGTTCCCTCCTTCCCTTCCAAGACCCCTACCTTCTTGTCGTGACACCACGACATCTCAAATTGCTGGGTGCAGTCAGTCGTAATCGCGTCAACTCACTCAGCACAAGGCCGATAATCATTTACCATGACGGGACGTCGCAATGGTAACCGCATCCGCGGTCCGCAATCTGCACTGACAGACTTCCTCGCTGTAAGCATTCTATGATGTCCTCTAGTCGCCGGACGATTGTGGCTAATATCTTCAGGCCAACAACATCTCAGCTGCCCAGATCCGTGACGACTACGAACGCCGCAGACGGGAGGCAGACGCCAATGGCGAAGGATCATCCAACGCGGTAGCCGATCCGGCAGCAGTTGACGACGATGCGGACGAGCTTGCGCAACCCGAAACTGAAGCAAATAAGAAGAAGCGCAAGCGTGAGGAAAAAGAAGCGATAGACGCGATCAAGAGCAAGAAGAAGGCGGAGAAGAAGACAAAGAAGGGCAAAGGCAAGCAGAAGAAGAAACCGAAGAAAGGTGGTTCCGACGACGATGACGATTCGGAATACGACGGTGACCTGGGCAACGAGATGTACAAGAAGGCACGACCGGCACCTGGACAATTCGAACACTGCGAGATCTGCAGCAAACGCTTCACGGTCACACCTTACAGCAAGTCGGGCCCTGATGGTGGATTGCTCTGCACGCCGTGCGGTAAAGAGCTGGCCAAGGATGAGAAGGCCGCAAAGAAGCCAGCCAACAAACCAGTTGGTCGCAAACGACGCAAGCTGGAAAGCGATCGTCTGGATGGCTTCGCGGTCGGTGGCGCAAAGACCCTCCAGCAGATTTGCATCGAGACTGTCGCGAAGTACCACGACGACATCGAAGAGCTTGGAGATATGCCTGCGCCGATTGTTGAGCGCCTCAGCGAGATCTTCTCGAAAAAGCGAGTTCTCAAACCAAAAACACTGCCGCTCTTCCTCCGCCCGGATCTTGACGAGGTTATCCTGCACGATGCTGCATACCTCGAGGTTGACGACTACAAGCAGATCTTCGCGGTCGTGCCCAACATTCGGAAGCTTGTTTTAGGCAACACATGTCAGATGAAGGACGAGGCTATGGCGTACATGCTCGAGAAGTGCCACAACCTTCAGCATCTGCAGATGTACGCTGCTAACCTCGTGACCAATGACATGTGGCAGCAGGCCTTCGAGGTAGCGGGCGACAAACTTGAGACGATCAAACTCAAATGGCTCGATGCAGCATTCGAAGACGAGACTGTACAGACCATGGTGTCTCACTGCCCAAACCTCAAGCGCCTCAAATTGGAGCTATGCCGCCGCATTGGCGAAACAGCAATCGAAGCCATTGCAACGATACCACAGCTGGAGCACTTGTCAATGCAGATAGGTCTCGAGGTTTCCGCTGGTAGCCTTGTCAACTTGATCAAGCAGCGCGGCAACAACTTGCGCACGTTGTCACTGAAGAAGTTCCTCGACGCCGATGACACTGTCTTGGACACGATTCACGAGCACTGTCATCGTCTTTCTAAGCTGCGCGTCTCCGAGAACGACACAGCATCCGATGCCGGCTTTGTCAGACTCTTTACTGACTGGAGCAATCCACCACTTTCATTCGTCGACTTCAATACCACGCGCGACATCGACAACAACAACCCCGACGGGCCAGAAGATGCCATCGGGTTTGCCAGCACAGCGTTCAGAGCGATGATGAAGCACTCCGGGTCCAACTTGAAACATCTCGACATCTCTTCTTGTCGTCATATTGAGCTTGGCGCCTTCATCGACGTCTTCAACGGGGCCGAGTCTTATCCTCTGCTCGAGTACATCAATGTCAGCTTCTGCAACAGGGTTGACACCACTGTCATTGCTGGTATCTTCAAAAGCTGCCCTGCTCTGAAGAAGCTGGTCGCTTTCGGGTGCTTCGACGTGGCCGATGTAGTGGTGCCACGCAACATTGCTTTGATTGGTGTGCCGAGAGCGCAGGACGCAATCGAGCAGTTTGGCGTTGGCATCGATGTCGAGGAAGCCTTGGGTCGCATGATTGAGGTAGGAGCTTGAAGAGCTCATTCTTTGCATAATTCTACTTTCTCTCTGTATTTGCTTGTTGCATCGGCGCTTGAAGGAACATGATACCCACACTCGGTTTGATGGATGAGGAACTAGCGGAACTTGGTGATCAACAGACACCTCGATGGACAATTTCGTGTAGTCTATTATATGTTGCTTCCTTCTCATCTACCTTACTTCTACTTATCTCCATTTCTCTGCGACAAGCCTCTTTTGCACTCGTCTGCCATTGTCCTGATGACGTCCACTACACGATCTGTTTGGCCTTCACGTACAAACCTATGCATTGTCAGCTGGCCGTCGTTGTTTCCTCGTCTCTCCGATACATACAAATGATCATGATAGAATCCGCTAACAGGATTAACTCCTATGCTAATCTTCGCCAGTCGCGTCGTAATTGCAGCCATGAACCCAACAGCATCCAGACTGCTATGTACACCCAACGTAACTTTCCTGCACGGGAATATCGCTTCCAATCCCAAAGCCTCCACAGTCGATTTATTTGCGATTAGCGTCCAGCCTTCGCTCTCTCGGAACAGCATCTCGAACGCATGCGCCTGCAACCGGGATAGGAAGGTCGTGTCAAATGGTGGTACGGTGGCAAAGACAAAGTTTCCTGGCTGGAGGAGCGGTTCCATGGATGCGAGGAGATTGCTCAGCGAGGTGCCGCCTGGGGCTGCCATGCTTGCGTGGTGCGACGCGTGCGGTCTGGATGCAGGGGAACGGGGAGCAGGGGAGGGTGTCTGAGGTTGGAGTTGGTGTAACAACATGCATTTGCGACCTGTTTGTACTGCTGGAACAGTTCAGTGGTGTTTTGGTCCCACTTTGCGCCCTACGGTGACATGGCGTTTCGAGGGAGTGATGTTAAAAGAGATATCATGATCACGATCACAATCAAACATGGCTGGAACTATCGACTGCATGATTCGTTCTCTGCCAGCAACACATCACACTGCATCTTTGTACTTCATGTTCGTATGCAGTCATCTTACAATGCCTGCAATAGTGACATTTGCACGGAGACATGCACACAGTAAGTGCGAAATCCTGAGGACAATTGGCAGATTTCATCCAGCGCTCCATCCTGTGATGACATTCATCTAGATTCATCTAGCTAACAATAATCCAATCGACATCCTCACTACTACATTGTTAGCATTTCTATGCAAAGGCGAAGAATGAGTTCCTTGCCATTTAGATCAACTATCTTCCCCTCCTTTGAGACCCCGCCTAAACTCTCCACACTCGACTCCACCCCAGCAGCTCCGTTCACTTCCTCGGTTCCTGCTCGTCAGCATGCGGTCTACGTGTTAGACTATCATATGCCGGCATCATCTGACCAAGTGGTTTGCACGTGTAAAGAGATCGGCATTGCTTGTTGCCTTTCAATGCAGCCAAAAGTATAACTTCTCATCTCTTAACATCTGTTACCTGTTACACGTTTTAACTAATACCTCTACCACTCTCTAACAACATAACAAACTTTCTCACAAACAGCAAGACCGCACAGTATCACCACAATGTCGGATCTACCAGCTACCTACAAGGCATGCGTCTATGACCAGCCCGGCAAGATCTCGACCAAGGTCGTTGATCTCGATATGCCCGAACCTGGAGCTGGCGAGGTCCTCATCAACCTGTGAGTGCGACTCATTGGAATCCACGTTGTCGCCTCGACGCTTACAAGAGTAATCAAAAGCACACACTCCGGAGTCTGTCATTCTGATTTCGGCGTGATGACCAACAGCTGGGCCTCTCTGCCTCACCCCACACAGCCCAACCAAGTCGGCGGCCACGAGGGTGTAGGCAAGATCGTCAAGATGGGTCCCGGCAGTGAGAGCAGCGACTTGAAAGTCGGTGATCGTGTTGGCATTAAGTGGCTTAGCGGTATCTGTGGCAACTGCCCGCCGTGTCTCTCTGGCCATGATGGTACGGCGTTCTGTTATCATTATTAGAACGAGGGCATAATTAACGCATTCATCCGCAGGTCAATGCTTCAACCAGAAGATTAGCGGTTACTATACTCCTGGTACTTTCCAACAATACGTCCTTGGCCCTGGTATGATACATGAAAACCCAGATAGCATTGTTTTTCTTGCGTACTGACGTCCTGTAGCCAACTATGTCACAAAGATCCCAGAAAGCCTCGACAGTGCTGCCGCCGCACCAATGCTGTGCGCAGGTGTCACAGTATACAGCGCCTTGCGCAAGTCGGGTGCGAAGAGCGGAGACTGGGTCGCTCTATTGGGAGCTGGAGGCGGAGTGAGTACCACCGACTCCGCCGAATAATAAGCACGCCACTAACATAACCACTTCAAGCTTGGCCACCTCGCCATCCAAATCGCCGCCCGTGGCATGGGCATGCGCGTCATCGGCATCGACTCCCCAAGCAAGAAAGACTTGATCAACGAATGCGGTGCCGAAGTCTACATAAACCACGAAGAAGGCAACGCCGAAGAAGAAGTCAAGAAAGCCACTGGCGGGCTCGGAGCCCAAGCTGTCCTCGTGCTGACAGCAGCCAACGGCGCTTACGCTTCTGCGATGGGTCTGCTGCGCTACGGCGGTACGCTCGTGGCGGTCGGATTGCCCGAGGGTGAGTTGAAACCTATTGCCACGGCATTCCCGTCAATCATGGTTGCGAAGGCGCAGAGCATTGTTGGTGTTGCGGTTGGTGATCGGAAGGATGCTGTTGAGACGCTGGAGTTTGCTGAAAGGGGTATTGTGAAGACGCACTTCCGATTGGCGAAGATGGATGAGTTGACGAGTGTGTTTGAGGAGATGGCGAGCCAGAAGCTGAAGGGCAGGGTGGTTCTTGATTTGAGTTAGTGTGTAAGCTGGATCTAGACCTAGCGTGGCGAATGTGAATGTATATGATCAGAACAAATGTGACAGCCCGTATGGTTTGAGGGGACAATCAATATGGTAGGGTCATACCAACCGCTCACCCATGGGTGAATGAGAGCATTGCGAGGTAATATGCAACTTTGTGTGAGGAAGAATGACGCGGTCATTTTGATGAGGCTACGAAATAATTCAACAAACTTTCTCCCCAAGCTCGATAACCAAGCAAAGTCCTCGCAATGGCAGCGACTGACAAGAAGTGAAAGAAATTCTCAGAAAGATCAAGCAAGAGATGCTGATCGATCAAGACAAACAAGAATCGAAAAAAGAAAAGTCTTTTTTTGGATATTCCCTAAACCCTTCGTGAAATTCGTAGCTCCGATCCTGAAAAGGAAGGAGGCAGAAAGCCGGTCGCCAAAGTACTAGCTTCGCTGGCCGTGCGATCTGTGGAAAGTGTCGTGTTTATCAATGGCGTCTGGTGGTCGTTCGTCTGGGAGTCGTGTCGCGCTTTCGCTAAGCATCTAGCTCGCTGGAAAACGCGCATCTCCGGTGCTTGTACTTGTTGGTTCGTGATTGTGCCATATGTGTGTTCTCAGGATCCCGCCGAGGTGAGTGAAGGCGTGTAGGGCATTCTATGTTTCAAAACGAGTGTGGTGCTTTACTGCAGGGCCTTGGAGACAATGCCGGTGCCGTACGCAATGTTCTTGACTGCCTGGCCTTCCATGATGGTCTGAAGACCGAGCTGGTGGGGGCAGATGGGCTGGTTGCCCAGGTTGAGGTCGGGGTACTCGCACCTCTCGTCAACGCCAAGGGTGCAGGCAGAGTTGGCGATGTTGAAGAGAGAAAAGTGCTTGCCGACCCAGGAGTCGGTCTCCTTGCAGCTGGTGACGAAGTTCATGGCGTTCGCGGCAGTGAAGGCAAGAGTCTTGTCCTTGGTCAAAAGGAGGTCCTCGCACTCGCTCATGGGGACATCCTCGTAGGTAGCCGAGACCCCGCCACCCATGATAGGGTCCTCCGTAGCGGACTTGCCGGTGACGAGGTAGTTGTAAGCATCGTAGGCAATGTCGTATGCGCCACCGGAAGTGTCAATCTTGAGAAGGTTGACGCTGCGGCCGTTGGCGGAGACGCGAACGCACATCTTGTCGCAGCTAACGGCGCTGGGCCAGTAGGCGACGCGGTCGGTGTTGATCTTGCAACCAAGCACACCAACCGACGACGAGAAAGCATCGTGAGGAGTGATCGAGATGGTCTCGCGCTTGGCGGGAATCGCAAGAGCAGAAGTGCTGACCGCAAGGGCTGCAAAGGTGGCGATTGAGAAGAACATTTTGAAGGAGTGTTGTCCTGAAAACTGATTCGTGGTCTTTGAGAAAGTGTTGGAAGTTCAAGTGAAAGAGTGTGAGGTTGTTAGTAGAGACAGACGGTCGCAGATGCGAAAGTGAGGAAAAGACTGGTGATGATTCTCCTGGAACCTAAAGATACGATATCAAGTGATGGACGATGTTGTTGAATGAACGAAAAGGTCAGGGAACGGGGAGATTATTACCTTAAGTACATGTGCGTAGAACGCCGCAGAGAAATGCACGTGAAATCGCCGAGTCTCTCGCAAACCTGGCGCATTCAACCTACCAGACTAGCACGGCGCAAACCGTGACATCGCGCATGCAGAGTGTGTTGCTCTCGTCGAATGGGCGAACGAGGCGTGGAGTGACATCCGGCCCACAGCTGCGGTGCGGTGCGCAAATGCTTTCCGCATTGTGCGATCACGGTTGCCGTGCATCTAGAATCACAGAAAATGGAGCAAAGACAGCGCTGCACCGATCCACAAGGTAAGGCATGAAGGACCGTGAATGGACAGATGCAGGTACGCGGATCCTAGGGTGCCAGAAATATCATTTTGCAAAGAAAGGTTATTATCTCGCGGGACGGGCCAGAGAACGTGAATGGTCAGGAACAGGATTTGGCGCCGGCAGTACCTGAGCGAAGCCGCGTGGATGCCTCGCATGGCCGTTGAGAGTTGCCAAGAAGCGTTTCGAGACTCCGTCAGTTGGCGCTTTTGCTTCGCTCTCCAGCGCGGAGACCTGGCAAGTGGTTCCCGACGGAAAAGAAGTCCCACAGATCCAGAAAGCCTTACCCGCTCGGTCGACAAGGATGTCATTGCGGCTCCACGCGTCGTGTCTGATCGCTCACGCCCCCGAGCCGCCGAAGGACAAGTTGAGCGTGAGTGGGTTAGAGACGAGCCGTTGGGTTGACACAGGTCGACAGGGAGACAGACTGTCGACGGATGCGGGTCGGTAAGTCTCCCTGCTGAGTCAAGTGTCGTGGCAGTGATTCAGCCTGGGAGTGGTGACGAGAGAGGATTCGAAAAGGCTCTTCGATGACCATCGGCTGCATCTCAACAAGTTTGTCCGCGGGCGCTGCGCTGGATCCACGGTATGCGAGCGGCACAGCAGAACTCTCTCGAGACTGTGAAGATTTCATCTCAATTGCCGCCAACAACAGGCTTCCTGAGTACCAGAGAATGCTATACCCGAGGTCTGCCTAGAGTACTGCGTGATGCTCAACATTTCTTTCGACAGTGAACAGCCACGTGACGATCAACCAGCATAGGCTGCAAAAACGGCATACCGCTGCTGCGGCTGCTTTGACGCACGCAAAGGAGCTCGCGTGCATATAGAAGCTAACCAATCACATTCCTGTGCAATTTATCACGCACCACATGCCCGACCGGCACAGGGATCGAAGTCATGATCCCGTCCAGTAGCTCGTCGTACAATGTCCGGACGGTGATCGGAAGAGCGCACAAGGCCGACCTCAGCGTCGGCTTCATCTCCTTTGGGAAAATCACGCGAGGGTCTGGGTAAAAGGTCACGTGTTTGTCGTCTTCTCAGCTCCCTCTTCCTGCAGCTACCGTCTCGTACGCCATGAACCGCAGCTCAGCTCAGCTCGCGATGTCACGGGGCGTCGGGTCTTTAAAAACTCCTTGGCCCCGAATAGTTTCACATACTGCAGGCGAACGCCGCGTGAGCAAATTGTGCTCTTATACATAAGGCGCTGTGCATATCCATACCATCTCGACGTGCTCCATCCTCCAAGCAAAGTGCCAATACCGCAGCCTACACCGACACCCGATCAGTACTTCTGGCTAATATCACACTTATCACGTACTACAAACCATTCTATTTACTCCACTCTTCTAGCTACCAGCATGGCGGCCATATTTGCGAGACGATCTGTCCTCAAGACTGCTGCGGCGACAGCTGTGGTCGGTACAGCATTCTACATGTCTCGTCCAGCGCCTCTGCAGCTTGACTCAACATACAGAGAGCCTTCCAAGACTCTTTCGTTCCCTCGTTCTATGATCTTTTCCCAGAGCCTGAAAGTCAAGGCCGTGGAGCAAGTCAATCACGACACAAAGCGCATCACCTTTGAGCTTCCCGGCGGCGAGCGTGAGATCAGCGGTGTGCCAGCTTCATGTATGTGGGAGAAGCAACTGTATCGGTAAGCGTTTTGGGCGCGATGAGCTGACAGTATTTCAGCTGCGATCCTCACCCAACACACTGCGCCTGGTGACTGGCTTCCAACTCTGCGTCCATATACCCCAATTTCAGAACCCACTAGACGAGGCACTCTCGATCTCATGGTGAAGCATTACCCTTCTGGTCGCGCCTCAACCCACATGCACAATCTGCAGCCCGGCGATTCTCTCACTGTCCGCGGGCCCATCCCCGGTTACGGCTACAGGTCAAGTCCTGCAGAACCGCGCTCTGTTATCTTGGTAGCAGGCGGGGCAGGTATAACTCCGATCTTTTCACTCGCCCGCGAGATCCTCACAAACGACGCCAAAGACCAAACATCGATTCAACTACTCTGGGGAGTCAACGGCTCTCGCGACATCGTACTACGTCGTGAGCTTGAAGAACTAGAAGCACAGTACCCGCAGCGACTGCGTGTAACATATGCGGTGTCAGGGTCTGGGCCTGTAGAGAGCGACAAAGAGAAGTACCGGAATGGATACGTGGATCGTGCGCTCTTAAAAGAGGCGATCGCAAAATGCGGCTCTAACTTTGGCGACCAGAAGGGTACAAAGGTATTCTTGTGCGGTCCTCCCAAGATGGAGGAGGCAGTTGCAGGCAAGGCCGGTTTGTTGGCTGAGTTGGGCCTGAGTAAGAAGGAGATTCACCGATTCTAAGATGACATTGTTCGTTTGACGGCGATTTTGCGCGGAGTTTCGAATTTTACGCACGGCCAGGTCATCTCCCATCGCGCCATGGCCTGCAGCATGAAACCTAATAGATGATGTTGGCTCTACGATCATGCTCCGTTCGCCAGATTTTGCGTACGGTACTTGGGGGTCTCGGTGGTATTGCGCAGCTGCTCTCAATGACCTTGATGGCCAATCAAATTAGATGAATGCTATCAGATCCAATTACAACTCTCCTGCTATGCGCGTATCAATGAGTCTTGGTACTGTCTTTCATGTAATACATGTACAGAAGCATATCTTAGGGTTTGGGGTAAGGTAAACATCAGACCGGCCCCGCAGCCAACGACATCACCCACGGCTAAACCACACTCGTTATCTTCTAGACACACGTACGTGGGCACACACATGTACAACCATCATGCCAGATCTCAACAGCTTGCCCGAAGAACTACAGCTGCTTATTCTCGAATTTCTTGATTCACCGCCGCCATCCACCGGCAGGCTGCGTCATGAGCCGTGTCTTGAGTTCACAGATAGCGCAGATCGGACTCTGAAGTGTATCTCGCTAGTGTCAAAACGATGGCGGCGGCTGGTCTTGCCCACGCTGTTCAAGTATGCTCGATTTCGTCTTGACAAACCGTCTAGGACTGAATGGAATGCTTGCCCAGTCTGCAACGGAACTGTTGTCGCCACTGGCGGGACTGCCACAGCCGGGCCAAACGGGCCGGGTGATGTTGATCAGTATCATGTGGAAATGGTTGCTGCAGCACTCTCACAGCGCGATATCAGTTTAGCATCTGGTAAATCGCATACTGAGATTTCGACAGAGAACGGAGATGCACCCGCTGTCCAGCCTCCAAGTACATTTACCTGGATCCAACGTTTCTATCACAACATGCTTGATTTTCTGATGTTTCTGGAAGAGAACGAAATCGCCAATGTTGTCGAAAACTTCGTACTTTACACCGATCAAATGCTCGAGGCCAAGCTGCATCGGTTCCCTCACGAAGCCGCCGACAAAGACTGGCGGTTCCCAGCAAGTGCAGCTTTCTGGGCCCATCTTCTCTCTGTGATTGATCCCTCCACCATCACAATTCTGGCTCCTCCGTTGGATCTCGCTTGCCTCACGAATTGTGCCGTTGATACTTTTGGTGACTGGGCGTTCGGCGAAATGGATTACCACATCCTCACGCTCCGCCAGGCCAAGACGGGCCATGCGAGCACCGAAACTCCTACATACGCTTCATTACGCTCAATTCCAACTTCATATCCGTCGATCGCGACCTCGAGCATCCTCAATTTGCGCCCTTGGACTCATCTTGGCTTGAACGAAGGTCCTTTCCTCAAAGCTTATGGTACCTACGAGTTTTTTGAGCGCGGCCCTCCATCACTAGTCTACTCTATCAAAAATAGCATCGTTCGCAGACCCAGACAAGTACAAACTGGTAATCAGGGTCACGACAGCGATACGTTCGTTGTTCAACCGCTGTGGAACCTAACAAGCCTTGACTACACCGCCATCTTTCCTTTCTCCAATCACGCCGACTTCTCGTCGATCTTGCATCAGCTCACACACATCTCGCTCCAACTCGCCCCAGGCGTAGAGTCCAACATCCTTAACGACCGCATTCGTCTCGGCAAAGCAGATCTCTCTGACTGTTGGACAGAGCTGTTGACGACCTATGCGCAAGTGGTCGAGCCGTTGGCTTCGGTGCGACGCCCTACAACTGCCAATGCCGACATGTACGGCGGGGACTTCACATGGGATACGAACTGGCACGACGTTGCTGTGCGAAGACTGGTAGCGATGGATTTCAGAATCAAAGCCATGCATGCCGATCTGGACGAGCTGTTTACCCCGATGTGTTTGCCGATCTGGGTCGAGACGCCGGCTGGTGTGTTCACGAGGATGCATCAGGAGAGCGAGGGTCTGTGAATGCAGCTGTGGTACTTGAAGCGAAATGTTGTGCCCAGAGTACATGGGGGTTTCTTGCAGTTTCTGTGCGGGATCCGCGTCAATTGAGGTAATGCCCAACCAGTGAGTTGAGTACACGTGTGCATCACAACTATTGTGCGCATCCGTGGTGCTGAAAAGTGTGAGGAATATGTATGTCGGTTGGATATCGTCCAAGCATGTCCAGGGAGAACATATGTACCGTCGTCGTGACTGCTACCTGTGCGGTTGACATGGCGGCTAATTGGAGAGATCTGTTTACTTCTACATATCCGCGAGCGCATCACGAGCACGGGGTCGTTCTCGAAATGGCCATGAATTGGGTCCAATGATGTCTCGCTGTGCTGGTTCCAAGTGCAGAGGCAAAGTTGAAGAACAACTCTGGAATGTTCTATCCTCACCTTGTGCTAGGGCTCGGGGCTTGGCGTGAAGGTTCCATATATCGTACTGTTTGCTTCAAAGTCGCGGTGTGCAAACATACATATAGCACAATGATTTTCTTCGTGAAATCTGACCACCTGTAATGAGATGGCGCTCGGATTTCGGATGCCTCAGTGGCTGAACTATGACAGCTGCCATGCGCGGTGCTCGCTCAGGCGCATACAAGCAGATCTGTTACCAGGCTAGGGAATCCACATGTGACCTGACACAGCACCATCATCACTGTCCGGCTAACGCTGCCACTATGCGAAAGTCCCACAAGCGGACAATCGGCTTAACGTTGTGTCTAGGATGGTCGCTTGCGCGATCGCTGTACATTCTTCGCGAAAACCTACCTTGTGGCTCTCAGGACACCATAAAGAAAGCCGCACCCTACCTACATTGTGTTGCCCACCAATCACACGCGTGGCTGCCGCGAGGCGAGAGTACCCTGCATCTCTCGTGATTGCGCCAGACGAACTCTCCACCTTTCCTCATGGACCCTTAGGACCCCATTGGAATACACATCCACCGTACCATGACTACATCCTGTCTTGGATAATGCTGGTAGAGATGCACACGGTGCGCCTTTCGTTACCACCCAGCCTCCGGAACCTTCAAAGTGGCGTCTCGCTTACGTTAGGCTAGCCTCGCACCGGGCTGTTCCCACTGACGCTCTTGCTTCTCTATGCTCCAAGAGATACACGTCACTTTGTCCAGAACGCCAAAAGGGGAAGGTATCACACGTATGTACTGCATGTGTTGTAACGCAGGTCTACCTCCATCTTCTACTTAATGGATGCACAATCCACTCCGTCCTAGCTGCCCAATGACGATGCAGAAGCAGTGGACTGATATGCTCGTGGCTATGGAGATTGAAAGGTAGAATCTTGTTCGAGTGGCAATCATGCCACACACTGTCAGTGTGACCATTTGTTCGGCCATGCCCAAAGACCGTATGATTGCATGGAAGGCTTCGATTAGATATCAGGTAGAGTGAGAGTCACAGCTTCAGCCCACGGTTCCAACCAGGAGGGGCATCCCTCAGCTCTCCGGCGAAGGTAATCGGAATGCACGATATTCATGTAAGTTTGCCGTTGCATACGCCATGCAAAGCCACATATGCATATTCATGCGGCAGCATTGAGGTTCAGATGTTGCACGACTTCTGGTTTCAATGTCTTCACTACTGGTCGTCCGTGATTCGTTCGAGCTTGCCCGCGCGCCTCACCATGGCGGTCGTCAGCCTCGCACTGTACATGATTGGTGCACACCCTATCCATGGATTCTAGGCCATCAAAAGCTGAAGGCCCCTGGATGCTGGTCAAGTGGTGAGAGCATGCATGCCATGCAAAAGCACAAAAAGCCGCGAACGGATCAGCTGAAGGTGGTGAAGGTTTATAGAAGAGGCGCATGACCCCGTTGCATGGCTAAAATATTTGGCAGTTTCGTATACACGCACACATACTTTAAGCCCACAGCTTGATCATGGAACAAGATTCCGACAGCCCGTCCCAACGTGTTGCGCGAAAAGGACACATGACAAGCACAGCCTGCCTGCTGTGTCGTAAGCAGAAGGTCAAGGTAATTTCGCCATTATCACGCTATCCAGAAGTCTCGGTATATGCTGATATTGGCTTTGAAGTGCTTTGGCGAGAGACCGACATGCAGTAGATGCGTCCGCAGAGACGAAATCTGCGTTTACGATGCCGCAGAAGGCATTAGCAGACAACAAGACCTAAGATCGAGACTGCAATCTGTTGAAGCCGAACTCGGACAAACGAAGCATTTCATTCACAGTTTGCAACACAGCTCGAACAGGGATGCAGCGACGCTCCTGAAACGTCTCCGTTTGGGAGAGGGTGTTGCAAGACTAGCCAATACTGCAACAAGACGCCCTGTTCCTAGAAGTGTATCAACCTATAATTCTGACCTTCGAAGTCGGGTACCTCCGCTGTATCACACGAACGTCTATGGTTTACCCACACAACCTTCGGCTGTTGAGTCGCAGCAAGCGCAAGCAACACCACAAACCTATGCACCAACTTACGGTCCTCCCACTCAAACTTGGCAAGATGAGAACTTGCTGCCTTTCACTATCCACTCGAATGGATCGTTCGTTACCGAGCATGTCTCTCAGCTTTACATAAGCCATTCACCGACCACATCAATGCGACCAACACCGGGATACGACTGTTGCTTCGGAACGGATCAGAATGCGCGGATCACGCCGTGGAGCGAACTATCTTAGTCGCTGAACGAAATGATCAAGATGTGGTGACCGCTGTCGAGGGCAATATTGTGTAGCGAGCGTGGCAGGGCATTTTATCGTCAAACAAGCAGAGATGGAAGAAGTGAAGAGACACTGCACTCAAGCCTAGTCATAATCTGTATTGATGATCAAACGCTAGACAATACTCAATGATCTTGCAATCTCCAGCGGATCACCTCCTGCGCGGATCCGTCGAATGGTGTCATCCACCTCAACGCTAGATCTGGTGCGGATGTGAACAACTAGCTTGTGCAGAAGCTCAAGTTCATGCTGAAGGTTTCCATTCTTCCGCTGCATCGAAGCGAAGCGCGAGGTGTTCGGCTCAACGTCGTATCTGCATAATGTACCATTCTTTGTACAGCGCGCACACGAAGGTCGATTGCCATCGCACTGTTCACCTGTTAGAACGAAAAGTCCACGTATATCCCTCAAGACTGCCTGGCAGACCTTGGTTTTCTTTTTATGGCATGCAACACAAGCCGCTTGGACTTGCATTCTTTTCAACGGCGACTCTGTTGCGACGGAAGACGCACGAAATCGCGGGTCTATGTTGTACGTTCGAGTTTCGAACCCAGGAGCCGATGGCTTTGGCAACAAGGTTATCGGTAGAGGTCTTGACATCGTTCAGCTTTACTGTCGGGGTGTTTTTGGCAATGTTTCCGACATCGAGGCCAACTCGTCAATCATGTGGTTTGGCAAGAGCTTAGACAGTCTCGCTTGAACGGTATGTGCTGCTCTGTCCAGGGGTTGCTCAGTGCTTCATGCAACTCGTTTGCAGGTTGTGACTGCAGAAAAAGCATGGTGGCCAATTTTGTAGCGTCTTACGTGCATATGTGAGGCGATCAGTAGTCGCGACCAATCGATTTGCACGCAAAACTACGACAACTATACAACGCATACCCGAAGACCTTCTTGACTCCTGCGCTGTACATAAGGTCAGCTTGCGCGACGAATAGAAAGCGAAAGCGCCATGCATATGGGGTGCATATGGTGTTTCGTTGCACGACGTCTGGTCCCACCACTCCCGGTATGCGGAACGCAAAACTCCACCGTGCTTCCTGGCTTCGCCCATGCTCTTGACAAGGGAACGAAGTCGCGTCAGCAAAACGAAGCTCCATGTATTCCTGGGACATTGGTGGGCCGACTTTCAGGCTTGCAGATGTTCATGAGACTTGTGATCTGGACTTGAGATCGGCGCAATCTACTTACGTACGAATCACTATGATCTACGCTACCGGAGCACACGTCCTCCTCAGCCTTCCAACATCTAAGCGCATTGCATATGCTGCATCCGCACAGTCACATACTGGTGCCCAAACACTTCCATGAATGCCTGGGAATTGTAAGAATTGGTGATCCTCCTAGGTGGTGTATCAACGGAGCAGTGCACCCGAGTTCCCGGCACTGCCAAATGAATAACACTCAATTGATCAAACGATTCTGATTCACCGCCAGCCGGAATATTTTTCTTCCCTCCAAAGCCGGCCTGATAGCTTCCGGGATCGGCAAATACCGCACCGATCGGCTCGCATCCGTATACCAGTGCATGTTTGTCGTGGCCAGGACAAGGACCGAGTACGGTCGTAAGATGTACGATGCCGTATTGTCGATGCTGAGCAACATGGGCCATACGTCTGGTCCTCGTAGTTGTGAGTGCTGGCTGCACGTGCGGCAAGTAACGGACGTATCGGAAAACAATTTTCGTCCAGTAAGCGACAAGGACGGTCTGGTGTATGGCGGTTGCTTGGAGATTGCGGCGGCACGCGAGTGGCAGACAGGCTCGAGGTGCAAGTAAGTGAGCGTGCCTAATATCTATACAACCGTTCAAGGAACCGTCGCCGAAGGCGTAGCTGTAGATCACGTTGCGGAGTCCTTACGGCAGGCGGACCAGGTGATAGTTGACCTGCGGATCCATGATAGCACCACTGTGCCCGGGTGACAACTCGGTATCCTTCATGTCGAATTTTGAGATGTGTCGACGGGGAAGCTAGTGTTTGGGTTTGTCGTGGTGATGGCTCGACGTCGGTTTGTGCTCACTGTCGCGTATGCCTTTCTGTAGGTTACAACAAAGTTGCGGCCACTCCAATGGATCAACTGCATGCAGAACGCTTTGTTCGAGAAGGCGGGACTTGATAGTGCAGACGATTGAATCTCATCAGTGACCCGAGTTTCTCCCGGCAGGAATCGGGTAAAGTCGTCTAATATGCCCTTTCGCAGCCGTCTGAAGGTCAAATTCGAGAGACTATTTGATAATACGCCGGGGAGACCTTAGATGTCTGGAGCTCCCAAGAACCCAATGCAAGTCGTTTCCACAGTCGTCATGGTTTGGACAGTTCTGGTCTCTCGTGCGCAAGAAATGCTGAGTCGAAGATGACAGAGCATGAAGCTTCAGGCTTTCAAGCATGGAACATTGTAGACATTGAGCAGCTGCCTTCTTCGCCCGTCAATGCAGGTACATGAGAAGCCTGTTAACTTGGCATCTGCTGGCTAAACTGGCAAATGCCGCCGTCTCCACGCAGCGTCACAGCCCACGGCTACATTGAGACAACACATGTATGACCCGGTACAATCCAATCCTCTTCCCCACCAAAGAATGAGTGTTATTTTTACTAAACATATGATAAGCCAAAATCCAACCATGCATACTGTCGCTTTTCGAAATCAGACGCCACTTGCGTCGAGCATACTCAAATCTGCAGACGATGATGATTTCCCGAATTCGATCGAGTTATCGGTCCTGCAGTTTGTCGATGATCTGTTGCGTCGATGGCCAAGCGGACAAGTTCTCTGTCAGCCGGTCGACGTAGAAAGTGTTCTCTCTCCAGTACGATGTTCGTGCCACTTCGTAGATGCCTTTCGTTTCGGCGAATTTGCGTCGGCAAGTGGTGAGAAGACTACTCCATGACCATTCCATTGTTGCAGTGTATATATCTTTACGAGTTATTCTTCCCGAAGTGAACACGTACTCGTATGTCTGGATTCACAGCTCTGGGGGCAGCTTTGCAAGAAGCGGACATTCGGCCGTAACCATCTCCATATCACTGTTGAGAAGGGGCATAGCACTGGTACAAGGGTAGTTTTAGATATCGATAAATACACTGACAAGTACGCAGGAGCAGGCAGTAAGAAATTGAGAGTGCAAAATGCAAAGAAGTGCAGGTGGGTGCTGTAAGCGAATTTCACAATTGTCCCTGCGTCATAGCCCCAGTGAGCAAGTAGATCCATAGACATAAGCAGTCATCTTGTACATCGTGAGAAGCCTCCAGTAGGTCATTCTCCTGTGCATATATAAAGTATCTCCAATCATCGAAATGCATTAGTAGCAGGTGCTTCTGGGCGCATCTAGTCGTCCTGAAGCGGTATGAATGAACCAGCGGTAGAAAAATAATACATCGACACCTGAAATCTTTTATGGCCGCGTCCATACTTCCGACCGTAAGCTGATCCTGATGTTGCGATCACAGCATGTTGATGTAGAAAACGAATATCCAAATGGACGAGTGAGATGAGCAAGTCGATGGAGAAAGATCTGACCATTCCTGTTCCGGTTTAGTGGGAACTCAAATCGTCATACCGTCAGGCGAAATTGAACAAATTCGATGTCTGAATCGATCTCCGTTCCGGCAACGAACATAAATCGGCAAACAATACATCAATCATGTCTTTCAGCTTCGGATTTTCAGGAGACGATGTAGGAGACGACAACGAGGTCG
Organism: Melanodothis sp. VS III C KN 2; assembly: GCA_019775565.1. Classification (NCBI taxonomy): domain Eukaryota; kingdom Fungi; phylum Ascomycota; class Dothideomycetes; order Cladosporiales; family Cladosporiaceae; genus Melanodothis; species Melanodothis sp. VS III C KN 2. The sequence goes on along the minus strand of JACWFM010000037.1, from coordinate 928,819 downwards.
TTGGACAGACCGATAGTGCTCCGGCTCAGGCTGAAGCTCATTCACAATTCGTTGGCCTTCCGGCCGAGGAACACTCTCTCGATGCTTTGGTAGGTCTACATTATTGAATACGGCTTCAAGATCCAACTTATACAACAGAGCTCATCTGTGACGGTTCAAACTTCTCCATTGCAAGGAACTGATCTGTAGCTTCGCGAATGAGCTCGATCCCTACACAAATTGCCACTACGCCGAAGCACCCAAGCCTCCAACTTAGACATGCCTAAGAAAGAGGCACATATCCTGATTTCCACAAGAGTCTTAATACAAGGCTACCTGATATCATACATGGCTAACTAACACCGTACAGCTCGCCACTTTACCCGACCACCTCTGCTACAGCACCATTCAGATCGAGTCGCCTACAGGCAAAACGATCAACCTGCCGCGACGAGACCTGTCCGACATCCGCGTGCAATTAATGGCAGAAGACGAAGCTGCAAACGACGAAACCCTTAACGACATCGAAGACTCCGACATCCGTACAGGCGTTTATGAAGGTGGCTTCAAGACCTGGGAGTGCTCTGTTGACCTAGCCAGCATCCTGCTCGATCGTGGGCCTCGCAAGGACATCGACGAGCTGTTCAAATGTGACCAGATTGTCGAGGTTTGTCTCGGAATCTTCTCAAACGCTATCTCGTTCGATATACTAATAATCATATCCCAGCTCGGCTGCGGCACTGCCCTCCCCACCCTTACTCTCTTCAACCACTGCCTCACCAACTCAATCCCCCAATCCTTCACCCTCCAAGACTACAACTCCTCAGTCCTCCGCCTCGCAACCCTGCCCAACCTCTTCCTAACCTGGGCAACCACCACCTCCCCACCCTTAATACCTCCTCCCGCCGAAACCTCCCAAACCAGCGGCGACATCGAGCTCACGCCTGAAATCATCTCAGCCTTCCGCACCGCTCTTGCGCAAAATCAAATCCACCTCAAGTTCATCTCCGGCTCCTGGTCGGCTGAGCTGGCAGCTCTCATCCCCTCCTCGGCACCGGATATGGGCACGCTGGTTCTCGGCGCCGAGACGATCTACTCACCTGCTGCCACAGACGCTTTTGTTGAGATTTTGATGATTTTGCTTCGACGGGTGAAGATGGCTAAGTCAATGGTCGCCGCGAAGAAGTTCTACTTCGGCGTGGGCGGCAGTGTGGATGGGTTGAAAGAGGCTTGTGCCACGAAGGGAGCTGTGGCGTACGAGATTGAGAATCACGGCGTGCCTGGGTTGGAGGCCGGTGTTGGGAGGAGTTTGATCGAGGTGCAGATGTATTGAATGGTGCATGCTGGGAGTGATGGTCATAGACGTCCTGAATCTGTAGATAGGAGAAAGTCAGAGATTCTGCAAATGCCGAATGCAATTTCGCGTGTAATTGAGGGCTGTCTTTTCGCCACTGCGGGTATCTAATGAAAAATGAAGGTACGAGCACAAGAAGTCGTACTGTCCGCCGTACATGGATGTTCGTTGCGTCGTTAGAAAAGGGCACGTGAAGCAGAACAATGCAGAAAGCAATCGCCGTCCCACGCTCAATAGCCTGACCCGACAGAGTCTCACAACTCTTTTCCCGGAAGCCTCATCGTCTCTCCCGTCCTACCAGTAATGCTGGCAAGTCTCTCTTGCTCCAACTTTCGGCTCGAATCGCGCTGCTGCTCCAATCTCTCAATGCCAAGGTTGATGTTCTGGATGTGCATCTCGAGTGGTAAACTTTCTCCCACAGTCTCTGGCATGGCGACACGCTCACGGAGATCCTCGAGATTATCACGGATAGCCATCAGCTTGATCACCGCACCAGTGACGTGGGCCCAAGCCATACGTCTGTAGGAGCCAACGTCATTCAAGAGCGACAGCTGCTTTTCCATCTTAGCGACTGAATTGCGGTGACCTCCTAGCTTCGTCCACATCAACGACAGGAGTTCGTCTTTGCCGTTTTCGACACTGATGCCGTCCCTGGCAGCGATAGAGGCGATGATATCGAGACGTCCGTCCAGATTGTCCAGGATGTCAAGAAGACCTTGCGCCTGGGTGATGAGAGAGAGGATTTGTTCTTCGACAGCCCCAGTGTGACGGAGGTACTGGTCGAGGAGCACGTTGCGGGTTAGAGCCACAGGCTGGAATGGCGCGAAGACATTGAGATTGTTCGAGATCCACTTGTTGAGGGTTCCGCGATTGGCATCCTGCGATGCGACACCGTCGATGACCTGAAGCGTCCAGCGGTTGGTTGACAGAATGTGGTCGACTGCGCGACCAATGCGAGAGTTGAAGCGGCTGAGATCGTGGCTGGCCTGGCGCGCGGTCTCGATGAAGCCGTCGAACTCGAAGACAAGCTCTTGACGAGATGGAAGATAGGAGTGCTCCACAACGTGCTTCAGGTCGCGAATGCTAGCCTCGCTCGACTTCATCTCCAGGGGCAAGAACGCTCCGGTAGCAGAAGCAGCGAGGACATCTTCGAAGGAAGACTGTGTTTCGACAAGCTTATCAAATTCTGCTGGTCCCGAGAGCTCGTGTGTGGTGCCGGTCGGGCAGAACGGCAGGTTCAGGAACGAGCTCCCTGGAATGCGACACAATGGCGACAAGGCGTTGCTGACAGTATGGTTGACGAAGTTGCCGGCAAGCATGAAAGCACCCACCACGAGCCAGATTGCGAGCACGCTCTTGGTGAAAGGGTTCGTCGCAGCGATGTGGAGGATATCCAAGGCATACCACAGAGTCGGCACGACTACCTTCTGCCAGACAACGATCGGCCAGTTGAGGTCACTAGTGTTGTCTATCTCGTCGTCGAACTCGTCCTCGGTCTGTCCAGGCGCCGGACCTTGCGCTCTGCGCATGAAAGAGCCAGCGTCGCTAGTGAGTGAGCGCTGGTTGAGTCTTGAGTGTGGTGTCTTCGCGCGTGAGATCGACGCTCTCTTTTGAGCTCCGTCTGGTGATGAAGGCATGACAAGCTCCGAGTCGCCCGATCTCGTCGTGCGTTTGCGAGGCTTGATCTCGTTGTTCAGTGTGCCGCTGTTGCGCAAGGCGTTGCGGGCGGCTTCCGGCGACACGTCTTCTTCTTCGTCGTCGATCTGGGCTTGCGACCTTAACGCCCTTTGTCGCTCTGAAGCGTATGATTCGCCTAGCTCTTCACGTTCGTCACCAGGCCCGAAGATGTCGGATTCGAAGTCTTGCTTGCCAACATCGTCCCACGATTCCGTGAGGCCAGGGCGAGAGCGTCTTGATCGAGGCATGGTTGGAGCTAATGTGTTGGGGAGGAGAAGAGCTGGAGGCGGACTGCAAGGTGTTCCTTCTAGGGTGCACAGGAATGTGCCAGGGTGGGCGTGGTGTTTGCCTGGTGAGATAGCTTCAGAGACCCGCAGCAGTGTTTTACCGGGGATGCATATGTTTCTCGCTGAGAAGATGAAAGCAAGACCGGTCTGGCGAGGCTCTCCTCAACAACAAGCAAGCAAGCAAGCAAGCAGGCAGGCAGGCAAGCAGTGACCTGCTGCATGAGGCGCCCGGCACATCCATGTCCGTTGCGTGCCAGTCGCTTCAAAAAGTGGCATATGCCCGATGACGTAGCCGCGGGCGTGTCGCGCGGTCTTGCCTCGTGCGATAAGGGTAAGGGTAAGGGTATCTCTTGCCTCAAGGATTAGCACTTCTTCCTTCACTTACATCCTTGCGCGCAAACTGCAACTCCAAATCCAACTAGATGTGTGTTACACATCGATCTACTGCACCACAGTCGGCTCGATGTATGCCCGAGCTATGTCCAGCCAAGTGATACTCTAGGGGTACAGTAGCGCACACAGACTGGCAGGTCTTCCAACAAGCTAATGCAACGTTTCTCGCTACATGCACAATCCATGTCGGGTCAACAACACGTGAAAGCTCAGATGTCGTATCCCTGCAATCTAATCGCTGTTAGGCGCGCGTATCCTGCAAACACTACATCAGACAGCTGGCAGGTGCTCTAACGAGCGAATGCAACGCATGCAACCTTGAAGAACTGCCATATGAGGACTCCCCAGACCCATGCGAGGCCCCGCATCCCCTCTCTGCAATAAATACATCGTTTCCTCGCGGTGAGATTCGATCCGTTTGTGATAGTGTAGTGATCTCTTTGCGGACCCTCTATCGTTGCCGACATGTCTTCCTCCAAGCTCCTCTCCGTGCTTCTTGAGCCACTCAAAAGCTTGAACATAACACAAGCATTGGCCAGCCTTGTGGGTCTGGTGAGATCTTTCACCCAAACTCCAAGCTCTTCTCTTTCCTCATAGCTAACCACTGACCATTCGCGCAGTTCGTGATCTATCAGTTTCTCACCATAGTTCACTGCCTCTACTTCCACCCGCTCGCTGCCTACCCTGGACCTTTTCTTGCACGCTCCACACGGCTGTGGTATGTCTACTACTTGGTCAAGGGCAAATTGCCATTTGCTGTTAAGGAAGCCCACGACAGATATGGACCTACAGTACGCGTGGCGCCAGATGAACTATCTTTCATCGGCGAAGACGCTTTCAAGGCCATATATGGTTACAAGCATGGCACAGGTGGGGAAATGCCGAAGGACCCCCAGATGTACGGAAACACAACAGCAGGAAACCTCAGTATATTTTCAGCTCCCTCACAACGTCACGGTCAGTTGAGAAGACTCTTATCTCATGGATTTTCCGAGAAGGCGCTTCGTTTCCAGGAGCCCATCATTCAGCACTACCTGGATCTGTTCATTCGGCGTCTTCGAGATCTGGCAGCGAAAGGCCAAGAGGTTGACATTGTCACCTGGTACAGTGTAAGCAATCTTGCCGCTGTGCTGTGGCATGATGGCTGACATTATGGCTACTTGCGTACAGTTTTTCGCCTTCGACGTGATCGGTGATCTGGCGTTTGCAGAACCCTTTGGCTGTCTTGAACAGTCCAAGTACCATCCTTGGATTGACTTCGTCTTCGAGGCTATAATCATGCAGACAATGATGCGAACATTGGATTATTACCCCTTCCTCAAGAGATTTTCGAAGATGATGATGTCACCAGCAGCTCAGAATGGCTTCAAAAACCACGTCGCGTTCATAAAGGAGAAATCACTCCATCGGCTGAACTTAGCGGAGGATCGCAACGATCTGATGGGCAAGATGGCTGCTAAGGACAGTGGTCTATCAAGCGAGGAATTCATCGCTAGTGCAGACACCGTGCTGCTTGGCGGCAGCGAGACTTCGTCTACACTACTGTCGGGTCTCACATACTACCTCTTGAAGAATCCTCGTGTGCTGCATAAACTTGTCAACGAGATCCGTGGCAAGTTTCAGCGCGAGGAGGACATCGACTTCACTGGGGTCAACTCGCTGGACTATATGCTTGCCTGCATTGACGAAGCCTTCCGTCTCTACCCTCCTGTCCCTGGCGCCCTTTTGCGTAAAACGCGTGAGGATGACGTGATCTGCGGGCAATACGTCCCGCCTAACGTACGTATCATAGCTCTGCCGTTGTAGCCGTGTCGTCTTGACTGATTTTCCGACCTTGAACCCAGACCGTCGTGGGAATCTACCACTGGGCCATGTTCCGCAACCCCGACTACTTCGCCGACGTGGACGAATTTATCCCCGAACGCTGGATCGGAACCGAAGGACGTTTCGCCAACGACAAGCGCGGCGTTGTACAGCCGTTCAGCTTTGGTCCACGGAACTGCATTGGTCGCAAGTGAGTGCTTGACCGTGTTGTCGCTTCGCCCTACATATGTAGTCGCTAACATAGAACGACAGCCTGGCTTACTTTGAGATGCGCTTGACCATGGCGCGTCTTTTGTTCAATTTTGACATTGAGCCCACGCCAGCTATTGAAGGTTGGACGGACCAGGACATCTACTTGATCTGGAAGAAGAAGCCGCTGATCGTAAAGTTGATTCCGAGAAAAGTCGAGTCTACCCCTGGTGTTGTCAAGTTGGCAGAGACCGTGGCTTGAGTATTGCTCTCGAGGTCGATGGTGGTCATGTGAAAGAACGGGAATGCTCTGACATTGGTCTTTCTGGTTTCCGCAAAACGTGAACTTTGGCAGCGCATAGGTCTGATGGCGGGAGTAAGATACATATGAGGGCAGTATTCGAACGATCGCATACTATCCAACCAACCAGCCCATTGTTGCCATTCGCGCGCGGAAGCTTTATAGTTATGTACGAGGCGCCGAATAATGAGCTTGTAGAGTGAGGTTTATAAATGATTATCTCTTATGACTCCGCCGCGTTCGGTACTCTGGCTTCTCTTTGAAGTCCTGCCCCAAGTGATACCAGCCTTTAAACGAACCGGCAGATCGGACGATTTTCAGTTCTAGGGGAAGAATGTATACAGTTGACACCAATCTTGTGTGCACGGTGGATGTGGACATGTGCCTGACGTCTGCAGTTGACTGAAGTCCTCGTACTGTGAGCGACTAGTCTGCACCTTTCCTCACTTCGCGTGTCACAGCTATGTGACTCCCTGAATGCTGTAAGCTCGCTTCTTCCCCTCATGGCCGCAATTGCATACATGTTGACATCCTGCTATAGTCTATCACAGAGCACATATCGCTTCTCGAGGCGCTTGGTGCAAAGGAGAGCGTTCTCGACAGACATCCAGATGGAAAGATTCCCCACATTTTGAGGAATGACGAGAGCGCTTTAAACAAAATGATCCTTCAGATCGGCGCTCTGGTACCCGCTTGCAAATAGGCAGCGTTAACGGACTCAGAGACATTGGCGGATAACCTCACAAGAATAAAGTCTGCGTATGATGAATAGTGTACGTGCGGCACGAACAGGGCGTAGGTAGTTGGCTTTGGCAGGAGGATGATAGAGAAATGTATGTATTTCATCACGACGAATCAAATGCCGATGCCAAGGATTGAGCTATGACGACTCGCGACTTCCAGCTTCCAGCGCGCAATCAAATATATCACCTGCTGTAAACATTGACCAGACTTCATCTCCTTCATCCATCAACGCCTCTCAACAGGCCCAGCATGGCATCCACTCCAATGACAGCGAAACGTCGCAGACTCAACAATGCCACGAACACGCTCAGTAAACCTTTCGTCTCGCCACTCAAGACTGCCGACGCTCTCAAAACGCCTTCTAAGAGCAGGCGCAGTGATGTGATCGCAACCAGCAATCCTCCTTACGTTCCAAGTACCCTCGCGCATACTATCAATGCCGCCGTCCCTGTTTCACTACCCAAACCTCAGTCGACGAGACTAGCCATTACTCCAGTGCGCTCGAACCCTGTCCGCAAACACGCATACTCGACACCGTTCGTGAAGCGCTTAGATCCAGCCGAGCAGGCAGTGCAAAAGGAGATAACATCGCTGGAGCTTCAGATCAAAGCTGTGCGCAACGATATAGACGCGTTGAATCAGGCCGCGAAATACACGAGTGACACCGACAACAATCTCGAAGAGCTGGCGGTGAAATGGAAGCTGGCATCGCAAGCTGCGGCCGAGGAGATCTTCGGGTCTGTCAAAGAGCGCGTCAATTGCATGGGTGGTGTAGAAGCATGGCGGAGCAGCGAAAAGCAAAAGTACGAGCGCAGTAATGGCATTGGAGAGTTCGCGGAGCCCGAGGTTGAAGACGATGCGGACTGTGAGTTTGACAGCCAAGGTGAAGAGCTGCCGGAGGACGAGCAGGAGTACAGGAAGAAAGAGAAGAGACGCTTGAAACAAGAGGCTATCGAGGCTGCTGATGTCGATGAAAGAGTCGTCGAGGATGAGACCGGTCCGGAACAAGTGTGGCAGCAAACAGGGAATGGTGACGACGTGAGTATGAATCACTCCATAGCCGTGTGCCACATACTGATTGCTTGCAGTCTTTTACCATCGACATGATGTTACAGTCACTCAATATCCAACTCGACGTGATCGGATACGACAAACAAGGACAGCGATGGGTTACATGAAAAAGCATGAGATGTTGCACTGCCACGGAAACGTTTAAGTTGCATTTGCTACGACTGATGATACCAAATGATGATAGACTTTGCTGAGATACCCCAATGATGAAACGATAGAGCTTGCTGCAATGAACAAGCCAAACAGATCTTCGATCGGCAGTCACTTCAATCTTGATAATGTGAAATCATGATATGTACCAGCGAGCATGGTTTGTCTACTGGCGACGCGAGTGATCGCTCAACACCCAAACAGCGCAAGTCATGGACCTCATGACATCGCCTCATTTCCTCGAAAGAGGACGACTAACAGCAGTGCGACCAAACCTCTCCCACCCACTTCCTCTCACGCAAGCACAACGACCTCAAGCGTGCAGATGCTTCTACTGCAGCTCACAACTCTACACCTGCAACCACCCGCAGCCCACGATCCGCCCATCCCGCCGCCTCAAGTATGAAGCAAGTTTCGTCCTACAGCCTAACTCATACGAATCGTTGGCACTGGCTTACCTGGCGATCAACTGGTTCCAGCCAGTAGATTACAGCTATGCGCGAGAGCAGCAAGCCGCAATAACAGAATGTCAAGCCCTCCAGACAGCTTAGTCATCACCATCTCACCATCCGATAATCTAGCAGCACAACTCACTCTCCTCTGCTGCGCCTGCAAGATCTCCAACACCATTTTCTTCTGTCGCAACTTACCCTCCGTTCACATCGACACAAGCAGCACAGATGTCTCAACACACTCCACACCATGGATATCGCGCAAGGCAACCAGCACCAACGCTCTCACGCGCACGAGGATAACATTCAACACGGGTAACACCGCAGCACCGCGTCCTACCACGCTCGTCGACACGCTGCTGCACGAGATGAGACACGTCTACTTCGCGCACTTCGTTCGCGTGGACGACGCATGCATCTGCTGGCAAGCACTGCGGGAAAATCTAGGAGCCACAGGACATGGGCGTGCGTTCTTGTGGATTGCGAGTGCGATGGCGGAAGTTTCGGAAAGGTTTTTGGGATGGCGGGCCAGGATCTGGGGGTTCGCGCAGCATCGACGGGAGGTTCAGAGGGATGAACAGCATTGCTCGCTGCACGATGTGGATGTTTGTTGGCCGGATGCGAGATGTCAGAGACCTGAGTATCAGGACGCGCGTAGAGGGTCTGCTTTGCGCTTGTTGGTTCCTTTGTCCGATTGATCCCGTGTGTAGGTTTGTGGATTAGTTGAGCATCATCTTGAGGTATCGCGGCTTGGGGTCAATGATGTTGTTGGCGATGCAATGGTTTGTGACGATAATTGATGGTATCGCTTCATGTCGCTCTTCCAAGAAATATCGAACGCCACGTCTTGGACTTCAAGACGAAGACGCGCCCCGGTTCGGAAGGATTGTCAGATGCTGTGATTCGAGGGTTTCGTAGGCAGATATTCATGCAATTGTGATACCTCGCGTGGCGATGTATAGAACAGCCATTCTCGAAACCTTAATTGCAGTGCTGAACTAGAGCCTCGGTCTGGTATACACTAAAACCGCCCTGATTGGACGGATTCCCATCTCGCATTGCTTGCAACGATTACTTGGCTAGGGAATGTGTGGTGTGTACTTCTCCGTCCATTTCCCTCTTTCGAGACCAAGCCTCGGTATGAATTTAGCTGTGAACGCTTTGATTCGTTGCTTGAACGCAATAGCTAAAGCAGGTACATGTAGCTTCTGTCAATGCCAACACGCCAAACGTAGAATGGGTTGACCGCGAGGCTTGCGAGGAGGAGGTCAGCTGATGAAGGGGTGGCTATCCACGGGTGGCATAGACGGGGGATAAACGAGAGAGCGCGAGAGCGCAAAGCCGTCTCACCATCAATTCGTATTATTGCAGCTCTGTTTCCGCCCACATGCGATGACTCGGCACGCACTATAGCCTTTGCAGACAATGCTCCGATGACTGCGGCGGAACGCCTCCCAACTCTAATGGGCGAAGGAAAGGCGTTTTTGGCTTCAGCCGCGAGCCTGTCAACGTCAAACTCTCTGTGAGAAATACCATAACGCTCACTGCACCATACTGCAAGACAGTCAGGTGGGCCGCTTTGGACCGTCGGAGCACGACTCCTTTCTAGCTCTTGGCTATGACAATCACATCCGTTCTCCATCACCATCTTCCACAACCGCAGCGCCCGCTCCCCGCCCTTGAAGAGATACCAAGACCAGCAGCCAAGCCTCTTGACGACGCAATGCACGATTCGCGTGGGCCAGGATGTAACGTGGAGAAACCGTCTCGCTCCGCAATTCGCCTCCAGGTTTCGCCTTGACACTCCGGGGTTTCTCATCGCACGGTTGGGGTGCAAGTGGAGCTGGGCCCCAGAAGCGCGCAGGCGAGTGGTCATGCCGTTGTTCCTGTCCTGTCATGCTGTGGGGAGTGGTCGTTTCCGAGTGCCTGCGATCATGCAAGCCAAGGAAAAAGAGCGTCTTGGTAAATGGGTCCAAGGCCGATTCGAGAAGGCGAGGCCGAGGCACTTTTGGTGCGTTCGCTCGGTTGGAGTGCCAGAGTCGGGAAGGTAACAGGGATTGGATTGGGAGGGAGGGGAGATATGTATAATAGTGGAGGAGTGCGTTTGCTGTCAGATTAAATACTGGAGAAAAGTGTGGAGTTTTGAGCTCCTTCTTCGTTGTTGCGTATCACAGCCGGGCTTGAACCTTTTGAGAAACTGTTGCTTGCAACAACCACCTTGGCCCGTTTCCTCCTTCCCACCTGGAATACCACTTCCCCCAGCTCTGAAATCGTGGGACTCCGCCAGCAGCCCAACATGGCAACCCCAAACCCACCCACCACCACCCTTCACGAACACCAACAAGACACCAAAGACCACCAAATCTCGCACCTCGAACACGGTCACGCCAGCGACGACGAGAAGAAATCCCTCGAAGATGACCCCCTCACCTACTTCACGCCGGACGAGCAAAAGAAAATCATCCACCGCCTTGACAGACGCTTGGTCGTCGTCGTGGGCGTCATGTACTGCGTCTCGCTGATGGACCGCACGAACTTGTCCAACGCTGCCATCGCGGGCATGAGCGTGGAGTTGAAATTGGGGATCGAGATGAGATATGTGAGTCGAACTGGGGATTTGTGGGAGATCGAAGCCAGGGACGGAAATGCTGACATACTTCTGCTCCGCGCAGTCTATTGTTACCCTTGTGTTCTTCATTACATACATCATCTTTCAACCGCCGGCTACTGTGCTCACTCGCAAGATCGGTCCTCGCATTTTCCTCGCGGGCTTGTGTATTGCGTGGGGCGCTGTTATGATTGGCATGGGTTTCACACACAACTGGGCTGCTTTGGCCGCGTGTCGTGTGATTTTGGGCCTTCTTGAGGCCGGCTTCTTCCCTGTGAGTGAAGATGATGAGAAATGAATGAGTTTGCATCACCCGCTAAGTCTGTCTCCAGGGATGCGTCTACCTTTTGTCGACATGGTATGTTCGCTACGACATGGGAAAGCGATACTCGGTCTTTTACCTTCTCGGCGTGGTCGCTTCTGCCTTCAGCGGTATTCTCGCTTTCGGTCTCATGCAGATGAAGGGACTGGCTGGGTTAGGTGGATGGAGGTATGCTGAGAAGTCCCCAATGTCGATTTATTCCCTCACTGACGCTCGCCACAGATGGATCTTCATCATCGAAGGCGCCCTAACCGTCCTTGTCGGAATCATGGGCTACTGCCTCCTCGTCCCCTTCCCCGACGCACAGCCTGAGAAATCGTGGAACTTCCTCAACAAGCGTGAGATCGATTTCATCGTCGCGCGCGTGAACGCCGACCGAGCCGACGTGGTCGTTGAACCCTTCAACCTCGTCAAATTCCTGAGACCTGGCCTCGATCTCAAGGTCTGGGGCTTCGCGATGTGTTTCTGCTGCTTGACGACTGTGTCGTATGCTCTGGCCTACTTCTTGCCCATCATCCTTCAGGGCGGTATGGGCTTTAGCGTAGGAGCTGCGCAATGTCTTGTGGCGCCACCATGTGAGTCAGACCAACTGACAGGAATTTACCACTACTAACCAAGTTACAGACGCTTTCGCCGGTATGTGCATGTACGCCACAGCATGGGTAGCGGACAAGTACCGCATCCGTGGACCCATTATCATGGCCAACGCTGTTGTGACCATTATGGGACTCGCCATGATGGGCTGGGCTCCTGGAGTCCCGGGTCAATACGCTGGAGTCTTCTTTACGTGCGCTGGAGCCAACTCCAACATCCCTCACATGATGAGCTGGCAGGCAAACAATATCCGCGGCCAGTGGAAGCGCGCATTCTGCAGCGCAACGCTTGTTGCCTTTGGTGGTATTGGAGGTATTGCTGGTAGCTTGGTGTTCAGGTTTGTCAATAAGCTTATCCTTGTGTCCAAAGATTGTGTACTAATGAGATATTTCAGAGAGCAAGACAAGCCAGGCTACAAGCCCGGTCTCTGGGCTTGCATTACCGGCAACCTGATCATCCTCACGATTATCTCCATTACCGATGTATACTTCTACTTCTGCAACAAGAAGCAAGCTCGGGGCGAGCTTATCATTGAGCCTGTCACTGGCACTGACTCCTCGGTAAGTTTTCGTGAGAGATTTGACTCCGAGGTAGCACTCACTAATTCCTCACACAGGACAAGTTCAGGTACACCTACTGAGCAGAGGGAGGGCTGAATCATGAATTCTGATGACAGCATGGAGCATCCAAGAACGGGCGAGCTTCCAGTAGAGTAGTGGCACAGTATACCATGCGTACACGTTTTGGGGAAAACCATCGTGTCTCGACTGACTCGTGCTGCGATTATAATCTGATAACACTGCCACAGCAAGTCAGTCAGTAGACTCTTGCACCCATGTCGATGTGCGGCGCTCGGTACATGCACATGTGCAGCCACGGGCCGCAGCAAGAGTGCGGCTAGGGCATCTTGGGTATTGATTGCAATGCAGGCGCGGTGGTTCAGTATATCGTCGCGTCCAGGGACAAGAGCAGTTGTGGCTATGCTGCGAGCGTCCCGACGCTCGCGTTGACGCATCTGCCACGCCTACTGTGCGACCATGGCCACGCCTCGAGCAGAAAGGAATCAAGATAGCTGTTTTTGTGATAGAGACAAGACAAATCCAGAGGCGGGAGATGGACGAGTTGGTTAAGCGAATCCGCCAACGAATCTGCCCCTCCACCGGCGCTTAGAGAGGATGCAAGAGCAACGGCACAGCATATCTCGCCGCCGCATTGCTGGTCATGTTGGCTTCTGTGAACCGCGAGCTCCTGAGTGGCCAGGCGGCATCGGCGAGGTCAGCGGGATGTTGGCGAGCAGATTGTGCATCATGACTTTTGTTGTTGTAACGTTCACGGCATTATTTGGGCAATGAGGCGGTGGCGCGGAGGAAAGTTGCGTGAACCAAGCGAGCTTGTGGCTACGTGAAGGAAGCACACCATGCCGGGGCTGGTTTGGCGCATTCGGCGGGAAGAGGCGTGCTGCAGGTATGGCTGAAATGGCCCAAGGCACCCCTCCAGGTAGGTAGCTCTCGCGCACGGCCGGTGTTCAACGCAACATACACCCACCCTTCGTCCACGACATGTTGGACGGGCGCCGTGTTGTCCATATCACCTCTCCATCATCTCCACTACACACGCCCTCTGATCTTTGCTGTCCACATCAGGAGACGCCTCTCCCTTTTGCGCGTCCCATTGCAGGCGATATTGGCGACACGGCGTATCTGGAGCCGGCGCATTTGGACTACCGGACTCAGCCTTACTGCTGCGGCGCGCGCGTCTGACCTCGTTCTTCTGCTTCTTATGTTCAGCGACGTAATCTCTGCATCTCATGCCATTGGAGACCTATAATTCCTGTTAATCTTTGGAAGCTGCCTCGACGCCGGACGTACTGACATGCGGCACTGGTAGCCTTGTTGCAACGACATCCGTGCTGAAGCCCTTCATATCACCCGCGCCTCTCTAGTGCACACACACACACACACACACACACACACATATACGCAATGGCTTTGAAGAGCCCTATGATGATGCCTTCACCCACTGGCGGGCTCTCGTCTGCTTTCTCGCCATACACGGACTCCCCGAGCTCACCGGCGCCGTTCAGCTCCATGCACCACAATCATTCTAACAGGTATTTCTTGTGAAGCCACCGTCATAGCTGAAAGGCATACCGCTGACGTCTGAGCTGAAGGTCATCCGGCCCTACAGATTCTCTTGCACCGCCGGCGAGCCCATACCCTTCTCAGATCGAGCCATCTCCGGTGGACTCGAACGGCACCGAGAGTACGGAGATCGAAGAAGATGCGCAGGAAGACCCTGAGCTGAAGTCTCCCGCGCCTACTTCTGCTACCGAGCTCAAATCTCCAGATATCGAGATTAGCAGTCCTCGAAGTACGAATAGTGTAAGTATTCCGGCGTAGCCATATTGTGATCGCCACTCACATTTCCCACAGGAACGGCCTCAGATCAATACGCAGCTTCCAATGCGCACGCGGTCCGATTCTCAAGACGAAGCACCGCAGTCGGTCATCCATGTTCCGGCTGGCTTCAAAGACTTTCGAGAAGGACAGAGCAGTCGGACTCCTTCCGAGACCGATCAGCCACCACTTGCTCTCCAGTCTCCCACGACTCCAGAGGCTGCACAGAGTCCCAACAATAAGGTGAGCGCATATCGTCATGCTCACCATGTTAGCTGTGCTAACAGAATCCCAAGCGACCTGCTAGCCTTTCACCAGTGAACACCGATGTGCCTCGCCATTCAGATCGATCCACACCGCGAGCTCAGACCCGTGGCGACCTTGAAGATGAACTTGGAAGACGCAGCAGGCGAACATCGAGCCTTGAGGGTACGAAACAATCCTCCGCCATTGCCTTGGTGCGCCCACTAACAGACTCTATAGACATACCTGAGGCCTTAGGGAAAGATGACGAGGAGTCTGAGCAGCCAAACACTGCTGGCTTGGTCGGCGATGGCTTGATGAAAGAGGCTCAACAAGCTTCTACGCCTCACGAACAGGAAGTAGCGGCTTTAAGGACTGCTCTAAGCGAGTGCTGGACACTATGCAACACCCTGGCCAACCTCTCCTCAAGCCACCGCAAGCGTACTTTCCAAGTAGCTGGTCGGCAAGAGCAACAAGAGTCAGCGTGGCTCAGCTGTTGGCGCCTTTGCCAGCAGCTATACTACGCACGCGATGAGGAACATGCTTCTCAGACCACACCAACGCTGGAGCTATGCCGAGACTTTTGCCAGTCTCTGTTCGACGCTCGAGAGAAGAGCGACGAAGCATCTGACTCGGTCTTACGAGTGAGCTTCGAACTCAACAATCATCTTTACAATACACACGATCGTAGCTTACCAGACGCATTCAACGAGCGAACACTGGATTTCTACATCACACTTTGCCACCGGCTGGTGAAATTGCCGACCTCCCTACCACAAGAAACAGATGCATTACTGCGAGCCTGTTGGTCTTTAGCAGAGATGCTGTTCAGCCTCCGCCAGTCAAGTCGCGATGGCCGATCGCCAGATGAAGAGCTCCTTGGATCCGCAGTGCAATCCTGCTGGGATCTCTGTGATCTCTTCCGCGAAGGATGGGCCCAGATCCGACCAGAAAGAAGCACCCCTCGACCCTCACAAACCATATTTCCCTTTCACTCCTCCAAAACATCACACGGCTCGACCCGCGGCTCAAACACAGAACGCAGCTCCTCAAGCCTAAGCAGCCGCCAATACCACGACGCAGCCGCCTCCCTTCCCCCTGAAACCCCAACAACAATCTTCGATGACGCCACAACCGCCAACTCCTCGCCCACCGACTCCATCACAATCCCGAACATCCTCGTGCTCGGCCCCGCGCCCAGCACAAGCACAACGAGCAGCACAGCAAGCAACCCCAGCTCCCTCCGCGGCACCACCACAGCACCACACCACGACCGCTGGTCCAGCAACGCCAGCGTACTCTCCGGCTACTCCGAATCCGCTTCCTCGCAGCGGACGTCCAGCACCGCAACAGCCAGCAAAACAACCGAAGAAGCCCACCTGATCAGACTAAGATACCTCCTCCTCCGCGCCGCCATCAGCCAAACAGCCTATTCCCGCTCCTCGAACGTCCCCCTACCACAACACATCCAGTCCCAGCCTTCGACGTCTTTCGGCAGTCTGCCCTGGCAGATGAAAGTCTGGAGCATTTACCAGAAACTTGTCGTAAATGACAAGAGCATGGGCACGGTGCATACTTTCCCTTCGAGGAGATTGGGTGCTGGGGAAGCGGCGAAGAGCGTGAAGTGGTTGGGGCGGAACGAGCAGTGGGTGTGGATGCGGGATTTGTACCGGTTGGTATTTGGGTTTGGGGTCGAGGAGGCGAGTGGGAGGGGTGGGAGTGCGGTGCAGGTTTGAGGGTTGGTGGTGATGGTGGTGGTGGTTGGAGGTTGTGGTGGAAGGTGATGGATTCGAAAAAAAAAACAATCAAATATGGAGCGGGAGATATGGCGAGATCTGTATATTCGAGGGCGTTGGGTTGGGGTCTAGCGAGGAGCTTATTTACTATCCGACTCCAGAGCGACGGCGTTGTTTGTTTTATAGGGGCGAAAATACTTACTAGAGGAAGGATGGGGCGGCTTTTTGTGTCTGCGTTGAAAATGAAGACAACCTGTTTCCTGTACGTTATACTGTTGGAGAAATGTGTTTCTGAATCTGTGTGGACTTGAAGGGAACACGTTACTGCATTACTAACGCAGGCAAGTACGACCTGTTTCATTCGAGCCTAACTGCGTGCAGGAAGAAGAAGAAGAAGAAGAAGAAGACACAGGGTATCGTTACCGAGCAAAAAGGAAGGAAGAAAGAAGAGGGAAAGATCTGTTCTTTCCAGTAAACCCAGCAGGCGCCGCAATGACCTCTCATGCTAGATGTTGTATGAATCCCCGAAAACGCGCGTGCCAAACCGGAATTGGAACCCCATGACACCACCGCTAAAACAAGCAAGAAAAGGAAAACAAAGATGATGATGCAGCTGCAGCTGCACATGCAAGAAGAAGTAAAAAGCAGAGGGTCATGTAGTGATTGAGCAGCCCATCAGTCCAGCTCGATCACTTCCACGACCTTCTGCTTTCCTTGCGCACCAGGGGCAAACGGGTTCCTCGAGTTCGCGGCAGCAGCCGTCGCTGCCGATGCTGCCGCTGCTTCCTCGACTTCGAGACTCGCGCTGCGCACTCCTGATGACTGGGCATCGACTCTAGGTTTCCAGGACCCGTTTTCTTCGATGACGATGACTCGGGTGTCGAGCAGACCCTTTTGCGCCAGCTCTTCTTTGACTTGAATGAGGAAATCGTCTCTGACCAGAGTCTGCGGCCGCACGTCGCCTTTGCAGATGGGGCAGCGCCAGCAATCGGGGACACATGGGTATCCGGGCTCTTCGCGCTTGCATTGGGAGAGGAAGATTTCGAGATCGAAGCACTCTCGATGCAAGCATGCAGAGCCGCGGACAGGAGTGTCGCAGATGCGATCGTTACGGTAAGGTTCGAAGAGTGGTATTGTCAGAGTGGAGGATGTCATGGCTATGTCGTCGTCTTCGTCTAGTGGGCTCTCGAGAGAGCGTTTGATCGCTGCGAGCGAGTCTGCAGCGGAGATTGTGGTGATGCTGGAGACGATGGTGTCATGTGAGGAGACACCGATACGCTCTACCGCAACAACGTAGCTGCTCGTTTCGGAAGGTGTGGGAATAGAGTAGACGCTGAGAGTATTGTCTGCGGCGTGAAGAAGTGAAGTTAGGTCAATGGGTAGGCAGCGACCGTGGTGCAGCTTACGCCGTGGCTCGAGGAATGTATCATTCAGCTTGAAAGTGAATGTGTCAGGCCATATAGTTGTGGCGGTTATCCAGGAAGCTTCTGTGTCAAATCCTTTGCCTGGTGGCATCTTGCAACAGCGAAGGCGATACAAGAGTGTGCCTTCTTTGAGCGTCCGGATACCGGGTTCTCCGGGTAGCAGACCTGGAGATGTAACAGGAACATTATCCAATTCGGCCCGCGGCATAGACAGCGCGATTGACTGGGCACATAGGCTCTTGTCGAGCTGTGTTGGGCGGAGCGCATAGCCTGTCACATGCTGATACAGTGCTGGTGCACCTGCGGTCGGATGCCGATTTCCTGGTATCGGAGATCGTAAATGCGCCTGGTGAAGCGACACGCGAGGAGTATCGGGCTGCACTGGCAAAGGTCTGGCCGGAGCATTTGCCGGTGGGAATAGGCGGCTAGGATACTTCGTTGCATGAATTTGGGGTTGATGTGCAGACATTTGAGACATGTTCGGAAGCGGTCTTCCAGCATTGCCATTGGAAGGTATAATCGGTGGGTTGATCAGACGCCCTGGGTGAAGTTGCATAGGCTGATACTGAAGATGCTGCAAAGGATTTGGCGGTAAACCTTGCCGGGCTCCTGGACGATTGCTGCTCTGCAATAGAGTTCTCGACTGGTCAGCAGAAAGCCCGGGCACTGGCTGTCGTTGGGCGAGTATGCGGCTGTTCATTTCCATGAGCTGCATCTGCTGCGCATCGCCCTGGCTAAATTGACCATTGGCATTGGTATTCAAAGCCTGCTGCATGCTCGGAGGCGTCTGTTTGAAGAATTCGCGAGCACGCGGAAGCACGAATTCCGTTGCACTGACTCCTGGCAGCATGTACGATTGCTGCCAGACGTTGTGAACGTATGCGTACATACCGTATGCCGCTTGTTTCTCCGACTTGGAACGCCTCCAGTGTCGGTAGGTGTATGTTTCCTGGTCCATCTTATGGAGGATCTCTAAGAATCGTAGCCCAGGATTGTCTTCACCCCCGTTCCAGAATATCCTGGCGATAGCTCGAAATGCAGTGGTCTGAACGATGGGAGAGATCAGATAAAGCTCCTCTACCATATCCTGAGTCAGTGGTGGTGCTAGTATGCGTTTGCTGGCTTCTATCATGGCGTCCCACCGGCGAGGTAGCTCCTGCAGGAAGCTCTCGATGATGACTAGCTGATTCAAATAGAACTGACATTCTCCACTGGCGAGAATGATGTGCACAGGAGCTGGGAACGAAGCAAACCAGGTGACTACCAAAGGACTCATAGCCTTGTTGGAGCACAGCAGTCTTTCCAGGTACGTCCATGACGACGGCTCGACCCTCCCAAGCTGTTTCGGTATCAAGAGTCGATCGCATGTGTACAAGCAAAATACCTGACTGAGTATCAGGTAGAAAAAGTCATCCCCCCGAATTGCTTCTTGGAGAAGAACCCTCCGGCCCCGGTCGATTGGGTTGAGTATCTGCTCGCGGGTTTTGAAGTGTTCATCAAGGCGCTGTTGCATTCGGGCTGCGCCGAACAGGCCTCCGGAATTGTTCGGCCGCTCTGACTGAGGTGAACGCATGCTTTGTTGTTGCGGCGGGAGATTAGTAGTTTGTGCGAGGCTGTCATTACGTGAATGGGAAGGAGCGAGATTGGAGGTCGGCGCATGAACGCGCATGTCCCCTGGCAGATGCGATGGAGTGGTGGGCGAAGCAATCGCACTTGGGACAACATCGGGAGGTCGCACAGCTGCCATGTTCGCGGCGTGGATGTCGACAGGATACTTTCGAGGTCTCCCACGTCCTCGCTTTGCAGGAACGATCTGTGACTGCAAATCTGGGCCTAGCTTGTCGGACAGAACAATGACGCTACCGGGCGAGTTTGCATGCTCTTCACTAGGCGCAGGTGAAGGCAGTCTGGGATGTGGTGTAGAGACAGAGGGAGGGCGTGATTGCAATGCTGCGGTGGCCGTCATTGGCGCAGGGAATGAGGTGGTGTATGGCGACTCGTAGTTGACCAGATCTGACTGTGCTGGTGCGGACTGCGTGGTGAATGTGTTGAGGTTCAAGGTGGGAGGTCGTGGTTGTTGCGCATTGGTAGGTTGCGTATTGGTACTATTGTCCGACCGTGGAAGGTCATCGCGTGCTCCTGCCTTATCCTGTTGGACGCTGCTGCCTGATGTGGCCGTGGCTCCTTCCTCACTTCCTCTCGAAGTTTGCAAGTTTTGCATGTGCATCCAACGATTTTGCTTATTGCTCGTAAACATGTGAAGAGTGGCATTGGTATCGATAATCTGCTGCGTGGTCGCCTGGGCATCATCCGTTCGTCGCATCTTGGGCGAGGAAGCGTTGAAATAGACCACCATCTCGATAGCGGTCTGTTGTAGGCGGTGTCGGTCGCGACGAGGGCATTGTGCTGAGCGCCGCCGTGGATGAAGAGTCGTCAAGGCCTCAAATGTCGGCTCGTCACATGCGCGTGTTTGACAAAACACGGTCGCCTCCCGGGCGTGTGAAGGGCAGAGTGATTGTCGGCAGTGAAGTGAGCGAGTGATTCGGAATCCGTCGGTCGAGAAATGGTAATCGGGTGCCGGCCAGCGGGCGCAGGAATGGTGAATGTGTGATATGCAGGCGCGCGGCGCAATGAAACAGAGCGGTTACTTTGCTATCGTCTACCCAACACCCAGTATAGACAAACGCGAGGGGAAGCCGCGGGCCAGCCCGGCGCATGTTCGATTCGAAGAGGTGGATCTATCAAAGGGGAGATCCATGCAGGACGACAGGGTTATTGCAAGGGGAGAGATGGATGTTTGATTGTTTCGAAGGGTAGCACGACAGGACTGTGGTTTCGATGTGCTTCTGTTCACGTGCGTACGCTACTGACAACAATTCGGCGTGGCGTGGCCTCTTCTGGCTGCTACCGACGAGCGAGGATAACAGAGTTCAAGTATGACAGCTTTGTGGAGTCTCCGCAAGAGGAAAGTCAAGTGGCTTGAGGCTGGATATAGGACAGAAGCAGGGTCGATTTACACGAGCTGGCGATTATACTGGCGATTGTACTAACGAGACTGACTCGGGGAGGGAGCCCTGATGGATGGCCACAAAGACGACCCACCATGTGAGAAGATGATTATTGTAACTCGGAAGAAGATGTTGTGCATGGGGGATTCCATTCTCGGTCGGGCGAGAGATTCAATAGATCCCCGGCTAGACCAGTGCGGCCGTCTGTGCTGCGATATGGTCCATGGCTAGCACGGGCAATAACTTTGCACAAGCTGAAAGAGGCATCGCTTGTGATCGATTCGAGGCCCGCCTACCACTGCGCTCGGACTCGTCCGGCCGAGAGAGGTGCTGGCCTTGATCTACCCAGCTCTTCTTGTTATTGCTACTACCCTCACTGCTTCCGCAGAGAAGACCGGCCTTCGACATCCACCTCCTGCTCGCCTCCCTGGGCTCTGTAACGCAATAATCAGACCCGCCCACATCCACCTCCAAATCTATAATCAAAGCCAACGCTCCCTCAACGCCGACCCCGATCCCGCTCCACCAGCAAGCGAGCGCCCTTCCATCCCCCACGTCACCAACCTACATTTGTCTCGCCTCGCCCAAAACCACTCGGCGCTCGCATGGTACACCGTTGAACACTCGCCTAGCGTGCAGACGAGAATGGGCCTGTGAAGAATATTCGACAGCAACGCATGCGAACCTCACATAGCATCAGCTGCGCGCGCAAGCCAAACACCACACCTCACACTGCTCCGACATGGCGGCAAGACAGGGCAGCATGGCAAATGCTCCCGCCGGTTCCATCCTGCTGGTCGTGCACGACTTCATAGCACGCAGCGCCGACGAGCTCAGCCTGGCAAAGGGAGACCGCATTGAGCTCATAGAGCGTGACGACGACTTTGGCGATGGCTGGTTCTTGGGCCGACACATGAACAACGGCAACACTGGCCTGTTCCCTGAAGGTAGGCATATGCTTTTGCAATCCTCACACCGCCCACACCAGTCATGTGGTAGGCCCTTTCGTTTGCTAACCCCTCGTTAGTCTACACTACCCCCGCGCCAAAGGGCACTCTATCGAATGCCGCCCTCAATGGCGCACGACGCGCAACCGAGAATCTTTCACGACCATCTACGAGCTCTGATGCTACAACATCAGCACAGCAACGCGTGTCTTCCGCTCCAATCCAGCAGCGACCAGCCAGCGCCAGCAGTCCCAAAATAAGCAGTCCACTCGCTCCCACCTCTCCCGCAAATGCAGCTACTCCTACGATACGAACATCCTTAGTGAGCGATTTGAACCCGCCGAATCCTTCATACAGCTCTATGAGCATGCAGTCGCCAGTCATGAACGAGACCCTGAGTGTGATTAATGAGCACATAACCGATATGAGCACGCCGCGCAGTTCATACGCCAACGGCAGCAAGCGCGACACCATGGGCTCGGTCTACAGCAATCCACTGAGCTCCGTCTACAGCAATCCAATGAATTCCGTATACAGCAATCAGCCGACGAATCGGTCTTCGTTCATTGCGGGGCATGAGACTGATGAGGAGGAGCATAACATGTACACCGAGGAAGAAGTCATGAAATGGACTCCTCAACGCGTAGCGGAATATCTGGAAGACAGCGGAGTCGAGCGGTCGCACTGCGATGCGTTCCTGGAGCAAGAAATATCGGGCGACGTTCTGCTGGCAATGGAGCAAAGCAGCGTTTTCATGAAAGAGTTTGATCTTGGACCAGTCGGCCGGAGATTGCGCACTTGGCACAAAATCAAGGCATTGCAGGATGAGGTTCTGAGATCCGCCAAGTCGGCCACGGCCAGAAGTGTCTCCGAATATTCTGCTAGTGGTGCGCAAGAAGAGGCCGTGGAGGAAGAATCGCGCGAGCTGGGTAGAAACCGCAGCGCCAGTGCTGCCTCGGCCTTGCCGCGCGCACTTTCCACTCGACAGAGCATAGACGGCAGGAGCAGCACGATGCAATCGTACCAGCAGCCGCATTCAGTAACAACAAGTCGCGCCAGTAACGGTCCAATCTCGCCACTACAGTCGATGACTTCGTTCGCACGCCCGGAGAGCACTTACAGGCCTTCAGCACAGAACGTGCGCTCGATGAACCATAACAGACGGCACTCCAGCATGGGTAGCGTAGATGCTGGGGCGACTGCTCGTGATGTCGCTATGAATCGTATGAGCCATAGGAAGCAACCATCGATCGACACCAAATGGGCTCCCGGACAAGCTCAAGTCAATAGCACAGCAATTGGCGGACATGCTTACTCCATGAGTTCGGAAATAGCACGACCAGACATGACTCGCCAATCAAGTGGTGGCGCATCGATCACGGCTTCGCCCAATGAATTGGAGAAAGGCTACTTCTCAGCAACAGACACGGATCCTCGCTCCAGATGGGCGAAGCCAAGTGTGCTCCAAAAGAAGTCGTACACCACAAGTGGAAACTTTAGACAAGACAGCGGTTCTTCCAAAGATCCTAGCAGCCCTGCCCTGCCTCCAAGTCGTCTATCGGATGCGACGACTGCGGTAAGTTCGAAGTTCGCGAGCATCAGGACCGCAAGCATGCCCCAGTTCCATGAGAAGCCACTTATAACATCCGATGATCCCACAACCCCGATGGTGACAAAGTTGTCCTACGACACCACTCCATCGTCTCAGAATGCATCAAGTCCCATCAAACCCGGAAGCGACACATCAAGTACAGCTCCCGCAAAGAGTCCACCTATGGCATCGCAGTTACCGTTCTTCATCACGAAAGCCAAAATAAAGGGTCTGCGAGCAACTAGCGACGCTGTCACAACACAGGAAAAGACGGCTGTGAGCCCAACAAAGCAAGACCCATCATCGCCAGCGCGGACAGGTTCCAGCAGTGCAAGCACAGATCAAAGGAGCATCGACATGCCCAAGTCAGCAACAAGAACGTCGACGGGCTCTGGAAGCGCAAATCTTATGCCGCCACCAGCGTCCACCAAAAGGCCGCAGCGAAAGAACAAGAAAGAGACATCGGCTTACACGCGCGGCCTGGCACAGAAAACCCCAGCAGAACAGATTGCCACAGCGGACTACTCTGGCTGGATGAAAAAGAAGTCTGGCTCACTTATGACCACCTGGAAGCCTCGTCTCTTTGTCCTGAAAGGCCGCAGACTCTCCTATTACTACTCCGAGAACGACACTGAGGAGAAGGGATTGATCGACATTTCTTACCACAACGTCATGGTTGCCCACAACGAAAAGCTCACTGGTCTCCACGCTGCCATGACCGGTGCAAGCGGCCCTCTCGTAAGCCCCAGCAACGCAACTTTCACCTCCGCCCAGCAAGACCTGCAAAAGAACCCTCCTGCACCTGGATCCGATGACGATGGTCTCTTCATCTTCAAGCTCGTCCCGCCCAAGTCAGCCCGCGGCGTGACCTTCACCAAGCCGACTGTACACTACTTCGCCGTCAACAGCCGGCAGGAAGGCAGACTGTGGATGGCTGCGCTGATGAAAGCTGTGATTGACCGTGAGCAAGACGGAGTCGTCACCACGACGTACAACCAAAAGACCATCTCTCTCGCCAAGGCCCGCGCGCGCAAGGAGCGTCCACTCGCTTTCCAGGAAGACTCGGAAGTGGAAACCAACTCAGTCAAGGCCTCTTCCACCGCTGTCGAGCTCGATGCCGCTGGAGATGCGAACACTACCAACGGCAACGGTAGCATCGGCCAAGGGCTGGGAATCGAAGGCTTATCAATGTCAAGCGAAGCACAGCCCGGTGCAGACCGCGACAGAGACTCCACAGCTGGCAGCTCAAAGGCCACAGACGTTTACTCTACGGCTCCCAGCTCTGCTGCTGCAAATGGGACCGACAACGAGAACGATGCGGGTCTCAGTGTGACTGAGCGCGAGGCTGTGGCTATGAACGGCTGAGGTTCAGCCGATGAGTGTTGAGCATCTACATTCTCTTCCGCTGCCTTTGTATTTCCTTGCGTTCTACCACGTTTTTTATGGCTGGCTATGTGTATGATGGGAATATGAGGAATTGGATGATCATATCAAAGCAAGCAAGCAACGCGATTTTTTTTTTGTGACGAAGAGACGGACTAGTGGGAGGATGTTTTCTTTTTACTTTTCTCTAGAGATCTTCGTGATCTCTTCACTTTGCTTCTTTTCTTTAAAAAGGATGATCTGGAGCATCACGGATTTTGAAACCGAGCTTGTCAGAGGCACGAGGGAGAGATGGACGGAGTGGCGGTTTAGAGGGTTTTTAGAGAGAGGGACAGAGTAATGTTTGAAATGTCGAATGAATGGTTGTTCGAACAGAGTTATTCTGGAGTTAGCAAAAAGTCTTATGTTACTTCTGAGTTTGTGTGAAAGGGGCCCGATCTTCTTTCTTGATTGTATAGCATAGAGGGAGCATGTGTTCTTTTCTGGGCGGTTTACAGCTTGGTGTAGGAAGTTTTACACAGAGTAAGTGAAGATTGTGTTCGAGATTGCAAGCGAAGTGTTCGATCGGTTCGGTGTGTTGAAGCAAGGCGGTAGGATCGTGTGATTTGGGCTCTGAGCATAGATGGTACTGTTTGTCATGTTGAGCATTAATTTAGCATTCGAAGAGGGACTCAACGTTCATTGAATCGAAGTCAATTCAATGTTCATGTTTTGTACATGTATGCAGCATAGTTGGGATGGATGGCCCTAACCCTAAACCTCGGATCGCTGCATGTCCTTGGCAGCGTTCGTGTTCAGTGGTGTTGCATTCCTCGCATGCTCGTTGTTCCGTCCTCGCTATCGCCTTGTTCGTTTGACTTCAATTTGGAAACCATCCATGAGCTTTGCACTTCCAATGATATCTTGCAAGTGTATCTCATCAGATCATGCCCGCTGAGACGGCGTCGAGGAGTTAATCTTTGCGAATGTACGCGATTGCACTGGCATTTACGGTCAGGTTGATCTGATGGCAAGCGCAACGCGTATCGCTATGAGATGACGCCCTCGCGCAATTGACCCGGATCTCAATCATCGTTGCTTGGAGTGTCCCAGGGAACAAATATATGGTGTCCCTGGAGACGAGACGATGGTTGCATTCGTAGCGATGTAATATGTGACCTCGCCCATCACCTGAAGCCTCCCTCAGGTAAGTATCATTTTCAGCAACAAACAGCCATTGCAAACCAACGCTCCGCTGTCACGAGATGAATTGCACACATCTCGTCTACCAACCTTCATCTGGACCGGATTCCCTTTGTCCATCTGGCCTTCCAGCATGTACGCCCTTTGTCTCATGTCCAGCGTACGAAGCCCGACATGCGCTTCCGGATGCGATGCGTATCGTCATTAACAAAGGAAATCACGGAGCTTGTTGCTACGAACGTTTTCTGACTCCGGTGACAAGACCTGGCCGAAATCTGTTACAGACCATCATCAAGCCATCGCTCGCATTGAATTCGAAAGTCAACAGTCTCAATGGCACCTAAAATTAGGCCTGGAAATCAGGCTTCCGCGCAGCCCAAATCCGCTGCCTTACCAAGGCTTCAACAATCGCCTACCAAGCAAGCTAAGAAGAAAGCGGCGCGTCTTGTTGATGCGCAGCCCGAACCTTCCGCACATGACGAATCTGACGAATTCGAGCATTATCGAGAATGGGTCCGACGAGCCGACAAGAACGACCCGGAGATTCCCTTGCCCACGATCCAAAGGGGATGGGGCCGAATTTCCGAGGACGGTGCAGCCGCTTTTGTGACCGCCGTGAGAGGCTTTCAAGACGCAGAACGCTCCCAGACCGCTGTCGATGCCGAGCTCCACGAAGTTTTGCAGAAAGTATCGGCTTTCCAGTATAGCGACGAGAGCCGTCGCGCGAGAGAAACCAACCGACAAGCAGAAAGTCTGTACACCGATTTGGTCCAAATACTCAGATCCCGACAGCCAACAACTGACAGAGTGCTGTCGCGGTTGGAAGCTGTGAAAGATGCTCTGGCGACGATGCCGCGAGAAGGACTTCATACGCTCCTTGAAAAACACCAGCAGGTGCTGAGAGAGAAGATCGAAGCGGCAGATGGAAGGGTCGAGGTCTGGATCGAAGACCTCGGAGGAATCCCCCACGGTGCCTTATGGACTCTCGAAAACTTTCAAAAGGTCCAGAATGCTGCCACAGGCATCAAGAACGATTTTCCAACAGCTGGGACATCTTATCTTTCGCCAGCTGGAAGCAGCTCATCAGTGTCCAAGCGAAAGCGACAGGGCGACACTGAAGAGTCAAGCTCCAAAGTGCCGCGTGGTATCAGCAATGCCGGTGTGGCACAGAGTGAAAGCGCAAGAATCGGCGCTGCACGATCGCAACAGCGTTCCTCCGGACGTGCGACAAGCCGAGCGGAGGAACAAGCGATGGGTGCACAGCCTCCCTTCCAGGAAGTTGCGCAAGATCGTGAGTCGACACTCGATACACCGTCTGCAGATCCGACTCATACGCCTCCGTCACCCTCTGACGCTCTGAACAATACGCAACCCGAACATGCAGCACGGGATACCCCAACAGAAGGGGCCCATGTCCCGACTCATATATTTCTACTCCCGACTTCGGGTATAGCTGGCTCAGCCACGGCTCTTCTCCGTGATCACCCACAAGTCTTTCCACCACAAGTCGTGTCTTGGTGTCGTCGCCAGCTCATTCAGAAGAACTTCCGCAACTTGGAGGATTGCGAGCAACTCGCTGAAGCTTTCTTCTTATTCAACGACCAAACACTACCTGGGCACGATTGGGACAACGAGCCTGACGTCCCATACCTTCCTTTCACTATTGATGACTTCAATGCTGGTTGCTGGAACCAAGCCTTGTGGGGCAACCTTCGTCGCCTGGATATCATGAGAGAGATTGCGCCTGCTCCGTTCCAAGAGTACTACGACCGTAACTTGTTACAGGATGGATGGTACGTTGAAAATGCCGGCTTGATCGCTCGTAAGATCCTCCAGCTGGTCCAAAGGAAAGGTCTGTCACATGATTGGGAGAATGAAACAGACATTGTCATAAACATTCCTTCTGTCGAGACTACGAAAGTTATTGGTCTTGAGGATTTGAACGAGAACGGCCGATGGAACGTAAGTGCATCGATGTAATAATGTTCATGCTTAGGGAGCTTCGGACTGACACGTACGCAGTTTCGCGGAACTGTCGGCGAAGGAGGCAATGGTCGCGCATTGTTGTACTGCAAATACGACAGTGCTGGGAATTTATTGAAGGTAAGTCTTCATGAGCAATTTTTACTGGCCACTGGCCGCCACGGGCTGCCCACAATGCCAACAGGGTATATTCAATGCTGACTGGGAATGTCTTCAGCGTGTGATCTCGAAGGAGACCTTCCTCAGCGCACACTGGAACTCGGCTCCCTTCTGGTCTGGACCCGTCGCGAACCGGATCCCCATTGAAGCTGGATTGCATAATATGTTGCCAAGGAATCCCCATATTATCGAGTATCTGGGCTTTCATGTGAATGAACAGCTCCGGATGGTACGCCATTACACGGCGTTTGCAGACTTGGGCGACCTGTCGTCAATCTACGAAAACCATAAAACGCGTGTGAACGCTGTGGATGAACATGGCGTCGCTCTACCACCACCATCAGTCCCAGTCGTGGCGATCATTTACATGTTCCAAGCGATGGCTGCTGGTGCATGCGTCATGGCACATGGCTGTGTCCCAGATGACGAGGGCCGCTGGCCCGCCAACCAGCCTCCTCCTTGGAATTGCAGCATCATCCATCGAGACATCAAGCCCCAGAACTACTTCCTCTCCTCTTCTGAGAGCTCCGTGATATGGCCCAAAATCCCGATCGTTACACTGGGCGACTTCGGCAACGCGATCGATAGAGCAGATCCCGCATTTGCTCGGAGTAGACATGACAACGGCACACCAAATTGGATGGCACCCGAACAATCCGCCGAGCCGCCGGGTCCCTATCCAGTATTTCCGGAAACCAACGTGTACCAAATCGGTCTCACGATCTTACACCTCATGCATCTGGAGCGTCCAGCGGGCCAAGCGGAGTACGGCTGTCACCAAGACATTTATCCGAGATTTCCGACTCCCTCGCTTTTTTACCCTCGAGACCTGATCAACCTGGCAGAACGTTGTATAGCGATGAATCCCGCACACAGACCGACGCCTATCGACCTCTACAAAGCCATTCGAGACCTGGCGACCAGCTTCCCAGATGCGTCATCCAAAACAATCCCATGGCGTGAGTACCTACAGAAGAGGGAGATACTTCAATCATTTCGCGCTGACACTATCTCTGCTAGAACTGCTACCTATCCCTCCAAACCAGCCCCTACGGACTGCCCTCGATCAATGGGCTGTGTAGACTGCTCAAGCTGAGGGGCTGCTAGCATGGATGTGTCATTCAACGAGTTGATTCGATTGTCGAAGGATTGATGGTTGTTGATTTCTACGATCAACAGTTGTATCTTGATGTGTACCTCATATACACAGAATTACCTCAGAAAAATTCCCCAAGAGATAAGAGACGACCAATGTGCGCATTGCATGCGCACTATCACAGTCCCAGCGGATTCCGCCATAATTTCGAAAAGACACGTTCAACACTCGAAACGCCAACAAACAAAGGACAAAGAACAAAGAACACATCCGACCAGATGCGGCTACGGCATTACTGCAAGCCATTCCCCATGCAGCATTGCATACAACCAGTCTCTGTCGCCGCCTGCCTGAGGTAGTACTATACACACCGTCTGGCTAGATTGCAACATCGTCGCATATACCAACCACGCCAAACTTGCACGATGGCGCAGACCAGCTGGGACTGGCAGATCTTCCTCGTTCACGAACTCAACCTCCGCCACCACATCGAAAGACCACTGTCTGAAATCAGCGAATCATTGCGAAGAGAATTCGATGCCCTCGCTGATCCTCACGCCTACGCCCAAGGCCTCCTTGACATTGCCAATGCACTCGAACCTGCCTCCCATGACTTCCACCAGGCAGAGCTCCTTTCGCAAACGAAAATCGACGATCCAGATGACACGTGGCGCCAGCGTGAGATCAACCATGTTTGGAGAACCAACAGATCGCTGGTGAACTTGGGGAATGTGCTGCAGCGGTCCACGACGGAGCAGAAGCGCATTCGTGCGAGTGGGATTTCGAACGCTGATGAGACGAGCCGTAATTGGACGAAGCAGATGGTACAGCAGACTCGAATGAGGGGGCAGTACATCGAGAATTTGTGGAACCAGGCCCGAGTTTCTGTTCATGCTGCGAGGGCTCATGCTCAGGTTCACTCCCAGACTCAGGCTCGGGGTACCTCCACTAAAGATCCTGACGATGCGGGCGATGCTGTACTTGGAGATCGAGCAGCTGGGTCTGTCCCCGAGGAAGGAGAAGAGGAAGAAGAGGACGAGGATCTTGAAGACCCAGTGAGGACCATGCACGGCGCTGGCCGCTCCGGACGCTGGTCTAGAGCCAACAATGGAAGAAAACGAGGCCGCGATCCCACCGAAGACTCCGAAAGTCAGGACAAGCAGAGATCGAAGAAGAATCCTCGATCAGACCACGGGCCTGGCCCTGTCATTCGAGTGGAACCCGAATCCTCGAACGAGATACCTCTCATGGACCGCGATCCTATGGAGCAGGAGGTAGACCCTTTGGAAGAATTTGAAAAGAAGTGGCAGGCTATCCGCGAAGAACGTGACGAATTAGACAGGCCAGCTCGGCAAATACTGTACGGCCGAGCGCGGAGACTTGTTGAGGCCAACCTGCCAGGGATGGTCCCTGGAGACTTATCTGCTGATACAATGGCAGACTTCCGGACTAGGGTCAACATGGCTCTGGAACAAGTTCTTGGCTGGAACTGGGAAGAGCACATCGACACCATCAAAGCGGCTAACGATGACCTGTTCCAGGAAGGCGACTTGCAGCGAGCTCAGGTCTTAAGAGAAGCGAGTATGCAAAGAGCTCGGGAAGGCCACTCCCCGATATGGCCGCCAACTCTGAGAAAGGAACCGCCAGTTCAGATAGAGGAGCCGCCGCCTGGTCCTACTATCAGTTCTCCCGTTCGAGCTCGTTTGGAAACGGCTGATGCCATTTTTAGTGATCTCCTGTGCGAAGAAAGCTCCCAGAAGCCAGGTGAATGGAGTTGTCTTGCCACTGTTGGTCGCGGCGGGCATGGAGAGGCACAGCTTTGGATGGGTATTCGATCTGATGATCACGGGATGATTGTTGAGGTACGTATGCAATGTTTGAAGCGACTCAGGTTGTAGCGACACTTCCAAATTCGTGACAATGATGGAGTGAAACGAGGCTGACCTTCTCGCAGCGCGTTGTGGTGAAATGCTTTTCAATCGAGCACATATGGGCGAATGCGTCCACTTGGATCTCCAACAGCTTTACGGGCAATGAAAACTGGTTGAGAGAACGTGCCATGCATGCCCAACTATCATCATTGAGAAGCGCGAGTGGCATCGTTCGATATCGTGGCGCCACCTCATCAGCGGATAGACATCGGATGCAGCGTATCTACATGGAGTACTGTCCACACGACGACCTCAGGGTTCTGTACCATGCGCATGCCAAGTCTGACGGATTTGATCAATTGCTCAACGAAGATGACCAGCCAGTCCCTCCTGTGCGCATCCCGGTCCGAGCACTGTGGTCGTTCTTCAAGGACATGGCCGCAGCAGCATGCATCATGAAACATGGCTATAACCCGCTCGACAAGGATGCCGATGAGCCAGAAGAGTGGGTGGAGATCATCCACCGTGACTTCAAGCCTAGCAATGTCTTCTTGGCGGCACCTCTTGCG
This sequence comes from Melanodothis sp. VS III C KN 2, assembly GCA_019775565.1. Taxonomy (NCBI): domain Eukaryota; kingdom Fungi; phylum Ascomycota; class Dothideomycetes; order Cladosporiales; family Cladosporiaceae; genus Melanodothis; species Melanodothis sp. VS III C KN 2. Next base: position 897,286 of record JACWFM010000037.1, on the reverse strand, counting down.
AAGACCGGTCGTGGAATTCCAGTTTGTAAAGTAGGCGATTTTGGCCTCACTGTCCCACGAGATTACGAGCCCTTGGACAATCCCGAAGGTATGTGGTACTCAGGCACTCCAGGATGGAAAGCACCTGAATATAATCCATATTCGCAAGATTTTGAGCCCTTTTACGAGCTCTCGTCCGCCACCGACGTATGGGCGATCGGCAGAACTATGCTGGCTCTAATGGAGCTCCCGGTCAAAAGCCCTCCGACAATTCGCTATGATGACGACGATAAGGGTCATGTTATTGTTGGAGCGAAAGCCGAACTCGTGGCTACATATGGTGAAGAGCTCTACAGCCTTATCGAGAAATGCTTGGAGCGGACTCCCGGAGATCGCATCAAGGCTCGGGATCTGTTACGGGCGATCGGCAGGCAATTCAGCAACCCTCTCGTGACGCTACCACTCGAACTACGGGAAGGAGATGTTCTTGAACACTCGCAGGAAATGCGTTGGGCAACCTGAGAGTCCCATCGGAAGCCGTTGATTCCTTACCATTGTCTTTACATTATCTATATGTCGTATATATGCTTGATACTGAGATTTCGAATCTGTTGTGCCTAAGCGACCCCAAATTCTATCGAGCGGAGTCTGGTACACGCATATCACAGCCCAACACGGCTTGCAGAGCATCTTGCAGGCAATGCGGAAGCGCAAATATAATGGACAAAGAAGGCACGCAACACTGTCTAAGCAAGGCCCGGAAGCGGCGAAAGAGATTTCAGACAAAGACTCATGGCCAACAGGGAAATTTGATATCCATCGTGAGTCTCGGATGAGCTTTGCAAGTATCCCATCTCCATTCGACACGTTTGTTGACATGGCTGACTCAGAGACCACACATACGTGGATATGTTTCCAATGGGATCTGAATAAACAAGGAAAACATCGTCCCTGTGAGTTCAAGATAGAACCAAGCGCATGCGCATATCCACATGCTGACAGTGACAAATTAGCGATCTTGGAAAAGAAAGAAGAGTTACTTCAGGACGAAGAACACTTCAGAGACGTCATTGAGAAGATCTGCGAGGCCCTTTCCAAAATTGACAAAGCGAAAAGTAAAACTGCGAGTCTCAAACTGAATGGAAACCAAAACCCGAAAGAAACTCGTAAGCCTCTTGCAGACCTGAGTGGTGCTAATGCCGACCTCTGGCTTTCTCTCGGTGCCCTCGTGACAGCTCAAGAGTCTAAAAAAGTGGACGGAAAAACAATCGGATTAACGGAAACTTGGCGAGCTACAGTTTGGGATGATCTCGAGGAGTCCAACGAGGATGTTGCAAGGCACGACAACGTCCAGACGTACGAGAGCCCGCAGCCTCGAGGCGAACGGTGGGTAGGATCTTGGCCGCTAGGATCGGGTACATTCGGCAATACGTGCCTGTTCATCCAACAGGACGGAAATGGTCAGATTTGCAACCGAGTTGTCGTCAAAGACTGCGATTGTGAAGACCAGAGTGCCTGGGAAGCTAAGGAGTGGTTCTGGTCGAAGGACCATCGCGATCATGATATTCCCAATGAAGTGAAGACGATGTCAGATCTCCGCGGAAGAAGCGGCGCCGAGTTCATCGTCAAACTCCTTAGTTGGCGCATTGCTAAGGAGCGCCGACTCTATCGGTTGTATCTTGAGGTATGAATTCGACTGTCAATATTCCCCCAAACTGTGGCAGGAAGCTGACCACGTCGCAGTACGTTTGATCCCTTTGACGCGATGGATTTTCTGCCGGCAAGGCTTACAACTTTGACCTGACGCATCAGTATCGAGGCTTGGATCCGTACAAGATGCTGACTACAATCCCACAGGTTCTGTCCTTTACAAGATCTTTTCGAATTGATGTTCAAGCACCTCGAACGCAAGCGCGGCGAAGACCCGTTCCTCATACCTGAACAGTTCCTATGGTATATGTTCGAGTGCTTGTGCGTTGCAGGGTTGGTTCTCGAGCACGGAGAGATGGAAAAGAACCCAATGGGTAATTGGACGTCGATCGCACACCGCGACATGAAACTGTCCAATGTTTTTCTGAGCTTGCCCAGCGAGACGAACTACCGCTGCTATCCCGTGCCCAAACTTGGGGACTTTGGGCTGGCAATATTCCTACCGGGAGGGCAGGTGTTTGACCAGGATCTACATGGGACACTTGACAATATGCCAGTCGAACAAGATCCACAAGCGATGAGCGAGCACGGAATATCTTGGCCACTTACCTCAAAGGCCAACGTCTGGGGTATCGCCAACATCGTTGCATCTTTGTTGACCCAAAAAGAAGGCTTTGGTGACTGGGATAGATACAAGAAATACAAGGAGGCCACGTGGTACGATGGAGAATTAGCTACGTACAGCGATGAGCTGCGCGAGATCATTGAAGAGTGCATACGCTTCGATCCCAAGAACCGTCCTGATCTTACGCATGTCCTGAACAGCATTCGCGCTCGCAGACTGCCCTTGCAGGATGCGTCTTTGCCAGTCGCTCCGGTATACAGCCCAGTATGGGCCCGGCATAAGATTGACGCAGAAATCCTCGACTTGGTATGTATCCTTGGGGTTGTGTACACGATCGAAGCGCTTACTGATGGTTCGAACAAACAGAGTGAGGCAAAAACGAAGATCCATCGTCTGAGTGGCGCCTTCGACGCTGACTATTCGTCCAAAATTGGCGGCGAGGCTGGCACGGAGCTCGCCAAGGTGGCACCTCGAAAGCCTAAACCTGCCAACAGGTCCAGCAATCGACGCTCCGTTTCAGCCCCTAAGAATACGAGAACGGAAGAGGGTAATCCTACCAGAAGGTCCAGCAGGAGAAATTCTGGTCCGGCCAATTCGGGAGCTCGAAATTCCGGTCAAGCCAGCAGAGGCGGATATCGTTCGGCCCCCGATGTCGCAGGTATAAACATGGACTCCAGTACGTCCAACAGTTCATCCAGCAGTTCGTCCAGCAGCTCCAGTGGTGGGATATCAAGGCCAGCACAGCCTCAGCAAGGGAACTCTATCCCGCAATTCCTAGTGCCAACACAGCAACCTCAGGGCCCTCGGACACACGCCTCTATCCCTCAGTACCAACCCCCGGTACAGGCTACGCAGCCACCACCTTCGCCAGCGATACCACAGCCTCGACCGCCGCCTTTTCCTCCTCCCCCACTACCACCACCTCCTCCACCACCACGGCAAGCACCACCGCAAGTACAGCCAGCAGCGCAAGCATCGCAGCAAGCGCCGCAAGCACCACAGCCTGCTCCTCAAGCACCACAACCAGTGCCGAGGCAGGTAGTCCACACCCTAGCTTCGACTCGTGCGAGGAGAACTGTCAAGAGGAAGTTCTCTAACTTGAACGTCAACAATTTGTCGAAAGCGCCCAAACGGAAGCGATAGAGAGATTTACCTACTAGGGAGAGGTGCTGGGGGTTGTCGAAGCAGCGATGAGGGTCTGTTTCGACTGGTTGTGGGAAGTATCTAGTCCGAAGTCAGCGTGCAAGTCAAATCCAAAGCCAGTGGTTTTGCTAGTGTGTATTCTTATGTCCTTATATCATATCTTTTCTTCCTTGGAGCGAGATCGCCCGTACCCAAAGATGAACACATGTCAAAAGCGGATGAAGACGAAAGCTAGAGGAAGACATTGCATTTATGTACCAACTTTCTTCCCTCTCAAATGTCGTATCGATCCAGCTTGAAATGCTCAGGCCTGTAGACAAAGTAGTCGAACTTCGCCTCCAAAGCCGTACCGTTGAGATCCGAGCAAGCGACTCCAACGAATGCTCCGGTAAAGCTACCATGACCAGGGTGACCACCGCATTCGTCGCAGAGCAACGACGCATCACACACCGGGCCAATCTTTTGCAGCTCTCCGTCTCCCACAGCATAGGAGAATTGCAGGCTCGGACCACGGATGGAGAGTGCAAGTTTGACCTTGCCCTCGTTCGGAATCTTGGCAGGCTCAGCGAAAGGCTTGCTGAGGTTACCGAAGGGGAAAGACGCCTCGGAGGACATGAGCAGAACTTCTCTTTCGCCGTCTGCATCGGCAGTGACAGTGAGGTAGAAGAAATTGAAGCGACAGTAGTACGCCGTTAGTCCAGCGAACTGTCTTTCGTCTTCAGGCGAGAAGTCGACGACAGTCTCTGCATCGTAGGAGAAATGAGTCTGACGGCGAGCGATCAACGCTTGTTCGTACCAAGAGCCTATAGACTCGCGGCCGATCAATGTAAGCTTGCTATCCTTGAGCTGGAAGATACGATCTGTCTCGGGCGTGCGAAGCCACTGGAAGTCCTTGTGCAATTCCTTGTCGAAGGTGTAACGCTGTTCGGCCCAGTACTTGGAGTCGTCTCTGGTTCCTGGAACTTCGACATAGAGCGATGGTACAGGTCCGTTCTTGATGTAAAGCCAATCGTCCTTCCAGTATGCTTCTTGGAGTCCAGTCTCACGGCCGAGGACGCAGTGGCGCTCCTGGGTGGTCGGTCTACCAGTAAGATGAACCATGTAGGTCTTGCCGTCAGGCGTATCAACGATATCTCCGTGGCCAGCGCGCTGCAAAGCCGCATGTGGATGATCTTTGGAGGTTATGACGTGCTTGTCAGGATGCACTTCGTATGGGCCCCAGATGTCTCGCGACCTTGCAAGAGTACAGGCATGGTCGTACGCGGTTCCACCTTCAGCTGTCAACAGGTAGTAGTAGCCGTTCCTCTTATAAAGATGAGGCCCTTCGACCAGATCGAGATCGGTACCGTAGAACACGTTCTTCCTGGGTCCCACCAGCTTCCCCGCCTTAGCATCATACTCCTGCAGCCGGATTCCAGCGAAGGAGCGAGGCCGGCTGCGATGATCCCACAGCATGTTGACGAACCACTTCTTCCCATCGTCGTCATGGAAAAGCGAAGGGTCAAATCCTGAGGAGTTTACGTAGACTGGGTCACTCCAGGGCCCTTCAATCTTGGGCGCAGTGACGATGTAGTTGTGACTATCCTTGAAAGAACCGTCTTTGCGTCTGACATCCGTGAAGACAAGGAAGAACTTCTCGCCATCGTGCGTGAGACATGGTGCCCAAACTCCGCAGCTGTCAGGCTCGCCTCGCATATCAAGCTGACTCTTTCTGTTGAGTGGGCGGATGACAAGATCCCAGTTTGCCAGATCCTTCGAGTGGTGGATCTGAACTCCTGGGTACCATTCAAAAGTGGATGTGGCGATGTAGTAGTCCTCGCCAACCCTCAGGATGGAAGGGTCGGCGTTGAAGCCTGGAAGAATTGGGTTTCGGACCTGAGGCATCGTAACGAGAAGAGGTATGAATCCAGGATGGATTAATGTGGCAACTAGCTTACCACACAGATATATATGGTATCCTACAGTAGTCTGGACGTTGCTATCTGTCAACACCTAGTCATGGATAATAACTCCGCCTGACCACTGCACTTTAGCCATTTATCCGGCTGTCGTTGGCAAAAGCCGAGGGTTCGCATCGTTTCAGAGCTCCACCTATCATCAAAGAAGCATCACGTGCGCACACGCGCGAGGAATACAGATTGGACCTTGTCTGGTCTAGTGAATTGCGCACTTGAAGATGAAGCTGATGTATTGGAAAGGATGTGGCGAAGAAACATCGCGAGCTGGACACGGAGGAAAGCATCGCAACATCGGCATCTGCTCCCGCGGCTTGGCGGTGACCCTCAGGCACTATCATAATGAGCCATCTCGCAGACAGCATTCAGTGGCTGCAAAATTCAAATGATATAAGACAGTGGCTGAAATCTGGAAGACTCCGGTCTTGAAGGACGAGCCCAATGTCCATATCTGAATCAACCAAATACTACTCGTCTACCGCTGACTCCTTTCACCTTTCACGATGAACCAACAACACGACCTCACGTCGGCAGATGGCGTCAAGGGCTATCTACAAACGAATGGCTACCCATCATGCGTCTCTGTCGAGCAACTGGCCGGAGGATCTTCAGGCTTCACCTTCCGAGCTCATCTCAGCGAAAACGACAACCGTGAGTGTGTTGCCAATAGACAGAAGGACAGGGTCGTTGATAAAGCTTGACAGAGCCATCTTCCATCGTCATCAAACATGTCGAGAACTATGCAGCGAGACTTCCAGACTTCAAAATCGGTCCGGACAGAATAGTAAATCGCTTCCATGAAGGGTCCCTCTCTTCCGCGGCTGTACCTGACAGCATCACAGGCGTACGAGGCCAAAGGTTTCGAGTTTCTGGGTCAAGCTCCTATCAGCACCAAAGTAGCGTCCGTCCGCGTACCACGTCTCCTGAAATTCGACAAAGACAATCATGCCCTCATCATGGAAGACGCTGGCGATTTCCCCTCCCTCAAATCGTGGTTGACAGCAGAGACTCTTAGTGATCAAGTCACTTCCGTCGGCAGGAGTCTCGGCTCTTATCTGGCCCATGTTCACAATACAACAGCCAATGACTCAGCAATCAAGGATGCTTTTGACTCGAATGCCATTGGGAAGAGTGTCTCCAGCTCCGTGTATTATGCCGGTCTCCCAACCGCAGCAGAAAAGTTTGGCTACACACAGCCCTTCATCGCGGCTGCGGCCAGATTTGCCGAAAACGAGGTATTGACTGCAAATGAAGTGTTGACACTTGGAGACTTTTGGACAGGAAACGTGCTGGTCTCGGCGCCAAAGGAGCAGGACGAGCCGAAACTCACCATCCTCGACCTTGAGCTGGCAAAACCCGGTACGGCAGCATTTGACATTGGACAAATGGGCGCAGAGATGCTTTGTCTCGCAAGATTCCGATCCAAGGATCAGGGATCTTTGCTGCTCCGTACGTTCTTCGAGGCCTACAGAGCGGAGCGCAAAGCGGCTGTAGATGCTGCAGCAGTGGCAATCCGAATGTAAGTGTAGACTGTGGTCCGACGAGATGCTTGGATGTTATGCTGACCCATGCTCTTCACTCTCATCTAGTGGAGCCCATCTCTTTGTGATAATGCCCATGGCTTGGGAAGCAGAGATTGGTGAGAGCCAGGTTAAAGAGGTCCTGGAAGAAGGGTTCGAACTGTTGAAGATGGGCTGGGAGAAGGATGAGCTTGCTCTAAAGCACTCGATCGTGGGTTCCCTTATGCACTAGGCGCAGAGGCAGAATCTTTAAGCCAAGCGGTCTGCTATGTCACCAAAGTCGGTACGAATGTCGGTCGCTAAAGTCTCAGCGCTTCGTCGTGGAGAATTGAAGCCGCTCGTTTGATACTCGCTTGAATCGCGTGATTCCACATCTCGAGAACGAATGAAAGGTTGATGGGCTTCTTTGAACCTTTGCTCATGTGAATGTTCAATGCCAGCTCCAGGTAGTCCTAAATGGTGACCAGCCAATGAGATGCTCCGATGGCGCTGATGGTGCTGACAGTCTGGACATGAGCTCGACTGCCAAGTGATTGTTGGTAGCTCGATTAGGCTGGCGGATCGGACGCTAAGGAACATGTGAATAGTGCTAATGGTGGTGAAAGTCAGAAGGGTACAGCGAGGCAGCTGGGAGCGTTCGTACAAATTTATCATCATCGTCGTTGTCCCGTAGGTGCCCAGCATGATGAGTCCTGCGCCGTTCCAATCACGGTGTAATACTTGTAGCCAACTAGTGAGAATTGTTAGATGGTAGTCCATGTTATACGTTTGATCGTTACTCACCTGGGAATCAGGAGTGCGAAATATAATATTGTTAAGGCAATGTCGATGATGGCCCTCTTCACCGGAGAACGAAGCAAGCCTCCGTACATGAAGCTCCCTAGTACGGCGGAAAATAACATTGGCGTAATACCGACGGCCGGAAAGGCCAGTCCGGTGATCACGGCATATGGTATTATTAAGCCAAGACCCAAGGGGAATGTAAGGATCGTTATCGCTCGGAGTTGACGACAATCCTCGCCAGTCCTCATACCAATGACTGCCCGTTGCATGTTGCGTGCATGGATCAAAGACAGCTGATCTCGAAGAGCGGATTGACCATGCAGACTATGCTAAGCCGTGATGTGGCTCTTTGAGTCGTGTCGTGCAGCTGTGGCGGTCGCACAGTAGTGTCAGGAGATATGGCTGGGTGCCTCCAGGCTTCAGCATTGCAGCACCATGCACGAACTGTCCGTCAAGTTTCAATATTAACGCGCTAAGGAGCGGCTGACAGCCAATTTAAGGGATGTCTCATGATTTAGGTTCAAGCTCTGTATTTGTATCCGGTGAAAGGGGCGAGCAGCGCGGACTTTGAAGCCGGACCACAAGGCTGTCAAAGCGCCGTGTTGCTTGTCAAGCGTCATGGTTGCCGGCCCACAACAATCTCAGCATTACCCGACGTTTCGCTGCTCTTGACGCTCTTCTCGTGATTACACTCAAGAAACAGATCACATATAGTGCGATACTTCCAACTTCCAAAGCTTATCCTCGACAAATGGTCGTACTGTTCTCAGTTAATGTGGCTACATACTATGCTAATCTATATGAAGCCAGCTCGCCTGACAAACCACGCTAGCCCGCCTGCAAACGCAGTGCATCCGGAGAATATGATGATTGAGCCGTACTCTGACCCATATGCCGAGATGGCAGCACCGTGTAGAGACTTGCTGTCGTCCACCAACGTCTCGCTCAGCGGTCCCGATATGATTGAGCCAACACCCCTTCCCATAGCGAGCAGGCCGAAGACCACATTGGCGTCCGTCTTCTCGTGTTTTTGCTGCAGCTCTCTGATGACACCACCCCAGCTCGTAGAGTATGCTGCGGCTGTCAAGCCATAGAGTAGGCTGAAGACAAAGAGCGGCGCAATTGATGTCGTGAAGCCCAAAGCGACGAAGACCGCAATGCACGAGAGGAGACCTTGGCCAAGTAAAACTAAAGTTACGTCGAAGCGGTCGACGAGGGCGCCAACGCCAACGCAGCCGAAGATCCCGGTCAAGTTGACGCAAAGAATAGTCAATGACCCCAATGTTCTGCCTAATCCCAAGCTCTCTGCAATAGTTGGCAGATAGTTGGTAGGTAGGAAATATCCCATTGCTTGAATAGAGTTAAAGAGCTGGAGCGTCCAGAAGAATGGCGATTTGAGGAAGGCGAGATCCACCGGCGGTGCTACATGGCTGGCTGATATCGGAAGACGAGGCTTCAAAAGGAACAGAATTGGTAATGCGAGTACGACAATCATCAGAGCGACAACGCGAAGTGTCTACGCAATGGCAGTTAGCAGATGGTTCGGTAGTATAGTGGGCATTTCAGCGCTAACTCACCCATCGAAACCCGAGCTCGTTAAGAACAGCCTGCAAGATCAAAGGCATCGCGACACCACCAGCGAAGTCTCCAGCCATTGCGACGCCAATTGCTAGACCTCTCTTCTGTGAGAACCACTCATTGATGAGGTTGATGGTAGGCATTACAAGGGCGTTTCCTGCAATTCCGTACACAATGCCTTGGCAGACAATGAGCTGCGGTACCGTGTTTGCAAAAGATGCGCCCACGAGCGCCGCGGCAATGATAGGGACGCTTGTCCTGAGAGACCAATTGCGAGCTTTAGGCCATCGCTGGAAACCCCAGAGGAAGACTGGCATAGTCAAATACATGACTCCGGTGGACGTTGTGCCGATGGCGGCGATGCCACCTTGGGAGGCAAAGGGCTCGTTTGATGCATAATACTCCTGCAAGATACCGAAAGACAGCGCAAAGCCCCAGATCAAGAAATTGCTGAAGAATCCTCCAGCAAGAGCGACCCAGGCGTGATATCCCTGGTCTGTTGGAGGCAGCGCGTATTGGGCGCGGGAAGCCTGTCTGTCGAGTGGAATTCCATCATTGCTGCCGTCGTACGGATCGGACGCCACGCTGTTACGATTGGACAATTCCATTGTGATGATGACTTGATAGCTATGGAAGAGAGTACTTCGTATACTTCCACAGGCGGAAATATTTGATTGCGATCTTTTGATGCCGAGCCTCTCATACAATCAGTCAGCGACCCACTATCGGCTAGAGTGGGTCTAACATTTTCCGCTACGGATGCGCATCCGATAATGGCGACTTGTGGACAGCAGCCACTTTGATTGCATGCACGCAAATATCGAGTGTAATACTTGTAAGCTGCAAGATAGGGCGTACTGATTGGTAATCACTTTACAGTGACGTTCTTGCCCAAAACATGATTATGTCACCTCTTCGCACTTGATCATACTGCCGACCTGCAACTATGAGAGAGACAATGTTGCAGCCGTGGTTGAAAGTATAGCTTACGCTCAAAAGATCATAGAGCCGTTCAATTGGCCGCTCAAAGTCTTAAGACAGCTATTTCCGAACCTATTGACTTGAGTCTACATGCATACATGTACATTGTCAATCAGATAGATTCTCAAAGAAGTCACGCCCTAACCCTATTAACCCCATGTCTTTGCTGCGTCCAGGGTACAAGAAATATGTATCACTATTCTTTGATTACAGCATAAGGTTCAAGATGGGGTTTTTGTATTGCTTCAAAGCCACAAATAGGTCTGGGCGGTTGGGAGTTGTTCAGAGGCGTGTGAGTTATTGTTTTGTTCAATTCAACGACAAAAGCCTTGTGTTCTACAAAAGGCTGAGGGTAAGATGTGTCCACAGAGCCTGTTGAGGAGAGATCCATTTCGCCCCAGGTACATTCGATCCATCATCTTTGTCTTCGAAACTCAAGCAATTATGATTGCCTATCGATCTGCCGATCTACACATTTGCGTCGTTCTTGCCCTCGATGTAAGAAGCAGTGGCCTTCTCAGCGAAAACCTGCTGGCCAGAGTGCGCCGAGTTCCTTCTGCCCTTGCTCTCCTCGGCGGCCTGCTCCAAAGCATCGCGGTGGGGGCCTGGTTTGGCAAACAGAACATCGATTTCCTCGAGAGTGCGACCGGTGGTCTCAGGGCAGTAATACCACACATAGGCAGCAGCAAGGAAACAGCAGATCAGAGGCCAGATGAAGATCTTGGGACCAACAGCAGAAATGCCAGTGCCGCCACCGAAGACCATGACCCAGGTGGAGAACCACTCTCCTGCGGCGCCGAGGCTGCCTGCAACGTGACGGTAGCGAAGAGGAGCAATTTCGGGACCTGTCCAATATTAGTACGAGGTTACTGACGAGGCCATAGCTTAAGACTTACCGTAGATCCAGCAAGTACCAAGCCAACCAAAGGCAAAGACTACGTTGTAAAGAATAATGAATACAACAGCAGCCCAGTTTGTCGCGGTCGTAGGGTTGGCGACTGTCGTAAGGCCGACGTAGATGACCATGCAGACACCACAGCCGAGAGCGCACCAGAACATCATAGCGCGGCGACCGAGCTTCTCAATGAACCAGATTGGTGGGTACGAAGCGATGGCGAAGATGGTGTTCATAACACCAGCGAGAATGCCAGAGAGCATAGGAGAGTAGCCCAAATTGGAGAAGATCTGGGTTGAGAAGTAGACCAACATGTTGATACCAAGGAATTGTTGCGCCCACAGAATGAGGAATGATGTGCGCAGACGTCGACCGAATTGAAGCTCGCTGTTGTCCCAGAACAGAAGCCACCAGTTGAAGGAGGCGGAATCATTCTCTTCTTCCTTGAGCGAGTTGAGCACATCTTCTCTGGTCTGCTGCACAACTTCAGACTCGACGGGCAACGAGTAAAGTCGTGCAAGACACTTGTCGGCCTCATCGTAGCGACCTCTGGCATAGTACCATCTCGGAGTGTCAGGGAGGAAGGCAAGCAAGCAAGTCGAAAAGATGGCGAAGCAGCTCTGCATCGCCAATGGGATACGCCAGAGCCATGGGTGCCTTTCGAGACCTTGGACGAAGCCAAGATCGATCCAGTATGCCAGAGCAACACCAGAAATCAGAAGTGCGAGTTGGTAAGAGACTTCAGGTCCACGCTCATTTGCCTCCAGAGACATCTCTGCCATGTAGGTTGGGACAGTGCTAGCAATGCAACCAATTCCAGCGCCAGTCACGATTCGACCAACCAGAATGTGAGCGACCGAGTAAGAGGACGCTTGTAGGACAGCTCCGATGCAAATGAAAAGGTTGCCCAACAAAATTGTTCGCTTTCTGCCCAACTGCATGGCGAAGAATGAAGTACACAGAGACATGACTCCAGCCGCTAGGTTGTAGGAAGAAGCGATGAGGGGAATCGTGAACGATCCTTGAGGGTTGCCAATGGCGTCGCGGAATTGCTTCGTTTCCTGAAATCCGCCTAAGACGCCAGCATCGTAGCCGTATAACATGAATGCGGCACCACATGCTGCACTCATGGTCTTATAAAGGGCCTTGCCCTGTAACTGCCCGATGCCCAACATGGTCGCGTGTTAGAACAAGAGATGATTGCCAAGATCAGAGAAGCCTTTAGGCCCAGGATTCCAATCGTAGTGTGTTGGAATTGCAAAATTTTCGAACGAGAAGACTGCAATGAGATACTAGTCACCTGTGAAGGTTGTGCGATGATGGAACTAAATGTCAATCGTGGAGGCATTGCTCAGACTATATACACCCAGATCGTTCACAGCGATTGCCATGAGGTCGATAGCTCTTCTAGACAAGATAGAGTTATTGAAGCCGACGCACGTGGAAATTGGTGCGGCAGTGGTTGTATCCTGCAAAGTGAGGTCGTCGATACGCACAACAACTGTTGTGGAACAGCATCGCCCGCGCTTACACCGTCCTGTATTGGTACCTTCAGCATGCGCAACCGGCGGGTCTAGACGTGCGGAGCAGCTTGAGGCTATTGCGCTCTCTTGGCCAGAGATCTGGCCCGGGCATAAATCAAATAATCAAAATCCCATGGGGAAAAGAGTTTATTTCCGGAGATCTGCATGAGGTCCACGCGCTGGTGGCTGGTATGTTTGTGGAAGATCAGCAGCGAGACAGCGGGGTGAGATATCTAAACCGTCATCTCGATGGCGCACTCTTCCACGTGTTGAAAACGTGCATTTGAGCCGATTATGAACTCACGTGAGTGAATGGACAGAATTGGGTGGCCTTGAACACCTAGGCGACGGGCCAGACCACACTTATCCAGTGACAGCGACATGTTCGATGTGTCTTGATGTAGTTCTACCCTAACAGGCCTACTGTCCATCAGGAAAGTACAGCGGTACTTCCATAGTAAGTGGAGGGTAATCATCGATCGCTGTCGCTGTCTACACATCGGAAGCGTGAGTCTGATCGCTTGCCTAAAGAAAAAGATTTCGAGTTAGAATAGTTCAGCGCTCAAGGCACTTCACTGTACCCCGATCGATTCAGACACTGATTTCACAATAGCAGACCTTCTGTAAGCCATTGTATCTGAGCAACAGGCACAATACTCTGTACAATTTTGGTACATCTCCAAGAGTCGATCGAGATCAACTATCCGCACAAGTTCCATTCTGAGACGAGTCCTGGCATTAACTTTTAGCCACGCATCTGGGGTTGCAGTGGAAACTTCCGTTCACCCACTCTCGCCGCTTTGCAGTATTGCCATCTTGGGTTTCTAAGATTGGGGAACGAGCGCGATGGCAAAACAGTGGGATGGTTTGCCGTCTTAAGAGTCGGAGGAAGATTCAAGCATAGCACCAGGTCATATTGACAACTACGGATCAGTATGAACAAGATATCAGAAACATTGAGCAGGGAAGGGCATAGCTATTCATGTCTTAGCATCGTTGTGCATACCTGCACAACGATCTGAAGAATCTTATTGCACCGATTACTTTGCGCTGAGGCTCGAATTTCAATCTTGAACTCCCAGCAACATGACTCCCTGCTCTCAACTTCACGTCCATCGTATTCACTTCGGGACAAGAGCACCCTGTGAGAGCAGTAAGCTTGGGTCATTGTAAGCGCTCACATGTTTCGACTTACCTTCTGGACGGCTTCGGTATTGACTCGCATCCTCCGAGTGGCTTCTTCACCAAGCCATTGCGGCTGCGCGGCATAAAGACTGTCCTCGAACTCGAAGCCATCACCACCTTCCACGTAGAACGCCTTCCCGTTCATCTTCCTAGACGATAGAATGCCTAGGATTACCTTTGCGACAGCTTCTGTGGGCTGCCAAAATAGGCCTGCATCCTTGAATGGTTGAATGATGGCGGCTGTCATCGGAGTATCTGTAACACCAGGGCAGACAGCGTTGACTCTGATGCCGTCCCTCTCGTGGAGAGTCTTGCGTGTAGAACGTAGAATACCTTGAATGGCATGTTTCGAGGTCTGGTACAAGTACAAGCCGGGGCTATCACGGAAAGCGTTCACGCTCGATAGCAACGTCAGCGACTTGTTGGCATTTTCTTGCTTTGAATCCCGCAGAAAGACAGCTGCAATGCGTGCAAATTGCAAAGTGCCGACAAGATTGACGTCCAAGACTTTAGTATTCCCTGGATCCTCTTTGATGCTGTCGATGTTGTAGCTTGGATCGAACCAGTTGCCCTGCTCGAAGATGCCGGCGCAAGAGATGGCGTGATCGATGCGACCAAACTGATCGTATGCTTTCCGGAACAGGCGGTAAAGGTCGTCGTATTTGGTCACATCGCATTCTAGGAAGATGGCTGATGCGCTCAAATCTCGAGCTGCGGCAACATTGACATCTCCAAAGACTACACTCACGCCGTGTTCGACCAGAAGCTTCACAGTAGCAGCTCCGATGCCTGTAGACCCTCCTGATCAGAGTTAGTGGATGAATGTTCGCTGCACGCCGTCTGTTTGTCGAACAAGACGTACCTATTAGAACGACCACCGAATCTTTCAGCTCGGTGAAATTGTCTTTGGTTGGTTCGAAGAGCGACATTTTGCGTTGAGTTAGTAACTCAATGCTAATGGGACAGATTGTGAATCTTCGTTTCGGGTACAATAAGTGCGAAACTGGCCTTCGACTGTGTCTTCTCTCAAATGTTTGACCTACTCGTTATAGAGTCTTTTACTTTAGCTCCGGTCCTGGAATTAAGAAGGGTCGGTAAATCAATCTATGATGCACGGCCGGCGGTGTCTTGCGACAGACACCGAAGCGAGATGCCTGCGTCTTGGAGGCGGACTTAGTGCTCGCTATCGCCGTGGATGCTACCGTGAACATGAGAGCCCGATTACGTTCTTTATTTCCCTGACACGGTCGTTTCGTAATTGGCAAACCTTCGAGGCCAGAGTTCTTGATGGCAACTTTATTCATCTAGAAATCGTTGCTGGAATCTAACCATTGGAGACTCAACACGTCTGGACGGTCTCAATTGGCGTGAGCACGACTATGACGTACGCGTCCAATACCCTTCCCACGACCTTCAGCAATTCCCCCACTCAGTAATCGAACACGGAACCGTGTCCTCTAGTCAAACCACACAGCGGTTCTCATCGACGAGATTACATGTAGCACCGACTGAAGTGTGGGCAACAAGGCCCTAACCTGTGTGCGCCGTCTCGCTCACTGTTGGAGCAAACTGGCACTTGTTACCACGGGCTTAGGTCGAAGCGCGATCATTCTTACATTGTGTGCTGACTATTAGCCATCCCCAGCTCGAAAACAGCAGCTGGTCAGCATGCTTTTGGACACGGCCCTTCCACTGGGTCAGCCTTATTTCAGCAATGAAGAGATTCGCGCTGCTATGGTCGAAATTGCACAGCACAAGATTGATGGACGCGAGGCTGCCGTTCATTGGTCCGATCATCTAAGGTTTCTTGCTGCCGACACAAGTTCACAGCCAGTCGAACCTCAAGCATTCGATTCGGATGTGTCAGACTCCGAAAATTGTACCTGCGTATCGTATCCTTCGATCAGCCTAAGCAAGGATGAAAGACGACTGATGGTGACAAACCCTTCAGACTTGGCGGAATGCACACACTACCTTGCCGTATCGTACTGTTGTTCGAGCTCAGCCCTGGCAAAATGCGACGGCCTACCATATTCTGTCCGTCGTAAAGGAATCATGGGTGCCCCTGCGTGTCCGTCTGATTTGCTGAGGCGAGTGATCAATTTCGCCAGAGAATGTGGCCTCGATTATCTTTGGATCGACCAAGAGTGCATAGAGCAAGACGATCCAGACGATAAAGACATTGGCATCCAGGCAATGGATCTTGTCTATCAGATGGCGGCACAGTCTGTGGCTGTTCTGGAAGTCCGAATCAACGAACAGCGTCACCTTGACGCGCTGGGCTTACTGCAAGACTGCAACGTGGAAGACGACCTCGCGCTCACAGACTTGCAGAACTTGATAGAAGCGCTCGAGATCATTTTGAGCGATAGATGGTTCGAGCGGACCTGGTGTCTGCAGGAATCGACGTCAGCCGCTCGCAAGATGGCACTGCTCATACGGCGAAATCCTGCATTACAATTGCCGGACAGCTTGAGAGGCAGGACCCAGACCCAGACGGAATTCGAGCTTGATCTCTCGGCTTTGCAAGAGCAGATCCCTGGATGGTTCGTATATCAACTTGACCTATTGGGAGAGACTGGAGATCTGGTACTGCACGCCAGAGGAAGTGCAATCCTTGCTGCATGGTCATCGCTTTTGGTTCCAGATGTGGGACCGAGCGATGAGCGCGGCGGAAGACCTATATGTGACGGAGCAGAAGCACTATGGCATATGAGCCGTCGATCCAATTCCATTACGTCTGACAGACTGGCCATATTCGCCAATCTTTGTGAGTATGATGTCCGTTTGGACAATAGGGCTTTGGATGAGCTGGGCTACGGTTTCAGTATTTGCGCCATCGTACTCGCAGTACTTAATGGTGACTTCTCATTGATGGCAGGCATCGCAACGTATAATGCTGGCTTAGCTGGAAAAGTCACCATGCTTCTATCGGATGCCGGGAAGCGAACAGGTCAAGGTCGCGCAGGGTTCTCTTGGAACATTCCAGCCAAACTGTCTGTCGAGCAAGTGTTATACTGGGACAAGCGTCAGGACTCACTACGCCACATGTTCGAACCGAGCCTCTCCGACAAGGGGCTCACGGTGAGTGGAAGTCTCTGGTACATTGACAGAGTTGTTGATCTTTCGGAAGTCAGGGATTCTTTCCTGCAACAAGAAGATCAAATAAGCATCACAAGCCTGCTCGAAGATAGCCCTCTCGGACAACGGGCACCATTTGAGGAATCGCGAGCAAAGCTGCTGCTGTCTTTCCTCTGCCACTTGTACAAAAGTGGTTACAGATCATTAACAAAGCGCATTTGGCAAGAGCTAAGACTGAAGAGATCTTCTAAGAGTAATCCCGAACTTGAGTCTTGGACAAACGCCGAGTTCGAGGAGATCGTTGACGTGGAATCCGCAACTGTGAAGTGGCCTTCACCTGTTCCCGTTGCCGAATATCAATTGCATCGGGCGCCCATTGATCCATTTCGTTTCCTCAGCAACCGCTTCGTACACTACCTCCTCTCATCAATACTGCTATGCGGACGACTCCCAGTGGGCCGTCTACACAGTAGCGGGCCTGAGAACAGCCTTTACGATGCCGTTTTCGAGAACGCGACCCTAGACGAGATTTACCTTGCTCCAGCGACCAACTTGGGGTTCAGCAGCCCTTCGAATGATCGTAGCTGGTATCCTATCTCTTGGCGTGTCACTCGAGATGTGAACGCCGCGCTCGATGTAGGCATGCCCACTTTTCAATGCCACGGCCTTGTCTGTGGGCACTGGACTGCGGAAGCCGGCGACGTGGTAGCGGTGAGACTGGTATGAACAGTTCTCCACCGCACCTTACTATTTCGGGGAACACAAGTCTTCGTCTGAAATACATCTCATTGCCAGTGCTTGTTTGCGGTAGGGAACGTTCAAAGAGCGATCCAAGGCAATACGACGGTTCTCATCTTTCCAAAGTAAATTGATCGTGCTGGCGACAAGGCCATACAAAGCATCTGATACTAGATGAGCGCAACTAGTGGCTCCCAGACATGTATTAGGTCCATATACATACATGTACATGTATAGAGTACATGTATGTGCACGTTCACATTTTCACATAAGTACATGTTTTCAAGTTGATATAAGACGACTTATAAGGGTTAGGGTTCTCACAGCCTCGGAGTATCAATCCTGCGCTTCCATCTCAACTTTTCTTGAAGCTTCAAGTTCACAAAATAATCCCGATTCGCTTTGCGACAACTCAAACCACACATAACCCACCAAGATGGCGCCCATACAAAAGCACTCAGTCGTCACAACCGTCAACGACTTCGTTGTTCTCCCTCTCCGCTGTCCAGCCCTCCCATCTTTCCCCAAAGAAACCACACACCACCTCTACCTCCGCGCCAACACCCCGAAAGTACCCACAGTCGACACACCTCGCGAGCTCTTCCTCGTCAACGTCCCAGTTGACGCAACAGAAACCCACATCCGATCACTATTCGCCGACCAGCTCGGCGGCGCCAGGATCGAGAACGTAGCCTTCGAAGGCGCCCGCGTCGGCAAAGGAATCACAGCACCCGTAGCGCCTGCCCGGAGAAAGAGAAAACGCGACCAGGATGGTCAGGATGGTGAAGATGGAGAGGACACAGCAGCGCAAGTTGGGCAGTTGCCTGCGACGTACGATCGTTCCGTGCACCGCAGCGGCAGCACGGCTGTTGCGACGTTCGTGGACAAGGCTAGCGCAGAGCTTGCGCTGAAGGAAGCGAAGAAGGCCGTCAAAGCTAGCAAGACTATTACTTGGGCCGCGGGTGTCGAGAGCAAAGTCTCACCACTAGGTAGCGCGCGCTACCTTTCGCACCACAAGTTGCGCTACCCTTCGCGCCACGAACTACAAGCCTCAATCGATGCGTTCATGGGCGCGCTCTCAGCGCAAGAGGTCGCTCGCGCAAGAGCACGTTCGAGGCAATTGTCGATGCCGGACGCAGATGGTTTCATCACCGTTGGACGCGGTGGCAAGGGCGATGCGGCTAGGGAGGAAGCGGCGAAACTCAAGGGCGAGGAGCTGGCGAAGAGGCAGAAGAAGATGATCGGCGAGGACTTCTACCGCTTCCAGGTGCGCGAGAAGAAGAAGGATGAGGCCAAGGATCTTATTCGAGGGTTCGAGGAGGACAGGAGGAAGGTCGAGGAGCTCAGGAAGAGGAGGGGCAAGGCGAGACCTGAGTGAGCTCAGATGGAATACGGGTTGCGACCTGTATGATTATCCAGAGAGCCTGGCCAGTCGCTATGGCAGCATAGGCCATCCAGGATGGATGCGCGCTCCAGGCTCTCTCTCGATCTCCCTGCTAGATATGCAGTCACCCACGCCAACGGGAGCTGTACGTGTTTGCTGAGACTGTACAGTTGCGCCATGTCTGTGAAGACACTCAGAACAACATCTGGACCACACCACAACAGTGCTCCCCGAAGCCGCAAGTCCAATCACGGCCCAGTAAGTCGCTTTGATCAACGATGCAATACGGGCATTGGGGTGAACCACAAGGAGGCCAGGCACATCTAGATCTGTCCATCAGAACACAAAAGTTCAGAACATTCACTCTGTGGCTCAGAATTGCCATATATGAGGCCGATTAAGGGATGTATACTTACACTGTACAAGAAAAGCCTCTCGATGCTGCTTTGTCAAACTTTTCAATCAAGTCAATGTGACTTTCAAATTCTTGATATCCTTCTCATTTGTGATAGAACTAGGCGTTTGATTTCTTTGACGTTTGGGAAAAAACCGTGAATTACTTTTCTCCGCAGTCATATGTACAAGTCCACCATCATCGAACACAACATTTCGAAATAGTAAGAGGCAAAGGTTAAAAGGCACCCTAGCAAAGGCCCGTCCTGGAAATCCGAAGCACTTTGTAGCACCTCTTTTTGTATCCTTCTTTCTTTCCTCCTCTGTTATCTTCTCGTACACCACACCCGCCCCGGCCACCATGGGCAGTGGCAGACGAAGCGAATGTCCTCACCTTCCGTCGTCATCCTTCAAAAAAAAAGAAGATATGGTCCCGGTGCGCCCGAAAGAAATCCCAGCTCATGCCCCGAGCCCCAAATAAACCCCTAAACTCCTTCGCTCGCAAAAAAATCCCAAAAGAAAGAAAAGAACCGACAGTGTCGTGATTTCGGTGTTTCCCTCCGGCCTCCTCTGATCAGCTCCTCGACAAGGGACTAATAGCCCTCTCCTCTCCAAGTCTCATGCCAAATTGCCCAACAGCTATAGGCGGGCTCGTAGGCTCTGGCATCTTCCCGTTTGCTTCCTTTGTACACACCTTCTCATCCGTCTTGCTGTTACTAGCAGAACCATCGACCCTTAGCCCCAGCCCAACAGAACTCTTCCTCCTCTCTAGATTCGGACTATCGGCTTCTTCCTCCTCAGCTATAGGCGCACAATACTCCCTCAGAACCTTTTTCAACTGAGGCCGGCGGATGGGTTTGCTGAGGAAGAAGTTCATGCCGCTGTCGAGACAGTCGCGGATATTGCTTTCCTCGCTGAACGCCGTGAGAGCCACGATCGGAGCTCTATAGCCGATTTCGCGAATTAGGCGGGTTGACTGCAAGCCGTCCATGGTAGGCATCTGGACGTCCATAAGGACGAGGTTATACGGCTCGCTAGCAGGGTTGTGCATGGACTCCTTCACGAGATCGAGAGCCTCTTGGCCGTCACGGGCGACGGTGACGTCGTAAATTTCCTCGAGCTTGAGCATGCGCAGGACGACTTCCTGGTTGGTCTTGTTGTCTTCTGCGACGAGGACGCGGATGCGGTTTGAGGGTTGATTGGTAGCTTGGGCGGCGATCTGTTCCATGGCAGCGGGCTGGGAGCCGGGAGACTCAAGGGGTTGGGAAGCGGCGAAGAAAGGTTGTGAGAGGCCTACAAGGCGTGGTTTGGAATCCCGTGTTGGCGTTGCGGCGCCACTGCTTTCTGGTGGGTGTAATGTTCCATCTGCGTGGCTTTCTTCGCCGATGTGTCGACTGTGGCGGGCAGGCGTGCGATCTCCGCCGATGTCAGCTGCAGCCGCGCGACGACTAACCTCCTGAAGATCGATGTTGGAAGAGGCACTGCTGTCGGCACGAGAGTGTGTGAGGCGAAGTGGGATCGTCATTGTGAAAGTACTGCCCTCGCCGACAGTCGAGCGCACGCTCATGCCACCGCGCATAAGGCCCGCCAGTTGTGAACAAATGCTCAAACCTAGGCCGGTGCCGCCGTACTTTTTACTCAGTCCGAGGTCTCCCTGTACGAAAGGCTCGAAGATCTGCTGCAGCAAGTGCTCTGGAATGCCAGGACCGGAGTCCTGCACCTCAAACTCGAATGTTAAAAACTTTCCAGGTGGCGGAGAAGGAGCTCGCTCAATAAATTGTGCGAACGGTCTGTCCTTGAGTGGCGCATGGCTAACGTCATGATGAACTGTCGCGAGCGTCGCCTCTGAGCCTTGATGTCTTGATGACCTCTGCCGTGACTTCTTCGAATTCCGAGATTGCATTGAGCTCCTACGCGAAACCACATCTGGAAGCTCTGGTAGACAGCGAATCCTCAAGACGACCGAGCCACCCGAGGGTGTGAATTTGAGCGAATTTGAGACTAGGTTGATAACAACCTGCAATATCCTGTGTGTATCACCCCAGAGGATCATGTCTTTGATTCTTCCAGTGCCAGCAGGTCCAAACTCAGATGTCTCAGGCATCTTGCCATCCTCAGGTTTGGCATGTGCTTCTGGCACGCCCTGGAACTCCACCTTCAGGTCGATTAGGCCATCTGTCGCTTGCTTGTCGAAGATGGCTAGCACCTGAGACGAGATGTCTCGCAATCGGAACTCTTTCTCATCGAGTTGAATCTGATGGCCGACCTCGTTCTTACTGAATGTGAGCAAATCGGTAAGTAGATTCAGTAGAAGATCGCCACTCTTATAGATAATGCCGAGCGATCGCTTGAGGCGTTGCAGATCGTCTTCTTGCATGCAGACTGCACACATGCCCAGGATACCGTTCAAAGGAGTTTTGAGCTCGTGCGAGATATTTGCAATGAACAGCGTCTTGCTCTCGTTGGCCGCCTCAGCAGCCTTCTTACTCAGCTCGAGCTCAGCAGTACGTTGTTGCACTCGTTCCTCCAGCTTCTCGTACTGCATCATAAGCTCATCCGACATCTCGTTGAAAGTTGCAGTCAAGTCGGAAAGCTCATCTCTAATCCAGCTCTTTCGCTCTCTGACCTTTCCTGGGATCCGGAACTGTCGTTTCCTTCGCTCTAGATTGCGCTGTTCGCGATCGCCGCCCCGAGCTTTCAATCGTGAGATGATGTTCCAGCCTTCCTTGCGCGCTTCTTCTTGCTGGACTGCAGTCATGCCTTCATCGTTAGGTCCACCATGAGGCGAAGTGGAACCAAACGACTCGAAACTCGCCCTGCTAGGATGTGAGTTAGGCGGCTCGATAGATTTGACAGTGGCTTCGCGCAATCTTCTGATGGGCTTGACGGCAAAGTGAGCTAGCGGCCAGGCAAGAATGGCCAAGAATCCAGCAGTGGCAAAGATACAAGCGATCAAAATGTCACGAAGGTGATCGATCGGCTCCCAGACCTCGCTTTTAGCTTGCTCCACAAGTACCACCCAATCGACGATATCGACTCGAGGGATAGCGTAACCTACAGAGACCGCGTCGTCAAATTCGTTATGGGTTGAGATCAAGGAGTTGGAAAGGTCATTTTGATCAGGATTCTGATCTAGAGCTCGCGTGATTGCCGGATAACTGGATGCGTTGAACGGGGCGTCTGGGCCGTTACCACGGTCGGTGGAGTGCCTGTTCGTGTTGTTGCTCTTAGGTGGCAACACGTATTTAACCAAGTGCGGACCAATAGATTCTGTACCGAAAGCTTCCGCACTGATTCTGTTGGAAGGATCTGCAGGACCGACGATCATAGTTTGCCCGGTGTCGCCAAGTCCCTCCGTGCTTTGCATTACTTGGGTGACGAGTCGTGCGTCCATGACGACGGTCAGCCATCCAAGCACATCTGCAGCGGAGGTGTTGTTGACTATAGGCACAGTCAAAGACACAAGCGCGAAGGACTCGTTAACCGGCCAGGGTCCGAGGAACAGAGGAGGGGAGTTGTACGTGAGAAGCACGCCGTCTGCCTGGGCGCGGGCGTCGTTAAATGTGGCGTTATATTGACCAGTAGAATAGGTCAGGTTAGGGTACAGTGCTGGAGGATAGCCTAGTCCGTCATCGCCGAGAAAGACGGGTGAGCCATCCTCGTTGCGAAGCGGGAGCTCCAGGGTATGATTCCACGTGCTACTCGTGGTGTTCAGCACGCTGTATGGTCCATTGAGACCGGCAGCATCCTTGGGGAAGACCTTTGACTGAAGCAAAAGCGCCTGTCCGATTGAACCTCCTCCATTTATGGCTGAGCCCATGTCAGAGCTCGCTCTAACCCAGTTCGCACCAGTGTTGTTAGATTGCTGGCTATAGCGTTGAAGAGCGCTCTGCACAAGGACTCGCGAGGAGATGAAGCCGACGGATGTTTGCATGATGTCCAAATTCGAAGCTAGCTGAGCTGCTTTGAGGGAGGCTGTGAGGGAGAGGCGCGTGGAGCGCACGTCCAAAACGAAGGCATGGCTGGTGATCCATGTCGCGACGGATATGACGGCCAAGCCGATGAGGGCGGAGATCAGGATGAGCAGGGCCAGTTGTTCCCGTATCGGTATGCGCATCTTGAACCGCCGCAAGAGTCACGCGAGCCTCGTGAGACGCATGAAGGTTGTGTGGTGTTGGTATCCGTCAGTCCTTCCTTCCTCTTGTAAATATTGGGACTCTCGTTGGGCTGGATTTGGATGGATGCCGGCGGAGGAAAGGCCGCAGCCTAGGTGAGGGTGTTGACTGAAGAGAAACAATACAAGGCCATATCAGCACAGCGATTGCACCCAGCAAGCGACAGACTTGGTGTCGGCGCAGCCAAGGTAGCGTAGCAGGGACTCGAGTCGCAAAGATGCGAGGTGGAGCGCAGAGTTGTGGCTAAGGTTTTGTCGCAAGAGCTCGGCTGACGAGGAATGGAGGTGGTGGACGCAGTGGAGAGGAAGCTGCAAGGCGACTGGACAAGCTCTCGCTACCACGCGAGGAGAAAGGATTGTCGAGGGTTTAAGGGTAGGGCTGGTTGGGTGGATGAGTGGGACGAGTACCGGATGAGTGAATGGGTGGATGGACAGGTACGGGAGTTGACAGCAGCAGTCCCGTTTCCACCTTCCAAGCCGAACTCGGGCACAGGAAGTCAGCGCAGAGCAGCAGCGCAGAGAAGCTCGGAGTTGTCGCGAGGATCTGGACTACTGTTGAACCACTGCAGATCGCCGCGTGCGCCAACCAGACGGGCTCCGTACGCCAAAAACACTTGGGCCGCTAAAATCCTCTGCCTCCGCAGCCAGCCCACACCCTGTCTCTATCTGGCCGGCGGCGTGTAGCTGATGCGCTGTGCTGTTCCGGCGAGGTGCGTCGCGTGCATGGCCTGAGGAATAGCACTACCACTGTATCTAGACGCACCATCCGTCTTCCCGTCCACTCATCTGCTACCCAAATGCGGCTCTTCTCGCAGCAAGCAGCCCCGAACCTGGCGTGCAGCCGACTCGACAGGGTCGCACCGGGGTGCAAATCGAAGATCCCCCAGCACTATCCACACCTGACTTCCACCTCTCCACACCGGCCCACATGCCAATGCATCTTAGACTTCGCGCTGGGGCGTCCGCTTAGCAAAACGTTTTCTTAGCCGACGGCCTGGAAGCCTTCCGCCGGTCGAAAGGCCTATCGCGAGGCCCGGCTGGCTGTGCTACAACTACCGCCACGCTGACATCCGCACCACACCCGCCGCCATCTACCGTGCAGTGTAGCCTCGTGCACTGCTCGTCTAAGCCCTGCCTATCGCGGATGTTAACCTTCTTGCGAAGCCGAGAGTACAGATTGGCGTGAGCAACTTTACACTGAATTCTATCCATCTTGTGTAAGTAAGTATCCTTGGCGGGCAAAAGTAGGCGCGAGAATGTGCAGGTCACATGGACATGGAGGCGGAGGATACTTCTACACTGTGCAACGAAATTGCACAGTGGCAGAGCTATTTGCCGGATGCCCATGCTGCAGGACTGTGCCCATCTCGCGGCGGCCTGGCTATCATTCACGAGCCGTCGCGTGTATTTCACGTGGCGTAGAACATGTCAGCCAAATCCATGCCCTACAGAAACGATCTCACGTTTACATGCTGCAGCTACCGACCATCACCAACCAATGTCACTACAAATAGGCCGCTTATACAGCAAAAACACAACATCTCCTCTATCGACGCGCATCTTCCCACGCGCACCAGTCAAGATACACGCGCAGTAGCCGACGCTGCATCGCCTCGACCGCCTCGCACACGGCGCTACTGCACATCGCCACACCACAACACTTTTCTATTGGCCGTCTCACGGCCACACCACTTCTGAAACTGCCCGATCTGCACCCACCCCAACCCCGCCGCCGACCGCCGACCATACATCACGTCTATAACGTTCTACTTTCGTGCTATCTTCGTGTCTTACTCTTTGCGCGTTGCTCTTGAAGTGCAGTTCTCACGCTTCAGCTTTGCTCTTCACACTGCTCTCTGCGATCCAAGACCGGTGTGACTCACACTTCGTGCAGCATCGGTGTGGCTACTAGTGGTGAATGCCATTGTCAACACCGGTCGGTCGGTGGCAGGTAGGTGGTTAGTAAAAGGTACGCCGTCGCGGTGCCTGAGTTTTCGGATGTATTTTCTTGTTCCTGCGTGTCTCAATCCATCGCGATCGCAAAAGCAATAGCATTAATCCGCCAGTCTCGCACTCCACCAAGGTCGCCATCATGAGCATTAAGCAGCGCAGGCCGTCTGCTTCGAACCTACACCATATCCCTTCGACTTCATTTTCAACATTCTCGTCAGCCGCCTCAGCCACCTCTGTAGGAACCAGTAGAAGTGGAGGGAGCCGACTTCTATTCGGAGAAATCGATCTTGCGAGTGACAGATGTACTTATACTTTCTTCCTGCTTACTATCAGCATCGTATGCGATCTAACACGTAATCCAAAGCCTCAGAGACTATCGCATCCGTCTGCAGCCTGGTGCTGTCAGATAGCAGCACCTTCCTCAAATTCTGGTTGACCGATCGATGCCGCGAACAACTCATCTCTTCGTTGCCCAAGCGGGACTTGGCCAATCTGCGACTTGTGTGCCACGACTTCAGCGCGCGAGCTGCGGTGAGTCTGTTCCAGGACCTAAGCATCACATTCAAAGCCAACACGTTCACAAGACCGGCCAGGCTAGCTGCTCTTGATCGCGTGGGCTATCATGTAAAGCACTTGACCTTCAGAGTCCCTCACACGCCTGAGACTCTTCTTCCACCATTGATACACCCAGAGACGGGTGAAGAACTCAATTTCACATATAAGCCTCAGACTGAGCCGGGTCCGAATCAAGCCAAGTATGGCGATGAAGACACCGCAGAACTCCTGGCCTACCAATATCCACCTCTGTTCCATGCGGCAACAAATGTTCCCGCCTTCATGCGTGGCCTGTCGTGCTTCCCTAGTCTCACACATCTCGAGATCAGCTGCCCTGGTGCTGCCTCCTCTAGTCAATCTCGTCGCAGTACTGTCGACTTCGCGCTAATCTCTTTGCGCATCGCCATCGAACGGAATCACTTCAACGCTCTGGACAC
The DNA here is from genome assembly GCA_019775565.1 of Melanodothis sp. VS III C KN 2. Lineage (NCBI taxonomy): Eukaryota > Fungi > Ascomycota > Dothideomycetes > Cladosporiales > Cladosporiaceae > Melanodothis > Melanodothis sp. VS III C KN 2. Next base: position 870,754 of record JACWFM010000037.1, on the reverse strand, counting down.
ACTGACACTCTCACCCATCCACGCCACCGGCCTACTCTCTCTATCGCCTCTCACTGGCTATGGCGCATCCCCGGCTTCCGCAAAACGCTGGACTTGTATACAGCACCTCTCAATCGATACTCAGAGCCTGTCGCCATCGCACTCGCACACATCTCAGCAACTGGACGACCCAAACAGACTCCTCACGTCGTATCTGTCAACATTTCAAGCGAATCTCATCAGCCTTCGCTTCGCATGGCTTGGTGCCAAAGGCCCGCTTCCTTTCCACCAACCGACTTCACCCACGACACCACAATCTCATCACCCAACCCACCATCGCCGCAAGCCTCGAGACCACTCAACACAATTTTTCTTGCCGCGCATCACGATCATAAACCTGGAAAACGCCGTCGCCAAGGCCTCCCATATCCGCAAGCTCGCCATAAAGCACGCCACCACCCTCCAAACCTTCGAACTCACCAACGTCGACCTGACAGAAGGAACATGGGAAGAAGCCTTCGCTCCTCTCGTCGAACCCTCAAAACCCTTGCCATCAACTCCCCGTGCGCGACCCTCTCATACCGGGCTCAGAACCCCCAGCATCGACTCCGTAGAAATGGCCGACATTCCAATAATGTTCACTCCTCCACGAACCGTCACGAAGCCTTCTCCTTCCCCGTTGCAGCGCCCCTCGCACCCGCTTCTCCGAGATGTACACCCTTCTGCACGAGCACCAAGGACGCCGGACAAGGACGATGTGTATACTGTTCACCAAAACCATCATCGGACTGCGATGAAGCACCCTCCACCAACGCCTTTGACGTCTCCGCTTCCCAAAAAGCTGAAGCGCGTGGAAGCGCCGATTCAACCACCGAGGAAAGTAGGGATTCTGAGCAGAGTTGCGAGGGGCGTGAAGAGGACTTTTGGAGGGTGAGAGGTTGAGGCTAGGTTGCGGGCGAGGTTCGTCGAGAAAATGCGTTACGAAAAAATGTGTATTAAACGAATGCAACGAATCATGACTGCCCCTACAATTGTCTCAATCACGCTCGATGCAGTTTTATGTACCTTGCGTGTCTCGATTTTGGCGTGCGAATCGATTGTCCTGTGTATGGGTTGAAATTTGGGATCGAGCCATGCTGCTCCGATGAGCACACATGATCAGATCGGGTCGCACCTCTTTGATAAGATGTTGGAGAGCGTTGACGAACGACCGGTGCTACCATCAGTCTCCGCGACGATATCTCCATCACTCCCGATACTGCGAAAGATTGGGGATCCATCTTCCTGTCCATCGCTGCATGTTGCTACCATACTCATGAGCATGGCGTGGTTGAAAGCTAGCGAACCATGCTACGGGAGGTACTATGCTGCTACGCTCAGACTTTCGCTTACGGAATTTGGTGTATTCAGGTATTATTGTCAGGGAGTTGAACACGAGTGTATGCTCTCAGCAGCATCCGAACTTGTATAGTTTTTCGCTTTCGTGCTATTTTTGGAGAGATTGATGCCGCTCAGATGCGTTTGCGCGCCATCGGTTGGTTGTCGTCGAAGCAGTGAAGTGAGCTGTATGGACGTATGTCATCGAACCCACCTGTTGGGTAAAGCGTGGTTAATACCAGTGAGGTGTTCCGTATCTTCGGCTCTCACTGGCGTGCAAGCAAGCAAGTACCGACGCTACTAATACAAGATTCCTCTAGCGATGCTAGTGAGAGTCGCTTAATATCTCACTGGCTCTTGCTGGCATATATGCAAGTACCGGCGTCGGGAGTCGAGAAAACCTCAATAGATACTAAGGAGAACTGTTCCGCATCTCACCAGCTCTCACTGGCATGATTGCAATTACCAAAGCAGCTGGTTTAGGAAAGAATGATCTATGCTGGCAAGAGAGCGTTCATGTCTCACTGGCTTTCACTAGCATGTATACAGGTGTCGACGCTGCTGGTCAAGGGAAGAAGTATGGATGCCAGCGAGAGTCTTTTCTTATCGCGTAGGCGCTTGCTGGCACGGGTGCAAGTACTGGACCAGCCAATCCAAGAACGATCTCTCAAATCCAGTGAGAGACAGCTGTTATCACACCGGCTCCCGCTGGTTTGCGTACAGGTACCGGAGGAGCCAGCCGATGGAATGTTCATTGACGCCAAGGAGAGACATTCCCCAGCTCAATGGCTCTCACTAGTATATGTGAAAGCAGAGATATTTCTGTACAGCTACGAAAGATCAGTATGCCGATGAGAGACAGTTCGTATCTCACTGGCTTTGACAGGACTATTGTACGTGCAAGTACCAAAGCAAACCGGTGTACCAAGAATTTGTCGATGCTAGTGAGAGAAGTCATATATCTCAATGGCTACCGGTTCTATCCATGCAAGTATCGAAGCAGCTGATCTCAGAAGAGTCTACAAGTGCCATTGAGAGACATTTCGGATCTCACTGGCGCTGACTGGCGCATCAGTAGTTGTGAGAGGCGTTGTTCTCACAGGGCTCTCTTAGGTACCGATGAGATACATCCTGACTTGCTTCCGCTCTATGTTGAGTTCATGCAAATTTCCAAACTACTACTATTCGAGAGCTAGTATCTTTGCCATGGAGATGCTGAGTGTGCTCTCGCCGGTAGGCTATGCCATGTGCCCTGTGATCTGGACTGCCGTTTAGAGGTTACGGTCATGGCACCGCCGAGAGCACCGAAAGCGCTACAAGTAGTACAAACATGCAATCTCCATGTCGAAAAAGTTTTTCCATACGGTCTGCTATCTGTCAAATTATCCAATCTCCAATCATTAAGTAGATATCGTTTCAGAAACTTCTGGCACTTCTCAGTCTGATCGTCCGCCGTGACCGCCCAAATACTCATCACAAACTGTTCCTCTAGTAGGAGAACAAACTCCGGGTAATGTGGACGCAACAAGAAATTGCCGAGATAGTTTTCGGAGCCTCTGAAGTGATCGTGGGTGCGGCAGTAACCGTCGAACCTGTCTCGACGGTCAACCCTTGTATCCCTAGTGACATGTGAAACTCCTTCGTCAACTACAGATCGTTGCTTTCCGTCCGAGACAACCCTGCAGATGAGCGGTCTTCCAACATTCTTGAAGCTTTGGACACCTTCTTCTTTGGTACAATCTCCTTCAATCTCATCCTCGACATCTCCAGGAGATATCCTACAGACAAGCACTATGCCAGATATTTCGTAGAAGTCATTCTATAACACAGCGAAGAAGCGTTTGCGGAAGACCTTTGGAGGCTCCGGTGCGTTGCAAATAAAGTTGGCAGCGTCAGCGATTGATCTGCCGACAAAAGAAGATCGCCACGCTTTATCGATTGGCGCTACAGAACCCAAGATCTGGTGATTTGGGCGGTAATCGGGCAGGTTGTCGCGGGCCCGGCCAGCCAGAGATTAGGGTGCTCAGCTTTCTCGTAGTCGTCGTTTAGAACCTTGTTGATGTTCTGTCGTAACCGTTATTTAGGGCTGAAGTGCCGTAGACCACTCACCTCTACGGGAAGGTCGCCCAGCACGATGAATGCTATGAGCTGAGTGAAGTCATCGTCGTCGCTCCAGTATGCACCCTCGTTGAAGTAGAGTACTTAGTCCTCGACGGTTTGGTTCCAATAGCACCGATTATACAATCTGAAGAAGAATTCAGCCAAGTGAACAGGGCGTGGCACTGAATGTAGTGTACGCTCACCACTACCTTCAACTTGGGCCTCGGGGATCTTGTAGATGAGAAGCTGCTTGTGTTCATTATACTGCTGTTTTCGCAGCACAGCGAAAAATCGCTTACACAACAGCTTCGGTGATTTCGGCGCACCTTCGATGAAAGTTGCGACTTCTTGAATTGAAGAGCCAATAAAAGGCTAACGCCAGGTCTCCTGCACAGGGCTGGTAATCCCTTCTGTTCAGTATGCAGTATCCCATTCCGGGAGAGTATCGTACGTGTCAGCAAGCCATAGGTAAGGCTCACTGCCGGCTTCTGCGTTGGTGCACGGTCTGCCGTCGTTGCTGACCGCTGGGAAGTTACCGAAGAATGCGTGTTTGAATGGCCAAGAGCTGTTCTCGAGATCGTCTGTTTCGGAAGCTCGAACGGCTGGCGCCTCTGCAGCAACCTTTAGCATGATTGAGCGCCGACTGTAGTCGACCTTTTCGGAAAACATTGCGAATTTTCTGGTGGTGAAGTTGCCTTTGGTCGAGCTGTCGAGAAAAGATTCGAGGACGCGATTGTAGGTGTTTTGCGATCGGAAGTCGAGGGTGCGGGTCGAGCGTGTTGTGTTTGTTTGGTTGTGTAACGCCAATGATGCAATGACGCAACCTTACCAATATCAGAATTGTCTTCACTTTCACCTGGCCGCTTCAAAGTGAAGGTTGGCTCGTGAAGTCAACGCTTTCCGCCCCGACGCCTCATGTTGCTACCAAGTGAAAACTTACAGCAAGACTCCAGCCAACCACTCCAACGCTTCCATCCTGATGTGAAGGATACAGCTTTACGTCGAGGCAGCAGAGGTCTTTAGGCTCTACCGAAAGAGCGACCAAGACCAAAATGCAGCCAATCACTGCAAGAAGCCCATCAGATGGTGAAGGAAATCGCTCTTTGTTGAGACGCCATTGGTCCTCAGGCCTTGTAGAAGTGAAGGTCTCGATGTATTCGTGCCTCCCCAACGAGCGGCCCGCCCTATTCGTCTGCCTCGACAGTGAGTTCGTTTCTCAGACCAAGTCCCTTCATAAGCAGTGCCACCAACCGGCATCCTTCGAGTCTTCCAAGACTTACACCACTTCCACTTCCACTTCCCACTCGACCATCACGACTCAACCACCACCTCCAACATCAAAACTGTCACCATGGCTTTCTCTACCAAGCTCTTTGCAGTCATGATGCTCCTTGTCACCATCTTCAGCGTCCTCAGCTTCGGCGCTGCTATCCCTGTCAGCACTGACCTAGTAAGTAATCCTTGATATAAGACAGATCACACAGTCCTTGCTAACACGATGCATACCGTCCGCAACTGCATCCACGTCAACGGTGGCTCGGGCTGTGCATCCATCAACCAGACTGCCTTGACTCGCAACCTCAAGAACATCAACGGCAACATCCTCGAAGGTTTCCACCCTGGTCTCACGCACCTCGAGCGCACTGTCCCAGCTGGCTCCACTCTCGAATGCGACTCTGTGACCGCACCACTCAGCAAGGACGCTGTAAGGTCCAACTTCGTCAAGAAGTACTGCGGCCGCATCGACGGCGAGGTCTTTCGCAAGAGCGGCATCGAGGAGGTCTGCACCGAGCTCATCACGACCATGTATATGTTCGTCAACACCATCAACGGCGATTGGGTAAGTAGAGTCCAACTGCAGACGGTTGTGACAGACGCTGATGACATACAGGTCTATGTCAACGAGAAGGATCGCTGCATCGACACCTTCAACATCATCATCGACAGCTGCAGCAATGACAAAACTTTCAGGGGTGGCACCTTGATCATCGATAACCACGTCAGGTACATCCTCAAGGTCTTCAAGGTCGGAGGCATGACCGGAAAAGAGCCTCACTGCCTGACTGATAACTGAGCTTGACATCCACGTTGAGGCCACACGTGCATTGCCAGCGTCTAGGAAATTCAGGCACGATTGTTCAATATTAGGATCGCGCCTTTGCGTGCGGCCGAGGCAGAGGCGGTATGCTCACAATTAGTTCTTGCTGTACTGGAGAACTCTTTTAGCATGCCCAAAGTCACTCAAGATTTGAACCCACTCTCACATTCCGTTCCATTTCATTCTCTACAATCAAACTTCCCAACCTGCGGCAAGACAGAGAAGCCAGCGCGAACCACGCCACAGGAATCCCGGTAAGACTTGGAAGCTCCATGCCATGTAGGTAAAGCGAGGATAAGCGAGCGGTTCACCCAATAGTTATGGTTTATATGTTCTCGCGAGTCGAGGCGAGCGCATTGCGCATGCAAGAATGCCTCACGTGCCCAGATTTACGATGCCAAAGAGAGTCGTGGAGCACGACGTGGTTGGGTACAAGTACATGCACGTGTAAACTACCCGCATCCCACAAACCATCGCGTCATCGTGGCTAAGCGCACAAGTCCCTGCTGCGGAGGACTCGGGAGGCGCATATCTCAAACAGACAGCGGTTTTGACACGTTCACCAGGAAATGAGATGCAGCTTTCGCATTCTTGCCAACACTGCGCGCATACCGGACAGGGGCCTTCAAGGCATGACAGATCGCGTGAATCCGAATCCAGGAGAAGGCTATAGAGGAAGGAAATAATGAGATGGCGAGGAAAGCCGTTGCAATCAAACGTTGATCAGAGGCATAGACCTCGGACTCGATCTCGGGCTGAAGGGGAGTTCACCGTGAAGGAAGAATTAACTCAGGAACGGACACGCTAAGCTTCACGCCGTCGACTTGGTCTGAAACACACTCGAGCGCCCTTGAGTACCGCGGCCACTGACATCTCGACAACCAAGATATCCTCACCATGCGCGTCTCCCTGATCGCCGCCTGACGGATTGACTTGCAAAGGCTAGATTCTGATTCCGCCGCGGCGTCCATCTGCCGGCAGCAAAAGGAGTCGCAAGTACACCTTTCTCTGCTTTACCTTTCTTTATATACAGTCACCGTCTCTTGCACTGCCTCTACCTTTGTACTTTGTCTCTGCGCCAGGCCGCCGCGTTTTCTTGCTGTTCTCACTCATACATTCATTCCTTACTCACCACTTACCAAGCACATTTCTCTCTCTTATACATTTACCAAATACCAGCTCATTCGCCCATACGGTCACGAGTCTTCCCCCCAAGCATTGGCGTTGTGTAATACCCATTTGCAGGACTGCACCCCAGCATTCCTCAAGCGACGCATTCCTTCGACACCCTAAGCGACTGGTTTCAGACTTTCTGTTGTTGACATCAGACTTGATCACTCCGATCATCTTTACTTTCTCTATTACATTTTCGTATCCACACACGCATATTGCTAGCAATGCATTTCAGCAACGCAGTCATCGCGCTTTGCGCTGCTACTGTCGCACAGGCTGCGCCGTAAGTTGGACCCCGATGCATCGTATGCAGCAAGAAGCTAACTGATCGCCTGCAGAGTTATCATTGACAGGCGTGCAAACGCCGATGCACCCTTCTCTTGGGCGGACGAGAAGGTCCGTGGAGTCAACCTTGGTGGCTGGCTTGTCCTCGAGCCCTGGATCACACCATCGATCTTCCAGAAGTACGACAACTCGCGAGGTATCATTGATGAGTATACTCTCACACAATCACTTGGCGCAGAGGCGGCACTCAACGATGTGTTGAGGCCCCACTGGCAGGAGTGGGTGAAGCTTGCCGACTTTGAGAAGATCAGAGACAGCGGCTTCAATATGGTCAGAATCCCAGTTGGATTCTGGGCGTTCGACAACGCCGATACTCCATACGCTCAGGGCGCAGCAGAGTTCCTCGAACAAGGTGTCAACTGGGCAGGCCAAGTCGGTATCAAAGTTATTATTGATCTCCATGGTGCCCCAGGCTCACAAAACGGCTTCGACAACTCGGGCCAGAAGATGGCGAAACCCGGCTGGCAGCAAGGCAACACCGTCGACCGCACACTCGCCATTCTCAAGCAGATCCAAGCCAAATACTCCGACCCCAAGTACGACAACATCGTCGCCGCAATCGAAGCCCTCAACGAGCCCCTCGATCCCTCCCTTAACGCCGAAGTAACCCGCCAATTCCACCGCGACGCCTACGGCAACCAGCGCGAGCTCTCCCAATCCCGCGTCTTCATGTTCCACGACGGTTTCGCGCAAACAAACACTTTTAACGGCTTCCTGACCCCCTCAGACAATAACGCGCAATGGGTTGTCATCGACCACCACGAATACTCTTGCTTCAACGACGACCTCGTCGCCATGCAGCCGTGGCAACACCGCCAGCACGTCTGCAACAACAAGTACGCCTATTACGGCTCTGACAAATGGTCGATCGTCGGCGAGTGGTCTGCCGCTATGACTGACTGCGCCGCCGCCTTGAACGGCTACGGCATCGGTGCTCGCTACGATGGTACTTACCCTGGCTCCACGTACCACGGCAGCTGCGAGAACATGAACTACATCGAGAAGTGGTCCCAGACTTGGAAGGACGACGTGCGCGGCTTCATTGAGGCGCAGCTTGAGACTTTCGAGCGTAACACCAATGGCTGGTAAGTTAACAGAACGCATTTCATTCCATTCAATGACCGCAACGACTGACGAAACTCTAGGGTATTTTGGAACTTCAAAACCGAAGGCTCCCCCGAATGGGACGCTTTCCGCCTCATCGACAACGGCATCTTCCCCCAGCCGCTCACCGACCGCAAATTCGGCCAAATCTGCACAAACTAGATGCTATCACCATCATTCATGCGCTGCGCCCGCCACTACATTCAGCAGATCTCGTAATGTCTAGAACGATTCGGAGCTGGATATATGCCTCCAAAAAAGAGGATTGAGAGAGCAAATCAAATATTGGATTGGTTGTTGCAAGAGGGATGCCTTGCACATATTGTTCATTTCCTTCCCGATACCCACAGTTACTCGCCTCCACCGTCGGCGACTATAGACGAGGTTTTCTTTCTTTTCATTTCACACCTTCTTTTCTTAGCATAGAATCGATGCTATAATGTCATAATGCAACTTGATATGTCACAAACAAGGGGTCTAGCTACATTCCAATTTCCATCGATCATCGAGCGACTTACTAGCCCTCATCTTCTCATCGCAGAGACGGAGAACTGGTATGCCCATGTTGACCTGAACACATGCTCTGGCGCCTCTTGTTCTCCGAGCTTCGAGGACTCGGGTACGTAATGTAAACACGGCTCAACCACAACTTGTCGTCGCCCCGAAATGCTCTTGCATAACAAAACGATTCTTTCTCGAGGTCAAACGAAAGCATCTCCATGCGTCTTGAACAGATCAAGCAACGTTCCACGGGAAACGGAAGAATTGCACAATTCTCAAACTCGGATCCAAACCCCTCCGTCCACGCACATGTTCAAGGAGAACGAACCACCCAGCCCTATATCAAACCTCGCATAAGCCCTTCCAAGCGAACGTGCCACCAAATCAAGCATTCTTGCACCCACCCAAGTTACTCCTTACAGTAATAGTCGCGCTCGTTTAAGACCATGCCTAGAAGACAGCAATCTCAACATTGAGCATGCAAAGCTGTAGACGCAGGAAAGATGCCGTGTGGCCAAGATATTCCATCGTTCGGGCGAAGATGCTTGGGAGAATCTATAAGGCCCGACATCCACACACAAGGGACAATATGAAAGCGGCCGATCTGCTCCCCAATGTCCTTGAAACCCGCCATCATGAAGACCGCCATTCTCGCCCTCGCGACAATAGCAGTAGCCAGTGCGCTGCCGGTATCACCACTCCAAGCCAGAGTATTCAAAAGCCGAACACCTTGGAAGCATTGTCATCTTCCGAACCTTGCTAACTATCCCCTCTACAACAGCAAGATCTCCTCCCCACATCGACACCAACATCATCAACCTCGCCGGACTCCCTCGTCGACGCGATTCCAATTAACATCGTCACCTCCCTTCGCAGGCCAAATGGAGATGTCATTGTATGTCAACTTTCGTTAACGTCCACTTGAAGAAAGAAGTAGGAGCTGATCACTGCAATCTAGGGAATCCTCAAACCACGCGCCCAAATTCCCGAAGCCGTCGAGGTAGTCTGATGAGCAAGACGCTGTGCTACGATTCAGTAATTTCCACCACAAGACCAAGAAATCACAACGCGAGAAATATTGCTATTACACGGAGGGACTGCACAGTAGCTCCCTCCACTTTTCTTTATTTTCTTATTCTTCGTAAATACCCAGAAAACGGAGAGCGGTAGAATGCAAACGAGTGTATAGTAGTCTATTGTCTCAACAGACTAGAACTTTCCTGCTAAAAGACAATTTGACCCTCAAGAACTCCGATCCTAATCCCGAGTGTCCGTTAATCCATGTACTGTGTTTGATTGCCCGTCAACTCCGTGAAATACCGATGCCACCTTGAAAAGAGTACGAAATTGACGCTCTGCATTTACTGACACACCTAGCGGATGGTGGTAGCCTTGGTGAGGCTAGCCTTGGCTGAAGAGCTTCCACCGGCGGCGAGAGAGCCGGAGCCGGCCTTCTTCTCGAAGACCTTCCAGAACTTGAGAGACTCATCAGCTGCAGCAGTGGCGAGCATCTGGCCGTCAGGGCTGAGAGCAGAGTGCAAGACGCGGGACTCGTGCGCAGGAATCTCGACGTTCTTGACGAGAGTAGGATAGCTCCAGATGCTCAAGCTGTTGTCGGGGAAGCCAGAGGAGGAGACAATCTCCTTGTAGCCGGAGCTCCAGCGGAGAGAAGTGACCTGGCTGCCGGTGTCAATGCTGTTGACGCGAGCGCCAGAGGTGGTGTTCCAGAAGTGAATCATGCGATCGTGGCTGCCGCCACCAGTGGCGAGCAGGTTTGACTGCCAAGGGCACCAGGAGAGGGCCTTGATGGCGGCCTTGTGGTTAGTCTTCTGGAATTTGGGTGCGTTGAGTGAGCGAGCATCCCAGATGGAGACGAGGTTGTCGTTGCCACCAGTGGCAAGCTGGGCACCGTCGGCGCGCCACTCAAGGCCGCAAACCTCGGAGGTGTGGGAGACAAGCTCGGCAACCTTGTGCTGGGCGATGCGGACATCGTGGTTGAAGACGAGACCAGAGCGAGCACCAGTGGAGAGAAGGTGCTTGTTCCAGCCCATGGCGCTAACACGGGTGTCGTGGCCGTGCATGGAGCGCAGCTTGGTGCCATCTTCAACATCCCAAATCTGGACCTCTCCCGTGCCGAGACCAGCAGCCACATAAGCGCCGTCGCCGGACCACTTGACAGATGAGATGTAGGTGTCTTCGGGGCACTCGAGGAGGGAAGAGACAGAGCCGGACTCAGCAGACCAGACGTAGACGTTGCGCTCAAGACCGATGGCGACCTGGTTGCCTGAAGACCAGTCAAGAAGGTTGAGGTAGTAGTCGTCAACAAGACCGGGTGCGTCAAGAACACGCTCAGGTGCCGTGAGGACACGACGACGGAACTGTGATGCGGCGGCGGCCGTAGGCTTGAGAGGACGATTGTACTGGGAGCGGAGGTCGATGGGACGAGATGACTCTGGGGCAGCCGGCTTGAACTCAAGGATGCGCTGCTTGATAGAGACACCGCAGGCCTCAGCGACTGACTTCTGGTAGGCACGAGTGTTGGGGCTGATCTTGTTCTTGGGAGCATCATCCTCGTCATCGTCCTCGTCGTTCAGGCTAAGACCTTCGAGGGAAAGTGTGGCATCGGCAGCGGAGAGGTGAGGACGTCCAAGGTCAAAGGCACTGGCAGCACCAGCAGCAAGGGTGGCAGAGCCATCAGCGGCGATGGCTTTGGGACGCTTGGGCGTCTGCTCGCCAGCGAGCTTGACGACAGCACCGGAGGAGGAGATGGCCTCGCTGGCGTTGCGGTTTGGGACGAAGCGGTCGGCAGCGGTGTAGTTGATCTTGCCCTGAGCCCTCTTAGGAGTACGGTGGACAGAGCCGGCACGGCGGGCTCGGGAAGGAGTGTTCTTGGCTGAAGAGCTGGCACGGGGACCAGTACCGGTGAGAGACAAGTCGGTGAAGCCGGTATCGGTGCGGCGAGGCGAGGGACGGCTAGCAATGTTGGACTTAGGCGAGTCGCGCACATTGGTCTTGGAGATGGAGCGGGTGAAGCGGGCCATCAAGTTGGCGTTACTGTTGTGGATGCTCTCGTTGGCACCATCGTGGACGAGCTGCGTCCTGGGGGTCTGAGGCGAGGGTGTGAGAGGCATGCGGCCACCAGCGAGACGGGTGGAGAAGACGCCGTCGCGGCGCTTGACAGGCGTGAGGTGTACTGATGAGGTTGCCATATCCGCGGGTTGAATGCGGTATGTATGTGGTGCGAGGTGTTGTTGGCGCTGTAGATGGCCCAGTCAAGGGATCCGGTTAGTATGCGGCGTCGCAGATATTTGCAGTACTGAGGCGGAGGATGAAGGTGATGAAGCCCTGAGGCTTGCGTGCGTATGATGCTTTTTGTGGTATTTTTGGGTTATGTGTGAGAGTGCTTGAGATGCTGAGAGGAGGGTGTGTGTAGTGCCGATGGACGACTTAAATTGTTGGCAAGTGCAAACACTGCCCTTCAGTTGGCAGAGCAACAGATGGGAAAGCGCGTCCCTGGCCCCCGACGTCACAGCCCGCGTCGCCGTCGTCGGCTGTACAACCCGCTGTGACCCTCAGACGTGCGCCCGAAACTGTACGTGCAGCATCAAATTGCAACGACATGTCGTACTGGAGACATTGATATCGTTGTCGCTCAGGTGAGCTGATTTCTCGGTTGACGAATGGAGGCACGCACCCTTTTGGTTTGAGGCCGATGTCCGAGGCTCCCAGTGCAAGGCGGTCGCATTCGACACGGCTGCGCTTCTTGCGCCTCTTATCCTATTCCTCGCCGTTCCAAGTCAATATAACATATGGAGAGCTGCACTGCTGGTCACATGCCATAAATGGCCTCTATTTCCGTTGGCATTGGTGAGCAGTGTAGACATATGTCTCATGCCACATGACGTGGCGAGTTGCGGTGCAGTGTTTTGTGTAGCGAGGCAATACCGTACTACAAGTCTCCAATCCAGCCGCAATGAGCAATAACAGACTTGCTTGCTCATCCATGGTGTGTCGATGCATGTCGCGCACCTGAGGCTTATTGAAGTTTGAAAGGGCTTCTCGTCTCTTAATACCATTGTTTGAGGTGCAGTCTTGGGTTGTCTAGACCGCCATCATGAGTATTCCAGCCAGCCACAGCGACAACCGTGACGACTTCGACGAGTATCGTCACAGAAGCGCTGACACAGGTACGTTATCTTTCGTGGATCTTGAAAATCTAGCGGTCATAGGAACAAGCGCCTGATCTGTCAACCGATAGGTCACCAACACCCTGACTATCACAAATACCCAGCCCGACTACGAGACCGATACCACAACAGCGTTCACAACGCAGTTCACCGCCTCTCAAAGCACCACTACCGCCACGAGCACAACAATCATCGCTCCACCTTCAGGCTTCACTGCACTAGGGGATCAGTTGCAAGTTGGCGGCAACTCAAAGCGTAACGAACAGCGCAACCACCCGCGTGATATACTAGCTACGCTTGATGCTCGAGCGGCGCCCTCTGCATGCACCTTCGTTCACTTTGAACGCAATGGCCTTACGCGATACCTACAAGCATATTCTGCTACCTTGCAATGCACCAAGCTTGTCGAAAGTGTGAAGACGTCTACGAAGTTCTCCACCAGGAACCTACTACTGTGACAGGCGCTCAAGGAACCGTTGCTTCGATAAGTCTTGCTCCATCAATATCAAGCATCAGAAGAAAAGCTAGACGGGTACGTTTGAGGCCGCGAGTCGTTTCTCAAGGATAGTCAAGAGACTGCTCCCAGAGGAGCCCGTCAAAACATCAACAAACCACACGCCGATCATAGCTCAATCTAAGGCCTGAACCTCGACCATCACCGACACCACAACCTTGACGCCCCTAGCCGCGTGGACTACCGTCTACGAATCTCCAACCATAACCCTGACCACCACCACAACCTCTACGTCAACCATCATCTCAGCCCTCACCAGCACCACCACAAGCTCCGCCCCGCAAGCGACCTACTACACCGCTTGCGCCCCAAACAACCTCGTCGGCAAGATAAACGGGAATTGAATCGATCCAATCGTCCATCATCCGGCCATACCTGTCAATGAAGTGACCGGCATCGGCACTGACAGTGCCTACGACTGCTGCGTGCAGTGCATCACTCAAAGCACGTGTGCCGGTGCTAACTTTTCAATCTTAAATGGGGAGTGCACACTATATTCCCCCAGCGCTGGCAGTACCGCGCAGCTTGGCGCGAGCTCGGGCTCGGACGTTGTCGATGTGGCGATCAATGGCTACCGCTCGTACTTCACATATCCGTGAGATGGTTTATTGATGGATTCGACGGGCGATATCTCATGCTGCTCCTTGCTGTTCCTCAAGTCGCTCGAGAGCTCCTCCGGCGTGAAGTAGGCCGATTCATTCGGTGAGGTCTTTGCTCTGGATCTGATCGCGAATCCTCGCACGATTGTTCGAATTAGACAGCCTGCGCCGATGGTGCCTCATCTTGCATATTGCCGAATTTATGTTAGGTAAACGCCTTATTTTTTTTGTTGAAAAGGAAAAAGAATTGGCTATCGCTAGATGTGATGGAAGATAGAAGTCTTCGTTTTGGCATTCATCACCAGCATACCCACTGACGATCTCGTAAACACCGCCGTGAACAGCGCACACGGCTGCTATGCCGAATGCTTCGGTTCGACCATATGTAACGACGTACTTGCGTCTGTAAGGTGGTAAGCATGGTCTTCTTCAATCAAGACGCGTCCGTTGTTTCATGCCGCAGGCGAATTAGGCTGTGCTTCGCGAGGAATCCAACACATACATGTGCCCCCCAGGCGAGAATCCTGACCTGACCATGAAGCCATCGCAAAAGAGATTTTTACCATTTGTGTTAGTGAAATCCATGCCGACGTGACACCAGGGGTAGATCGGATTAATTACATTGCATAGCGTGATCTATGCCGTGCACGCATGGAAGCTGCATCTTTCTCCAAAGCTCAATAAACCCTGAAATCTATACCGCGTCTCGCAACCCCTCACTCCGGTCCGAAACTCCACCAGGCGATCGACCAACAAAAAGGTCATTACGAGGAAAAGTACTGTACACCTGTCTTTGCTGCTGCTCTTCTATATCTACACTATATAACAATACACTGTCCCAAACTCTCAAGTTGTCTTTCTATCCACCATTCAATCAACCATACAACAATGTCCTCCTACACTCAAAATCCAACCCCGGGCCAAATCCCCCAAAACCTCCCAGGCCCAACCGCCTACCTAACCACCCACGACGAAAAATCCGGCAAAGCGATCATCCACTCTTCTCGTCCGGTCGCATGGCACAGATACGACGAAGACAAGCTGGGAATGGGCGTAGCCTACACGACGCAATTCCCACCCGACCTGAACGAACACGCCGACGTGACCGAGCACGACAGGAAAATGCAAGAGTCGGGCGGAAAGTTGGGGCTAGTGTCTGGCGGGGGCACCGTGTTGCGCTATGTCGATTTCGCGCCGGAGTATGTGAACCAAGGGTACAACCCAATCTCGCGGTCTAGGTTCAGACTTCGGACTGGTCTCTCAGCAGCAAGAGGGCGAGCAGAACGGACTCTGAAGCTGGACCACGAGCCCGTGTAATTTCTGGAAACAGTTTGCTGACTTGAACCCGTCGTTCTGCAGGTACACTTGCATGATGCACCGAACCCAGTCACTGGATTACGGCATTGTGCTTGAAGGCCAGATTGAGAGTGTGCTGGACTCGGGCGAGACGCAGATCATGGGGAGGGGAGATGTGATGGTGCAGCGGGCGACCATGCACGCTTGGAGAAACCCCTCTAAGACTGAGTGGGCCAGGATGATCTTCTGCCTGCAGGATTGCAAGCCGCTATTCGTGGGCGGACAACGCTTAGGAGAAGATCTTGGACGCGGAACAGAGGGTGTGCCTGCGAGTGGAAATGATGCATGAGGTGGGATTTATTGCAGCGGCTGCGACAAGCTGCGAGATATGGTGTACAGAGATCTAGATGGCTAGATTAGATGTGAGACCGGTTTCGACATCGGTCACGCGCCGGGGACCGGTGATAGATGGCCGTTCTTATCGTATTTCGCTTCTGTATGATTGTTAGCATCTCGTACACAGTATAATACTGCGATATCACAGTATCGCAGCAGCTTGATCAACTTACTGAAGAAAGTGTAGTTCAAGGTAATCGTGTCAATGCCCTTCATAGCAGGATCCTTCAAGAATTCAGGATCAATATAGAAGAATACCGGCATGTCCACCGTCTCGCCAGCATTCAACCGTTGCTCCTCGAAACAGAAACATTGAATCTTGCTGAAGTACGGAGCAACCTGACCCGGCGTCACACTGTACGTCGCAACGCCGATCACGTCCTCCTCACTCTTGTTCGTGGCTGTGTAGAAAGCAAGCGCGGTCTCGCCAGGCAGTACACGCACTTCGCGCTGCTGCGGCGTGAACTTCCAGGGTAGCACATCGGACGTCGATCCCTGGAAAGTGATCCTCAAGCGTCGGGAAGAGGTGACAGGTGTGAGCTTGGTCGCAATATCTTCTTGTTGGCTCAGGTCTGTTTTAATGGGTGTGCCGCCCCAGCCGGTTTGCTGGCAGATGGTCTTGTAGAGAGGCACCGAGCCGTAGGACAAAGCAACGGTTCCAAGAATAATCGAGAGAGTATAGTAAATGGTGTTCTGGTTTCGTTGGTCGAATGATTTGCGCACGTCGTTCATGTTGGGCGCAGCATGTTGGCGGGATCTTTGAGATGTCTGTACGAGGCGGGTCTGTTGCTGCTGAGGGCGGAAGAATGTTCGTTGGTGGAGGAGGGTGCGGGTGCATGAATTGCAGGTATATGATGTACGGTTCACAGCGAGATCCAGAAGACTACGGTAGCGTGGTGGAGACATGGTCGGTGGTGTTGTATATTGTATGTGGTTGTACAAATGTGCAGAGGACTTGTATGGAGCTTGCTCTCGTCATTCATTGAGTCGCGGAGGTCTTCGCCGCAACCCGACCGCCCCTCTAAGCCGACTTTCACATGCTTTGCATCTCAACTTCCCTTCTCACAAATAAATATCCCAACAACCCGAAAAGGTCTACATCAATCAAATGCCCCGTACCACCTGCTGCACATGACAGCAAAACAATGCCCCACCAGCCATGGCAATCCTCTGCGGCGTCTGCAACGAGACAGACTCAAAATACAAATGTCCGACCTGCGAGCTGAGATACTGCTCCATCAAATGCTACAAACCACACAAAGCCCAGCACGAAGCTGAAGCGCAACGCAAACCCCCAAAACAATCCGGAAATGCACCGCCAAAGCAAGATCGCCCAGGTACCACCCAGCGCACTGCGAAGCCAGACCTGTCGACTCTTGCTTCGGATCCCGAGTTCAAGCGTCTGTTGACGCGCTACCCGACTTTGCACGCTCAGCTGGGCGCGATGTATGCTCTTACTCTGGATCCTGGGCCGGAAGAGGTGCGCAGCTGGAATCGACAGCCGCTGCCGTCGCTTGAGCGACCGCAGTTGTCCAACTTTCGTGGTAGAGGCAGAGGAAGGGGTGGAAGAGGAGGTCGTGGCGGTCGGGGTGGGTTCAAGGCGGAGGAGCCTGAAGAGCGACAGCGGGGCATGTGGACGAGAGAAAAGGGCGACAAAGAAGCGCTGTCTGTCATGAAGAAAATGAAAAGCGGAGCGGCGGATGACGATCGGGCAGAGGGTGTGAGGGAGTTCGTGAGACTGGTCGCTATGAGGTTCGGTTCCGATGCCGAGAAAGCAGGGGACGATCACACTGCAGACCCTATGATAATCTGAGGGCATTGCGGGACACCGAAAAACATTATTGGATTCCTGGGTATCATGAAGCTACTTATCTGGGTCTGAAGGAGCGAAATCACACCGGTTAACCAAATTCGTCTGCCATGCTGGTAATGCACTTCTAGCCATATTACACCACATGGCTATGCGGGTGACAGTGTGTCTGGCTAGATCTTTCAAGCAGATCATCATGTAAAGCCTTGATGCCGCAGACGCAGCTATGAGTCTACTCAGGCATCTCTTTCCTAAGCTGGGTGGTTCGGATGGCACAAGCACGCCTTAATATGCGCGACCCATGGTTAGAAAATATCATGGGCGTCCGGGTCCGATGACAACAGCATTCATGTGTCATTGCTGTAGGCCATCAATGCGGCCACTCTTGGATGGCCATGCCTCTGTCGCGGTTGACCAACGTGCGACATATGAGGGGACCTTCCGTACTGCAAGTTGTGTTCCAGGTCTCACACATTTTCAATGGTGTACGCACGCACCAGACGAAAGACCGAAATACTCAGGCTCAGGCGTCTTATTATCATCTAAGGACCTGGCTGTGCGTGCGATTGTCAGTGGCGAGCATATCAGCGTCCTGCGGAGTCAAGTCGTGGTACGTAGCTGATCCGTCCAGGCTGGAAATCCGGACCAGAGCAGAAGCAAGGCGTTCGCCCGAGAGTTTGCGCAGCGCGTCCGTGTTCACGCTCGAGGCCAGCGTCTCGGCGGTATGGCGGAGGTCAACTTCCATCATCAGTGCATATCTGGCGCCGTGCCGGGATAACTGCGCGTGGGCAGGATCCACTTCGAAGAAGAGCTGGCGAGTCCAGAACGCGAGCTCACATCGCAGGCGTTGTGCGACTTCGTTCACGGCCGCGTCCGATTTTGTGCTGCAGTCGATTTCGACATGTAGTAGATGTGCTGCAGGGGCTGCTCACGACATGTTAGCTCTAGTTGCTCTCACCTGACTCGAGCATGCGACGTCCGTGGCATGGCGCCAGTGTCAGGGTGCAGGTCTTTCAAGATCAGATCCCCTTCTAGGAACGCTTCAGGCGTAGAGAACTTGCGAATCGCTGGCCACGAGAGCATAGGCGAGGCCTGCCGGTTCTCGAAGTCGTCGAAGCGCCATGTGGCGTTGATGTGCATAAGCGTCAGGGTCAAATCACCATCAAGAGGTTGTTCTTGGCGGGCCCACGACATCGCTTTGCTGCTTCGATCCCAATCGCAACGCGGGCGACGCGATGGGCCCGCAGCGATGGTGCGTTTTTCGATGGCAGAAGGGTTTTAACCATAGCGGCACGTGAAGCCGGCGGCATGTAGCGCATTCCCTGCCGCAACGTACTTTTGAACTTGTTGCAGCAGCCCTAGCGTATCGCGTTCGTACGCCAAGATCTAGGCAACGTAATCGCCTTTCGAGCATCGCGATGCCATTTCTCCTTCATTGGCTTCTCAGTGGCCTGGGGTGTCGCACACTTGCTCTGAACAAAGCCATGATCGGAGCATGTGCGTGCAAACATGGATGCTGGAGTCTGTTGCAACAACGTTATGTTGGCGCACGATGCCTGGGAGGTGGCATTTTGAAACGAGCTCCACTTGAATCCCACGGTCTCGTCGACATTGGTCAAGTGAGAAGTTTGTGGCATGCCCCGTGCAATGGGTTACAGTCTTGCAACGATAGAGTCACAAACTTTTGAGAGATGGCGCATCGGAGACGGCACGGCTAACGGTAATGTCACAATGAGATTTCGTGTAACGTTACATGTATGCCCGCCTCCGCGCCAAGGGGTCCTCCATTTGTTGGCGCACTTGGAGACGCATGGTTTCGTCGATGCGACAAGCACTGATCATTCGGAGTCTACTTGCTTTCCTCAGGCATACTCCAACGCAAACCATGACGGGCTCTCGCAGAGAAGCTTGTGTGAGCTGCCGAAAAGTCGCAGTCATAAAACGAAGTCTCTAATATCTGCGTTTCTCGTATTTCATGGGGCTGGTTGCTCTGCCGATTCTCACTTGCCCTCCCACGTTTCCGACACCAGTTTCGTAAGATCCTTCATCTGGATCGGCTTGGTGAGGTATTTATTAACGCCGGCGTCGTAGGCAGAATTCATCGCTTCTTCGTTCGTAACGCCAGTGAGAGCCGCGATGTTGGTCGCCCGGAGATTGTTTTTGCGCTCGTATGCGCGGATCTTTGCTGTTGATTCGAAGCCGTCCATAACAGGCATGTTCATGTCCATGATAATCAGGAAGTAACGGCTCGGATTCTGGCTGTACTTATTAAGAGCCTGCAAGCCGTCTTCAGCACTGTCGTGTGGCAGGCCTTGCTTTTTCATGAGGGCTATTAGCAACTGGTAAGAACGTGGTCAGTTCAAGTTTTGCCAGTTGCGGTTGTATAAGAGACGGCTTCACGGAACCAGAGTTGACTGCGCTGTGGGGATCTTACCCTCATGTTGATAGCATTGTCTTCGACCAATAATACCACATCACCGGTGAGCTGTTCAGCGTCAGACGCCGTGTCTTCGGCGGGCGTTTCAGCAGAGTGGTCGATTAATGTTTGTGCCTCAGGAGTCTTCTCGGAAGAAGCATTCATGAAGCTCGTTGGTGTTATAAGGGAGCTTGGATCGCGCGATTCTGAGTCCCGCGGAAGATCGAAATACGAGTCGCCTTCGATAGTCATGGGCACCGGCTCGCGAAAGTGGCTGTAGTCTCTCCTGTAGTCGCTGTGTTGTCTGGTGATAGTTGAACTCCTTGCATACTGAAGCACTCGTCGCAGCTTGCGAGGGCCGATTCTGATGAACAAGTTAGATTTGTCAGCGCTTGAAGCTACCCGGTCGACTTACGGTTGATGGATGTATATTGGCCTGCGTGCAAAGCCCTGGAAATCGAACTCAGGCTGACTGGTAGCTATTGATCGTCCAAACACCAGCAGTGAAGAGCCCGATTGCGAGAGCGTATCGATCAAATTTTTGGCACCGTTGTCGTGCGTCGTGTTAAGCAACGAGAGCTCGTCCTCTGATATGACACAAAGTCTGCCTCGCGAGATGGGCGCTGATCCTTGCGTTGAAGAGACCTCACAGCCATACCACTGCGAGGCTATCCGTTGGACGCTGTCCGCGACGCTCTGGGTAACGGAAGACAGTGGCCGGTCAAGATATTTCGCCACCTGAAGCATGCAAATGTGCTTGGCCCTTGCATCCAGAATTCCCTTGGGGCCATCATCCACTTCATCCGGAAGTTCGGTGAACTGGGCAGCAAATCTGACAGAAACGCACGATCCCTTGCCGATTTCGCTGTCCACGTCCAGCGAGCCCTTGAACTCCTTGACAACCTGCTTCACTATGCTCAGTCCAAGACCTGTTCCAGTCGAATGAGAGTCGGCTTGTCGGAAGGGAACGAATAGATCGTTGGAGATGAAGTCTTTTGACATCCCAATTCCGGTATCCTCAATCTGAAGGGTTACATGGTTCATGCCGTCGACTGAACTTTCGTCGGAGAAGAGCTTGACGGTAATCAACCCACTTCGGGTATACTTCAGCGAATTGCCAACCAAATTTGTCAGCACTCTGGTCCAGCTCCCGGGGTCCATTGCCGTAGCCCAGCTGTCCCTTCTTTCGATATCGAGAATGACTGACACAGTGTCTCGATCCAAGGGCGCATGCGACCGGATGCGCGACACCGTATTGTTGCGGTCAAAGAGTTTGGAAAATCGAGAAGCCGAGACAACCGTCTCGACCACATCTTCTGTGATACGCGCAAGATCGACGACTTTCGAGAGGCTCTTGTCGCTGTCCTCCAGGTGAGCAGACTTGTGCCTAGCAGCGTCAACTCTAGTGCGATCTCTTCTTTGGTCACGAGTCAAGTTGCTGATTTTGCTGTAATCGAGGATATGGTTGACTGTATCGAGCAGTGTTCTTCCCGCTAAAGCGACGGATAAAGACATTTCTTCTTGGAAAGGCGTGAGCTGGGTATCTTGGAGGAGTTCTACTCCAGCAAGGATTCCATGAAGTGGCGAACCTGTTGAAAGCAACGTATTAATGACGGTTCTTAACATATCGTGGACTCAACCGAAGAATAGACATTGACACAACCATGCCATATGGCACTAGCATACAAATGCATGCATTCCTGGCAAGTCGAATCAAGCTTTATGATTAGGAGGCAAGCAAAAAGTCAGTAATGTGAAAGCAGGAAAGAACGTACGCAGTTCATGAGACACAGAAGATATGAATTTGCCTTTTGCGACATCAGAAGAGATCGTCTCAATGCGACTAATCTCTGCACGAAGGCTGTGGCCAAAGGCGGACAGATAGATTATGTCCTCTTTTGCGTCGAAGAATCGGTTTGCGTGCAGCGTCCATGCAAATAGGCATGAGCTATATTTCTTGTTGGTAGTATCCCAAATGGGATAAAATGCGATAGAGCGAGCATCGCCGACAACTTTTCTCAATAATCGGGCGTGGCGGTTGTGCCTGGTGTTTGCACGTAGTGGTTTTGATGTCTCTCCTTGGGCAGATTCGCTCGATGCTCCCGCTGAGCCAGCGCTGTCCTCGGAGCCAGAATAGGGAGTCCCTGATGCTGCATAGTTGAAGACCTTTCCAGCAGGGTATGATTTGATCAACTTTGCCAGGTCACGCTCGATGATATGCAAAGGTGATGCGCGCACATAGGACTCCTTGGCTTGGACTTGCGTCGAGGAGCCTATGACTTTGCACGGCCGAGACCGTGGCTCAGACTCGGATATATCAGTGTCACTAGTCATTCGCATCCGCGAGTCGTCAGAAGATGCTGATGGAGATGTAGTTGTGTTGCCTGAGTTGCTCGTTGGGTCACCCGTTGTAGACTTGGAGTCAAATGCCGATGGATTTTGCGAGCGTGCTGAAGATGCAGCACTTGCATCCATAAACACTACCCCTGCTGCACCAGTGGACTCGCGCAGGAGAGTGCTCGCACGACTGTACAGGTTTTTGATCTCCGCTGCTGAGTCAAAATCCTGGGAGGCATTCGAAGCATCCTTCGCTTTCCTGCGCTGGGATGAGGCCTGGCGTGCTTTCGATCCACGAGATGCAAGAACAATACTTTCGCTGTCGTGCTGGAGAGGCTGTGCAGAAGGACCACTGAAGTCCTGGCCGGATACATGATTGTCAACGCGATTCTGGGTTGCTTGGTCATTACTGTCAGTCGCAGATCTGGGCGTCCTGTAATGGCTGTTCGTGATGGACGACTGTAGACGCTCGGTTGAGGACCGCGACCCCTGCCGAGAAGAGTTTATGCTATCTTCCTCAACTCCAAACTCGTGCTTGAATTGTTCGTTCTTCTCATCGGCGCCGTGAACAACGTCCCTTCGTCGGCCGCCACGTTGCATGCTCAAGTTGTCTTGCCCAATCCACCAATCTCTCAAAGACTTTCCACCACTGTTGAAAGTACCCAAAGCTTGGATGAGCCGTTCGCTGCGTTGCCTCTGAGTAGCGACCATCGACCCGAAGACGTGCTGTGCAATTGTATCGCTAAGATCTTCGCAGAACAACATCTCGTGCGCACTAACGCCATATCGTGGCTTGTCGTCCAGCATGGACAGACTGCCTATGACCGTCCCTTCGGCGTCTCGCAGAGGTACTGAGAAGAAGAAGCGGGGCGATTGTGCGCGTGCGATGAAAGGCCGGTCCTTAACACTGGGATTCAGGCTCGCATCGCTGACGATATACCAATGAGGCGAGGTACCCTCAGTGTAGTAATAGTCGTCGTTCACCGGAATGTCCCTGTATCTTCGCGCCTTGCGCCACTTATCGATAGCTATATCGTTGATCCCGTCGGTGCGAGCTATACAGGATGTTCCCAACCAACTCTTGTCCTTCTCATCTGCCGTGAAGTCGGACTGCAGCGACATGGTCTTGGTGGCTTCGACGAGGATGTACTCGGTCTCGCGGGACATGATCGTAACGAAGGCGCGACGGACACCAATGCGCAGCGCAGCGAGCTGTGCGAAGGCGGCGAGGCCACTGTCGAGACAGGCGGCCGGCGCAGGTATCGTGCTCTTCTCTGGGAACGCATTGCGATTGATGAACTCGGGCTTGTACAGCTCTGTCCAGGCGTGTAGGTAGCTATCGCTCAGTCAGTGGTGAAAGAGCGGACTACATGGAGATAGCAGTCGCACCGTAGGGCAATCCGCTCTCGAGTCAGCTCGGTCAGAAGGCGAAGCGAGCTGTGGTTGCGACGAAGTGGTGGAGGACTAGACGTTGTGGTGTGGTCAGCGTGGTCCACACCGACTGGTGCGTCGTCGGTACTGTTCATGGAGCTTTCACCGCCTGCTCCCAGTGCTGCAATCGGGGAGTGTATTGGCGATGAACAGCACATCCTCTTCTACAAGCCCACGACCATCCGGATCGTCAACCAACGTCTAGATCGGGGCTACGGCGCGGGACGCCTTCTATCGGGGCCCTAAATGCGCTAAGAGAATGAATGTGCAAGGTTCAAACGTGGTCCTCTCACGTGCAGTACATTAACCTGGCTAAATGGTCGGCGGGATGTTGACATTATACGCACGGATTATCCAACGGCGCGTCTTCGATCCACGTAGCGCTGGCCTTTTGAACAATGAATCCGATGTGCTCAATCTACAATTCTACCGTTTGCGAAGACGAGGGTTGGGACCCACCTCGAAATTTGTCAGTGGTTCCTTAGGGCTCGTCCCAAACAACGACTACTGTAGGATCTCAGTCGGAGCTGGCGCCGTGTCCGATGCCAAGAGATCATCCGGGAATGTCCATCGCGGGGATCTCAGCCGCTCGTCAGATTCAACAACAAAGTAGACATGGCCGGACCATCCGTTTCAAGACGCAAGTCAGGGCGGATCTGCACAAAGTGAACTTGAAGGGATGGGCGCACCATCAGCGACGTCCATTGGGTATCTGTGTTTCAAGCCCTCTCTGCCAACCTGGCGGTAAATGCATACGCATAGTCTTTTTTGGGATCGACTTTACCCGAGAGACCAACGATACCAGCAGCTTTGGCGTGCACGAGTTCCGCGTTTTCTTCTTTGGTTCGATCCGCGTGTATCGGAGGATGGAGAGACTGTACATTGTTCTTGCCAGATGGTAAGACTGCGGGACAGCGTTGACATGCGGAATAGTAGCCACTGAGAAGACTCGCCATACCCTTAGCGCAGGAATTGTAGATACATGCAAGCTCTCAGGTTGTGTCCCAAAATACTAGAATCCTGTACCAAAGCCACTTTCGATTACTGAAGTCTAAGTCAAACACCTTGGATTGCTGCAGTCTAACGTCAAACACCTCACCCAAACCATCTCAAACCCTCGTCTTCCTCTTCGGCACCCTACAAAGCCAATACAAAGCCACAGCCGCCACAATATTAACGCAGATATACACCCACATCAACCCATAATGCCTCCACCGATTAGCAAAATTGATACCAACCGTTTCCAAGAACTGCGTAGTGTCCTTCACCGGGCAGTACTGACAGACACCTGTAGCCGACGGATTGGTAACGAAGCCTCCAGCAGTTTCGATGTACGAGGACAGGTACTGCTCGCAAGTCTGTGGTCCAGGCGCTTCCATGGTCAACAGCTCATTTGTAGCGCACTGGACTGGTGCTTCACCGATGGCTGCAGAGAGGAAGCTTGATGTTAGGTATGTGAAGGGGTTGACTCGGTACATGAAAATCCAGAAGCCAGGCAAATTGCCCGGCTGGACTAGAACGCCGGCGAAAGCGTACATCATGATGCCTAACACGTTGCCCAGCGCAGAAGCAGCTTCTGAGCTAGGAGCACCAGCGATAAGTGCGTGGGCGAGAGTGCTGCCGAAGAGGAAAGCTGACCAAATGACCAAGAAGACAAGCGCGCTCCTAGTGTGCACAGTGCCGGTCCATCTTGCGTTGCGGAAGAGACCCGTGGGATAGAACCACACCAAGAAGCAGATGATGGCAACTCCAGTGTTCCAGACGAGCTCGGCTACGACGTTTGAAAGGACGAAAGCGGCCCAGTGGTATGTGCGGCATTTGCGTTCCCTATGCAATGATCGAAGTTAGTAATGGGTGGTCAGGGTTTTGGCATGTCGTGATACGCACCTTGCCTCGTAGAGCTCTCGTTGGACAATAAACGCTGGTATGATCTGCAAGATGAGCGATATGACCACGAAAAGGAAGACGAGAACGCCGAACATCTGATTCTGGAGGCCCTGTTGGGTGTTGTTCGACATGAAAAAGGAGAAGCCGATGAGCATTGACTGTGACCAATATTAGCTCCTAGATCAGTAGAATCTAGTTTGAAACACGTGGACTTACTGCGCCAATAGTCAAGAAAGCTTTCGAGTTGATATATGCAGGAGACCGCCAGTACTGCTGGAAAGTCCTCTTCGTCGCGTATCGTAGCTGATCTACGAACGACGCAGCAAACTCGGCGTAATCTGACTCGTCCACTGGCCTGCCTCCACTTGGTGGTGCCTGTTTGAGACGCTGCAACTCCAACTGAACGCCTCTGTACTCTTCACTGGATCGCCATACTGCCGGCCAATCGATGTCCGATTTTACTCCTGGAGCAGCGCCGATGGTCTCCAGCATCCATTCGGACGGATTAGAGTCAGCGGAAGGCGGAGAGCCACCTTGACGGACGAAATAGTCGATCAGCGTCTTCGAATTCGCACCGATGTCGCCAAAGTAAACCGTACGCCCACCTGTGCTACATGTTAGTAGGTGCGGACCAAAGAGATAGATCAATGCTTACCTTTGGCCAGAAGCAATAGTCGGTCAAAGCGTTGGAACAGAATCGCTGAAGGCTGGTGGATGGTGCAGAGTACTGCTTGGCCGCTCTTCGAAAGTTTGGTGAGGAGGTTGACAATGCTCCAAGACGTCTGAGAATCAAGACCCGACGTAGGCTCATCCAAGAACAATAAAAGCGCCGGCCTGGCGACGAGTTCAACGCCGATGGTCAGACGCTTACGTTGTTCGACGTTCAGACCCTCGCCCGGAATGCCGACAACTGCGTCTCTGTAAGACTGCATCTCGAGCATGTTGATGACCTCATCCACGTATGCGAGCTTCTCTTGTTTCGAATACCGGCTTGGCTGTCGCAGCAGGGCGGAGAATTCTAGCGTCTCGCGTACTGTTGCTGTGGGAAGATGCAGATCTTGTTGTTGAACATAGCCTGTCTTTCTCTGGAACGAGTCGTCACCTAGATGCTTATCAGTAACGCGGTCGTTGAAAGCAAATGACATGACCTACGAGGCGCAGCATCAACCAGCATATCTCCCGCCACAACGCCCATGGTGACGCGACTTGCTAGTACATCGAGCAGTGTGGTCTTGCCAGCCTGCGACATTGTAATTAGCAAAAGTAGTCGAGAGCTGATCTTACAGATGTTCACTTACACCACTGACGCCCATCAGGGCTGTCAAAGTGCCCGGCTTAACCCAGCCATCAACATTGTCCAAGATAAGTCTCTCCCCACCACCAGTCTTGACGGTGTACGAGACATCTTGCCAGTGCAAGATTGAAGTCTGTTTCTCGACATTGGCGTGCACTGAGTCTTTCTCCTTGTCAAGATTGCCACGGCGGCCAGGCGGGACTTGATGTTCCTCATCGCTGACAACAGCACCCTTCTGCTGCTCTCTGAGGGCACCGCGCTTAAATACGAGGACCTCTCCCTTCGAGCGAGCAGCCGCAACAAGCTCGCTCACGATCAAGTGAGCAACGCATAGAGCAATAGTAAAGGCAACGAGGACTCCAAAGTTCCTCCATTTCGAGCTGTTCACATAGCCGAACGCCACGCGAACGTACTCAGTGCCATCAACAAAGTTCTCGCCAGGACGTGCGCCTTTAACAGCGCATGTCATCGCACTGTTGGATATGTCCGCATATTCGGGTCCAGAAGGAACCATCTGGTCGCAAGGGAACTGGCGGTCGACAAACTCGTTCAGCATAGCGCTTTCGAAACCATAATAGGCTGGATTGATCCAGCGGATCCATGAAGCCCAGCCGCGCATGTATTCAACAGGGATGGCGAAACCAGTGTACAGCACCTGTGCGATTAGTATCACACTAGCTGGAGCGAGCGCCTGCTCGATAGTCTTGGTTAAGGATGCGAAGAGCCTGAAGAACATGGACATGCTGAGCGCAACAGTGAATGAGTTGAGCAGGAAAAAGAAGAAGCGGCCGGGTTCCTGGCGTAGATTGACCATAAAGTAGTACATGACAACTGTGCAGATGCAGTTCGTGAGCTTGTAAGGCATATCCATGATCATAGACGCTAATGCCTCCGCGCTCGGATGGTACAGCACATAGCGTTTGTGCTTTTCGACGATGTTGCGTTTTGCGTAGAGTCCGATGATCTCTAGAAGAGACCCAAATGCGTTGAGGAGAATGAGCACGAAGATAGCAGCTCCACGGGCATAGAAGCTGGAAGTGGTCTCGTCAAGGCCGAAGAAGATCGAAGCTACAACAACAGCCTCGATGAGATTCATAGCCAGCATTACGATAGGCACGCTCGGATCCGCCTTGAGCCGCTGCCAATCGCGCCAAAGACATAATTGAATTTGGCGCCAGTAAGACATTGTATAGGGAGACTGCACGCGCTGCTTGCGTGACTTCTCCAGTCGTCGTTGTTCGGCGAACTGCCGATAAGCTTGGGACATTGGCGGGTATTCCTTGTTGTAATCCGAGATCTGGCCAAGGAGTTGCTCTCGTTGGTCGCTGTGCACCCACGCTTTCACGAAATCGTCCACGGTACGCGGAACGATGTGCTCAAGCCCTGGCGAAGGGGTCCTCTGGTCCGCACTGGACATGGAAGTCAAGAAGTCAGGGGTGCTCATGCCTTCCGGACAATGGAAGCCAAGCCTCTCGAAATACCCTTGTGCCTCTTTAGCAGGTCCGAAAAAGATCTGTCGGCCTTCGTACAGAACGCAGACCTTGTCGAAGACATCGTAAGCGGATTGGGGCGCTTGGTAGATAGCCACCAGACTTGCTACTCCAAACACGCTGGCCTGTGTGCGGAGCGTTTTGCAGAATTCAATGGCGTTCGCGCTGTCCAAACCTCTTGTGGAGTTGTCCCAGCATTGCAATGGAGCCCCGCTGAGAGTGGCTTCAGCAATCGTGACACGCTTCCTCTCTCCACCAGACACGCCTCTCACAAAGTCATCCCCAACTTTAGTAGTCCGAATATGGGATATCCCGAGCTGTGACATGACGACGTCGCGCATGTGCGCAGCATACTGTTCCCTTGAGATGCTGGAGGGGAGTGAGTGCGGTGTTCTCGCGAGCGCGGCGAAGTATAACGTCGTTCCGACGTCCAGCATGGGGTAGTGCTGATCAACTTCTGCTGTATAGATTGCCTCTCCACGGAACATGGAGCGCAAGGTCTCTGGTAGGATGCCGTTGTAGTTCAGCTGCGATTCCTTGCCAATATTGAGACCGTGCGTATCTCCAGAAATAGTCTTCAACAATGTCGAACATCCAGATCCCGGCGGCCCTAGCACGCAAATCATCTCGCCAGGCCTGACCAGCCCTTCAAAATCGCGGAGGATGTCGACCTTCTGGCCACGACTACCCAGAAGTCGGTGAACGAGCTCTGGCAATTTGAAAAGCCAATTCCCGACAGTGTTTTGAAAGTCCGTATCGCTACCATAGCCAAAGACATGGAGGTTCTCATACGCAACGCCCATCACACGGACGGGGTCAGATGCGTACAAGGCGTTGTAGAATTGTTTGGCCCATGCCTTGGAATCAAAGTGTTCCGAATTCGGGTCCAGTGGTCCTCCTTCGGGAGCATGAAACGGCGAAGCGTACTCAAGATGCGCTGACTCGGCTGAAATACGGCGTGCGAGATGCACCATATTGGTCTCCGAAGATGAGGACGATGTGTCTGTCTCTCTCGATTTCTCGTTTTGGCTCATGGTGGCAGGGCCCTGAAGCTGCGTCGTGTCCATGCTGCAGCTCTCAACGGATGTAATGGCCTGTAGTGGTGCAAGTGCGTATGATACCTCCTCCGTGCTACTTCTGAGGTTTGCGAGATCTCCGATGTTGTGTCAGAAGGGCTAAGGGTGCTGATGAATACCCAATGCTTTGATAAGGAGGTGATCTGCTCTATGCAGGAAAGCACTTCGCCTTCATGTCACCGCATATATACCTACAACACTGAATCCTATGCTTTCGTGATGTCCGCTGTCCTCGGACGCCGTATGCAGTCTGTGATAACGCATCGCGCGGGCACCGATGATGCCAAGGGTCTTGGTATCGTACGGTTGTTAGAATGATCGGAAAAACACATTCTTTATTGCGGTGCATGGGGAATGTAGAATCGGCAGAGCCATGATTCCTGCTTCCGCGTGCAATCTGATTCTCGGTTACCATTTAACCACTTATCAAGCGTACGATTTTGCATGATACAGTATTTGAATCAAGCCGCACGTCCGCGATCATCCTCAGCCACCGATC
Source organism: Melanodothis sp. VS III C KN 2 (assembly GCA_019775565.1). Lineage (NCBI taxonomy): Eukaryota > Fungi > Ascomycota > Dothideomycetes > Cladosporiales > Cladosporiaceae > Melanodothis > Melanodothis sp. VS III C KN 2. Next base: position 840,845 of record JACWFM010000037.1, on the reverse strand, counting down.
CGACGCGTCGTAGACCATGTTCTCGATGCCACAAGGCCCAGCATGGAGTACGCATACACCAGTCAGGTGATAATGAGAACAGCATTGTTCAATGTGAGGGCCGGCTCGAGATCCGAAAGCATAGCTCGTACAGGAGACTAATGAGAGGAGTGGTAGAGCACCGTACTGTACTGTAGAGTGAAGGAACGACCAAGCCACATGGAGAACGTCATGATGAGTGTGGCTGCGGCTGAGGCGGCACATCTCGCAGTGCACGAGTGATCCGCGCGCTGCCGATCAGGTGGTGAGATCCGGATTTTGGGCTGGGCGAGGCTTGGAGTAGGTTTACAGTGCCACGCAAAGCAAAGCAGCTCACGGGGGCTGCTGACTGTGATAGTATTGCTGCCAGTGGCATGGTCGCGCGCGTCTCTTTGCTAGCAGAGCCGCCTCCTCCTCTTCCTCCTTACAACCCACAAAGGCGCATACATACATATACACATACATACCCGCGTCTTACACGCGTTTCGCCTGCCTGCCTTACACATCACTCTCGCCTACTCACCCACCCTTGACCTTTGATGACATCGCCGCCCTAGTCGCCTCCTCCACCACATAACCCACCCCAGCTTCCCCCGCGGCCTCGTCCGCCGATTGCCACAATCATGCCGTCAATATTCTGGACGTCCCATCGTCGCTGGAAACTGAGGTATTGGGCGCTCACCGCTGCTATTCTCTACGTTTCATACCATTTCGTGCGCGGCATGCCGCTCCTCAGCACCAATCTGCCGCCATATACCGGCGAACACGATGTCGGCACCATCGACCTCGAGGTCCCTGTCAATCCGCCACGACGCGTGGACGAGACCATCAACGCCGAGACTGGCGAACCGGCTTTCCAGGTCGACACTGTGCTTTTCTCCGTATTCTACCCTTCCGTAAACGGCTCCCGGAGCAGCAAGGAGAAGCACCTCTGGGTGCCCAAACCAATTGCTCTGCACGCCGAAGGCTATGCTCGTTTTGCGGGTGTGAACAATTGGCTCACCAACAGTGTCTTTGCCCTTGGCCTATGGACGCTTGTCGGCGGCAACACTGTTCCCGCAGAAGTCGACGTACGGATGCACGGTACTTCAAGATCCTCACATACGTACGGCGACTCTGCAGAATCGCATGGAGACGACTATGGTCTACCTGAATTCCCAGTCATCGTATTCTCTCACGGCATGGCATCTGCGAGGACAAGCTACACTCAGTATTGCGGTGAGCTCGCATCACGAGGCAACATAGTCATTGCCATCGAGCACAGAGACGGCAGCGGCCCTGGTTCTCTGCTGATGCACAATGGCACCGCCAAGGGTGTTTTCCACATTTCGGGAGATCAGTTAGATCCTAAGCCGGACACGCCCAAGCTCAAAGAGCTCCAGCTTGCCATGAGGCAGATTGAGGTGGAAGAGGCTGTCAAGGTGCTGCGGAGGATCAATGATGGCGAGGGCTCTGAAATATTCAAGTCAAACCCTCGCGAGGAAGGCAAAGTGCTGTCCGACTGGAAGCACCGCCTCAACATGGACCGCATTGCCATCGCTGGTCACTCGTACGGTGCCACACTTGCCCTGCAGGCTCTAAAAGGAGCACCGTCAGAAGCCCTGCCATTCGTTGGGGGCATCATCCTCGACCCCGGCAAGTCGTCTGGTCCTCTGAACCACGACATCAACGTCCCAATCATGATCATCCACTCTCAATCCTGGTCTTCAAAACACTCGATCTTCGGAGGCCGTCCTCACTTTGACGTGGTGAAGGAACTGGTCGAAGGCGTAATGAAGCGCAAAAAGTTCGCATGGTTCCTCACATCCAAAGGCACCACGCACCCGTCCGTCACCGACGCTCCACTTATCGAGCCCATGCTGCTCTCTTGGACCACCGGCAGCACCATTGACGCTCACGAAGGTGTGAACCAATACGTCAAAGTCAGCGAGACATTCATGAAATACCTCGGCGACGGCCACCGCAGGGACGTACTCAAAGAGGAAGTCAGCCACCCAACATACAACGAAGAAATCAGAAAGATCGACAATCCAGACATTGCAAAGTTCTGGCAGGTGCACGTGTCACCGAGTACTTTCTGCGCTTTCCCTGGGCTTTGCGGGATTGAAAAGGATGACCGCCGTCGTGCGGTGCCCTACACAGCTTGATCACGTTTTGTGCTTTTTGGTTTGGGTTCATGATTGTATGATCACGGTTATGCTATTGGAATGAAATAGGATCAGGGAGGTCATGTCTTGCCTTTGAAGCCAGGTGTACGTTACTCGAAGGGCTGCGTTCAGAGCTAGGATTGCTCGATAGTTTACCAAATCGGCTGAAACCCTCGGTTGAAAAGTTGTCAGAGTCCCGCACACTCGAACCGTTGTATCTGAATTATTCATGGCATCACCACGGCTACTTTGTTAGAGTGTGTTTGAAACGTACGATCTGGGGGCCATGATCGGGAAGTCGGGCGGGATTCTCACTCAAACGATGTAGTAAGGTCATGATGATCGGTTTGTCTCAGCGGTGGTATTTCAACCGTCATTAATTCATGGCTTCAAGTTGAATGACATCTTTGAGCCATCGACATTCTGACAATATGGAACACGCTGACATGGATATTAGATTGCTGCAGAGGAAGTTTCAATAATTGCTTCGCACGAACCTGTCTTATCGTTCTTGTAGCACACTTGAATTGAAAACATGAAACGACACAAAACGACATGCCGTTTCCATAGGTCACAACCCTAACCCTGCACTACGATGTGTCCCAAGTCGATGCACTTACATGTACAGAGACATTTGCACATGTTGAGCCGTGTACATGTGCCGTATGTAAATGATCGCGAGGCGTGTTCCACAAATAGCAGGAGCCTTCAAGGCTTCGAACCGCACCCAGCTAGACACCCGGTGCACTCTCCGACATATGATTTACACTTTGCCTGCTCTTCCAACGACGTCGTCCATTCGCCAATATATGCTCCCGCTAATGGCTGGACACTTTCCACCGGAGCCATGTTCTAGACCAGAGTTTGAACTCAAGTCATAGCTGGCAATTGGCAGGGGCAGGACACCGCCATATCTGCATTTCGTATCAAGCAGTCCTGAGCAGCGGTCCTTCGACTGCTCGCTCTTCACGAGCCCTAAATGAGAGCCCAATCTCTCCCGAAGGAGAAACAACACATTCTCCTTGAGGATCCTCACAAAACACCGCGCTCGTCAAGCTCGCCTCTCAGGTCTGAACGCCCATACAAATCACATGCCCACGCCGACTGCTCGCCTTAATCTGCGCGTTTCGGAGGAAGTTCCACTGCGGTCGCTCAAAGCTAGCCCTACTAGAGGTCAAGCTAAGCATCATAATCTCCAGGTACCATCGCTCAATGGCTGCGCCGCCAAAGAGCGCTAAGGGGATGTCGCTTCCCGTCGGACACTGCTCCATGTTCACATGGCAAGTCTGCCGACGAAGCTGAAGATGGCGGAGGAAGTTCCGAGCTGGAGGTAGTGGCTTTTTGGATGGCGAGGTGACGGGTCAATGAATGTTTATGTCATGGAGATGGTTTCTCTAACGTTTCTTCCTTCTCTCTACAACTCTCGAAGTGTGGTGGGAGAATTATGCTGCTGCGTGTAGAGCTGGAGCAAGACTACGTGCATCTACATGCTCGTGGAGGCTTGAGCATCGCCCGGGAGCAGTTGCGAGAGACATTGGACATGAGCTTCTTAGCCACCTAAGAGTGGACGTATCGACCACTATCCCAGAGGACGAGTGTGCCGGTGATACATGTGCTCTTGTGGTAGGTCACGATGGCAAGCGACTGAAGGATCTCTGCATGCTTATCACTACTGACACACGTCGCCTCGTTCGACCCATCACTTAAACCCCGCAGAGTCAAAGCAGCACATCCGTTGACTCCAATACACCTCGCTCTCCTGCTGCGCATCAACAATCGCATAGCATCCACCCCCGACGCTCAAACTGCCCTTCCCAGTCTCCAGAGCTCGGTAGGCTCTGGTCTTAGCCTCCAACACTTGACCCCGACTGCATCGACCCACGAGACCGAAAGCCTTGGCCGCTTTCTCTATTTCTTCACGGAGCATAGCATCAAGCTCCGTGCCACGCAGCTCACGAATCCCAAGTATCTCGTTGTCCGTATTATCGAAATGGCAAAGCTCACGACCGGACCAGAGGGACAAGTTGATGAACGGAAGCGCCCACTCTGTTGGGTCAGCTGCTGGTCGATGGAAAGCTCTCCACGCTGCTTGTTCGGCTGCTGCGCCGTCGACATTGGTGATGTTGAAAGTAGATGCCTGCTTAGGCTTATTGCTGGCGACGGAGAGGGTGTCTTGCGCGTGCGCTATGATTTTGTTCTGGGTTGTGATGCCCTCGTGAATGAAGATGGCGCGGTTTCGGGTTTCGCGCGGTCGTGTGAGGATGGCGGCAACGGCGTTGCCTACTGTTGGGATCCGCGTGATGCTGATGGGTGTATTGCCTCCGTCGATGACTGTGAGCAGCTGTGTTAGTTGCGCAGTCTGGTGAGCGACACATTGAACATCGGCTTTTCACAAGAGGCAAAGAAGCGCCATACAATACCTTCAGCAGTCCTCGTCCCAACGTTGATGATGAACGGCACCTTGCTCAGTCCCCAATCGAGGAACGGCCCTGTGATGAGCAAACTGTAGCTGAAATCTCGATAGGTCCTCGCTGCTTGCCGCAAACGGCGCTGGTGTTCGACTTTCGCTTTGAAGAATGGATAAGACATGACATGAATATTTGTAGTATTCGAGCCGAATTCAGAAGGTACGAAGCGTTTGACGCCGGCAGCCAGAGAGGCGTTGAGGAGGGACTCTTGTGCTTGTACTGCGGCGGGTACGTCTCCTAGGCAAGACACCACGGCGTCTTGGTTCCGAAGCGAGTTTCGAAGAGCATTGTCGTCGTTGTAATTGACTTCTACAACGTCTACTGTTTTTGGGATGGAAACTTTTTGTCGACGGCGCGTGAGTGCTTGCACTCGGAAACCAGCTGCATCGAGAGACTGGACGATCGATGGTCCGATGGCACCTGTTATCTGTGAATGGGATTGGTAAAGCGAACATTTTTGGTGATTGGTGGGCTTACTCCTGCCACGGTCACGTTATTGATGGGGCGACATGCCATTTCCAGTATATTGTTAAGATTGCAATCAGAAGGATACAGATGCAATCAGCAAAAATTTAATCTGAAAGAGACTACTACACCTTCAACAGCAAACATATTTGGGTAGCAAATCGGGATTGTCATATCTGTCTGCTCGAGAAGACCATGAGCAATGACATGGCAGTATACACCTGTTGCACAACAGTCGTCGCGTCGAGCAAACGCGTGCGACTGTATGCGACAGACGCAGCGAGGTGAGACAAACCAGCCGCGCCGAGTGCTTCATGGTTAAAAAGGCGTGATCGATGAGCAGCCGCGAACTGATATCCTACAAGGCTACTCGGGAACGCGCGCAACGTGCACATGCACCAATTTAGCCGCACTCGATTTGGATGGAAGCAATCTACGTATCCCTACCGTTAGTCGTCACCGGCAAGCGCATGCATGAATGCAGGCACGTTTGTGACAGTCACCGTCGTAGTAAGCATGGGTGGGTGCATGGCGAAGGTGACACGACTGCTCGTAAAGGTGAGGGGAAAAGTGCGTCGAGAGCCCAAAATTCTCCGATAGAGGAAGCGAAGAGGCCGTCGTGACTCGTGGGTGCTGGAAACGGCGTAGCAGTGCCCTGCGTTGGGAGAGGCACTTGGGGGGATTTCCTTGATCGGACTGCCTTAAACGGGCGATGGCGTGAAGAAAGTGTTGGGCGCATTAGGGTTGTCGCAGTCTGGACTGGACGGGCAGGCGATTGCTACATGTAGGCTTCTTCTTGTGGGTACTGCTACCTTGCGACTGTTGTGCAGATGCACGGCATGCCGCGTGCAGTCCACAGCGCAATACACACACACACACACACACACACACACACCGATGAGATGTCTCGTGTGCGTGGAGACGGAGGCGACAAGACAGCACTGTGAGGTAGCGTCGACGACGGCGGTGTTTCCTAGCGGGGATGGGATGGTCTAAGAATATATAAACAGAGTTCGTGTTGGTGGAGCAGGCCCAAGCTGAAGCGATGAATTGCCGGGTGAAGGATGAGGGCGACGATGTCATGCAGGCTTAGAGTACCGTATCTCGTGGGTACCTACACTACTACATACGTATGTACTCTGGAGTAAGATGAGGATGGTAGGGTTTGGCGGAGGGGTGCATCAATGTGCATATCGGCGTGGTGCAGGAATTAATCTATCTTCAATCAATGGAGATGCGGGTTAAATTACCACCCTGCCGGTCCTACGTATGCTCCCTCCTCTGCTTCTACATAGTCCGACGTGCCAAGCAGCAGCGTCTCCAGCGCTCGTCTCCTCCGCCCTGCTCACCTCGTACCGACTCGCCACTCGCAGCTTCTTGCGCAGGCAGAGCGTGAGTCGCAGCGCCACACGCCATACGACCACAAACCCTCGATTTTCCTCGTCCAGCCTGTGCCCTACCGTGTACACAGCAGTCTGCCGACGCAGCAAATCATAATTTCTATTCCTCCTGTCTCCTCTGCAACACCGAGTCCGTCAAGGCCACCCTCTCTCCGTTCTCGACCCAGCGACCGTTGAAGCCATTGCGCACCCACCACCTCCATCACGTTGCGCTGCACTCGCACCCTGTTTGCCCTCACCTCACCTCCTCGTCGCTATCCATTGTCGCCTCTGCATACACCAACACTCCGCCGACCTACGCATTGATCGCTCTTCGCGCTGTCGCTATAGCCCTCGCCTCTCGCAAGCCGGCCTCTGGTCCGACGTCCATTCGCTTTCGAACTGCGTCTGCATCTGCATCTGCATCTTTCCATCCATCCATCCATCTGCTCCGAGCTTCTGCGAAGCCACCACCACTCGCCCAATCTCAGTCGCCCTACGCCACCTACGAGACCGAATACATGAGCTATTGTCAGCTATAGCCACCGCCAAACCATCTCCGCCTCTACATCACGTACCAGCAACTCCCGTTGCCGCAAAAGGAAGGAGACCCTACACAACTGACCACACCTTTCGAACCCGGCCCTTAGGAGGCCCTCACACATGGACGGCACAATGGCTCCGCCCAGCAAAAGAAGAAAGCTGCTGGATCAAGCCCAGAAAGTCGCGCAGCAGCCAGAAATAGAGACGAAACCCTCCATGCCGCCTTTCTCGCACGGTGTGGAACATATCCCCGCAACCAAGCCCATCCGACCGCTCTATGCCCGTCCATCACCGCACCATGTTGAAGAGATACACCTTGAAATCCACACGAGATCGGTTCCCAGCGCCGAAGAACAACTCCGCATCCTCAGGCGCCAGGGCACGGCAGCATTGACCGACATTGTCACCACAAATTCAGACGCGGAAGTCGTAGTAGCTGTGACTGCCATGGTGGATGCTTTGGGTAGTACAACTGCTCTGACAACTGCTGCTGTTACAGTAGACGTTCCAGATCTATCATCTCTGTTGGCAACGTCGTCCACCACCACTGTTGTCTCCGAAGCCTCAGCTGAACCTACTGCTTCGTCTTCTCAGGAAACACGCGCGGATTCCGCTTCGTCATCTAATCAGGAAAACTCTGCAGATCCCACCTCGTCAACTGCCCAAGCGTCGTCTCCGGAACCCACCTCATCATCTGGCTCGAGCCAATCCGAACCTGCTAGCTCGCCAAACAGTTCCCGCCCGTCCGGCACGCCAAGCTCAACAAACGCACCTTCTAGCAGTTCTTCCACTTCAGACACGCCATTACCAACCTACGAAGTCTCGCCAGCTTCGGAGAACAGGACCGAGAATGATCCGCAGAGTGCATCTCAGACTGAATCCTCGAAGGAGTCTGACACTGGCAGCTCAGTCGTTCCTTCCTCAACAAGTGACGGCGCACCTGCAAGCTATGGCCCTTCAAGTTACGGTGCTTCATCGTCGCAAAACACCGCAACATTGGACTCCTCCACGTCGTCTAACAGCACCGTGCCGGCATCCACATCGGCCAGCAGCCATTCACAAGCTTCGCAAACAGTCTTTTCTCCAACAGGCAGCGGCTTTGCAGGGCAGACCGGTTCTGCTTCGTCCAGGAACAGCTTGAATCTCACAACCTCTGGTAAGCTTGCATCAAATTCTTTTCTCCTCTTGGAATTGAACAACTAACTTTCGCGTAGCATCAACTTCCACGAGTGGCAGTGTGATATTAGTATCGGACTTCACAGTCAGCTATGCGTCCCCGACCTCCAAAACCGCTTCCCAAGCCACCGATTCAAGTTCTTCAATTGATTTCAATCTCTTGTACTTACTAACTCAATCTGACGGCGAGGTTGCAACTCTTACTCGGTCAGATGAGCCATTTACGACATCATTGAGCGGGGGTGGCTCGGAAATCGTTGTACCGGCGTCCTCATCCGTTGCCTCTGACAGCCACAATTCAGCTTCTTCTGTGAGCGCATATGCCACTACTATCTCGAACGACCAAACGACTGTGCTATCCACTGCCTTTTCGACAGCTTCTGCATCTTCGACCCATAGCTCCTCCGACGACCCCAATGGGGTTGGATTTGCTGGCATTGCTGGTGATGGCGCAACCGCCACATCGAACAGCGCCTCCAGTACGAGCGCTCCAGCAGACACCAACGATGGCGACGATGAGCCAGCACCTGCTGGAACCATTGCCGGCGGCGTCGTTGGTGGTGCAGCAGGCCTCGCACTCGTTGCTCTGATCATTCTGCTTTTCTTGAGACAATACAAAAAACGCGCCCAGCTGGGACACTTGGCACTGCCTGCTAATGCCGCCGGGCCAGCGGCAGGTGGTAGCAGTGTTTCTGGCTCTGGTGGTCGTGGGATGGCTGAGCGTGCAGGTCTGATGCCACTCGTAGGCGCAATTCCCGCACTTTTTAAACATCAGAACAACAGCCAACATAGTGGATCTGAAACTGGTGAGCGCGGTTTCCAACGTGTTTCCGGTCGTAAGCTACCTTCAGCTTTCAGTGAGGGCATGACAGGACCACCACAACCAACAAGGTCACCTCCACCATCTATGCCTCTGGTCGGCGATGATGGCCATGAAAGAAATTTGAGCAGCCATTCTTTCTACCGAGACAGCGCAGGCTTCTACGGTGGCGATGGTTCTACTGCCACATCACCAAACCCGTTCTCGGATTCCAATCTTCCCGCGACAGTTGCTGGTGGTACGGCTGCACAGCAGATGGTAATGTCTCCCGGCCCACAAAGACGACCAACCATCCACGCTCCCAAACCCAACGTTCAGGAACCGAGCGTCGCCACTTCCGGCACACCGTCTTGGACGCCCAGCTTCACAGCCGGATTCGCCAGGAGTGAAACACCTGCTTCCCTGGACTCCGGAAGAAACAGCAGATTCACCGAAGAAGTGTAAAGCATTTGCATAAACGCATGGCCTGGAATTGCCAAGCGGAAAACATGAGCCATCCCGTTTTCTTTTTTCTTTTTTTCTAATTTCCTTTTCTTATTCTTTCAACGATACCCGCCATGGTGCAAAGAAGCATTGTGACGTTTTGCATTTTCTTTTCCGATTCAGCGCCACGCACGAAACGATATATATACCTCTACAGCGGCAGGCACATAGTGTGCTCAAACTTTTATTACTGCATCAATGGAGGACGAATGAAAGCAAGGAAACGGATCTGGAGGTTGATGCCGATGGGCATACTTGAAGAGATCCGGGACGTTTTGTGTTTCTTGCAACGAGACGTGGCCGGACATACATATATGTAATGTTTCTACCAGACCGGTGTTATCACTGAGGATGTGATTGTATATCACAATTGTACATTTCTATCTTGTTCAATAATGACTTGGAAACTTTGAAATGGTTGTGAGGAACATTACAATTCCAATGCGATCAAAGCTCTTTTGCGGGCAGTCCAGCAGGACCAATGCTGCGCTCACAATATGATCGACGTTATATAAACAGCAAATATCCATGTATATTCGCTCTCAGATATGGCCAATGCATTCTCACGTGCAAGCGTGCTATAGCGCGATGTGCTAAGGGCGACCGAGGTGCGCGCGACACCGGTCTGCAATTCGAAGATGCAACTTCCGCGATTTGGAGCTCTTTCCCATCCGCAAACCCGTTTTGTTCATTTACTCTCGAGCCAATTTCCTCATGCGATAACAACGACTAGACTCGACATACACGCACCGGCCAAATAAATCGTAAAGAACTCGACTTTCTATACACCGGCCGTCATCGTGTCTTCCCTATCGCAACACCTCATTGCCAATCCATCTTCTCCTCGCAAAACAAGACCCAAAAGACGAATTCCATCGGCAGCCGGCCTCCCACGCTCAGCAGCAGCAGCAGCTCGCTGCACCCACTCGCCGCAACCATGAACACGCCCTACTTCCGCGGCTCCAACGAGGAAAACGCCATGGCAACCAGCCCTTTAGCCCCTCCCAACACCATCCATGCCACCCCGAACCGCCGCGTGCTCGGCGAGGTGTCGACGAACCCCAGAGTGTACAGCTCCCCGGCCACTGGAGGCTTGTTTGGCGGCAGCAAGAAGGTTATGATGGGCAGTCCGCTGAAGAGGAGTTTTACGGCCGCCGTGGAGGATGGGTATGGGTTGAAGTATTTGAAGAGGAGGAGGGTGAGTGGGGAGTTTGGGTTTGGGGAGATTGTTGGGGGCCACAGGGAGAGGGTGAGGAGGGAGGGCGATGGTGCTGCTGCTGGATCGAGGGCGAGGTCGGTGCCGGAGCATGTGGCGGTAAGGAATATGCGTACCGCGATTGCGCGGCCTGTGATGTTGGGATATGGACATTCTGGCTGACGAGTGACTGCTGTGCTAGATGCACCCTGAACCCGCAGACGAGCCCTTATTGTATTCGCCGACAGAGCCCAACACGCCCTCAGATAGCGGCGGCGAGACGCACGACTCGTTTGCCTCGTTGATCAATTTCGACCCTTCCTCGCAGCACATCTTCGGACACAACCAGTCGCGGCATCAACACCAGCACGAACAACTACAACAGCAACAACAGCAGATCCTTCCCTTCCTCCACGACCATGCGCAACTCCCACCGCCTCCACATTTCCCTCCTCCGCAACAACAGCAGCCATCAGGCTTGATCTTCCCAACAGTCAGCCACGCAGAGACGTTAAAATTACGGCTCCAAGTCGCAATGTACAAGATCCGCACAAACCAAGTCAACGTGCCCTTCGCAAAACTACAAATCGAAGGCGAGCAAAGGAGCGCAGAGGAAGAGACGAAGCGAAGCCGGCACCGTGTGAACGAGGCCGTCGAAGCCGCTGTAGCAACTATGCGGCGAGAAGCCATGGATAGCTTGCCGCGGAGCACAGGCCCAACGCCGATGTTGATACCGGGACCGCTGCTGTATCCGACGGCGTATAGCAGTCGGATGGTGGAGATGCCTGAGTCACAGCAGCAACAACAACAGCAGCATCAGCAGCAAAATTTCGATTTGGGGCCTTTGGCGGCGGCGGGGCTGTTCATGAGTGATCAGCAGACGCAGAGTGGGAATACAATGCCGGATATGTAGGCTGGTTATGAGGACTCGGGCCAGGCGCTCAAGAAGGATGTGTGTGCACATGTTCATGAATGCTCAGCAAATGCAGCATGAAAACAAGATGCTGGATATGTGTGCTGTTTGTCAGAATTCAGGCAAAGCCTCGAGAGGGACGGTGTGCACATGGCTGAAGCCAGGACGAACAAGATCTGCTGCGGCTCTGAGCATGATTATTGCTATTGATTTCCCGGGACGATTATATTTATACATCGTTGACAGCTCAGCCGGGCTGGTCGGCCGCTATGCGGCATTTATCGCGGCATTGCCTGTTATTACTCATGCGCACTTATGATAGTTCTAATGCCATTCTCCATTCTGATGTGGGAGACACGAACCCTTGATCCTGGCGAGCCAGGCTTGCCTGGTCCTGCACTGCATAACATTCGCTTGGCGACATGTTTTCGACGTATCGATTCAAATGATCTACACTTGCATATGTTGAAAGCTCTCTGCGGCAACGGGAGTTGTTCCACGACTGGCTGAATGCAAACGCGCATCATGTCACAGGTACATCTGGCGAATGACGAGAATCTTGTGTCATGCTGCCGGGAGCCCACATGATGCGCGATGCGCTGTACGCAACATTTGGATGCAACACCCGTTATGGCCCGTGCAAGGGAATGCAGTCAAATGGCAGAATGGAAAGCGTATCATGGCAATGACACTCTCGAAGTAGCAGCTCCATCTTTTCTGGACCTGTGTGCCGCGTTGTCGGTCGGTATAGCACTTGATATCCATTGAAGAAGTGCGATATGCATCATCCGCATTGGCCAAAATATATTTCAAACTCCAGTCGCTTAGGGCAGCCAGGATCGGAACCGCGATTCTAGAGCACAACGAGGCGAGCAAGGGTAGCAGAGTCCGGCGGTAGGATCGGCAAAGTCAAAACATTTGCCCCACCGCGAACCGAACCGAAGGAAGCAGATGCGTCGTCCGACACACTTCGTGACAGGCAGTCTTTTTCACTCTTCCTCCGTGCCTGGAGCTTAAAGTATGACATTGGCTATTGGAATGAAGCTCACGAATATGGCTGGTCTCGTTGCTGCGCAGTAAGAAGCTCCGCCTGCCAGCCTAAAGGGTCTCGCGCAATACTGGATCCTGCTATAGATCACGACTCGGCTACACGGTCTGGCACACGAATCATGGTCGATAACGCCGACGAGATCGCACGGCAGCTTGCGACTTCCATCTCTGAGCGCCTGCCGGACGCCATCAACCAGACACTACAAAAATTACCATCAGGAGACGTCGCTGGCCTTCGCTTCGACTGCAATTTGAGCCTTGGCCACCCGACTTCCGCTGGCCAGGAACTTCCCGTGCAGGTCTTTTCGATTGATCTGGCAACTCTCATCTCGTCGTTGACTGCGGCGGCCAGGAATACGACTACGAATAATCAGCTGGCGCCTGCGTCGTTCGAACGGCCGACATTGCCACCTTTTGAGCCCGTTGAGCCTGCCCCGACGCCGGACGTAGAAACACGCAATTTCAGACCGCGATTGACGTTGGTATCGCCGGCAATAACGTCACAGGAACATGACGACTATCCGTCCAAAGCTCGCAAGGCTACAGGAGGTCTTCGAGTGAGAGTCGCTGCAAATGCAGAACCAGCCGCTGGCTCTGCGGGCAACACCGCCCGGAGACTGGAAAGTGATGGTCGCGTTTTCCCCCAGCGCAAGAAGAACGTCGGCGACAACCCGGTCTTCCAGCCTTCGTCTCTGCAGAAGTTTGTGAAAGGCGTGTGGGAGAGCATTTTCTCTGGTATTAAAATGGACCCGACGGATGTCATTGAGCAGTGGCAAGCTATCGAATCGAGCGGTCAGCCGAAACTGCTCGCTAATACCGAGAGCGAGATCTCGTATAGAGAGAATTCGCCTACGTGTGGCACTTTTGGCAAGATGAGCATCCTTGCTCGCAAACTTAGCCAGACTAGTCGGACTTGTCGATCGCTGGAAGTTATTGTGCAGGCGAAGTGGGTTCAGCTGTTTGATGACCGCTTGCACGAGTTGTCTGCTACCATGAGCAAAGAGAAAGCGAAAAAGGCCACCATCGCAGAGGCATGTCTGGATTTCCACTGGACGGAGAAGGAGCTTCGCAATAAAATGGGAGTGTGGCGTGGCTATCACGATATCCAGAAAACAGGCGGCTGGGCCGCTCTCGTATTCGCAGGCATGGGACTGTACCGCTTCTGCAAATACCGAGTTTCGTTCGACGATGAGTCTTTCCAAGCTTTCCGTGTGTTGAGGCACAGATTCGAAGTCGCGGCGGATACACTCCATCCTCGCTGGCGACAACTACTAGGCATTGTCGGCGCGCCTACAGAACGGAAATACACTGGACATCCGCACGACTACGTAATCGGCATGCCCAACAACGAGGCAATCCCACTGTCTGTCACGTATCAACAATGGGACAAGGACTTCAGCTACGTCCATCTGGACACCTGCCAGGTCGACGAGGAAGCATGGGGCTTGTACGACCCCCGCGTTGTGCATAACTCCCGCAACCAGGGCTACCACACGTGCCAGATCTGCCACGAAAGACAATCTGATGACCCACCCGAGAACAACTGCAATTGTTTCCCGAACTTGTACCCTCAAATCGTGCCATATATCGCTCCAGTGCAAGTCTACCGCACGCCAAATGGTCGCAACAATGGTCTGATCGCTTGTCTGCCTTTTGAAAGAGGTGCTGCCATTGGCGAGTTCGTGGGCCAAATCACGTCCGGATTGTCGAATCTTGATGTCATGGTTGGACAGACGGAATCGGCTTCATATCAAATTTGGCAAGGACGACAGGGCAACTACACACGCTTTGTGAACCACTCTTGCCAACCTAATAGCCAGTACGAGCGCTTCGTGTGGGCGGGCACGCAGCGCATTGTACTTGTGTCGAAAGGACTTGAAGCTGGAGACGAGATTACTGTGGATTACTCAGACACTTATTGGAGGGTAAGTCTCGCATCGTGGATAATTTTTCAGGAGTATTCATTAGGTATATATGCTAATTCTGTCTACAGAATCTCGATAAAGAATGCCTCTGCGGCCAGCCAAAGTGCAGATACAAAAGTCGACTCCGGACTCTCACGCCTCCTGCAAGCCGTTGATATGACCATCGTACATTATTGTGGCTCTCGAAGAAAAAAATCTATATGCTTATCAAGATTGTTCATCAGATCATTGCGGCTCTACACGGCTTTACGCCAAGCTGTCGCGTCTTGAATCTGCCGGGACAGTTCTAGGCGTAAACTTCGTGTGGAAGTTCAGCTGCCTTACAAACCACGCGTTGTACGTCTGCCATTCTGTGCCTGGCGTCTCAAGCTCCACTTCGAAGTTTCTGAGGAAGGTGGGCACAAGCTTGTAGATCTCGAGCAAACTGGACGAGATTGTTAGCATGGGTACGACGCGGGAGGGAATGGTATGTGAGGGCTTCTTACCTGATGTTCTTGCCAATGCAAGTCCGAGCGCCTGCGCCGAACTGGAACATGGTTGCTTTCATCTCTTTCAGCTGCGCGGGAGACGCATCCAGCCATCGCTCGGGTCGGAACTCATCGACGTCTTCGCCGAAGACTTCAGGCCTGCGGTGCAGGACCCATGCGTTGCAGCCCACGATGGTGCCGCCGGGGATCTGTTCTCCCAGGATTTCCATGCCTTGTGGCGGGACGATACGCTCGAGGATAAGACCAGGCGCAGGGTGGAGTCTGAAGGACTCTTGGATCACGGCGTCCAGGTATGGCAAAGTCTGAGACTCTTTCCAGCCAACTTTATGGTATGGCTTTGCGGCGATTGCGCCGCTGCGAGCCGCGTCGTCGAGCTCTTCCATGAGCTTCTTGTACGCTTTCGGGTGCTTGACGAGGTTGTAGAAGACGCTGCTCAGGCTGATAGCAGTGGTCTCCGAGCCGGCGAAGACCATGCTGTTGCACGACGACAGGACTTGCTGGTCAGTCATGAACTCGGGGTGGTCGTGCTGCGCTTGCGTAAATTTGGTGAGAAGATCGATGCCCTTGCCGCTGGCCGCGTTGACTTCGCCGGTCTCGCGGACTTTTTGCATCTCGCTTTCGCGGAGGGCTGATTGTTTCTGGGCGAATTGTGTGACCGGGAAGACGGTGTTAGATAGGCCGAACCGCTCTATTGCGAGACGGATGGGGTTCTTCTGCCACACCAAGTCCAGAAGCGGCATTTGACCAACGGAACTGGCGTAAGAGAGGAATTCCCCGAGGAACGCCACGATACCGTCGACGTCTTCGTTCTTTTCCACGAAGCCCAGGCGTTTGCTCCAGGTCAACTCGCCGATCACATCGAAGGCGAAGAACTGCAGCCACTGTGCAAAGTCGCACGTCTTTCCGGTTTCGAGGTAGCGCTGCTGTGTCTGCTCGATGAAGGCGTCGGTGGTGCTGTCGACGAGGGGCTCGTAGTTGACGAGCGAGGACATGGAGAAGGCGCTGTTGACACAGCGGCGGTATTTGGCGTGGAAACCTTCGTCGGTGGTGCTGAAGAGGGAGTAGATGGGGCGGCCTTTGGCGATGGCGGCTTGGACGGGGTAGAATTCGGACTGGGAGGGTGATGTTAGAGGGTGATGTTCGTAGACAACACAATCGAGCTGGCAGATATATCCTTACTTTCGTCATTCCCTTGTTCAGGCCGTATATCGTCTTGATCGCTCGCGGATCCGCGAATGACAGCACGTTTGGCCCAAGGCGAACGATATCGCCATGTTTCCTGTGCAAGTCGATGTGTGTCCATTGGGCTTTCCGGCCTCGGACGTCGAAGTACCGCCACCAATTCGTATATCCTGCAAACGGGTGCCCGGGATATTTATTCAGACCATTGTGGAATTTGTTCCTGGTCAAACGCAATACCACACCGACTACAAGAACAACAGGCCAGTAGGCTCTAAGGAGCGGGAGCAGCTCGCTGGCCAGCATGTTGAAGTATTGCTGGCTTTGGGGGGCAGTTGAGACAAGGATACGGGTTAAAGAGACTCGTTTTGCGATGAGGGAGATCGGAGGGGACAAGATGAGGAGAGGTAGGTGTTAGTTATACTCACATGGTGTCCATTGCCCGCCTGAACCGTTGGGCGATGCTTATCGGCCTACGGCACGCGCTTGGTGTTCCGACTGTGGACATGCCATGTTCTGACGAGGGACGGCAGATGGAGAGAGGCCGGCATGTGAGTTGCTTGGAGGTAGGAGGTGGTGAGGTGGACTGGCTCGGCGCGGCGGTAACAAGGTCTGGCTAGGGCTGCCTGCCTGCACGCGGCTGAATGGTTTGGGGAGGCGGATGACCTCAGGGTTTGATGTGAATGCTGGATTTGATAGTGTACGTACCGATGTCTTGTGACGATATTGGAGTATATCATGATTGCTTTTCTTTGTGAGTTGTTTGCTCGTCTTCCAATGTCTTTGCTGTGCTATCGGCGGAGCGGACTGATGCCTCTTGTTGGCATTGTTCAACTGCCGTGCACTCGCCGTCGATGGCTGTGTCACTTTCCCCAGTGCCGGAGGATTTGACTCTGGAGAATGATGGAGAGGGATCCACTCCATCTTCGAGAGTTCGGCAGTTGTGGTGAGGTTCATTTGCCGCTCTCTGTTCGTTCGAA
Organism: Melanodothis sp. VS III C KN 2; assembly: GCA_019775565.1. Taxonomy (NCBI): domain Eukaryota; kingdom Fungi; phylum Ascomycota; class Dothideomycetes; order Cladosporiales; family Cladosporiaceae; genus Melanodothis; species Melanodothis sp. VS III C KN 2. The sequence goes on along the minus strand of JACWFM010000037.1, from coordinate 823,616 downwards.
TGTTGGCGACTTAAGTCGCAGCGTTGATGCCTCGACTTTAGCCTGGGGAGCCCCCAGCAACGCAACAACAACGTGAAAGTAAACAAGCGCTGCTAGTGAAACGGGCACCAGCAGGCATCTATCTGCCTTATATCATCATACCCATTTGCAACATATTCTACCCTCCACTAGTGTCGCGAACTGGTGCAGTCTACCAACGCACGCTCTTTTGGAGAAACTCCATGCGGCCGCCGTGAACGGGGCGGCGCAACCCTGAACATGGATGCCCAGCATTCTATCTTCTCGCCTTCCACGTGCTTCACGGTTGCTTGTGTCGCGTTTACAACCTTCTTTGCCGTGTCGAGTGCGTGGAAGAGTACCCCTACCACTGGAAAGGTTGAAGAAGTAAAGGAAGCTCGCCCGCGACCTAGGAGGCGAGTCGCTGTCGACAGCATCTATGCAGAGTCGTCCGGCTCGAACAATGGTGAGCCGGACTCGCCACTGACAACGCTGGCGGAACTCATTGGCTCTTGCGCGAAACTTTCGGATCGAATGCGCAAATCTGGCTCCGAATATGTAGTGACGGCGCTTCTGACAGAGCTTTCTCTCATCACAGCGAGCTTGTGTCAGATTCAAGCAGCTGTATGCAGCAATCCGGGCGTTATTGCGCCAGGGACAGGTCCTGGTGCTTGTTTCACGGCTTCGGCTAGTTCTCTCCAGGCGACAATACGATATCTCGCTGGCACTGAGGAACGGAAAGAAGGACTGGAGCAGTTGAGAGCACAGAAGCCGGCTTTGGATTTCTTACTGAGTACTATCAATACACCAGGGCTCCCGCCCACGCCACCTATGGATCACGACAGGGATCAAATCTTCACAACTTCGGAAGCAGATGTGCTCCCAACAGGCATGACTCCCGGCATGGAGTCCAGGGATTGGATGGAGCCGCCACCAGAATACAGTCCTCCCTCGACCTCAAGTAACGTGGTCCTAGCAGAGAAGGGCAAGGAGAAAGCCGACGTTGTGGAAGAATCAAGCACCCAGCCACAGGTCGAGAACGCCGCCGGTGATGTCAATGTTGAGGCATTGTACCAAGCGGTCACAGACGATGATGCTCAACTCCTTTCGGATCTCCTCGAGGCCGGTCTTTCAGCGAATGAGGGATTCGGAGAACTCCAGCGGACGCCTTTACACCAAGCTGCCCACCTCAACTTCTGCACATGCTTGTCCATCCTCCTAAGACACGGCGCAGACATGAGCGCAGAAGACACCAAAGGCGACACGCCTCTGCATCTCGCCGCGTGGGCTGGCAACGTCGAAGCCCTCGCCTCTCTCCTATCTCATGGCGCAGACGTAGACTGGCTCAGCGGCCGTGACGGCTACAGCCCACTATGGTGCGCAATCAGCGCGAATCACATCGACGCCGCCCGCCTGTTACTCTCAAAGTACGGCGCTCGCGTTAGCCTGCGATCCGGCAGTGGCCTCATGCCTTTACACCAAGCGGCCGTGACCGGCCAAAGCGCCATGTGCGAGCTGCTCCTCGACCGCGGCGCACAAGTCGACGCTCGAGACGACGACCAAAACACCGCGCTGCACTACGCCGCAGCTTCAGGCTCGAAGTCCTCCGTCCGCATACTCTTGCAAGCAGGCGCGGCGGTCACGGCGCGACAGGCACAGGGCTTGACGGCGTTGCACTGGGCGGCGCACAAGGGGCACGTTGACGCCCTTTCTTTGCTCCTGGATCACATGGCGCCTCTGAACGCTGGCGCAGAAGAGGGCGCGACGCCATTGCATTTGGCGGCGAATCGCGGCCATTTGGCTGCTGTTAGGATACTGCTTGAGCGTGGATGTAAGAGGAAGGTTTTCGCGGTGTGGGATGGCGTGGAGGGCACTGCGGCCGAGATGGCGAGGGCTAAGAATCATGCAAGAGTCGCGAGGGCTATACAGTCTTTTGAGTCGACGAGCTGAGGATTTTTTTTTCATTATGTACATGGGTGCTTTGGGGATGGTTTATTGTGATATTATCGGTTTGGGGTCTATACCAATTTCTTATTCATATTTTCCTTTAACTTTGTTAAGTGGAGTTCATGCTTTCCGTCTTTTCAATACGGTCTGAAATGAGCGCGTTGAACTCCTTTCTGATTTCCACTGGGCCGACGTGACCGAGGCCTTCATGGAAAGACTTAGTCACGCCTTGTTCTTCGCCTCCCAATTCCCTGAGCAGCATTTCGGCATGGACAAAGTCGATCATGTGATCAGCGGTACCATGGAAAACCAAAATGCGCTCGCGGCCAACGGCATCACTAAGCTGTTTTAGCTGCGCAGCACTCTTGTGATGGAAGCCCGCGGCCGCAAGCTGACATAGGAAGCCTTGCCTGGTGAATGCGCCAGGAGACGAACGCTTGTTAAGCTCCGCGGCCGCGAACCTGTCACCATTCGTAGGGAACGACTGAACAGTGGGCTCTGTCTCATCGGGCCTGGCCAGCCATTCGGCAGAGTAGCAATCAGCCTTGACATGAGCAATCTGCACGTCGATCGCTTTGGGAATCATCAAATTGATTCTGCTGCGGATATTTTCAAAGAATGGCTTCGTGCGGACGATGCGTGGCGCGGTGGAGATGAGGTTGAGGCTGCATATGCGTTCGGGGATGAGCATGCCCTGGCGACGATAGTGTTAGCTGGGTGGCCAAAAATGTTCGTGACTGAGAGTGAGACATACGAGTTCTTGTGCGATCATGCCGCCCATGGAGATACCGACGACGTGCACGCTCCGGTTTTCTGTCCAGCCGACGTGGTCCAGGAGTTCGACGAGATCCTTCGCCATTTCGGAGGTGGTGTATCGAAGCAGAGGTTTGCCACTCTCGCCCATGCCTCTGTTATCGAAGGTGAGAGATGTGTATTTGTCGGCTTCGGTGTGTCCGAAGTCCTTGAGCTGACGTTGCCATGCCTTCATGAAACCGCCCAGTCCCATAATCCACTACACAATACCATCACAATCAGCAAGCCGCCTTAGGAACGCCTTCAAGCCTCGTCAAGATCGTATGACAATATATGAAATGGAACATACCACAACCTTACGCGGCCCGTGCCCGTGGATCTCGTAGGCCAGTTTCAAAGGCCCTCCGCGACCTTTCGCCACATCGACGGAGTCCTTCTTGGTTGGCTTGAGGTCCCAGTAGACGTGAGGGTACTCTGGGTGCGCCGCGATCTCTGCTGCTGTGAGAGGTCTGGAGGAAGGTTGTTGATCAGCCTGGACGTTCCACTTCGTTACATGCTTTCGCCGGATCTGGCTCCTACGTACGCCGCCATGTCGGAATTGTGGTCAGGCTGTGTTTGTGTTACGTGAGAATTGCTTGCTTGAGTGTGAGATTGTCGAGTTGTGGGAACTCGCGACGGACGGGAGGAAATCTTGGAAATAGATATTAATGATAATGCAAATGAGAGCCAAAAAAATGTTGTCGTGGATATTTTGAACGAAGAACAAACATTCGTACAGGCATTGCGTCAGTCCGAAGATACCCTGCTGACTGGAGCTGAGGCCTGAGGCATGCATTCTAAGAGAAGGTCGCACTTGACTTCGAGGACTCACCTTGAACACCATCGTCACCTCAAACTGCTTGTACATGCAGCTCTCAATACTCCGTACCTCTAAATCCAGTGAAAAGTAGGATGTACCCGAGACACCTCCACACACTTGTGTATGCCAAACCTCTTGAAATGGAACTGAGGCGCAAGCTGTCGAACGCGTTCAGCACCAATTCCCTTGAGATGTCTGAACACACATCTTGCATACAAAGGAACCTCGAGATTCTCCGGTAACTAGACTTGAGCCTTGGTGTTTTTTTGCTGACGCCAAAGACCACCGAGGACGCCACTTGTAATCATCGTACCTGCGTCGTAGCATTTATGGCTTGAAAGCTTTCCTTCGGTGACATGCGCCTCACGGAAACGGGCATATTGCAGCTCTTTGTGCTCCCATTTGCCAGGACATCGCCTCCGTAACCTCGTGATGCTCTCGAGCGTGTAAGTAGCAAATGGGATGGATTCAGCGGTCACGGCAGCACTTTGCTCGACTGATTTCCGAAACGTCTCACACACACGAGCATCATACGCTGATGTTGCACTCGTCAAGCCATCGTGCCATATTCCCACCATCATAGGAAGGTCTCCTGCCTTTAAGAAGGCATCGTAGTCGCTGCCTATCGTCCACCATCGCCTATTCTCAAGGCAAGCTGACAGACGACTCTGCTGATCCTTGCAGTCGACAAACAACATCATGGCTCCTCTCGCCTACTTCGTGACACTTGCGACTCCGCTCTTACTCTTTAGTAAGGTGAACGGTCAAGGCTTGGCCATCAATCCGATTTGCCATCGCAGCGACACGACCGATATTGATACTCTTCAGCGATGCGCGGACACTACGACAGCCGCTATTCGCGCCATTTCGAATGCCAGTGATGATTTCGACGAAGCCTGCAAGAACTTGGATGATGCCCAAACCGCAGATCAAGGCTTAGATATCACCTTCTATCGTTTCCTGATCTGTGGCAAATTCGGTGGGAAGGGTCAATTCTATGGCAATACCGACGACGCCATCACCTCTGTGGCTCTCTTGAAGGTGGCCTTGGAAGTTGCTGCAGAAAATGACACCGACCCAGCACTGCGGTACATTTGTCGGGGTCTGGACCTGTCTCTATACCGGGGTTTCCAGCTTTCTGCAGACACCATCTACTATATTGCGTGTGGCGGACTGTACATCCCCTCGCCATCGAGTAGCGCTTCGTCGTCATCAGTCTCCAGCACAGTCTCCAGCTCGATTTCTCAGTCGAGCAGCGCTTCCGCTCTCAGTCCTTATAGCTTAACGACACCACCAACCAGTACCAGCTCTTGGCCGAGTGGATACAGCTCGACGTCGTGCACGACTTCATCTTCCTCCTCATCCGTCGCTGTTTATCGACGACAGGCTGATACCAATAATGTTGACTATTGGATCAAAGTCATCGACAGTACCTTGTTCGCTCTCGGTCTGATTGAATCCAACGAAGACGACGACAGCTGTAACATCGGCGACTACTGGATCGACCAATGGGACAGCATGGGATACTTTGGCGATTACGTTCAGGCTCTTGTGTAAGTACCAGCAAGTGAGATGGTCGTTCTCTTTTGACATTCTCTAGTTGTGCTTCAGCGGCGAACAACACCATTTTCCCACCCAGGACGATTGTCCAGGCCAGAGCAAGCCTTATCACGGTTCTCCGAGGCATCATTCTTGCACGAGACGACCCAACTAATCTTGCGAGGAAGATTGCTTGCGACAATTTGAGCTATGCTGTCCTTGTGCAAGTAGAGTTTGATGCCCAGGAGATCACTGCTATTATCAACTTTGTCTGCTACCCTGATGGTTCCTCTAGTTCGACTTCGAGCGATGGCCTGACAAGCTCGACTTCCTCCTCTCTCATCGGAACGTCTTCACCTTCTTCTACTTCTGCCAGCCTTACCTCGACGTCTGCGTCAGGCAGTAGCACCACAACTTCGACTTCGAGCGGGCCGAAGTCTACATCGTCGAGCCCTTCGACCACGTCTTTAGGCAGTTCTACATCTGGAACTTCGAGCTCACTCTCCACGTCTTCCAGCTCGCCTTCCAACTCATCTTCTAGCTCGTCTTCGGGCTCGCCCTCCAGCTCCTCTTCCAGCTTGTCGTCCAGCTCGTCCACCAGTACTCTCAGTACTTCTTCCAACTCGCCATCTACCTCTTCTGCCACCTCGTCAACAGGCTCGCTGCTCCCTTCTTCTACGACCACGTCTACGACCACTTCTTCCTCTTCAGGCTCAACGACCGTTTCGACAACCAATTCTGTGTCATCGGGTAGTTCCACAGCCGATTCGAACAGCACGACATCGTCCAGCAGCAGCAGCTACGTTAGTCCACCTTGCTCTTACGTGTACAACAGTGGTGGTTACTATTATGATTGCATGACCACTACCCTGGACACTTCTTACAGCACAACTGGCACGCCAAACAGCTACTGATGCGATAGCTTGGTGCAATGTGGCAGCTCATGCCATGCGCCTTGCGCTAGTGTGTCACAAGATGCCAGGACGTGCCATACCTAACTCTACTTCTCTCGTATGTCGGCTGGAACCGGCAGTTTTGTCTTGACAAGGTTCTGCGAGTTGCACGAGAGCATAATTCGAAGTTGTATTTACGCCAGAAGTGTATGATTATATCAAGCACAATATGAGCATTGTTGTGAAGATTGGTTTGCAACATATCGTCGGTTTAATGGGTGCACAAGTGATTCATCCCTGTCTGCAGGCAGCAACTGCCCTGTGTTTCATCCGGATGTCGACGATATACATGCCACTGGGAAATCAACATTTAGGGCTTTCACACATTGTTTATTAAGTCCGAACGATACTTGCCAATGCATTAACCCCGACCACACAGGGTACTGTGCTAAATCCGTACGCTCAGAGCAGGTGATGGCCCAGCTTGAGCAGTCAATGTCTTGGTTACTTTTGAATGCTGTTGATTCGCCAGAGAGAAGGATCCATTCTCCACTGTATAAAGTCAGACAAGGTCTAGAATCATGGGCCGATGATAGGCTCGGAACGGTAACTGCAGCGCCTCCGAGCCACTGTTTCTCCGTACGAGAGAAGCTTGGCCCTGACAAAAATGACGCAGCGAATTGAGGGCGATTTGGAGGGTCTTGCGGGCATCGCTTTTGCGCTGGAGCTGCTGCGTTGGTGCGAATGCGAGAAGTCGTTCCATCACCGGATGACTGCTCCTTTCGCTGCTGTCTGGCCTCCGTACCCATTCGGGCCCCGCTCGTCATTGCAACCGCCAACAACTGGATATTCTAGATCTGGCTGATGACTCGCGCGCGATCCTGCTAGTAGTCGAAACGGCGGCCAGTAGCCTTCGAGCAGTTGATGACGGAGGGCCTCACGAACAGAGTTTCAATCCATCTCGACCCAGCTTGATCAGGCCAGATGGACAACCACCCGCCGCTAGGCGGTGGCCCTCCAACAACAACAAAAACAAACAACATAATGCAAAACGCAGCACCCATATTCGGTGCCGGCATCCCGCAGATGGCCCAAGAGACACGCGCCGATTTTGCGCAGGGCACGCAATGGTACCAGAACGACGACTACGGCTACGACGATGGCGATGGCGGTGCGGCGGATGATGGCGACGGCATGCGCGACTCGAAGCGGCGCCGCATCGCACGCGCGTGTGACATGTGTCGCAAGAAGAAGATCAAGTGCGACGGCAAGATGCCCAAGTGCAGTCATTGTGAGAATTACAAAACGGAGTGCATATTCACGCAGGTGGAGAAGAAGCGCGCCCCGCCCAAGGGAGCCAAGTACATCGAGGGACTGGAGAACAGGCTGGGTCGTATGGAAAGTCTGCTGCGTCTGAGCGGACTGCTGGCCGAGGACGACGGCGGCAAAACTGATCTCGGGACGTTGGAGATGAGGCTACAGGAGCGCAGCACGAGTAATGCGAAGAGCAATGTGACCAGCCCGCAGTCACAAGCATCCCCTACGAATGTGACAGGGAGACCCGTCGGCAGCCCCAGCACCGGCACACCTCAAAATCAAAACATCACGAGTCCCGACACGGGCAATACATCTACGCCAGATGCATTAAACAAGGACCCACAGAAGGAGAAGAACGTCGATGCGTTGGCGGACCAGATGTGCAGCTTAATCACTAACACCGCTGGCGAGACTCGATACATCGGCAGTTCGTCTGGGTTCTCCATTTTCAGCCCGAAGGGCATACAGTGGGTGAACAACAAGACAGGAGACAGTTCTTTCCAGAGCATGATTGCGGCCGCTGCTGAAGATGGACACAAATTCGATCACTGGAAACCGGAGGTCTTTGACGACTTGTTCAGTCGACGTGTCTTCAAAGCTCTGCCAAGTAAGCAAGAGTGCTATAGCCTGCTCAAGGACTTCTTCGAGAACTTCAACGTCATGTTCCCACTATACCATGAGCCGACGTTCATGCATCTGGTGGAGAAGCACTACTCCCTGGATCCGTACGAAGGCAGCGGCTGGTGGGCTTCTCTCAACGTCGCCCTCGCCATTGCACACAGGTTGCGTGTAATGAGCAACGTCGTGGATTCGGAAGAAGATGAACAAGCGTGGGGCTATCTTAAGAATGCAATGGCTGTCATGACTGAGCTAACCATGCGAAACACGGATCTTTTGTCGATACAAGCACTTCTCGGCATGGCTCTTTTCTTGCAGGGAACACCTAATCCGCAACCTTCGTTTTTTCTGGTAGCTGCTGCGACACGCCTGAGTCATTCCATTGGCCTACATAAACGAGGCTCCGGATTCAATCTGAATGAAGTCGAGAACGAGCAGCGCAAGCGGGTGTTCTGGATCGCGTACATGCTGGACAAGGATATCTGCCTGCGATCTGGTCGTCCTCCCGCACAAGACGATGACGACATGAATGTAGAGCTGCCTTCAGAAAGTCCACCAGATAACGTTGGCAGCATCCCCTTGGTCAACGAAACCCCTGATGGCAAGAAAACGATGAATCTGTTCCGCGAGCTCTGCATCTTCGCACAAATACAAAGCCGGGTGTACAGGCAGCTGTACAGTGTCAAAGCTGCTCGGCAGTCTGATGGCGAGCTGTTGAACACGATCGGCGACCTGGATCAGGTTCTTGAAGAGTGGAAGGAAAGCATCCCGCTTGACTTTAGACCAGAGCATGAGATCAAAGGAAATAACACCCCACTGATCATGCATGTTGTTGTGCTGCACTTTGCATACTACAATTGTCTGACCACGATCCACCGCATGAGCGTACATCACGGCTACTGGAGCAGCAGGCTTAGTGACTACGCGATACAAGGACTTAATACACGACCACTAAACCCGAGAGTGTTTATGAGTGCTGCGCTGTGTGTCAATGCAGCGAGGACAAGCATTGGTCTTATCAGATATATACCACAGGGAGACTATGCTTGTGTCTGGTAAGTCGCTGGTGAGGTTCAATTCCAGTTGACTTCAGCTAACTGTCATTTTTAGGCTCGTACTATACTATCCTGTCTCATCTTTGGTGACTCTTTTCGCCAACATTTTGCAAAACCCACAAGATGTTCGCGCCAGGAGTGATCTCAAGCTCATGTCATCGGTCGTCAGCTTCCTGACCATGCTCGAGCGTGATGTGCAGGAGTCCAACAGCCAAGTTCGTCGTATGCTCTCGGTCTGCGCCGAATTTGAACGGATTGCCAAGGTGGTTCTTGACAAAGCTGAACGAGATGTGCGAGGCCGTGGGAAGAAAAAGCAGGCAGAGCGTGAGAGGGAGAAGGATCGCATGAATGGTACTATCTCCGCTGAGCTCGAGCAAGGCAAGACTCTTGAGCAGATACAAGTCGAGACTCAAGCGGCCTATCGCCGACCGGTGCAGACAACTTCACTCCGAGCAAGCATGTCGCAGCCGGGTAGTGTCAACGCTGGAAGTCCGGCTAGCTGGGGCGGTAGTCAGGCTGGGAGCACCTACAATGGTCCAGGACAACATCACTTGCAAGAGCAACCCATGCGTCAGGCCACTCCACAGGCGACCAACGGGCAGTGGAACACATCGCCCTTCGCCATGCCCATGGCTAGCAACAGCGCGCCCAACTTGGGCCAAGCACCTCCAGGCATGACCACGACCGCACCAACGGGCGATTTCTCACAGACCGCTTTCACGGACAACTTGAACCCGACAAACATGAACGAGCAATTTCCAGACTTCGGCATGCCCAACTCGTACGCCTCGCCAGGTGGCAGCAACACCTTTGGCGCCTCGTTCCAGCAGCCTTTCGTGCCGCAGGACCTATGGCAGATGCCGATGACGCTGGAGTGGGACTGGGCGGAAGGATTGGGCATGGGAAGTTTTACGCCGGGGCCGATGTACAATGAGCAGGATGGGTACTTGGGAGAGACAGGCGTTGGGGGCATGTTCGCCAATGGACATGGACCTGGAGGGATGGGTCCGATGGGAGGCCAGGGACAGGGCCACGATCAAGGGCGTAATCGCGGTTGACGTTGGGTGCGGTGACTTTATGATTTGTTACGACGGCGTTTGGTGCGCGGCACGACTGGAGTTTCTGATTGTGTCTGGAGGGCATGGTATTGGTATTGGTTTGGCTGTTTGGTCTTGATCTTGTTGATTGTGGGATCGGATGTCCTGATAAATTGTATGATACCACTCAAATTTCCGCTCTAATAGTTTGTATGTAATCGAGGTAATAATTAGGCACAACCTCCAATAAATATCGGCGGATGACAGGCAAAAACAGCCAAGCGAGGGGCAGTCCTTCATGGATGGAGCAAGGGCTCGCTCGGCCCGCACCCGGCGCACCTTCTTTTCGGTGCACATCCGTCGAGCAGCAGCAGCAACAAGGGCACCAGCAAGCGTTGCTGCCCTGCAAGCAACTCCACACACAGCAGGCTCGCGTCCCTCTCTTGCTCCCTCCCTCTCTTCCCTCCACCTCTCCCTCTCTCCCTCTCCCTCCCTCTCGCTTCACCACCACCACCCACCACCGCCTCCGCCCTCCCATGCTTCTGCCCTCGCAATAACCTTCGCCACCACCGCACCTCTCGCCGACTCTCCTCTCCGCGTTCCTCCCCCTCCGCCGTCTCTACGCCACGCCTCAATTCTCCGCTACTGTAGGTCCCTGCCCCACTTCCCCAGCAGCAAGCAGCTTCGCGCGCGCCGTGACTGACTGGGTAACGCTTAGCTTTACCGCCTCACTACACCACCACCACCACCACCACCACCACTTCTCTCGACCACCCTCACTCACTAGCCCTACCTCCACACACAACTCTGCCCATCCCTCCGACTTTCTGCCATGTCTTCCGAGGACGTCCAGTCGCCGCCTGTTGATGGTGGTGTTGACAACATTGCCGACCAGCTTGGCTCGCTCAACACCGACGGCGCCGAGCACCCTCGCACCGAGGAAGAGTACAACCAGGCTCAGCTCACTCTCCGTGCTGTCGTCACTTCCAAGGAGGCCGGTGTGATCATTGGCAAGGCCGGCCAGAACGTCGCCGACCTTCGCGACAAGACTGGTGTTCGCGCTGGCGTCAGCAAGGTTGTCCCCGGCGTTCACGATCGTGTCCTCACTGTCACTGGATCGCTCGCTTCCATTGCTGATGCCTATGGCCTTGTTGCGGACTGCCTGGTCAAGGGCGCGCCCCAGATGGGCATGGGTGGTGTCGTTGCCAACCCTAACACTCACCGTAAGTTCGAGGTCGCAATGCTTGTACCCTTGCAATTGTACTGACGATTTCATAGCCGTCCGCCTTCTCATCTCGCACAACCAGATGGGCACCATCATTGGTCGTCAGGGTGCCAAGATCAAACAAATCCAGGACGGTTCTGGCGTTCGCATGGTCGCGCAGAAGGAGATGCTTCCCCAATCTACAGAGCGCATCGTCGAGGTCCAGGGTACTCCTGATGGCGTCCAGAAGGCTGTCTGGGAGATCGGCAAGTGTCTCGTAGACGATGAGCAGCGCGGCTACGGCACTGTCCTATACAGCCCTTCGGTCCGCGTCCAGGGTGCTGGCGCTGGTGGTGCGGCCAATGGCTCTGGTTATGGTGCTCCTCGCAGTTTCAACCGCACTGGCAACGGTGCCGACTTTACTGCCTCCTCGCCGCCCTCTTACAATGCACGCCCGGATGTCGGCGCCAGCGGTCTTGGATCGCCTACCGTTGAAGAAGGTGAAGACATTCAGACCCAGAACATCTCCATTCCCGCGGATATGGTCGGATGCATCATTGGCCGTGGTGGCAGCAAGATCAGTGAGATCCGCAAGTCCTCTGGCGCCCGCATCAGCATCGCCAAAGCTCCCCATGATGAGACCGGCGAGCGTATGTTCACCATCACTGGCGGTCCCAACGCCAATGAGAAGGCCCTCTACCTTCTTTACGAGAACCTCGAGGCGGAGAAGGGACGTCGCAGCCAGATTCCGGAGGCGACGGCATAGACCGCTGGCACCTTCCTTCAATCACATCCGATTTGCTGAGATCTGGATGTTCTGTCGCAGGCCACTCGACAGCACAGTGTGCTATCGGGTCCACTCGAGAAAAGCGACTTCTTTCAAATCATTCGGCTTCGACTCTTGCAACACTGGCACATCCTCGTAACGCCTAATGATTATGATAACCATGCATGCTTCGACGAGAAATCTTCTGAGCAACTCAAAATACCCCGAAAGACGAGCAAGGCGTCGCCGTCTTTTCCTTTCTAGGTCGGTAACCATCGCGATAACAGCTTATATTACGATTGCTGGTGGACGAGATATGGCTCCGGCTTTTGTTTTACTCTGGATTTCGATTCAGGCGGACGACGTGGGGGTTTCTTTCCTGTGGGTTTTTGATTTTTCAGCTTCTGCTTGATGGCGAAGAGAAACGTGGCTTTTGCATAGCACTATACCATTTTATCTTGCTTTCTTGATGGGGATGTGTGGCAGCGAAAGGCGAAGCGAAAAACATATGTAAAGCGGCTTTTTTTCTATCGTGCTTTTTTGCTAGTTCCTGACGGTTTCCAACTTATACCAAGATAGGGGTTTGCGAATCGGTTGCTTACGAGGTATACTGATATTTCGCAAATCAATGATATGGGATTCGATTGGCTGAATGTGCTCCTGTTGGACTATTCATGGCGACAGTATTTCATTGTCTTGAACGAACGCCTGCGGGACGTTCCACTAGGACTATATTGTCGATCCCGTGGTGTTCGTTGAAGCGTGTCTGTAATCAATGACGATGTGGCTCAGCCTCCCCTTACGAAACGCGTTTCAAGCAGAGTTACAACTTGGAACCTTGAATAATATCCCGTACTACAAGGATGCTCACAGTTTCCCTCCGGTGTTCAAGTCTGGAAGGTTCCCGTCTGTGGTCCCTGAGGTTATTACCGATGCTCCGAGGTCAGTTGACGATTGTCTATACATGTATATGAGGATGCCTGTGTATGCCTTTCGTGAGATTGAAGACTTTGAGGCGAGTACAAGGTATAAGCCCTTGGTCTTCGACAGGAGTTCGTCATGCTGCTACTTCTACCGCTGCCGCCACCGCTGCTGCTGCTGCTGTTGCCGCTGCTGGTACCAAGGTCCCGACTTCAGGTAACATCACGGTACACTAACGGATTTTCTTCAAGTGTGCGATCCCGCTTTCGCGAGGCGATTTGCAAGGCATAAGAGAAGCCGTTAGAATTTCCCGTTCCTCTTCCCGCTTGCCGTGAAGAAGACCTGATGACACATGGCGGCGGTTCTTCTGGCGCTATTCTTGTCTGCCGTGCATATGGTTGTTCAGGTACCACGGCTGTGGTTTTTCGGTAAGTTGGGTTGGTGACGTCTTTGTCGCTCGGATGCTCACGATTCTCGTTGCGTTTCGGCAGGCTTTGCTCGTCATAATAATTGTTGTCTTTGATTGTCAGTTGCTACTGTGAGCATGATGGCCCCGTTGGGATGTTGCTCGTTTCACGGGAATCTGCAGTCTAGACGTATAGCCCACCTCGTCGTTATCAAGTCGCACGCATTCTAGACCTGAGGCCTTGGACGCCTATCCTGTTCCTGATCTCAGGCGTCCCCGCAGCCGTGACGTCTCGCCGTGGTGCTCTCTGCAACTAACTCAGGTTTCTCGCTGGCGCTGCCTCGGGCGTTCTGGCTAGGCTTCTGCGGAAATCCGTTCCCTCACCTTTCTTTTCAAGCTTTCGCTGGCGCGTGGAGTCGAGATTGCAATCGCCACAATTCCCATCTGCGTCCCATGGATGCTTCACCTGTAAGGCGTGTCGTCTTGTGGAGATCGAGGGACCTTGCGTTCGCTTCTCTGGGATTATTGTTGGATGGTCGTCACGGCAGCTAGTGGGTTGCTGCAGATGTCGGAATACCGTGGTTCGGAGGGAGGAGCGGCGCCAGATTTTGGTGGGCTTGGACATGGAAGGGGTTGTTTGAATTGGTGGTTCGTGGAAATTAATGGGTTGAGCTACCGGGGATTTGAGGATGAGGACGGGTTTGAGTTGATGAGATCTAGTCATTGACGGATAGAGATTTTGAAAAGGAGGGAAGTAGTACTCGCTATATAACTCAGATAGATCCGCCATCCGCGGTCTGACACGATGATTGAAGCACATGTTAACTGCTGCTCTAGTTGTCTGTTGAGTAGAAAAGTGTTCGCTGGTGGTATCGAGCGTCTTCTTCTGTCTTGTTCACTTGATCTCTCCATGGTGAGTAAGTAGACTCCATGGTACGGTCCTTTTCTCAGTCGTGGTTGACCGACTGGCCGTGCCCGCATGCGTATGTTCATGACAAGTGACATTGTTTCCCGAACAAAAAAGCGTTTCTCTCTTATGTTCCAGCTCTATCTCATGCCGGGCGCTGCTAATGGCTGCCTCTGTGGGTATCATCTTCCCTCCCGCATATACATGTACGCGGTACAACGTTTCCAACCCTCGGGTCTTGCTGGCCTTATTCCAAAGGCTCAATCTCAGACTTTCGCTCCCCTCATCTTACAGTCCACCCTATCACTTTCCTCTCGCACACTCCATGTTCGTCTGCCGAGGCTCTCATACGATCTTCAAGCCAGCCTGACTGTACACCCTCGGCCGGCTGGCCCATTTTGCCTTCATTCGAGAAGTAACAGCCCATTTCTGCAACCGAATACTGCACGCAGTCTTGCGAACTCTCGCACATGGCTCGACATTCACTGAGCGCGCTTTTTTGAGTTCCTGCTCGCAGCTCTGGTGACAGATTCGACCAGTTAGTCCGATCTCCTGCTGTGGTGCTAGGTAGGACGTATGAATGGAAGACGTCTTGGTGGTGGATACGCATACGCTCGGTCTGACGCCAAGAGATGTATCCATATCTTACACTCGAGTTCTCCTTGTGTCTCTGCGTCGCGCGGAGCCATTCTTGTTCGAAAGCGAACATGCTTTCAATTTCCGAGGGGGACAGGTGGTGATAGGAGATCGCAGGCGCGCACCAGAGGTCCCTACCATCTGGTTTTGATTCTTTGAAATCCATCGTGTGAGGGTTTCCGCCTTGGAACATAGGCCAGGACCATGTAAGTGGCGTGCCCGATTCGGCCAGTGCTTTCCCGAGAATGCAGTCTCCGGCCCAGTGGGCAGATGTCAGAGCATGCCAGTCGGCAGCGTTGTCTTGGTAGAGCTTTGCGACTTTGCGAAGAGCAGGGTTGGAGATGACGAAGCTGGAGCCGCCGTGGGCGAATACGTCCGGTCCGATTTGCACTTCGCTGCCGAAGTAGAGAGGCTCGGTGGGATCGAGGGTATGTAGCCAGTCGAGCAAGTTGGACCATACGATGTATGTATCAGGCTCTAAGAACGTATACCATGCCATGTCGGGATACAGCTCTAGCGTTCGTACGGCCATAGGCAAGAATTTCCACTTGTCCAGCTTCCAGCCGTGGTTTTCCTGCTTGCCTGTCGCTCCACTGTCCTCGCTGATGGCGCCGCTGAGTTCGGAGTCGTCGAGCGACTGTCTTCCTATGGCGCGGAGTCTGCGCCAGAGTGCGAAGTCTGGGTGGTGTTCCTTGACACTGCCCTCAACATCGGCGAGCAAGTCGTATACGTGGCGTCCTTCAAACTCTTCTTCGTAGTCCGAGAAGATGACATAGTTGTTGTAGCATCGCAAAGTCGTTTTCAGGTGTACTGGAAGCTTGTCTTTGATCTCGGTTGCGCCTGTGCGCATAACGACAAGCACGTCCTCGCCGCCTTCCAGTTTCTTACATGGTAGCTCCTCTTCCGCGGGAGGTGTATTTGTGATATTTGGTGGTGCTTCTGTGCCCGTTGTTGTTGGGATTTTCCAGCTCGCCAGCGAGGGATATGTGTAGCACAGATGAACGGCCAGTAGTAGAGTCATGCCGATCACCATCAAGATCAAAGCCTTTGGCGTCGCCCGCGACGCCGTGGAGGTGCTTAAGCCCTTCATTTTGTAGAAGCGCGAATTGTGATTGCGTAAGAGAGTCGTTCAATGGAAGTGGGCGAATCAAGGGGAAAACACGGTATTTCGATGGCAATGGGTAGGTTTGAGGGAATCAGACTAATTGTCCATTGGAACGAGTGACTTCGAGAAGTAGCTTTCGCTACGACAAGATAATGAGGCGTGAATAGAGAGATGGGATAGAGAAAGAGTGATGAGTGATTCGAGAGTATACCGCATCACATCAAAGCAGAAGGAAAGACTGAGCAAGTTACCGGTCCACTGTAGAGGTAATATAAGATAAGCATGTTGAGTACACGTGCCCGTTGGTCTGCTCACCAGACAAGGACAGGGTGTGCAAGGTCAAAGTCTGGCATATAATGGTCGAGCGGCGGCGGAGAGCATCATAAGGAGAGGGGCCGAGTGTGGGCTGACAGCCTGATATTGCTGTTTGAGTGGCTCGGGGGGATGGAGTTTCCTGTGGACGTAGGCTTTGTGAAGATCGGCGTTGGACCTTGCAGAGAAGCTTACGACGAGCCTCTGCGTGTCCGCAGTTTAGCCCTGTCGACAGCGGACCTTGGCTCCGTAGTTGACTAAATGCTTATCGTTCGCTTAAGGAGGGGAGATGGAGCAATAAGGATATACTTCGATGTTGTGGCCAATAGTTCCCTGCTTAACTACTTTACTTGAGAACTGATAGTATGATTCTCGTATACGACCATCTGCATCATGATGCAAGGTCAGCGTACATTGTCATCAGCTCTCCTTGCCGACGCCTTGTCTCACACACGAGTCCCTTGTCTCCAACGTCTCAAAAGCACAAACACAATGTATCACTTTCTAACACACGAAGTACGTGGCCTTCACAGAGATTGGGTAAGGACTTTACGGTTGTCATGTCTCATCGTAGTACCATCCCAGCACCTCGAGTGCATGAGAGACAAGCGAGTCATTTCTCGATTCCTGTCCGAGGTTCTGAGTGATTGACGAACTCGACTGTCGCATGATGAAAGTGCTTGGCTGCTTTTTAGCCATCCTCAAAGCCTTCCTTTGCGATAAACAGGCATTTTGAGAATAATCCGCCCAATGTGATGAGTGTTGGCAATCACACCTTCGCGTATCATCCTCCATCAAACCACCCAGCGAGTTCGCTCTGTCCATTGGACGCGTTGGTACTATCGCCCTGATTGCTGCCAGATGTTGTAACATGACCATGAGCTCCCATCTGAGCTTCGCTTTGGTTCTCTGCGGTGCATGCGCTTTCCCAGATTGCTCTTCCAGGCAAAATCGCGAGCAAGTTCGTAGCGTCGCCGGCAGTGGAAAACGAGACAAGTCGTGTAAGGGAATGTATCCCATGCATCTCCTAGCACAGGTCCTCATCGCGCGCGAACGCGCTTTCACGTCGCGTTCATGCCCATTTCCGTTTCTTTGAAAACCGAACACCCAGCCATTTCCACTCAAGCAGCCTCCTTCTTCCTCATCTCACAAACGCCCTCTAGCTCCTTCCTCACAGCCTCCACACCGCCCTCCGCCGCCGCAACAGGCACCACCAAACTGCCCTCGTGTCCATTCGCACTCCCATTCTCGTCGTCGCGGCCCTCAAGCCTCACTCTAGCTTTCACCTTCTCCATCGCCTCGAAATAGCTCGTGCACTCACCCGACCGGAACAGATTCAGGACGTACTCGCGCAGGTTCTCGCTCCAGCCGGCTTCGTCGAGACGTTGGCGCAGCGCAGTCTGGATGCGCGCGATGCCGCCATTGGCGAGTAGCGCGAGCGTGATTTGGTCTTGGAGGTCGCGTGCGGTTTGAGGGTTGCTGCTGGTTGTGGAGGCACTGGATACGGGGATTTTGGGCGGGTTGGCCATTGTGTTGGTTCTTCCGAGAGGGCTTGAAAATTGAATGCAGCGATTATACGTGGCTGATTAAGAAGGGCCGTGTTTTTGCTTTGTTGTTTTGTAGACGGGCGCATGTGAGAGTGTTAGTGCAGGTCCAGTACGCGCGACTTGACAAAGCCCAAGTCCGTGCGCTTGAGGTGCATTTGATTGACATGTGAAGCCTTGTTAACTAGGAACCTTAAGCTATGCTTTCTCACAAATACTTACATCCAGCTAAAATCGGAAATCATCCATCCACGCAAACACTGCGTGCGTGGAACTCTAACACAACACAACCATGCAATCCGTCCGACAAATCGCCCGCCTGAACGACCTCGAGCTCCAAAAATGCGTTCCACCCAACGCATCCTGGCACACAGACTACCGCGACACAGCCTACATCCACATCGGCGGCTTGCCATTCGAGCTTAGTGAAGGCGACGTCCTCACCATCTTCTCGCAATACGGAAATCCTGTGCATCTGAACCTCGCGCGCGACAAAGAAACCGGCAAGAGCAGAGGGTTTGCGTTCCTGAAGTATGAGGATCAGAGGAGCTGTGATTTGGCGGTGGATAACTTGAGTGGGGCGGGAGTTTTGGGCAGGGTGCTTGGGGTGGATCATTGTCGGTATCAGTTGAAGGAAGGGGAGGTGGAAGGTATTCCGGATGAGGGTGTTGTGGACGATGCTGCTGATGATACGGATCGCGAGGGAGATGCGAGGAGGAAGAAGCGTAGGCGGAGTAGGAGTGAGAGTGGGAGTGAGGAAGAGCGGAGACCTCTACTTAAGGAGGAGGTGGAGCTGGCGAAGTTATTGAGGGAGCATGATGAGGATGATCCGATGAAGAGCTTCTTGGTGCAAGAGAAGAAGGATGAGGTAGCCGAGGCGCTAAAGAGGCTTGAGGTGTCGAAGAAGGACGGAAAAGGCAGAGACCGCGGAGATGAGAGGAAGCGCAGGCACCACAGGTCGCGGAGACACGGCTCCGACGACGAAGAGGAAGAGAGAAGAAGGGAGAGACATCGATCGAGGCGACACGAGGAGAAAGACGATCAGCGGGGCGAGAGACACCGATCACGGCGCGTTGAAGACGGAGATGGTGAAGGCGACAAGCACCGCTCAAGGAGGGATGCAGACGACCGCGATCGGACAAATGGTCGCCAAAGGTCAGGACGCTACGCTTCATCAGAGGACGAGCACCACCGACGACGCGATGACCGCAAACCCAGGCGGGAGGAAGCAAACGGAGAGCATCGCCAAACACGCGACCCCTCGAGAGAGGATCATCGCACTCGT
This sequence comes from Melanodothis sp. VS III C KN 2, assembly GCA_019775565.1. NCBI lineage: Eukaryota > Fungi > Ascomycota > Dothideomycetes > Cladosporiales > Cladosporiaceae > Melanodothis > Melanodothis sp. VS III C KN 2. Next base: position 804,515 of record JACWFM010000037.1, on the reverse strand, counting down.
CGTGATTGAGGAGCAGATTGATCATTAAGGATCAATACAACACATTGTCGCCTGCTGACTGCTGGTAGCTTTCGAATGTATGCCTCTGCACAACCGACTAGGTAGTCTGGGTCATCCGATGCAAACATGGCTTCAGAAGAAGGCTGTGTTAGAATTAACAGTAGCACTGCGGACAACAGGACCAAAAAGGTTTTGTGGGTCAAAGCTCGCTTCCTGTGACATTATTCGCAGGGTGCAATAAACCAAGCGATCCTTAGGTTCGCGTCGTTCGGAAGAGCATGAATATATCGTGCGAATAAGCCGCACCGGACAACGCTTTCTGCTCAAAGTCAATGATGCGATCGCTTCCGAGGAGGTGTATATCACTTGTCGCGATTAATGTCAGCATTCGTGGCCGCCAAACATTGTCCAGTTACTTCCCCGAACCAGTCGGAGTGACCTCCCGTAAACGATCGCACTCGAGGAATCAACTTCCCCTGCCTGATACATAACGAAGTTCAAATGAGTTCCAAGCATCAGATAACTGTAGGGAGCTCTGACCGGAGTGGTTTGGACTGCTGTGTAGTATAATTCTAGAAATGTAGACTATGCTCCGAAGCATAGTGGTGTTCAAATATCAGGCAAATAGCATACATGGACCATGTGAAAACACTTGAACGAGTCATTTAAAAGCCTCAGCAACGAGTGATTTATCTACCCTACAGATTTTCGAACGCATCCAACGTCGAAGAGAACTGCGTGGCGACAGCTGACACTCTTGTTCATAATACTGGGCGGCCAACTTTCCAGACTCTGCGTGATAATATCAAATTGATTCGTTTCGCGCCCGGTTGTGATTATGGTAAGTAGGATAAGGTACCTAGGGTAAGGTAATAATCTGGACGGGAAAACGCTCCGGGAAGGACCAGTCTCACACATACACCCAGTATCAAGCATACACGAGTCAAGGCATCCAACTTCTCGACACCACCTTCTCCTCTCCAAGGAGACTTTGACCGCTGTACAATGCTCCAGCGATACCATGCCCTCGCCGCTATCGCGCTTCCAGCCTGATGCATCGTCTCATTCCAGCCTAGCGATCCCGGCGCTTCTCTTCATTGCTTCCCTTGTCGCCAACATCTCTTCACTGACCAGGAACTCGCTCCTCACTAGTGCTATCGCATGGCTAGCAGTATGCGCCTCGTGTTATACAAAAGGCAGTGCGCGCAGTCTACTGGAGGCGACCGCTGCTAGAAAGACGGCATGGGCGGCAGGATTGCTGTTCGCGCTCGCGCAGGTGTGCGACAAGGCAGCTGATGGACGGGCGATTTGGTGGGCAAAGGTCATATTACACATGTGGGCAGTTTTGGGAACAGGACGTAGGCTGAGACTCTATATAGGCTCTTCTCCCCATAGTTGTGTACGCCGCTGCTGGATCGGTGTCGTCAACAAGCGAGACTGGGACCAGTGAGCACCCGAATGCGAACAAGCCAGCTGCGGTTCCTGTAGCAGGCTCGAAGACCTCGCTGGTGATTTTGACGGCGACGGCATTGACTGCTGCATTTATGTCTACCGGCTCGAATGCCGCCGTTGCTCTCGGCCTGTCGTATGCGCTCGTCAGCGCTACCGGTGCCTTGCTCGTCCAGCGTGCCGCATGGCTGGCGCAGAGCTCGCGTGGCAACGTGATTTATTCTGCCAATGGCTTCCTTGCGCAACCCGAAGATGCAGAGCGTAGTGATGGCAGCAGCGGCGGTAGCAACAGCCTGTCCGACGTAATGCGCGATGTTTGCGCTGCAGCTGGCCTAGCAACGCTTGTGGCGTCTGTCACACTCGAGCGCTGGCACATTGGCGGGTTGCTGCGTCGCTCCCCTGTCGGCAACTGGGTGGAGCGTAACAGCTATGCTGGACTTGCGGTCACTCTGGCCATCCTGGCCGTGCATATACTCATGTACCGGTCTCTTTTGTTGATGGTATGTCATATCCTTTGTCAGTGTTCTCTATCTGTCAACGCTGCTGCAACAGCCCGGCCACTCCACGCGTCACTCAGCGCACCTTCCCTCTCCAAACAATCTCTTGACCCCTTGCGCACGCTGACACACTCACCTCACAGATCACGAGGCAGGGTGTCTTCGTCACCAGTTTCGTCCCTCTAGCGGCCGCTGTCTCATCACAGCTCATTCTTGCCTTCTCTGTGGCTCGACTATGGTTCGCCGCCCTAGCCGCAGCCTCTGCATTCGTGTTTATGGACGAAACGGACACTTTTGGATCACGAAAGATGATTCGGGCATCGAAAATTCTCACGCTCGTGACCTTGCTCTCTTTCCTCGTCTTGGCCCTCTTGCGTATGAGACAGCCTTCATCACTCTCTGTCCATCCCAGCTTCCCAAGCTTGAATGGTAGGCCAGCAGATGCTCCGCCTATGAGCCCTGCAACGAAGCCTCTACAGCCATTGCAGTATACAGACACCAAGTCTCACCCAGTGGACCAGCTGATACGGTCATCAGAACAGTCCTGGATCCGGACTCTCGACTCTCAATCTAAGACATTAGAGGCGGCAGTCGCGGAATACAGGCGCCGCTACCAGATCCCACCTCCACCGAATTTCGACAAGTGGTTCGCCTTTGCCAAAGAAAGGAATGTACAGCTTATTGATGAGTACGACTCAATTTATCACTCGCTCCTGCCCTTCTGGGCGCTGTCGCCAGCTACTATTCGCGGTCGCGTAAGAGAGGCTCTTGGATTTGGTGGCAACAATCTGATAGGTCTGCTCATTCGAGATGGCGCAGCCGCGCACATCGAGAATGGGCAAGAGTGGCAACAGGAAGCCACAATTGGCATGATGAAGAAATTCGTACAACACTTGCCGGACATGGATCTGGCTTTTAACATCCACGACGAGCCCAGAGTTGTTGTGCCTCATGATGCGCTTTCTAGATTCATCCAGATCGCCAAAACAGAGAACATGCCCGCAGCCTTCGCCAGCAATACACTCAACAATGCCTTCTCGCCGCGTCCCAAAGACATGAGCAGCGGTAAACGCATCGCGGAGGTCAAGACTACACGTTTCAATGTCTTTGCACACCAACCTGTATGGATCCCGTCGCGCCTGTCCTGCTCTCCAGACAGCCCAGCACGTGCGATCACCGATGATTATAAATCAAACGACAATCTCACTGCATATGCAGTAGGTGATCTGGGCTTTGTATATAACCAGACTGCCTTCTCGGATGTTTGCAACTCACCTTCTTTCTCCTCGACACACGGCTTCTTCGATCGACCGAACGCATTCAACGTCGTACACGAGCTCTTTCCTATTTTCAGTCAAAGCAAAATGAGCAGCTTCCAGGACATTCTCTACCCTAGCCCATGGTACTGGTACGGTAAGGTCTCATACGACGAGAAACGCGACATGGACTGGAAGGAGAAGGAAAACAAGCTCTGGTGGCGTGGAAGCACTACTGGAGGCTTCAGTCGCGATGGCGGGTGGCGCAGACAGCATCGCCAACATTTCGTTCAAACGATGAACGCGCCGGACCAGGCCAAAATCTTGTCAAACATCAACAAAGACTCGCTTTCCGCTGTACCTGACTGGCAAACGCGCGAAGTGCCCCGTCAAGACTACAAAGCTATCATGGATGTCCACTTCTCGCACATTGGACAATGCGATCCTGGTGACTGCGATGCGCAACGCGAATTCTTCGAGATCGTCGACCCAGCGGACCAGCAGGACGCCTGGCGTTACAAGTATCTTCTTGATATCGACGGCAACGCTTTCTCGGGTCGCTTCTATGCTTTCCTCGAATCGCACAGCCTGACTTTCAAGATGGCTGTGTTCAGAGAGTGGCACGAAGAATGGATCAAGCCATGGGTGCACTACATCCCACTCTCTCTTCGTGGCGAAGAAGGCCTCGAGGCCGTGAGATATTTTGCCGGAGAAGACGAGGGCAAGTCGCAAGGAATTCGTATGGCCGAGGCTGGAAGAGACTGGGCGAAGAAGGCCTTGAGGAACGATGATTTTGAGGTCTGGTTCTTCCGCTTGTTGCTTGAGTAAGTCGCCTTCAATCTTTTGTGATTTGCTTGATGCTCTAACACTGATCTTTTTTGCTTGCAGGTATGGTCGTGTCATCGACGACAATCGCGCCAACATAGGCTTTACTGGTTCATAGTGTAGATCGATGTCTATACTGTACATGCTGTATTAATAGTGTATCGACATCCTTTGGGTGTTGACGCGTCGCTCTGTACTGGCTAAAGCAACCATGAAGTGAATCGTCATCGACTACTGCGCTGACAGATAATTGGTGGCGACACTCGTGATGATCATTCTACCGCTAAGATTTGCCCAGTCAATATGCTGCGAAGTTATTCCAAGCCAATTTTTTTGCATCAGTAGGAAGTGTGCCACGTTGAAACGGCATGATGAAAGTAGATAGATGTACTGATACCGTTTCTACGTTTGATCCAGCACTTCAGTGTCATACGCATGTTTACGCCATCACACGTGGTAGTGCCGGACTTTCGCCTAGCACAATATAAAGTGATCGGCACAGAGCTGAACAGCCCTGGGCTGCACGGAGCTTTCATAAGTGGATCCCACCTTAATAAAATGACAATCTCACACCACCAGGCGCTGAGCTGCCTTGTCGGACTTTCGGTCACCGACTTGCGTGGTAGACTTGAGACGCGTGAGTGCCTCCAGCCTGACCATGTCAACGACCCGCATCGACAGCGCGCAAACGAATATGCTGATATGCGGTGTAAGACACATAATTCGTCGAGCCTTGATGAGCTCGTCTCTCATCGACAGCCACCAGTGTTGCGATCAGCGGCCACCAGCGCTCAGCCACACCACCTTTGGTGTGCGGCTGCGACGCACACGATGCTATTCCGGTGTTGCTAGCGTTGCGGCCATAAATCCTTCGATGTATCGCAGCATGTGTCGGACAGGATGCTGACTATAATTTACGTGCTAGCGAGCGCGGGTGTTTTTCTTGTATACCTGGTGCTTGTTTCACATCCTGGTCTTCTTTGCACCCCACTACTGGACGCGTTTTTGCTGGGTTTCTTCTTCAGTGACAGTTGCGCGCATCCTTGGTAGGAAGGATGTGGTCGATTCGAAGTGGAATATCTTGTCTGGCATTGCACCTTACTGCGGTTGCTGGCGCCATAAACCACGATGCCGAGCCTTACGTTCTTGCCATGGTTAACAACGCCTCTCTAGGCCCTGATGGTATGTATACTCTTGACAGTTCATAATCAACCTGCTAACATGGATGGCTTGAAAGGGCCCTGGTGGTATATCTGGCAGGCAGTAGACTACCCGTAGGTGATCTCTCCACTCCCTTTACGAAGACTATTTCACTCACACGAACCACTAGGGACCAATATCTGCCAATGTTGCCTTCCATAGCACAAACTTCCCTCACTGTGAACGAAAGCGCTTGTCAAAGTCAGCAAGCATCATGCCCACTTCCACTACCGAACATGTGGACAATAAGTGGCGCCTACCAAGTCGACAAGGGCCCTGACACACAGAGTAACTTGGTCGATGCGGCATCATGGGATCAAGACTACGCCGCTTTGCTAGATATGAGTGGTTCGGGGAGACATTTCAGAGATCGCATGACTTTGCACCGCAATAGCGACTATGCGGACCCGGTCTTCTTGGGTCACGCCATGAGTATTTCCGCGAACTACACAGTCGAGTACTCGGGCAATGCCGAATACACTGTTAATGCTGGCTTTGTAAGTACTTCTGCTGCCTCGTAGACCAGATTTGAATCCAAGAAGCTAACTTCTTCAGTTCTCTCTCAACGGCGCTCACCAGACCGAAGAATGGGAGGGTGTTAACGGAGCTGATGTTGCCGGGAACACCACACTGGTCCAGACCTACAAAGATGGCGCGATTCCGTCGCTCTCGTACGGACTCCATGTAGGCTCCGTAGAGCCAAATGTCACGGGAAGCCTTGTCCTGGGTGGCTACGACAGCTCTCGCTGCCTTACAGATCCGATCGTCTCTAGCTTCGATACGGTCCAGCTGCGCAGCATTGCCCTCAATGTCTCCAGTGGAGGTCATGCATATCTCGATACCGACTCAGCGTACGTCCCGGATTTGTTGCGAGCCAACGGAAGTGCCGCGAACAATATCCCGGTTCATCCACGACCAGGTGTGCCTCATCTATATCTGCCAAAGGACACCTGCGACGCCATCGCCTCGCATCTGCCCGTTACTTACAGCTCGGAGTTCAACCTATATCTCTGGGACACCGAGAAGCAAGCTTACAAAGACATCGTATCCTCACCACACCACTTGGCATTCACATTCGCATCAGACAACGGAGACGAAAGCACCATCAGCGTACCATTCGCTCTCCTCAACCTCACCCTCACGTCGCCTATCGTCAGCACAGCTACGCAGTACTTCCCATGCAAGCCCTGGACACCGAATTCCACTGGCTACACTCTCGGCAACGCATTTCTGCAGTCTGCCTTCCTCGCTCAGAATTGGGAGCAGAACAAGCTGTTCCTCGCTCAAGCTCCGGGACCGGATTACTTGGGCGCGAGCATCCAGAAGATAGGAAACACCGATACTACTATTACTCCTGCGAGAAACCCTCCGAGCTGGGACACTTCGTGGTCCAGGACTCTCGAAGCGCTACCCGCAAAGTCGAGTGGTTCTTCGCCTTCACCCTCTACTCCAACGGAGGCCGCTGATAGCTCCGCTATATCAGGTGGTGCCATAGCTGGTATCGTCGTCGGTGCGATCGCAGGCTTGACTATAGTCGGAGGTCTGGTGTGGTTCTTCATGCGAAAACGGAAGCAGAATACATCCCACGAGGCCATGTCGCAGGCGATGAACACTCCCTTCCCACAGTATCACAATGGAAACGAGCACGTCGCGTCGTACTTTGGGAAGCCTGCAATGGCACCTCATGAGGTAGAGGGCCAGCAAACGCAGATTTCTGAATTAGGGAGCGGGCGAGAGGTAGCAGAGTTGCCAGCGCAAGGGCCTGATAAACATGGGCCGGTGTATAAGTAGCCGTTTGGTTCGAGAATAATGTGTTTTTAGACGCATGGATTTTTCAACGCATTTTTGCAAAGGTACTGTCTTAAATATCGGAATAGCATGTGGAAAGTAATGATGCGCCCACGTCTATTCCCCGAACATATTCTACCAGCGAGAGAATATCGTGTTGAAATGACGTTGATTGAATTTGCAGCGTCTTGTCAAGTGAAACACAAATCAACAGGCGCATCTGCATGGCGACGGTGAGCGGGAAACGAGACATTGCTGACTGTATACAAAGGTTACTCTTATGCTGTATTAGTCTCGCGATCAGTCGTTGGGGCTCCAGTCGTGAATGGAAGCGTTGTATGTCGAAAGGATTCGCTGCCATGGTCCATATTTCTTAGTACTGACACGACGGGATGATGGTTGGCGTTCCCTCTCCCCCAGTCGACCTGTGATTAGCTTCACACACCACTTGCACCGCAGATGTGCGCGTGAATGCACAATTAGCACAGTCAGGCAAGCCGTCGGTTGAAATTTCCAAAGTCAATTCCTGGGTATCTTTTTGAACTCCTAAGCGCCTCGAACCGCAGCTTCCCAATGTATCATCGCCTACTCGTCGACTTGCCCACCAGCGGCTTTCAGCACATTTCGCACGTCGTCGCGCATGTCTGGAATAGCGCTCATTATCTCTCTTCCCAAGATGTCCCTGAAATCTGCGAATGCCTCTGCTCTTCCCTTCTGTAGCTGGTTGTACTGCATGACGAGCTCCACGATTTGGCGCTTGTAGACATCCGGGTTGCGCTTGTCCTCAACGTACTGAATCAAGTCTATTGGAACAGTAGTAGGTAGGCGGCGGGATGTCCTCGTGAGCAGTTGCAGATTGGTAATCAGAGATTTGATTGACGACGACAAGTACTGTTTGTTGTCATCATTTCCTTTGAAGTCGTAGGCCTGAACGAGGATGAAATAGAGGTTACTGATGATGTCGCGGAGATGTTCTGCGAGCGTGTTAGTGGGGCGTTGTCTGGTACTTTGAAACGATGACTCCATACTGTCCACGTCGACTGTCGTGGCGTCCATCACCGGGGCCGCCATGTTTGTTGCGACAAGACGATGTAGTATCCTTGGGGGGAGATTGTTGATCTAGCACTTGAAGCTTGAGGCCGAAATTAGGGTTCGGAAGGCATCGGCCCTCGCTCGGGACTGCCCCGCGCTCCGTCATTGTTCACAGAATTCACTTGCGACGAGAGCACATGCCGCACAACTGTGTTGATTGCGCACACATACAAAGCACTCGCCATACCACACTCACACCCAGCACTACGGAACTTGCCGCAAAACCCACGGCCTTGGTAGCATTCAAGAAGGGAAACAAAACCACACACGGCACGAAACCCGCGCGGGGAACGCACACTTGCCCAACATGGCGACCACCGTAGACAAGGTACGATATTCAGCAGCACATCGAAGCGAACACGCATTGACAAGATGTCGCACAGATCAAGCAAATCGAGGATGAGATGGCCAAGACGCAGAAGAACAAGGCCACATCCTTCCATTTGGGACAGCTGAAAGCAAAGCTCTCGAAGCTGAAGAAAGAGCTGCTTACTCCGACCAGCAGCGGTGGAGGAGGAGGTGCAGGTTTCGATGTCGCACGAACAGGTGTTGCGTCTGTGGGATTCATCGGCTTCCCATCAGTAGGAAAATCAACACTCATGTCACGTTTGACTGGACAGCACTCCGAGGCGGCGGCATACGAGTTCACAACCCTCACCACGGTACCGGGTCAAATCATATACAATGGTGCTAAGATTCAGATTCTGGATTTGCCAGGTATCATTCAGGGTGCGAAGGATGGAAAGGGTCGTGGCCGACAGGTCATTGCTGTCGCTAAGACATGTCATCTGATCTTTATCGTCCTGGATGTGAACAAGCCTTTGACTGACAAATCTGTCATCGAAAACGAACTGGAAGGATTTGGTATCAGGATCAACAAGTCACCTCCCAACATCAAGATCACAAAGAAGGAAAAGGGTGGAATCTCCGTCACAAACACCCAACCTCTCAATCACATCACACCCGAAGAGATCAAGGCTGTGCTGAACGAGTACCGCATGGCCAACTGCGACGTTGCAATCAGATGCGATGCTACCGTGGACGACCTCATCGATGTGATTGAAGCAAAGAGCAGATCGTACATTCCGGTTGTGTACGCACTGAACAAGATTGACGCTATCTCGATCGAGGAGCTTGACTTGCTCTACCGTATCCCAAACGCTTGTCCTATCAGCAGTGAACATGGCTGGAACGTCGACGAACTGATGGAACAAATGTGGGAGAAGCTCAAGCTGGTGCGAGTTTACACCAAGCCCAAGGGCAAGATGCCAGACTACACAGCGCCAGTCGTGTTGAGGAGTACGGCTTCCACGGTGGAAGATTTCTGTAACGCTATTCACAAGACTATCGTGGATGAGTTCAAGCTTGCAATTGTGTACGGCAAGAGTGTGAAGCACCAGCCTCAAAGGGTTGGGCTTTCGCACGTACTCGAGGATGAGGATGTACTTACGATTGTCAAGAGATGAGAAAATGAGAAAGCGAATGCTAGGCGTAATGCCTCCAGTCTACCACTGCACAAGAAAATGATGCTCCAGGTTTTGCCATGCCCTTTCCCAACCCAATTCCTAATTCCCCACGAGATTCTCACGCCATGCTCAACACATGCCAATACTGTTTCACCACGCACCTGCAACACGTCACTGGTATAGCCACACTTACGATTCAGGTAAAACATCTGCGGATTCGGTTGCCAGCCGGCATCCTTCCCCGCCGCCCCTATAATACACCCCAAATAGGTTCCATGCATCACGACAGGATTACGGACCTCACATTCCGCCAGGCTAGCGCCGCCCTCGCGGCAATTCAAGCGCAATGGCCTTCGGCGCTCGCTTCTGCATCTGTATGATCCTAGTCGTCGACAGTCATATCTTGCTTGCAGATGTTTAACAATTACCGATGCGCTCGGGCATTTCACATCCTGCTACGGAAGCAGCTCCATTTTACAGGCGAGGTATGCGTCTTGGTATTGTGATCCTGGGTATATCGCCAGATTGCGCGCCGCGAAGGGGCGGAGCCTGCGGAAGTTCCTTTCTTTTTGTGTTCGGCGCCGAAGAGGCGGCGCGAGATCTCGACCCGACGCTTTGGGAATCGAGATGCCTGTTCGATTCACGAGATGTCAGATGCGTGCATTCGTTGGCACCTTTGCTGTGCTGTGATTCCTTCTCAGGTCGTCACTAGAGACACTTGCGCTCGGTCTGGCACTCCGTGCAGGTTCGCCCTTAGAATCGTCTCTTTGCTCGCGCCACTGTGTGGCAGCGTCGCCTCGCGAGCCTCGCCAGTGTCTGGGCTCCTGTAAGGGCTCCTGTCAAATTCGGCGCCGGCGTGGACGGTGCTATAGCATCTGTCTGCTATACCTCAGGAACACGTGTCGTAGATTGACGTTGGGGGCGTTCTCGAAGGACCCTCGCTTGCCTCGGTTGGGGGCTGGCCGACGCGTCCCCGGGCCTCCCGAAATGATGGTTGCCGGTGGAGCTGGCTGTTTGATATGCATGCGCTGCCCACATGAAGTTGTTGTTCCTCTCTGGGACAGTGCTCGTGCCACGATTGGGCTGTGTGCAGCGAAAGTGTTCGCGGGACGTGGCCTACAATAAAACCTGTCGGTGTACACGTGCATGACCGCTCGAGTCGTGTGCCTAATTGTTTCCACTGTGTGTCTAGTTATGATGGGGTTAGTTTTCACGGCAACGCCGCTTCCTGACGGGAGGGCTACTGCGTCCTTTGCTTCCGGCGGCAGATCGACCGTTAAGACATGGGCACGAGAGAAGAATCAGGGTCCTGGTAAAGAACGTCCAAACCTGGCAGAACTACTGTCGAAGTCAACCTTGACGCGTCCTGTGCGCTATCGTGATGGTATGGCTGACGTGTTGGCGTCGATGGTACAGAGCTAGAGAAGTAGAGCAAAGTCAAATGGTAGCGACCCGCCTAGGGTCGAGTGGCATTCAGGTGGGCGGTAGACGAGGCGAAAGAGAGAATTTACCATTCAACTTGGAAGTGAGACATGCATGCTAGCCGGGTTGTCAGTATAGTGGTATCGTGGCTATGAACGCCTGCCTATTTTAGCCTTGCGCAGCTACACGACTCCCAGCCGTTCAAGGCGCAATAACTTCCAAGGCTGCCCAAACCTACACCTCCCTTAAGGGGTGGTTCCGCGGTTAGAGTTGCTGCTCGCGAAAGGAACAAGTCCTATCTATATGCGGAGGCTATTCGGATCCGGTGCTTAACGAAGCCGTCCTCAGACAAGGGTGTACATATCAGATAGCGAGGGTCGTGTGTAAGCTGTATCCATCAAGTGGCGCTCGATTCAATCCGATGTCTGCGCATTCCCATGACCCATCCTTAGTCGGCATTAGTGTGCGAGCTTCGGAAGAAGACTCCGTGTACAAGCGATTCCTCTAGAGTGTTAAAGAGTGGAGATTGCTCGAGCAGACTTTGAATGTTGCTTTACGGATGGCGCAAAAGCGATCAATCGCTCTTGAAAGTTGAACTATCGCCGAGCGTGTGACCTCGAAGACGCTTCGAATAGGAGATCACAAGATTCGGCAATCGACGAGCTTACTTTTGCCAAGCTATACGGGCTCGAATTGTTTACATGCTACTCAGAAACGCTAAGATCCAATTCCCCTTGGACTAGATGAAGACGGCGGACGATCATGAGCTCAATCAGGCTCTCGCCGCGGTGGAGCTGGGAGCGGAGTCTGGAGTAGCGACTATCGTGACAGGGAAGTTGTAATTCGGCAGCCGGAAAGATGGACAGCAGAGCGCCAAAGTTCCAGCGGAAACGCCTTGTTCGGATACCTACGCAGGTACGGGTTCGAAATGCGTTCGTCTGAAATCACTCGGAGATTTCCTGTTGCCATCATACTATTGCAATGTACTGCTCATGGTACAGCATGTCTGGATTGGTAATCGTGCATAATTCCGAGGAGTCGGGTAGGCTCCAGTTTATTAAATTGCATTATTCCGATCTACTGAAACTTATTCGTGGTTGATCATTGGCCGCAACGTCTGATATCCACGCCCTGCCAATCGCAGCCGGCTCCGTTCACGTCTACATTTCGCTTGCCGTCGCTTGACATATTGAATCAAGCTAGTTACCGGAAGTCCTCCGGCGGAAATAAACAGGGTCGACAGGTCAAGTCGGACCACCATCCCCAAGGCCCCTAGTTGTCTGGCGGAAGTGCCGCAGAAGACAAAAGTCCAATGTCCTAGAGAACGGTGCCTGCGAGGAAGCGGACTGTTGAGATCATCCATAAGCCCTAGGTGCTCGGTGATGGAATTGCGATACGATCATAGCATCCAGCGAGGCATGCTAAACGCAGGAGCTGCCCGATCCGATTGTTGGGCACATTCAGGCACGCAGCACAATGGAGACGATCCGATCGCGAGGACACGAGAGATGTCGCCGCGAATCGAGGTGCTGTCTGGTTGCTCACTGCCAGCAATGGGCAGCACGCGGTCGTGTGCCTGGACTATGAACCACTGCCGTGGTGCAGTACTGCACTGCGGGTGAGCCTGCTGCAGCTGCCACAGGGCTACTGGCAGAATGGTGCAGGCGTCAATGGTATCGCAGAGCATGGCTTGCACAGCACGATTGGAGCAAACTAACGTTGGGCGATGTGGAGGATGATCGGCCAAGGCGAGAGGCGGGAGGCTTCCCATTCGCCAACGACGGGTCTGAGTCGCGGTCGCAGCATCCAGCGATGGCAGCTTGCAGGGGGCTCACGGACGGTTTGATGCATAGTATAGCGCAAGCAGGCTGGCTGCAGCCAGGCGTTTGGTCGAGCAGGACATGGCCGTGTGCGCTAGCTAGACACCTGGAGGCCAGTGGGCAACAGGGCAACAGGGCAAGATGGCAACAGGGCTCGCTCGCAGGGCCCTAGCCAGAGGAGGAGCCCTTGTCAATGGAGCAGCTCCAAGGGACACGGCACCCCCATGGCATCGTGGCATCATGGCATCATCTCATCATCCAGTCCATGCCTACTCGCATGCGGCCAGCAACTTATCGCGCGAGCCGTGGCCATGCTCCCCACGCTGGCACCGCCTGTCACGGCGTGCTTGGGCCAGTTCTTTGCCAGCCGCTCGTGTGTCCACACGTCCATCACTCCTCAGCGCGAGCAGTAGACTGCCAGTAGTGCCTGTTAGGAGCGTCCTGGAGCGTCCTTGAGCGTCCTTTGGCCTCCTCCCCTGGACCCTCTCGCATCGAGCCTCGTCCACCCCCCCGCCGGTTCGGGACAGCAGGCGCGCCACCGGCCTGCTTTTGCTGCTGACGCCCATTTCGCCCATGCGCTGCAGAGATGTGCGAAAGCCTGCCCTGAGCAAGGCTTGCAAGGCCCACGATCCGCGAACTCACACCCACCCTGCTGCCTCGCGCCGAACCGTACGCCAGGTCGCCCGCCCTAGTGCTCCATCGCTCCATCGCTGCACCGTCTCCGCAAGTGGTCTGGCTCGTCCATCTTAAGCACGCCAACGCCCGCCCCATAAGCACCTCGTCCTGCACCTCACTTTTCCTTCCTGCATATGCACGCAGGACAGGAAGCATGCCTCCCTGTGCCCTTTGTCTCCTATTACATCCGCGCGCTGCATCTGTCATCCTAATCTAGGAGCCCTGCAGCCGTCGTTGGCCTCCAAGCCACAGCCCCCCAGGTCCAGGTTGCGCGGTGCAAGGTTGCACTTACACCTTTCGATCGACCACTCGATCGTGTCCGTTCTCTTGTGTACCCGCCACCCGGCACTTCCCCTGCGCACACCGACGCAATGGCCGACGACCACCACCAGTCGACATATCAACTCTCGCCGTCTATTACTTGGGGAAGGAGCCCTCACATCTATCCCCATTCACACCATGGGACACCCGCACAGGAATACTCCAACTTCCACTTTGGCTCGCCACAGCCGTCCTTAGGATCAAGCACGTTCGAGAGCACGATGCCTCAACGACCCGTTCAACAACAGTTGCAGCCGCTGGTAATGCCACAGTGGCCATCGATGCTCAACAGTCAATCGCATCAAACGTTCCAACCCAATTATCCACAACACGTGCAGCCAATGCAGCCCATGACCATGGCTCCTCTCCCAACGCCCATATCAGCAACCTCGTCACGATCTGCGTCGACCCCTCGCAAGACGTTGACAGACGCCGACCGCAAACAAATGTGCCAGTATGCCGAAGACAACCCGTCAGCCAAACAGACTGAAATCGGGGGTACGTCGATCATATCTCGTTCTTGACGACTCTGCTAACGATCAGATAGCTCGATTCGGTGTTGAGAGAAGGTAAAACGATTTTGCTTCTCCTAACGTGTAGGAAAGTGGCTGATCTCGTGGTTTAGCACGGTTTCGAAGGTCCTCCGTCAAAAGGAGAAATATCTATTTCAAGATGATGGCAGCCGATCGCCAGCCAAGCGTCCCAAGGGCCGATCTCCGGACATTGAGCGTGCTCTTGCGGTTTGGGCAAAGAACCAAGTAAGCAAGCTGACACTCTGATTTTCTCTTCAATCGCTAAACGCCGACACAGGAGAAAAAGGGGGTTGCATTATCTGACGAGTCCATTCGTCACAAGGCTCAGGCCTTTTCGGCAACGTCGAACAACCCAGACGTGCAAGCTGGCCTCAGCACAAGCTGGCTCGAGAAGTTCAAGATGAAGAACAACTTGATGGGCGCAAAGTCCAGGAAGAGCTCGCTCGCAGATGATGCAGATGATGCTTCCTTCACAGCATCCACGTCGCATACTCCCAACAATGCTTCTCCTACATCTCAGCACGCGTTGAGCTCGCCCTCTGCAGAAGAACTCCACGAGGCACACAGTAACGAGAACATGAGATTGGAAATCCCCAATTGTTACCCTGACTTCAATAGAGGTGCTCCGTTCCACTCCGAAAGCCACACGTCTCTGCACAGTGCCTTCACAGAAACGGCATCGTCCTTCTCGCCTGCGCCTTTGAGCCCCACAGCATCTCCGTTCTTTACTCCAGACTCTGGCACGGCAGCCAGCCCATTCATAGCGCAGAACGGCAGGCACTCTCTGCACCCGAACTCCAATGTTCACCCACACGCCGGCTCACACCGACAAAGGAGTCAGACTTTCCCACAGCTTGATCACTACATGTCCGACACGACCACCTCCGCCGACCCTCCAACGCCGAAATACATATCATCATCCACTTTCGACTCACCAATGCAGGAGCTTACCGAGCCTCTTCCCACTCTCAACTCCACGCTTCACGACCTCCCAACCAGCAGCCAAGCGCACACCATGGCGCCCTCCGAAATGATGCGTCCACCGCCTTTGCCTTCCAACATGGCGGTCCCCAGGTCTTTCACACCATCTTCAACCCCACACCTCTCTCCTACGAGCCCGGAAGAAGCCCGCCAAGCGATGGAAATCGTCCTCAGCTTCTTCGAGCAGCAACCAAACGGCTACCTAGACCTCCAGGAAAGCATCACTGTCGGCAAGCTAATGGAGAAGCTAAGACTCGAAACGCGGACCATGTGATGGACCAACTGACTATCGACGCACGACCCCCATCACTCGCAACTTTGCTCAACGCCAACTCCGCCAATCGGAGCCAATCTCCCCCTTTCGTCCCTCCGGAACCGGAGGAACTGTGTAATTTGTACAGCTTTCTATTATCATCTCGGCTTTTTGGGATTCTATTCACGCGTTTGATTTTTTCCTCTTTCATTGCTGGTTTTCTTCATCATAGCAGGCGGCGGGGTTTGTCTGGGATTTTTTTTTTCCATAGCATTTTCCAGTCTCGGAATTAGCTGGTCAGGGAACGGACGGTTCGAAATCAGTCCAAGGACTCGAGGGATATGGAAAAGGGAATACGGACGTTGGACATACACGATCCACCGAAAAAAGCCCCACACACTGGGTGGGCTATACAACAAAAGGCTGGTAAGACGCTGCTCACGCGGCTCGAACGGGATATTTACTAGGGATGCCATTCACTTTGAGAAAGGGAGTTTGAAGATGAAGGCAGATGCGAAACGGGGGAAATTTCGTTTCTTCTGGCGTCGGCCTACGGTGTATATGATTTTATTTTCTCTGCTTTATTCTTTTCTCTAATAAACCTCTTGCATGCACATCCGAGAATTACTACTTCTAGATACGGAGGGCCTTCACTCCTCGCCAATCTCAGGGAACAGACGCAGGAAGATCAGCTCGACGATGTCCACGATCAGGTGCTTGTTGATGAACGAGTCCGCGAACAGATCCAACGAATCCTCGACGTCGCCGCGCATGATCGCAACGTCACCTGTCGCAAAGTACTTCGCGCGCACGTAAGGCGGTACAACCTCGACGATGACTCGCGCGCACTCTCGCCTGATGGCGAGAACCTCGTCATCGGAAGGTGGCACGCGCGCAGGGCCGAGCGCGTCCTCTGGGAAGATGGCACGTCGAATCGCCTGCAAGGCCGGCGGCAGCAGGGCGGGGTTCAACACGCGAGCGTGGATGGTGTGAGAGAGCAATCTGTGCAAAAAACGATCGGGAGCGTGTCAGCGAAAGGATTCCTCGTACTGGCGTACTCGCAAAACGGATGTATGTGGAATTTTCATGCTCATGCGACGTGTAACGTGAGCGCTTGCATATGCGGCGGCGCGCGGAAAGGACTCGAGGACAATGGAAGCAAGCATGTGAGGTGCGAGGGATGCTCGGGGCCAGACTGTGTGGTGTGATTGGCCTCGTTTCCGGATCCAGTCGGGGAAGGCGGAGCTTCGCATCGTGGTTGTCGGGCTGGGCGCAGAGGCTCAAGGCCGATGGCGAGGATTCTATGGATCATCGAGATGTCGCACTGCTAGCAAATGCGCGTTGCTAGCCCTTGCTATGCATTTGCTGTTCGAAGATGTCGTCTCCGATTAGAGCGAGGCCCGGTGCATAACCTGGCACCTTGTCGCTTACGGCGTTTGGGTTTGCGCCATGCGGCCGACCGTTGCGCCGTCGCGGGATGGAGTCGGGCGTGAGTGGTCGGTTGGGCCCGAGCCACGGGTTGGGCATGCCGCGATATATTCGTACAAGTCTGCCCAGCGCCAGGTTTGCCCTTGTTGAGATTGGAATGCGCTGGCGTGGAGGAGTGATGCCCAACTTGCAAAGCTGCAAGCTCCGCTCTTTGCTGAAAACCCTCTGCCCGTTTGCGCACCCGCTGCACCGGAGACGATGTTTCAACGGCAAGGAGCATAGCTATCGAAAAGACATGCGTCTGACGTTCGCAGCTCCAGGGGTGCTCTCGGCTGCGGGGTGGCCTCGCATCGTAATCAGCCGGCTGATGGCAGCCATGGCAAGCCATCATGCACGACGATAAGACACGGCATGCTGAGGGGCGGGCCGTGGGGTACTGGCATTGGCCGAGTCGAAGTCATATGACTTTTAGCGTATGCGGCTGCCCGTTCGTGCATTCACAGTGGCTTTGGGGTAAAGCGAATGAGAACATCGAGTGACGACAATGCCGTTATGAGTGGTGGAAGAAGCGAGCTTGCGCGGCCTTTTCGTTTTGAAAGCAAAGGCGGACGCGGCGCCGACGTTGCATGGAGTGCGAAAGGGAATTGTGACAACTTACCTATCGAATCTGCTGTTGGTGCAGCATACTTGTCCAGGCCCGTGAAGCAGGAGCCACTGCATGAGCGACAATGAACCTGTCAGCCATGGCATGCGCTCCTGAAGATGCGAGAGCTTGGAGAGACTGGTCCAGAGCGCCATCCCTAGTATTGGTACGTTCTGCGAGGCTGCAGACGCGCGCTGTTTCTCTGTAGATGTACCATTTAGATTGTCCGAGTCGTCTGGGATGCTGTCAAGCTTGGAATGCTGTTCGTGGGTAGGCCTTGCCTGCAACGCAGAGGCTTGCATCAATGCAACTACTGCGGAGCGCATCGTGATCCAAAACAACCAGAAGGATTGTAGCAAAGCCCAAAATCCCTGGCTGAGAGCCTCGAACCAGTGTCGACTAGTTTTGGGAGGGGTCACATCATCCTCCTTGGACACTAGACCAAATTGTTTGAGTTGGTTGACTGGTTGCTGATCGACAGGTTGGACCGGTACCAAGTCGGGCCGGAGTACATAGATGACTTTTGTGACACCTTCCCATAGCAGCCAGTTTTCGCATGCTTTGCCGCAAATACCGTTGTGAAATATCATCTCAGCCAATATCTCAGATACTAGGACCTGCAGACATGGGTTTTGGTGTTCCTCGTAAGGTAGAAGTAGCGCCAAAGCACGGTTCACCACCATCTGGCACCAGGCGCTTTCGTTCTCTTGTTGGTCGGCGAGTTCATCTGGGGAGTCCGGAATAGGCGTCAGCGCATGATGTGGTCGCAGTGCGTGATATATGGACCGGTTGGAGCCACTGAAATTCGTTGACTGCGTCGCTTGGGAAGCTATCCGTATGGCTGAACTGTGCATCAGCGATTGACAACAATGCTACGTTATGTCTGCAGACTGACCGTCGATGTGTTCATTCAATATGGAAGGAAGCTCTTCCAATAACAAGCCTTCTAGATCGACATCTCTGAGACGCTGTTCTAGGCCTCGCGTGCAGTGAGCAATGATCTGGACAACATTCGCCACGAAGTCCTGATCGGGCGTAATCTTGTTGTACCAGGTTTGAACGAACAAGTTGAGAACAACAGCTATCAGGGCATAGAGTTGGATGTCTATCTCGTTGGAACTTGTTAGAGGTGGAAGCAGTTCCTCCAAAGGTTTGTGGTCGACCTCGTCAGATACATCAGCCTGGGGAGCAGAAGGAGTCTTCCTGCAGAGAACGCGCTTGATATAGTTTATAGTTGCTTCGTCGCGCACATTCGATTGTTTCGCATGGTGTGTTTCGTTCGTGTTGACGAGAGCAGCAACTCTGCTCTGTTGGCGAGCATGCCTTGTGGGCCGTCGATTGCCTTGAGCCATGATCTCAGCAGCTGTACGCGGGCATGTCGTCAGTTTGCACTTGTCCGGCTCTATGTTCGCCACACACAGGCGAGGTGACCCAATACTAGGTTTGGCGGGCAAGTGGTGGCCGTGGTCGTTTCGCTCACTGATGACCTGCGCCAATGATCGTGGCCTGCGAGCCGGAGTCGGTCTGTGATTGCTTGCTTGCTTGTGGAGAGGATAGCTGAGGCAGGTCAAACGATTCTTGGCAGATTCAACGCTCAGACACTCTAGTCACCTTTTCTACCAATGAGAGTTGCTTATCTTGAATCTCATCATGTTAGACCCTTTTAACACACATCCAAATTGGGCTGGCACTCGAGCACGCCATCGATGGCGCTCGTTCTTGACGTGATTTGAAGGTGACAAGTCGTAACTACACCTCCTCTGACCTCAGACTTCCTATACCATGCTTCATCCTGTCCGAGCCTTTGTCGCTTTCTTCCCACGTTTTTTGCAGCTTGCGTGGGCGATACAGAAGCTGTGAATCGCCCACGCATCCGCCAGGCGACCACCTGCACGTGACTGCTCGGAAATGGCGCACCGGCGCTGCAGAAATTGCTCGCCTGCGCGATTCCCCTTCACCGCAGCCAAGTGATAAGCTCGGTCTATCCCCAACATGAGCTGACGCTGAAATTGCACCCGGCAAAGACCGGCTTTGACCAGCAACGCGATGGTCACACGCAAGCATCCGCGCAAGCAGCAGCAGCGTTTGTACGCATGTACTGCAGTGCAATGACAATAGGTAGGCGATATGCTTGCGATGTCTGCTCTTCCTTTGTTGGTGTAGACGCGGCATCTATCGAATCATCACAGTCACCGCCGATTCGGACGAAGCAACCATGATGATACGCAAGCTTGTCCGTCGTGGCAAACGCAACATGGAACGGGCTCCGCTGCGATCCACCATCTCGGTCCCTTCCCATACTTTAATCCTCCCAAACTCTCCTCCTTCTTTCCTCTACCTCCCTCATCTCACTCACCGTATCATTGAGTATTACCACTCCAGACCCATCCATCAATCTCAGCTTACCATGTCATCCCCACCCACTTTCCCCCGCGACTCCACCCGTCCATCACCTGAACCAGCGGACAACTTCACCGATCTTGTCGCCGAAATCAACAAGGTCCTTGGGCCGAGCAATGGCATCGATAGTGCCGGTGTCAACGTGCAAGACCTCAAGGATGCCATGCTTGGTTACACTTCCTGCGAGGCCGACTGGTCAAAATTCGCTCTCGCTGATGCCAGCCGTGCATACACCCGCAACCTGGTCGACAACTGTAACGGCAAATCAAACCTTCTGATCCTGGTGTGGAACCCGGGCAAGAGCAGCCCGATCCACGACCACGCAAACGCACACTGTGTCATGAAGATCCTCAAGGGCACGCTGAAAGAGACGCTGTATAGCTGGCCATGTCAGCACGGGGACAATGCCGCTTCATGTGCACAACAATCAGAGGACGACTGTCACAGTACGGAACACACATGCTCCGCTACTTCACAGAATCTTGAGCCTGCAGCTTTGAACATCCAGAGAGATACCGCGTACGAGCGGGACCAAGTCACCTACATGAGCGACAAGATTGGTCTTCACCGCATCACCAACCCCAGTGACAGTGAACTTGCTGTCAGCCTGCACCTGTATACAGTATGTGAAATTTCGTCTCAGATTCCCATGACCGTGCTGCGTAACCGTGACTAACACCACCCGAAGCCCCCAAACGCGAGCAAGCATGGCTGCCACATCTTTGATCCGGCCACCGGAAAGAGCAGCAAGGTCTCGCAATGCGGATTCTATTCTTCTTACGGAGTAAGGGATTAGGCTCCTCCTTTTTCGCAGAGACCTCAAGTCCGCACCAATTACGACACTGCGATTCGTCGCCACGACATTTGTTTTTCCTTCTGAGTGTTCGCCATTGTGGAGTTCGGAGGACGCGCATGGCGTTATTTGACGACTAGCATGACGTTCTAGCCATGGAACGATTCTTTTGTGTCCATTTTTGCTTTTTGGCGCGATGGCGTGATGGGCAGGGCTGATTGTCTCTCGGTCCTTCAACGGCCGAAGCATACTTGAGAGTATACTCATCTCAAATACTCGCATAATTCAATGCATGGGTGCACGGTAACCGTGCTTTTATTCTTCAATTGTTGCCATCGTACAGTAAATATACTCACAAATGCACTGATTTACGATTGGGACGCCGCTTCGATCCCAGACGCGCTGTTGTTCGATGCGTGCAAGTACTGTCAGCCATGGAGACAATATCGGCGGTCGGCGCCGCTGAGAAACGTTTGACAAGGTCTGGCCATCTGAGCAGCTAGTGTGAGCGTATCATTGACTATGGGTTCAATTGTAAACCACGTTGTCGCTGAGATGTCGCCAACCACACGTGGCCTCTCAAGTAGTTGGGAGGCAAGTATTTACGACAGTGGGCATATAAGAAATTTTGCTTACCATTGAGATACTACTAGGAGTATACGAGTTGCCCTACCGCACTTTTGCTGCTACAAACAGGCCTAGGTACAAGGGAAATACTTATGTGCCAGTGATTCGGTTCTTGCAATCCTAATTTACCAGGGACCAACCAACGAATGATGATTTAGATCATATACATACCGAAGGCAGGAATATTCCTTCATCCTCATGGAACCCGGACCGATTTTCTTACTCACTCCCCGTAGTCTTTGCATAGTCCCAAATACCTGGCGTCCATTGATGGGAGTGTCCTCGCTCACGTCTGCATTTCGACTTAAAAGGCTCCCATCAGCCTTTCGTACTGCACCTCGGACATGTTCGCCAGCCTGTTGGCCGCGTGGGCTCTCTCGGATCGTGCCACGAGGGTTTTCTTACGCTACGTGTACACCGTGATTTTGCCCATGGGTGAACCGCCGATCTGGAAACAGGGTCGGGTATGCTGACATGAATGTGGTTAGCTGCTCGCCGATTGCTTCTGCTTGAGAAGTGCAAGTAGCACCGTGGTTTGAATTGATTGCTGACTCGTGGGCGGTGCGGACGTCTTCGTACCCAAGGCTCGTGGTGATGGCCTTCTCAAGCTCGAGCTCGCCGATCTGGTGGTGCATGAGGGTCGAGCACTCTCCGTTCCGGCCCATGAGAGTGGCAGTCATGGTATCGACAACGAGGCTCGTAGCTACGTCGTCAATGACCGTCTCGCCATCGTAGCCCTCCACAGCCCATCCTGCGCGGTCTGCTACGAATCCCAGCTGGAAGCTCAGGTCGTGGATGGAACGGCATACTCCAGTCTCCGCTATGAGACTCTTCACCGCGTCTCCGAACTTTGCCTCGATGAATTGCGAGTCCACGAAGTTACCGCCTTGCTTGACTTTGGTTTCTCAACTGGTTTGACTGGCAATGATCCTGGAGCCGTCTGGAGCAATGTTCTGTTCTTTACGCCAACGCCCTCAAATGCCCTTTTGCTCGAGTCGGCCTTTGTGGTCGAAGTACTTGTCGGTTATGCGCTTGTGAGGAAGGCGTGTGAGGACTCCAATCGGACTGTGATCCATCGCGCGAGTGACATGGAGGCGTGAAGTTGTCGCGCTCTCACATGCATACTTCTTGAGAAGAGGACTCAGCACGAACTTACGCTCGACGTCGAGTCTGGAAACGATTGAGCGATCTCTGGGAGCTTTGCTGGCGGAGAACATCTTTGTGCTGTGTTTTGGGTTGTTGAGAGTGGATGCGGTGTCGAAGGTCTTGTCCGCTCCTGGAAGGGAGGACTTCACTCACATTCTGGGGAGGCATAACCCATGACTCTCGCCCCGACACACGCGACAACTTCACTTCCCCTCGCTTCAATCCATCACTTGTGCTGCCACACATAGATGTGCTACCATTGGATAGAGATTTTGTCCAATCAATGTTCACCGTTGAGACATCGATCAAAGCAACTTGGCATCCGACAAAGGACAGACAGACCAGTACCTTGCTGAGATACTGATACTGATGGTGGAAGAGTACACCCAAGCTGCTCCGATTTGGTGATCAAAGAGGGACAAGACACATTCTCCGAGAAGCTCATACAGCTCAAGCCAAAGGTCAGCACCGTGCCGGACATCTCTGGCCGACTAGTCCGTCTGCTGGAGATCAAGTGCGAGCCGCCGGGAGGCCAAAAAGCGCAAGAGCCAGGTCTCAAGGCGTACAACCGCGCCCCAATCTCCCCCGACACATGTCTCACACCACGAACAACGCGTGGGTAGGTCGGTACGAGAAGGGCATTTGGGATCGATCTAACCCCATCGATACGTCACTCATCCCGGAATTCATGCAGTTCAAATAGATCGTAGTCGCTCCGAAGTATACAGTGGCAGAAGCCCTCAAGGAGCGTAATATGCCTGAGAAGAAGATCATACTTCCATGGTCCACATTGAAACGCGACAACGAAGTCAAGGAATATCTTGAGAACAACGAATATCTCCCTCTACCGCTGGCGATGGGCATGCTCGGACCTGTTGACCAACGCATTCTCAACGCGTTACAATATCGCGATTCCATACGGATGCAGTGCCGCTGTCTTGAGAACGGACTTCAGTTGGCAGACGTTACAATGAATCCCCCGCCTTCAAAGTATTACGAAGACGGTTAGGAATACGACGCATTCTCCTCAAGTTGGGACTCAATCTGTAAGGCTCTCCAAAAGGAACGCTCAGATGGCAACGAAGTTCACGTACGGATCAAACTTTGCCTGTTGGACAAGGAAAGCGGTGAAGAACTTATGGAGTCACCAAGGCCTCTGCGAAAGTGGAAAGAGCTGCTAGGTCTGGAGGGTGTTACATGCTAGTGAGAGTGGATACTGGAGACAATGGAAACAGTTCGAGTGGGCATCCAAGCATCATGATATGGCTCTGTCGGCACGCGAAAGCGACTGCGGCCGTGCGTACGAGGCCGAACTATAGATGGCTGTCTAGAATACAAACGGTAGTAGCACTGTACACAGTGGCTGGAAATCCAAATCTTACCATTGAGATACTGACTGAGAAATCTTGGGGTCTCACTGGCTGATGTGCCATGACCGTCAAACACTGGCGCTGAAGCATCTACCTTTGCCATCGAGACACAGATTGCGGTGGATGTGCTAGAATTATTGTATTGAATCGTCGAATTACCCATCTCACGATGTCCTTAAACCCTCTCTCACCCTTCGGACCATGTGCACCCGAAATTCTTCGTGCAGTGCTCTTGGAGCTCGAAGTAGTCGATGTTGCCGCGTGTGCCGAGATTGTACGCCGCGATGCCATTCTTCCAGAGTATAATGTATTGCTCGTCATCTTCGGGGTTCATTGCTATCGTCTGTGGAGCATCATGGATTAGCTTTATCTATGACAGACAGACAAATGATGAGCACAAACCTGGATTCTCGTCTCGCCATTCACACCATTCTTAATCCTCTCAGCCAACGTGGAGTAGTGATTCCTCAAATTCCAAGATCGATCTCCGTTGCTTTTGACCGCGACCCAAGCGCCGTCTTTGCCGAACCAGAAGCTCTGGACCAGTGACATGTCGCCCAGGTGGGTCTCGGCGTCGTCTGGGATGCTGTAGGAAGCCCCCCAGGCTGTCCGGATGAAGTACATTGAGTTCTTGCCCAGCGATACACACGTGGGACAGCCGAACTGCTCATACGTGGTCAAATAGTTCTCTGCCTCAGGGTACTGCGTGCTGAAGTTTTCGCTTCTCAAGGTCCAGCATTGCATCAGAGCGTCATGGTAATGCACGTAAAACGATCCGTTCTCACCTAGTGCGGCGTATCGATTGCCGTTGTTCAGCGCGATTCGCTCAGCGGGCATCTCTGCTGGCAGGTTGCCGCTCATGTCTGTGATGTATGCGATCAGGAAGTAGCTGTCTCCCCACAGAGAGATGCTGGCAGACCAGAGCAACAGGCTGTTGATACCAGGGGCGGAGCGAGTCCGGAGCTTGTTCGCACTTACGGTCTTCGCTTTTGGTTGTGGCGGTGGTGCAGCTGTGGGTGCAGCTTCGTGCTCCCATTCCACATAGTTTGCTGGGAATATCCCAGTCAAGCCTGAGAGCTCGCCAGTCCACCACTCATCAGAGCGTTCTGAGTGCTTCGTCACAAGGATCCGATCCCCTTCGACAAACGACAAGTCCCCCTCAATCCCGCCGTCGAAGTCATGCAGGGCTATGGCATACTTCTCCAACAGGACTGCTTGCGGAAGTTGCAAAGCGTCGACTTTCGCCTGCAGCTCGGCCATCTCCCGCTTATGCTCCGCAGCAGCGTCGTCCTTGGCTTTGATCTGGTCTTCCAGGATCTTTTGCCTTCGCTCCTGTTCTCGCCTGGTAGCTTCCATCATCTCTTTTGCCTCTGCGTTCGCCCTCTCTGCATCTTCTAGCGCTTTCTTCAGTTTTGTGAATCGTTCTTCCTGTAGTCGTTCCAAGCTAACTTGTAGAGCTGAATGCTCGGTGTCGAGCTTGCGTACTCGAGCGTTCATCTCTTCTTGGTGTTGTCTCAGTATCTCGGCTGTCTCCCGATCTCGAGATGCTAGTGCTTCTTTCAGGTCCGCTTGGGACTCTGCGATTTGTTTTGCAAAGCGCTCTCTCTCCTTGGAGATAGCAGTGTCGACGGCTTGCCCAGCACTGGTGGAAGCAAGATCTTTGCCTTCGTCGACCATTTGAGCCTGGATATCGAGCACGATCTTCGGTCTGGAGGTAGTGCCACCTACCAAGCTATCTATCAATCTGAGTGCAGACTCCCGGGTGTTGTAGTGGCGGTGAACTTGACTACCACGCTCGACCATGTAACCCCAGAAGTTCTTCGTTTCCTTCAATTGCCTCTCACGTTCAATGCCATCTTCCTCCAAGACTCGCTCCCACTGGCAAGTCGCCATTACCACATTGCTCAAATTCTGGTCCCCACAGAGTCGTTTGAACATGTGCAGATTGCGCATCCCGGAGCCTTGCATGCGTGGATCAGTGATGCGGTGGAGGTAGATAATGCCGTGCAGTTTGATGGAGTTGGAATACGACGCGGTCAGCCATGAGGCGATTTCGCGGAGCACCTCCGTGTCTGATCGATCGGTGTCGTCGAAGCCGGGCGTGTCCACGAGGTAAATATTGAAGTCTCTGGATCGGCATAGGTAGACACCGACTTCTTGCGTGCAAGCTTGTAGATTGTGACCGATGGCGACTTGCTTTTCTGAGCATTTGCTGATGAACGTCGACTAACCCACGGTCAGAACGAAAGGGAGGGGGAAAGAAGAGGAGAGGACTAGCCTTGCCCGCCCCGGTCACGCCGAGGATAGCTATGAAGACATCGCCGACTGCTGGCTCGTAGCCATCTCGAAACGCTCTTTGGTCCACGTTCATCGTCAATCCTGAGGATTGAGATTGACTCTGATCGGGAGGAGTTTGGGATCCCATCACGTCGGTGTCTACCAGCTGATTTTTGAGACTTATGAAGCTGTACCAGTCCACAGATTCACTTCTGATACCATGCTATCAAAGTACGAGAACACTGGGTTGTCATGAAGGCTTATCATCGCCATATCCTTGGTACAGCAGTGGTCCATGCCAGGGCTTGCATGCTTCAAAGCTTTAGACACAAACCGCCAGCCACTATCATCTGCCCTGCATAAACATATCGAAGGACCGGTGAGTCCGTGATGGTCCTGGAAATCTGTTCCTACCACAGCATATCATCAGGTCACGCGTTCAAGGGGCACCTGGTGAAGCAATGCCTCCATTGGCTGGTTCCTGGTTTTAGGATCAGCCTGCATCAAGTGTGTCCGTCTTCGGTCATGCAGCTAACTGCATGTTGAACAAAGGCCGCCCGAAGTCATCTAACGTTGATGCGTTGTCGTCCATAGGCCAGAAGGTGTAGCGAGAGAGCTCCGCCACCGGCCCGATTTGGCCTCTATTGCCGAGCCGAGAAATGGAGGCTGGTTGGTGGCTTTTGTTCAGCAACACCCGACTGTATCTCTTCCCTCTACTCATGCTCGTGCCATCATCGTCGTATTCGATTTAAGTGCATGTCTCCGTGGAGAGCACCACCAATGTGCTCCGACCTCCAGCTCAAGCCATGGCCGTACCTGCATCATTACCACTGCTTCATGCATAGCCGAACATGGAGATTGATACCATCGGATCTCCTGCACAGTAGTTTGCCGCTGAGGATGATGCTCAGCCGCACCAGACCATCCTGTTCGCGTGTTGGAAGATAGACATGCGGCCTCTTAGTGCCTGCATGCGAGCCCATCATGCCATACTCTGGCCATGCCCTGATGCATGATTTCAATAGCCACAAGCGAATGGTGGCACCGCTTGCATGACTGCCATACCGTTATCAGGCTAGACCAGACACCTACCCCTGCAAATCGCCCCAGAACAAACTCAGTAGCTCATGGCTGTACAGAGGCTGAGGCCGTATCAGGAGACCATGCGACCATGATGTTGCAAAGATCAGTGCGGCTCTCACAACATTAATCACGCAACTGTAGTCCATTCGTGAAGACAGGCCTGATCGTTGACATCTTCTGGACCTTCGTCAAATCTTTTTGACTCTCCCGGACACATACAACACTTTCTGTTCAGCGTCTACTCTCAATTCGTGCCAAAGACCTTGTCGGAATCACGATACGCTCAAGATGACAGACGCTGGCATTGCGCAGATCAACAAATTGAGCAAAGATGACATTGTTATTGCACTCATGGGTATCACAGGGAGCGGGTTCGTGCAATGAATCTCCGTTCCTCGTGTATGGGCATCTTGCTGACCTAAGTGCTCGCTCCAGCAAGAGCACACTTATAAGCTTGCTCTCCGACGACTACGTCCAAATCGGTCATGAGTTGACTTCTTGTAAGGTAGTTGGCAAATGTAGCAAACATCGTCATCACTGACCATGATACAAGGCACTGAGGAAATCCAAGTCCATTCGTTCATCTACAAGAATACCCGACGCGTGTATCTTATCGACACGCCTGGATTTGATGATACGCACAGAACGGGTAAAAAACAGTAAATCCTGAGCACTTAATACCATCACCTACTGATAAGAATAGATACCGACGTCCTCAAACAGCTTGCCTTCTGGCTCGGCGAAGCATACAAGACCACTGTCCAACTCAGCGGCATCATATACCTGCACCGAATCACAGACGACCGCATGAGCGGATCCAGTTTGAGAAACCTGACCATGTTCAAGAAGTTGTGCGGAGAAAACGCCTTCCAGCACATCAAACTGGCAACCACCATGTGGAAGAACCTGAACGGACCAAACCTCTCCTACGACACCGGGGTAGCTCGGGAGAAGGAACTCCTCGACAGAAAAGAGTGGTGGGGTCTCATGTGCGAGCGTGGAAGCTCAGTCGTACGTCACGACGGCACGAAAGAGTGTGCCATGGAGATGATCGAGGATCTCATCCAGCGCCGCAACCAAGGTGGACCCGTTGTGCTCGACATCCAGAAGGAAATGGTCGATGAGAAACTGTCTCTCGAGGACACAGCTGCAGGTCAAGTCGTTGAGGAGGAACTCACCATTGCCAAACAAAAGTTCAAGGAACAAATTGCCGATCTTCAAGAGTCCTACGATGAAGCCCTCAAAGACCGCGACGAACAGCTGGCAGAGATCCTCCGAGAACAACGAGACGATCTAGAGAAGAAGCTCCAGAAAGCCGGCGAGGCACAAGAGAACCTCAAGGTCACATTCGAGAAGCTTTGCGAAGAGAAGACCGCGGAATACGCCCAGATGGTGTTGGAAATGCAGGAGGAGAAGCGCCAGCGAGCGGCAGAGTATGCCGCTCGGCAAGCAGAGCTCGATCGCTTGCAAGAAGAACAAGAGAAAGACACCGAGCGTCACCGCAAAGAACGTGAAGTCTATGAGCGGCAACGCGAGGAAGCCGAGCAACGCATGCAAGAACTCATCAAAGCACAGAAAGTCACCGAGGCGGAACGCGCGAGAGAAGATAAGGAGAAACTCGACCGGATGCAGCAGCAGATGGAAGACAAATTTGCTTTCGAGAGACAGCAACAGCAACAGCATGCGCAAGCCATCCAGCAGCAGATGCAGCAACTGCAACAAGCCAAATCAAGCAAGAAGCAAGCTTCGCTGATGCCCTTGATCAGTCTGTTTGCTGGGGTGGCGACTAGTGGAATAGGCTTGTTGACTTTGAATCCCACAGCAGTATTGAGTGGTATAGGCACGGCTTTGGATGGCCTGGCGGGCGCAGGTTCCGAATGATGACCACTATGTGGTAGAAAACATGATGTCTCGCGTTCACTTCGCTTGGTTCGGACGATGTCTCACTTTTTTCATCTCCAGTCAACCCCCATTTCTCTCGCAATCATCCTCAAAAATTGACAATCTCAACCTTGATTCTTGATTTCGTCAAGTGAGTGCAAACGCCCACCTAGGGCGGTAGCGCAGAGCGTTCGTGGGATATGCGTGGACTCACTCGCCAACGAGAACTTCATCTCCTAAAACACCAAGCCATGCGTCACTGCGATGAGCATAAGAAATAGGTATCCAATGACATTCTTGGATATCATAATAGTAGCAGCTTAAGAATAAGCCCAGCCCTACTCAAACCCGTCTATCAACACAATCTTCCAAAGCGGTTGCATAGCCCCTGCACAGACGACAACAAGGTAACAAACAACACAAACATGTACAAGAATGTCTAGAATCCAACAGCTCTCATCAACCCATATCCAACAGTGACAATGATCCCATATGCCACGATACTCGCAGGGATACCCCTCGTGATGAAGTGGCGGACCTGCAAGTATCGCTGACCTGTCTGCGGATCTTCCATCATGATGGCGGTCATATTGGGGAAACCAGAGGTTGGCAAGCCCATGGCGGCGGAAGCCATGAGGACGCTACCCATGACCAGCAGGTTGGGGTGTGGCTCGGCCATGCTGGCGCCAACTTGCTGCACGAGAGGGAGCACGATCAGAGCAGCGACGGTGTGAGAGATGAAAGTCGCAACGACACCGATCAGAGCGGCGAAAACGCAGAGCACGGCGTAGAGGGAAAGGCCGGCGACTCGGTCGGTGATAGCCATGGCGATGGTGTGCAAGAGGCCAGAAGAGTTGACTGCCTTTCCAAGAGCCAAACCACCCGCCGCGAGGATGATTATAGTCCACAGGAAGTTGTTGAAGTCTTCTTTGGTCAAGATGCCGGTACCAAAGAAGAGGACGATAGGGATGATAGCGACTACACCCATATCGCCAAAGATACCTTCGAGCTGGTGGCTGATACACCAGAGGACAATGGTTATCAGGGTGGTCACTGTGATGAACCATTGAATGCCAGTGAAACGATCCTTCATAGGCCTGATGGGGACGATAGTGGTATTGCGACCTGGGCGGAAAGTCACAAGGAGAAGGAGCCAGATAAGGATGATCGAAATGATGCACACTGGGAGCGCGATGAAGAACCAGATACCCCAGCCCGGCGCTGGGTTCATGTTTTGAAGAGCGATCAAGTTCTGGGGGGATGCAATAGGGGATGCGGCACCGCCAATGTTGCTAGCCAGGGCAATTCCCAAAAGGAGCGCCTTTGTCATATCCGAGTCGGCAGGCAGATTGCGGAGGATTGGCTGGTGAATGTTAGTTTTTTCCATCGTGCACATTAGACTATGGTCACTAACCTGAATGATACTGAAACAGAGCACCGGCGCTGCGACGTTGCTGATCCACATGCTGGCAAACATGGCAACACCCATGCATGTAAGTAGAACCGTCCTCGGCTTGGTGCCTGCCTTGCTCAAGGTGAAAGTCGCCATCATCTTGGCGATGTTGTACTTGCTAAGCGCTGCTGCAATGGTGAAACCACCAAGCAACAACATGATCACAGGTGTCCACATGGCGGCAAAAATGTAGGATGCAGCTGCCTTGGAAGTCAGTCTAGCATGTGGCTTGACGTCTTGTCGCACCACTTGGAGCACGACGACCAAGAAAGGCACGAGAAGTGATGTTACGAAAAGCGGAATGGCCTGCAACGTTGTTAGTAATACCGTATACGATAGGATCTCCACGCGAACATACCTCAGTTGCCCACAACAAGCTCACAAAGACGACAAGAGCCAGACAGTTCTGTTGTTCTGGCTCCTCCATGATCGGAACCATCAAGAGGATTGCGAAAATGGCTATGGTCGCAACCAGGATCCAGAATGTGCTGGTGAGGAGGAACTTAGGGCAGGCATAGCGCCCAACAGGAGTTTGTACCTCCTTCATGGCGCTGTCTTCGTTGTCGCCCTGCAGACGCGCCTTCTTTGGGTCATTATCGGAACCAAGAATAGTGCCTCTGATGCCCAAGTTGGCTGCTTGAGCCTTTCTCTCAATGCCGATCATCTCTCTCCAGACAGTGTTACGCTCCCATACTACGTGCTCGCGAAGATGTAAGCGTAGCTCTCGCCGGGCCATTTCGATATCGCCTCTAGTGACGATGTCTGCATATGCCTTCTCCACACGAGCCAAGTGCTCTCCAAGTCGATCCATGGTCGAGGGCTGGAAAGGATATGCCGGCTTCACATTCTCTTTGATCCATTTAGATTTCAAGTTGCGGTCCAAAATCTTGTCGTACTTCTTCAAGACTTTGCTGAAACCGGTCTCGTTGAGTTGGATGAAGGAACGAAGTTCGCATACGGTCACGTAGAGATTCACCGTACGCTTCTTAAGCGTGATACCCTCGTCGTACAAGGCTTGCAGAGCATCATCGCCGAAATCGTTGAAGGCGGTGCTGGGTCTGCGCCTCAACTCATTGGAGCCTCGGTGGTTGTCGCTTGTATCTCCATTGGTTTGGTCCTTGCCCTTGCTTGACGACTGGCCGTCGGTTGCAGAGCGTACGCGTTGGAGCGCAGAGTTCTCATTCACGTCTTCGTCGCTGTCGTCCTCCTCGGGTATGGCAGCTTCCCTGCTGCTAATGTTGGAGCCACGACGCTTCTTGTTGAAGTTGAAGCTGCGGAAGAGACTTTGCTGCCTTGCCTTTGCCCAGGCGCTCTGTCTCCTTGCGCCTGACTCGCCAGCAGCCTCGCCGGCCTCGTGTTCTGCTTCGAACTCTTCCTCGTCCCTAAGCAGGGCATCTACCTCGCCAAAGACCTCCAACTCTTTCACTTGGTAGAAAGAACAAATCTTCTCCAATTCTTCATTCAATTTGCGCGCAAAGATGGTATCGGGATCCTTCAAGCTGCCATTGCCCTCGAGCAGCGGGCTGCTTTCCGCATCGTGCTCAGCTCCATTCGCACTGTTGCCCTGGTGTAATTGCTTCTCGAGCTGGAAGATGAGCTTCTTCAGGTTGGAATAGCTGATGTACTGCGAGGACCAGTCCGGGACGGCATTGAATTGGATGCTGTGGGAGAACTTCATGTCTGTTTCGAGCAGCGCGCAGAGCTTGTCCCTGCGACGGAGGAGTGATTCTGTACAAGGGCGAAGTCGCGCGCGTGGGCGATGATGTAAATCGTCGGAATATGAGAGAGCGGGCGGCGGTAATTCGGCGAGCTCGATATCCTCGACGAAGCCTGGTCCTTGGTCCAGATTGGCGCCTACACGGCTCGCCTCACGCCGGACGGGCTACGTGAGGCTCTTGTAGGCACGCGATAGGCGTGTAGCGCAGCAGGCGCAGGTGGTCACAGGTCAATTGGTAGTATAGTAGTATAGTAGTAGTGTGGGTGTATGGATGTAGCTGCTGCTGCACAGCGATAGGCGTGGTCGAGAGCGCAGTGGTGATTGGGCCGAGCGAGGCAAGGTGGGCGATTCCGCACATGACGATTCCGCCGACGCCGCGGCCAGCCAAGAGTCTCGAGTCGAGAGATGTGGTGTGAGGCTGCCAGGCTGCGTCGACAAAACATCCTGAAACTCCGTAGTATTTGGTGGTTGTACGAGCGATTCAGTGCGTCGTTCTCATTGCAACTGAAAGAGAACAGCTGCACCTGCACCTGCACCTGACACTCGTGCCTGCCCAATGGACGAGTGCATCCCTCGTGACTATCAACTACCGACTTTCTCGGATTACACCCGGCCCAGAGACGGGTAGCAGCTACATTTTAGTGCGAAAGAGCTGTACCGTCAACCTATTTGATTGCGAACTATGCCTACCTGGATCAACGGCTAGAAGAGCGTGTACTTACCAATAATGTCTCCTAATCATACAAGTGAATCATATCATGACCAACTTATCGCGACCACAAGAGCATTCAGCGGGCGTAACATATCGGCCTCGCTGTTTCGACCGCTCACCTTTGGGCTTGAATTACGTTCGAACGAAATGGTGTGCCATGTCTTTTTAATGTGATGGATCTCGAGTTCTAGGCCAGTCTTTTGGAGGAGTCGAAGGTGGACGAAGACTACGTCGTCTTACCAGATAATACTCATTGCCGGTTCTTCTGGATCCTATCAACCTATCGACTAATCGTCGAAGGAGTGAAGACACTTGACCAGTGGCCCATGCGAATTCTGGCAGAGAAACCCACAAACAGAGACTCAGTTGTGATTCGCAGTCAGATCGAAGGAGCGGTGCTTTTGAAGAAGCAAACACACGAATGGTCTACTACTGACAAGACCTAGGATCAGCAGACACCGAGACAATCGACAAAGCTGACGCGTCGGACGACGCCATGCTGCTCACGAAAGAAGTCATAGTGCTCCAGTTCTACCACCAACAGCATTCTGCCTAGCACGGATGGAATTGTTGCACTTGCTGGCCACGCCGCTAAACACGCTGCGGAGATCCACTCATTCAAGGCTGGATTCCTCCATTCTCTAGACGGGGCTTGACCGCCTTCATGGAAATGTCATACCGTGCAGTCGATTGTCTAGCATCGTGATCATGACCTACGATACAAAGCAGAGTAGTCCACCAAACAAAGCGTAACGTACTGCTGCCTTCAAGTACCGAGTCAAAACACGAGGACGCTACCCTTGAGATACTAATACAATCTTATAAATATATGAGTAGTAATTGTACTACTACCTTGAAGTACCGAATGAAAACACGAGGATACTACCCTTAAGATACCAATGTAATCTCACGAGTATATAAGTAGTACTTATACTACTTCCTCGAAATACTAAGTCAAAACACGAGGACGCTGCCCTTGAGATAGTAACTATATTATACGTGCAGATATATAGTATCAGGGTGCTGCCATCGCACATAAACACTACAAGAGAACAATCTACCATCGAGACACTAATACGATCTCACAGGTGCCCTAGTAGCACTCGCACTGCTTCCCCGAAGTACCGAGAAAGAACGCGAGGAACTTGCCCTTAAAATACGAACTATATCCTACGTACAGTGATACAATATCAGGGTGCTGCCATTTCACGTAGGCCCTAAGAGAGAGAACAATGTACCACCGAGACACTAACATGATCTCACGAGCACATTAGTAATACTTATACTGATACCTCGAACTACCGAGAAAGATTACGACGACCTCGCCCTTGAGATAGCAACCATATTGTATGTGCAGGTTCAGGAATTCAGTGTGCTGCCTCAAGATACCGAGGAAGAACATGAGGATCATGCCCTTGAGACAACAACTATATCCCGCAGTGAAATCTGCTCCTAACTTTGACCATTCGTTCCATTGAGAGACAAGAAGAGGCCTAGATGGGTGTCTATTCGACGAATCCATGAAAGATTGAGTGAATAGCACACAAGAGTTGTTGCGATGCAGATATGCATTCTCATTCAATATGTTCATTATCTCATTGGGTATTATGCTCTTTTCGTAGAGCGCTCCATGATTCATCAGACTCTCCTCTCCGGCTGGACCTCTGCAACGTTCTCGACCATGTCCATCTTCTCCTTGTCCGCGCCGTAGTTCTCGGCAACACCACCCAGACCCTGGGTGAGCTCCTTGCCGCGGCGACCGATCTGGTGCCATGGCAGGTTGAAGACGGCGTCCACGGACTCGAGACTCTTGTTGGCCAGCTCGGGCAGGAAGAAGTAGACCCAGCCGAGACCGATGGCCGTGATCGCGACGAAGAACATCATCGTTCCGCCAGTACTCATCGCGATGAACATGGTGGGAACAGCCTTGGAGTTGCCGTATTCTGTGTGGATTGTTAGATGAATTGAGAGGTAAGAGGATATCGATAGACGACTTACGGTTGACGAAGTGGAAAGTCATGGCGAACGAACCTCCCAATGCACGAAGCCTCAAGGGGTAGATCTCACTGTTGATCAGGTATTGAACAGAGTTCCAGCCTGCACTACTGTCAGCAATTGTTTCAATTATGATTCAGTCCAGGAATGCTTACCGAGTGCCCAACCGAAACCGGAAATGTAGATCATAACGATTGCACAGGTGGCTGCAGACTTGACGCTACCAGTTGGCACGTATCCCTTCTCGCCGATACCAGTATCCATGAGAAGGAAGATGGCCATGTAGAGCATAGCAAGAAGCTGGCAAGTGATACCGATCATGAGTGAGCGCTTACGTCCGATGTAGTCGATAAGGAAGAAAGCGCAAAGCATTGCAGAGATGAACTTGACGACGCCGAAGATGGCAGTGGCGAACAACTTCTCCTTGTCGCCGGTCGTTCCCATCATGGCGAAGTACTTAGCAGCGTAGATCGTGATGGAAGAGGCTCCGGACCATTGAGACAGCAGCTGAGACATGATCGAAAGCTGGATGCGGTAGAGGTTGGACTTGCTACTGAAAAGCTCGCGGATGGGGCCAAGCCAAGTCGTGCCCTTAGTAGCCTCGCGCTCGCGCTCAAGTTGATCGTTGATGTCGATAAGTTCGGACTGGACGTACCAGTGGTCAACATCCAGGTTGCGGAGCTTGGAAAGGTTGGCAGCAGCCTGCTCGTGCTTTCCGACCTTGACCAACCAACGAGGTGACTCGATAGCGAAGAAGCTAGCAATAAAGATTATTCCGGCAAAGTACAGATGAGTTGCATTGGGAATTACCCATTGCAATTCTGTATCGTCAGAGATGTGGAGGTTGGAGCCGTAGCTGGTGAAGTACGCAATCATGATCCCGAGGTAGACGGCTCCCGAGAACATGCAGACGCAGAAACCACGAACTGTGCGCGGCGCGGTCTCAGCAAGATAGGTGGGAGCAACGACAGTGGTCTGTCCAATGCCAACACCAGCAATGAATCGGCCAAGGTACACCATAGCAAGGCTCCCATTTGTCGCGGCACACAAAAATATCGTAATACCAAGGACCCAGAGGAAACAAAGCTGGCGAGTCGCCCACAGACGTCCGATCTTGTCGGTAAGGTAGAAAGCAATCAAGGCTCCGAGGATGGAACCCATCTGGACCATGCCAGTGATGTTGCCCAATGTAGCGGCGATCTCCTCCTTGCTTTTTCCGGAATCCTCATCAAGACCGAAGAGTTTCTGGAAGGATGGCTGTTCGGCGCTGGTGCCGATGAGACCTTCGTCGAGACCGCGGGCAGCGCCCATAAGACCGAATACTAGTGATCATGTTAGTATGATCGATCATAAAACGATGTGTTTCGATAACGACTCACCAAAGACACCATACCAGAGGCGCCAGTTCAAGACGGCATGAGGCGTATCCTCGCCGAGCTTGTTCTTGTTGAAAAGCACTGCCAACATCTTGGCTGCTTGGGGTTGTAGCTTAGTTTGGACAAGGAAAAGCTAAGGCGATCGATACAAAGTACAACCAAGACGACCAAAAAGCCCAAAGGTCGAAAAGACTGATGATGATGAGACAACCCAGCACTTAAGGACGGCGACACAAAGACTCTTTAATACTGCACCTTAGCGAGTCGAGCGAGTACATCTCCTAGTGGGGGACCCGTGTCGAGGCCCACCATCCACCGTGTCGGCGAATTGCAACCTGGACTATGCACCATCTTCTCCAGACATCTAACTCGCGCTCCACACGGGGAACCCCAGGCCCTCCCCCAGCCCTTGATCGTTAGCTATCGCGTGGCGGAGAGTCCGAACGGCGATTATCGTCGTGCAGGTACCTCGTCGTACTGGTAGCGTAGCATGTACTGGCCTTGGTGTCTCGGCGGTGGCAGCCAAGCAAAAGCTAAGCATGAGGAGGCGTGAAAACATGGGTAAGCAAAGATTTTGTTTGGGCGAGACATGAGATCGGCGTTTGAAAGGGACGGAGACGAGCCTAGCGGTGAAGCATAATGAGGTCGGAGGCGCCCGTCAGGCTTGTCAGCTGCTCTTCTGCACTGCACCAGTGGCATGTCGGGCATCGTCCGCTGCCAAGCAGAGGGTCTCTGTCGCCCGCATGGCCTTGAGTTTGCTTGAAAGTGGCAGAAGCGTCTGCTAGTGTGATTAGGAGCGCGTGGAGAGAGCCTTTTTTCTCCACATCGTCTCCTCTCGTCTCCATTTTGCTGTCTCCGCTATCCCAGTCTGGGGAAGCCGCCGGACTGACATTTCTCTCCAATATCCGACTAGGGCAGAAAAGATTTCTGTTTGTGTGAAGGACCGGTTCCAGAAAGGCATGTCCTACGGGTGAGCATCAATATCTGTGATCACGACTGCCGGCAAAAGGCAAGGCGGGAGTCAATTCATGCATTGTAGGAGCAACTCTAACACGGAAACCACCGTGAGTTTCAAACCCCCGGGTTCTGCCACGCTTCTACGAAACACTATTCACCTCGTGGCGGTCGGCATTCGAACCAAGATACGGATAAACCAAGCCTCCGGACTTGGGTGAACAGCGGGTCTGAAATATATCAGCCGTCTGTGCTCCGGTCTCAACCGCGGAGAATCACTGCTTGTTCGCCCTTTAGGGCTGCGTTGAATGCCGCCACTTCAGTATCTCCTAGAACGTGCAATCTAAGTCGACTCCACTCAAGGGCCTCAACACACGAGACCAGAAGCCACGCGAAGCGAGGTGGAGGCGCGGGGAACGAACCGCAGTGCTGACCGGACAGGAGTAAGTAGTGGAGGTGAAATGTGGACGTTGTTGCCCTACGCATCGTTGATCATTCGAACGGTAGTTTTTGTACGGGTTCTGCTTGGAATTGACTGAATCTGAACGATCGTTGCGTCGTGTTCTTACTGGCGAACATTACTAGTCTTTGAAAGAGTAGCTCAGATTTCACCTCTTCGATCTACGAGAGCACGCACGAGTCTGGCTGTCTCTCAACGGCAGCTGCAACGTACGTTCAGGATGGGCGGCTTATCCATCGCGTTTCTGCGTTTGGAAACAAGGCTTCACGACAACGAGCTCTCAATGACAGCCACTGCAGGTTTGCCAAGAGTGACCCAGAGAGCGCCACCATGTGCGATACGAGTGCGCATAGCCTTTTCACATTTTCAGTGGCGGCATCTGTAGCTTTGGGGAATTTACCTGACCCCCGCCATCGCATGGCATCTTCGTTGTCATCGGTCCAGTGTCTTGAGCAGAGCTACCAGCATATCTATCTGCCAGGTCGCCAAGAAGCAGGCGTCGTTTGTAATGTCAAGTCAACGAAATAGCCTCGTCGTTTTCGGATGATAGACGACTCAATGATGTCTCAAGGATTCTAAGAGTACGAACCCATGTGATAGGGGCCTCCAACAGCCGTCTGCCGGGATCAACCAAACATGTGAATAATGTCGGGAGATCCAGGGAAGATATCGTACACCTCCAATCATGCGCTGCAGATCCAGGATTGCTAGCATAGAACCTTCATAGGGAGAAGGTCTGGAACGGCAAGGACCTCCAGGAACAAGCCGCATACGCAGAAAGACGCTGTGATAGCCTATTTATTCCGCAGCTTCAACCTACGCACAGAAAAGCGTGCGTGCGTGGAGATTCGGGCAAGGTTTCGTAAATAACGGCACTAATATATGTCCACATGAGGTGGCATATGTGAATTTGCAAATCAATGCACGACACAAATCCTCTGGGCTTCGACTCTCGTCTGTAACAATTAGCCATGATACGTTCTCCATAATACTACTTATTTACTCGTGAGATTCTATTAGTATCTCAAGGGCAGCATCCTCGTGTTTTGACTCGGTACTTCGAGGCAGTAGTACGAGTGCTACTCATATACTCGTGAGATTGTATTAGTATCTCAACGGAAGGGTCCTCGTGATTTTTGTCGGTATTCGAAGGTAGCAGTGCGAGTGGCACTTATGTACTCCTAAGATTACATTAGTATCTCAATGGTTGGGTTCTCAGTTTTTCCCCAATACTTCGGGGCAGCAGTGCGAGTACTACTAGTGTGCTCTTGAGATCATTTTAGTATCTCAATGGTACATCGTTCTCTCGTAAGGCCTATATGCGGTTTAACTCGCATGATAACTTGTCCTGACAATAACCCGACTGTATGATGATCGGATATCTACACTCAGATATAGCTACATGGAATATCCGGGAGTCTCTCCGTGATCGCTCAGCACTCGGAATCTGCAGGCTAATGATATCAGAGTGCTATACTTCTCACCACCCAAAGGTAAGATGTGGTCATATCAGGCTTCTGCTGTCCTCACAACATGTCCGGCCACTTTAAGTCTCGTATTTAGCTCCATCCTTGATACCGCCGAGCTCCTCCATCGATTCACTGACTGTGTCATGAAGAGCCTCCCACGACTCATCAATTCCGGTCTCGGTATCGACACGAACAACAATGTCCTTGTATATCTCCACAATCTCTCCGTTCAACCTCTTGATCGTACCTCTTCCGAAAGACCTCAACGCTGTCGTCTGCGGACCTTCTGCGCTTCAGGAAACGAGCTTCGGCCAGCTCACAGGGACAGTCGAAGAAAAATACAGCTTGTGGCGCACCCCAGCGAGCATCAGCCGTCACAGCTGCTTCAAGGGAGCGAGGAAAGCCGTCCAGGAGGACGATCGGGTTGCGAATGTCACTGTCTGCGGCAGCGTTGGAAATTGCCCTCAGTGCAGCACCAATGATCGAGACGATCGTTTCTGTTGGCAAGAGTTGTCGCTGCTGCATGAGCGTGGTGAAAGTGGGCGTTGCTCGGGCGCGGGAAGACGTGTACTTCGGCAAGGCAGCATTCATTAATAAAGGTGGCGAGTATGACTGGAGCGAGGAGGATGAAAGTGGATGTGGTGCGAAGGGTTCACCGGTGCTGCAATGGTAGGTTTGCGGGAAGTTGTGGTTACGAGATTGTAGCAAGGCAGTGGCGTAGTACTTTATGTGTAATATTACTCGGTTCCATTTACCTGGTCGTCCATCTCTACTCCGTATTCTTTTCCACCATCTGCTGTCGTTAGCCTTTGCCATATCATGGTTTGTGATTCTTACGAACACATACAACTCCCATTCTACTTGGCAGTGCCAGCCTTCGGTGGGTACTCCTTCTCATCGACCGTGAACTTAGGACCGCATTGGCACCACTCGCTCTCAGGGATGACGTCCATAACTCGTGGCACATGGAGTCCACAGCCGAACCACGAGGTTTTGGCTGTACCCGAATCAGCTAGAAGTTTCAAATATGTGACCATGATGGTCAGTGATAGAAAGCCCACTTACAGCAGGTAGGGCACGTATCTTTCCTGCACATCTTTTCTAATCTTGGGTGTTCTTGGTGCGGTGTATTGAAGTTTCGGAGGTGGTTATGTTGGATGTCGTCTCTTGTCTCTCGCCGGCAACACGATTGCAGATACCCCAGGCGCACGCCGCAGCAGCCGAGATAGAGTTCAACCATAGAGAATCGACCCTAACCCTATGTTCGATCAATGAGCTCAAGTCTACATACATGTAACTTACATGTATGTGAATCCATGCACGTGCACCACGTTTCATGCATCAACTGCCACACTTCGCATTCGTAGCTGCCAGAAGAAGTACAGTTAATGTTGCAATACTCCAGTCTGCTATTATTCCCACTGACCGAAGATACCGGCTCTGGTTTTGATTTCTTCCTTCATCGGGGCATGAAATCTGGTGTCATATGAGATCGACCGGAACGGGTAAGGGATAGAAGACACAGTGCTCTATAACAAAGTGTGTTACAGCGCGCAATTGTCGTTGAAGTTCTGATAATACGACGACAATGAGTGTGCATACACGCCGCGTTTCTTTTCCTTGACTTTGCTCTTGCAAGACTAACAGTACTGAGACACAACCGCCGTTGAACGCCCGTATCGCTACAAGCCATAAGACGCTGAACGCAGGACCAGGCTTTCATTTCTGCCAACTATGACACCTCAACTCAAGTCTCCAATCATGAAGGCTCCGACCAATCGATCTGCTCGGTAAGCGGCGCGCCACCATCTTTGGCGTACGTAAGTCGCAGGCGAAGACGAAGCTTGGGTGGGGGAGGCTAAAGAAAGGACCAAAGGTTAGTATACACGATCTTTGCGAAGCATGGAATCATGTAAATTAGACTTACCCCTTGAACGCTCGTGATCCTCATCTGCTGCGTAGCTTCCTGGCCACCGACGAGTTCCGCACTGCTAATAGCCTGCAACTGCAGCTTCTGTGATTTTGGCACGGCGGCTTGGAGGTTGAGGGCGCCGAAGTTCTCGAAAGCGCTCTGGTTCTTGAAGCGTGCCAGTAGCTGCACTGCTTGCGCGCTACGCTGCACTGTGAAAGTGACCGAGAGGTCGTTCTTGTCATATGCGGTGTGAGTGGGAGCAGATGGCTGCTGCTGTTGCTGGGGAGGAGGGCTGCTCATGCCGCCGAACAAGTCGTTGGAAGAGGATGTGTGTGTTTGTGGTCTCTGCGCCTGTGGCTGAGGTGTGCCGGATGGACCCGAATCGAAGAGATCCATGATAGAAGACATGTTGTTTTGAGATGAGCCGTTTGCGACTGGGCTTGCACTTGTTGGTGAGGACACAGAAGTGCCACCAAGGATGTCGGCTAGTAGGTCGGCATTGTTTGCCGAGCCGTTCATGGTCGCACTTGTATCAGTAGAGGGCATTGACGAGTCGCCGCCCATGAGATCAAGGAGCATGTCTTGTTCTGTGATCTGGCTGGGCTTCTTCTTCGACGGTACTTTGCTGTGGCGCTTCTTCGTCGCTTCACCAAGCACTCTCTGTTCCTCTCTGATCTCAGGTGGTGGCATGCGCTCAAGAACACCCCTCTTGACCTCATCATAACCAAAGAGATTGCCATATTCGACGGCACGCTGCTGCACTTCAATGTCGAGGTTGGTCTGGTAGTTGAGCATTAGACGGCGCAGGCGGTCGATTTGAGCTGGGTCTTGCAGGCGTGTCGTGAGCTTCATTGCCGAGGTGATGATGTACTCGGTGACACTTGTGCCAGCGTAACTCGAATGAAGAATAGCCTGGAAAGTATCGACAATCTCGCTCTCCTTGACTTCCTTGACGAGCTCTTCTTCCTCGTAGGATCCGCCACGGATAAGCGCATCGCCATATTCGCCGATGACCCAAGCTCCTGCCAGGTTAAGGCCTTCCTGGCTGATGTCGTCTCGGAGTGCTGAATAAAGCTTCTGTGCACAGTATGTCTGAAGTTCGGGCGTAGTAGCGATTAGTCGGACGAATGATGAGAGAATCTGTTCCTTGATGTAGCTGCCAGCGAGCTTCAATACTCGCATCATGGTGTCCACGTGCCAGCGCTTGTTGGGCGCAAAACGGTCTGCTGCAATACCAATCTGGGATGTCATGATCGGCTTGAACTCAGCGTCTGCTACTTCCAGGAAGGCTAGAAGCTCACGAATAAGTACGCGTACGTTACTCTCGTTGATTAGTGTGAAGCTGAGATCCAGTGCTCGCCTTCGGATACTGATATCAGGATCACGCAAGCAGTCGAGAATAGTGTTACGGTGTCGTTGCACAGCATTGGGCTCGATAGCGACGACTTTGATGAGGGTGTTGAGTGCAACATAACGGATGTTGTTGTCCTTATTGGTTAAGAATTTGCCCAGGATGTTGACACCAAGCACTCGGAGGCCGGAGTCTGCCTCGATGTCAAGAATTGTCAAGACAGCCTCGTATAGAATAGAGTTGCCGACGTTCTTTGACGAGTCCGTATTCGTTGCGACTTGGGCCAGAATATCGTTGATTTGTTCACTGATCTGTGCATCGCCAGTTCCAAGTATTCTGAGCAGTCGTAGGATTTTGACCTGCAAGAAGGGATCCGTGATGCCAGTAACATCATGCTCCGGTGCATAGCCTGACTGCGAAAGACCCTTGAGTGACTTGACCAAGCTGCCCGTCAAAGGCTTGAAGATGTCAACTGTGCTTTGTTCGCGATCCTCATCCTCTTCGTCTGCCTCGCACATGCTCGTGACCAGGGTGAGACCAGTGAGCATAACGCCGTGGTTCCGGTCGCTGAGCAGCGCCTTGGCTTTGTCGATAAAATGTTCTTGCAGATCAGGTACCTTCTTGCAGATGCGCATGGCGCACAGAGCCGCTTTCCGCCGAATGTATGGGTTAGTGGATGCTATTATGGTCTCCACTTCTGGGAAGAGATCTCGCGCCATCTCGACACTGGCAATGTTTCCCAGTGTACACAATGCCAGACCAACAATGTACTGATTGTTGTGGTTGAGATCACTGCCAGGGTTAGCTAGCCGTACCTGATATGTTCCCGCCAGTGCATGTGCCTACTTCTTCAATGAGTTCGTGACCAGGGTAAGGACTTCTTGGTTCTCGTCCAGCAACAGCATAGTCCCAAGGTATCCCAGACGCTTGTCCGCAAAGCGCGGTGAAGCAAGGAGCTTCAGACATTCTATTTGGCCGAAATGCGTTCGCTCACCAAGCGTGAACAAGTATAGTAGTTTCGCAACATTGTTCCTCCTGCATTGCATTGTCAGCCTGTGCCACTGTTTCCCACTGCTCTTGACATGACCTACCGCAGGTCTGAGTTGTGACTCTCTTCCCTAAAGCTTGCTCTTATGGCGGCGCTCTCCTTCTGCACAACCGCACGCTCGTCGGCAATGGTCTTCGCGGCTCGCACGTTGCGAATAAACTGCTTTACTGCGCATTGGTATAGTCAGCGCCAATCGCTCTCCTAGGCCAGCTTGCGTGTCCAGACGTACGAGAGCTCATTGTGCCAGCCGCGGGGACGCCGTTGTGATTTCGTGAGATTTCCGGTGTGTTCACTTGCTTGCGACCATGTTACTCGTCGGCCACTGATTCTCGGTCTGGTGTGCGGTATGCGGCGATGAGGGTAGGTTGTTCTTGGCTCTTGTTGTTGCATAAGCCCAAAGCCCTCTCCATAACAGCCAATTCCATGAAGCCAGCCAGCCAGACCCCACGCTAGACTAAGAGCCACGTCACATGACCGTCTTCACGCATCACCTACTTTTGGCGTGTATTTACACAGGAGCAAATATATTCTGTCACTAACATGCCTAAACTCAATTTCATCTATTCATAGTTGCGGCACGATTGAACTTTGACATGGTGCTCGGACAGCAACTCTGTCGCCTTGAGCGAGAACATATGCCTGAACTTCCGCCCCTTCGCTGCTCTAGACAAGCTGACAGACATACATGTGTAGAGGCCGCTGGGCCTGAAAAAATTCGTTCATTCATATGCTAAATATCGTAGCCGCACTCAGATCAATCGAGTCATCTCTGTGCTATGTGGCCAGCCAATGCAATTCCTTCATGCCTATCTCAGCACATGACTCCCACTTTGCTGCCATCTTCTCTGCAGCTCCTGTGCTCTGCGAGTAGCCTCCACCCTCTGTGCCGCCTGCGCTTGCGCTTGACTAGCTGCGTAGTCTGGGAGCTCGTCTTCGATTGGAAGACCATCGGCAATATCTTGCCAACTACCAAGTGGCGCATGTGCTGACATCTGCGG
Source organism: Melanodothis sp. VS III C KN 2 (assembly GCA_019775565.1). Taxonomy (NCBI): domain Eukaryota; kingdom Fungi; phylum Ascomycota; class Dothideomycetes; order Cladosporiales; family Cladosporiaceae; genus Melanodothis; species Melanodothis sp. VS III C KN 2. The sequence goes on along the minus strand of JACWFM010000037.1, from coordinate 759,844 downwards.
CATGGAATGTTGTTGGGCCAGCCTGGGGTGTGCTGGCGAAGCCTGCAACCAGTCGTCGAAATTGGACCCAAATCTCTGTAGCTCTGGTCTCACCGGCTGTATATCATGCGTGCTTTGCGGCATCTGTGCTAAATGCTGTAACGCTCGAACTGTATTCGGTGTTTCTGCAATGGGCGATACGAAGGGGTGGGTTTCTTCGCGATGTGAAGCTCGAATGTCGACAGGCTGGCTTCCGGAAAGATTTGAGACGAACATTTGGTCATCTATGCTTGTGATTGGACCGAGACCTGCTGTTGCTTCGACAAACAGCCTGAACTCGTGCTCATCGTTGAATGCCGCGTCACCAGTGGAAAAGCCTGCGCTGCTTAAATCATGTTCCGCGACAGGCCCGTGACTAGAAAGAGTTGTGGCGTGTGGATCATGTGATGCAGTCATTGTCTCTCCCAGCCGTGGAGTTACCGGCTGGCTCACAGATCGAGGATAATAGTCGAATGCGGTGTGTCCAATGTCGTCGTCAGGCTGACTGTAAGGACTCATTTGGGGGTATAATAGTGTCGTATTCATCGGCTCGTGTAGTAGTTCCTGGTCCAATGGTCTAGGTCTTCTTTTTGGCCTCGAAGCAGCAAGTCCTGGCGTCGGTAGGTCTCTTCTGTATCTAAGGCCGGCGCTTTGTGTTCGTTGTATAGACGTAATGTGTGGCGAGTTGGAAGCAATGAAGGCACCAAAATCGCGTGGACGTGATAGGTCTGTCCGTTGTGTAGGTGGTATTGATGCAGTCGCAGGCTGTCTTTGTGCTTCTGCTCGATCAATCTGTTGGTCTACTGGTGCAGCATGCTGGAAAGATGGCTCCATCGGCACGCTCGGGCTGTATCGTAGGTCATAGAAAGGATCCATGTGGTCCATGAACGACCAATGTTTCTCGACGAAGACGTCCCTTTGGGGACTGCCGTTATTTGTGCGTGATATCAGGTTCGGCCCTGGAGAATACTTGGGCAGCCGATCAGCATGTTGAGGTGACATTTTCCAGAGGCAATGTGATGACATTGCAGTAAAGGATTGGAATGGAAATCGGTGTAGTGAACTCGATGAGCAGGGGTGATGGTGCCGTACCTGATACGCATAGCAGAGCTTCGGCTGAATTAGGTCTCAAACCGCCGTAGCCATTCAGCTTGGGTTTCCTGAAGCGAGTGTTGTCCGTGCTTGTGTGAGAAGAAAGTGGCGAAGATTCAAGGTACCGAAGACTATTCCCCCGTATTGCGGACCGTTGGGATCCGTAACTCTCGTACTGGTCTAGAAGTGCGAGCTGCTGAAGATGAGAACATGATATCCGGGGCGGCGATGACAATATAGGGTCTTGGTCCTGACGGCAGAGCGCCACACTACTGCTATTCATGGCACGTGAGGTAAGGAAAGGATTTAGCATATAGAAGAAGGTCCATGCTGTCGGACGATGTCTCATTTCCACCGCTTGAGCTTCTACTTCCCTACCACATGGCTTTGTTATGGCACACGGACGGTAGGCTCAGCTATTTGGTGTTGATGATCCGCAGATCGTGCGGATCGTCAACACCAAGACCATGATCTGAGCCGCAGCCGACAAGCGGTAACGCCACAACATGCCGGGCGCAGGAGAAGGAGCAGGACAGAATGGGTGCTTCCAGGGCTCGCAAATTACTGTACTGTTGGTAAAGATCGAAAATAGCCATTTTCTGACTAGTCGAAGTAGGGTCTTTCTGGGCGGATCAAGGTGCCGAATTACGAACCGCAGATGCAAGTGGTCTCCCTGCTCCGGACCAAACCGCCGATAAAGGATACAGGAGGCCCATGCATTTGGTCTTCTTGCTCGGCTCTGGGACCTATGGCTACGGTCATCCTACAGTCAAAGAGCGGAGGCGTCGATAGCAAGACCTCATCACGCCGCTATCGTGTATTATTGCTGACCGCTGACAGTATATGTGCGAAAGCCTTGGTTTACCATGATCTGCAGAAGGGAGTGGCGGTGGATGCCATTCCGGAATACGAGACGTCTAAAGATAGAGACGGGCTAAAGAGCGCTAGCTTACTCTGACTTCAGCCCTCTTCCATCATTTCGATTAGCGAGTCGTGATCTTCGCGCAAGCCTTTCTCCTTTCAGAGTCTGCAAGAAGCCTTTCTGAACTATTCCGGATGACTGGTTCTGACTGCGAGGTGCACCAAGTAGGAGAAATTGGTCCGTCCGGTGCTCTACCAACGCCGAAGGCTCTAGCAAAATATACCGCCGCCCGGAGCTGTATTCACTCACGGTCGCGCAATTTATCACTTTCCGTTTGCGCATGTTCATGTCGCGCAAATTTTGCGAATCGAGCAATGAACCATTCCCCCATTGTAAAGACAGACTGTATTGTATCGGAGCGACCCAGCCAAGAACCAATATCTTCAGAACTCTACCCCGATTTTGCACCAATCGACTTTGGCACTTGACAAGCGACAACTCCAGTACCGAGTTGTCGATTCATCCTGCCATATTCATGCATTGTGGAAACAAGATCACTGATCATGGAATTCCGGGAAAGCCGCCAACACCAGCCCAGCATTCAACTAGGGCTTCACAATCTCCCCATCTCCACAAAGTGGAAAACCATGTGGAGTTGCCGTCGTATTGATCCTGCTCCTTCGAGCTGAGGGTACTCGACTGTTTCACTTTGAACATGCCAAGGGTACCAAGTAACATGCCGAGGCCCTATTTCCCGTCTCTCGAGGTATGTGGAGTTGTTTCCACTGCTACAGCTAATGATAGCTGCATCAGACGTCACCAGTGATCCCACGGAGAGGCATGACAGCCGTTGAGCACGTCTAGACTGAAACAGGTTTATGCTCCCAGAACATGAGACTGCGGTTCGAATACTAATGCTGATGATACTAGCTCATGGCCATCAAGTTGTCTGCATGGATTTGATAGCATCTCCGCCATCGCACTGCATATTACAACATCTGTACCTCCCGATCACAGCACACTTACTACGATGACCGATTGTGAGAATCATGTACAAACTTCATGTAGGACCAAAGCAACGTCAACAGTATCCAAGGTTTTGCTGGATATCGAACGAGGACAGCGGAGCATTCATCTCCCTCGAACTTGGTCTTGGACCTCGCGTGAGCGGAAATAGCAACACCAACAATCTCGCATCAGGAGAAAGGCCAATGATCCCCAGTCCCTTGGCCTTCCCAAACGCACCAAAGAGCTACCGCCATTCCTCAAACTCAGCCAAGCCATCTCCATCGACACCATCACTAGACAATTCGATCAGAGGCTCAGTCGCATCCTCAACATCTGCCTCGGGATCAGCGTCCACCATCTCGCCGGTCCCACCTAACATCGCTGACTCGAGCTGCTTAGTGTCACAATCCAACACCTCACCAAACACAGCCTCACTCTGCAAAATCACATACTCAATTTTCTTCCGCGCAAGCTTCTCGGGCTTTGCCGCCACACGGTCCTTGCCTGCTTCGGCCCCGATAACCGCCTTGTAATCGCGTGCGATGGCCTCATACATGCGCTGCACGCGGCCAAGCAGCGTGTTGTGGCACTGTTTGCACATGAGGTCAAGCTGGTCCCTGACTTCCAGCGTGGTATTCTGGAACATCGTGTCTTTCTCTGCGGAGACTTGGTCGTGCATGATCACCTTCATGCGGGCGAAGGATCCAGTGCCTACAAGTTGTGTTAGCATTGCAAGTCAAGTGCATTGTGAAAGAAAGAAACCCCACCATTCTCTTGGCTGCATCGCTCATATGTCGGAGCCATTGCTGCCCCAACCGATGGGGTGAACTCTCTGTTGATCTCGCGCTGAGCTTCGTTGATGTTGACGATAGTTTGCTTTGCAAGATCGTTGAAAGCAGACTCGAGTACATCAATGTTGTCGTTCAATCGGGCGATGCGTGAGACCCAGAGGTTTTGGCCGATACAGCGTTGCTCGATAGCCTCATGGAAGTCCCTGATCATGGTGTTCACGATCACGGGAAAGCTGTTGAAGACCTCGGGCAGACGGCGTTGGAAAGTTTTCTCCCAGCACTTCATTAGACCCTTGATCATGGGAGCGCCCAGCTCTTTGTTGAAGTCGCGCTGCCCGTCTGCACCGTGAAAGACACCAAGACGACGGACAGTAGCTTTGTATGTAGCCCAGAACAGCCCGCCCTTTTCACGGGGCTCTCCCCACGAGTTAGAGGTGCGCACAGCTTTATTGGCTGCTTTTTGCGCCGCGGCAGCGAGGTAGCTAAACAGCCGTGTCTCTAAAGAGTTCTCCACGTCTTCCATGGTGTTGCGGACCGCTTCCTTTAGTTGGTGCTCGAGTGTCTGCAGGTTCTTATTCACGAAGGCTTGCATTATCTTTCGCTGCTGCGTGCTCGATTCGGGACTGCTGCCGTCGTCCGACGCCCAAAGGCTTAGCGAGGTGAGAAGTCGACTGAGGCTGTTGAGAAAGATTTTGCAACCCTGCAGTCTACCAGCTTCGGTGAGCTTGCGGCAGTGCGCTTGCAATTGTGGGATCTCGGTCTGGTCGAGCGCAGTGAAGCCATTGACACCACCATCTTTCTGGAGACGGCCACTGAGCTTCTGGTAAGCCCGGCTACTCACACAAAAGACCGGCAACGAGCAGGCGACTTCTTCGTAGTCTCTGATCTCTTCCTCGGGATCAAACTCATCGGGGTTCTCTTCGGCGGCATTCTCCTGGTCGAGCTCTTTGATTCCCTCGGCAAAGTCATCGCGGATACGTCCACGAGACCACTCGTTGCGACCTTTGATACACAAGGCTTCTGCCTCTTGGTCGATCTGAGCCTTGCGAGCTTCGAGATCGTTCAGACTCTTCTGGAGTCGCGCAATGTCGTCGCGCAGCTTTGTCCCTTGCTGACGAGCGGTCCGCTTGAGTCGCTTGTGCTCATCAATCTTGCTTTGCACTTGCTCCGCGGTCATCGGCTGGTCATCGGATGCGTTGGCGAGCTCCTGATCAATACTGCGCTTGCGCTTCTTGGTCAATGATGCAATGGATTCGCCGTTCTCGATCTTGTCCAAGACCTCTTCCCAATATGTGATCTGGTCATCATGCTGCTCAACAGAGTCATTATGGCCATCTCGCTCCGCCTGCACTCTCTTCATCTCGTCCTTCACGGCACGCTTCTCCAGTTCGATGCTCTCACGCTCAGCCTCCTGCTCTGCCACTACATCTCCGAGCTGGAGAGCATCAGCGGCCTCTGTCCTGGAAATGTCGTCGGTTTTCGAGCAGATGAAGGTCACGGCGCCGATGGATCCGTCATACTTGAGCTGGCGTTTGAAAGTTGTTCCTAGCAGATTCTTTGCAGCTTTGTCGTCGACAGCACGCGTGATAGGCGCTACAATCCAGAGCCCGGTGCAGTCCTTGATGTAATTTTCTGCAACCGCGGCGCGAGCAGCGTTAGAGTCGTGAACGCCTGGAAGATCTACAATGACAGCTCCAGTAGATAATGCTTCGGCCTTTGTGTAGATGCGGACCACTTTGATCAGTGGCCAAAGTTGGAGCTGGAGCACTGGCTTGGCGCCCTTGTTTCCGGCTGGCTTCTGCTGGCTGTCGACGTAAAGCTGAAGGCGTTGATAAAAGCTTGCGCAGTCACGACTCTGGATTCGCTTGACGGTACCGAGAATGTTATCGACACTCGGCACATTCATGAGCTGTTTGATGGTGCTGTTTCGTAGCATGTCCTTTGTATGCTTAGGGTAGACAGCGCGGATCTTAGCGTATGCCACGCCAGCGGGAGAGTCAGGGTTGTTTGCGTCTTTGCTCAGGCCTTGTCCATCAAATGCTTCCTCGAAAAGCACTGCAAGCTCGCGCTGCCAGTCTTTAGGCTGGATGAACTCGATCTCAGCTCGATACTTGGCGGATTCGTTGTCAATCTTGTTGTATGAAATCTCGGTGACGACGGCCGTGCAGGCTCGCATGCAGTTAGTCGGCACCAATCGCTCTTCGTCGAGAAGAGTATTGATGACACTGCTCTTGCCTGCACCAGTGTTGCCCACAACACCGATGACTGCGCGGCTCGATTTGTCGAGATCTCGCACCTTATCGATCTGTTGCAGCCACTGCTGAGCATCTGGATCTTGCTGTAAAGCACGCAGCAGGTCCTGGATTCCCGACAGTATAGTGACGCCCTTCGCAACTGCAGCCTCCAGGCGCTTCGGAACGGAGTCCTTGAGTAGACGTTGCAAGGGATGCTCCGCGGACGTCGGCAGGCTCTCGGCCAGCTCGCCGACACCAAACGCATTAGGAACGACACGAGGTACGTACGCGCTGCTTGATGACTGTTTCTCAACCGGCTTGACAGGCGTCCTCAGAGGACCGAGGCCACCTTGGTCGACTTGCTCTGGTAGAGAATCTTGCATATGCACAGGGAAGTCCGTGGTTGAGGACTCCATGTCGACACCCTCGGGCGGATCCGAGGCATCGCTTTCGTCGTTCTGTTGCACGAACATGGCCTCATCAGCTGCGATGGGGGACAGGTTGTTCATGGCTCCGTCCTTTAAAACCACAGCGTCTTGTGGTGGGTCGAAAGAAGATGCCTTGCTTGTAGTCAAACTTCTAATAGGACTGGATGTGTGGATATTACGATTGAACTCGGGTCCAGAAGGCGGCGAGGAGGTAAAATGTGCTGTTTGAGCGGTGGAAGCCGGACTTTGTGTGGTGAAGACGACGTATTCGTCGTTATGAAAGTTGAGGTTGGTCAGCGTTGTTTTGGCGTCTTGGATCCGTCCGTTGATTCTCAGTTCAGGTTGTACAGCTAGGTCCCGGTAGTGGTCGCGGTAGCTGTTTTTGATGTCGGCGACAGTGTGTTTCTAACACGAGTGTCAGCGGCAAGCGCATGAACAAAGGAGACCGGAGTGCGGCAGCAAGCGGTTTCAGTGAAGTAGTGACACTATTGACTTACATGTTTTGCTTTGATCCAGAGGAAGCGGTTCCTATCGTGCTTGCGACCATCGCGCCAGTCACAGTCGTGGCGCTCGATAGCAACAATCCTGCTCTTCGGCTTTGCGAGATGCTCGGTCAGATGCACGATGGCGCCTGGAGCAGCGCGTTTCGCCAAATCATGTATGCACCCTTCCTCAGGGCGGTCCATCACACTCGAAGCCATCTTGGTACAGTTCGAGTGGGGTGACAATGCGGCCAAGCGTCGAGGGTGGTGAAGATAAGGGAGTCGGTCGCAAGGTGAAAAGCTCGGTAAGTGACACCGGTCTCTCGGCTCACGAACAGCGTGACTGACGCTGCTACGTGCGCCGCTGGGGTTTGAGTGAGAGTCGCTGGCTGTGGAGAGAAAAGGTTTAGGAAAGTCGTAGTGTGACGCTTCCGAGGTGAGTGATTGATTTGTGTGTTGGTTTCGTGTTTGGTGGGTGATGTGGTTTGGTCGTCAGGGCGACAAGGCGACAAGGCAGCAAGTTAGGATATGGAGAATTATGAGCTCGACTGCTTCTCGTGGCTTATCCTCGAAAGCCTATGGTGCTAGGAGCAGCAGCTCAAAACATGTGAATCGGAAGGCCGGGAGGAGTCATGGGTTGTGAATATCACATGACAGTAATAAAGGCAGGGGTCTGTGGACTAGGGCACTTGACCTGTGAACACGAAAGTCCGGTACAGAAGCTTCGTCTAATTTGTTCCTGCGCAAAGTCAGCAAGACAGCATATCTGGATTCAATGAGCGACTCTCACGATTGCCCAAACTAATATCGAATCCTCTGTCCATATCACGCAAGTGAGAACCCTGAGATGGCATGTTGAGATCGACAAGTAGCCGTCTGTGTGGGAACGCTTCTGCTGCTACCGCCCGCTATCAGCACTTTCGAATCGCAATGCCAGTAAGAGTTTGTCTCACCATCTCGCCTTTGACTCATCCAGCATGGACAATGGTGCGGCAGATACCAGCCTTGATGAACGGGCCAGATTGCGAAGAAAAGACGTCAGTCGGGACAGCAGCTAGATAGTCAAATCATACGCCAGCGGGAGATATCATAAAAACATCGTGTACCGGCGAGAATCAGTATGCAGGCAAGAGGAAGCAGTACCGGTCCTGCGATGAAAAGTGTCGATTCATGTCGCTGCTACGTTAGAATCCTCATATCTTCAAACCACATGAACATCCACACTCCGGCTCAGCACAAACACTATGTCCCTCAAACCACTTCAGCGCATGATCCGCATGATAACCATGCCCACACGCAGCGCAGAAGCTCAAAAACCTGCCCATCGCCTCCTCCTTATTCGAGACTTCTTTCTTTTCAGCATGCTTACTAGGATCAGGCGTCCCAAGCCATAGAGCGCAGATCGCGCAGCGCGGCATATGACGGCCACACTTTGGACAGACAGTTCCTGCATTGGCCGCGGGACCTTTGATCTGAGCTTGCTTCGAAGGTGAAATTTGTGCGGCCTTGTCGCTCGGGAGACCGTTATTGTTTTTTGCAAGGGATCCCAAGCAGTGCGTGCACTTCAGGGCGATCTGAGCTGGGAGCTTCGCGATTGTGGACGTATTGTCCCGGGTGCGAGCTAGGCGGTTATGCTGCATCACGAATCTTGAGCGCTCGTTGAAAGCACGCCAGGATTGCATCTGCTGGAAGTAGACTTCGCGCCACATGTCCCATCGAACGTCGTCAACGTATAGTGGGTTTGTGAAGCTCGCGGCAAGTACTGCTGTTTGAAGGTCGTTGGTTCGTGTGACGTAAGTCTGAAGAAGGTCCATGGCTTGCGATCCGAGACCTGTGAGTAGGATGCCTTCGAGATCGCCGTTGCGGATGGCACGGGCAGTCTCCGACTGGATGAAGCCACTAAGTTCAGTGTCATTGAGATACCTCAATCCAAGCGCGACTCGGTAACCTAGATGCAGGTAGTTCGTCTTCATCACATCCCTCCAGTCTCCATTCGTGAGATAAGTCAACAATGCTTTGAGTGCCGGGTCGTCAGTATCAGCCGACATCCACATACACATCTCGCGCTGCGCCTCATTGATCTCGTTCGAAGCCAGTAGAGCGCCAAGGCCAATGTTGGGGATCGTCTTGCTCCTGATCAAGGTACGCAGCAAGTTCAAGGCTACGTTTCGATAGCCATGCAGAACGGCTTGCACAATTGCTTGATAATGGAAGCCACGATCGATCAGTTCCTGGCATTCAGCTTCCAGGGTATCGAGAGTGAACTTCCATCCGCAGACAGCCAAGCACATCTGTCGGTGCTCAGGGAATTCTGTTCGCTCGCCTTCAAAAGACGGTATCTCTTTTTCTTCCGCCAGACCGATCAGAGCATCTTCGGGCTCTGTAGGCGCAGGGGAGAAGAATCTGTTCGGACTATGGCCTGGACTAGACGACCAGAGACCAGCTACTCCTACGTAGCTTAGATCTAAATCGTTGTAGACCATTCCTTGGTTTTCCGCTTGCTCTTGGAAGCGGCCAATGATCTCCCACAAACGCTCGAGTTGCCAGTCCCCGCGGACAATTTGCATATTTTGGCGGCAGTCGAAAAGGTAGCCTTTTCTGCAGCGCTCGCGAGGTATTGTGCCTGGTGCTAGTAGGGACATAACCTGTGGGTCACCTGGTGCACAAACGGGTACTGTGACCTCTTCATCCCTGTTCAATTCGCCACTGTACTGGAGCGGGCCAAAGTCTTCTGCTTCGGTTGCACCGTGACGCTGCTCGTATGTCATATCATGCTGTGTGGTTTCGGTGGCCGCGCTTGGCTCTGTGATCGATAAATCCTTCAGAGCTATGCTCAACTCATGCCGAGGAGTCACTTCAGTAAGAGGCTTGTCCGTTGCAACGCGCAAGATGTCCACTGAGCGATTCGGTCGCAGTACAAGTATGCCTTGGTCTAGAGTTGGGCTCTTGTCTTGCAACCAGTCAAAAGCGACAATCCTGCTGTTGCTTGGTCTGCCATCACGGACATAGTGCCATGGATGCTCTAGACTCTTACTCTCCGAGATATATCGATTGGTAGTCCAGTGCGAGCCTCCATAGGGGTTGAATGGCATATACTCAGAAGACTGCGAAAGGTGGGTTCTGCCTTCGACCATATCAATGATCTTGAGTTCACCAGTGCTCGAACAAACGGCGAGGCGACCTCGTTGCTGACCGGAGTATCGCAGACTCCATACCGAAGTCCTCAGGCTACTGTCGACTGCTGGCCTGAAATCAAAGACAGCACCTGTGTTGGCTCCACTGGCAGCGTGGGCGATCCATCGCTTGTCCCAGACGGTCACTGACGGATCATCAGTCGAACCAGCTGATGCAAAGTAGTTGTCGTCCATGGGATCGACAGCAATGTTGTTGACATTTCTCGTTGAGGCTTGTATGTTGGCGCTATTGCTACCATGCGGATCTTTACAGCGTCAGCAAAACGTCCTCTGCCTTTGAATCACACATACGACTAACCTCTCAGATCATACAACCTAATAAAGGATCTCTGAGCCGCAAGCACAAGTTCCTGCGGCTGGCGTGGAAAGAATCGTACACTCGACACCAGCTCAGCAGGACAAAGTCTCCTAATCGGATCATTATGGTTTCCAGGCGCAGCTCCAGCATCGTAGATATTGAGACAAACATCCGAACGCGTCTTATCCAACGCCACAGCAAGCCAATTCTCCGTACTGAAAGCGATCGAATTGCACTTCCGTTGCTGCTTGATCCTGAACGTAGTCACGACTTCGGACGGCTGGTTGCTCTCGCTAAGTCTCACCAGACTCGCATTGCCAGATACGAGACCAAGCGCCACCAGATGTTCATCTGTCCGGGACCAGTCGAAAGCTGCAAAGTTGGGCAGTTTGCCATGATGGGCGACTCTGTGATGCGGGATCTTTGCTTTGGGTTCGTCGATATTCCGCGTGTCGATTTCGTTTAGTGTCACGCTGCTCTCGGCCACGTCAACCAGCAGAAATCGCTTCTTGTCGCCATTGGAGTGCGGCGACCAGCGCACAGCTGCTTCCATTGACGGGCTGTTCTTCTATTGTTCGAAGAACACTGATCTGCATTGCGATTCAAAGAGGTGCGCAGGTGGATCCTCAGCAACATCCCAAACGCCTGGGAGAGGGAGGTGTGAAGTGCCAGCTTGACCTAAGCGGGCAAGATCGGCGCCTGCCGAGGCGATCCTTCCATCTAGTCTAACAATCTCGAGGGTCTTTCTCCGAAAAAGTCCAATCCTCTACATTATTATTCGCAACATCCAAATCGACCCACCACAACCACTTTCCTTATACCCAACTCCCCAAGACAATCCCAGCAACAAAAACAGAGGATACCCCTCTCCCCACCGCCGCCATGGCCACAACCAAACGCGGCGCCCACGACATCCACCCCTCCCGCCAAAACCTCCTCCCGCGCGAAACCACCACCTCCAGCCGCAAACGCCAAAAACCCTCCAACCTCAGCGGCAGCAAATCCTTCAAAAAAGCGCGACCGGTCAACGAGCTCAAAACCTCCATCCGCAACCTGCGCCGCCTCCTCGACCGCGCCCCCGACGCCACAACCGGCAAAGAAGCCCTGCCGCCCAAAATCCGCATCGCCAAAGAGCGCGAGCTCGCCAGCGCGCAGCACGAGCTCGCCGAGTCGCAAGCGGCCGAAGCGCGCAGTAAGATGATCGCGCGGTACCACAAGGTGCGGTTCTTCGACAGGCAGAAAGCGACGAAGAGGCTGAAGAGGGCGCGAAAGGCGATGAAGGAGGTTGAGGATGATGTGCAGGCGAGGGAGAGGCTTGCGGTTGAGGCGGATGAGTGTGAGGTTGACGTGCAGTATGCGATGTTTTATCCGCTGGATGTGGCGTATGTGGCGCTTTATCCTAGTGTGAGGAAGGTGGAGGGGAAGCAAGAGGAGGGTGGTGCTGCTCCGGCGGTGGAGGTGCAGAGGCAGGGCGATGCGAAGATGAGGGCGTTGGTGAAGAAGTGTGCGGCCGAGGGCAAGCTGGATGCGCTGAGGAACGGAAAGCTGGATATGGACGGTAACTACAAGGTTGTGGAAGAGGTCAAGGACGAAGATGAACAGCCGCAGAGGAGCAAGAAGAAGGCTGAGGGCAAGGGCAAAGAGCTTGCGGGCAGCAAGCGTAAGGCCGAGACCATCGAGCCCGAAGCCAGTGGCGACGAAAGCGACGGAGGATTCTTCGAGTGAAGAAAGAGACCGGCGAGCGAGCATACCGCATTACTGGCGTCCTGTTTTTGTAAGCTCAGGAAGAGCGCATGATACCCATTATATTTCACCTGCTGTAGACAATATGAACATATCGACAAGGGAACTACATACACGTAACTCGTTCATACCAACACGTCGGTCCAGCCGACTTCGCTGTGCACACCGGGTATTGAAAGAAGTAGAAACATGCTCTCGTCTTCACAGCATCCACCACCTACGACTTCATCCTCATCCTCTCCATACCGGCCTCGATGCCACCTTGATCCTTGACCCAGCCCTCGACCCTCTCAGCAACGTCCCCAACTAGCCTTTCGTATCGCTCGTCGACGAAGAAGAGCCCGCAGTGAGCTCCAACTTCGTCAACATCTTTCATGAACACTCGCGGCCAGCATGGGTCGCGCTGACCTTGCGAGTCCTTGGGCGGCAGCGTACAGAACTTGCGGTCTTTCGACGGCTTCTTCTCCTTCTCCTTCCCCTTCTCCTCAGCTTTCGAAGATACTTTCCGAATCTGCGGTGGCGGGCTAGAAGAGGATGCAATAGTTGGTGGCGCCGCAGGCTCCGAAACTGATCTCTCCGATCCACTGGATTTCTCTTCTTTCGCCTCCAGCTCAGGCTCGCCTCGCATCCTCCTGGCCTCTTTCTCCATCCGCTCACGCTCAGCAGCAAGTCGCTTTTCCTCCTTCTCCGCATGCGTCAGTTCCTTGATCTCCGCCTTATTCATCTTCTTGACCTGCTTGCCGTCCTCCTTCTCTGCCTTCTGTCGAGCTTTCTGGGCCTCTTTCTCTGCTTTGGTGCTTTCTTTCTTCTCCTTCTTCTCGCGTTTCTCCTCCAATTTCGCACGGTCGCGAATAATGCGCTCACGCTCTTTGACAGCCTTCTCGTATGCTTTCGTGGCGCGAGTGTGTTCTTTCTCGACTAGTTTGCGGGTCTGCTTATCTTCGATGTAGCTGACGTCCAGTGGCGCGGGTGCGGTGGGCATGTCGGGAATGGGAGGGAGCGAGGAGACAGTGGACAATGCCGACGTTGAATGGGTAGCGGCCGAGCTCTGTGAATCGTTTGGAGTGTCGGTTGGTGCTTCTGGGAAGGCGTCATCACTCTCATCCACCGGAGTAGGATCGACATGGAGCATCTCGGGAGAAGACATGGCGTCGTCGTAAAGAGAATCATCGTCAGACTCGTTGGCTCTAATGTCTTCTTCCACATTGTGATGCGACTCTTCGGCTTTATGTTGAATTGCATCATGCTCCTCCGGCTTGATGCCTGGACTTGGTGACCGTGTACTGCCCACACTTTGCTGCGACACACTGTTCTCCACGATTTCCAGAGACGCCGTACTTCCTACACCTTCAGGCAGCCCCTCTTGTGGTGTCTTCGGCTTCTTTGGCCGTCCAGTGCTTGCAGTGTAGTAGTTGACGAATCGCACTCTTGGCGGCGTACCTCCATCTACTACGCTCTTTCTCACTGCGTCACTATCCTCCTCGAGCGCTCTCAAACGCGCGTATCTTGTCTTCAATTCTCCATAGTTAGCCATGGCACCGCCAAACTCCAAATGGGACGTCACTAGCTGCTTAGTCGCTTCGCGCAAGTTATCCGAATGCTTCGAGACAAAGTGCCACGCATTGCTCCAGCCTTTGCGCGTCGATAATTTGACATCGTTCTGGAACGAAGGATTGAAGTTGGGGTCTGGCTTCTCAGGTCTCCACAATCCGTCCGACATGGACGACGGCGCTGGTGATGTCGCACGCTGTCCGTTACTCGGGCCGGCGCCATCTGCGTCAGCACCAAGCTGGGTGTCTTGCCAGCGGTCTGAAGGCTCTTCTGGCGGTGCAGAGAATATGCTTGCGAGGCCACTCTTCACAACGCCTGGGTGCATGCCCAAGAATGGCACGTCAAAGTTGACGGTGCCGACTATCCGGTGCTTCAAAGGCCGATCACTCGTGGGAGAAGGCATAAGTGCGACTTCCGCTATCACCAAGCCTCCCATGCTGTGTCCCAGCAGTACAACATCGGTATTATCTCCTTCGTGTGGGGTCAGCCATGCGCTGAAGTCGTCGCGAGCGCATGTGATATTCCGGCGCGAGCGATAGCGTGGGTAGATTTTGGTGTGGACGGCATGCGTCTCGGAGAGCAAGACAGCGAGCAGGTTGTGGACGTGTGCAGGGAACGAGCGGAAGGAAGTCTCGTTGCCCATGAATCCATGGACGTAGATGCAGAGGAGCTTCCTGCGGCGTATGTTCTGAGGATTGTGTTGGAGGTCATGGGCGGTGTTGTCGTCGAAGGGCATGAGCGAGTCGGCAGACGAGGCTCGGGGATCGCTTCCAGCGGTCCATTGTTGGTAAGGCGAGGCAGCGATCGAGTCGTAGGACGGCGGCGCATCAGTAGGCATAGCAGAGGTCGAGGACATGGATGATGGCTGTCGTGGTGGCAGTGGTGGGGGTTGCCTGCCACGGGTTGGAGGCTGCTTTGAGTCCATGCTGGGTTGCGAGTCGCTCTTGCCGAGGAGCGGGATTGAGTGAAGTTGAGATCTCCCGGTCTTGGACGACCGAGCAACAGGTAGAAGAGCTACATGGTAGTGGTACTTATCAAACGTGCACTCTTGCGTGCCAGCTCAACACTACTGCGCGCTGCATAGCCCCACGCAACAATCAAGCTTCCCTGCCCTATGATGTAGGACCCTTGCCACGTGCGCCAGCCGAACGCCTCGCATTGAACCCGAACAGTGAACCCGACACTGCCGATATTTCCGTTTTGACGAGAGATGTTTTAACAATGACCTTGAGGTGTTTTCGTGTGCTCAAAAGCGTGAAACTAGTGCTCGACCTGGTTCCAGAGGCTTGGCCGTCCATGTCGTCGATTTGCGTTTATCTGACCTCTGGTATATATAGATCGAAAGAAGCCTATACTATTTCTCCACACGTACATCGATCAAGATCACATGCAATTTTGATCGCAAGCGTACCACACCTTAACGTTCGACAACACCCGAATTCCACCACTCAGCGAATACCACAAAGAGGAATTCAAGCACCGGTTCCGTCGCCAGGACTCACACAGCCGCATCCGTCGCCTACAAAATTGTGATCAAGCATTTCGACACAACTCCAACTCTAACCCTTATCAAACATTAAATTTATTGAGACGCCTGAATGTCAACACACATGTAGGACATTGGCTGATAGTTGTTATTCGAAATCGGTCAGTCGACCCTCCAGCGTACTAGGGGCTAGCGTTGAAGACTTGTAAATTGAACCAGCGGCTATCAGTCCTTACTGATATTACACAAGCTGATGATATGCAAACTCCCAGCTTCTGTTATGACCATCTAAGACATGTTGAACGAGCAAGGATATGGGAGAGAGCGTTCGATCACAAAAATGTATCAACTCGCGGGCTTTGAGTGCGAATTAGTTATACATGCTACTTATGTATCGTTTGCAATCAATGCCTTCCTCGTCGCCGCACACCGCTCCCTAAAACCGCAAAAACGCTCCATGGCCCAATCAGAGGATGACTGTGTCCCTATATGCCATAGCAATTGCATGCTGGCAAATCACGTTCTCGTAAATCATTTGACCGACTAAAAATCCAAGTAGCTTGAACAAGCTGTAGCATCTGCATAAGGATCCGATGGCTGCAGACGATGATCGACCCAAGTAATTTGGTCCAGTGTCCGGGTTAGAAAGTGATGGCGGCAAGTTGTTTCCTCGGAGTCCGCAGTATGGCATGGCTCGTTGCAGTATGTGGCGTGGAAAGGATTGAGAGTCCTGGGATCAATGGTTCAAGGACAGCCGAAGGCAATCGTTGATCGAAAGCTCAAGTAGCCACAGCCGTGCGCTGTATGACTTGCTGGTCTGGTGTTCTACAGGCGCATCAAGGTCCAGTATTAGAAAGGAAGTGCATGTACTTATTGGGACGTACACTCCAAGGACGGCCACGCAAGATCAAAAACACCATCACTCCTTCGGCGCAGTATAAGCAGTCATCCAAGCATTGGTCAAATTCTCAACAACGTCCGGCCTCAGAATGTCCTTACGGAACTGCTCCTGCTGCACAAGATCCAACGCCTTGAGAGTGGGTCCAGGGTACCTGTGTTTATGTCAGCACCGCGTTCTAGTCCAAGAAAGAGGCGCTTTTAAGCTTCTCCGCGCGCGTAAAAGGACGCCACACGGCCGGTCGTGACAGGAAACGTACGAGAGAAAGGGGAGGTACTCGGGCTGAGAGAAGTATTTCAGGTACTTGCACCATTCGACAAAGGCGTCGTCCTCGAAGTACTTTTGGACGCAGAGGTGGTGCAGGTAGTAGGGATTTGAGAGGGATTGGACAAACTGGGGTTGATGTCAGCTTGGGGGCGGTGGGGGGTGGCAGGTTGGGAGCGAGGAGGTGCGTTCTCGCATAGGAACATGGTACCGTACTTCAAGTTCGAGCTCGAATCTGGTGGCACCGGCATACCACTCAGTCTTGCTAGCAACCGGACCAGCAGCAGCATCGCCATTGGCGCGCACCTCAGCAGCCATGATTGTTCGTTGATGCACAGGCTCGATTGGTGCAAGTGCGGGCTCTTCCCGGAAGAGTGGTGAGGTCGAGAGCGGTTGAAACCCTGAAGAAGATCTGCGTAATGGGATAGGCAGGGGTAGCTCGGCACGCGGCAGTGGCGAGGGTGTGCGAAGTGAGGCGGCTCCACAGCTGAGATCTGGTAGGATGGAAAGAGGAAAGGGGAGATGAGGAGTTGGGCGCGGAGTTGCACGCGCTTTGGTGCCGAAGTTCGGAATTGAGTGCAGAGAGTCAGAAAGTGGTTCGGCAGGGTTGTCGTCAGCAACACGACCGCAGAGCCGTGTGTGAGCCCTTTAGAGCGATATGCGGGCACTACCAGAGGCGCGAGGCAAAGTTTGTGCGGGTGGCTCAGGAACGCGTAGGGCTGGGCAGGAGTTAGGCTCTGGGTGGCAGTAGTGGGGAGGGCGAGCAGCGGTACAGGATGTCGGCATGGAAGAATAATGCTGCACGACCCGGCTTACCGTGCATACACACCCGAGGAGGCACGGTATCAGATCAGCGACGGGGTGCAATACTCCGCGGTGCCTCGGGCCAGGTGACTACAGTGCAGTCCCTGGCTGTATGCTCTAGCAGCTCTACGCGCAAAGAGGGGCTGGTGTGGCGGCGAGGCGAGAGGGCGCGCAGGGTGTCCTTCGTTTGTGTGTGTGCTGGGCGTGGGCGTGGGCGTGGCTTTAGGCGAGCCCGGGTCCATCATCCTCCTTGACGAGAACGTGACTTGTCGCCGGGGAGAGAGTTCGGCGAGGATTGACGGACCAAAGGCTAAGATGGCAGACGGGTCATGCTGGCAGCGATGGAGAGGGAGAGGATTATCAGATGTTTTGCCGTGATTGCTGTGCTGTTACACTCTCCTTTCTCTCCTACTGCACACAGCGCCTCCTTGTACCATATCTACTCCTGTGCCATACCGCCAGCAGCATTGAATTCAGCCGGCCATCAAACCACACATCAGCAATATCTGCGGTGACGAGCACGGTGCATCGTTCCTGCTCTCGGCCAGCCTCCGCCATCAAAGCAGAGCAGCGCAAAGCAAGCACCGACCGGCTGCAGCATCAGCGAGTGGTGGAGTGATCCCTGTCACCTCCCGACCATTTGTCCCTGTCCCTGGCTCTGGGAAAGCAGGCAAGCAACAGCAGCAGCAACAGCAGCAGCAGCAGCCAATCTGCCTGGACAAAAGGCACCGGCAGCCCTCACAACAATCACCAACCAAACATACCGCCCACCTACGCCCATACAGCGCCAGCAACACCGCCCCGCTCGCCGCCACCGCCACCGCCGCCTCCTCCCTCCCCTGCGCGCACACAAAACACCCGTAGCATAATCACACACACGCGCCCCTGCAAGAATGGCCGCCGTCGTGCCAGGTACGCCGTCCTATCTACCACCTATCGCTGATCGATGTCCACCTGCACCGCCCCTGCGCATTCCCTCGTGAAGATGCCCAACGCAAGCGCTGCTCCTGTTTCACTCTTGCCGCTCCCGCCCAAACCACGCCTGTCTCCCACACCTCACTACTGCTCCATCCGCCCAAACCTCCGCCGCACTGCTCTCCGCCTGCTAAACCCATCGCCTCCACAAACACTGACATTTCTTGAATCCTGCAGAGGCCCGGCGCCCTTCGCCAAACACTGCTGCCCGCGAAACTGCCACCCTATCCGTCAACCTGTCCTCCAATAATCCCTTTCGTAACCGCGCCGTATCTCCTGGCCTACTCAGCAGCTCTCCCCGAAGCTTCGATACCGCAAACAACAGAATGTCACGGAATCCCTTTCTAGACGCCTCAGACTTTCCACCGGCGCCTCCGCCTAGCAAAGAAGTCAATGGATTGACCGCGGATATCTTTGTGAGTGCTCTCCATATCCTTCTCGCTGCTACGTGAAAGCGCCGTCAGAACCATGCACTTTCCCGCCTCCCTCCCGCTTCGTGCGACGCGAACAGTGTCACCTGTTTACCTCAAACGCTGCTCTGTCATTGCTTCACCCCTTCGCTTGAGCGAGTACATAAGGCACTTCAATCATGGCTATGGAGCGTTTCCAGCGGTGCCGTGATCTGTTCGCTGACCTCCAATTTTCGCAGGGCGAGATGTCTCTACTTGATACTCCCGCAAATGGTATGTGTATGTTGTTTACTTGACCCTAGAACTGCGACTGACTGTCCTCTAGATCCTGCGCCTACACGAGCAGCCCCACGAGTCCCTCCACCGCGCTCAGCCGCACCACCTGTAAACCCACCTCGTCGCGACCAACCTCGCGGACCTCCTCCACCTTCAGGCCCAGGAAATGCTGGCAGTCGTGGACCACCAATGCAAAGACCAAGAGGACTCTCCGCATCCTCAGTCATGGACAGCCAAGAGCGTGAAGGTCGTCGAGACCGCGAGCGTGGCGATCGACCTCCCCGCACAGAGTCAGAGGAACGCAGGAGGCGCGAAAGGCGGAAAGAGCGTGAAGATCGCCATAGGCGCGAGAAGGAGAAGATCCGAACTGGCGGCCGCTCCAAGAAACCGCAGGGACTCGATATCATTGACAAATTGGACGTCACTGGTATTTATGGCCAAGGGCGTAAGTCTACTGACACGAATATCTGCAATGCTTTCGCTGACAAAACACTCAGTCTTCCACCACGATGGGCCATTTGACGCCTGCAACCCTCACCGCAACGCAAAGAAGGACAAACGCGCGCCTATGGAGGCATTCCCTGCCAACTCAGCAAACATGGCTCTCGGAGGTTCCGGACCTCTGAACTCTCGCATTGATCTAGACCGATTCCATGGCCGTGGGGAGGAAGCCTTCGACGCATTCGGCAGCACAACACGCAAGACCGACGCAAACATTATCGACCCCACCCGACGAGGCGACTACGTCCATGGCGCTGAGTCTACCGGTCTTGGCACATCCACGTTCCTCGATGGCGCGCCCGCAAGCAGACGCGATATGACCCGCCGCGATTCCGAGGAGAAGACCGCTGGCCTGAACGGCGGTGGCCTGTCACGCAAGAAGTCCATCGCTCAGCGCTTCCGTGGCATGTCCAACAACCGCCGCACACCAGACGCTCGCTACCATCAGCAAAGTAGCAGCAACGATGATGCCATCGAGGTCAGCCCACCAGGCAACAAAGCCGTATCTGCCGGCGGCCCAGCACGCGCACAAGGAAACTACAGAAACGAAAACGAAATCAACCCCTTTGATCAAGACTACGAAAACGCATACGCCCGCAAGGGTGCTCAAATCCGCATCGCAGAGCAGGATCGCCCATCAGCCACGCGTAACTTGTCCTCCAGCTCTGCGGTCCCAACCGGCCAAGGCAGAGGTCTCACTAGGAGTGTCACCGCCGACAGCGCGACGCGGCCGACGAGCAATGAGGGCGAGAAGCCTTCAAGTGGCGGTGGTTTCCTCAGTCGCATGAAGAGTTTGAAGGGTGGGCGTAGGGCCCGACCTGAGAGGAAGGACGGTGCATAGACGGGTTTGCTGTAATTTTCTTTGGCAAAGAATGCATTCGAGCGGCGCGGTCCATTTTGATCGCCTTATAAAATGGACAGGTCGATGGTGTCCAGAGACAGTTCACAAAATTGCGGGCCATTGGATTATCAGGGCATGTGACTTTCCCCCCGAATTGACAGAGAGAACAACTGAGAAATAATGAAACAAACAGAGCATGCATGGGATTCCTCGCCTATCAAGTGTTTCTCGTTGCCTTTTTATCGTCGTTGACTCGCAATTGCCCAGGCTCTTTTTAAGGTTAGCCAAACTGACAGTGTAAAGACTTCTGCCCTGCCACTGGGGGATATGTACCGTAAATCGCAATCTTATTTCACGGCGCCGTATTCCTGACGAGCAGAGATCCAGAGCGAGATGGCTTTGTGGCGTGCAGCGTGACCCGCCCATACAATCTATCGCCATCTGCAATGTCAGCCTCGCTTACATGCAAGCCGCAGGACAAGCAAGCGGAGCACTGCAAACCATGGGTCAATCTTTCGCCCTGCCTTCCATGTATATGTATGTTGTGGTACTCGGTCCCACTCCATGCTCGATCGATCCACAAAGGTTTCTCACAGGTGCTTCGTTTCACAGGAGTAGAAAAAGAAAAGAAAAGAAGTACAATCGTCTTCAAACCCACAAGCAAGCGGACTGGCCGTTCATTGTCCACCATGCTCACCTTCTACCAAACAACCTACCTCGCCCTCGCCACCGCCCTCCTATCCGCTCTAGCCCTTGTGCTATACCGCCTCTATCTCCACCCTCTCGCACACTTCCCCGGCCCCAAACTCGCCGCCGCGACCAAATGGTACGAATTCTGGTACGACGTCCTCGTTCCTCCCGGCGGCCAATTCTCCGCCAAAGTAGAGCTTCTCCACGACCAATACGGCCCGATCGTGCGCATCAACCCGCAAGAACTGCACATCCGCGACCCGGACATGTACGAGCAAGTCTACGCCAGCAGCACCAAGCGCGACAGATGGTACAACGCCGCGCGAATGACCGGCAAAACGCTAGACAGCTTCTCGACCATCTCGCACGATCTCCACCGGAGGCGGAAAGTCGCCAACGCGCCGATCATGGCGCGTCGAGCGGTGGCCGCGAAGAAGGCGATCCTCTCTGCGAGCGCGGCGGCGCTTGCGGCGAATTTGGGAAGGGCTGCGGAGAGGGGGGATGTTGTTGATCTGGGGATTGTGTTTGTTGGGTATTCGCTCGATGTGGTGGGGGCGTTTTGCTTTGGACGGGATCTGGGCGCGCAGGAGGATTTGGGGCTTGCTAGGAAGTGGTACACTGTCGGCAGGAGCATGGCGCGCATCACGCCGATCATGAAGCAGTTTCCGAGTGTGGCGAGGGCGGTGGCGAAGCTGCCGGGGTCCCTGGTGAAGAGGCTGTGGCCTGATGCTGGGATTGTTGCGGATCTTGACGAGCAGATGTTGGGCTGGATCTTGGAGCATCGTGCGGCACAAGAGAAGATGGGGAGGGACCCGGGGGATGGTAGCATGGAGTCGAAGAATTTGTTCGAGGTCATTGATGACAGCAAGCTGCCGGAAGCAGACAAGTCGGCTCCTCGCCTGGTTGAGGAAGCAGTTAGCATAATCGTCGCTGGCAGCGAAACCACAGCGAAGATACTGACCCGAGCAGCGTACGAGCTGATGTCCAACCCTTCTGTGCTGGTGAAAGCGAGAGAGGACCTGACACACGCCGCTCGGCAGTTGGACAAACAACAGCTCGAACTTGTTGACCTGGAGAAGCTGCCTTATCTGGCAAGTACACTGGATCTGCGTTGCGAGGTTGACAGCCTGCTAACAAGATCTCGACACAGACGGCTCTGATCAAGGAAGCCCTCCGCATCACTGCCATTGTGACCTCTCGCTCTCCAGTGCAGCTTCACGAGCCTCTTCAATACAGCGGCTTTCATATACCCGCAATGGTACGCAAAGGAATCACCAACAACTTCTCTCGATACGTGATCACTAATAATAGTCGTAGACACCGATATCTTTAACGTCTGCTTCGATCCTTCACGACAATACCCTATTCCCAGACCCAATGACTTTCAAACCAGAACGCTGGCTCAACGTGAAAGAAAGCCAACAGGGGAACGACATCCGACTCGAGCGATACTTTGTGCCATTCGGTAAAGGCTCGAGAATGTGCCAAGGCGTCCAGTAAGTCAATGTGAATTTCACCTGCAAATAGCCACCCGCACTGACCACATTCAATAGCCTCGCTTGGGCTGAATTATATCTTGCTCTGGCACTCTTGATAGCCGACTTCGATCTTGTTCCAGAGGACGTTGTCAGGGAACGGGATATAGACTTCGTAGGGGACTTTTTCGTTGGGGGCGTGAGGAATGATAGCCCTGGTGTGAGGGTCAGGGTGCGCAAAGTCACCTGAAAATCCGCCGTGTTCGTGTATGTGTTTTCATGTTGGCTTGCGATTGAGCTGGATATCGCGTTTGTCGTTTTTCAATGGTGCATAGGCTGAGAAATGCCGTGTATGGAAAGAAGACTTCCCTTGCACTACTCGAACCACACATCCCGTCTAATCAAGCTTCCTGACATACTCCACCGGCCCAACATACCGCTTCCTTCCCCAAATAACAAAGTACACCGCACTGAATAGTACCACTGCCAGGAAAACAACGACCGACCAATTCATGGCCGCCACCGTCAGCAACGGAGCAGGTACGCTGGGGAAGAAAGCTATCACAAACACCAAGCACAGCCAGCCCAGCGCAATCATGTTCACGCAAAGCCCGAACACGCGGCCCATGTTGAATCGTGAAGGCAAGAGCGGCTCGCCGGCGAGCTTTCGCCATATTATGATTGAGATGCAGATGATGTAAGACACCGTGAGGGTGCCAGTGCCGAGGGATGTCACAATGTTGAAAGCGGCTGTGCTGCCCAGGTTGATGAGCGCGATGACGACGGCGAGGCCGCATATGACCAGGATGGCGTTGACTGGGACGTTGAAAGTAGGATGGATCTGTTCAAGCAAGCATTGGTCAGAGTCATGTTTGCATATATCGGATTTTGATGTGTGGCCACGCCTCCAAAATTCAAGTACCTTTGCCATCCATTTGGAGAAAGGCATGCCTTCATCGCGAGCAAAAGCAAAGAGCTGCCGAGAGGAGCCTGCCATGACAGTGACGTTGCCGAAGAATCCGAGGACCAAGATGAGGGCTGTCATGGTATTCGTCGCGGCGAGAGATCCGGTTACGTTGTAGAAGATCTGGATGTACGGGTAACCAGTTGGCGTTGAAAGGACTATGCGTCATCAGTACGAGTAAGTCTGTCGTTGCTGACAACGGTCGGCTTTCACTTACCAGATTCGAGGTCGCCGATGCAATAGGTGATGGCAACGGCCATGACGAACATCATGCCCCCGTTAATGATAGTAGCCCACAACATGACGCGAGGTAGCCTGTAAGACGCATCTTGAAGCTCCTCGGCCATATGTGCTGATCAAGAGTCAGGTTAGCACATTTCCGGCACAGGCATAAAGAGAGACTTTACCTGCTGCGTCCGCTCCGAGCAAGCAAGAGGTACTGGCAACAATACCAATCAGGCATGAAAGTCCTTGGTTACCCCAGCCAGGATCGTAGAAGGTTGTCCACACTTGTTTCGATGGAGCTTTCTCTGCAAGTACCAAGAGTGTGATAAGGATGCCGAAGAAGCCTGCTACGTGCAGAACCAAGACGGCGATTTCCTACGGGTTAATTCAGCAAAAGATTGTGAACATAAGTCTTCTCAAAGGTACTTACCACAAGGTGAAGCTTCTGGGCGAAGAAGGTATTGAATGTGACGGACAAGCTCAATATCGCCAGCGTAAACAATGTGCCGTGCCAGCTCTTGAATACGTATGTATCCGGGTAGTTCAATACTAGCAGAGCTGTGGCATGTTGCGTCAGAGCCTGTAACATAATCATGCTGCGCCAATCATGGGAGACAAACCTTGCATCTGCGTCCCTGCTAGAAAGCTAGAGATGGCAACGCCAACCTCCCAACCCAGTACTCCAAGCCAGCCTAATTTGTATCAGTGCCAGCCACTGATCATCGCGAGCTTCTTGGAATACCATACGTACCAACGATATAACTCAGACCTCTCTGGAATCTCCTCGGCGAGAACTCACTTACCCAATGGAACTGACCACCTGCACCGCAATCAGACACACCCAGCACAAATAATAAGACAGTGTATATCTACCAGAAGTAGGCGCCATACTCCCCATCTCGCCAAGAGATGCATAGACAGTAATGAAGCCGAGCCAAGTCGCAAGGCACGTATACAAGAAGCCAGCGCTCCCGCCATTAGTAAGGCCCAGAGCAGCCGTCGAAAGGATGGCCTCCCACGATGCCATCAGGATCACGCTGAAGCCGAACATAGAGATGGTGCCGAAGTTACGCTGCGCACATGCTAGTCAGTTTCGAGATTGCCGTTGAGTACAGAAACGCAAGTTGTACCTTCATCTCTTGCGGCTTGCCCATGCGAGCCATATCGCGGGCGTCCGCAGCGCTGCTCTTCGTGTTGTGTAAAAGGCTTTCATCGCAAGTGATATCTGACGCCTGGAACAAGCCCTCGTCCGGACCTTTCTCCATCTTAGCAATTCGAAGAGTTGTGATAGAAGTCAAACCTGCTAAGAAGGTACCGAGAGTCTTCTTGCACAGGGAGAATGGGACATGTTAAGAAAATAGACAGGACTTAACACGGGTCTGCGCGATATGCACCCACCCTGCTGGGTACTGTAAAGTGCAGAGTGTCCGCAGCCCTGAAGCAGACAAGGATCCATGCACCGCATGCGCCGAGTGTATATGAAGTCCTGCATGCTAAAACTCGTACAGGTACTTGCTCGTGCATGCAAGCGAGTCGATGTGCTGTCGCAAAGATCTCCCGTGTAACAACGCTGCAGAGTTGAACGGCACACTATCTCCGGGGCGTCTCATAAGGGCTGTAGTGTTTAGCCGATAAAGCAGTGATGGACGCGAAGTTATGGCTGCAGTGTTGAAGATCGTTGGGCACATTGAGACTACGGATGTTGCCTGTGGAGGATACTTCGCTTCTTAAATCCGGCTTATATAATTCGACGGCCAAGAAGCTGCACGCCCTCGGGTGATGGGGAAGAATCGATACGCAGATCTCTCACGGCTTAGTGTCATATGCTGATACAGAGACACGCCTACACCAATGACACTTCTCGAGTGCTGAACTTGGTAGCAGAAAATCGTTTGGAGAGGGACATGTTATCGTTGTTAGAGGATTGGCCAGCCGCCGCTCTGCAGGCAAATGTTTCCATCCTAGAAGCATTTGCTACATTCACATATATTTTCAAATCACAGAACTGTCCGGGAGACGTTCATAGGCCATCTTCCACGGCTCTGGAGGCACACTGTCTAGTGGTGATGAAGCGATACGGGTATCCAGCATTGAAATGAGGAGAAGCGTAGATTCTTACAACTGTCCGATATACCCATGCAATGCGTTTCCTTTGCAGCCTTTCCGGCGTAACGCCTTCGAAATTATACTTACACGTAAACAACAATTCTCTCTACAGACCCTCAGATCTATGACCTAAGACCCAAGAGGAAGGAGCCCTTGCCACCATTGCCGTCGCCACTGCCTGAGCCACCAGGAAGGTAAGTGACGTTGGTGTTGTTTGCGAGCGCCTGCGCAACCTCCTTCTGTGTCTCCAGTCTACGGATCTGGATCAAGCCGTCGCCACTCTTTGCCACAGCCTTAGAGATGACATCTGCAGCCTCACTTTCACCCTCTGCGCGGATGACGCTAGCCTGCCTCTCCTGCTCGGCCTTCTCGACGATGAATCGTGCGCGCTCAGCTTCTTGCTGTGCGATCTGCTTCTCCTCGACGGCCTTGGTGAACTCGCGACCGAAAGTCATGTGTGTGATTGAGACATCCTCGAGAGAGATGTTAAACTCGTTTGCGCGCTTCAGGAGCTCGGTGCGGATGCGATTTGAGACAGCCTCACGCTGGGTGATGAGCTCGGCGGCGTCGAATTGTGCGACGATGGCTTTGAGGACTTCGTTTCCGATGGAGGGAAGGACACGCTCGTCGTAGTCTTGGCCGAGGTTCTGGGGCATTCATTAGTATGATTGTCGTCGTTTGAATCTTAATGTGTAGCTTAGCCTACCTGGTAGATGGTGGACAGCTTGGAGACCTCGGGCCTGTGCAGAACTCTGAGAGTCAAGCTCACCATCTGCAAGTCCTTGCTACCAGTGGTCGTGGAAATGTTCCTAGGCTTGGTGCGCACATCGTAGACGATCGCCTTTTGGAGCCAGGGAATGAGGAAGTGGGTGCCCTCGTTGACGACGCCCTCGCGAACACCGCTCAGACGGTCGAAGATGATGGCTCGGTTGCCGCCCTTGACATCGTAGATGGAAGCCTGGGCGAGACCGAAGCCGGCGGCGAGCGGGATGGCGAAGCGGTAGATGGTGTTGAGAGCGTTGGCGGCCATTGTGAAGTGTATGTGGTGGTGGTCGACGGGTGTGGTATTTGCAGGCAAGCAAGCTGTATCACTGTCCGCCTCGTCGTAGCTGCGTTTCGATGATGCTGGCGTAGTTCGTCGCGAGCTAGCACCTCCGCTGCTGCCCCGAGCGGGATGGTCGGGATTACCCGCTACGCCTTCCGGCTTCGAGAGCGAGAAGGACATCAGCATTCGATACCAGCATTACTGTCGCAGCCGCCATATAATCTCCTCTCCGACTTTCGATATCACCACACATCACACACACAATATGCGTCCTACTCAGATGCTCATGGGCGGTGGCGGCCAGAAGCCCGGCAAGTGAGTGTCCCCCGAAGCCATGCGCCTCCCATCCGGTCGCGCGCAAACATAGCAATGCAATTGTACTACGAAGAATGGCCTACTAACACCTTCATAGCTACCTCGGACCCTGGGGCGCCCTTGGTAAGAACTGATCACGACCACGAAATCGTTACAGGCGAAAGCGAGACCACGAGCAGCATCCTAACCCAAATACTCAACGCAGGCTCTCTCCCCCAGAAGGGCATTGTCCACTACGGCCTCGCCCAGAACCGTCAGAACCCTCTTGCCGGAACTCTCAACGCCGCCATCTTCAACACCTTCCGCCGCACCCGTGGCCAGATCCTCTACTGGGGTGTTCCTCTGCTCATTGCATACGAGGCCATGCAGTGGGCCATTGAGAAGTGAGTTCAGATCTGTTTTGGACAAGAGGAGGATACACGTGGAGTAGATTGGATCAGACAAGATTTGAAGCCCAAGGAGATCGGCGCACGGAGACACGAGCGGAGGGAGAATACATGGAACAAATGCTAACTACGCGCACAGGAACGAGTTCGTCAACTCCAAGGAGGGCCGCGCTCTCTACGGCGAGGAGGAGTAGATTGTTTCTTTTGTTATGTGAAGGCTTGAAGTGCCACGAGCGAAAGATGCAGTTCTGTAAATATCCCACCACAATGTACCAAAGCCGTCGACACTATCATGGCCAAATGGCTGAAACTTTGCTATTGAGTTGTCCATTTCGCAGAAGATCTCGCCACCTTTACTATTGACTATCAGACCATATACTTGCTCAGATGTGTGCGTATGCACCTCTCGAACCTGGAATTCTGCCGGGCTTACTCACGGGTGTCTGATTGGCCAACTGCAACATGCTTACATAAGCAGGTATCATTCAACTGTCGACAGATTCAAATTATCATCATTACGACATGGTGGAAACATGCTTTTCCCTAACGGCGTCTACAGGAAACAATACTCCAACCTCAAACAAAAAATACACGCGCCCAGCTTCATTGCCATTGCCCTTACATGCAATCGTCATCGTCCTTAAACCCATTTTCCAGAAGCAACATGACCACACCATCGTGGCCTTCATCCTTTGCAAATTGCAGCGCCCTCGAGCCTCGAACTTCTGCCTCCAAGTTGATCAAGAGCTGTACCATGTCCAGGCGGCCATGCTCTGCAGCGCCCTCTAGTGCAGTTCTCCCGACGTCGCCAAGGGGCGCAGCATTCACGTTAGCGCCTCTCTGGATCAATTCGTTGACGATGGCGATCGAGCCTGCCATTGCAGCAAATTGGAGGGCTGTGCCTTGTTCGTACTCTGAAGTCGACTGGCGCTCCACTTCTGCGCCATTGTCAAGGAGAAGTCGGACCATATCGATATCGCCTTGTCCTGCTGCTGCCTGCAATGCTGTCCTCACAACCCCAGATTCTGTCCTTACCACATACCAGGGATCAGCGTTGGCATCGGCTCCGCAGCTGATCAAAAATTTGGCGGCTTCGACTTCCCCACTGTACGATGCCGTTTGCAGTGCCCGAGATTTCTGCTCGATGCTCGCCCCGTGTGCATGGCAAAGCTGCATGATCTCGAGATTGGAATCGGAGCACGCCCTTTCCAGCGGCCACGCGTCATCATCGAGGAAATCGTAACACCTTTCGTTAACGTCCACGCCGGAGACCAGAAGCATTTCGACAAGCTCAAAGCTTTCTTCATCTATGGCATTTGCAAGAGCATAGGGTCCGTCCAGTACATCATACCTTTGGAGCAGGCTGAATATTTCGAAAATTGTTTGCTCACTTTCGTCCGATCTCGATATCTCCCATCGAACACGGCCACTTGTCTGATCAATGTCAATGACTTCTGAAACTGGCTGATTCTCTAAGAGGAAGCGCACCAGCTCCAGCGATACCTTGTGAGGCACACCCAGCGCGGTTTCGAGGACAATTCGCCACTGTCCACTCAAGTCTGCCCCAGACTCTAGCAGCATCTGCATGATCTCGAGACCGTTCACGCTTTCTGCTGCTGCTCGCAGTGCTGTTCTGCCATAGAAGCTAGCAGCAGCGTTGGGATCTGCTCCGGCTTGCAGAAGAAAGCTCACAAGCTGAGTATTGCCTCTGAGTGCTGCAGCTTGGAGCGCTGTCTTGCCACATTGGCCTTCGGCAGAGGCATTGACTTTCGCCCCAAATGAGATTAACAGGCGCGCGAGATCGATATCGGCCTTCGACACCACCTCTTGAAGTGCTGTTGTCAGACTGGTGTCATGCGTGCCCATCCAGGCTTCCACATCTACGCTGGATTCCAATAGGCTCTGAACGAAGCAGTAGTCGCCAGATCGAATTCCCGCTCGCAGTGCCATCCTGTTGTAAGCTTTCCTATCAGCATCGTCGAGGCCCGGTCCGAACGACAACAAAGCTTCAGCAGCTTGCCTGTGGCCGATTTCCAGTGCCCATTCGATCGTATGCAGAGTATCCGAAGCACCCCATATCAGTAGCAGATTGATCAGTTCCAGATTTCCAGTAGATGCTGCAACTTGCAATGCCGTTTGATGCCCTTCTATCACGGGACCGTTGACGTCAGCACCATGTAAAAGAAGCATCTGCGTAAGCGCAAAACTTCGGCTCCACACTGCTTCTCGCAATGTTGTCGATTCTGAATGAGGAGCATGAAAGTTAGCGTTCACGTCTGCGCCAGCATCCAGAAGAAGCTGTGTTATCTCCAGCCTGTCAGTCTCCGCTATAACTCGCGACGCTCGCATGTAGACATATGCGCCCGCTGCAGCTCGGAGAGCTGTGACTTGATTTGCACTGGTTTTAGCGTTCACGTCCGCGCCAGCTGCGAGAAGCAGTCGTACAAGGCCGGCGTGACCTCGCCCAGCAGCATACACCAGTGGGGTTGAAGTATGCTCGGTGCAAGGGGATTCGGCTTTTGCTCCGTAATCCAAGAGAAGCTGTACTATGTCCAAGATATCGTGGTTCGTACTAACGCTGGCGAGGACAAACTGCAGAGGTGTTTGGCGACTGTAGTTGATAGGTGCATCTGGACTGATTCCAGAATCCAGAAGTGAGCGGACGAGCTCCAGGTCCAGATGTTCTATGGCGGCAGGCAACAGACTTCGAGCAATGACTTGTGTTGCGGGCGATGGCGTTGAGATCATAGCGTTGAACACTTGACGATCGCTGCCTTGGATGATCAGGTCCACGAGGCGGTCGGCTTCGCCCCTGGATAGGAGATTATTGGAAGCACGGTGCAGCATTGGAAGGACTAACGGGGAAAGCTCGCCAGTGCGAGAGACTTGAAATAAGTCTTTCAGATTATTGCCATACAGTTCCCAATCCCTGAGGAGTGTAAGGTCCAGATCACCTTCGTTGTCATGACACTCTTCACCGGGAAGTATTGCGGAAGGCGTAACGTCGTTGTTTACTGATGCCACAGCTCGTTGGTCAAATAATTGGTAGGGCGGGGGCATGTTAACTGTGAATGCTGCTTGATTGTCACCGCTGAGTTCGTCGATGGTTGCAGAGCGAGGATCGTTGGGATGTCTAGGTTGAAAAGATGCTTCTAGCTTGTCAGCATACGCGCACGATTATATCGATTACTAGGACCAAAGCATACCAAATGATTTCAGTCTGTCGAAAAGCTGCAAAGAAGGCAGGTTGTTGATCAAAAGTGGCGGCGTGGTATCGCCCATTGGTGTGCAAACGGTGAACCCTGCTGGCGTTCCAGGAAGCTCTTCCATTGCATGTTGGCAGTATTTCTCGACGCAACAAGCAATTGGCGCAGAGTGGCTGGACTTGAACAGCTCATCAGCCTTGCGAAAGTTGTGTCGCTTCTCTTTGTTGAGTTTCTCGACCCGGACATGCTTTCCGGACCTGTAGACTGCGCTTTTCTTGCCCTGTGCGTGACGTTTCTGGATCTTGCCGTGAATGGTCTTCCAATGTTCAGATGTGCTGTTCTTGCAGAAGCCCCATTTCTTGAATTGACGCTCATATTGGCCTTTCCTGCTGATAGGTCAGAGGCATGATCATGGGCTCAAAGTGCAGGAGGCGATTACTTTCTGATGAAGCTGAACTTCGCTTCCATGTGAGCCATAAGGCTTAGAAGTGTCTTGGAAGAGTAAAGCGTGCGAAGCACATCTTTATGCTGCTCCCAGGAGTCCATCTTGGAAGCGTGATTAGAATCAAGTAGATAAAGCGAGGGATGTTCGAGGAGATGCGTTGAACGTCGCTTCACTGGAAATGGTCGACGGCATCCTTATAGCTTTAGAATGTGGTGACGAGGTCGTTGCCTTCACATGGAACGCACGAGCCTAGCACTGCCATGCCGTCTACAAGATCACCACAGGGCGAGCGAGATTTTGGCCAGGGCCAATAATCAAGATCACGCGGTCTCCACATGTTCGGTGTCAGCTCAGGCACAAATAGAGTCTCAAGATTCTGGCAGCAGCCTATCACACATGCAGGCGGGACATGCAAGCTGCATGCCCAGGCTCAGTTTGTCTGAGCCTGATTGGCGCTGGCCACAATCTCATGCAAGTCTGGTCTTAGCGGCGGCTGTGCTCGGCACTGTGCATAAGGAGGCACAGGCCTGCATGTCGTCTTGTAGTCCCGTCTGGTGCTGGCCAAAATATCGCTTTCATATAGTTGAAGGTCTGTTTGGCTCTTTCCAAAATCTCGACAACCCTCGAACGTTTTTCCCATGCGATGCACCATGCCGCTGAAGACTTCGACGTCAGCGCTCGTTGAGCCACGAGTCCCCTGGTCCGGACCAGATTACCATGGTAATACTTAAGCAAGTGTTCGATTTTGCCCCCTGCCGTAACTTCAATCATCTCGTTCGCAAAAGCTTTGCTTCTTGAGTTTGCCAGCCCTCTAACTACACGACCGCCAGCTAGTACAACACAGTCATGGAATCTACCACCACCGAGTTCAAGGCGATCCCAGT
Source organism: Melanodothis sp. VS III C KN 2 (assembly GCA_019775565.1). NCBI lineage: Eukaryota > Fungi > Ascomycota > Dothideomycetes > Cladosporiales > Cladosporiaceae > Melanodothis > Melanodothis sp. VS III C KN 2. Next base: position 727,947 of record JACWFM010000037.1, on the reverse strand, counting down.
CCCTGTCGACCACGATGCCCGCAAACTCGCCATCTTATACGGTAGCTTGGGAGCATTGATCGCTTTCGCCAACCTCATCTTCGCCATCCTGACCTGGATGAGGTCTCGTCGTCAACGACTTGCTGCTCAGCACCACACACCCGACGACGTTGAACTGGGTGTGAATACTCCGCGAGACACAATTCGTACGCCACACGAATCGCAGAGCCATGAAAGTCCTACTCCCAAGTATGCCTCCACCAACACAAACAATAGAAGCGATGGTGATTCAAAGCTTACCTGGCATAGCTACCACCTTCAAACGGCATCGACGCTTCCTGCCGTCGACGTCGCTCAGCTTCAATCCCCCTTTGAGCTTCAAGGAGATGCGACGATGCCACCATGCCCATTGGAACGCCGCCACACAGCCGAATCCACTAACGCCACAGGCGTCCCTCTCAGTGCGCCAGTCGCGTCTTGAAGAACTTGAACCAAGATCTGGTCAGCCAAAGGTGGAAGTGATGAACGACAATATGCTTGAGTAAGCAATTGGGAAGGGGAAATCGGAACCTGGGGATGTACTGTCATTTTTGTCTTTCATTATAGATCGTCAATACCTACGTTCCCTCACCGCTAGTAAAACATCCAAAGTAAAACCAGCTGCTCGCGCTTTTGCAATCTAGTGTTGAGCAACACAATATTCCATCCTGTCAGTGCTTCCCAGAACACTCCATAGGCTGAATCGATACATTCGTTCGAACACAGTTGAGAGTGGACACAAACAACGCCGCCAGGATGCCAATCACACTTTTGTAAAGTCTTGAAGCTTCTTGACATTCAGTCCCGGCATTACCACTCGAACTCGCCGTTGCCCTTGTGGAACAGCCATTCCTTTCCGTTGGCGTTGAGCACACCATCTTTGAGAGTGCACTTCCACTTGTTCTTCACCCTCTGGACCTTGTCGTAAGTGCATAGAATAGTGTCGCCGTTGTCATCGTCATCGTCGTTAATCTGGTTCGTCTCGTCTTCGGGATCGTCGAGGTCTGAGTTGATCGCGTCTTCATCTTCATCGTCGTCGCCTACATCACCATCCATCTGTGCAATCTTGGGCATGGAAGATGCACGAGTGGTGGAAGATTGCGCGGCGGCTCTCTTTGCCTTCAATGCTGCGGCTTTGCGGTTACGCGCCTGCAGTCGACCTTGCTGCTCGTCAAGAGGCAGCATGAGGCCACTTTGAAGTTCATCTGAAAGAGCAGAAATACGCTCACGCATCATGCGGTTTGCGCGCTCAGTCTGGTTCGCAGCGATAGCTCGTCGCTCCGCCAACATCGCTCGCCACTCCTCAAGAGCGTCGTCAGCGCCGTCGGTCTGGCTGTAGTTTGCAGTCGGCTGTTGCTGGTATTGGTTTTGTGCGCCGTTCTGATTGTTGTTGCCCTCAACCTTGATTTGGGGGTTCTGCTGCTGTTGATTAAGCTGTTGCTGCTGGCGCTGTTGCATTGCTTGATGCTGCTGTTGCTGATATTGGTTTTGCATTTGCTGAGGGTTGTTTGGTGGAAGCTGGAGTCCCTGTGGAGGCTGAGGTTTCGCATTCTGCTGACCGGGCAAGGCAAGTCCACCACGTTGGAAGCCAGCTGTGGCGCCAGGACCAAATTGTTGCTCAACGAGTTGCTGCGCACGAACGGCACCTCCACCCTGGGCACCGTTGATCTGTGAGTAGCTGCTCATTGGTGGTAAACCATGATACTGCTGTTGCTGTTGCTGCGGCTGCTGCTGTTGATCCATTCCGGGCTCAGTCTTGACACGACCAGCGCCATTTGATGGAGCAGGAACATTGTTCTGATAGCCGCCGTAGGAAGCCGGCGGCATCCCATTGGCGCCAGAGGTCGGCAGACCAGCGTTATGGACAGGTTGTGGTTGTTGCTGCTGATGGTGCTGCTGCACTTGCTGTGGCTGTTGCTGCACCACAGGTGGAACGGGTTTTGGGTCCCAGGGCATCTGGGCGACGCCGCGTCCTGAAAGCTTGTGTTGCCATTCCTGCAGTAGTCTGTCAGTTATTTATTCGAACGTAATGATAGAACCAAAAGTGTTTTGTACATGTGAAGCAGTGGGAGGAGAGCAAGGACAAGATCACGTGATCTTGTCAGACCAACCGCAAGCGGTTAAGCGTGGCCATCGAGTGGGGCTGTGCGGCAATCAGAGGGCTTTTAAGCGTTGGTGCAAAAGCAGCGGACAGCCCGGTGCTCTCGATCCTTGAGCCCCCGCTTTGCCTGCCTGCACTGCGCGCGTCGATGGCTGCTGCGGCGATTGCTGGTGCTGAGTACGGCGGCTGCAAGCCAGCGTCTGCGAAGAGCGATACCGCCAGTCGCAGCAGCTTGCTCATGCCTCACTCGCAATCGCCATGATTGTCTTGTGGTCGACGATGCTCGTGTCTTGCGTGCATGAAGGCGGCTCAAGCAAGACGAAAGGGACATGTTTGAGAGTCATTGCTTACCTGTTGCAGCTCGTTCAGCGTGCCTTGCCCGACACCGCTCTCCTCGAAATCGTTCTTAGACGCATCCACCACCTCCTGGATGATCTTCTCGTAGACATCGCCCTGTTCATCTGAATCAGCCACTGCAATCTTGCGTACCCTGATCGGCGCTGGGGTGGGAGACAGCATACCACCAGCGCGTTCGTCATGATTGCGATTGATTGAAGGAGGAGGATAAGAAGCTGGCAAAGGATCCGCAGGTTTGAAGAATAGCAATACGTGGTCGCAGGAGGTTATCCGAGATGTCGCTGTCGCCTGCAAGGCGTATCTGACTGGAGTAGCCCAGGAGAGCAGGGCGGAGATGAGGTTCTAGGGGATCCGTCTCGCGCAAGGAGGGTACGCTTTCGCTACTTGGGTATAATTCCTTGCTTTTTGACTTCAATGGGTAATATCTGCGTCTCTTCAAAGCCTTCGTCGCTGTCGTGGTTAGTTGTTGGTTGGTGGTCCGCGGTATTTGTACTGGCGGACTTTCGGAGGACGGCTGCGATGTTCGACCAAAAGCGGCTTGGCGTCGTCACGTGCAGGAGATGCCCATTTCATCACTTCTGTTTCACATGTATTGAACAGTCATGACAATGCAATATTACATGTGAAAGCCTAAATGTACTGGTCTATTCATTCCTTTCGATTTCAATATATTGACTAGGTATATTACCGTGGTATCACACGTGAAAGCCTCCAAAGATCATCAGTCATTACAACAGCACCGCTTCACTCAGACTTCTCTGAAATCGACCCAACCCTTCTTCTCATCTTGCCGCAGCATGTGATCATCGCCTATCGGCGGTGGCGCATAGTCGGGTCGCGGTGCATTGACAGGTGCAATATCTGTCGCAATCGCATCTTCGTAGCTCGGCGGCGCCTCTGAGTAATCAGGTGGCGCTTGTGAGATAGGCTGACCTGGCCTTGCTGGAATATGAGGCACAGTTTCTTGTATAGGTGTTGGCGGGATATTTGAGCTTGATCCCGCGACGGAAGAGTTGCGACCTTCAGTCCTGAGCTTCTCATCCATCGCCAATGACGGTGTCTGGCCCACAGGGCGCTTGACGTCTGCACGAGCTTCTGCCATTCGCTGCAGTACTTCAGGTGGCGGTGCAATGCCAGAGTAGACTTGCACATCAAGTCGAAGGGGTAGTACGACACTCTGCGGCTTTGAGAACTGGTCAGTACACATATCTCCGTGGTAAGCACACTGATGGTCTCGTGCTCACAGTCTGCCGCGTGTACGATTTGCTTACCTTGCCACCATGAGATGGTCCACTGCAACTTAATCCGATCCGCACGTCCAGAGAATAGCTTCGAGCGATGTTGCACGTCTCAAACGATGGTGCTACAGTGTTTGGCAGAGCTTGTCCGCGCCAAAGGCGGTCGTCAATGACCACTTCAGTTCCTTCGGGGTCCGTCTTCGAGCCGATCAAGACACCCATATTGCTCTTGCTCATGATGATCCAGCTATTTTGCTCAGTCCTGAAGATGTCGTGTGCGCGGATCCTGGTGTTGGCGTTGAGTGAGACCTGGAGAGACTGCATATAGATAGGATCACTACTGGCATTGAGTCGTTTCAGGAGGATTGTCAAAGGAATGTCTTGATTGCAAGTTAACACTGCGGGTTCGGGTAACCGTGCGTCAACACTGATGAGAGGTGCGTCAGCGCCTCGAGGAGCTGGCTCGCTGGGCTTTTTCCCGAACAAGCTCTTCATCTTTTCTTTCACGGGAGCTTCGGGGAATGGCATGAAAGCATGCCTTTGACGTGCGTAAACCTGAGATCCAGTGGCTGCTGGCCTTGGTGGCTCAATCGGGAAGAAATTGTACGGCGCATAGGCGCGAGGATTCTCTTTGAAAAACGACTGTCTTCCCACTGTAGCCTTGACGAAATAGCGGATTTCAGCCTCACCGGGGAACCCACTGAGTGTTGGCGGAAGCGTTCTGTGAACGTGTTGGGTCGCTATCTTTGGAGCTTCCAGGCCGATGGTCGCCAAAGGTGAGGAGGCGATCAAGCTTTTTTGAGCGTGACATGCGTTATTGAACGGCAGCTAGCAGGCTTTGTCAGTACTGGAACGGCTGTGAAAAGGATAAGTCCTACTTTGAATTTCCAGGGATACTCGTGCGTTCCAGGCGGCAGCGTGTAAGAACCCTTCCCAGCTGCCCGTCCTTCTAGAACGTCCGAGGGCGGGAAGACCATCTGCACCTTGTATAGGATCTATGACAATTAGTCAGAGCCACCGTAGTTGAGCGCAGGATTGCGAACCTTGTGGTATTCTAGCTGAGGCTTTGGTCGTTCGCCATCCGGTCCACCAGCACTCATCAGTCGCGTGCGACTCTCACCTTCTAGCTTGACGACAATAGTGGTGATGTCGACGCTTTTCGAGCATCGTACCACAACTCTACCACTGATCACATCGAGGTTCGTGAATGAGACATTTCCAGGCTGGTCGAGGACGATAGAGGCTTGCATCGACATGCTTGCAGACCATGGCGGCGCGATGGAAGTGCTCGGAGTATATTGTGGCATAAGACTTTCCCCTCGACAAGGCGATTTGCCTCGAGAAGTGTTGCTTTTGCGAAAGACCGCAGGCGAGTCACGGATGGGTCGGAGGGCGAGGATGTTGGCGGCTTGGCGGGCTTGTCGTGGAAGGAGTTGGGTGGGGATTGAAGGACACACAAGGCTGAGAAGAACTCCACTTCGGATTGCTCGCTTTAATTACAAGTGCCAACCTTCTTCAAGGAACATGCGAAAGTACAAGAATATCAATTATTTACTATCCGATTATTGATCATACCGCCACAGACTACGTCATTTGGCGACGCGAAGGCATGCGCCACAACTGCCGCCAAAAGTCACCGCAGCCAGGCAACGACATTCTTCCCAAATTATGCCCACAGTCAATTGCTGCCCTAATAACTCGCACGATTGCCTCCATCTTGCCTGCTACTCGTGATCATCTTCGGAATCCTGGTAGCAGTATTGGTGACGCTGTATACTTCTGTTATGTCTTGCATGGTTGGAGCAAGACTAACCGCCGACGTTGCACACCCAGATGTTGAACGCGTATAATGATACCAGCAGGACCGGGCGTCTGTTTATGATTATCTGAGTATATCCAAGCTCATGTGGGTGCTTGGCGGCGACACCATGGATTTGCCGACCCTCTTGTTGCCCATTAGCTGTTGGCCGCTGACTTCCCCATTTCACACAGTCGCTTGCCGTCCTGGGACTCCAGACGTCCTGTGGGCTGCAGCTTGCAGTTCTGGTGAATGTGGTGCTGGTTTAAGAAGTTGGCCAGCTTCAGGTAGCGAGCCTTGTGTTATGCTGACGGAGCCAATGACAATTGTGAATTGTCGTAGATGATCCTCATGCTCCGCTGTCGAAAGCCTCACATCAGACCGCCGTAAACATCATCGCCACGACGATCCTGGTTTGCATGTGCTTGCGCTTGTGGGAATGACAACCTGAATCTCCTCTTCTCCTTCTGCGAGGAGTCCGGGAATGCATATCCTTGCGGAAGCGACATTCGGAATCTCTTCTTCTCTTTCTGCGATTCCTCCTGATTTTCATGTACTGGCGGGAGCGACATGCGGAATCTTTTCTTCCTCTCCGTCTGCGATTCAGCCTGATTTTGCTGTACCGGTGGGAGTGACGTTCGAAACCTCTTCTTCTTCTCCCTCACCAGATCTTCCTGATTCGCAGGTGCTGCCTGGGGGAACGACAGCCGCCATCTCTTCTTCTCCTGCCGGGTTTGATTTCTGTGCTCCCTCGTGTAGGCAATTCTCGGTGGTCCTTCTCCGTTCATTCGTTTAGCCAGGTATGCTCGAGCAAACGACATGAAAATTGGGACGTCAAACTCTTGAACGAGGCCATGGTGCTGGAGCCCATAAAGAACAAGACGCATCCAATGCTCTGAGCCCACGCTCCCATCGAGGTCCAACGGGCACACTTCAAAACCAGCATCAAGTCGATCGCCTAGCCTTTGAGCTGACGTTGGTGCGTTGCGCTGAATAAGAATGCTGCCAACGATACCAAAGTTCGTTGGTGATACCTTCTCGAGCTTGTGCTGGTCTTCTTCTTCGTTCCAGACTACGGAGTAGTGTGTAGGGTTGGGATCCTTGCGCTGTGCGCCCAGAAGGTTGTAACTCGTCGCTTCGACTGTCAACATCCATGTGTGGCGAGGCGTCAGGCGTCGTCTCGCTCCTTCTTGGTAGTCATAGCCAGGGCATATCGAGACGAAGATGTTGGTCTTGGGACCGAACATGTCGATAGTAAACATATCAGTCGCTTTGGTAGTGTACGATCTGAGCGGCATTATTATTATGATATCTCGAATAATTGCTAGGCAAAGACCATCGTTTCCCACGAACGACAGCGCGAGCCTCGACCTTATACAATTCTCACATCATAGTAAAATGATCGGCGGTATGCGGCGCATCAACGGACCTCCAGATTATCCAACCCACTCTCGTCGAGGTCGAACTTCCGCAAATCTTCCGTAACAGGGATTTCCCTGAAGCACCTCGGCAGCTTCATCAGACGCTCACCACATGGTGGTATGTCCTACGGTAAGCCTTGTTCCAAGATGAACTCATTCCTTCTATCTGAAGGTTCGCTTAGAACGTTTAGTCCCGTCGACAATCAGTGCTGTTTAAGGTCTAGGGCTACGAACAGCAGGAAACTGGGAAGCTGGGGACGCGACGCATCGGCGGCCCCTTGGGCATGAGCGTGAAAAATACGTGCATACTACTGTGAGCAGCACTCGTACCTGCAAGTCATGGCATTAGACTCTGGGAGTATCACCTTTCCTTACCGGCAACATCCTTCCTTCGATGATTACACTTCCTACCGTTGCACAACATCAGCACTATATCGTCTTCAAGGGTGGCTTAGATACACGAGTAGCGGTGTTCTGACATCAATGAAGCGCTCAGACGCGCTAAGCGACCTTCTCGAAGGATGGAATGAAGGGTGTGGCCGGTAGAAGGCGTGATGATTTCTAGATGGCACTTTATCGCGACCTTGGGCCAAAGCCAACGTGCACACCAAACAGTGGCTGAAACAGTTCGGCGTAGGGTAGCGGCTGGCACGTGATACAAACGGGTTAGAGTTAAGATATACGCTTATTTCCAATGTTGGCATAATGCGATAAAATAAATATATACGTCATCGGTGACACACGGAGATACATGTTCGGTGTATCGTTGAATTGGCATCGAGTCGGAGCCAGCTAGCTAGTAGGCTGTGGTTGATAGGTTCGAACTGTAAGAGCATACTTCAATCAGGTGTGGATTTGGCAATTGGTGGGAAGGACGTCATCATTAGATGAACAGGTTTATGCTACAGATGCGACCAGAGATCGTAATTCCAAATCCGAAGTGCGTCTCAGGGTTGATTGGACTGTATGGAGCTCGTTCGAGATATCTCATCTAAATAGAACGTGATACACCAAATCTATATCGGCATTCTCCTTCAGCTGAGCCTTGTCGAAAAGACCCTGTCAGATTGTAGGATCGGAAGGATCGTTACGGCAAATCGCAACCTCACTTCCTGGCATGCACTTAAAGGTATGGTGATATAGCCATACTCTGAGTAGGTCAAAACAATCATGTCCAGCGAACTACCAATCTACGCCCTCATCACAGGTGTCTCCCCGGGCGGTCTGGGTGACGCACTCACAACCGAACTCCTCAAACGGCCAAACATCCATGTGCTAGCCAGCGGCATTGAAACCACCCACCTCTCCCACCTCCCCAAGCATGATCGCATCTCCAGACTTCAACTCGACGTGACATCGCCCTCATCCATCTCCGCAGCCGTCACAGCAGTAGCTAGCATCACGAACGGGCATCTCCACTACCTTATCAACAATGCCGGCTACGGCTACATGATGCCGCTGCTCGACGCTGAAGCACAAGCTGTAAAGCAGAACTTCGAAGTCAACGTGTTTGGGCTCTTGGCTGTTACGCAAGCTTTCTTTCCTCTGCTGAGGGAAAGTAAGGGAATGGTCGTCAATCAATGTTCGATTGCATCACTCGCGGGCGGCAGACAGCCTTACATTGGCACGTATAGTGCCACGAAAGCCGCGCTGGCCAGTTTGAATGATACGATGAGAGTGGAGTTTGCGCCGTTTAGGGTAAAGGTAGTTTTACATTTTCTAATGCTCACAGTTGAGCGTTTGTTTACTCGATCGATGATACTGACGATGATATCCACAGGTCGTGGAGCTGGTCACCGGCGACGTCCGCACTGGCTTCTGGACCCATACGCCAGCCGCAGCAAGCGGTCTGCCTGCCTCTTCGCTTTACGGGCCGATAGGCGCTCACGTCGAGCAAATGATGCGAGGTGAGACAAATCCGCCTGGCCAGCACACTCGCGAGCAATGGGCGGCGGGTGTGGTGCAGGATCTCCTCAAATCGCACCCGAGTCGATTCATCAGACGTGGTTTCCTCGCATGGACAATGATGGTGGCCAGCCTGCTGATGCCAGTGTGGCTACTCGATTGGATGTTCACCAGAACCACCAAACTGGGAGAGTTAAGGCGCATTGTGCGGTGTGAAGATGCTAAGAAGCAAGAGTAGAGTCTGCAAGCATGATCTACCTGCGCATCTTCTTGTCCATACGGCGCTTCTTCATATCGAAAGCGCCTCCCATGGAGTCGCCCATGCCGTCGCCGCGCGGGCCATCTTCTGTAGCCCTGCGCTTGCGGCTCTTATCGAGCACAGTATCCTTGCCCTTCTTTCGTGTAAGCTCCCCAATCCTGTCCAAGCTCTCACCCAAGCCCTTCCACTCCTCTCCACCATAGTTCGCGCGATCCTTCTGCTTGTACTTGGCCAACTCTTTCTTGCTCTCCTTTGGCAGACGGACCAAGTTCGTCTCTTCATAGTTGCGCCTCTCCGCTTCTCTGGCAAGAGCTTTGGCATTCTTCACAGAGCGACCACGGTCCGCAAGATTGCTACCAATGCTGGGTTGCGCCACGGGGTTTGCGGAAAGCTCGTTGGTGATGTATTCGTCGACGGTAGCAGAGTGACCAGGTCTGGCAGCGCGCTTTTCGCGTTGTTCGGTGGTGGGCATGGAAGTTGCGGAGATGCGAGGAGGCCTGTAGACACCATCTTCGTTCTTGCCAGAGTAACGACCAAACTTCTCAGGTTCAGCCTCGGCCTTTGGTGCCGCAAAGGCTGCCGGGTTGGGCCTGTAGGACAGCTCGTCGATGTCCTCACCAGCGGAAGCTGCGCTCTCTTCGTCCGAGTCGTCGTCCGAGTCGTCGCTTGAGTCGTCGCCGGGCTTTGCGGCGCCGGTTGCGACAGGCTTTGGTTGCTGGGTTGCTGCACGTTGTTCATCCTCGGCTGCCTTCACAACCTTGTCGACCTGGTATTTGATGCGTTGCTCCAGAGGTTTTACACCGCGGTCGAGGTAGACTCTGTGTTCGATAAGTTTCCTGGTAAGCTTGTCGCTTAGCTCGCTTGCCTCTTCCGCCTTCTTTCCATTTTTGATTCCTCTGAGCACGTTCAGGTTGCGTAGGGCAAGAGACTGCAGGTAGGAGAGGAAGATCTCATTCTTCGCATCCAGTAGAGTGATTCCAGAGTCGGGTGGGAGAAGAGTCTCAGATTCCGGGAGACCAGTAGTGGCCAATTTGGTGGATGCTGTGAAGCTGGACAGGACGTCCTTCAGCGATGCGGCTGCCATGGTGGTGGTGATGTTGGTATTCCAAGACAGAGTCGTGGAAGTCTTCACATGAAAGAAAGGTCTCGGAAATTCTTCCTACATTTTTAGACTTCGCCGAGGAAGCGCGCGCTTCGACTTTTGGCACGGCGAGATCAAAGATCGTCCCTGCTCACTCCAGCTCTCCACACTTGCGGCTCTTTCCATCCGTAATATCAATGCCAATTCAATAAAACCAAGAACAACAACACCAACACTGCACCACAATTCAATATCACAGTATACCAGCAGTGATAACTTGTGTCGTGTGCCTCCTGCCTTCCTGATTCAAACTCTCAGATTGAGCGTTTCAGGCTTCACTTTCCATCACCAACAACAAGCACGCAGTGATGATTAGTGTGGCTAGCAGCAGCTCAGCACCTAGCCAGTGACACTGTCGCAAATCGCAGGCTGGAAACACATCTACGCCCTAGCACACATCTCACATCACCCGCTATGGTCGTCAGGGTTCTTCCCATTTTTGACTGCAACTCGGACGGCGACTCAAGCAAGTGGCCAACCGCGAATAAAGGCTACAAACGCAACGATGAATACTTCCTGCAGAGAATTGCAAACGACTATTGGGCCAAAGACCGCGACCACAACGATCTAGGAGGGCCGCCATCGAGCGCTATTTGGCGGCTCGATCGACTTCCAGACGGCTACGCTGGATTTGAAAAGTCGAGACCAGATTTGAAGCACGTCGACAGGTACTTGTACGGTCATCCGCGGGGCCAGTTCAGGTCGCTGGCAGAATTCTACCCACACTTCAAGCATTTGATGGACAATGGGGGACCCATTGGTTGTCAGTGTAGAGTGTGCAGTGGCAACAAGCGCACCAGTACTGGTGGTGTCAACAGTGGTAGCAACGGCACGAGGAGTGTTAGTCCCGCTCGAACGTCCCATTATTTCTCTCAGGCTCAGACAGAATCAAACGCACCACAAAAAGCACCTCCCGTCCCACATTCCAACACTACTGCTAGGCCCACTGGTGTGCCCCTCTTGTCACAAGGTCGACTTTCTTCGCCAACACCGCCGCGAGCACCTCGCAAGCAAACTGACGAAGACGGTACGACGGACATCTTCCGCACACTTCTTGACGAGTTGAAAGCTGCCGACGATGATGTTGTAATTGACCGAAAAATCGTCGAGGCCACGTCACCTGACTGGCGAGTCGGTCACGGCCTACTGAAAGAACTCCTGGACGACTGGAGATCTCAACCTCGATTCACACCACGTACGGGTGAGCTGGTGCTTTTCGCCAGTGACCTCAAAGCAGAAGAAACACTGTTTTGGGACGAAGACCTACACACATGGCGCAAAGCGGAACAGGATGCTGGCATTTTACTCGCGCTGCCAAAGTGGGAAGCCGGTGTGATCACCCAAACGCCTCTTCAGCGCATCGACGCGGCAGATTTGACGAATATTCCAAACACCAAGGACAATGTAGTCAACTCTGGCTACAGAGTTGAACCTCTGTCTAAAACTGGAAATGACGACAAGCGCTACGCAAAGCAGCATCGCTACTTACCTCTGCACGGCATAAGACCACTCGCATACTGGCAAGATTGTCTTCATGATCTGCCAGAGGCAGACTGGCATCCCACTGTTAAGCATGCACTTTCAGTCACCAACACATTTTGCGTGATCGGCAGAAACAGATTCAAGGCAGTTCGAGACGAGCTTTCAGGCTCTCAGGCGACAGTGTTCTGTCGAGGGGCTTACATCGGCTCTGAGTTAATCACCGTTGGCGATGCCGTACGCCTGTTTCCAAATCCCGACGAGCAGAAGTCAAACGAGGTGACAGATATCCTGGTTGTCACTGCCATCAAACTCAGACTGGTCAACATCGATGATGCAGGTGACGACGACTGGGACGGTGGTCGCCCATACAACGTCTGCTTGCACGTAAGTGGGAAAGCATTCACGCTCGATCGCAAAAGAAGCTTTGATGGCGTCGGCAAGATACCAATTCCTCCAGACTCTGATCTCCTGCCGCCAGGTCTGGAAGGATATGGCCAATGGTACCATTTCACTGATCCCAAGCGAACGGCAGCGCGCCTCGAAGTCCCTTACACTCGCGTTTTTGGGCGCGTCCAGGAGAGCGTCGCCCTGGAAGCTTGGTTTCAAGCACCTGCACCTAAATCGCCGCAGAATGGCATTCAGCGATTCAGAAAGCCTGCTGTGGCTACTGGCTACAAGCGTCTCAGTCGTGGCTTATCCGGGCTGGTGCAAGCTAGAGCGTACGCTTACGCGGAAGACCCACGCATCGACAAAGCAGCGGGCAAGTGCTGGTTCTGGGCAGATACCCGCGTTGAAGCACTTGACTTGCACGAAGTTAACAACCGTTTCGTTGGGCCCAAGGACGACACCAGGACCAAGGAACAGATGTCTGGATGGCGCAAGGCTCTCAAGGCGCTAGATGGCAGCAAGCACGGACTAGCGGCTTACCACGCAGAAAGGGTCAAGCGAGAGGAAGAGAGTAAGAAGGAGAAGCAAGGACTCGCTGCTGGGAGCTACGGTATGGTCGGCGCCGCTCTAACTATGCTCGATGGCACGAGCGGAAGCGATACTGATGAAACTCGACAACACGCGGATGATGCCGACGCGGATCACGACATGGTCGATGTCGGAGAAGACGGAGACGACATGGATGAAGATGACGAAGAAGACGATCTTGCTGCCACTGAAGCCGAGGGTGACGTGCCGGTGATGAACAAGGATGGAGTGATTGAGCTTTCGGATGATGACGATTGATTTCCAGACAGGCATATTCAAATGCCGCAATAATGGGATGTGTCGAGGGCAAGTGAAGGCAACCTAACATGCTGAGTGGACATTGACCAAGCGAAGTCATGCTTTGGTCGGAGTGTCACTTGCTAGAATTGTGAGCGATAGCCTTGGATAAGGCGGGAATCCACTGCCGTGTCATGCTCAGTAGTGTGTGAATCTCAATAGCGCCGTAGGTATGTCAGACCGTTCGGCCTAAGCATTCGAAAGATCGAAGAGGCACATCTTGAACTACAACTGAGCCACCATCATTCGCAACACTAACAATTCACACATCATGCACGTGATTGTCAAGCAAGGCGAGTCTACAAGCACGCGAGTGCGATTCCTCTCGTTCCACTCAAGCAAACATTCGACGACGACGCCGACAAAAATCCCCTCGTCCGCTCCATACTGGCACAGTACCTTGACACCATCGTCGAGCTGCGAGGGTGAGTATGCACGTAAGATCTTGCTGTCCACAGGAAACGCTGACATAGACTACTCAGGGCCGACATCACGCGCGAGGGGCACTCGAAGAAGCTCGCACGCATGCTCTGCCGACGTTCAAAGCTCCGCCAAGAGATCCAAAACAAGGTCAGGTGGATAGCATCGCGATGCCATGTGTGTGAACTCCTCATAGACGAAATCGAAAGCATCTATCGGGGTTCGCTTCGGTTGGTGCAAAGTGGTGACCGTGAGATAAACGCAGCCTTCCGGAAGATGATTGAGCTGCAAATTGAGCTTAGATATGTGCGAATAGAGATCACCTCTATTGAAGAGCACTTGGGATGGTACTCCTTCAAACGCTGGGCACATAACAGGGCACACTGATTGGCTTTTGACAAGAGACGTCCAGCCTTCGACGGTGAGCCGCTTCTGGAATAGCGGATAGGCTGCGAACCCTACACTGAGAACAGCGCCAAGGTTCAGCGAACGATACTTGAGATGTGTGGCAGTGAACGTGGTACTCACGACTTGTGTGGACTAAAACCACTGAGACTCTAGTGATGCGAAAGATGTCGGCGCCTGTCCGCAACACATCAGGACTTGGACTAGACACCTAGACGGTCTTGCAGACCAAGTGACTAGGAGAGACAACAACAATTCAGAGGATGCTGGAGACACTAGCAAAGGACAGTAGTCATGATCAAACAGCTTTTGTACACATACTACAGCATGAGTATCGTAATGTCCCAGTCAGTGGGCACCACGAGGCCTCCGTCTGACTTGCTTCGTCTAGTAACAGAGATCCTTTAGATCCCTACTTCAGCGCTTCCCTGGTGTCGTAAGTGTACTTCAGGTCCAAATGCCAGTAGTTCGCAGTCGTCGGCTGTGCAATCTTCCAAGCCTCGTCCAGCGCCTCCAGAACCTCAGTAGGAAGCGGTCCCTTCTCAACATCCTTCAGGTTGCCCTCAAGCTGCGCCTCGCTGCTCACACCGATGATGATGCCATCGTTGCCGTTAGTAACATTGAGCTTGGAGTGGTGGATGACCCATCGGAAAGCTGTCTCGAGCAGAGTGAGGTTGTGCTTTTGCACGACCGGCTCGATGACTGCCAGCGCCTCGAAAGTGGCATCCTTGAAGTATCGCTTCCTGTACATGCCGCCGCGGGTGCCTTCCTTGTCGCTGAAACGGCCGCTCTCGGGTATGTCGGTGGTTTTGTATTTGCCGCTGAAGAGGCCGCCGGCGACCGGGTTGTAAACTACGACGTCGAGGCCGTAGCGGCGGCAGGTAGGAATGAGCTCGGCTTCGATGGAGCGGGTGATGGCGTTGTACTGCAGGTATTGTCAGTAAGAGTTGGTATATCGTCAAGAGACAAGACATCACTAACCATTCCCTGGTAGATCGTCGGGCGAACCCAGTTGTTGTACTTGCAGTGCATGACCACCTCAGCGACCTCGAAAGCAGTAAAGTTCGACAGACCAAGCTGGACAAACTTGCCCTGCTTGTGCAGCTCGTTGAGCTTCTCCAAAGACTTCTGGAAAGGCACACTCCTGTCCGCAGCATGGAGGTAGAAGATATCAATGCAGTCCGTACCGAGCTCCTTGAGCGACTCGTTCAGCTTCTCCTCGATCACCTCAGGCTCGTGAGCTCCAGCATAGTGAGGGTACCACTTGGTTGCACAGGTAAGGCCGCGCTCCTTCCACTTGGCCTCGCGTGTGAATGCCTCCTGCTTGCCGCCGACGTAGACTCTGGCGGTGTCGATCTCGTTGTAGCCAGCGGCTTGGAAGCGGTCGAGGATCTTGTTGTAGTCGTTGATGTCGGTGATGCGGGCGCCCTCTGACTCGTCGGGGCCAAATGTCATGGTCCCGAGGATGACGCGAGGCTTGCCAGTGCTAGTGATGAGAGGCATGTTGCGAGTGGTGGTGGTGGTGGTGAATGGCCTGAGTGGCGGGGTTGGGATTGCTTTCAATGGTTTTGGGTGTGAGAGCACGGGAAGGACTGATTGGGACAAGAACCTTCTGAACATGTATATATATATTTTTCGAGGGTGGAGATAAGGGGGATACCTCCTACTTACGTCTTCTGTTTGGATTTGGAAGAAGCAGAAGTGGCTGTTTACGTGATGTCCATTACATACGCCGTCGCGGCATCTGGACGACAAACCCCACCTAACGTGTCTTCTCGTCGGCTTTAGGAGGTAAGAGGCAAGCAGACGCCCCACGCGCAGACGGTGACGCGATGGCTCTCATAGGGCGGATCTTGTCTGCAAGGCGGCCTTGCTGGCAGCATAGCGTGCACGCCAGTCGCCTTAGCCTCTTGCATGAGTGGCAGGGCGGTCGTGGATGGAGATAGCGGTGTCGCTTTGTATATTGTAGATTCATTCACTGACATTACACAAAGTCAGCATGGGAGGAAGGAACGACCAAGGTTGCACGGCAGGACACAGCGAATTCGTCATGTCACGCATCAGCCGCAAGTCGAATCCCCATCCCGACGCTGTGGCCGCTGCAAGTTCCGAGAGCGTGAGCCTTGAGCCAGCCTCGAGCCACTCAAGGAGGCCCCTGGTCCCTTGAAACTCCCCAAGCAAAGCCGGGGCGATGCGCATGCTCACAAGTGTCCCAGAGACTCCTACACGCAGCACGCCATCCTCCAATAACTCCTCCACCCACTACTCCCAAGGCCCCCACTCGCTCTTCACACGTGCGCCTTAGCCGCAGCACCTCATCGCTCGCTAACCCCCAAAGACACACTGCCCGTCGGCCCACCTCATCTGACACCACTCACCCGCGCACGCCGGATCCGAAGCATATATATATAGCCAGCCAGGAACCGCATGGATGTCTAACAGGGCTTTCCAGCGCCATGGGCCTGATTCCTCCCTACCTGGTCTCCAGTCGCTTCCTGTCCCCGACAACCGCAATCAAGACACTTCTTCGCCTACAGCATCGAGCAGCGACTTGGTACACTTGTCACATGACGGCAGCAGACAAGCCTCTCCTTTCGAGCAACTCCCACATCCCGACAGCTTTGCTGCGAGCAGGAAAGCCGGCAAGGGCAAAGAGATCGAAGACGACGACGAGAGCGATTTCGATCCCTGGGACGACGATATCGAAGGCGCTTCCGGCGTAAACGATCCAACTATGCCCTCCGATCATCGCGTTGGGCGGTCATCCCAGAACCTACCTCTACTGGCAGGAGACAAGCAAGGCGACTATGAAGATCGCGATGCGTCGACGCATACTCGGCGTAGCCGCTTCCGCGAGCAGGACTCGGAACAGCTCGCAAAGCAGGCAACGAAGAAGAGATATACATACGCGGCGTGTTTCTTGTTGGTATCCTTGATCAGTTTCGCGGTTCAGACTGAGACGGCTGTGTACATTCAACATAATTTGGGGTGGAAGAAGCCATACTGCATGCTGTATGATTTTCCGTCTGATGCATTCACGAGACACATTTGCTGACCATTCCCTTCCAGCTACTTCACACACGGCTCATGGGCAGTCCTGTGGCCAACACAACTCCTTATTCTTCGCCTCCAAAAGTTGCAGCAACCCTGGCCCCAATTCTGGCGCCGCCATGTTTCCATCCTCCGCTCGACCGCGCAAATGATCGAACACCGCAGTCTTACCATCCCGCCCCAGCACATCGACAAGTCGCCCGTGCCATATATGCTGCGCACGACTGCCTTCGTCACTTGCGCTCTGACAGTCGCTGGTGGCAGTTGGTACGTCGCAGTCGACCTCACTACCGCCTCGGACTTGACAGCCATCTACAACTGCTCCGCATTCTTCGCCTATGCATTCGCAATCCCTATGTTGGGCGAGAAGCTCCGCTGGAGCAAAGTCTTCGCTGTGGCAGTCGCGATCGGCGGTGTGCTCATCGTAGCATACGGAGACACGGACACAACAGCAAAGCACGGCTCCAAATCTGGCGGTGGCGCTGGAGGCGCGGACGCACCTGAAGAGCACGAGGCAACAAACCGCTTCCTAGGAAACATGGTCATCGGAATCGGATCCGTCCTCTACGGCTTCTACGAAGTTCTCTACAAGAAGGTCGCCTGCCCGCCCGAGAACTGCAACCCTAGCCGTGGAATGTTGTTTGCCAACACCTTCGGCAGTCTGATCGGCACCTTCACACTATTGGTCCTGTGGATCCCTCTGCCTCTGCTGCACATCACAGGAATCGAGACGTTCGAACTTCCTCACGGAAAAGCAGCATGGATGCTTGGCATCTCCGTGTTGTCCAATGCAACTTTCTCGGGATCGTTCCTTGTGCTCATCTCGCTCACTTCGCCCGTGTTGTCATCTGTCGCGGCTCTGTTGACGATTTTCATCGTGGCGCTGTGCGACGAGCTTTTACCAGAGCCTCTGCACAACGACTTGTCCGCCGCAGCAGTTGGAGGCGGCATTCTGATTATTGTGGCATTTGCGTTGCTGTCGTGGGCTACTTTCAGAGAGATGAACGAGGAAGAGCACAAAAACCCCGACGAAATGGTTGAGGAGAGCGACCTCGAGGATGGGCGCTTTTAGACAGGGCGGAGAAAGGGTGGAGAACGGGCATCTGGTTGATCTTTTGCGGCATGGGACGGAGTTTTGACGATCTCTCTGCTATGTGTTGCACCTGGGCAAAGGAGTCTTGGGGAATGAATCAACAGAGCGTGGCAAGTGCTGCCTGCGAATGGAAAGATATTGCTTATTTGGGAAGAAGAGACTAGATCTCTTGGGCGTTCTCTCTTGGGAGAGTGATAGATTTGTTTTTCTGGACGTGTCGATTGAGGATTAAACACGTGCTTCCGACTCTGTCCCTGCTGATCCATTTGTTGATCCATTTGTGTCTCATGCTGATCGCTTGATTATTTCCACAGGACGAAAGCTCGTGTTCAGTGCCGTCTTCTGAGCGAATCCTAAGGATTGCAGGGTTGCTTTTCGTTCTCGCGATGACTTATTGTGTGCAGGCTGGCGAATCTTGCTGCTCATCAGATACATGATCATTTGCCGTGTAGTGAGGCGCGTGTCGGAAGCGTCGTAGGTATAGTCGGACCAATATGCAACAAGATTTTGGTAAATCCCGCGCATCTATCGACCACAGAACCGCTGTCCTGCTCGTGATTGTCTTTGCATGGCCTGTGGAGAAAACGAGACTGGTATGCGAGCCCTTCCAGAGCTTGGGTCTGTGATTTGCAGTTTGTAGTCCCAAGGTCATAGTCTGCAGTTGAGACCACCAGTGCAAGTCGTTCTGCTCGAAGCAGTTGACACACATGGCGCCCAATCCCAGCTTCTCAGCACCCCAGCATATCATCGTCTGATCTCAAGACCACCACCCTTCAACCAATCATACTCTTCTTCCTTCCCCTCATCCTCACATCCTCCAACCTCCTCAAAGTCCCCTTCGACCCCTTCGGAAACGCCTCCCTATACCCCTCCAGCACCTCCCCAAACATCCCCTCCTCCCTCGGATGCGTCGACCCAAACGCCCTCTCAAGAACATACAAATCCACCGCGCGATCCTCCTCCTGCACCGTCTGCGCCGCGAGCCCGAAATCAATCAACACGATCTCTCCCTCCAACCCTCCCTCCTTCTTTCCCTCACCCTTCCCATCCCCTCCCCCAGGCTTCAACATCATATTACTCGTCGTCAGATCCCCATGCACAACCCCCACAGCATGCAACCTGCCCACCGCCCCTCCAATCCTCCTCATCAACGCCCTCAACCCCTCCTCATCCTCCACCCTCCTCTCCCTGACCGCAGCTTTCACAGTCCCCCCCTCAATCCACTCCGCCGCAACCCACCCCTCCTCCCAACTAACGCCCAACACAGCCGGCACCCTCACCCCCTCTTTCGCACACTTCAGCAGCACGCGCGCCTCCGCCAGCACACGCTGCCGGGTCAGCCGTTTGTCGAGAGCCGGGTGGCGCCAGGGTTTTTGCAAGCGGATTTTGAGGGCGCAAGGGGTGGTGGGGGTTAGGAAGGTGGTGCGGTAGAGGAGGGCTTCGGCGCCTTGGGTTATGAGGGTGAGGGAGTCGGGGGAGGAGGAGAAGGGGGGTGGGAGGCGGGGGTGCGGTTGTGGTTGTGTTGTTGCCATTTTGGGTGGGTTGTCGTTGAGTTGGTTTAGAGGTTGTGTGTTGTTGAGTCAAAGGATTGGAGGTTGGAATTTCTGGAGGTGGTTTGGTAGAGCAGGGCGTTATCGACTTATCGAACCCCACTATCAGGCGTTATCCACCCCACATATGCCGTCACATTTATATACACGATTGGTAGACAAGAAGATCCCAAGCGATTGTCATGTTGAAGAGAGGTTTTTTTTCAAAGTGTTTATAAAGAGAAAAGTGAGCATCTGACTTGGAAAGTTGTTCATTGTTCTCATTCTACATAGGATGCTGTTCCCCGCCTAATCTCCATGCGCCTGAAATACCACCGTGCGCCCAATAACAGAAAACCTAATACATGCTAGAACAAGGGAAAGAAAAGCCACGCAGCCGCCTCGTTTTCATCTTCGAGATGAAAGGGCGTGGGTATCGTCACACACCGTTAAGACACAGTCTTTGGGTTGGAAAACAGAAACGAGATCGAAAGAAAGAAACGCCATGGTCATAGAGAAAAAGAAAAACTCCAATCTTGCAGCTTTGGCATACTCTCGGTGAGGAGCAGGGTGGGTTTTGGCGGCCGGGGTGTAACCTAAAGAAAACATGCAGCGGCCGTTTCGTCTGTCGCGGGCGAATTCGTGCCAACAAGAGACAAGGTTTGAACGCCCTTGCTCAAGCGGGCTCAAGTAAAAACCAACCGTGAGCAGAAAAGTGAGTTGGAATGCTCAGTTCAAAACTCCAGCATGTCGGCGAGAACATTCAGTCTTCCCAGATCGTCTCCAGGTCGAGATCCGCTCGCCTCTCTCCACCACAGATACTCCACCTCTTCCTCTCACGTCCTGAACCACCATTTCGGCCAAATCCAAAGCCTCGAGGAACATCCAAGCTTCGCCTCCGAGGTCCTTCTTCCTCTTCATCACTCTCAGCGATAAGCTTTAGTCGCTGCGATTCTTCCTCGACAGCCTCGGATTCGAGATCAGGCACATCCTCGATGGTGTCCAGGGAACTGATGGACGGTGAGCGCGAGCGTGCGGAGGATGGCGTAGATGAAATCGAGCTGAAAGAGCTGTTGCTAGCGTAGTGGTGCAGTGACAGTGCTGACGGGAATGCCTCATTGTACTTTTGGGCGCCCAGGCTGGGGCTGGAAGATGCCGAGCTTGGATTCATGTTGATCACGGCGTTTTGGTCGATTACACTAGCAGGAAATGAAGTCGGTGGTTGCTGAACAATGACAGGTACATTGGCAAAGCTGTGAAGAGGCGAGGCTGGACGGCGTCGCAAAGATCCGGAACGCGAGAAGGAGGCACTGGGAGGCATGACAGGTTGCTGGCGGGGCGTGAGGTCCAGCTCGCTGTCTTCTTGAATACTCTCGATCGCCCCGCCAGTGGAAGCGCTGCTCTCATACCAGCTGGGCGATCGTGGTGGAGGCACGTAACCCTCGTCTGGACCGACTCGGAAGGGTGAGCGCACTCTTGCGGGTGAGCCGTGCATGGGTGAAGGTGAAAGTGAGCCGCCAGATGGTGGGCTGGCAGATTGTAGATCGAAGCCTCGGCTGGCCGAGTTTACGCTGGGAAGGGAATGTGCCCGTGTCATGGGTGGTGCTGCCAGTGAAGAGCCGCCAGAGCGAGATCGCACGTGTGGCCTGGAGTACGGAGAGCGGTTGCGATGGCTGGATGTCGGTCGAGGCGCAGGAGGACTCGAAAAGTAATTTTGCAAAAGGGCTGCAGGCGAGGGTTCGGTGGTGCTGCGAGCGCTGTCTGGGCGTTGTTTAGGTAAGGTGTGGGTGGTGGTATCCATGGCGGAGGATGTCGGCGAGCTGGGCTCTGAGTGACCAGAATCTGCAGCGCGGTATGGCAGGGTCTGGTCTAGCTGAGCGAGTTGTTTGTGATGCATGACGAGGAGCGTGGGGGTTGTTTTGGCGACACCGGGCCGGGCGAACAGGGTTGTTATGTGGAATGCGCCGGGGTGGGTGGTGGAGAAGGCGGGTGTTGTTTGTTGCAGAAGTGCTTGTTGACAATGCGCTGGAGTCGTTGGCCAGCAAGACTGTCGCAGGGAGAGGGATGGGTGGGTGTCGGTGTCGAGGGGATTGAGAGGGAGGAGGACGAGTCGAGGTGTTGTGGGCGAGGTGAGTGAGGGCAAGCGAGTATTGCCTGGTGGTGGAAGTACTACTACTCAGTGAGATTGCAGGTACAGCAGCAGCGAAAGCGGACTCAAGGCTCGCCGGGGACCCTGGCGCTGGGCTTGTGGTCGCTTGTCGGCAGGGACACAGAGGATCGGCGGGTGGAGAATGTCGATCTCGAGGGCAGAAATACAGGAAGGATCCTTTTCGATATCTGACTGCAGCATGTCAAGAGTCTTGTTGAGGCAGCACACGCAAGGCGGCAAGGCGGAAGAAGGCAGACGAGTTTGTTATACATGGGATCATTCGACCTCCTTGCCGCAAGGCCAGCAGACTCGGCCTCGCCCCAGGTAAACGGGTGAGAAGGCTATTTGTGGCGTTCTGGACTGCAACGCTCCTCACTGCTAACACTGCTAACACTGCTAGTCGGCCATGTGGAGACAGCACAGAGTCGCGCGTGTCTCGTTTGCCCTTCTGCTGCAACGGTCTGAGGCTCTATCCGTTGCTGCTGATTTGATCATCCTCTGCGTGCAAGGGGAAATGAGTGTTGCTGACTCAACACCTGACTCTGGAAGCAAATGACCGCTCAATAATACTGCCTTCGCCAATACGCAAGGCGGAACAAGAGACGCGCGACATGTTCGCATGTGCCCAAGTACTCAAATCATGGGGGAGACGCTGCAGGAACCCTTTCTTCCGACTCGTCCACTTGCACCCTTCCACACGCCAAACTCGACTCGTGCATGCATCTGCCTCTTCCGAACCGCGTGCGGGGCAACCAAACACATGTGCTGTATGCACCTGCGAGCGAGAGCGCTTGTTGATCGCGGTGAGGTATACGTGTATGCATCCACAGTGCACGCGATGCTCCAAGCAAGCCATCAACCTGATCACAGCACAGCCTCAGAAACACCACAGACCTCTCAACAACGTCAGATTGCGCACAACACGCAACGTGCACATGCCCAAATTACGCGTACCCACTGTCCAAACCACATGGGAAATCCGGAGGCCTCACAATCCCATTGGCTCAGCCGCATCGCGAGATCGACCTATAGCAATCTACCCTCTATAGCCCCACGCGGCGGACAGGCGTCATATTGCGTGAAGGCCACCAGCGCAGGTCCTGATCTGCGAGCGTGACCTGTTCGCATTTGTGAATAATCCGTCGGACTATTGTGTATCTTAGCATTCATAGATCTACAATGCGAGGTGGCCAGGACATCTGCCTATGGTACTATACACTTCAGTCATCCGAGAACAATCGCAAAGCAGATCTCTTCCCTCTCCCCTCCCCAAGCACAGCCTTGCTAATGTCTCACTGCGCCCACAACGCGCCACCCACATAGCAAAACCAGACAGACGTTCGAGACTCTGATCATCATCTGCACGCGAAAAAGCTAGACGCACTTTCAAACGTGCCGCTCTCCATGGTAAGGCTTCGCAGCTAATTTCTCCCCCACGGACGGAGAAAATCGGGTCTGTACTCTGTAGGGCTGCCAGGCAAGGTTTGGGGATCTCCGTTTGAGTTCTGCCGTAGGAGGCCTGCGGAAGCTTGAGTTGACTGTACTGAGGCATTGAAGCATTGAGTGGAAAGAGGGTTCCTTGGGGAAGGTTGCGTAAGCGATTTTTTTTCTTTAACGTCGTTGGGTTGCATTATTTTTGGGACGGTGATGCAATGAGGAAATCATGGGATCTTTCCTTGGGAGTGTTCGTGGAGGATTGGTGAGATGATACCAGAGGAGACCTTGTCACTTTCAATTTTGGTGCACTTTCTATTGATCTCGATCCTGACTACGACAGGCGCAGGATCTTGCAACACCATGTTGATCGGGACTACTTCGTCTCCAGGTAGCCCACGCTCAAACCCTCTCCTCCAAGGCTCTCAATGTCATTCTCGTCAGCCCCATCAAGTCCCGCCTGTCTCTGCGTCCGCTTCTTTGACTGAATCGACGGCACGACACTTCCCTGAGGTTCAACGAGCTCTCCATTGTCAAATTTCCAGCCTTTGCTCTGCATCTCCCTCCACTGCCTGGCGACTCTGACCCTGACAAGATCGCCCGTGGCAATAGCGTCCTCCATCGAGTCGTGCCCGCGGTCTCCGCCCATCTGAATGTCCCGCTCGAGATACTTTTTCGTGAGCATCTTGAGGCCGTAGCGCAGAGGCAAGCCGCGTGGGTGAGGATACAGGAGCATCGTATCGATGATGTTGGGGTGGCAGAGACGGGTGGCGTTGAGGTCGTTCTCGATTGCGTGGCCGATCAGTGGAGTGCTTGGTGTAAGGAATGAGCATAGAAGTTCACGCGCTTTCTGAGGGCTGTCGACGATGGGGAGAGGCGGTGGAGTCGCGCCTGGGTCTTGATATTCCGATGGCGGGTGCCAGCCGGCGTACGGGACTGCGCTGGCAAAATGCTCTGGCCAAACGCCGGAGAAGCGACTGTTGAGTTCGATAATGGTGCCTAGAGGTCGGACTAGCACATCGAGAAGTGGCTCATGCTCTGGCCAGCTGACAGCGGTGATGCGAATGAGCTCCAGGCCAAAGGCTGTGTAGCCCATTTCGCAGTCAAAGCCAACAGCACCAACCACTCTGCCCTTGCGATCTTTTGCCGGGCTTAGGTTTTCTGGAGTCGTGATGAAAGGAAGCACCGCTGCGAGTCGTGCTGGGCTGCTAGTCTTGAACACATGGTCATCAGCTGTCGTGCAACCTGGAGAGCCGACTTGCTCCTGGCAGCACGGGTAATATGGTTGGTTTCCACCCGTGTAGAAGTCTGTCTTTTGCTTCGTAGGAAAGACTTTCTTGTTTGGGTGATGTTTGCAAGGTCCGTTTGTTGTGAGCTTGCCCTCCTCGTTGCGATCAGGAAAGACTCGGAAACGGGCTGCACAACGATCACACTCTTCGTAGTTCAAGCTCGCTTCAACAGCTCTAGCAGCCTCTTCTGCTTGTGCAACTGTCGGAGGTGTCGGCACGTAGCCATGCGGGATGAGTACATTCTGATCAGGAACAACAAGATGGTGCACCACCCTCACCTCTTCGGCTGGTGTGAGGCCAGTGTGTACGACTTTCCCCTTGTTCACTTGCGCGGGCTTCTGAACGCCCCTGTTGAACGCAGTCTTCACGACATCAACAAACCCATCAGGCTGCATCTTCCGATATGCCATGATGCGATTCTTGACGACATTCGCATACACTTTCGGTTGGTCGCGCGCAGCCTTTTCCTCCTCGTCAAGTGCTAGCTTGATCACTTCTTGGTCGTTGAGAGCGATCAATTTCAGCTTGTCTGGTGGTAGGTCTTTGATCGGCTGTGTGCTGCTTTTGAGCTCGCTGTTCAGACGGTACATTTCTTTGTGAAGGTGTTGCAAGAAGATTGTTCTTTTGGCATGCGACTCCGGTGCGCTCGTCAAGAGTCGCGGATTCAGCGCCTCCTTCTTCACTGGGGCAGGCTTCTTCGCTTCACTTGTGGTGTTTACATTTGCAGGAGTCGGCATTGCATTTGTTTGCTTCGATGCCGATTTCACTCCGCCGGCGACAGGTGGCGAGACGGGCTTGGCGAGACTTGTAGGCGTAGCCTTCGCGTTATTTGTCGCAGATGCCGCAGGCTTTGTCTGTGATGGTGACACATCGACATGTTTGGCAGATCTTGATGCTTCCAGATCTGCCTTGATCTTCTCAGCCCTGCTGAGTGGCTTGTCCGCAAGGCTTTCGTACGTGACTCGTCGTCGCTTGGTTGCAGGTTCACTTCCTTGTTCTGCCGAAGGCTGTGCTGAGGCGTGCGCTCCATTGGATGATGGTGTCACTTTCGGTGGTGCTGTAACGGCGACTGCTGGCGCTGGTGTCTCGGCTGCCTGCGGTTGTGGTTGTGGCTGATGACCGTAAATACAGTTTGTGAGCTTGCAGCGTGCGCCTTCGGGGCACTGAATGCCCTTAAAGAGGTTGGTGGTCGAGAAGACCATCTTGACAATAGCACTGAAAGCGTTGCTCCTGATGTGTTCCGTGGTCGGGTTCGATGGCCCTTCCAATTGCACGGCAGGTGTGAATGAAAGATGTATTTATCGGAAACAAGGCTTGAGGCGAGCTCGTCTCCAGTACTGCTGCAGCAATATGTCGCTGGTCAATCGGCATGTGGAGTTGACCCTTCACTGGATGTTGATAGACAGAATGCCAGGCCGTACGAAGCGGAAACTGACGAAGTGGCCGCGATTATAGGACGGCAGTGGTTTGTGCCAATGTCTCACCAGGGCCAACTGCCTGCAGTACGATGCACATTTGGCTGCATGAGTTCAATGTTCAAGTTGTTTGCTGGAGCATGCAGTTGGATGTCGCAGTGATGCGTGTCGCCCAAACAAAGGGTTGGACCCTTCCCTGCTTTTGGCCTGAAATATCTCGGACTCGGACTCGGATTTGGTGTTAAGCTCGCCCACGGCCACGGAGCTGAAACAATGCCCGTCGCACGTCATCATTTCACGTTGGGTGCCTGGCGCATCGCCTTCATCTTTCTTATCATGAATAAGTAGACCACTCCTCGACACCTTCTCTGTGGCTGCCCACAATTGCGCAAGAACTTCTCTGAAGACTGCTCTCTACTCCGAGAATACATACACACCATGGAGACTGGCGACGCTACCAAGGCAGAACATCTCTGCGTCCTTGTCCATGGCCTGTGGGGCAAACCCCTGCATCTGAACCACCTCAAAACCACCATTTCGGAGCAGTATCCCGACGGCCGACTCTATGTCTTAGTCCCAAACAGCAATGCCGAATACCTCACATACGATGGCATTGAGCTTGGGGCCGAGCGCATTACAAACGAGATCGAACAAAAAGTGGAAGAGCTGGACAAGCAAGGCGCAAAGCTGACCAAGATCAGCATAATTGGATATTCGCTTGGAGGATTGATTGCACGTTATGCGATAGGCTTGCTATACAAAAACGGCCTCTTCGACAGGCTACAACCTGTCAATTTTACCACCTTTGCTACGCCCCATCTCGGTGTGCGATCGCCTTCGACTGGATATGGCGGACAGGTGTGGAACTCCCTAGGCGCAAAGACCTTGTCTACCAGTGGAGCGCAGATGTTCCTTGCCGACAGTTTCAGAGATACCGGCAAGCCATTGTTGAGTGTGCTCGCCGAGCCTAGTAGCATCTTCATCAAGGGCCTACGGCTGTTCAAGAACAAAAGCGTCTACGCAAACACCATGAACGACCGAAGCGTTCCATACTTTACCTCTGGTATCAGCAGAGTCGATCAATTCGTGGACCTCGATGCCATCGATGTCAATTACCTCGCAGGCCAAGACCCAGAAAAACAAGTCATTCTCGACCCTTCAAATCCTGTCTCCCTCCGCCAGAGCCCAGAAGAAACCCGCTCATTGATTGCACGGTACACATACATGAAGCAAAGCACGATCAACAGCATTCCTTTCTACGCAGCCATGACACTCCTCCTACCCATAGGCGCCACTTTCTTCCTCGCCAACGCCGGAATTCAAAGCTACCGCTCAGCCCAGCGCGTGCGCCAGCACGAAGAAGGAAAGTCTGGTTTCAGCATCGACCGCTACCGCATGCCTCTGCTCGAAAGCGCACAAGCTGTGCAAGACCGTATCTCGAGAACCATGAGCAATCAAGGAGAGCAATACCTTCCCACGCCACCTCCCGAACCTGCTTCTGAGCCAGCTTCCTCCGCTGCATCCACGGCTCCGTTGTCAGAAGAGAAGCAGCTCGCCCGTGACGAAACAGCCAAAGAGTCCTCGTCGTTCCCTATCCTCGCTCTGACGCCGGAGCAGTTTGCTATGATTGACAGTTTGAACGACGTTGGCTTGACCAAGTACCCCGTGCACATCCAGAATGTGCTACATACACATGCTGCGATTGTGGTGCGATCGAATCGGGAGTCGTTCTGGGAAGGTAGGGTGGTGGTTTCACACTGGGCAAAGGAGTTTGAGTTGTAGAAAACATCCAGTGGCGGAAGCATAGAGGCGGTAGCATGTGCAAGGGTTTACAGGACAGCATGTCGTCGGTTGAGTTCAGGATCATTTTACGCTTTGAGGCAGGCATTTGGGTAGCGATGGAGTTTCTTATCAAGAGGTTTCAATTGCATAATATTTACTGATGCATTGTGTTCAGTCGCTTGAGTTGTTTCATCGTCGTGTCGTCCAACCTCTGATATCTGCGGACTGGACCCAGCATTCGCGCTGTTGGCAAAACAATGACCCATCTCTACCATCGGCAGTAAATATGGCCCATAGGATCCGTGAGCAACATGTCCGTTGTAAGTCATCTGAATTGTTGTCCTCCACACTGTTGCGATGCTCTGGTTCTGGCTCACAACTGTATGCGCATTGTGCCTATTGCCACAGATTTGACGCCTGCACGCTGGACTGTGGTGTTGTTTTCAGTTGTAGGCTTCGCATCTTCTCAATCTTGTTTCCATGGGTGACAACCATTGATGGCTGAACATGCCTCATGCGACAACGCGTCTCTTCGCTTCATCATACGCCGCACTTGCCGCCACATACTGTTCAGGTACTCTTTGAGGGATGGGCACCAGGGCTCGTCCTCAAGGTGAAAAAGCTGATCTCTTTAAATTCCAGCCAGGTCAAGGGCCTCAGTGATGTTGGGATCAGAGAATTGAACCTTGCGTACCAAGTCCCACTTGACCTCGAGATGACCGTGCTCTCCGAGGACAACATCGTGGCCCTCCATGCCTGTAGAAGCAATCCAAGCCAACGTGTCTTGATACTCTTCGCGGATGTCTTCGACTTCCTTCAGAGAGTGTGCGAGCTCTTTCGTGTAGACCTCGTAGGTGGTATCAACCCTATATTTGTCAGCGTCTGATTTATGAAGGATGATGGTGTCTCTCTACGGACCAACCTAGCTTATCGAGTGACTCGAAGTACTTCGGCAGCTGGAAATCCCAGTAGCCATCCATCAGCGATATATCGAGCTGCACAGTCACGCCGGCTAGCAACACGACTAGGCCAAGCACGCCGACGACAAGCTCGAACTGCCATGGGATAGCACGAGGCGACCCGTGCATTCCGAATGCGATGTGAAGTTCCTTGAGTTGCGGAAGCCTCATCCAGCTGAGTGAGCTCAGAAGTCATCTTCCGCAGCATTCTTGCTTGATAGGTACCGAGTATAATCGTGAGCGACACTTTATGCGCCAGGTTCAAGAGCAGCCGCATTCTCTTTGCATTGTCCAAAAAGGTGTCGCGGGCTGGTTGAGGAGGTTCCGCAGGATAGCTCCTATGCTTTTGAAAGAGAGGCAGAGAGCGGTGCTTGCTCGTGATGTCACATGTGAAAACGCGCATAATGTGCGTCACTAAATTGAATCACCGAAGGTGCATGGTGTGTGAAGTGCTGGCTAGGTCGAGGACTAGAGTGAAGGGTGGCGGCTTACTTCGTTGCAAAATCAAATGTGAAGATCGAGATGTTTTTACGTTGGACGCCTCCAACAGACGCGAGCTACACCTAGTACCACCTCAAGAGTAACTGTCTTTGCTGAGCCAGCTCATGCATTCTGCGCTTTGCCATTTCGGCTTTGTCTCGCAATGTGAAGATCTCATCCACGATCGCCTGTATCTCGGCGTCCAGATCGTCAGTTCTGGCTTTTAGAGCAGAGCGAACGCTCCAGCAGAGATCCTTTTTGATTTCCCTAAGCTCGGATCTTCTCACAGCAAGTCGTTCTGATAGAATAGAGATCTCTCGGGTTGCGCTCTCCTGTTCGCTCGACAAGGCCGCCAACGCGTTCGCATAGTTTTCCTGAGTCTTGTCCGAGCTAAGTACGTCAGCTTGCAGCCATGGCAAAGGGAATCATATGACATTACTTACACTCCCATTCCACGAAGCGTTTTGTAGTAGCGTGCTGCGTCGAAGCCCATACCTTCGAGTGAAACGTCCATTTCCATGGTCATCGTAACTGTGATTGCGTCTTTGAGTCTTGCGAGTAGATTCAAAACGTAATTGGCTTGCATCTGGACGTTCAGATGTGGACGTCTTTCCGACCAAAGCTTGATGTGTATCTTTTTCAGATTTGCAAGATTGCTCAGGCTGGCGGTTAGCCGGTTGAGCCATATGTTGGCAGAATCACCGAACAATGACCCTCTGGTCAGTTCAACATTGAGGTCCATGGTTCGGGCTTGCTGGATGTTGACTGGCTTCTGCAAGGTGGAGGTAGATCCTAACGAGCACGAGACGTCGAAGTGTGTGTTCGCATAGAGGACGGGCTTGGCTTCGTCGCGAATCGTGCGGCATGTAGCAAGGATGACTACATAGTCACCAGCGGAGCAGTTCGCGTTTGCGTTTTTCTCCAGTTGGTCACGGACAGTGAACAAGATGATAGTCTCTCGTGGGAACATGAGTTCGTAAATCTCGAGTCTGAGCTCGGTCGGCAGTTTGAACCAGATTCCTCTAGGCTGACCGTCAGACGGCTCCTCGGGTGTGACGATTGGAGTCATCTTTGCGTGTTTAGGTTTCAGTGACGGTGCTTGGTGTGTCGCGGGAGCTGGCGCCCAGATTTCGGTGGAGGCTCGGTGTTATGGTGTATTGTTGTAGGCGTTGTCTGAGAGTGGTGAAAGTGCTGTGGCAAAGAAGTGGTGCAGAGTGGTGGAGTGGTGTTGCAGGGCAAGGTAGCGTTGCGAAGTGGCGTTGGTGGTGATTTTGTATCTTCGGTGGAGGGACGGCGTTTGCATGTGAAATCACATGTGTAGTCACATGTGCATGATCGAGTCACTTTCACTGTGTGGCATGTGGTGTTCCTGCCTGATCGAGACTACGGTGAAGTCTACCTTACCTACAGATTCTCAATGAAGAGAGCCCACTGTTCGCGGCACCATACTGCAGGCAGGACTTGTCGAGCATCCAGTGATTAAAAAGGTTGATAGTTTCTCATCAAATTACTTCCCGTGGTCTCGGACATTAGTTTTGCACCATAAATTTACCAGTCCCCGTTATCTTGCTGTGCAAGCCCATGCTTTTATTGTGGTCAATATGCCCATTGCCCCGCCATTGGACTGGAAGCCTCCATGATACCATAACCGCCTCCACAATACGCCTACCCTTAGTGGCTTGACTTAATCATGCCAGAGTCCATCTTTTATTCCAGGAAAACGCCAAGTTTGGGGTCATCATGCTGCTCGGCATCATTCCTTGCTCCTCACTTTGAGTGACTTGAAACGGCTCTTCAGCTGCTCAATTTCCTCCTCCAACATTTGCAACCTCGTTTCGTGCTGCACCATCTCTCTCAGTATACCTTCTATGTTGGTCTTCGATCTGGCAGGCACAGCTTTCGTGGTACTATAGTTGGTCCACGTAGACTGTGTCTCTGTGAACTTGATTCGGCCTTCGGTCTCCGATCTAAGCGAGCTGATTTTGTCTCTCAGGAATTGGAGAGTTTTCCCGTGTTGAGCCTGGAAGTCGGCAAGTCGGCTCGAATATACGTCGTATGTCTTGTCGACCCTGGAGTTGTCAGTCTGTCATCAAAAGGACATGCAGCGGAGGAACTTACCCTTTGTAATAGTCCAGCATTCTGTAGTAGCTTCCAGAGTCAAACTTTGTCGACCCGAGATCCAACTCCATCTCTGCAGTCACAGTCCCACGACATTTGATATGATACTCAAAGAGCTCAAACATGAAATCAGTAGTCTGCTGGTGCGGTGTCTCCTCGTATGGAACCTTGAGCTCGATGTGAAGCTTTTGGATGTTCGAAGCCGCACGGAGGCTGTGTTTGAATCGTCCAGTCCACGTGTAGTTGCAGGCTGAAATGCCCGTGCTACATTCGGCAGCGAGCGTGAGGATGCGGACATTGTCGAGGGAAACGATTGAGCGCGGGTCCTGGAGCCATGAGTTCCACTGAGCCCACAGAGATGAGTGAGGTTCTTCCAGACAGTCTTCGACCTCGAACACGTCTTCGTAGTGTTCGTTGTCCCAAAAGTGCAGCCAGTAATGATCCCGGATGTGAATACAGAACTCGGTGTTGCTGTAGAGGACAGTCTTCGCTTCGGCGTATATGGTGCGACATGTGATTAGGATTGCCAGATAATCGCCTGCGACGTGCTTCACGTGCTCTGCCTTGTGCAAGCTTCCTTTGATAGCATACACGTCGAACTTATTGCGCGGGAATATCTGCTTGTAGATGTTCAGTCTTATCTCGGCGGGAAGGTCAAGAAGATGTCTCTTGGGACGCGCTGCGGGTGTGCTCTGCTGTCGCGTGTTGATTTTGGCGAACTTCAGAGTGGTCTGCTTTGCAGGCTGCGAACTAGGAGGCTGTGTGCTGAGCGGTGGCGTACTGGTCGCGCCAGTCTTCCTTGAGGACCTGCGAGCTGGTGCCATCGTGTCGGGCGATGGGTTCGTTCTGTTGCGAATGTCTGGTGTCGTGGGTTTGTCTGGTTCAGAACCTGAGCAGTGGCGGTGTTCGTGTGGTGCCTAGTACGCGTGAGGAAGGCGCGAGGTCTGCTTCTTAAGCGCTCTGCTGCTGCCCATCCAGACAGAGATAGAACAAGGAATCTACGTTTTTATCTTTCTACAATGCTGGCGGCTTTCGTCGAAACTGATAGCGGGAGACTTCTGTGCAGCACTTGAGGCATCTTGCAAGTGTATGTACATCCGACCTGCTCAATGTGCTGCATAGCTGGCCGGCGGATCTGTGTCTTGTCGGCGGTCAGGGCTTGCGAAGCTTGCAACAAGAGAATTCTAGCATATTAGCAGGTGCAAAGATTGTACATTTGAACCGCATCTTGGTAGTTAATCGCGTCTTTCTAAAGCTTGCAGCTGATGGAGCAGTAATACAAGGGCCAGCAAACTCGCTCTGTTGTACGCAACTTACGCACAAGCTGTACAGCTTAGTGCCATCCAAAGGCTCACTTGAAACATGCAGCATGCCTTGACTGCTAGAACTCTCGAATGTTGTCCTGGTGAAGAACGATGGAGTAGAAGATAGAGGAGAAGAAGAAGGAAGACAACATCGAAGCCACGAGCCATCAAGGTTGAAAGAAGTGCGACGCCACTGCTGGACCCCGCAGGCATGTGAAAGCCGCACGGGACTCGAAGACAATCATCCAACCAGCCCTTGCTCTTCGATTCTACACAACAAAACCATATCAACATGCCGTCGGCCACACCACTACCAGACTCGGCGATTCCAGCCAACCCTCCAGATCTCTCGAAACAACTACCAAAACTCACACCGCGCCGCCGCCCACAAACAGAACGAGAGGCTCCGAACCCCCCACCAGATACACCAGCTCTGCCAGAGCCTCCAAAACTCGACGATCACACCTTCTTCGCACCTTCACGGCGCATTCTATCGGAGCGTGATCACAAAACGTTCCTCGAGTCCGATACACACAACCTTATCGTCGGCTTTGTCTTCACACTTGCCGATTCTGTGCGCGGAAAGACTGTCAGCGAAGTAAAGAAGTCCGAAGAAGCACAAGACCCTACAATAGTCGCCTTGCTGGCTGTATTGGATAACGCAGACGATTTGCTGAAGCAGTGTCCTCCTTTGGACACGGGATCACGATTTGGAAACCCGGTATTTAGAACTTTCTTGGCGGAGCTAGAGAAGAAACAAGGCGCATGGCACGAGAAGGTCGGCGTGAAAGATGCTGGAGCCGTATCCGAGCTCTCAATATACCTCTCGAATGCTTTCGGCAACAGTTCACGGATAGACTACGGCTCAGGACATGAGCTGAACTTCTTGCTGTGGCTACTATGCCTCCGACAGCTGGGGCTGATTCGCGAGTCAACATTCCCAGTGCTCACGCTGGTTGTCTTCCCGCGCTACTTGATGGTCATGCGAGACGTACAAAGCACCTACTATCTCGAACCTGCAGGCAGCCACGGTGTCTGGGGTTTGGACGATTACCAGTTCCTGCCATTCCTCTTCGGCGCAAGTCAGCTTGTGAACCACAAGCACATCCGACCCTTGAGCATCCACAACCAAATGATCGTGGAAGAGTGCGCAAAGGATTACTTATACCTGGATCAAATCCAGTGGGTCAACGCCACCAAGACTGTACAAGGACTGCGCTGGCACAGCCCTATGCTGGACGACATCAGTGCTGCGAAGAACTGGGGCAAGGTTGATGCAGGCATGCGACGCATGTTTCTGGCAGAGGTCTTGGCTAAACTACCAGTGGCCCAGCATTTCCTGTTTGGCAGCTTGCTTCCTGCGGCGCCTGAGATGAGCCGGGATGCTGAAGCTGTGGTGGGTGATGAGGAAGTTGGCGAGGTTGAGCTTACGGTCGGCGGCCTGAAGCACAAACATGCTACTGGTAGCTGGAGCGACTGCTGTGGTATCAAGGTTCCGTCTGCAGTTGGTGCAAGGCAGGAAGCTAAGAAGCATGGCGAAGACACTGGCTTGAGACGATTGCCTTTTGATTAAACTTTGATGAGATAGATGCACGAAATAATGAAACTCTCGATGCAACATACTGGAAGTATCGATGATCCTTGTAACTATAATCATTACAATCACAAGGTACTCAACATGTGTGAGTGATGTCACACTTGAAGGTTCATGAAGATAGAATGATCAACGTGGCTGCAAGCCGCTAGCGTGAGCTTGGATGCCATCGCAAGTGAATAGTCCACGATCTCGAACTTGAACATGCACACGCAACTAAACAAATAAACACCTCCCAGCGCGACTAACAAAACAAACCACCATGGATCCCTCCCAAACAATAACCTTAAACCGTCTCCTCCAACGCCTAGACCAAACCCTCCTCTCCGCCAATCCAGACCCCAAACTCCGCTACTCCCAATACGAGCGCAACCGCGTAGGCGTCAACCTCGAAAACGCCCGAACCCTCCTCCTTACGCTCGAGAAGCAAAGCTCCACCGTCCGCACACAATTGGCGCAAAAACAGCAAATCCAAGCAGACCTCCAGCACAAACGCGAACTCGTGAAACAGCTCACTGCCCGACTGGAAGAGCTCAACAAGATAGACGAAGCAGAAGACAGCGATAGTGACGAAGAGGACGAGGAAGATGATCCTGATGTGCCACGGCCTTCTTATGCGCCGGCAAGAGTGGACGCCGACAATGGCATAGACGCGGGCAGCGAGCCGCAGGAGTTGCTACGATCGGCGG
Source organism: Melanodothis sp. VS III C KN 2 (assembly GCA_019775565.1). Lineage (NCBI taxonomy): Eukaryota > Fungi > Ascomycota > Dothideomycetes > Cladosporiales > Cladosporiaceae > Melanodothis > Melanodothis sp. VS III C KN 2. The sequence continues at coordinate 693,244 of JACWFM010000037.1, read as the reverse complement.
CGGAGCAGCATGAAGCACAGCAGCAACAGCAGGAGATTCGCTCGCGCAAACCGGTTTCTGCGGCGGACAACAGGAGTGCTGCGTCGACGACGGCAAGAGAGAATCTATTCGCGGGCCGCAAGCAACATCCGGACCTTGAGACGACGGAAGCGCTCATGTCGCACAATCGCGCTGAGCAGGATGCTCTCACGAAGGGTCTACTGGGGTTGGCAAGGTCGCTAAAAGAGAGCACGGTGAACTTTGGCGCGAGCCTGGAAGCTGAAAAGGATGTTATGAAGAGGGCAGAGGGGAGCTTGGAGAAGAGCAGTCTGGGAATGGAAGCTGCTGGGAAGAAGATGGGTACTCTTAGAAGGATGAGTGAGGGACAGGGATGGTGGGGACGGATCAAGCTCTACGGGTGCATTTTTGCGCTCTGGGTGTTCTTGTTCCTTATTGTCTTCCTTGGGCCGAAGCTCAGGTTCTAGTGCTCCTTTCTTGACGACCTCTAAATGATCATGGCTACGTTGGTGTTCGGCGCGGTGTAGCGGCCGGCATCTTTTGCAATGCTCCTCCCATTCATCGCTGCCCCTTTGATCTCCCAGTGACTCCTTGAACGCCGCTTCGCTTTTAATGATTTACCCTTTGTCCTCAAAACTAGCTGTTCGTCACTACTCAAGGCTCGAACTTAGGGTTGTACTTCGCCATGGCAGCCTGGAAAGCCTCTCTCTTTGCGGCAAGATCGGCCAAGATCTCACTCTCCTTGTCCACGCTCTGGAGCTTTGCGCGCGCCTCACTAGCGTCCTTGCCGGCAATGGTGTCGAGGACAAACTTGTTCGCGATCGCAATGCTGTTCCCAGGCTCGAGAGCCAGGGCCTGGTTCAGTGCTGTCTCAGCTTCTTCGATGCGTCCCATGTGCAGCTCGGAGACGGCTTGGGCGATCAGTGAGGTAGCGGAAGTGGAAGAGGGTGCTTGAGCAAGCTCCTCGAAGACGTAGAAGGATTTCTGGTAGTTCTCGCCGCCCTGTGGTCTTGCCATTAGCTCAAGATTCAATATCAGACGGCTCCTGATCTCAGAGCAAACATACCTGTCGGATACCAATCCAGCTCTCCGCCAAGTTAACCAACAACGCATCCTGCGCAAAGCTCCTCGCACCCTTGGCCTCCTTCACAGCCAAGTCGGTTCTATTCTGGCTCAGATGGATCTGAACGATCAAAGCGACAGCATCCAAGCTACCCTGGTGCTTGGCCAACAGCTGCAGCGCCTGATCCTGCTTCCCTGTCCTCGCCAGAATCGTACCGCAAAGCAGCTGAACCGTCAAGTTGTCTCCCTGTGCCTCACTCAACTTTTCCGCTTCCGCGACTGCTTTCTCGTCCTGTGCGCCCTTGCTGACGAACGATGCGTATATCCGTACTGCTGCGAGGTCGGGAGTGCTTGATGCTTGGGTGCTGGAGACGGCTGATAGGACTTCTGAGGCCTGACCGAGCTCGCATTGGGCGCGGTATTGCAGGACTTGGACGGAGAGACGGTTGCTTTCTGAGAAGTCGCTGGCGTCGAAGTCGGAGAGGACGAGTTGGTATTGGCCCTGGATGAAGGCTGTGTGTATGTTGACGAGCTCGCCTTCGGCGCTGAAGGGATCCATGGTTACGATGAAGATGTTGTTGATCTTAAGAATTATTTCGTGTTTCTTTTGGTCGTGAGAGAATCGGGAATGTTCAATGCTCGAGGGTGGTCGACAGAGAGTCTGTACAGGTGGTCGCTGGGGAGCGCTTGGCACTTTGACTTCCGCTTGGTGACAAGGAGCGTGGAGGGACAAACACCGAGCTGTTCGGTGACGGAGCGATGGAGCAGCAACATGCAAGAAATTAACCAAAATCGCAATAAAAGGTTTTTATACCTGTCTGGCCTGGTTATCGCGTCATGCCGACATTTGATCTTTGAGATCAATCTCCCTATAGTACGGCACGTTGTCGTATGGAATGGCTTCATCTCTCAATGGAACGACGCTCTTCTGAGCCACGCATATAAGGATAGTAGTACGAACACCACAAACATACTTATGTATCCTACCACATTTAGCGTCTTGATAAGGTACGGCTCTAGGTTGACTACTTACATACATGTACTTCATGTGGTCAAACAAACATGAGTTCGTGGATATCTCTCGAGCACATAGAGTAGGGTTGGGGCAACAGCGACCTGCGCACGAGTTACAACAGCACAGACAGCGTGTATTTCCTTCTATATACATGTATGTATATGTTTGTATGTATAAACTACCATGCAAACCTGCGCAGTGAGCTCAGTAATAGAGCACTGTGCGATGGATATATTGCAGCTAGTGTTGCTCATCCTAGGTCAGTCACGTCCCTCTTGGCTTGGGTCAATCGAGACGCGCAAGCGACAGAGGTGGCCGTGACACCCGCCAGACACCCGGCATAGCCCCAAGAGGTTGACAAGCGTGCATTCTTATTGCAGCGATGCCCCGGGGTATCTAGGCTGGCCATCTCGGCCATGTGAGGGCTGACAACACATTGTGAGCCCCTAGGATTAAGGGCAAAACAACGTTCAAGACATCCATACATCCGTCGACCTGCGAATAGAGTGAGACCACCCCACAGAACACGATGATGGACGCCGAACTGAGGTTTCAGATGGTCTGCTTTAATTCGATGACGTTGTTTTTGCAAGCTTTATCAGGAAGCATTGGGATAGAAGATGGACACATGCATGCATAGGAGGATAAGGCATGCACATTGACCGATCGATGTGGTGTGACATGCACGAATGCCTGAACACCTCAGGCAGGTGAGCCTGGAGTGAGGTGATGAGATGAGAGAGATGAGACGCCCGACTTTTGTCTGAAATGGAATCAGCCGAAGGGAGGAAACGAGTCCAGATCGGAACGCGCGCCTTCTCTTTCCGGCACCCGTCTTTGTTTGTTAGTGAATGCTGCGACGTGACAGTCGAACGCCAGGAATTAACAACATTTCCAACACTTTCGATATATCTTTCATCTGGTAATATATATATTCATATTCATATAGACAGCGCTCGAAATATTTGCAGGCGTTGTTGTACACACACGGCTCAGCCAATCGGCTGGCTGCAAGGGCAGTGCTGGCCCCTGCTTCCTCGCTTTGGAGCGCGCACGCAGCATCTCTTCGCGGACGTGTGCAAAGAAGCCAGCCAACGCCCGCCCAAGGCCGATGATCCCGCTACGAGTGAGCAGACAATGGAGCAAAAGCTTACCATCATGAGCCCCCGGCTTGACCGCCCACGCGCAACTTCTTTCTTTGCAACACCCTCTCCCTGCCAGCCTATACCACTCTCCACCACCGCCCATCACCACTACCACCACCGCCGACCATCACCACGCCGGAAACCAGCCTGACAACACGCGCTACAGCGTGCGACATTCCACCCAACCCCAACATAACCGCCGCTTGGCTGCCTCGACACCCTCCCGCCGCGCCTGGCCTGGACGTCTGCCTCGCCTGACCAACCTCCATCACTGCCACGGCCCATATCGACCTCGCCATATCGATCGACACAATATCCTCATCCTCCATAATGGCAACGCCCGCCAAGGCGACGCCCAAGGGTTCGCGGAAGACCAGAATCGTCACCCTCAGCGTTGCGCCCGACGCCCTGGCACGAATCGTGTCCGGCTCCAATACTTCCTCACGAAAGACATCGGCCTCGACACCAAACATAAAAACCCTTGATCCTGCGCCAACCATCACACAGCCTGAGCCATCGTCGGCGTCAAAATCAGAAGAATCAAACTCGACACCAGTGCCTGCCACGGGCGCTGACACACCTGATCCCAACTCACTTGCACCGCCGCCCAAGATCGATGGCAGGCGTAAGAGAGGAGGTGGTGCCGTCGCTGGACGGAAGCGAGCTGCGCCTGTGATCGACCCCAATGCGCCTCCCAGGGAAAGAGGCAGGCCAGGACCGAAGAAGAAGCCCAGACTGTAAGTGTACTCAAGCTAGATCGCATCACCTGTTGCGTCCTTGCTTTCGTTACCCAAGCATACTGTTTCGAATACTCGCTAATCCTTATACAGTCCGGATGGTACTATCGACCGATCAGGCGAGAGTGGCGCTCCTGTCAAATCTACTGGCAACGCAGCCGCGCACAAACTTGGCCCGAAAGCCAATACAGGCGCCATCAACGCTGGTTTACGTGCTCTCGATCGTTCAGGCAAGCCATGCCGTCGATGGGAGAAAAAGGGTCTCCAACTGAAGTCCTTCACTGGCACCACTTGGGGCATGTCATCCTGGAAGGCACCGTCTCGTGCCAACGGCCTCGACGCCAATGGCGAAACGAAGAGCGACAGCTCAAGCGAAGTGAAGCCTCCTGGTAGCAGTGCGCTGCCCAGCGACAAAGAGAGTCACGGTGGCGATCCTGGCGATACCACTATGATGACTGGCATGGAAAGCTCACCGGCTCCTGTTGCCACTCCTGCTTGATTGTGCTTAATCGGTATGTTCGAAGCCTTGCCATTGTCTCGACCTGAAACCGATCACTTGCTAACGCTCAACAGCATAGCTCGCAGCGAACGTGGACAGCTCGGTGTTTACTCCCTGCGCTTCAGTCCAAATACTAATACAGTCTACTGTCTTCCTTTAAACACACGACTAGGCATCTGCGCACATGCGCATTATAACACCGATTTCTTTCCTGATCTTAGTTTTGGGGGCCAAAATTTAGCGAGGCGTTCGGTCAACAGCACAGGCCTTGCTATGATACACTCTGGGCGAGCGAAGGTGCTCGAGACACGATTCAATCTCTCACCTAGGCCAGCATCGGGTCAACAGTGTGTACTATTACTGGCGGACACGGCTAGGGCTAGCCTTGGAGTTCTTTTGTTTCGATTGTATATTATGGCAATATATCTTTAGTGCACTGAAATGATCAAGTCGACTCATACTGTTGACAATCACGTTATTGCAAGTCTTCATGTGACAATATGATCATCGCACCTTAGCATGAACCTACAGGCACAGGTGATGCGACTGCGGGGATGTGGACATGGAAGCCGGCCAGTTACGTAGCGTTGCGAACATCATACAGACGAAACGACATGCTTGATCGCTCTTCTTCTTCTCTCTTTCACTCTCTTCCCCGATAAGACTCTTACGATCCTCATTCACGAAGTCATGTCCCTCGCTGTCATCAGTGGTGTGGAAGGCGTGATCCGGTAAGACACCGCCTGCTCGCTTTACACCGTGTAGACTCTCGCTCGGTTCGGGTCTCAACGGCATACGACACAGCCATACGCCATAGTCCTGCGCCTTTGCGGCCAGCAAAGCACGACAACACAAGCCTCACGGTACCGACTCATCCTCTTAGTCCTCGCAAACCAATTTATCACCAAACATCCGTCCAACATCGCCCTCAGCAAGCAAGTGGCTACCCTCTAGCCGCGGATTGAAGACGCACGTCGGCCCGTATTGCCGCCAGCATACACGCGAGCACAAGACAGTGCCGTACCTGTTTTGGTACTCTGATCTGATTTGATCTGGTCTGAATCCATTGCGTACACGTCACTGGCCTGCCACGCAACACTGTCATGAGCGGAGCATTCCATTCGTCTCCCCACCGCCCTGGCTCGGGCAGAGCACCATCCACATCCCATCGCAACACCAATAGCACTTCTGGCCTTCCGCGATTCCAGTCTTTGACACGGATTGCCAACCAGAATATTCCCGGCGGCAGCAGTAGCGGCAGTGGTGGTGGTGAACAAGAGCAGCGTCAGCGAAGCATGGAGAGCGGCGTGGGATCTTGGAAGCGAAGGTGGAGCGGCGATAAGCTGCGATACGAGGATAATTTGGGATGCACAGTGCACGATCAGCATGCTCCGTTCTTCGTGCCCTCATATTTGCGCCAGAGCAGGTTCGTGGACCGACTAAAACAGGATTGGGAAGCGCATCTGGCAGAGCTCGAGGAAGGGAAAGGTGCACGGGAGGATCAGAGGACGCCGAGGAAGAGCGCGGGATCGCATAGGGGAGTTGCTCAAGATGTTGTGGAGAGACCTCCTGCGGGTCTGCTTAGTGGGATGCACAGCAACAGCGAAGAGGATGAGGATTGGGGCAGAGGACTGCCCAGTCGCTGGAACGACGACGACAAGTGGAATAAGCTCGATGTGCTGGGGGATGGGAGCGAAGTCAAGTTTTCTGGCGTCTGCAAAACAACAGATGAAGCGGCGTCAATTCGAACGGACCACCCAATACCTATGGAGTGTGGACTCTATTACTACGAAGTGACGATACTGTCTCGTTGCAAAGAGGGTTTGATCGGTGTTGGGTTGTCGAGCAAGAAGACTCCTCTCAACCGATTGCCAGGCTGGGAAACAGAGAGTTGGGCATATCACGGCGATGATGGGTACTCTTTTGCATGCAGTGCGAATGGCAAATCATACGGGCCCAAGTTCGAGACACAAGATGTCATCGGCTGCGGCATCAACTTCAGGACGGGGCATGTCTTCTTCACGAAGAATGGCGTACATCTCGGTGGGTTCTCTTCACTGCTGATCTTTCACTGTTGCTCAATACTAATAAGTTCGCAGGAACCGCATTCACCGGACTCAAGAACGTCGAGCTCTACCCCTCGATCGGCATCAAGAAATCCAACGAACACCTGCGAGCAAACTTTGGTCGCAACCGCTTCGCGTTCGACATTGACGGCATGATGGCTGAAGAACGAAAACACGTTCGTAACCAACTCAACCAGGCTGACGTCAAACAACTGCACCCACCAGATGACGAGAACGCGCTTATACAGAAACTTGTCAGCCAGTACCTCGCGCATGAAGGCTACGTCGAGACCTCAAGAGCTTTCGCTGCAGACATACGCGATCGTGCCACTTCGATAGCCACCTCAAGCTCGGGACAGCCATCATTAGGCGGAGAAGATGATTTGCATACCATGAATCGGCAAAAGATCCGTAGGGCGATATTAGACGGCGACATCGACAAAGCATTGAAGTACACTCACACTTTCTACCCACTGGTTCTGCAAGATAAGCGCAATGAAGACATCTACTTCCAATTGCGATGCAGGAAGTTCGTTGAGATGATGCGACGGTATTCAGAACTGCAAGTCGCTGGAACAGCAGAAGGCGACACCAATGGACACGACGGTACGCTCGACAACCAAATGGAGCTCGATGACCAGTTGAATCGTGAATCGATGAAGCAACACACACAGTCTGAAGAAGATGTGGACATGGAGACATCAACAGCATCTCTACCCAGGTCGGGTCTGATGAAGTCGAACGACTACCTCACAGCTGCGCTACAGTACGGGCAAGAACTACAAGCCGAGTTCGGCGGCGACACTCGACCTGCAGTCAAAGAGAAGCTCCGCGAGGTGTTTGCAATCATGGCATACATTGATCCGCGGGAAAGCATAGTGGGCGGCCTGCTTGATAAGCGAGGGCGTGTGGGCATTGCTGAGGGCGTCAATGGGGCTATTCTGGGTAAGCCTGCCCCTGCATTTCAACGATACCATTACCACTCGGTTCCGTGCTAACATGAACCGTTCACAGTGTCATTAGGCAAACCATCATCCGCAGCTCTCGAAAAGCTCTGCGCCCAGACAGAAGCTTTCCTTGACGCTGTGGCGGCCAAGGCTGGCGGCAAGGCGGGTATGGTCAATGTGCGAGAGGATTTTCTTAGGCCCCAGTGAAGGCATGCAATTGACGGGTAGCAACCAGGGCGTTTGAAGGTGTGAATGGTTTTGTCTTTCGGCGTTACATATCTCTCTTCGAAGGATTAAGGAGTTCTGCTCATTTCGGGACTATCCATAGACTTCTCGTCTCACTCTCTGGCTTACCAATGCGGCGTTCTCCTGTACATATCTGTTTTCAGGGAATCTGATGGGTAGAGTAGGATGTGGAATACAGCTTATCGTTCAACAAGCCCACAGATCGGGCTGATCTCCATGCCCCAATATATCTCTCAATATGCCAGCAGTGCTTCAGCATCTTGAGCGAGTGCTTTCATCATTCTCGTCTGCATGCTCGGCCCTACACTCACTCTCGCCACACCAATCTCTGCCAATTGCCTGACAGTCAATCCCTCAAAGTCAAGCTTAACACTCAACCTCCCCTGGAAAGCCTCAACAAGCTTCCTAACCTCTTCCTCACTGACACCACGCTTCCCACCCCACACAAACACCGCCGTAGCTCCAGCAGCAAGATAAGCCTTCCCCCGTCGAATCACTTCCGCAAGATCTCCCCCATGATGCAGCGAGTCGCACCGAGCGTTAACCACGAAATCCGATTCTCCTCGTTCCCTAGCCACAGCCATCGTCCGCTCAACCCGTGCCGCTGCTTCATCCTCAGCGTACATCCTCCCATTAGCGTTATCGTAGTCTTCAAGGTTACAACCCGCAACACCTAAATCCAGCAGCGCCCCAATAGCTTCTTCCAAACGCTCGCCATAGGCGTCTTGGATGTCTGCGGTCAGAGGTTTACCGTACTCGTGGGCGACTTTGGCGATTGCGCGGATGGCAGTGAGGTTTTGTTCGTAGGTTAGGTCGTCGTCGGTGGTGTTTGCGGCGAGGGCGATGGCGTAGCTTGCTGTTGCCAGGGCTTTGCAGGAGGGTATGGGGGTGATGGAGCGGGCGGAGATGGTGTCCCAGACGTTGGTGAAGAGGATGGGGGTGCCGGGGGTGTGGAGGGATTTGAGGGTTGTGGTTGAGGGGGGTTTTGAGGTCATGGTCGTTGTTTGTGATATGTGGTCGTTGGTGGAGTTGCACGATGGGGTTCTTCTGGGGAGGACGTGTTATACGCAATGCCCGCAGATCCAAATATTGGTCTTTTATACTTCATATGCGAACGCTATCAGCAGGCTGCAGCCCCTCATCCACCCTTTCAGCTACATAATTGTTGAGTTGGTGAGTCAAGCAAATATGGATCATGACCTCGGCATGCTGAAAGCAGAACGGGAGATTTCTTGCCTTGGCGACCAGCGCGGGTGTAATAACTTGTGGACATGGACGAGAGCGTCTTGTTGGAATGCTCATCCTTGACCGACCCGGCGGTTTCTTCGACCAGAGCGTAGTCTGATGGCACAAGAACCTGTATAATTGCATGGCTTTACGACAAGCATGTCTAGAGAACCGTACCTTTCTACAGCATGCCGCCACTGCGCGATCACCCTCAGATAATGGGCAGTGACTCGTGGGTTGGTGCAAGTGATAGATGTGCGATGCTTCAAAGTACACATACTACAATAGGAACAAATCTTTATGGTGTCCACTGCACACATCGTCCCACGGCAGGAACGTCCTGCGGTCTGTCCAAACTCCCAGACTATCTCCCTTGCTGCTGTCATTCGCCGATCCCTTTGCACCAACATACGAAGTACCCCTTACTTCGGCGACGACTTTGTTGTTCAAGTTCGACTTGGCCGCAGCTTCCTTTGCAGCTTCGAACAGTGCTTCTGCGTGAGGATGGAACCACATGTTCGGCCACCATGAAACTCTCTGCACCTTTTCGTTGGTGATGTGTAGTAATGGGAATGCTTTCTGCGTGATGGCGTTTGTCCCCAGCATCATGTCTGTCCAGTCTTTCCCTGTTGGCACGGTCTTGTTCGCCTTGCTGATAGCGAACGGAGGACGCGAACGCAGAACGTCTTCGGACAAAACGATCTGATCCATGCGCCTCAGAGTTCCACGCTCTTGGCCGACAGATTTAGTGCTGTGGTTGAAACTCATCCAACTTATGTACTCGGTGTAATATGCCGAAGTCTGGAAGGCGTCCGAGTCATAGTCGATCGCAACATGGAACTCCGTGCGTATGCCTTCCGGGACCGAGGGCAAGATGCCTTGCACATCTCCTTTGACCTTTGGAGCTTCAATCGTGCCATTCTTCAGCTCGAGACGTCCGACCTCTTGCTCTGTCCACATCTCTTGGAAGTAGAATTGGTCTGAGGTCTTGAATATGTAGTCCTCGTCGAACTTCCGACGCAAAACGCTCATGGTAGCATTGAACATGGCGCGCATGTCTTTTGCCGGGCCCATGATCGTGCCAGAATTTAGCCAGCGAGGGCGATTTGGCACGACCCAAGTATCAGTCCCTGGACCGAATGCATCAGGGGGCAAGGTGGATTCTGGGACAGCCCAACAGGCCGCTCGACGCTCATCATCTGGCCAGCAGGTTTTGTCGGGGCCAAAGAGGATACTGTTCTTGATTTCTGCTCCGCCTTGATCGACACCATATATGCCTTCAGTTTTGAGTCGAGCGTTGCCTTTCTCGAGGGCAACATGGTAGCGCTCTATGAGCACATCTGGCGGTAGCTGGAGCCAGATGTCGTAAGCGTCCAGGATCAGAACCAGATCATCGTCGGCGGTTTGAGGCAGGCTATCGAGGTATGCGAGCGTTTCTGAAATCTTGAAGAGATGCGATTCCGATCCGTTGTACTGGCCGTACCCTTCCCATCCTAGCAGAATAGGATTAGGATACCCGGTGACCGCTGCCGAAAGCAACAGCTTACAGAAGTTGACATTGCTGGCTGTCGCAGGTAGCAGCAAGTGGAACTTTGGATTTTTTGCCTTGAAAGGTGATGACAAGTAGCGTGTCACCAGCGACCCCGACGACGTGGTGAAAAGGCCTATGACAATCGTGATCAAGAAGACGCCCGCGATAGTGAGCGGCAAGCGCATCCGTTGCGACAAGACCAACATCTTGATGTACCGTTATCATGCGCACGGCATAAACGGCAAAAAAGTAACAACTGATTTCATATGGTTGTACACACAATCGGGAGTTTCCACAATTGTTGTCACGGCTTTCTTGTGTCACATTAAGTGAAACAAGACCCATCACTACCTTATCTCCAGATCACGCCAGCGCAGGTGGGCTCCGTCACCCGTCCCGTGCATCTCGACCAGGACCAGCTCAAGCGCACGGGACGAAGGAGGCCGTCGTGCATGCATATTGTTATTTACGACTTCCCGAAAAGTGACCAGGGTATGCAGCGCGAAGAGGAAGAAGTCTCTTCTGCAACAGCGGCAGGCTCCGTCGCTTAAATTGCCGAAAACGCAGGCGATCTTCTGCAATCGCAAACCACCTTACCTCCGGTTCGCAGTGACGCGGTGGCGTGAGTAGAGTAGTTCTGGAGCTGCAGCTCGAGAAGCTGAAGAGAACCCAAGAAGATCGTCGGCAAGGACTTCAAACGTTGGGTCAGTGCGGCATTAGCCTCCAGCCGCCACGGCATCATATCTTGCATTCAAGGATTCCTGCATGGCTAGAACGGCTGATTGCGACTGTCGAGGTCGCTGGAGGGAGCATGCCCTCGAAACCCTAGGACACTAGGAGGTACCTTTAGTGCGATGCGTTTTGTCGCGACCTCGATGTCTTTAATCAAGTACCCGTGTAGATTCCAGACCGGCATGGCGCGTGGGAAATCTGAAGGCTCACACGTGGCAGAAGCACGGAGATCCAGAGGTTGATTCGAGATCGAGCTCAGACGGCTACTAAGCGAAGATGACTGAGTAATGAATGATGGCGATTACTCGCGGGTCGGGCCACCAATGAAACTGGAGATTACTACATGGCATGTGTTGGTAACGAATAAACACTGGCCGCCTTGCAGACATCTGCAGCTTCCTTGTACAGTCGTCGTGCATGCGTGCGCATATCTCCGTACCTTAGCTTTCTATGATATTGCTGTTGACCTTAGACGCCTGATCGTGGTCGGATGTCACTGAAACACGAATAGAGAGACGAGTATCCTCGGGGTGTCTGTCACGTTATAGTTGGGTATGCTATGGTTGCCAGTGAGATGTTCTACACAGAGTCTTGGGCATTCGCTGTATATGTGCCACTAGATAACTCGGTGCGCTGCCACTATTCCGCATCGTATTACCACCCCAACATGAACGCAGGGGAACACGCGAAAGAATCGCTCGCTTGCTCCCTGCAAAATCCCACCTCTATGTAAAGTCGTACAATCAACACCACTAAATGCTGACTACCGGATTGTAACGCCTGTTCCTGCCACTCAACGCCCTTCCTCTGAATGTAGCATACAGACCATGCCGCTAGAAAGAAAGGAACTATTCACAATAGATTGGTGCATAAATCATGCTCTGACGTGAGGACGCGCGCCGGCCTTGCCGATACACTCCACTCTGAACCCAAGCGAAGCGAGCCTTTGGGCGTCGACAACATTGCGGCCATCGAAAACCAGACGAGGTCGGCGCATGACTTGTGCGATGCGTGACCAGTTCACGCGCTCTTGACCGGGCTTGCCCTCCAAAGCCGTCTCTGAAGGTGGTGTCGAAAGAGGCGAGGCGTGTGTGCCGTTGTAATCCGGGCTTTCACTACCAGCATCGGAACTGGCAGATGAATGGTCGCTGATTACGCCTTCGTCAACCGTCAAAGCTCGTAGTTGAGCCACAGGTGCCTTATTTAGCAATTCGGGTTGTGGCTCCGGCTCAGGGATGAGGTCGGTCTTGAATAGATCCCACTCGGTGAGGATTGCAATGGCACATGCGTCTGAACATGCGGAGACCGCATCATGGTAAATTGTGATGCTGTCCTTGATGTTCAAGGTAGGGTTTGCGCTTTGCAAATCATTGAAAATTTGCTGCTCAGAGACCTGTGGGTCGTAGATGGCGACCTTGGCGCCTTCGGCAATCAATTGGCTGATGACAGTGATGGCCGCGGTCTCACGAGTATCGCCAGTGTTCTTCTTGTAGGCAAATCCGAGAACAGCAATCTTTTTGCGCGAGAGAGTGTTATAAAGGCGCTTGATGATACGCCTGGTGAAGCGGTGCTTCTGATACTCGTTAATCTCGACCACAGACCGCCAGTACTCGGCGACCTCAGGCAGATGAAGAGTTTCAGAAATGTAGACCAAGCTCAACACATCCTTCTTGAAACATGAGCCACCAAATCCAGCAGACGCTTTGAGCATACGGCTTCCAATTCTGGTGTCGAGACCGACTGCGAAAGCGACTTCGTCAATGTCAGCACCAGTGGCCTCGCAGACGGCGCTGAGGGAGTTGATGCTGGAAATTCTCTGGGCGAGCATGCAGTTTGCGGCCAGCTTGGCAAGCTCTGAAGACCACAAGTTGATCGTCTTGATACGGTCTTTGGGCACCCACGCTGAGTAGACGTCTACGAGTGCGTCTGCTGCAGCATTCTCCTCCGGCAGGTGGCCAATAAGAATGCGATCAGGCTCGAGGAGATCATTGATAGCAGTTCCCTCGGCCAAGAACTCTGGGTTAGAAAGAATGTGGAATTTGACATTAGGATCCGCGAGTCCAGCAAAGATTTCGCGCAAGCTCTCTGCGGTGCCACAGGGCACTGTGCTCTTTTCGACAATGATCTTGTCTGTGGTGGAAACTTCTGCGATGTGGCGAGCTGCGGACTCGACGTAGGCGAGGTCAGATGCCGACCCTGAGCCGACGCCGCCAAGTTTAGTGGGTGTGTTGACAGAGATGAAGATCAAGTCGGCTTCGTCAATAGCCTTTGAAATCTCTGTGGAAAAGTGCAGATTTGGTTGCCTTCCGTCAGTGCCATCTCTGGCGACTTCGACAATCTCATGGAGCCCAGGCTCATAAATGGGCAGAGAATCAGATTTCCATGCTGCGATGCGAGGCTCGCTTAGGTCCACAACGGTGACTTTGATGTGAGGGTTCTGTTTGGCGATAATAGCACATGTCGGGCCGCCCTGTAGGCATGCAGTTAGTAGAAGATTTTAGGAGGCGCAAATGGCTGACCGATCGGCGAACTTACAACGTAGCCGGCGCCGATGCAGCAGATGTTGGTGACCTTGCCTGTGGATTTCCAGCTGGCCATTGTGAAGGATATGGGCGAAGTGAAATTGCAACACAGGACAGTATGACGATGAACACGGCTGCAATAAAAGAGATCGAAGAGCCGGTCAGTCACAAAACTTATGCTGCTTCCTTGGCGCTTGTTGGGTGTGGTGAGGACAGGTGAGGACGGTCGGCGCCACGCTGCAGGTACATACAGGGCCCGGAGAGCATTTGACTCCTCGGGCGGCAGGGCCTGGCAGCAGCAGGCTGAAGGCGGTGGGGTGCGCTGGTTCCTCTCGGCGTTCTCTCGACTAAACTACTCTACTCGCCCATCTTCTAGGAAGTACTGCCCTGCCCTGTCACGTCTCGGGTGCGCTAGCGAAGAACGTGGGTTGACGGACGATGGGCGGCCACGAGCACACGCCTACAGACCCGGCCCCACGCGTGATGGTGCCCTACATACAGTATGCCCGCGAAACATGTATACATCATCATGCTTTACACCTCAGGCTAAGCTAGGTTTTCACTTTGTGGAAAGCTTCTCACCTACCGCCTGTTTCGAGACCCTCCAACTTTCCAACTCTGCCTACTTTGGCTTCGCATCGAGATCTTAGCAGCTTCAGAATCAACGTTTCACATGGTCCAGGTAGACAGGACCCGCAAGCTCCGGGCGACTTGGCATACCGTCCGCCAAGCATAGAGTCGAGTAGTTGAGCGCACTGGGCTGAGGGCCGCGCGCGGAGACAAGGCTCGTAAGGCTAGGCGACCTTTTGAAGGGGCAGGACTCGCAGGAGAGGGATGGAACATGGATGTACAAGCACGCCATCGCGCGATACTGGACAGTACAACTGTATCGCCCAGCTAGTTACGTGGCCCCTGAGGCCCCCTCAGGGTGCATATACTTGAAGTGTCTTCGGCCATGTACAGATGTGCATGCCCTCATAGGGCTCTGGCGTTGCTGGACAGTAATTTTGTACTGCCTACAGATGCACCGGATGCCCGAGGACTGCAATTCCGCAGCCTCAAGTCTGTGTGAGGCGAGTCCACCGGCACGATAATCTCCCGTTGGGCCTCTGAGCAGCGAGCGGGTCCCCTCCGCATCGTGTCCAGTGCGAGATCGCTGGCATCCTGCCTCCTGGAGACCGGTAAGTAAGGCTGGGCAAACTCCGTGTTGTTTGCTTCAGCTTGAAATAAACCAGCGGAGGAGATGGAGTAGTGTTACCTCCGATGTGTTAGCAGTGCCGCCATCCTGGGACTCAAGACTCTTGGCAGACGGGTGTTCGGATGCACGTATTGAACGTATTGCCTGCAAGGCTGCGCCGTACTATCCTCGTCGCATGATCGTTGTTCACCGCAGCAGGATCCGAGCTAGGCAATGATAACGGTGGCTCAGCAGTGTTTGCTTAGCATACTTTCGCCACTGGCAAGAAACTGGATGGCCAGTATACACACGCGTATGTCCCGCGATAGCCTACGTACATGAGAGATAAGGTACAGACAATCTAATCACCAGCGCAGCCCTGCCGCTTCACTACGCAATCTTGCAGGGCAATACCAAGCCACCACCGCGAACTAAAGGCAGCTAAAGGCTCGGCTACCGCCTCACCCTGCTCGTCACCGGCACTACCGTCTCATCGCGAGAGCTGCCGATTGGACATATACTGCTTCTTGATTAGTCCATATCCAACGCTGTTCACCCGTTTCGGCATCCCTCCCGCTGCTTGCAATTCCGGCGTGACCGTTTGGCCTTGGACTTGAACTTGACCAGAACAAGGCTGCTGCTGAGCGACTTCGACCTTCCACCTGATCACGATCAACCAGCAAGACCGTTTCTCCAGAGTCCCATCCATCGCAGCTCCACGGTTGCATTCTCCACGGTCAACGAATCTTCTTGCAACTTCTTTCCACCAGTCCTTACCGAGCTGGTGCATTTTCAATCACATCACTCCCACCACAACGGAAGCTCGAATTCTTCTCGCGATATCAATCGGCATCCAAAACGAATCGAACCTTTGCATATTCCATAAGAGATTAGGAAAACATGGCTACAGCCGGTGCTGCCTACCGGCAGAGCAGCGATCACGCGCGACAGGAGGGGGAGAAATATAGCATGGAGAGGACATCGATCTCGAGCGATGCCCCTTTGAACAAGGACGATGAGGATGTTGAGGCACAGATGGCTACACCTGCACAACCGCCTCCGGCGCAGCCTCTGGAATACAGCATATCCACAACCAAGAAACTCGTTTTCCTTGGATTGTACTTTTTTCTGAGTCTCGGGTTGACTTTGTCAAACAAGGCATTGATGAAGACTGTAAGTACCTGGGACGAGCGCTTCATGCGACGACCATAACTGACACATGTGTAGGCCAAGCTCCCATGGTTGCTCACAGTATTGCACACTGGCTCGACATTTATTGGATGTTGTATACTCCTGGCAACTGGACGGCTCAAGTTGTCCAGGTTAGGAACGAAAGAGAACCTCATCTTAGTCGCCTTCTCTACTCTCTTTACTCTCAACATTGCCATTAGCAATGTCTCACTGTCAGTATCTAAAGGTTTCGAACGCACGTTCACAGTCCCTAATCCGGTCACAGTTCGCTTGTATCTGTACCATTCCACCAAGTTCTGAGATCGACCTGCCCCGTCGCAACTATCATCATCTATCGCGTGGCTTACGCACGATCATACTCCCGCGACACTTACATCTCGATGGTTCCGCTCATCTTCGGTGTCGCATTGGCAACATTCGGGGACTATTACTTCACGATGATTGGCTTCCTTCTTACAGCGCTCGGCGTGGTTCTGGCAGCCATCAAGACAGTCGCAACGAACCGCCTCATGACTGGATCACTCGCGCTGTCCGCCATGGAGGTGCTCTTCCGCATGTCTCCGCTCGCCGCGACCCAATGCCTGTTCTACGCCTACGCAAGCGGCGAGTTCACCAGCTTCCAGGTCGCAGTGGCCGAAGGTGTCTTCGATGGGCAATTTCTTTTCTCCGTTGTTTGTAACGGCATCATGGCGTTCTCACTCAACATCGTCTCTTTCCAGACGAACAAGGTCGCTGGCGCCCTTACCGTTTCTGTTTGCGGCAACCTGAAACAATGCCTTACCATCCTTCTCGGCATCGTGCTGTTCAACGTCACAGTCACGCCACTCAACGGCGTCGGTATGTTCATTACCGTGCTGGGCGCCGCGTACTACTCGAAAGTCGAGCTGGACCGGAAGCGTGCCGCCGCACCCAAATAAATGCATAGCGCCACGTGGTTCTTCCCTCCTTTTTAGATGCGTATACCCGCACCCGGCGAGCCAAAAGCAGCCCATAGATAGCGATAGCGTTTAGCATTAGCCATTCGTAACGACACTTATTAATGATAGACATCCTCCTGGTACATGATTGTTACATTACCGCGTCACCATCAATAATGAGTATTGCACGCCACCTGCCACAACAGGCCAAACACCAAGTGATACTGGCTAGCGCCATCTGTGACATCGAGGGTCGCAAGGGAGCTAAGAATTTGGTCGGCGTCCGACCCGCTTTGACTCCAGCCGTTTCTTCATCCTGGTTTTGATCTCAAACGCCTGACAGGCTCTAACAGCAATCTAGATTCGGAGATACGTCCATCGCGGCCCACTCTATTCATTTCGTCGCTTCGTCCATCGAGAGGTCACCGCGAAGGCGTGATTCTCACGGCCGCGTCAATTAAACTGCCATTTAACCCTTTCCCGTCGAGCCGTCTCGCTACGGTAGAAGCTGACGCGCCGGTAGAGGGCACGTCCGGGTTTACATGCACCACGCGCTATCAAGCGAGCCCTGCCTTCTACTAGCCTCTTGGGTTCACTGCATGTGCCGTCGGAAGATGCTGACAGCCTAACACAGCCTAGATAACATCGCTGCTTTCGACCCAGATTACTAAGGTCCCGGCCCTGCACTGGCTCCTAACCAGCCAGCCCTTGCCGGCTTCGCTCTCGATCTGCGCAACCCCACCGTACCACGCTTGGACGTAAGGTACATGTAGGGTTGTATGCGCTTCCAGTAGCAGTGATTGACTGCCCTCGGAATATGGGCAAAAGTTGCCGGCCTGGCGCAAGGGCTAGTTTCTGTGCTCTGGACTTCCACTCCAGTCTGGTCTGGCCGCAGGTGTGTCCGGAACTGAATGTTACAGTAGTCTGCGCTGTGTGGGAGCACGATGGCTCGTGAATCCTACGGGGCAGCCAAGAGGTACCCATATCACCAGTGGCGCCTTTAGCTGATAGTATGTGCCGGTGCGGTATGCGCTCGAGGTTTGGCTTGCATCGGCTTTTTGGTTAGGTCTCTTGTTTGCTTCCGTTTGTCTGTACTATTCTCTTTTTTTGGTTTTACTTTTGCGGCTTCTAAAATCCACGACATGTCACGGGTTTTGCGTCTGCTGCCGGCGCTCAAGGACTCTGCAGAGCGATGGCTGGTGCAATCATCATCGACACGCGGCCATGTCTTTGATGAGGATAACGAGCATCTGCTCGAGCAAGAAAAAAGCTACAAGACTTCGTCATGGTCAGACAAGTGGCGAACCCTTTATGCCTTGAAAACACGACGCTACATCACCCTTGGAAGTGTCGCTGGAATGATACTGCTGCTGCTCGCCTACACATCCTTGAGCACATCTCATCCGCGAAGTGAACTCAGCGAAATCCCCGAAAGGAACACACAAACACTGCATCTTGCCATTCCAACACCAGATCTCGACCCCGGAGTCTGCAAAGCTGTACTGAGCGCAGAAGTGCTTCATTACTCGACGCCCACTTTCATCCGATGGGATGCTGAAGAACAGGACCCGCAAGAGAAAATTCGGCGCCGGATGACGGCTGTGCGAGACTATCTCAACAAGCTGCTGGAACGCCATGGAAATGACACCGTGATTCTCACTGGTAGTGCGAACACATGGTTCCAGCTGCGACCGGAAGTGCTGTTGAAGCGATATTACGACATCAATCGTCAAGGGAATGAGAGACTAGTGGCTTCTATTGGCGCGGACAGGGTCTTAGAGGAGTCTGTTGAGCAGACCGTTGTCTTCTCTGCGTCCTCGGAGTGCGGTGCCGCTTCCGTCGATGCTGTTGAGTGCTCTCAGGTTCCTAAGTATCCCTTGAAAAAGCAATCATCCGACATGAATGCTCCACGATACCTTAGCCAGGACGTCGTCATCGGAAGAGTAAAAGACGTCTACGAGATTTATCGACGAGCAGTGGCAGTCGTCGAACAACGAGACGATATCGCGAGCGAGCTTGCTGTCTTTAGCGAGATATTCTCCAGCCAAGAGCATTATCGCAGCCTCATCCGTCCTGAGACTCCTTCGTGGTCACAACGATTCCAAGGATGGTTCTCTGGCAGCTATTCGCATGCTCCGCTTGCTGGCAGAAACACGACCATCCACCGCCGACCGCATGCCGATGAATTCGGTATTGGTCTCGACTATGCTGGCGAGCTAAGCATGGACGCCTCCAAAGGACCGGGAAGCTTCATAATAGCACAGCACAAGAGTCTACCCCAAGACGTCGTCTCATCGATGCCTCCCTTCTGGTCTACCACTGGACAAGGGTTGCCTTCGGACAAGACATGGTCGGATCTTGAGATGTTTACCAATGCGCAAACGCGTTCGTCACCAGTCATGATACGCACCAACAGCACGGATTACCCGGATGTACGCGAAAGGCAATGGTCTAGGCTGTGGCTTCGGCCCTATTCGCGCAAGCTTTTTGACGCATACATGACTGTGCCTGTGATGCCCATAGCCTCCGTGGTCGACAACGCGGGCGTGGAGCAAGTCTTCTGGAGTTCGACAAATGGAGAGAAGGCTGGTGCAAAAGATGCAGATGGCAGATGGTACAGTTGGCAGGACATTTGCAAGGGAGAAGATCTGGCTGCCGAGCTATTTGGGGATCAACTGGGAGAGTGGAAGGCTACGAAGCCTTGATCAGTGCTCATGACTACATTTGCATACTCTTATTCCAGCATGATTTCGACCACACAATACCTGCTTCTAGCCTCAGATCAGGCCCGTAGAATAATTGCATATGCCAACCAGGAAAAGAAGGAGGCGACTAGTGTCGCAAACACAGCCATGTTCCGCAGCGCTTTCGTATTGTGCTTTTGCATGGTTGCGCCGGTCCGCTGCATCCATTCGGTTGTAGGATTACCCTTGGGGAAGGGAATATCGGCGGGGACCGGCTTGTTCAGGAACTCGCAAAGTGGCGCCCATCCATCAGCGGCCTGCCATTCGAGCAACCGGTCGGATGGCAGACCAAGACCTCGAACCATTGCAATGTGCTCTTGGTATACCCAGACACCATTGGAAGTGAATGAGCCACCGAAGAAGCCGGGCAGTTGTGATCTGCTCATAAACTGACGCGCCCAGAATAGCTCTGCACTAACAAATCCGTCAGCTAATAATGTAACTCGTTTTAATACGCTCTCTCCGTTTTCCATACCAGAACCAACTCTTACACCAGTCCCAATTCTTCGGGTCCTTGTCAAAAGTCCCAATTGTCGACGCGAAGCTGGAATACCATCCTGCCATATCGCTGCGCGTGTTGAGAATCACTTTCGCTTCCGGATAAGCTGCGATCAATTCGCGTGCAAACGTAGCGCCCGGTAAGTCGGAAATCCCAACGCAGTGGCCTATGATGGCGTCGAAGTCTTCTCTCGTCACTTTCAACCCATCCGTCATGCTACTTTCGCTGGGCGGGCTTCGCCACTTCTTGACGACGAGCTTGTACCATTCTTCCAGATCGTATGGGGGAAGGATGGAGTCGTAGCCGTGCCAGACATGTTCGATACCGAGAGTGTGAAGGGCTTGTTGGAGGGACTCGGTGGCTGAGCGGGAGATTCCTACTGCGATCACTTGCATGGGCTGAGTACGGGTTTGGGGAAGGTGGTTGGTGGCGTAGAGTGTGTGGTAGATGCGGTCTTTGAATGCGTCCATGGTTTCAATTCTGATCTTGTGTCACGTTTGGAACGACTGTTTAGATCGTAAACGTAGGTAATGAGGTCGGATGTGGATGCAGTGCTGTCGTCATCACACAAGAGCTATATAATAAATTACCAGCAAGTCACCGGAGCGGTGGAGCTACCTCTTTCAGGCTCTTTTTCGCGAAAGCGACACAAGAACCATGCAAGCTGCAGGCGGACTCTGGGTTCCGGTAGTTCAGCTCAGCTCCTGCAAAGTGCAGATCTGAGCGGTGCGGCTGAATCTCGAGCTTGGATATCGAAGAGTGTCTCGAATCATTACTTTACCAGCGCACAGTCTGCTGAGACGACCAGATATGGTCAATTTTGGTCAGTGGTAAGTAGACTTTTCTGAGTGAGTATCGTCGATAGTACTAACGTGCTCACATGCGCCACTAGAGCAAGGCCTGTCTTATGCACAAACTTGCATGCACAGGTAGCAATTGTAGTCCCCGAAGACCTCCACCGGGGAGTTTTCGCGGCTCTCAATTCGATATTGGTTGTGATGCGCTCTTACAAAGCACACGGAAGGATTCCAAGTTCTGAATCTGTTTCCCTCCTGCATCGAAGTTCTCTGCATCCAGCCACATCTCGAAACTAGCCCTCACAAATTCATTCCATTCGTCGTCAAGCATGCTGAAGAACTCTGAGTCTCGTGACCGCTCGCACATGATCATGTGCTTCCTGAATGTTCCCTCGAACGTGAAACCAAGCCGCTCTGCCGCTCGACGACTGGCGACATTCCGCTGATTGCATTTCCAAACGATGCGACGATATGGTGGCGACAGAGGCATTTGGGCCTGACCGAATGCGTATAGAAGCAGGAGGTATTGAGCTTCTGTGGCAGCAGGCGTGCGCCGTAACGCTGGTCCATACAGCACAGCACCGACTTCAAGTGCACGGTGCTCTGGCTGAATGTCAAGGAAAGCAAGCGTCCCGACAGTTTCCGTCCGAGCGATTGGGTTCGAGGTCGGACTCGTAGGTGACATGTGGTTGACGTCAGCCTTGATGGCGTATAGAACCATTCCTCGATCTCGTAGCCCATTGAACACAACGCGAAAGTCGTCTGGGTTGTTTTGTCGTAGCATTGGGAGGTATTGATATACATGACTATCGAGGTTCCTCCAAAGAGAAGGGATATCTTCATCCAAAAGGCCTTGCAGCGTCACATACTTTCCAACGATCTTAATTCGTTCCGAAGGCCGTGGCGAGGGCGCAGTCGAGATCTTCGGGCCCAGGAAGAAGTCGTCAAGATCTTGTGGTGTAGCGCGAGGTTCGGTTGGGCCGACACGATGTCTGCGAGTGCGAAAGATGGTGCTTTTTCCACCTTGCGCATCCATACTTGAACATACCTTTTGCCACTGCCTAGACGCATTCTTGACAGTCTGAAGCGTCAGCCATTTGCCGCCGGCGTCGAAGAAATGTTGCTGAGCGACAGGATCGTGATCGCAAAGGAGGCGCCGGCGCACGTCTGCTGGAGGGATGTCATAATCCACTAGACGACCAGCCATACCCATGATGGCCGAGTTCATCTTCAGCGGCTCGATCTCCTCAGCTGTGTGGTTGTGCTCTGTGTCACGAGAAACTTGGATCCGGTAGGCCACGATATCGCCACTGAACGAGGCTTCTTCTCTGACAGGTTCAACGATGATCTTGCAGGGACAACCGAATATCGTACGGGTGGAGAGTTTTTGACGTTGTTTCTCAGGCTCTGCTGTCTTTACGCTCGTGTAACCGGTCGCACGAAACATGCGACAACGGAAGTGCACCGACTTCTGCTCCTCACGATATAGAGTCCAGTAGTTGTCGCAATAGGGCCAGATCCTCCGATAGTCGTCAATATCTAACACCACGGCGTCCTTTGGATGGAAGAAGACTCTACGCCAGTGCGCGATGTCTGTCGGTGTGCGTGCTGCTTTGAGTACTGGATGAACCCCCGGCTCCGCGCGCAACCGCTCGGAGTCAGTCTTCAGATCATCTGCCAGGTCGTCGAAACACCAATGGAAGTGGTTCATGGTAAAAGAAGACGCAACCTCGAAAGTTGCTTGGGTGGGTGGAATAATGTTAATGTGAACAAACGAGACTCAATCAGCAGGCAGATTAAGGCGCGTGAAACTTTGGCAACACAGCATCCGGACCCCTGCCGAATCCCAGGCGGAATAACACCGTCCCCCATTCCTCGATGCACGTTAATCCACTGTTGCTCATCTGTTCACTCAGGCTCGACTACTGAAGATCGTGTGCGAACCGTTCACGCTTTTCTGTCCTGCCCAGAAAAATATGCCGCGGTCGTGCTGTCTTTAAGTGGCTCCACTAATACGCATGCACACCTGTATGTGCCAGCGCCATTATTCGACATGGGCACCAGCTAAGTCCGTGGTCTCGCTTAGGTGGCAATCCTTCACAGCACGGCATGTGAAGGCCGCTATACAAGCAGGTATGGAAGCGCTTTACATCCTGGCCAACTAGAGTAAGGTCGCCTCTCATCGGAAGCATAGCCAAGCGAAATCCGCTGTAGCAGATGATAAGAGGACGGTCGGGTGCATAAACTTGGATTCGCAAGCGACACAATGTGCTGGTGGTGCTGCAGGGGAACATAATCCTAGCATATTTGCAAGCGAGAAGATCTAGTTACTGCTCTGCCCCGCTGGTTGTGCACAGATATGATTCGGTATGCTTTTGCCTCTTTCGCTGTCATCTGTGAGTAAGGACCTCTTTCCTCTTCCACATTTTACCACTGAGCCTAAAGTCTGTTTGATTCAATATAAGACAGGCTATAACAAGGCTGCGCGCTCGGTGTTATACATATATTGTCTCCATCATGGCAGCCTTATTCCTCACTGTTCTGGTGGTCGTCGCTACTCTTTGCCTGCCTCTCTTGAGGATTGGCAGGCGTCCAAAGCATCTCCCTCCCGGTCCACCAACACTACCGTTGATTGGCAACCTTCAACAGGTATGAATGGAGAATTTACGTTACTTCCACGCCGTGGCTAACGATTATAGATGCCCACGCGAGATGCACATCTTCAATTCCAGGCGTGGGCCGAACAGTACGGACCTGTGTATTCATTGATACTCGGAACGAAGACTATGATTGTCTTAAGCAGTCACGAGGCGGTCAAAGGTATGTTTCTCTCCTTGCGGATGCTGTGTGCATGACAAGGCATCGATGCAGGCCAATTATACTCACTGAACCACCGAAGAACTTCTTGATCGCCGGTCGGCTATATACAGGTAATCAATGGCGACACTATCCTCAAACACTTGTCACTAACATCTAAAAGCGATCGTCTTGATGCGTATCTGGCGGGAAAAATTGCATCAAATGATATGAGGCTGCTCACAATGCACTATGGATCAAGATGGAGGATGATCCGTAAAGTACTGCATTCAATGCTTCATGTCAGTGTAGCCAAACGCTATGTGCCCTATCAAAGCCTGGAGTCCAAGCAGATGCTGCAGGAGATCTTGGATCGTCCAGAGGGCCTGATGGAGAGCCTCCAGCGTTACAGCAACAGCCTGACAACCCAGATGACTTTTGGATGGCGCACCATCAGCAACCAAGACCCCAAGCTCACGATTCTATTCGAGAGTTTAGACAGATTCGAGCATCTAACACAGACCGGAGTTGCTGCTGTAGTGGACTTCTTCCCAATCCTGCAAGCTTTGCCCGGCTTCTTGATGCCATTGAAGGCTTTTGCAACGAAAATCTACGATGATCAAAAACGTCTGTACGTCGGACATTGGCTCGAAGTCAAAAGTGCCATCAAGGCAGGCACATCGAAACCTTGCCTCTCGGTCGATCTTGCGAAATTACAGGATCAAGAAGGGTTCAGCGATGAGCAAGCCGCCTTCATATCTGGTAAGTGCTTGCCACTGGTCCCGATCGACTGGGTTTCAGACAAGTCGGCGACGACACGCAGAATCGTCTGAAGAACGTGCCACTGCATGGATTCTCGATCTGTTGATTAACATCATACAGGTACTGCACTGGAGGCTGGGTCCGAAACAACATCCGCAACTCTGTACGCCTTTGTGCAAGCTATGATCCTCTTCCCAGAATGTCAGAGAAAAGCCCAGGCGCAGATAGAGGCAGTATGTGGTGACCGTTTGCCAGAAATGGAAGATTTTGACAAGCTGCCTTATATTAGATCGACCATGAAAGAGGTCTTTCGATGGCTGCCAGCAGCTACGCTGGGCGCAGTGGTAATATCTTCTGACCTTTTGGAGCACTCACATCGCTGACGCTGTACTCAAAGCCTCATGCTGTCACCCAGGATGACTACTACGAAGGCTACCTAATCCCCAAAGGCGCCGGAGTCATCAACAACGCCTATACAATTTCCTCTGATCCTCACCGGTACCCCGACCCTCGCCGCTTCGAACCCGAAAGGTACAAGAACGATCACAACACTATCGCAGAGACCGCCACTTCATCCGATGTTAACGTCCGGGACCACTTCACGTTTGGTGCAGGTCGTCGTATATGCCAGGGCATGCATGTCGCCGAGCGCTCGTTGTTTTTAGGCATGAGTCGCCTGCTGTGGGCATTCGACTTCCACCCTGTACCTGGGAAGGAACCTGATCCGACGCATCTTACCCAAGGCTTCCTCGCTACACCTGAGAAGTATGAAGCTGATATCAGGCCGAAAGAAGGGAGGGCAGCTCAAATCCGAAGTATTTGGGAGGAAGCTCAAAGTGTTCTGGACGGTGAAGGGCAGTGGCTGGTCTTGCCTGATGAATTGAAGGCATAGGTCCTAGAAGGGATAGCGTCCTAGAGGCAACTATGCTCGGACAACGATGATACTTTTCAACGGCGACCTGCTGTCTCGCTGCTTCAAAGCTGCGAAAAGGACAATCCAGCTAGTGCCCGTATTAACAGCAACGATGACGTTCTTAGATTTGTTCCTCATAGTAATAGGGCAAATGATGATGAGATACTCGCGTGGTCTGACCTATATCTCAACAGTAGACGCCTCTATCAAATACTGCGATAGTGTTAGCATGATTGCATAAGAGATGCGGAAATTCTTGAGGAAGGATTGCAACAGAAACTTTCTGTGACATGTCAGGTGGTCACGCAGAAGATCTTTGGGCGAAAATATATTACTGAGAAACGACTATAGAAACAAATTGACACATCACTCCAACCATCACTTCTTCTGCTTCTTCTTCTTACCCGGCTTCCCTTTCACCGCCCCTTTCGCTACTTCTTTCTCGGCTTTTGCGGCCGCGGCCTTAGCATCCGCAGCTTCCTTTTTCCGCCTTTCCTTTTCCTCTTGGGCCTTATCAGCGTCCTCTTGCTCTTCTCTCGACCTTCCCTCCTCCCCTTCAGCATATGACATGCCTGTCCTATAGCGTTCTTTGATTGAAGGTTGCCAAATCGGCTCAGCTCCTGCTATCATGGAATATCCTTCTCTCAAGCCATTTGCAAGATCTGCGTCGTCAGGTCCCGCTTCCGGGCCAGCAGTGAGTCGTGAAATTGAGTCAAGAAGATCCTGCGCACCTATGCGATCATCTCCCCTGTATCGCACGCATGCACTAAGAAGGTCCCGGAGTTCTTGGCTGTAGAAATGCTGCGCGTTGTCGTTAAATCTAGGGATGGCCATCTCTGGGCTGTAGAAATCGGTCTTCGGTTCAGGATCTCGGTTGCAAATGGAGATCAGAGAGGCACCGAGACTCCAGATGTTTGTTGCACTTCCGAGCTTACCCATGGGCTTGTAACGCTTGGTGTCTGCGTCGCTCATCGAGTACAATTCTAGGGGTGTAAAGCCTGGCGTCCCTTCGCCATAGTTGTAGGACATTGGGTTGTGCTCGTCCTCATCGTTGGTGTAGATTGCTGAGCCTAAAGAATTGTCAGCAGATTTTAGTTTGGAGACAGCGGCACGAGACTGTACTCACCGAAGTCTCCAAGTGTGGCCACAGGATATCCAGGCCACTCGCCGTACTCTTCTGATGGCACGTCCAAGAAGATGTTCGGAGGTTTGATGTCTCTGTGTACAATGACATGCTGGCCTGACAGCCGGCTAGGCGAATCACTCGGAAGATCTTTGCCATTCTGCAGCAGAACGCATGCCTTGGCCAGGTCCTCGAACCACTTCCACACCAACGGTTCTGGGATCTCCCGATCATCGTCATATATCTCCGGGGACTGTTCCGTAGTCTTCTTGTTCTTTCTAGGCGCCGGACGATCTTGAGGTCCAGGGTTCGCCCTATGCATGGTTCCAAAAGGGCAGTAGTTCATGATGATTCGGTAAGCTGGTGCTTATCAGCGATGTTCGTGAGCGAAATGGGTGCGTGCACATACTATACATGTCGTCGTAATGTTCAGAGCCACGTATAAAGACACATCGACTAGCCTTTGCATCGCCGGCTATGTCTTGCATGACTTTGATTTCCATGTGCTCCCTGTTCTTGGTATCCCAAGGAGCACCCCACCACCTGGCCCAGTTCATCTGTATGAAGGTCAGCATTGCGATACTTGCCAAATGTAGAGCTGGTTTCTGACTTACCCAATGATCTCTTCGGAGAACAGTGTCTTTGACCGCGATTCGCTCGAAGACGACTCCATGTCCATCCTCACGATAGAAGGCCCATGCTGCGCCATAGGAGCCAGAACCTAACCCGGCTCCACCCTTCCAGACGTGCGGACCATACTTTGGCGGTTGGCTGCTCCACTCCTTCAGAGTTGCTGCCCTGGCTTCTGCAAACTTTTTTGCGGATTTCGAATCTTCGAAATGGTTTTGTGTACCGTCTGCTGGTTCAAACCAAGACTAGTGACCATCAGCACATGAGTTGCCATCAATGGAACAATTGGTACGATTGAGCAGAACAAGGCACTCACATTTGCATCGGTAGCAGCCGCAGCAGCAGCAGCTTCTTCCTCGGTTTCCTTGCCTTTGCCCTTGTCCTTTACTTTCTTCGGGACCGGGGCCTGCTCTACACCTGCAGCGTCGCCTGAAGGCGGTCCAGACCCGGTGGCATTGCGGTTGCTCGGGCCTGCAGCTCTGGTCTTGCGTACTTTGCGGCTTGAGCCTTCGTTGACGTCGGTTGTCGGTCTCTTCCTCCCAGACTTCGGGTTGGGCGCCGCGTCGTTGTCGACTGCTTCTTCTTCGACATCATCATCTTGCTCGACAGCGTCTTGTTCTTCGTCGAGAGCCTCTTCGTCTTCTTCGATAGTCGGTTTGGCCTTCTTACCAACTTTTTTGGTCTTTGCGCCTTGCGCGGGATTTTGCTGTGCGGGTCTTCGCTGTACGGGTCTTCGCTGTACGGGTCGTCGCTGTACGGGTTTTCGAGGTGCTGGTTGTTGCGCTGCTGGCTGATGAAGTGCTGGCTTCGGCGATTCAAAGTATGTCCTGTGACGAGTTGAAACCATGGTGCCAGTCAGTAGTGAACGATAGTATGTCAGGGCAATACGGCGAAAGTCGAAGGTGCAGGACTCAGGATCATGACAGTGTGTTGCAGAAATCGTAGGATTCTTTGCTTGAAGCTTGTCCTTTGATATCTGGCGGAGATGCGTCAATCGTAACGGATGCGGACATTATACTTGGAAGTTTTCTTTGTGTGAATTCCTGTTGCAAACACTGAACCTGGCTTTGTGAGTACAGGTCTCGCATTCATATGCACACGGGATTGGTTCTGGTGAGCTTCGTTATCCTCAATGGGAACGCGCTTGAAGTTTCGATCATGCTTGTTGATACTAGCAAGTCAAATGTTGGTATATGCTCATGAACCTAAACTCAAACGCTTTTGCCGATGTTCGTGAACGAAGCATTGTGCCTACGAAGGCTATTCGCGTAGTGGATATAGTCGATGTACGCCAATCCGTGTGGCGAGCTTGTAGGCCATCCAAGAGATGAGTGACTGCTTGCAACCCTTGCTTCTGTGTCCTCCCGGCTTCTTTTGCTTAGAGCGCTCGTTCTTCGAACATGACTTCTTCACTTCGCACGGCGTCTGCGCACTCATGTTGGTAGCTTCGGTGTTCGCCCTCACACACTGCGGCAAGGCTTTCAGGGCTTTGATGATCTCCTCAACATGCCCTCTCGAGCCGGATCCTCATGGCTCCTCAGCAGCATGCACTGAATGCACAACTGGCACCCGACTTTTGGGCTTGCCCTTCTGCAATTACGCTCAACTTCCATAAGCCTGCGCTGATTTTTCGTTCGAGTGAAAACGACAAGCTCACTCTCCTCGCCTTCTTTTGAGCCCAGCATGCCCGTTGGGCTCCCCAGAGTCGGTATCCATGTCATCACCCTCTAGTAGCTCGCTTTCTTCTCTTGCTGTGCTCTTTCTTCGGAACTGTCCAGCGCCGATGGCGACCATCTCATCCTCACTGTCGCTTTCATCGACACCCATCAACACTGGCATGCGGAAAATGCCATCGGGACCAGCAAATTTAGCACCACCCTCTCTTTCGAGCTGCATCTGATCGACAGTGAGCACATCCACCTCTTCATCTTCTTGATCGAGACGGCGCTTCTGGAGTTCGTCGAGAGGATGAATGTCAAACTCGTCTTCCTGCTCGATGTACTCGACGTTCTCTTCGACTTCAAGGAAGTCTGGTGCCAGAGCCGACCAGCGTTGTGGCGTATGAATCGACCAGATGTAAATGCGACCACTCTCAACACCGGTTGCTGCGACAAAAGGACGTGTGGGATGCCACTGCGTCAACGTTAGCTTTTGTTCCCATTTGCCAATCGCTCTTATGTTTACCTCTACAGCACCAAGCTCTTCCTTTGGTCCTTCAAGAATCTTGACAAGCGAACCCAGACCACGTTCCCAGATATAGACATCATGGTTCATTAGCGTCGAGGCCATGACATAATCCGCGTTGCTGCTGAACGCGACGTGGTTCCAGCTCAATCTGTTGACCACATCCTGGAATTTATGCTCGACTTCCAGATTGATGCTGTCCGGTTGCAGGTTTGGATCCGAGAAGTCCGGCAACTTGATCGTTCGAATGATCGTGTCTGACGCATTCACAAGCAGGTCTCGTCCTGAACTGCTAAGGCGGATCAATAGGATGGGCTTCGAGCAAAGGCGTGTGCTGTACACAGTCTCTCTTGTCTTCGTGTCGATCACATTCAGCCAGCCTTTTGTGGTACCCGTGATGACATGACTGCCAGTCGATGTGAAAGCTGCCACAGTCATGAAGTGCTTGGCATCCGCCTTTTCGTTCGCTTCGTGTTCATGCGCCGCACGCTTGGGAAGATTGGGTAGTGGCAGCTGTCGCACTTTCTTGTCCGAGAACTCTGCGATTGCCGGTCTGTACTCGTAAAGCGCAGCGACACATTTGAAATGGTCTTGTGGGTGCAAGTCTGCGATGTACACTGGCGCACCCATGTTCACTGTCCGCACTCTGCTGCCATCTTTTAGATCCCACAGGATGACCTTCCAGTCAATGCTGCTGCTGAGCAGATACCGCCCGCTCTTCTCCCATGACAAAGACTGTACGGTGCGTCCAGTGGTGTGCCCTTTCAGTTTGCGCGCAACACCGTTCGTCTCAAGATCGAAAATGGCAATGGTGCCTTTGGCTGTGCCGGCTGCCAGCAGATCGCCGCGGTGGGAGAAGCGAATGCAGACAGCTTGGCCGGAGGAGCGCAGGCGGGCAGTGAGGATTTCCGGGATGTCCTGGGCGAGGAGCACCGGGTCGGACAGAGGCAGGTTCATGGCGGCAGGTCGCTGGTATTTGTTGTTTCACGTGCTCTGTTGCGCTTCATGGACAAACGATGAGGTCGCGCTTCAATTTGAGAAGATGTAGCAATATCTGGCGTTCATAGCGATCACTCGAGCCATGCGTGACTTCAAATTGAATCTCAAGCAACTCAATGCGCCAGTCACTTCATACGGCCAGTCTTCACTATTGCACCGTCACTTGCATGTGACAATAGCCTTGCCCGCTCGCTTCAGTTCAGACATCGAAGTCCCGTGACTCGCGAGGTCCGTGCGCCCCGCTCCCGTCTCGCGCTGAAAGGCGAAGAAGGCATGGGCGACGGGCGCGGCGAGCCATCATCACAACAACCCACCACCGACTCCGCACACGACATCACTCAGTATCGCCTGGACCGCCGCGATATTGTCGGAATCGCCTCTCTCCTTAACCACATAATACTCGCGACAGTCAGCATCCCGCTGGCCGGACGCCGACTGCGCCGACGCGCCCGCATCCTTCGACTGCATACGTACTTTGCCACGACCGCGCCTCGCGCATCCAACCCATCGAGCCATCATCGGCGAGCCGACTACGACTTCAACGAAGTGGAGGGTTAAGCGAGACACAGTAGCTGCAAAGCGGAGGCGCGCCTCACGCAGATTGCGCCGTGTCAAAGGGGTGGACGCAGGCAGCAGCGGAAGAGCAGCACACAGGAACCATCAGAGGGCGACAGCAAACAAGAGCGGCATTCACGCTCAGCTCTCTTGATAGCGTGTCCCTGACTGGAAAGCTATTGCTTGGATAATAATAATTCTAGCGCAAGCAGCGCCAGAACCAAGAACACACTGCCGCCATGTCGACAGCACCTGG
Source organism: Melanodothis sp. VS III C KN 2 (assembly GCA_019775565.1). Lineage (NCBI taxonomy): Eukaryota > Fungi > Ascomycota > Dothideomycetes > Cladosporiales > Cladosporiaceae > Melanodothis > Melanodothis sp. VS III C KN 2. Next base: position 661,975 of record JACWFM010000037.1, on the reverse strand, counting down.
CTTCCCTTACTCGGAGGCGCCGTTGAAGACGGTGCAGGAGATTCAGTTCGGTCTCTTCTCCCCGGAAGAGACTAAGAACATGAGTGTTTGCCACATCGAGTACCCAGAGACTATGGACGAGCAGCGCCAAAGACCACGTGAAAAGGGCCTGAACGATCCCAAGCTGGGCAGCATCGATCGCGCATACCGATGTGCGACGTGCGGCGAGAACATGACCGAGTGTCCCGGACATTTTGGCCACATTGAACTCGCCGTACCCGTCTTCCATCCTGGTAAGCTTTGGTGACGCCAGACCATTGTATTGACCGTATTGCTAACTCGGCCATCAACAGGCTTCGTCACCAAAGTCAAGAAGATCCTCGAGTCGGTTTGCCACAACTGCGGAAAGATCTTGGATGACGAAGTACGTTTATTTAGCACATTGTTCACAATCGTTCAAGCGCTAACATGACTCCCTTCAGCGCAACCCTCAGTACAAACAGGCTGTCAACATCCGTGATCCGAAGCGCCGCTTCGATCAGGTCCACAAAATTTGCAAGCCGAAGATGATCTGTGAGCCTGATTCCCAAGAGGACGGCAATGATGACTTCGGCGGCGACCCCAAGGCCAAACTGAAGATCAAGGGCCACGGCGGTTGCGGCAACATCCAGCCAGAAATCCGTAAGGAGGCCCTCAAGCTGAACGGTACTTGGAAGTTGCCCAAGGGCCAAGAAGATGAGGAGGGAGACAAGGGTCCTGAAAAGAGACCTATCACACCCCAGATGGCGCTGAACGTCTTCCGCAACATCTCCGACCGCGATCTCACCATTCTTGGTTGCAACGCAGACTACGCTCGCCCCGAGTGGATGATCATGACAGTCATGCCTGTTCCTCCACCTGCAGTTCGACCCAGTATCTCCGTCGATGGTACCAGCCAAGGCATGCGCTCTGAGGACGATTTGACCTACAAGCTGTCCGACATCATCCGTGCCAACTCGAACGTCAAGAGGTGTGAGCAGGAGGGTTCTCCTCAACACGTGGTGGAGGAGTTCATCTCTCTTTTACAGTATCACGTTGCGACCTACATGGACAACGACATTGCTGGTCTACCCAAGGCACAACAGAAGTCCGGTCGCCCCGTGAAGGCTATCCGTGCACGCCTGAAGTCGAAGGAGGGACGTCTTCGTGGTAACTTGATGGGCAAGCGTGTCGACTTCTCTGCACGTACTGTCATTACTGGCGACCCCAACCTGTCTCTCGATGAAGTCGGTGTTCCTCGGTCCATCGCAAGGACACTATCTTTCCCCGAGACCGTCAACAACTACAACATCAATAAGATGCACGAGCTGGTTCGCAACGGCCCAGATGTCCACCCCGGTGCCAAGTACGTCATTCGCGACACTGGCGAGCGTATTGATCTCAGGCACCACAAGCGCCCCCAGGACATCCAGCTACAGCTAGGCTGGAAGGTCGAGCGCCACGTCGTTGATGGTGACTACATCGTCTTCAACCGTCAACCCTCTCTGCACAAAGAATCCATGATGGGTCACAGGGTGAGAGTCATGCCTTACTCCACCTTCCGGATGAACCTTTCCGTCACCTCACCCTATAACGCCGATTTTGATGGTGACGAGATGAACTTGCACGTCCCTCAGTCCCACGAGACACGCGCCGAGGTTATGAACCTTTGTGCTGTCCCCCTCAACATTGTTTCCCCTCAGAAGAACGGTCCACTCATGGGTATTGTTCAAGACACCATGGCTGGTATTTACAAGCTCACTAGGCGTGATACAATGCTCACTCACCAAGAAGTCATGAACACCATGATGTGGGTGCCTGGTTGGGATGGTATTTTGCCTCATCCTGCTATCCTCAAGCCAAGCCCGCGATGGACTGGTAAACAGATCATTTCCATGGCTCTTCCCCCTGGACTGAACATTCTGCGCTACGACGACAAAGATGGTCACATCCCGCTCAAGGATGGCGGTCTTCTCATCCAGGATGGTATGCTCGAGTACGGCCAGTTGGTGAAGAAGGTCGTCGGTGCATCTGGTGGCAGTATCATTCACGTCATCTTCAACGAGCGTGGCCCGGATGCGGCAGTCGATTTCTTCAATGCTGCTCAGCGCATTGTCTGCTACTGGCTTCTACACAATGGCTTCAGTGTCGGTATTGGTGATACGGTACCCGACGAGAAGACTGCCCGAGGCATTGAGAACGCGGTCGCCACTGAGAAGGAGCATGTCGACGATCTGATCAAGGAGGTGCAAGAGAACAGGCTTGAGCCGCTTCCTGGTATGACTATCAGAGAAAGTTTCGAATCTCGCGCGAAGGCGTTCTTGGAAGAGGCTCGTAACCAGGCTGGTGATGTCTCTTCGAAGGGTGTCAAGGACTTCAACAACGTCGGACAGATGGTCAAATCTGGTTCCAAGGGATCTTCAGTCAACATTTCCCAGATGACCGCCGCTGTCGGTCAGCAGTCTTTGGAAGGTAAACGTCTTCCGTTTGGCTTCAAGTACAGGACCCTGCCCCATTTCCCCAAGGACGACTATTCGCCTGCTTCTCGCGGTTTCGTAGAGAACTCCTACCTTCGTGGTTTGACGCCTACCGAGTTCTTCTTCCACGCTATGGGTGGTCGTGAAGGTCTTATCGACACTGCTGTCAAGACTGCTGAGACTGGTTATATTCAGCGTCGTCTTGTCAAGGCCTTGGAAGAGGTCATGGTCAAGTATGACGGTACCGTCCGCAATTCCCTCGGCGATATTGTCCAATTCATTTATGGTGAGGACGGTCTCGACGCTGTCTACATCGAGAAGCAATCGCTGGACATCATCAACATCTCCCACGCCAAGTTCGAGCAGAAATACAAGATCGACATCTGTGACCCCAAGGCCAAGCACGAAATGCTTACTAATGACGACATTGACGTTGCCGATGAGATCAAGGGTGACAGCGACGTCCAAAAACTCTTCGACATCGAGTTTGAAGCAATCTTGGACGATCGTGAGAAGATCCGTAAGAGCGTCAACGAGCCCGATCCTGACCGACAACTGCCTCTCAACATCAGCCGCATGATCGATGCAGCTAAGACCAAGTTCCGCATCAAGGAAGGCACACGCAGCGATCTTGACCCTAGAGATGTGATTCCAAAGGTCAAGGCCATGCTTGACAGACTGGTCGTCGTACGTGGCGACGATCCACTCACAAAGGAAGCTGATTTGAACGCTACACTCCTTGTCAAGGCTCTTTACAGGTCTAGATTGGCATTCAAGAAGCTCGTCAAGCAGGACTTCCTGAACACTCTGGCTCTAGACAACGTCCTCGGTGACATCGAGAATCGCTTCTCCCGCGCCCTTGCTAGCCCTGGCGAGATGGTTGGTGTCTTGGCTGCACAGTCCATTGGTGAGCCTGCTACTCAGATGACTTTGAACACCTTCCATTTCGCTGGTGTGTCTGCAAAGAACGTGACTTTGGGTGTACCTCGTCTGAAGGAAATTCTCAACGTGGCTGAGAACCTGAAGACGCCCTCGATGAAGGTCTACCAGGAACCCGGAAAGGTTCTTGACCAGGAAAACTGCAAGCTCCTTCGTTCCGCGGTCGAGTTCACAAGCTTGAAGTCCGTTACCGATGAGACTGAGATCTACTATGATCCAGACGTACTGGGCACCGTCATCGATGCTGATCGCGACATGGTTGAGTCCTACTTCATCCTTCCCGATGAACAAGGCGCACCGCCAGAGATGCAGAGCAAGTGGCTCCTACGTATCGTTCTTGGACGCAGACAGCTTCTTGACAAGGGCTTGTCGGTCACTCACGTCGCCAGCAAGATCAAGGAAATGTATGGTAAGGATATCGCCGTCATCTTTTCTGACGACAACGCCGATGAGCAAGTTGTTCGCATCCGCATGGTCACAAACACTAGCGACAAAGACGATGATGAGAACCAGGAGCAGGAAGACACGCTCAAACGCTTGGAGACGCACATGCTTGACAAGGTCGTGCTCAGAGGTATCGATGACATCAAGCGTGTTTATGTCACTTCCGAGGAGCGTATGCGTGAGGCCGATGATGGCTCGCTGATCAAGGTCAAGTCCGATCCTAAGTGCAAGGAGTGGTACCTTGATACGGACGGTGTCAATCTGAAGGCTGTTTTGGGCATTGACGGCATTGACCCTTACCGCACGACTTGCAACCACTTCACGCACATTAAGGAGTGCTTCGGTATCGAGGCCACCAGAGCGGCTCTCATCAAGGAACTGCACGCTGTGCTCAGTTTCGACGGTTCTTACGTCAACCATCGTCACATGGCCTTGCTCTGTGACGTTATGACTGCTCGTGGTACGCTCATGGCTGTCACGAGACACGGTATCAACCGCTCCGACACTGGTGCACTCATGCGTTGTTCGTTCGAAGAGACTGTTGAAATTCTCTTCGACGCTGCTGCGTCCGGTGAATTGGATGACTGCCGTGGTGTCTCTGAGAACATCATCCTGGGTCAACTCGCCCCCAGTGGCACTGGTGAGTTTGACATGCTTCTTGACCAGAAGATGTTGGAGAACGTTGTCTCGACTGTGAGGAGGCCTATGGGCGGTATTTCACTTGGCTCAGCCACGCCGATGGAGGGCGCTATGACGCCCTACGATACTGGCTCGCCCATGGCAGAAGGTGGCTATGCTAGTGGACCCGACTACGCTGCTGCATTCTCGCCCATGGTGAACCCTGGCCAGGAAGAGAGTGGTGGTTTCAGTACCTACGGTGGCGGCTTCGGCGGCGCCAGCCCTTACAATGGCGGCATGAGCCCTGGATATGCTCCGACCAGTCCTTTCAGCGGCATGAGCCCAACGTCCCCTGGTTACGGCGGTTACTCCCCCACTTCGCCTGGCTACTCCCCGACGTCTCCCGGTCAAGGACTTACCAGCCCAAGCTACCAAGTCACCTCGCCAGCCTTTGGCTCGCCGTCTAGCCCCGCTTACACTCCAACATCGCCATCGTACTCGCCTACTTCTCCAGCTTACAGCGGGAACAAGGTCTCTCCCACGTCTCCATCGTACTCACCAACTTCGCCATCTTACTCGCCGACCTCACCGTCTTACTCTCCCACATCGCCAAACTACAGTCCGACATCGCCAGCTGCGCACGCGCCCGGCAGCGCGACGTCGCCGAAGTACTCACCGACGTCCCCCAACTACAGCCCGACTTCGCCGACGTCACCAGCTTACTCCCCTACCTCGCCAACATACTCGCCGACTTCTCCCAAGTATGGTGGTCCAGGAGCTAGCGGTGCATCACCCACTTCTCCGAGCTACTCACCCACATCTCCCATGTACAGCCCGGGTCGCAACGGCTATTCGCCCACATCACCGGCGTACAGCCCTACTTCGCCGCAGTATTCGCCTAACTCGCCAAAGGACGACTCAGGCTCGGGTTCCTGAAGACCCAATTTTTGCAGACAGCAAAGCAAACAACTAAAAATTTCGACCGCTCTCTAGCTTGAACTACGCGCGTTCTCTTCATTGAGCCCACGTGCTGTTTAGTCAAGCAGTTCATTATGTCTGACGACAACAAAAAAAAATCCGTTTTCCATTGTACAACAATTGTTCTTAACATCAGCGTTTACTTGGTTTTTACACGCATGGGTCTCGGCGTTTTTCTCTCTCTTGCCGCTTCTGCGGCATCATCAGTACCACACCCCAAAAAGACCAGTTGACGAAGAAGGAAGTGGAATAGACTGATTCGCGCGCCAAGCGCATTCCGAATATTGTTGGAGAGCCTGGGGATGTGTATTCGAGCGAAGCGGGAGGCGTTCATGATTTTAGATGATTTTCAGCTCAGGAGGAATGGTTGGGAGCTTCGGTTGCGGTGCTGTAGCCGTGACAAGCAAAGCCAATGACAGAGGAAGTATTGTCCTTCTGCACACTTGGCGCAGGACGGCGCGCGAGCTGCCGCGCCTTTTGGTAGAGTATCTCTCGATTAATTGCCAAAAAAGAAAACAATCTGAAAGTCGTGGACACTCCGCTCCCTAGTTTGCGATGTGCATTATCCTTCGTCGGAAGCTTTCGAAGCCGTTTCCTTGCATTCCATGCACGTTATGCTTTATCGCAAGGCGACCGATCAGGCATGCACAACATACATTTCCGGCAGTATTAGCAATCGCCTAGAGCTGAACGAATAGTTGTCAAGTAGCATGGCATGGGAGCTAGTGGATGTCCTGTTTCGCGGCCTCGCCCTCTTTTCCGCCCGTGCTTGGCCTGAGGGGAAGCCCTTTAGCAGAGCTGGATTGAATGGCACTGGAATTGTGCAATTGTGCTTGTGCCCTAAGTCCGTTTGATTATACGATATGTCTATGAGTGTTCTATACGAAAGATGGTTATGCCGAATGCGGATGCAGTAAGAATGCGAATTGTTGATGTTCAATTTGAGGGCAGAAGTGGCTCAAGAAGTCTTCAAGTTGCAACGACATGAGTCAAATTCGTCTCTGCAATTCGCGGAACATGATTTGATCAATATATTAGCTTAACGATAAACCCACAACACCAACTCAAGATGGCAAACAGTGCATATGGCTACGTTCGCGACTTCGAGCAACCTGACTCTCTCCCTCTTTCGAACTGGATCGTCGTGCGCATCGACGGCCGCGGCTTCAGCAAACTCACGAAGAAATATGACTTCGCCAAACCAAACGACACCCGAGCACTCGATCTCATGAACGCCGCCGCCATCGAAGTCACCAGATCTCTCGTCGACATTGTGCTCGCCTACGGCCAAAGCGACGAGTACAGCTTCGTCCTGCACGAAAACACAAACCTTTTCGACCGCCGTGCCGCAAAGCTCGCCACGACCATCGCCACAAGTTTCACGGCGGAGTACTGCATGCTCTGGTCGCAATACTTCCCCGACATACCTCTGACACGGCCTTTCCCCACTTTCGATGCGAGATGCGTTTGTTATCCGAAGCGGAAGATTTTGCGCGATTATCTCTGCTGGCGGCAGGCGGATTGCCACATCAACAATCTCTACAACACTACTTTCTGGAACATGGTGATCAAGGGCGAGATGAGCCAGACTGATGCCGAGCTGGAGCTCAAGGGAACAGTCTCGGGGGATAAGAACGAGATTTTGTTCAAGCGGTTTGGCATCAACTACAACAATGAACCTTTAATCTTCAGGAAGGGCAGCGTGGTGTACCGCAAGTACGAGGTCAAGGAGGGCTCTGCTGGGGTCGGTGAAGACAAGGGAGATGCTCCGATGACCAAGACACAGCTGGAGAAGGAGCGGAAGAGGAAGATGAAGGCGGAGGTTGTTGTAGAGCATTGCGATTTGATCCAGGATGCTTTCTGGGAGGCGAGGCCTTACATCTTGGCTGGCAGGAGAGGTGTGCTTGGTGACGAGTGAGGAATTGCTCTTTGAGCGATGCGATATACGACCTTACAGCAGCGAGTGCTACGAGATTTCGAAGAGCGACTGCCAGATGATTGTGGACAGTTCAATGTTTCGACACGCGTACTCGGCTGAACCTATCTCGGAATTTCACACTGATCTCGTCCGAGCGTGGACTCGACTTTGTTTGACAACAATTCAAGAGCCTGTCGAATTCACTGAAACTGGTTTTCTTTTTCTCCATGGCCTTTACCGATCTGTGTAATAGCCATCTTCGACACCCGTCTCACGACTATAGTAGCCGCTCCAGTCACTTGACTGCACAGATACTGATGAATTGGTTGGCGCTCAGTACTCAAGCCATAATCATCTTAGAATATCGCTCAATACTTTTGGAAGAGCTGAGCACCAGACGACAAGGAGCGCACCAATGTCACATTCAGCGCCTAACGCAGCTTTTCCAGAATCATAAGATCATTACATTATCATCATCCATAATTCCTATACTCGCACTGACATTCATCTCCCTCTGCTTCCGGCTCCAACCCGTCAATTCTCGCCCCCAGCTTGCCGTCAACAGTCTCATAGCAATCGGGAATCCCTTCCCCTCCCGGACTGCTTTGGATGATCTCAACAGCGTACGGCCAACCCTGATAGCTGCCCGACTCTGTTGAGTTGGCCGAAGAATCGAGCGAACCGGCGAGGTAGATCGTCCCTGACAGAATGGTGCTGTTAAAGTAGCACTGTGTGACAGCATTGTTTGATGTAAGAGCGGAGGTAGGCACGACGGTTTTGGGAAGAGGAAAAGCGAATGTGAGCCGTGGCGATGTCGCGTTTGTGTCCGCGTGGTATGTTAGCTGCTGGGCGGTGAAGGCCAGTGCGAAGGGATTATTGGTGCTGCTGACTGTGAGGTTGGCTGGGACGCCGGATGTTGGTGTGTTGGGAGTGGTGCTGGTGGCGTAGATGGCGGATGTATTCCTGATGATCCAGTGGAAAGTGGATGATGAGCTAGTTTGGGTGCTCGAATCTGAAGGGTTGAAGACGGTGTACGGGTAGCATCGCCAGGTAGCTGGATTGGAAGAGCAGTCTGTCTGCTGAGCACGTAGGTTGGTGGCAAAACTGTATTGGCCGAGAGGCAGTTGTTGGATCAATGTGGGCTGCGTGTCTCCACCCGTGCTATTACTGGTCGTATTGTTCTCATTCTCGTGATCTTTCTTCCGGCCTACTGTCAATCCTACGCCTAGTCCTATCGCGAGCCCTAAAACTACCATAATTACCACCATCACAAGTACCACCAGACGTCCCCAGCCTCCTCGCGTCCCTGTCGCACCAGACCACGTCCTGCGCAGACGCGCAAGCTTCTCTTCTTCGCTGGCATTGGGAGCACCTTCGTCTCCGGCAACAGACCCAGGTCTTGATGTATAAGGTGGCGGAGCAGTACGATGCGTAGCAGCACTCGACGTGCTGTTTCGAATAGTGGACAATCGCGACCAACGCCCTGGCCCGGGCGCCTGCGCACCCTCGGTGATAGTCGACAAGCGCTGTGACGCTGGCAGCGAGATCCGCCTGGCCGCTGGTAGTCGCAGTGAGGGCGGGCTGGGAGGAAACTTGAACTCAGACATTGCTCGCGGCGCTGAGGGCAGTCGCAAACGCCTACTGTTGTTGCATGTATGGTCGTGTCGTCGCGACAGGTGTCACCGGCGCAGGGATAGTGCCATACAGAATGAGCTCCCGTACGCTTTGGGGGATCTGGCTATTGTATTGGATAGGCGTGTCGATCGTGGCGCTTTAATGAAACTCTCTTGCCATTTTGGGACTGCTCTGGAATGGGACAATACCATCGGCTCGGTTCGCTTTTTGACCGACAATGCTGTTAGTAAGCAATGCCTATTCGTGCGTCGAGCAATACGGGTTGTAGACACATATTCGATGAGTACGCAAGTTCAAGTAATGCCATACCATGCCACGAAAGACCTGATCCGACAACATATCCTGGTACCCGAGGATGCACGCCTCACTTCACAATAGTCGGACCGCAAGCAATCGCGTGGAAGGGTTGGGGTTGGGGTATGGTTTCGTTCGTTCCAGAACCCGGTTTCTGCACTTGAGCCATAAACATCAATCGGTAACTCGATTGAAATCGGTTGCCGATAAGGTAGTTACATCGATCGCAATTACTGACACATGGTGCTGCGTTCATCGTTGTTCGTTCTCCGATCGTTCTGATTTCCTTGCCCAGGCTGCAATAACGAATGATTTCGCGGGTCTGGATTTACATAAAGCAGTCACAAAGCGTGCAACCACACGTTTACGCGCTCAACGTCAATGTGTCACGATTCCATGCCCACTCAATCGTAGTCCCAGAGTCGACTTCTCGCAATACCATCAGTACAAGTGCTAAGCTTGGTGTCGGGTCTTAATGTGCGTCGTTTCGCATAGACTCGTGTACGATCCGGTGTATCTCAACGAGTCAAAGATTACGCCTTCCACTACGTCTATCGGTATTGCAATGCCTGCTTGCGAAGAAAGTGTCATTTCTCGGCGATGATCGAGGCTGGGATCCCCTCAATGTTTGGCAACATCATTTCGGACGACAGTGATATATACGGACTGCTGTCACAACAGCTCAGTGGCAAGCGCGGTCATTACCATATATAGACGTGAGAGCATGGCGTACAGTTTACTATTATTCGAATCAAGCTCTCTGGTTTCAACGGTGGTCTTGACGAAATGGGAACCTGCACCCGTTAATGCTACTATCAAGGCAGCTATCAAGCGAGATAGCTGCATCTCATGCGCAACGACCGAAATCATTCAACTCTAGACCTGAGACAACCCACTCACCAAATGCACGCTTCCTGTGCGCCGAGGTTGCACTCATGGATATCGCCGGGCTGGACCCAAGCAACATGACGTGCGTGTCTTCAGGCTATGCGTGAGCAAGGCACAACCTATATCGCTCAAATCATATAGCGAGCACAACCCACGCCGACGTCGCCGAGCCAAGAGTTCGGGACCAAGTGGCCTTTTCGACCACCACCCGCACGAATCGATATCGTGAATTCGCAGGGCCATCGTCATATCAACAGCCCCAGGAGGAGTCAGTTATTTGGTGGTATCTAAAGACCCCTCACCTGGCTCCACCCGACAACTGCTGCCCCTCCTCGAGGCCCTCCATAATCGCTCCGAGCAGTGGATCTTCGGGCACTCTCTGCGCCACAACGACCCCTCGTGGCCTGCAGACATGCACATCATTCGCGGGACCGGCCTTGAAATCTAGCGAGACCTGGAAGCTGATGAGGCTGGCGGGCGCCCGTTGCTGCCCGTCCGCTGGCCCAAAGCCGAACAGCCCGCATCGGACGGACAAAGCCCTGTGGAGTTGCGCGGCGTGGGACTAACTACCACAGCTACGGAGGTGCCGGGAACTGGATCGCCAACGCAGTCGCACGCGTGAACAGGTGGGAGCTCGTCTGTGGCTGCGTTTCTCAACTAGCTTGGCAGCGTGTCTCGTAAGGATGACTCGATACGGCTCCCGGCTGCTTGCTGATGCGCGCGGGTCAGGCCGGGAGAGCGCGCGATCGCCCTCCGGAGCGAGTCGACTTGGCTGGCTGTCAGCATGTAACGCAGGCAGATTGATGTCAGGAGGTCTATTACAATTCGCCGCGCGGACTGGGCGGGATGTGGCGCGTCGGTGGTTGAGGGTGAGGCAGCAGGGAAAGGGGAGGGAGGACATGACGCTGTGATTTCAGGAGGGACGGGTGCGATGGCGCGCGTGACTCTGGTTTACCTGTTTACCTGCCTGGTGGTGCACGATGGTGACGATGATGGCTCAGGGCGTGAGGACAGCACGAAGCTTCCCACGATTGCGCGCGAATACCGTGGGCGCGATTTAGATTTGGCATGTCTGGCGGCGATGGCGCTCGTTAGCCTATCATTATGGCCTCGTGGGCCAGGCCGGCAAGTGTCGAAGTCTAATGCGTGGCAGATGGTCGAGGGCGTGGGAGAGTTGCATGGACGGGTGCGCGATCGCGATAAAGGAGGAAGGGCCAATCAGCGCGCGGGCACCGAGGGTGTGTTGGATGTGGATGGTTGATTTGGAGGCCTGGCACGCGCATTACTGCATTACTCTGCCCTCCCATCACTCCCTGCCTGCCTTGTCCACCACCAGCACACATCAAACAAACTCAACTGCTAGTCTGCTCCATCGCTCGCACACAAACCATTTCGTCCGTCGCACACGCGCAATAATAACTCGCCCGTCCGCTGTTCTGCCCTTCCACCGCGCGCCACCCATCATCATCATCACCGTTGCATATACAAACACATCCCAGCCAGCTCGCCCGCTGCAGCCTGCCGTCGCCCCATCCCATCGCCTTATCTTCGACTCATCATCGCCGCGACCGCAACAGCTTTCTTGACGCGATTCAAGTGAGTCCTCCCCTGCGTCCCACCGCTGCCGACGCACAATAGAACGCCTGCAGCGCACGAACACACATATCCATCCCTATTTCCATACCACATCATATACATATCTCACATCCTCCGCGCGCCCGTCGTGATCGACGTTCCCACCCCAAACTCCCCAGCAACTCGCATCGCCCGCTTCGCCACGAGCGCCGATCACCAAACCCACCCACCGACCCACGAATCTCCTGTACCAAGCTACAGCTTCAAAGTGCGTTGTTGACTCACGCCTCTCCACAGGAAAGCTTCACCTCTCCAGCTCCCACGCTCATGGCTACGGCTCACTCCACCGCGATGGCTTCTGCCTCGCCTGCCCAGTCCATCGCCATCCCCAGGGGACGCGATTTCACCTCTGTCGCCACCAAGTCCGGCATCGCGCGCGGCCTTGCCATGCTGACGCCGCCCAATTCCATCTCCCCGACCATGCCGGCGCATGGCGCACACCACCCCGTGACCTCCGCGCCGCTGCTCAACATCGAGGAAGAGATGAGTTTGGAGGACGGCAAGGTCGCGCAGGGCACCACGCCGCCGCAAGAGGACATCCCGGGTGGACTTCCACTGTCCAAGGGCGCCTTGTCTGGGCTTGATGCCAGTGCTGCGATCACTCCGGCGATGTTGGCCAAGGACTACCTTCCCAACATCATGTTGGGTAATGGACCGACGGCAATCCGCATCGTGATCGGCGAGCTGAACCACAGCGTGCCAGGCTTCTCTCGCATTCCACCAGCCAAGGCCCGTCGCTTGGTGGTTGCTGCACTGGAGAGCCGCGCTGGTGGCGGTCCCGAGGGCAACATCGCTTTCTGCAAGACCGGCTGGGGTCGATGGGATGCGCATGTCAAGGGTTCGTCTCGCGACAGCGCCGTCGGCTCCTTCAACGAAGGCCGTTTCTCTCCGCGCAGCGAGCGTAGCAGCTTTGCCATGTCATACAACGACTCTGCTCTCGGCATGTCTGGCCCTCCTAAGCCTTACCGCGATCACTCAGGTGAAAGCTGGACCAACTCTGGCAGCCATCGCGAGGAAGACGAGCTCGACCACATGGACATGGATGTGCCTGAAGAGGAGGCCGACAAGATGTCCCTTGACGGAGATCTTCCAACCGAGTCCGAGGCTGACTCAGACTCCGCAACCGACGAAGAGGACTGGTCTATTCCTGGACCTGTGGCACTAAGGAAGGCTTCGTTGCCCACTCCTGGCATGCCACGGCAGAATTACCAAGCTCTCAGTATACCGATGGCCATGCGCCGCCCGTCGCAAGCCTGGACGAGACGCTATTCTGGCATGACTGAGCGCAGCATGCACTCGGCGTCTGTGACCCGCCACACAGTGGACCCGATGGATCCTGCGCAACAAACGCCTGAGGAAAGAGCAGCTGTAGAGGCTCTTCTCCAACTTGGATCGATGTAAGCTTCAGTGCTTACCTCATACCTTTCGACGCAACGTTTCAACACACCAACCACCATCATGTTGGCAATCGCAACCAGCAGGTGGCGGCTACACCATACTCACGACTACGATACCCAACATATCTCTTTATCTCTTGTTTAACGAACATTACTGGGCACCAGTCTTCGCAAGTCAAGTGCTGACGGAAGAACCTGGATTGACATGGGTGACGTTCACACTCAACAGCTTTTCACCTCTATGATACCCCGAACACTCAAGCCTTTGGCCCAACTCCCACTGGATCCGAGCGGCTTCTCTTTATGTTTTGCATATTCGACATACTTGTGGCGGAGGACAGTACACCAACCACAGCAGACATGGTCATCACGAGTTACATTGCAAGATTCAACGACTTGGAAATTTTGCATACACAACAACAACAACAAAAGCTCACCCGGTGAAGTGACTATCACCTGACGATCATTAGCAATTGGCTGGACATACGCTACACGACTCTCAACTCTTTTCTTTTTCCTCTTCCTCCGGGACGGACCGGAACATGATCGACCAAGGGCAGTAACGATGACAATAAGCTCGCGGCCACGAAACAAGGCCTGCTTGAGCACGATGGAGTTACTCATCTCTTGGGGTCTATCTTCCCAGCACACACCCGGTAATATTGTGGTGGACGATTCTTTTTCTTTAAAGCAGCGTTTTACTTGCAACGAGCTAGTTTGTGCTCAAGAGTTTGCAAAAGAAGGGACGCCCTGAGCACGCACGGCTGATTAGGCGCACTTGTGACGAGACTTCCTTTGCCTCGAGAGATATTGGTCGCGGTCCCATTTAGTTGGTGTACCATATGATCGTGTCGCTTGATGTATTGTGAGATTCTTGCTGCAAGGTGTGCCGTTGGTAGGCTGGCTGATCATGTGGTATTTTCCTTCTCTTAGTGGCAACCATAAATCTATGTAGTCCTGTGTGCAATGCAAAGACATCTACAGTATGACGTGCTTAATCGTGTCACTCCTGACATCATTGGTACTTCCAAAAAGCGTGAAGTCGTTGACGTCGATTGATTGGGTTCCACCGTTCAATATCGTTCGTGGTTCTTCTTCAGACTCCCTGTTGTCAGTATCAAACAAGTTTGTGAGTCCAATGGTACCTCAGTGGTTAGTTTGACTACTTCCAGAATTGTAGTAAACCCCTCGGCGCCGAGTCGCCGAAACCATAGGGCCTTGTGGTTGATATCTCTGTGGCGAGTCTCTGTGGCGAGGGTGATTGTACCGTCGTTCAATACATGATGATACCAGTACAATAAATGCGAAGATGAAAATCAGCATGGACACCGTCCCAGCAGCGAACTCAATGGGTGTATAGGTATGCTTCCATCCGACAACTGTAGCCAAGCAGACGTGTGCGGACCGATGAGCGAGGACTGCAGGAACATGCAAGGTGCTGTCGGATCACAAATCGTCCTCATGCAACTAGCGGCACCCAGCTTCATACTTACAACCAAGAGCATCCCAGGTACTCGATTTATCACGCCTGGGCCAAGTGCTGCTTGCTTGCTGCCCTTTGTTGATCGATCGTAAAGAGCCTCGTCACGCCACGTCACGTCTCCAACACGTCGTCGCGACAGACGGACATTTTTTGTGTCTCCGAATCTCATCGGATGGGAGCCGCCAGTGCGTAAACGATGCAGCCTTCACACGTTTACATCACGCTCGAGACGTTATGCGTTGCGCGTTTGCGCGTTGCCAATCTGCTCTCTCGTTTGCTCACACGTGGAGGTGGTTGTTGATGTTTATCGGTCTCGGGCTTTGGGCCGCGCGATGTTAACGGTCGAGAGAGTCTCGGATTGGATTGATGGATTTCGGGACGTAGGCGGCAAGATGTCGCGTGTGTCGTGCATATGTGCTGTGGCAGGATGTCGTGTGGGCGGGAGAAGAAGAAGAAAAGTGCGCTCTCGCGTGAGGATTACGTTAGAGAGTGTATTTATCACGCGCATAATGTCGAGCATATGGTCGATCGCATCGCATGATCAACGACACACCCTCATTTTTTCGAATCTAGAACCTCCACCCACCTCAGTAACGCTTTACCATCCTATTCTCTGGCACAAGACCCGGCACCCGGGAGACCCGTACCTGCTCACAACCCTCAAGACGCCTCCTCCACATTACTCCCAAAGAAAGAAACGAAAACCGAATGTAGCCGATCGGCCCACAACACCCGTACCACGCCCACGGGTCCTTAGTCTCCGATATACTTCCCCTCCAGCTGCGAGATTGAACTGATCGAGATACACCCGCCGGGGCCCTCTCGGACGCAGGTCCAGGTCCAGGGCCAGTTTCCTGGGTTGGACGACAACCTCCAAGTAAGGTAAGGGCAGATCGCGCGCAGGGCCAAGGAGAGAAACCAACGAACGAACGTACGAAGGGACGGGGAGAGGGCGGGAGAACCGGTGGGCGCAGGTCTTACTTGCATTTGGTGGAGGTGTGATATAGCTGCAGACGTCGCTCTTATATGCAGGCTTTAGCGCTTTGTGAGGTGAGGTTTATTTGCGGAGCAGTGGCCGAACGAACGGGACGGAGCGGTACCGATTATTGCCCTTGCTGCATGCGTGCTATGCTGCTTGTAAGGCTGGGGCGATTTCTCGGAGACCAAAGAGAGAGAGAGAGAGGCCGCCGTTGGTGATGGGCAGTTTCAGACTGGGACGAGGTTGGCTGTGGTATAGGGATGGTCTTTAGTTTACATATTGGTTGGATTTGTTGGGTAGCAGGTTGGGGACGGTTTCGTTCCTCTTCGTTTTGTCCCGTTTAGGAAAATGGATGTGGACTTTTTTTGGGTGGCATCTCGGATGAGGCTCCCGAGGCTGGTGCTCAGGGTGTTGGTCACCTTCTCCATGCATGGCTGTGGATACTACATCCACTGTACCTAGTTTGATGGATACTGTGGAGAGAGACAGCCTGAGGTGGATCTGTCAAGCTGCTGCTGGACATGGAGAGTCTGGGCTCACTGCTCGTCATTATCATTGGAAAGAGATCGAAACTGAGGCGTCCATCGACGCCATCGGTTTTTGCTGACTTGGTATACTGATAAAGTCGCGAGTTGATTGTCAGCGCGCGCACACGCGATGAGCGCCGTCCTCGTCATCATTGTATACAATCTTTCCCCAACCCAATGTTCCCTGGTATTGTCTCACATCACAGAGATAGAGTTCAGCAAAGCCCAAAACCCACGTCCCACGACCGAGTTTCCGCCAGGAAACCTGTCGTACGATTCACGAAAATCCTAACGGCCGGGCGTGTCTCTGTCAAGCCGGCAGATTGGCACCACGAAAGGAGACAGACGATCCAAACACGTTTCGCACACGCAGCGGCAGGGCCCCTAGACTAACTCTACCAAGTCGGCCTCTGCGGTTTCTTCGGCTCTCGACGACTCACGGGCCGAAGGTTCGAGCGATCATCCCGTTGGCCCTGCGCTGTCGAAACATAAGTCAAGGGTTGATTGGTATGGGAAGCATGCCGTTGCGTTTGTTACCAACTTCACATATATTCTCCGTGAGCACGGTGTAGGCGCTGGTTTAGGCAGTGTTGCCACGACATATGAAGCGAGAAAGGGAAGAGCGGAACACGGGAGAGAGTTTCCGGCAGGGATACAGGAAGATGACAGGCACACTCTCTCACTCTCGCAGATTTACACATACATTTCTCGTACCCAGCCGAGCCGGCATCATGACAGCTGCGACAGGCAAGAACAGGGCAGAGGCCGGCAGAAAACGCAAATGCAATCGAGAAGAAAAGTGATGCGATGTCCCGCCAGGATGATCCCGTCACAATCGGATGAACAGGTTGCACGCCCTGCAAACACCCAAATGATCGAGCGTGACGTGCCACTCTGAGCCTGTTGCCTGCCACCCTGCCTTTTTTGACAGCTGCAGCGTGCATTGCATTGCATTAGTGCGGCTCAAAGCCTCTCTCTCACACCCACACACTCTCACACGGGGAACCAATGGGTGATTTTTTGCCTTTGGCACCAGAACCCTGGGGAGTCCACGTTTCACAGAGGAACAGGAACAGTACCCGGCTGCGCGCTTCGCCCAGGCTGGTGGAGCTCCCGGATCTCGCGTCGACGTATGCGAACTGTACGGCCGTTGCCACCAAACGCGCGCTACTGCATTCCCCGGCTGGTAAGATGCACGCCCAAGATCGCGGGTCGCTGGCTACTGCGATTGCTTCCGCGACCCGCGATGCGCTGGGATACATGGACGACATCAGAGTGGTGTAAAGTAAAGCACACGAGGCACAGCAGGGAACACCAGCGTAAGCCCCGGTAAGCGAGTAGGGCGGCATGGTAGGTTAAACGGAAGTTGCTACGTACAGGGCAGGGCAGGGCAGGGCAGGGCAGGATAAGCAAGAAAAAAAACTTACCGCGCAAGAAACATTCAGCAAACGCCGCATTTCTATGATGTAGCCGGATTGGCCGGTGCGGATGGGCGCGCGTGTCGTGTTTGCGGTTTTTGTTTGTTCTACAGGGCGGGTTTGAGGTGTTTGTATCAGATCTGCAACGCGTGGCGGCGATAGCCACCACGACAAACACTGCAAATGGAAACAAGGTGGTCTAGCAGCAGGATCCTCGGAGCTGGATTACAGACATGTCTCTGGTTGTTTGTGGGATGGGCGATGCTCGTTTGGGACGAAATTGGACGGGCTAGGGCGAGCGTTTCGGCAGACGCGAGCTCGCGTGCCTTGGTTCTGCAGCCTTGCGAGCGACACACCTTATTATTCTGGGGCTATGCACCCCGATATGGAGGGCCGGCCACCCTGGCGTTCGACTGTCGCGACACATTACTTTTGGGCTCCAGGGTACTCTAAGTGCAAAAAAAAGAAGAAAAACTTGAAAGGCGGCGCAGCGGGCGCAGGGTGGTGAGAGTGTATCGTGCATGGCAGCTATCTGCTCATCCAAATCCATGCGTGCGTGGCATGGTAGGGATTACACCTTCTCGAAGGACGCATCGCAATCTTCCGGGACGCGGGAAGCGATGCCAGAACAGCAGGGCTGGGGATCGAAGCGGCCTCGTGTTGACGATCTGGGAGGCCAGGGCCGGCGACGGACGCAGCACAGAACAAGAACGAGAGCGTGTTTCTGCGGTTTCTGGTGGCCTTCTAGCGCGATACATCCAGCGCGACGAGTCGTACGTCTGGCCGTGCTGATGAGAAGGGAAGAAGAAGCCGAGCTGGCGTGCTGGGGCCCGAGCGCAGGGCAAATTGGACGGACGGCGGGCATGACACGAAGGGAGGGAGGGAGGCTCGGAGTGCGAGTCGAACACAGGGTGTGCGACATGGCAGCAGTGGGAGAGGAAGAGGAAGGGAGGGCGGCATGATGGATGGATGCATGAATAGAGAGGTGCCAGCAGTGTGGGAGGCGTAGTGCGATTGACTGCCGGCACTACTTGCAGTGCTACTGCTACTGCCACTGCCACTGCCACAGCTACTGTATGCTGGACCACTACTACTGGATATGCAGGTGGCGTGGTGGTCTCGTGCAGCGCGCCGTCATGCTGCTGGCGTGGGCGGAGGAGCAGCGCCGCATAGAGTGGCTCCAGGGCCGATGCGAGACCAACGCCCGGGTGACAGGGCGGTGGTGCGACGAGGGAGACTACTGTCCCAGAAGCTGAGGCAGGCCGGAGAGGAGGACGTTCGCTGCAGCATTCTAGCTTCAACGGTGACTTCGGTGCCTGCATTAGCCTGGCAGAGGCACCCACGTCCGCGGCTCGCATGCATCGGGCCCGCTGCTAGCTGCTGTCGATCGGGAATCCGCCGGGTCTAGCGAAAGGGGGAGCTTGGGAGGCTCTGTTTCGAAACACGTCCGGCTTCGTCTCCCCGTCGAAACACCGTCCAAAGCCTGCGCGCACTGACGTAGCAAAGCAGAGCCTACGCAAATTGTTGTCTCTCTCGCTTGTCCAGGGGCGCGAAATGCGTCCGCGCACTGCGCAGATTGGGGGCGCCCTGCCGTGTGTGTGCTATAGTTCTTCGAGCGCGGACGAAATGCCCGTATGTATATACTGCAATCGCCTCGTCCGCCTCTCTTTTCATTTTCCAGATCCACATTCACCACCGTCACCATCGCCCTGTGACCTCTCCCTCCTCTCCTCGCCCGCCGCCCCATCGTCGCATATCGCAGCATAAAGTACATACTACAACCAAACACCACCACTGCCACCACCAAAAAAACCATCTCTTCGCCTCGCCTCGTCCGTCACCGCGCGCGCCTTCACGGCCCTTACGCTCCTTAGCACTCCTCGATCCATCGCACCAGGCGCCGCCTTGCCATTTCCACGCCGCATTCCAGCGTCCAACACCGCACCCATCCCGTGCACAGAGACTACCAAATACTGCCGACTGCCAAACGCGCCGACAAGCCTTCCCGTCCGCGCAATCGCCCTGAGCCAGTTTGTCCCACGCAGGCTGTCTGTTTGCCAAACCCCGGTACTTCGCTGCCCTTGCTCCAGGTGAGTCAACCCTTGTGCGACTTGCATTCCGCCATACAAGCCCCTTGGGACGATATATGCTGACCCGTCTGCCGCGCAGTTCCTCACATCTTTTCGCAATGATCACCAGGACCTCTTCCCACACCGAGATGATCATGGGTCGCGGCGCGTACGATACCACCGGCACTCCCAAGCCCAAGCCTCCGCCAAAGAGGAGATGAGCACGCATCTGCTCATCGACAACAACTCTGTCGCAACACTTTCGCATGCGAACGCTTTCGATCGCAACAATTTGTCGACGCTTCGCAGAGCTTCTGTCGGCACAGCCAGCAGCGTGTGAGATGAACCAGCGGGTCCTCCGCGTCCTTCCTGTACGTATCCACCCAACTTGCAGGGAGCTTGCATGCTTCTCTACCGATTGCCGAAAGCCAAAACTAACACGCATCCCAGCACACATCTACAGTCACGCACTCCATCGACTGCAACATCGCTGCCGACCACACTCGCTCACTCAACCATACATCTCGACAATCGGCTCTGAACTACTTTCTTCTCGGCTTTGCATAATATCTCTTGTCCAGCGTTTTTAGCGACATCATTCACTCTGCTTCTTCGGTCCATCGCATCGCAGCGCAACTCACTCCATGCGTGCGTCGTCACACCACCACCACCGACCATATTCTACCAACAACACATCAATCTGCTTTCCTCGGACATC
This sequence comes from Melanodothis sp. VS III C KN 2, assembly GCA_019775565.1. Classification (NCBI taxonomy): domain Eukaryota; kingdom Fungi; phylum Ascomycota; class Dothideomycetes; order Cladosporiales; family Cladosporiaceae; genus Melanodothis; species Melanodothis sp. VS III C KN 2. The sequence continues at coordinate 641,561 of JACWFM010000037.1, read as the reverse complement.
GGCGTTCTCGGTTCACCAAAATTAAGACTTGGGTACATCGGTGGCGACACCAAGGGTTCTTCTTGGTATAGAACAACACGGCACCAGCAGCAGAGCAATCTGCCCTATCGGGATCACACTTTTTTCCTCAGAACATCATCACCTGTACATCTATCAAACTGGGCATAACTTTCCGCAAACTCGGCGTTTCTGGTCAAAGACCTTCTCACAGCTTGAGCTTGGCTGGCACGGGCTTGGTTGGAAACATCAGGCGTTGCCGTCGCCGTCGACGATGATTCATTCCGTCTGACAAGGGGGAAATTCGCGGGTCTTGTTATTGATTTTCCTTTTTGTTCTTCGTCGCTTATGCGCTGCCGCTCGCTTCTTGCTCACTTGTGCGCCGGCCGCCCAATACTAAACGGCTTAATTTGAAGAAGCGGACGGCATCTTTGGACCAACAGCGTGTTTACATGGGTCTTTCATTCGTTATCGGCTTTCGAGAGGCGTTCCTTCTCCCTTTTTTTTTTGTTTCCTGTCTCTCGTTGTAATCACAGATACCCATAGCTGCAACTTTTCTTTCGTGTACCGGAAATCAAAAAATGGGAATCGGGTTCCACCACCGTAAAACACCTTACCTTCTAAAGCCTCACACCACGCTCCACACGTCTGCCTTTTATCCAGTTCCACGAACCAAACTTCTCAACTCGTTACCTCGATCCAATCTTTGTGTCACATAACAGCACCGAATTTGACATTTTTTTTCTTTTTCGATCTGATGATGTCGCCCTGCAGCTGTCAACCTGTCACCTGGCTTGGGGCCCCTGTCCACTATCGATGCAGTGCTACGCTCCAGGTGCCGGAACAAGATCGTGTGACTGACGCCTCAGTGCTCAAAAGAGGCGCCTGCTGTGTTTCTGCCAAGGGGAACCGCGGCAGGGACTTTCCTGCCTGCCAACGATGCGGAGGATGCTCAAGAAATTTGGTCTCATTTACAGGCCTACAGGCGGCTGAACTGTGGCACAGCCCAGATCGGGCGACGGATCCCACCCATGTCTCTCCTCCCGACTCGCTGCCCCATTTTCGCATCCTTGCTACTTGCTACTAGATACTACTGTGCCGTCTCACGGCCAGCGGGCGCATAGACCTTTTTGGTTTCTCGTTGCTGTCGTTGTTGTTTTTGATTTTCGCGGTCGCTCCGTGCGACACCTAGACTTGAACACAGAATCTTCAGCATCGCCTCAACGGGAAGAGCTTGGGCTCGTCCGTTCGAGCCGCTGGGGTGCATGAATGGTCACGCGGCATCATCCGGGTGCCTGTGATGCACAGTCGCTTGATCGAGATCCAGGCCCCAGCTTGTCAAAAATGCTACACAACCACCGCCGGGCTGCCCGTCTCTTGTGCGAGAGCAGCTCGCTGTGCCGCTTCCGCCGCCTGCTCCTCCCTTACCTGCGCCAGCAATTCCGGATACCAGCGCTCCGAAACATCCGGATGGCTTTTCACGCGGTTAAACAGCGTCGCTTCGCCATGGTGGTTGAATTTGCCTTTCACAAACGTGAATTCGACGTCGTCGTTCCTGCGACCCTCGCGCTCGAGGATTTCTTGGCGCAGCGCGCGGATGTGGGCTGGGACGTCTAGGCTTTCGAACTTTGAGTCGTAAGAAACGCCTTGGAAGAAAGGAATGCTGTAGCGTGCGCCTTGGCCTGCTTGCGGTGATAGAACGCGGTGCGTGGTGCTGGCGCAGACTCCGCCGGTGAGGGCCTCGAGACCTTGGCCTATGGCTACTACTAGTGTGCCACGGATTGGAGGGCAATCTATCCATTCGCCTTGAGTATTTTGGGCTTGAAGCCCTTTGACTTCGCTTGCTTGGAGGAGATAGCTAGTTAACATGCTGTCTTTGTGAGGCCCTACGCCTTGGCCTACACCTGTGCCGTTGTCGGGGTATTTGACGATTTTCAGCTTGTGTTGCTGGTCCTTGTCGAAGAATTGGTCGAAAGCTGTGGCAGGTAGACCTAGGCTTTCAGAGATGAGGCTTGTGAAAAGGATGCTGACCTCACCCATCTGCCGCATGTATTCTTCGTACGTTGGGCGGAATGAGGGCATAAACTCGGCTTTTGGCCACTGGTTTGGTGCGAGCAAGTTGTGGTAGGTTGGTGCTTCTGGTCCAGGCATATCATGCGGCGTACTCAGGTCCATCTGTTCACGCCAGTCTGCTTGTGATGCCGTGATCTCGTTGCCGAGCTGTATGTGCTGTCAGTGATTGTCAACACATGTTTCGCCGAATAGAAATTACCTTGGAGTAGCCCAAGAAGCTCTTCGCATTCTTCATCTCGATCCGTAGCTTCTCATCTTCCGGTAAGTCAAAGAATCGGATGCCCTCCTCACATACTTTGTCGAAGAGAGCTTGGTCGATGCCAGTATTCTTGATATATAGGAAGCCAACGTTAAGAAGTGCATCTAGCAGTTGTTCAAGGAAAGCAGGCTTAGTTGACTCATCTCTCGCGAGAGACAGGTCCAGGATAGGGATTTCTTGGAAAGGCATGTCTACGCCTATGCTTGGCCGAGCTTGTTATCTTGAGGGGCCGGACTGGTGATGGTATGGTGCGCTACTCTCCAGCTCAGCTGTTGATGAAGTATACTCCGACAGCCGTGAGCGCGGTGAATTTGGTGATGAATAGCATCAACACAGCGGCGAACAGTACGGGTTCCATTGCGTGATTGTCGAGAGCTGATGTCGCTATCGACCAAGTGGATCCAAAGGAAGGAAGTTGAAGCGGGGTTATCAAGGAGGAGTGAAGACGGCAGATCCCGTGCCCTTGATCTTGCATCGTTGCGCATGACGATTGCGGTGTGCGGTTTGCATGTCATATGCCATGCACTAGAGGCTCATGAAAAGCAAAAAGCTCGCGAGAAGGCTTGTGAAGAAATGCTTGGTTTAGCCCATGGGCTTCATGGAGAGTCGGTGTGCACTCGACGAGTTTTATGTCATAAGTCTGCATGCGAGCTCGACAACATATGCAGACATTTACAGCTCTTGAAGGGGGAACAGAGATTATCAGCTCCTAGACCATTTGCCTTAATGCGCCAAAACGGCGACTCGCCTGACATCCTCGCCTGATGATGTGCTTCTTTACCACCTCGCCATTTCTTCAGTGTCTGGCATTGTCCAGAATCATTGAGGCCGACTGACCTTCTTGAGAAACTTGACCTTGGGACAGTGCTCTCGACATCCGTCCATGGAAACAACAAAATCCGGCAATTGTTGTTCCCACGAGTCTGTGACGTCGCGATCTTCGATACCACGGTCCTCCATCGCGAAGACCCAAGTGCCCGTTCTGGTCAATAGATTGGAATGTGTGTCTGCCACAGGTCCTGGGTCAAATCTACACATTGAGTCAACAGCCACTCGGGGTAGTGGATCCGCTCATTGTGAACTCCAGCGGCAAAGGAAGCATGCTTGAGTCAGTCTGCCATCGCGTGCGTTACCGCTTGCTGATCTGGCCTCAAACTTCAATCATGGTCATGTAGAGCACACGATCTGATCAATTCTCACGCCACTCCGTAGCACACTCCACACACTTGTAAAAGCTCGTGGAAGGCTCGTCGGCACTGCGAATCTGCACTTGTCTGAAGTAGGCCATGCGGCACTCGCAACCTTCGCGCGGGCATTTGGCTGCTGGCGATCAGTATACTTGTTCTCGTGTCTCTTATCGTGTCCAAGAGTGTATGCTTACCCTCTGTCTTGTCCACGTTCTTCCAGCTGTCTGCGCCGCCCAGCACGTCTTCTGCGCCTTTTGTCTCCATATTCTTGCGCTCGTAGTAGCGACGATCGAGGATCATTTGGTATGGGCATGTTCGGCATTCAAAACGGTTCTTGCCAGCATGTGCTTGGTCTGAAGGTGCAAGTTCGTGGTGTTTAAGAGTCGAGATGGTGAGCATGTTGCTGCAGGATGGGCAGACTGTTGCGCGTTAGTTTTGGACAAGGCTTTGTAATGGGCGGGTGGTCGCATACAGAGCAGCATTTTGGCGAGTTGTGTGATTGGTGTTTCAAATATAGCGCAATTGTACAGGTCGTAGAGCAAGAAAGTTAGCGAGTAGATTATATTTGCATGTGAAAGCGAAAGCTCAAGGATTCTCGAAGTTTGTACGACGCAGCGCAGATCACTGCCGCCCAAAGCCCCACTCTCCCAGTCCCCAGCGCCCGCAGTCGGTTTCATCTTCAGGTCGGTCGGTGATGATGCCCGTGCCACATCCACAATCTTGACTTTCTACATCTTCCAACAATCCAGCTGTCCCTTTCTTGGACAAGTGCATACATTCGACCTCTCGAAATCACCTGGTTTGCACTGTCGACGGAGTCTACTCTCACGCTCGCGTTTCTAGTTACCGTAACAACCAATACCTCCTGGCACCAGCCACATATCAACTCCCAGGCAACAACAAAATGTCCGACGACGGCGCAACCCCGAAAGAGCTCCTCTTCGAATCTTGCCGTCGTAACAACACTACCCTTCTCAACGATCTCCTCTCCCAACCGCCTCTCTCCTCGGACGCTTCCAAAATCGCCGATTTCCTCAACACAACCACCGACAGTCTCGGAGCCAGCGGCTTGCACATTGCCTCCAAGTTTGGCTCTTATGAAGTCCTAGACATCATCTTGGATCAAGAGGGAGTTGAGATTGACCACCAAGAGAAGCGCGAGGGTGATTCATGCTTGCACTCTGCTGTGCGTTATGTCAACGGTCTGAGGCCTGACGAGTGGGAAGGAGAGGGCAAGGCTCTATTGGAGATTTTGGTGGATGCTGGATGTGACCCGAGGTCGAGAAACAAGGCTCGTCTACGCCCTGTGGATCTGCTCGACCCTAGGAACCATGTTGCCAAAAGCGTTTTGCAGAAGGCCGAGTTGCAGTTCATGGCGGGCGCAGATGTTGTCGACGAGGATGATGATAGGCCAAATGGCCCGGGCAGTGAGAGCGACTGAGCGACAGCAGAGGTACATGAGGATATACTACACTGAGAGGGCCTCGCGGCACTACAGAACAAGTCGCGACAGAGTCGGTGTGGAACGTGATTTTTGCATAGCCATGGTGTTTGGCATGCAGCCGATGCTAGGCTGCATAGGGCAGGCTTGAGGTCGTCTTGGCCATAGACGTATATACGTTCTGTCTCCCCATAGTGCTGTCCGACCTTTCTGCACTTTGCGCCCTACCTCTGCCTCTGCCTTCATTCCGCCCCAGACGTGCTACACTCGTTGTGCGCGTGTCCTTGTCGCACGCATATTTGCTCCATTGAGCGCTCAGATCCCTCCAGAGGTTTCTCCTTGCTTGGTCGATCCATCGATGTTCGAGATAATACCCTTCTCCGTTCACTCGTCTTCTGTTGCTGGTGGTGGCCCAACTGGCAGTACCATGCTTTCCATGCAGTGACGGCGCACAGCTTCCACGTTTGTGCCCATGCCCACGCTCATGTAGAGCAGCATGCTCGGGTGGCCTTGGAATGAGGCATACGAGTCGCGCATAATATTGGATGTCCACTCGTGCTTGGTGGTATCGGCGTGCCCAGTGCCGACGTATTTGTTCTGCAGGGCTTCGAGCTGCTGCTGTGTGCGAAGTTTGTCGGCCTAGATCGAAGGAAATATCAGTATATGCAGGAACAAATGCGATAAGCTGTGAGCTCGAGGTGTTACCATTTTGTGAGGTTGTTTGAGTGGTCTGCAAGTTGGATCCGGTGCGAGTCTTCGACCTTGTCCGAGGCGGGCTTTGAAGCGAGACTCTTGGGAAAGAGCAACTTTGAGCCAGCCGAACGTCCCATGTCAAACGCGAAACCTACGCGACACTGTAAATAAATTGTTACAGCACCACATTGAACACATGCACGCGACTGACGGGCGTGGTAAATGTTGGCCGTCCATCGCTCTTCAAGATGCCACTGATTCAGCGTAAGAGACGCGCTGTAAGTACGCTCAAACATCTGCCTCAGGACGAGAGACTGACAACCACTTCAAGCAACCCGAAGAAGAAGACGAAGAACACCCAGACGACTCGCCTCAGCCTCCGACGCAGAGACGCCGAGAACAAGATTTGCCAGAGGACGATGCTTTCAACGGCGACGGCGGCACTCAGGCAGACAGTAGCCATGACCAAATGGTGAAGAAGCTCGTGCGATTGGCTCTTGCGAGCGAATACCAGAGACGACCTATCAGGCGAGCAGACATCAGCGAAAAAGTGCTTGGAAGTCAAGGGCGACAGTTCAAGACTGTATTCGACCAGGCACAACAAGACTTTAGAGCAGTCTTTGGCATGGAGTTGCGGGAACTTCCAGCGAAAGACAAGGTCACTTTACAGCAGCGAAGAGGTGGGACAATCTTGTTGTGCGTCTAAGAAAATGCCGAAAAATACTAACAGTAACTAGCTGCTGCGAAAACAGATAAGCCAAACAAGACCACTGCACAGTGGATACTAGTTTCAACCCTGCCATCTGAAATGCATCACCCGGAGATCCTGCCACCTGCAGCCATTCCAACTGGTGCCGAGGAAGGGACGTACACAGGCATCTACACCGTGGTGGTAGCCCTGATCTCACTGTCTGGTGGAACACTGAACGACAGCAAGCTGGAGCGCTACTTGAAACGCGTGCACCTCGACGACACCACGCCAGTTGAAGGGTACGAGAAGCCTGCCCTGCTACTCAAGCGTATGGAGCGAGACGGCTATGTTGTGCGTATCAAGGAGACTGGCCCGAGCGGTGAGGAGGACATCTCCTGGATTTTGGGCTCTAGAGCAAAGGTCGAAATTGGTGATGAGGGCGTAAGCGGGTTGACGAAGGCAGTCTACAATCAACCTGAAGGTGCCGAGGAAGAGGAGCTAGAGAAGAGAATTGCTCGATCTCTGGGCGTGGGCGACAGACCGGCTGATCGGCAGCGACAGGCTGAAGGCGGTGCGGAACCCAGAAAGCGTGGGCGGCGCAGGAGAGACGAGCAGAATGGCGAAGACGATGATAATGATGAGAGCGACGACGAGTAAATGTGCTTGTCTTACGAATGATACCCATACGCTGAATGAAAATGCTGTAGCTATCCGTCCGATATGTTACAAGTCCGATTCATGCCTTATGGATGCTGCCTGAGAGTGATGCCAGGAAAGGGTTTTGTTTGTTGAGCAAGCGCAGCGTCGGTCGTTCTTTCCTCACATCTCACATCCAACCCAAAATTGGCTCACTGCACACTCAACCCCACTCGTCTCGCACTGAACATCGCCACCGCGGTCTACTACCACCACCAAACAAAAATCAAGATCCCACAAGAAACCAAAAGCCCACAATGCCCGAGCATAGAGGTATACACATTGCGCTTGTGTCGCAGTACGACGCGATGCTTATACCCGAATACCACCCTCCCAACGAGAACGACGACGATGATGCTGAAAGCCACACCGGCACCCGAACTGTCGATGCGCACATTTCGAACTACGCCGCAAGCCAGTTCTGGATCCGCTATGCTTGCGACACGTCAACAAAAGAACCGGAGACACGCTTCTTCTATTTCAAGCTATACATCACTGGAACGTTCTCAGTGGCATGGGGCTGCGGCGCGCAGGATGAGTGGGAAGGCAAGACCCTTTTCGTGCCTAAGGATGTCGGCCGTGAGAAACTCGGGCTCTTCTTTCCACATGATGTCGAAGGGACCTCGCAGACCCCAGCGCTCGAGATCCAAGTGTACAGAGCCAAGGCGAGGAGGCGGCAGGAGCGACGATACGCTCCTACGGCCGAGGTCCAGGGCAGAGACGGTGCGGTTCAGTGAGCAGGCAGCCCTTGCTAAACCGGAGTAACACGATCGCTGACGATATCCAGTCTCGAATCAATCGGATCTATCAAAAGCAGAGAGCCACAAAGGTTCTACAGCTACGCTTTGTCAGATCTCAAGGACGAGCCGTTCGTATGTTTCCGCTATTTCTGTCTAGCTCACGGTATGTACAACGTCTTGTTGAGCTGGCTGAAGCAACTGACACTCTGATGCAGAAGATCTGCGACTCCGTGGCTTTGTGAGACGAGGCACAAGCGTTGCACGACCCATACAGAACAGTCGTGAGATTCTCCATGACTGCATCGGACTTTACCTTGACAGTCTTCCGGTATCTTAAGGCGACGATCTGGACAAAAAGGAAGAGCATGATGAAGAAGGCAATACCTGTCCAGCGGCAACGGTTTTTCAAGCGACTTGATCAATCCAGTACCGAGCGAGGATGCGACGGCGAAGCCGAGAGAACTCGTGGTGTGCGTGTCCATGAAGTCACAGGCGTGGAGAATTGATTGGATCTCCACAGCACAGATTTGAGGGAACGACACTGTATTCGGAGGAAGGCCAGAAGAGAATTGAAGCAGCAACGTGAAATCCGCGAGGCTCACGTGGGTGCAAAATAGCATACGTAGTGTTACCCACATAATTCTTCCGCCACCTGGTTGTCCTCTAGGCCCTAGATCCTACACGGCTCGACTTGTAGTGGGGATCGAGAGTGCATATGAGCGAACCGTGACGTTGGGCCAAATGCTAAGCGCCTGACTAGCCACCCGGGTTAGACTCCGGTGTTGTTCGACGAAGAAAGACCATGTAGCCGACGTTGAGAAGGGAGTAGTGTCAATGGAGTTGAATGGCATCCTAAATGTCGAGTGAAAGGCTGACGTCACCTTGTTGAGTTTGCCTCCGAACGCCATGCTATCCCTGGCAGCAAGGTCGGCAGGAGATGTTGGACAATAACACCTCGGGGAGCCTCCCGGCATGTGAGTGGACGACGTGCAAGAGATGCATGGAACCGACATCGAGCCTTGCCATAACCGTTAAATGCAAAGGCTACTTGCGTGTACGACATGTGAAAGAGACATGAACAGCATTCGGGCATCATCGTATTGCCAAGATCATCCGATGTGCATGGTGTTTGATCTGCTGCCTCCTCTGTCGCTATCCTTTGTCTGACAATGTTAAACTATGCTAGTACTGCCGTTCATCCAAATCATTAACCGCCCCTAATTCTCCCGGAGCGATTGAACAGAGACGCATGTACGTACGATCATCGCAAGGTCATCGCCTATGCCGTGTCAGCATAAAGATCTCCTCCACCTGCTATGATCTTGACAAAAAATCACGTCGCTCTTGAGGCGACGAACCGAAGCGAATGGTCCAGCCATGCTGGTTCCGAAGGATGGTATCGGCGGTGTCGGTCTTGCAGGGTTTCTCAACGCCCTGCTACTTCTATGACCGGCATTGTAATCATTTCGTCCCTTTCATGATGGTTGAGCAACCATAAACCTTCTGATTCAAGCTCGTATGGCGCTCTGCGTGGTCGTAATTCGCAGTCGTGAGGCCCGTAGAAAGTAATGTGTGGATGTGTTGACTCACAGTCTTCGATCCTCTCGCCAAAGATCGGATCACATCAACCTAGGATAGCATGCCAGGCACCTTCAGACAAGTCCGATACGAAGGTCCTGCAGACCTTGGAAGAAGCGCTTGCAAGGTTCATCCAGGAAGCTCACTGGGAAGATAAAGTCCAGCAAAATGCTCCGAACATGCTCCCACGCCTGGACTCCGAGATCCTGGAACAAGGTGTGTAAAAGCTGGTGGAAGATACTGGCTGCAGCTCCTGCGCCAGTAGTAACGCTGATGATCATAATGGCCCAGATAGATGCTTGAGCTGTCTTTGGTTCCGCGAGTGCGCCTTGATCCATCATGGTGACCTCGGACCAGGCAGCTGTCAGGCCGGCATTATATTTGGGATCCCCAGCAAACTTCTGGCCGTCTGCTCGCTGGCCCTGGAATATCGTCAAGCAGGTGCATGCTATGCGTAAATGGCCCTGTATGGCATGTCCGGGAACCAGTGAGCCAATTATACGCCCACCTGCCGAAGATAGGATCAAGTCGAGCAGAAGCTGGTGGAGCCTGGATTCCACACCAGGACTACCGAAATCGAAGCAGGCTGTGCGACTGATCAATGTGAGAAATTCGCCCGAAATATCGACTTTTTGTTTTAGCATTGCGAAGCCGCGAGGAACAGCCAGTGGTAATTGTCGACCGCTGTCTCCCCCAAAACTTGAGAACAAGGATTGAAATGGCGAGCCACCAGGCTCTGGAATAGAAGGCGTGCGAGCAGGACTAAGAGCAGATGCAGCCTGTGCCAAAGTTCCGGTGGTAACTCCAGCGACTCCTGGTGCACTGCCCAGCCAGGTCAAAAGGGGTGCTTGGCCAGGTACCTCAGAAGGCACAACAGCACTGGGTGTCGAAGCCTCTTGAGAGCCCATGACTACTACCTGTTCGCCAAATGAGAGAAGTTCTCCTCGGCCCTCACGTTGGTCGCGGTTGCGTGCTCTAGTGATCCGGCTTTGCGCAGCGCTGGCGCGAGCTGCCTGGGCGCGGACCACCCTTCGAGACGCCTCATCATGCCGTCCCAGTTCGTTAACGATGACCAGCGGAGGGTTCTGCGCGAAGTTGTGTTGCCCTCCACCAGTTGACGCTCCGCCTTCTCGCGGACTGCGTGGCATTGGAGGAGGTTATTGGCGATGAGGGAGGTGGCAAATGTCGGTTAGGGCTATGATCACACCCGTCTAGATGATATTGGTGAAGCAGAGCGATGTCCAATATCGTCCCAAAGAGGTTGGGTTGGCACCGAGAAGTCCCGGAGTTTTCAGGCAATTGCTGCGAGGCCGACCACAACTTTGATCTGATATTCAGGCGGAAGCGACTGTCCTCAAAGATGCTTGCGACGTGGTGCGGAGTTACTGCCGGTACTTCCAGCAAGGTTCAAAGGTGCATGTTGCGTCTTGGTTTGCTGGATGTGGCGATAGCTATGTGTTGTACAAAAGTGGCAACCACATCTGACTCAAGAAGACGTTCGCCCTGGAAAAGGATAGTGAAAGGGACCAAATTTGTCGGTCTTGAACGCCAAGCAACTCAATGGCGTTGCTGCAATCAAGGATGAACGGCGCTCTCTAAAACTGCCGATCGATTAGGTGCTTCGCGACTGGCACATCTTTCAGCGGTAGGATCGCACAAGCGCAACGCGATGTTTGAACTATACACAGCCCGCCAAGCCGCATTTGATACTGGCTGCCTATTATAATCATTCAAGCATTCGCTGCTGCAATGGCGGGATCCCGACGATTGTGACAGCCCTTCTCAGCGTTCGTGAGCGGTAACGTCATTTTCAGATGTTGCAGCCCGATATCGTCGCCGCATCCCGGCAGCTGGGCCTTTCGAAGGAGGCTCTAGCTGGCGTGGTTCGGCAATGACGACCTCCTCCGCAGTAGCTTAGGCTATCTTTTTGTGTTGGCTAGCTGGTGTGCTAGCGGGACAAAAGCATAAGCAACCGAAAGCATGCTCAGCGGTGAGCCACCGTTTCAGATAAGTTGACGGGCTTTTGAGGTCGCCGCCCTGGTTTCCTTTTGATGACCATCGATCTTCTCGACTTCACCTGCATGCTTGCAGATAAAGGGCAGGTCTTCATTCGATCAAACAGGCTGAACAACACACCGGCTTCAACTTTAGCGTTGTTTTGCACTTCAGTGGGGATTGCGCGGCAGTCGCGGCGTTCAGGAGGGAGCCCTGGCAGCTTTCCTCAGCACAGACGACATTAATTGACACTTGTAATGCTGCTATAGACGATCGTCTTCGCAGCGCTGTGTCGCGAAGCTGTCGACATCTGTGACTCGAGCGGCTACGCGTGAATGTCCCTACATCTTATAGGCTAGAACAAGCATGAATTTATCATGAATACGAACAATTTGGGCATGCAGCTCCGCCTGTCACCTCTACCTCTCGCGAGCTAGGCAAGCTCCAGTTTGGTGCCATCTGCGTTTTCCCAGACAGGTGATTGCTCAGTCTTTGATCGAAATGATCGAAGTCTCGGCCCTGACTCCGACGCTGCTCTTGGAAGTGCCTCGTCATGACGTTTAGACGAGTTCAATGCAGAATCCCATTGGTCTACGACTGGAGAATGCAAGCACATGTTCCGGAGCATTGGTCAGTGGTTTAAGAAGACTTGGGTTGTGCCTGTCGCGATTCAGGCGATAGTTCTCTCTACCAAGTCTACCCTTCAACAGCCTTCTAACAGATCACGATGTAGGCCCCGTTGTTTTGCCGCCACGTCATGCAAGGCGCTTTCAAGCCGAGATATTCGCACGAGAGTACCGGACGAACACAGATGCGTTGGATGGTCGAGGTCGGTGACTTTCGATTTATTTCCTACTTTCTTGATTTGCGTGGCTAAAACCAATCGACCATTCGCGTGATATTCAACGCTCGTGTGGGATTCATGTCGATTTCACGTCAGGGATTGTTGCACCGACGCCAGCCGCGTAGCCGACATCCGACTTGAGATGGAGTCTCGCAAGGATCAACAAAACACATACAGCGTGGCCTTTGTCTGACGTCCAAGCACTGACGCTGTCACCTTAAAGAATTTCAAATCTTCGCCCACAAAAACCCTCCCGGCAGTTTATGTGCCCCGCGTGGTGGTGGTGGAGTGGGGTCCGCGTGACATGGATGCTCAAGAACTGTCTTCTTTGGTGGTCTCTTGTTCCGCTTCCGGGCTCAAATCGATGTCTGAGAAAAAGAGGCGCGGATGGCACCCCCGAGAAAAGGGCTGCAGGGCACTAATTGTCACGAAAGAACCAACTTGCAGGGTCGAATTCAATCAGTGTCTGCTATTGCAGGAGATAGCACGCTCCGTCACATACACGCGATGGCGTTGCTGCATAATGCACACACATGCACAATGCACACACACGGGAGGCAGCGTTCCACTATTCCGCGCTACTTCCTTCGCGGCAGCAATGACGGGTATAACAGCGCTCGTATACCACACAACTTGTTCATTAAAATTAGCGTGTTGGGATATCCTGTAGTGCATCTATTGGTTCGTACATCATCACAACCATTCCGTCACGTGGCCGCGGCCACGAAAAACGCCGAGTGCGGCGGTGTACATATCGTAGCCGCGCCATTACAGATGAAAGGTCGCATAAGACTGGCGGTGTGGAAGCACAGCGTCTCAAGGACGAGCCTAGATGCTCCAGTCCCTAGACTTGTTCAGCCGCTAAAACACTCGGAGATGCGACGATGCTTGATTTAAAAAAGATCTTGTAAGTTTAATGTTCATCCGCATATGCTCGGCAAATTCGTGTCCTTTATGTGTTAAGACATGCTGTTTACACACAAACCAGAATTATCCAATTAGCACATCGTAACCTCATCGCATGCTGTGCAAACAAGGACTTTCAAATCCAGCCACTCATGACTCCGTCGCTATCTTTCTGCCTCACTCGTTCAATCCACTGCTTCCCTTTCCCTCGAATGCCGCCGCTCGCTCTTCTTCTGACAGCTTTGAATTCGAAGCGGCTGCGATCAAGCTTTTCGCGGAAGTTCAAAGCGGTGGCTGGTCGAACGTCGGTGGCGGCTGAAACCATATCATCTCCAAACACAAACGGATTGTTGTTCGTGGAGAAGCCGTCAGAAGTGCTTGCTAGGCCAAGTCCGAGAGTGTGCGGTGCGATATGATATTTTCGCATGCTATGAGTGTGGTCGTAAGTCTCTGTCGGATTCATGGGCATTGGTCGGACATTTTCGACTGTGATTGTGGTTTGAGCGAGAGGCTTGGGTCGCATTCTCGCGATTGGCTTTTTGCTGTGGATCGAGTCGAAACTGTGCATTCTTCGTAGTCGGTCACGTAAAGTGTCTGCTTTGGCTTCGAGCATGTTCTGGTTGTGCGAGGACTGTACATCGCGCTGTTTGGGAGGTGGCGTGTGATAGCGAATACTACCGAAGAGACTTCCACTGCCAGAGCTCTTACCTTCGAGCGACAGAGCACTGAAGGAGATTGAGCTGCTGTGATTTTGGAGATAAAGTGGTCGCGGTGGAGGCTGAAGATTTGATTGCGGAGGATGCTTACGAGGTGAGTTATCAATCATGTCTTGCAGTTCAGCCATCTGCACTTTCTCCGCCCGTCTGCGATCTAGCGATTGTTGTCGCGGCGCGGCAAAAGCTCGTCCCTGAGTATACGAAGGCCGACGGCTTAGATCGGTCATACGTGCGGGCGATGAGTCTGAGCGCTGCCTTCTGTGCCTCTGGTCTTTGTCTGGTGGCGGAATTTTTCGACCTTGATGCATGCGCTTCTCCTCGATTGCGGCAGCGACCTGTGCGACGGAGTTGGGCAAGACATCCAGAGAGTTCATGTGAATCAAAATGATAGGCAGTTGCACAGAGACAGTTTTCGAACTCGATAAGCTTGCCGTAACATTCAGGAAGTATCGGACCTCGAAGTACTTGCCACACTTAACCGTGGCATGTCCTCTAGGCACAAGAAGCTCGTATGTCCGGGTGTCTGAACTGTAAGCCTCCGTGCTGCTCCACCCGTCGCAGTCTTCCCGGTGGACTGATTTTGCCAGAATCATGCGATCGTTGCTTTCGGAGATACGTGCTTGGCCTGATGTTTTCTCAAGCATAGCCGCGGCGGCATGTTTGTAGCGAAGAACATCGCGCTCCAACGACAGCTCGACGCGTTTGACAGGTTTGTGAGTCTTATTTGAGATATGCAGATCGACAAATATACTGCCGCCGCTCACCCAGACTTGGCGATATAATCCAGTGATGAGGTTGAGTGTTTCAACGGTGCTCCCGCGCTGTAGCGACAGCTCATCTGAGGCGATCAATGGGCTGGGAAGCGAAGTGAGCGCCCTCTCAGGATCATATGTCGGCACGACACATATATCTTGAGACGTTCGCACTCGATAGCGTTTACCAGCATCTCGTATGGTCGCAGTGACGCAAAGCAGAAAGCGGATCTTGGCTTGCTTGGATGTGAAAGGCGGCGGGCCTGTGTCCAGTGGTAGATTGAGCATGAAGGGCGAAGCTGATACTGATGGCTTGAGACTCCAAAATCTTTCGCCAGGCAACAACGGATTATCGGGCTCGACCATTGTGCTGGGAGGTGGGTGTTTCGAGTCCATGAGCTCGGTTGCCAATGCAAGAAATGTGGCCCGGCGATGTCCTGTGACTTCTTCGAAGCCCACCAGGTCAATCGTGGTGGCCGCGATTCCAAGGCTTCGCCGGTGCTTGAGTTTCTCGTTGTCATCCACAATCACCTTCACATGACCCTCCACGCTTCCACCTCCAACGAACAGTGGGGCCGAAGTGTGGAGCTCAAGCCTGACTCTTGGGTGCCTGTGAATGGGAAAGTCCAATATGTCTGTAGGCGCAGGAGTGCGGATGTATGTCTTCGAAGGTATCTTTCTTGCAACGTCCGAAGAGACGGCGTTGAGCCGGGCGCTCACATCCTTCAAAGGCGACCTACTCGGACCGTGGTTGGTGACTATGAATTGAGACTCGGGCAGATTGTCTGCT
Organism: Melanodothis sp. VS III C KN 2; assembly: GCA_019775565.1. Lineage (NCBI taxonomy): Eukaryota > Fungi > Ascomycota > Dothideomycetes > Cladosporiales > Cladosporiaceae > Melanodothis > Melanodothis sp. VS III C KN 2. Next base: position 626,203 of record JACWFM010000037.1, on the reverse strand, counting down.
GCAGGAAGCGCCGATCTCGAATCTTCGGCTCGTACGCTGCGTATTGATGGCTTGCGATTATGTGTTCGAACGATGTGCGCTTGTGATGAAGATCTCCTCGGCACACTGGACTGAGGGATCGCATAGCAACTCGATGCTTCCGGAGTTGTAGAATATGATGACGAACCGTTCTCCGCTGACCGCGTCCTCATATGCTCTCGCCTGGCCGGCTGCTCTACTGCTCTGTGTGAACCTTTGCGATTGATAGACCCACCTCGTTTCATGGAGTTGGATCTGGAGGTCGTTATCTGATGCGCCGCAGGTGCTTGCTGAGATTGGCGCTGTGCATAGTTGACCATATCAATTAAACTGGGTTCAGTGATTTCGCGAATGTCGGACAGCGGTCGCATCCCAGTTGGCGGCCATTGGGAGACATTGTCGCGTGGGACTGCAGCATTGTCTGCTGATCTCTGACCAGGCTGCCGGGTCTCCATACTTCAGCAGCTTTGTGAAGGCGAGAAAGTGCGTGCCGGCTGCACGGCGCACCATTGGCGAGGGTGTTGTGAGAAGCACTGCGCTCGTTGCGGGTGTATCTTGACAGAACAAACACTGCCAGCTTTGGCTCATATGAAGATGGAAGTCGCAGGAGGTGGCTTTGAGCACATCCAAGGCAAGCACAACACTTACATGTAGTTTGGCATCGCCTTCGCACGCGATACTCATCCCCTATGCATGTTCCATTAAATACCAGCAACATCGTTGACACTTCCTCCAGTCCACGTCACGCCAGTTCAATCACATACAGGCACCTCGTTCATCGTCGTTGATATGTCGCTGGCCCCCGCCACTGAAGACAGCCCGTCAACAACGATGCACCGATGCACTCCGCCATGTCGAATTGTCCCACGACACGAACGCGCTCTTGCAAGGACACGTCTTCTCTGTGTCCACATTGTTCTCGCAGCCAAGAGCGAGGTCGACAATACCGCCTAAAGAATACCAAGCAACTAACCCGCGGAGAACTCATTTTCTCTCGTCTCGACCCGCTTCGGGCTACCCATTACGACTAGCGTGATGGATTCCATTGAGTAACACGCAGCGAATCGCTTCGATTCCGGAGTGCAAGATCTGCATCTCTCCGCGTCTTACCCCAGGCACGGCGTTGAAGACGAATCTCGTGTGATGATGCTTTGCATCCTGACCACCGCAAAGATGCAACTGGAGGTCGTGCCCGGCGGGATGTCGTGCCCAGAGCATGCACTAGGCGAATGAGAAGTGATCACGCGTGAAGCGACAACGGTGTCGCGACAGCAATGCCCTGTCCGGGCACGATCGAGTCGACAGGCATCCGTGTGTGGTGTAGGAAGACGCAACGGCGTGGAAGCGTGACGATTCTTCGGCACCGCGTGATCGAGCACACGCACACGCACCGGCTTGACACACACGGCCTACCGACGACGGCGGTACCAAGTGTCCTTCTCGTATGCACCACTATAACGCCCTCCATCTGTTGGCTCGCCCTGCCTGCCTGTTCGCCTGCCCGCGTCGCTCGCCTCTCATACGCGCACGCTGCCTCAAGCTTGCCCACTGCCAGCTTGAAGTCTCTTCATCTCCGCCGCCCAAAGCCCGGCCTGCCCGCCCCCGCTCGTCTGCTGCACGCGTGCAGTTTTTCTCGCCCATCTTCGGCCGCGTTTCCATTAGCCAACCTCTTACCTCACTCACTGTCTGCTCGTTTGCTCCTGCAACCTTATCAATTGCGACCTTCATTTCATTACACACTGATACCCGCCCACGTGCCCGCATTCCCCAGCTCTCAGCCTTGTGCTGCCTACCGACGCTCCGGATAGGCCAGCCCACGCTCTAACTCGCTTGGGCAATTGCTTTTGCCGTCTTGTTATTTTGCCGGGTACCTGCAGATGGCCGACAACGATGCTGCCAGCAGCATCACCGGCCTGGATGCTGGCGACGATGTCGCTACCGTCGGCAAAATCGATGTCACCCGCGATGGCACGCCCAGCTCAATGGGGTCGACGCCAGAGCACGATGGTGATATGGAGACGACACAAGAGCCCACGGCTCAACCTCAGAAGCGAAAAGGTGGAAGGAAGCCCGTAAGTAGTCATGCCAACAATCGTCTGCCCAGTGTCGACTAACGATCGCCAAGATCTACGCAACGTCTGAAGAACGGAAGCAGCGCAACAGACAAGCACAAGCTGCGTTCAGAGAACGTCGAACTGAGTACATCAAACAACTCGAAGCGACGATCAAGCAGAACGAAGAGACGTTAGGCACTCTTCAGCAGAGCCACCGTTCTGCTGCCGACGAATGTCTAATGCTGCGTTACAAGAACTCCTTGCTTGAACGAATTCTCCTTGAGAAAGGTACGGTGATTCCTATGACACTTGACTGTGCAATGACTGATGGTTTTGTCAGGCATCGACGTTCAGACCGAGTTGCAGATGAAAAGCGGAAGCCCGGCTTTCCCTCCAGGTTTCATGCAACAACTCACTGGGATGTCACAGATGCAATCGTCCCAGCCTCCTCTGCAGCGTGCTGCAATTCAGAGGCAACATGCTCGACGCTCTGGCCAGGCATTGACTCCGAAGCTTGCTCCTGGACACTCTCATGGAGAATTGGGTTTCAATTCGACTTCTCCGCAAGCGGGCCCAACACCCTCATCGCACGTATCCTCGCCATCTAACCTTTCGACTCGATCGCCAATTGCTATGCAAACAGGTGGGATGACCCCGCCAGCTTCAGGCGTACATGCTCAGTCTCAAGGACAGCACACTTCGCATTTCCCACGCTCCCAGCAATCTTCGCTTAATCCTGTGATGTACCAGCCTCCGCAACAGGCATCTCATCTTCAACGAGCTCAACGACCTGGCCAGTTCCAGGCTGGTGGCCATGGTCTACCCAAGCCTCCAAACAACAGCCAATCGAACGTTCCGCACCCGCCAGGCAGCTCAGGCAGTGGTGCCAACGGTACTGCCGGTTCCGTAACCTCAGCATCTGCATACTACCCAAGTCCTTTCCAAAAGCACATTGATCAGCTCGGCAAGTTGGCCCTTCCCCTTGACCATAAGCAGTGGAACTTTGTCGTCCTAGGGTTAACTCGTGAGTACAGAACAGGAGTACGACACCACGAACGGTTCACACTCCATGCTCGACCAGCACGACACCGACCCCGACCACGCCAGCGATCCCGGCAACCTCGACGCACACCACAACTTGCATGGCAACTATCCCTCGCAGCAGTACGATCAGACTCATGCTCCTGCAGGACAAGGCTTCGGCTACCAGCAGGGCGGGCAATCATCACACATGCCACCACCTGGCCAACAGCAAATGACGCCCAACTATGAGCAGCAACAGCAGCAGCACCTAGCACAAGGTCAGCAGCAGCAGGGAGGTGAGAGTGAAAGCGGTGCATACGCATCGATTCCTCACATGATCGACCCGAACGACCCATTGCTGGACGCCGATCCTTTCGGACTCAGTGCCAGCATGCACTACCCCACCTCCTACTCATTTGACCAAGGAGGCGGTGGAAGGTGAGCGCATCTTCTTTCTGGGTCTTATCGTCGTGCGATTGTAGCAACGGACCTACCAAAAAGTTTTTTATCATTACGGCCGAATTTTATTCGAAGGGCTTTGCACGGATGGCGTTCTTGTTTGCATGGTCACTGCGAGAGAACACAAAAAAAAGCATTCTGGGTTGTACATTTTTCTGATGGCTGCATGAAGGGGGAAAAAGAAAAATTATTTCAAGGCGAAGGCGAAGGCGCTGGCGAGCTGGGTTGGCATGGAAAGGTTTGGAAGGAAGGAAGGTCATTTTTGAGACCGAGTTGTGTGTTAGTAGTATCGCAGTACATGGTAGCATAGTACTGTAATGTCATTGCGTTGGTATCAATGCATTTGGACTGCAGGTATGTGACGAATGGAAATGCGTGTTGAGAATTTAATAGTGATAGCATGTACATTCAAGCATGATTTCGTCTTTGAATGAAAGCACATTCGCATACTTCAATGCTCGTCTGTTGACTTCGACAGATGTAGACAAGAAAGACAGACAAAAGTGAGGTGAACGAAATCACCACTCGCGGGGCATACTTCATTAATCTTCTTTACATCTTCAAACACAAACACCACGGAGAGCAGGTAGCTTCAGTGCTTGACACACGTACACGTAGCCATTGATTTGGTCAGTAATATGACGTTGTTGACAATGATGATGATGATGATGATGATGATCGTCGAGCTGTACGTACACTTATGCTTGATGGCCTCTCGTATCTGAAGATGGCGTCTTGAGGCCATTGAGGTGCTGGCTGTGAGTATCTTTCACGTGCATATATGCCCCATGCAATGCATATACAAACGGCAATATCGAGTCACGTTATATTCATGCACGCACAGAACAGCAACACGTGGGCTGCCCGCACGCAGACACTACATTGATGTCTCCGTGATTATGATGCTGCTGCTGCTGCCCCTCTCCGCCAAGACAAAGCGAGGAACTGAGCAGCAACGCACCAATTTTCGAGCGGCCAGCGGGTACAGCCGCAGCAAGCCTGGCTGCCCTTCGGTCCACCTGATCGCGACCTTTCTTCGAACGGGAGAGCGTTTGTGAAACTGCAGGAGAGATCATGAGCCAGATTGCGAGCAAAGTACGTTATTCTCCTTCCCAACACCCTGTTATCGCGCCGTCCAGCGATGCCGTGGAGCACGCATTGGGGCCGCTTCCGCGCCTATTGCGACGCCATTGCCATTGCCAATGCTGGCTCCATCGCCGAAACACGTCCAAATCGCGCGCAATGCTGACCGTTCCATCGCTATAGAACCTTTACGAGCTCCTGGGTATGCACCACCGATCGCCAATGCGCCGCGACGCGAGCTCGCCGAGCTACTGAGGCCGCGAATGCTTCATGGAAAACGAACTCTGGCGCTGACACTTTACTCCCAAAGGCAACGACCTGGAGCTCGACCCTAACAGGGAGCCCGAGCCGCCCGTCAAGGTCATTGACAAGCCCGTCCAGCGCACCGGAAAGCGCAACCCTGGTGCTGAGCCCAAGGCCGCTGCTGGCCAGGTTCCTGGTACGTGGAAATTCTCGAGGGAGGTGGTGGGAGTGGCCCGGATGGAGAGAGGGTGTGTGTGGGAAAGGGTGGAATGGAGATGCGACGGGGAGAGGAGATTGTATGAGGGCGGAGATGTGGATGGGCATGTGCTAATACGGATATTGCTACAGCTGCCACCAACACCCGCCCCGAGAGGCGCGAGGATGGTGCCCGTGGTGACCGTCGCCCCCGCGGTAAGATCCATTTCGAATACGGGATTCTTCGAGCCTACTGACGTTAAATAGAGCCCCGTGACCCCAACGCTCGTGGCCGTGGTGGCCGTGGCCGTGGAGGCCGTGGTGCTGACGGCAACCGCGCCGCTAGGACCGCCCGCGACGACCGTCACAGCCACACCGGCATTGGGTGAGTTTGAAGGCATCAGATACACACGAAGCAAGTCCACTAACATGTTCACAGCGAGCACGAGAAGCAGGCCGGTCACGGCTGGGGCAAGGTAGAGGGCCAGGCCGAGTGGTCTGACGAGAAGGCTGGCGCCGACATCGCCGCCACCGAGGTTAAGGACGCCGCTGGCAACACCGAGCCTGAGGTCGCCGCCGCCCCCGAGCCCGAGGAGGAGGACAACACCAAGTCCTACGAGCAGTACCTCGCCGACCTCGCCGAGAAGCGCCAGGCTCTTGCCGGCGACAGCCTCGCCATCCGCAAGGCCAACGAGGGTTCCAGCCAGAAGTTCCCTGAGGGCAAGCCCGTTGAGCGCACTCACGAGGAGTACTTCGCTGGCGCTGGCGCCAAGCAGCACCGCGCCAAGGAGAACAAGACCAAGAACTCTCTTGCTCTTGATGGCCAGTACTATGCCGCCCCCGACACTGGTGACCGCAGCCGTGGTGGTGCCCGTGGTGGCCGTGGTGAGGGACGTGGTGGACGTGGCCGCGGTGAAGGCCGTGGCCGTGGTGGCCGTGGACGTGGCGAGGGCCGTGGTGGTGCCCCCAGCGGTGCCCGCACCGAGCAGCGCAGCGGTCCCCGTGGCGGTGCTATCAACACCAAGGACGAGTCTGCTTTCCCGTCCCTCGGCGCCTAAATTAGGCCCATCCGAGCTGCACTATTCATGTCGACGTAAGCTGCTGCCAACAAGCAGCGAGCGTCCTCTATGCTATTCGTGTTGAAAAGGAAACAAACGAGCCGGGTTAATGTCGTATGGCTCCGACACTGATGTCGGTATGATGCTTTGAACGGAAAATGGAAGCGCGGGAGCTCAGTATTTTGCTTGCCTGCTTTTCCTTTTCTCCGCCAGATAGTCATCTTTCGACTCTGAACAGAAAAAAATCACATACTTTTTCTCACTTTAACCTCGCGTGTGGCACGATATGGTGGTCAACATGGTTTCAGATCTTCACTTGTGAAGACATAATGCTCCGCCTCCACCGAGATTGCGTTGTAAACTACCGCATGCTCCAAACACCTTTTCTCACTTTTACCTCGCTTTTGTTACGGGATAATGCTCAACATGGTTTTACTTCCTCATCCTCGCTTGTGTAGACCTCGGCTTTGAAGACATAATGCTTCGCCTCCACCAAGATTGCATTGTGATTCACTCACACGTTCTAGATTTCCATAACATGGATGTGCAAACAAAGGCGTAGGTTTATGTCCTGCATAGACCACGATGGTCGGACCAAGCCCAGGCACGGAATCAATTCCTTCGACTGCGCTCCGTGCAACCGACGGAACGAAGACGATATACAAGGATATTTAGCAAAGATTTCCCGGGGGATTGATCCTTCCCTTGGGGGTTGAATCTCGGAAGGGGCAGGAAGGTTTGCGTCTTCTTTGTTGAGATTAATCATTTACCATCCGTGCGGTCGTTCAATGTCCTTGTTCGGAATCTGAAGACGCTGATTGATTGTTTGTACGAGGACAAATTTATGCGCCTCGAACAATTAGCAAAGAATTACTTGGTACTGGGCTTAGTTAATCAATGGCTAAGCACGCGCATGTTGGTGGAGGCTGTGTAATTGGAAAGTTGTAGTGTGGGTTTATACTTCCACATCTTCTGTTTTTCCCCGCACGTGGGCGTGTTTCGTTTCGAAAGCTGTGAAAGTATGATGAGCTGTGCAGGAGGCCGACGGAGCCGAGGACTCTGATGTGGCATGATGTGACGTTGCGAAGATGAGTGAGTGCTGCACTGCTGCACGCTGGGCGGCAGTCGTGGTAGGCCAAGAGAAGCTTGTATTGTTCGACAGCCCAGAATCCACGCGTACACACGCCTTTCACCGCATGTTCCATTGGTGCTGTGACGATGGTGGAGAGCTATCTATCGAGCTGTCATGAACAGATCGTCCACTGCGAAGATGTCCTCGACAGCAAATGGGCATGGGCGCGTGAACGGTGCATACATCCTAGCATATCTGTAGTGATAATGTATGTAGTATGCACATCGATCCTGCCACGTTCCATTGCTACGGCATTCTGTTGGCATCGCGAAAAGAATCGCGGCGGCAACGATCATTGAACAATGACGACCTCGAATCTGTAGGTGTTGCACATACCACGTACCTCTCGAATTGCTAAGTCAACCTTAATGTCTTGCAGGAGCGCGCAGCCGACGAGGCTTCTTCCTGGCGTCGAACTATGTTGGCAGCCAGCTTCGAGCCATTGAGGTTAGATATATTGGTCGCACGCGTGTTGTGGAGGCTTGGGTTATCGTTTATAAAGAGTGTTGTCACGATGGCGGAAGTGTTCCTCATATTCAAGCCACTCTAGATTGAATGGATGTCAGATTGACCAGCCCCATGAATCAGCCTCTCTCGGACAACACGAGACAGAAACGCTCGGACCTGCGTTGTCGCGGAGCCGCGACCCTATCACGACGCCAGCATTGTTGATGACGGGCGCGAGTATGCTTTCGAGCCTCTTGACTCTCGCATGGTATAGCACCTGTGTCGAGGCTGCGCAATAATGTAATGCCACCGAGCAAGCCTCCACGATTGGTTGCACGCATCAAACATGCTGGCTGAAAGGCCCGGCCGCGCGTTCGTGCTCGTAGCATCTCGTACGCCGCGCCGGAATACCAAGAGTGAGCGACGTGAGGCATCGCGGCTCTCCTCCAGAGTCCCGTGTGTGGCTAGGTAGTACTAACGCACAACGACGCCTACGGTGTGCAGCCTCGCAGAGACGCGTGCGAATGTGCTTCGATAAGCAGATGGCTGTCCTATCCGCGAGGTCGGGCGGGCGGTCGGTTGTTGGTGCATACCCGCCTGCAAGGTGTGCGCGCGCGGAGCCTGCACCTGTCAGCCGCGAAACACATGTCTGGGCTCTGCGGGTGCCGGGCGCAGCAGCTGGTATGCTTTCGGATGGCTGGCCTTGAGTCGTGCGGGTTCTATCTTTGAGCGGCAGGATGTGTCGATGCAGCTATATATGCTGGGGGGCTTGGGCTGACGCTCCATGGGTGTGTATTACTGTAGCTCATCTCCCTGGTCGATCGTTGGTTGATGTCCCATCGTCGCACCGCACCTTCTTCTACATATACAGAGGCAGGATCCTGACCTCCATCCCTTTCGAATTGTTTTGATTATAATCCATCTACACCACAATACAGCACATCACAGCCTGTCAAGGTCATCGACATCATGAGGTTGTCCTTTACAGTTGCCCAAGTGGCTCTGAGCCTTGGTTCGTACCTCGTACCGATACATGATCATAACAATGCATCGAACGCTAACATCTCTCAGGCTCGACTGCGTTTGCACAGCTATCCCAACAATGTAATGGCGATATTTGCTATCAGCTCAACATCCCTCAAAGCACCGCGGACTCGGGCAGCGGTGACATCTTCATCCAGATCAAGGCCCCTACCAACTATGCATGGGTTGGTCTTGGTCAAGGTTCCTCCATGAGCGGCGCCAACATGTTCATCATGTATCAATCTGCAGACGGCACCAACGTCACTGTCTCTCCCAGAATTGGATCCGGACACAACACACCTTCGGTCTCATCTTCTGCTAACATCGCCCTACTCGAAGGCTCCGGCGTTGAGGGTAACACTATGACAGCCAACATCCGATGCAGCAGCTGCTCCAGCTGGAGTGGCGGCAGCATGGACTTCACGAGCTCAAGCGCATCCTGGATTCATGCTTCCGGGTCTGGTTCGCCCATCAAGTCTGACAGCACAGATGCAAGCATTCGTCAACACGGCAACGATTATGGCTCTTTCGACTGGAGCTTTTCCAGCGCAAAGGGTGGCAGCCAGGTCAATCCGCTTGTTAGTGCTAGCACCAGCGGATCATCCGACTCAGGTTCATCGACTGGTGCAGCCGCAGGTACTGCTTCTGCTACTTGTACCGTGGCACCATCGAGCACTCTTGCGTCGGTTACTGGTACTTCTGGATGTCCAACCGCGTTCCCGACCGAATACTCCACTGCATGGCCGACTGCTCGTCCGACTGAGTTCGCCGGTTGCGGTCCGGTGGGTGGCGGCCCTGGTCGTGGCCCGTATCGACGCAACGCAGACGCATGGCCAACCGCTGCCCCTTGGAGAATCAACGAGAAACGCGCGCTTCCAGAGTGTGAGAATGGTGCCTCTCCTACCGGATCCAGCAGCAGCAGCAACTCAGGCTCAAGCTCAAGCAACCAGCTCTCCCAGAATGGCCGCAACGGCGCGTCCGGCATCTCAACCCAGACCCTGCTCCTCGCCCACGCCGTCATGGCCTCTCTCGCTTTCGTCGCTTTCTTCCCCATCGGCGGCATCCTGATCCGCGTCGCCAGCTTCACTGGCCTCGTCTGGGTGCACGCCGCGCTGCAAATCCTCGGATTCTTCGTCTACATCGCGGCCTTCGGCATCGGCATCTGGATCGCCATCAACGGCGACTACCTCTCAGAGGCACACCCCATTATCGGCATCGTCTTGCTCATCCTCCTCGTCGGCCAGCCGCTCGGAGGCATGCTGCACCACCGCGCGTTCAAGAAGTACGGCCGTCGCACGACGGTGTCTTACGCTCACATCGGTATCGGTCGCATCGCTATTATCCTCGGCATGATCAACGGCGGTCTTGGTCTGAAGCTGGTTGGCAGGAGCGGTGGCGTTGTCATTGCGTACGCGGTGTGCGCTGCTGTTGTGGGCTTCTTGTATCTTGCTTCTATCATCTATGGCGAGAGGAAGAGGGGCCAGCGTGCTGCGACACCACCTGACTACCAGCGGGGCCAGAAGGAGCAGGTTAGGCACTATGAGAGTGGTGGTGGCTCCCCTCCTTCTGGCTATGAGGTTCCTCCGCCGCCAAGGGGTGGGTCGAGGGAGTACTACTCTAAGAGGGATAGCCGTCGCTAGAGTATGTTCAAGATTGTCTGCTTGAAGGGTTTGTTCGGTGGGAGATTGGAGACCGATAAACACAGGATCGTGGAGCGTGATGACATCGCAATGTATATATGACGAGTCGGGAGAGTATCGAGCTATAATTTTGTGACCGCACAGTACGGGCGTAGAGAAACGATACAGAAGCAATGAAAAGAGTAATGAAGAATGCGAATTTGAACTCTGGTACAGCGTTTCACTCACGACAAGTAGCGATGATAACGGAAGGCTGTTCCAGTAACATACAACCGGGAAACTCGTACAAAGACGTATGAGAACTTCCAAAAGTAGATGTAGGAACATGCTGTGCTTCCCACCTGAACTCCTACAGCTCTTATTGGAGGTATATGTGAAACAACATTGCGCCCAGCGGAACGCCTCCAAGCGGAGATTCGTCACGAGGGAATTGTTACTGGACGGGTACGTTCTTTAGTCAAAAGGAACATGGGTAGGTATGCAAAAGGCAGATTCATGACATGTATTAACGCATCTAGAGTATCATAAATCACGCGTGTGGCCGCAATCTAAACAAGAGGTATCATCATCAAACTCATATGTCCATCACAACGATGGCTTTACTTCTTCTCACCCTCCTTGTTGCCGCCGCCCACGAAGCTGCCAAGGTAACCACCAGCGCTCGAGAGACCGCCAGTGACGCTGCTTCCGACTGAGCTTGCGGCGTTGCCGACAGCGCCGCCGTAGGAGCCCTGTCAGAGTACGTTAGCGTCTTGTGGTGGTCGTAACAATGAATGCATGTGTTGACTTACGGATTCGTCCTTGCCGCCGCGCTCAGTGCGGTTGATACCCTCCTTGGAGAAGGTGTCGCCAACGCCCTGCAGAGCACCCCCCTTGCCGAACTGGCCGCTGACGAGGTTGTTCACGTCGCCCTGGGCCTTGTCGATGGGCTCGATGCCGGTGACCTTGGTCTTGTCGAGGGTGTCTGTTGTCGATCGACGTCAGTCTTGATCAGGCGGTATGGAACTCATGGTTTTCCACCACAAGTCTATGGCGATTACGATCCGACTTACCCTTAGCAGCGTAGCTGGTCTTGTTATCGTTGGTGAACCACTTGAGGTACTGGTCCTCGATCCAGGGCATCCAGTTCTCGTACTGGTTGTGGTAGCCCTCCTTCACCCACTCGAGGTAGCTCTTGCCCTGCTTCTTCTCTTGAGGGAGGGAGTCGAAGGTCTGCTTCTTCTGGTCTTCGCTCATCTTGTCCCAGCTTTTGCCCGCTGAGCCAGCAGCGTTCTTGACTTGGTCGGCCATGACGGTTGTGGTTGGTTGATAAGGTTATTGATGGGTTGATGTCGTGTCTGAACGAAAACGTGTGAGATACGCTGTTTAGTTTTGGTGTCGATGGTTAGGCTGCGAATAGTTACCTTTTTGTCTAGTGCCAACGTAACGTAATACTGCTACTACGTAGATGAATCTCAACTCCTGAGTAAAACAGGGCAGAGCATCGTCATGTTCTATTTACCCTCCACCACGCGACAACAGAGTTCACGCGGATCCAGGCCTGTGACGTCGTTGTACAGCATACCGTTACGCCAGCTTGCTCTGGTGGGCTGTGCCACGCCACATCCAGACCCGTAGATCTGGGCTTGCCCGAGAATCAACATCAGCATGTGAATATGCCGTTGTGAGATCTGCGAGGTTGGCGTGTATTGAAGATTGTTGGGCTGCGGTCGGAAGGTGTTCTGGAACACTGACAGACAAGCATAGTGGTGTCGATGGAGTGGCCTCTTGAACATCTTGGGCTTGACTGTGTACACAAACACAATCAACGAAAATAATAGCTCTACGTCACACCACCTTTGTCCATCCCCTCGTTGGACTTTGAGAGTGGCCTTCCGGGTAGCTGGTATTGGCTCGGATGGAGACTGACTATATCCCAGTGGCAATGGCTATTCTAAGTTGTGCTCTTATTGTATTCTTGCAAGAAATATTGTTCGCGATCATTACTACCAAAGTGCTCGGTCAGCGTTCCGTAGCTTTCAGTCACAGGTTGTTGTAAGTACGCTCCACAATCTCCAGAGTGGAAGTATAGACTGCAACGTATACACTCTCATGAACAACCCTTGAAACATCCCTGCAACAGGCCCCTGTTCTTGTCATCATATCGTCTGGATGCGAACGAGACAAGGGTTGTCAGGCAGGGTTTGGGGTTGATTCAGCCCCAACTGCTGGCCCGTCATCTGCATGAGCAAATACCTGCAGCTTACCTTGGCCATTTTGTGTGCAACGAGTACACAACAGCTAAAGATGAGATACCATCTCAAGTATACACGTATCGAACTTGCTCTCGCATGCAATTAATCCAGCTCCGCCAGGTGAACCGCACGTTACGCTTTCTGACTTCGGTAACGACTGTTGCTCCACTCAGGCCGGCCTAGGCAATCATTGCCCGACGAGGTGTGTCGCATGCCTGCCTTAGTTCACGGCAGGTCCCAAGGTGATTTCCCTTTCTATCTTTCTCTTCGCTTCTTGTATTCGCCTTACATCTTGATACGTGGCACTTCGATCCATTCCACCCGCTCTTTCTTTTACACTAGACCTAGACGACAAAAAGCAGGCAGAATGAACCACTCAAATCGTTCCATGAGCGGCCGCAAAGTCGTCATTCCCTCAATCTACACCCAAGGCACCCGAAACTCCTCTGTATCCTCGCATCGCCCCAGCACAACCTTGTCGAGCATCTCCACCATTTTCTCCAACAATTCCACTCAAACCCCCGTACAAGCTGCGCCGGCCGCGCCGCCCACGGCACCAAAGAATATCGGAGTGCTATTGCTCGTGATTGCAGGCAGTCCGAGCAGGCACCTTAAGAGCTATGTACAAAGTGCGTTGCTGAAAGATCCGGCGATAGTGGAGGTTTTGGTTGTGGGCGAGGCGAAGGATGAGCAGGCGACCAAGCAATTGAAGGTCGAGCTTTATGGGTTGGCGGGCAGTTTGAGAAGAGAATTGTCGTTGAGGGTGGAGCTTGTACAGGGCGCCGTGACGGAGGAGCAGCTCAGACAGCACTTGACCAGCGTGCTGGACAGTAAGAGTCAGACTGGCGGCGAAGTGGACAAGAAGGAGCTCCATGGCGTGCTGTGCGACTTGGATGAACGCGAAAGCCAGGCCATGGACGTGCTGGAGATTGAGACGGCAGCTCTCATGGACCAATGGCTGCATAGTGTCGGCTTTGTGCACGCTGTTGCCAGGACTTCTATTCCCCTGCTACGAGTGGCCGCTCACCGGGCAGCACAAGCTACACCTTCAACCGAACATACCGCAAGCCAACCATTTTTTGCTACGACACTGAGCTCCTCAGCGACGACCAGCACTTCAATGCATACTACAGGCCTACGTGCTCTCTTGGACAGCCTCAGTACGCTTGGGAACCGCGAGATTACATTCGCGCCAGCCGACACACTTCTAGCGCCTGAGCCGGAACCTGTCATCCACGAGAACCAGCCAGTGGTAGCACCTACAAATGGTTGGAGCCAAGATGCAGCCGAGTTTTCGCCCGGAGAATCGCCTACTAAGTTATGGGGAATGTGGTCGCAGTATCAAGATCAGGAAGGCAATTTTTGAAAGATGATAACTCCCGACGACATCCTTACTCGACCAGCGAAAGAAAGCTGTACTATCTACTCCCAAGCCCATCGCTTTTTACACCATTTGATGACATACACCAACGCCACCAGCACTGGCACTTCGATCAAAGGTCCCACTGTTGCTGCCAACGCCTCCTGGCTACCGGCGCCATAGACTGCCACAACAACTGCAATAGCGAGCTCGAAGTTGTTGCTTGCTGCAGTGAACGACTGCGTACAGCTAATCTTGTACCCAAATCCCATGCGCCACATAACCCACGCCGTACTGGTGAAAACCACAAGGAAGTACACCACGAGCGGTGCACAAACCCGCAGAACAGATGTGATCTGCTCAACGACGTGCAGGCCTTGCGAGCCAAAGAGCACAATGATTGTGTAGAGCAAGCCGATAAGCGAGAACGGCGCTATGTAACGGATGAAGTAGTGCTGGTACCTGTATTCTCCGATCAAAGACCTCAGTACCAGTCTCGTGACCACTGCGGCCGCCAGCGGGATTCCGAGAAAGACTGCCACGGACGTGGCCGATTTCTCATAGATGTCGCCGTCAATTGCGCTGCCTGACTTGCGCGAGACGACTTGTACGTAGAACACCGCCAGCGGCGCGAACAGCACGATCTGCAAGATGCTGTTGAATGCCACGAGCACGGCGCAGTAGTCTGCGTCGCCGCCGGCGAGATCCGTCCAGATTAATACCATGGCAATACACCTCGCCACGCCGACGAAAATCAGCCCGTCGCGCAGACCCTGCCTGTCAGGCAGGAACGCCCACGCCAGCGCCGTCATGAACAGCGGCATGACGAGCCAATTCAGCACAAAGCTGATCGCAATCTGCTTCCACAGCTCGCGCGTGCGGAATAGCAAATGCAGCGTCTCGAAGCGCACTTTGCACAGGATCGGGTACATCATGACCAGCAGGCCGACGGCTATGGGCGCGCTGACGCCCACGAAGGTGCCGCGTTGGAGAGCGGGACCGGTTTCGGGGACGAGGTTGGCGAGGATTATGCCGATGGCCATTGCGAGGAGGATCCAGACTACGAGGAAGCGGTCGAGGATTGAGAGGCCTTTGAAAGGTGGCGGGGGTGTGTCTTCTGTGGCTGTTTGGTTAGATGGTAGGTTCCTGTGGTGTAACTTGTGGCTTGTGGCTTGGATGTAGTCATTTGCCTGTCTTACCATCTTGACTAGAACTGTTTCCGCTCTGCACGCCATCTCGCTCCTTCACAGCGCCCAAATTGGCCTCTTCGTCTCCATGTTCATTCTTGCCCGCATTGCGCAGTATGCCTCGCTCCGGAGTATCCATGCTCGATTTTGAGAACAGACGAATTAAATGGTATTTTAGGAAATAGAAGAAATTCTGTCTCAACAGAGGCACCCGCCACAATCTGATGTAGAGGTATATATACATGCAAGTGCGACCATCAAGCTGTATGCATGCTTCCGCCCAAAGAGCAATATGTTTGCAGCCAATGAGGGGGTGCAAGGATGTCTCCAGAAGAATGAAAGCTGATCGACGGACCAATCACAGCATTGCGGTGACAGCCCATACCGCTATCGTACTAATGTGCAAGTCACCACCGCTGATTCAAGGCGCGTACAGGTGCGTCTCAGCGGTGACGATATGTGCATTTGGATGCGTTGCTTATAATGTCAGCATGACGGCTGCGAATAGATTCGATATCTTATGCTCGCCGTGCCAAGTGCGGCACACGATTTGTGTTTCGATATGCCACGCCAATCGACATCTGGTCGGACTCGTGTTTGATCTCAACGTCGTCTGATTTCCACCGTTTTCGAGCGGAGAGCGAACGGCAGTACGAACGGCAGTGCCAGAAGCCTTCGTCGTTAGAAATCAGCATTCCCAGGGATTCCATGATAACCAAATTTGGTGTTGCTTGAAGCATTTCAATTTTTTTCTAATTCTCATTACTAGTAATCATGCCTTTTCTTTTGTACATAGTCATACAACAACCCCACGTTCTCATTATACTTTCACACTGATAGTACACCCTTTACTTCAACGCGAGAAAATCATCTCCTCTTCTTTGGTCTGTGGCTCGGATCGCGTCCGTGCTTGTCCAGCCTACGCTCTGGCTTGGGGGGTACAAACGGTACGTTCTTTAACGAAGCCTCCACAAGTTTGATCATGTAGTTGTCGATGTGGCCTTCGAGGCTTGCGGCGGCGTCATCTTCTTGTGGGTCGTCAGGTGCACCTGGCGTGGGCGGGACCGATGGATTCTTGCTCGTGCCATCAGCGAACTCTTCCGCGTCTTGCTGTTGTTCTTTCTGAGCTTGTTGTGCTGCCTGCACGTCTTCTTTGTCTTCGACGGACTCGAACGTCTTAGCGACAGCCTTGTCGCCTCCGGATAGGAAACGATCAATGGCAGCCGAAACGTCATCTGGCTCTTCATCATCTGCACCAGCCTTTGGAGGAACATTGTAGTCTGTGGTGAAGCGACCATCTTGAATGACAGCTTGGTCGAGCAAAGATTTCTGGTTGGCTCGTCGAAGAATGTTCTCTTCAACAGTCTTCTCGCTGACCATCTTGAACACTTCCACATCACGCACTTGGCCAATACGGTGAGCGCGGTCCATGCACTGCTTGTCCATCTGCGGGTTCCAGTCGAGATCGTAGAAGATGACCGAACTGGCACCTGTCAGGTTCAGACCCACACCTCCAGCGCGAGAAGAGAGGATCATGCACTGATACTTGGACTCAGGGTGATTGAACTCAGTGGTGACGAATTGGCGACGCTCCGGACTGGTGCTACCGTCCAGACGCAGATACGTAAGCCCAAGCAAATTCAAGAAGCGCTCCAGGATATCCAAAGCGTATGTCATCTGCGTGAAAATGAGGCACCGTGAGCCCTTGGCCTGCAGATCGCGGAGCAGTATCGTCAAACGCTGGAGCTTGCCGCTGTCGTACACGAGCAGACGAGAGTCTGGGAAAACGATGCTGTTCCGGATGCGGGCTTCGTGAGCGTAGTCGGCAGTGAACGGATACGTTGTGTTTGCGCGTATGAGGCTCTGCACCTTTGGCGGCAGCACCATGTTGAGTACCGGCGATGTCACGCCGGGTGTACAGAAAGCAAAACGAGTCAGGGTGCTTTGGAATCGCTCGCCGTAGTGCTCCAAAGTGGGCAGGCTTCGCTGTATCATGGTGCTGCCGGACTGAAGACGATCGAAGGCACCCTCTGCGAGTATGAACTCGGCAGGACCGACCCTTGAATCTGCGTTCGGCGTAAGCATGGACAATTTACCCAAGACTGCGCAGCCGAGGGAAGCTTTGGTGCCTTTGACGGTCAAAACTTCTCTCAAGTCAGATCCGTAGACTGGAGGTTTCGACAAAGTAGCCTCCGTGAAAACGATTGCCTGACGAATTTGAGTCAGCCTGCCTTGTCGTTGGCGGAAGCGCTGATATGCTTGACAGCCGGTGACGGTGGACAAATCATGTTTTGCAGGACCAAGACTTCGCTCAAGCTCTGCAACCTGTCGTCTGAGATGAGCCACGCCGGACAAGTTTTTTGATCTGCGTGACACTAATCTGCTCGTTCCTTCGTTCGCAGCAACGAGCAGATGCCTTGGTGTGCCTGGTCGCGCTCCCAACAATTCCCGCACCAGCTTTTCCTTAATGGCGAAGGGTTCAAGCGGGCTGTGCGCCATAGCGAAGCTAGTCTGGATCGGACGTGGGTCGAACAAGTCGGGATGGTTGCAAACACGTCTGAGAGCTAGTAGAACTCTACCTGCAGACACAGCGTTGCCCTGCTTGAGTTTCGCTTTGGTATCCGCAAGACCCATGTAATCTTGGTAGAGCTCTCGCTGCCTTTTGGAAAGCTTGCACACAACTGTATGCTCTGTCTTCTTTGGCAGATCCTTCTCAACTTCTGATTTGAGGCGGCGCAACATGAAAGGGCGTAGCGACATATGAAGTTGACTGACGACACGTGACGCTTCGTCGGACAAAGTCTGGACGCCTCGATCGAAGATCTCCTTGACAGGCTCTTTCCAGTTTGTGAGGAACTCTTCCAAAGTGCCGTGGTGGGCGGCGTCGTCTTCGTCACCAGCGGCGAGGAAGGTGAGCAAAGACCAAAGTTCGGTTAGCGAGTTCTGCAGTGGCGTACCGGTCAACAACAAGCGGGCCTTGGTACGCAGACGGATCAGAACCTGGAAGCGCTGGCTGTTGAAGTTGCGGATATTGTGGGCTTCGTCCAAGATCATGTAATGCCACTTGACGTTACGCAGTGCGTTGATGTCCCTCAAAGCTATGTTGTAGGAGGTCACTACTACGTTGTAGCCACGCTTGTCCTTTTGATCGTGATGCGGGTCGTTGACCCAGCCCTTTCGCTTCAGAGCGCGTTCTTCTGTCGTACCGTAATAGCCAAGTACGCGGAATCCAGGGAGGAACTTCTGGAATTCGGTCACCCAGTTGAGAATGACCGAAGTAGGCACAATGACCAAGTGCGTGTCCCAGACTCCGTGCTGCTCAGCCAAGTAGGCAAGCAAGGCTATCGTCTGAATTGTCTTACCAAGGCCCATTTCATCTGCCAGGATGCCGTTTGTCTTGTTGCGATAAAGTGATGCTAGCCATTCGAGTCCTGCCTGCTGATACGAACGTAGATCGCCGCGAAGCAAAGTCGGCTGAGGGACAGCTTGCTTGATCAGACTGTCAGAACGGCTTTGTGATGCTGGCGTTCCAGGTGCTGAGGTTTCGAGAAGTGTGTGTGCTGCTCGCAGAGGAGCAGTGCCATCACTGGCC
Source organism: Melanodothis sp. VS III C KN 2 (assembly GCA_019775565.1). Lineage (NCBI taxonomy): Eukaryota > Fungi > Ascomycota > Dothideomycetes > Cladosporiales > Cladosporiaceae > Melanodothis > Melanodothis sp. VS III C KN 2. Next base: position 607,455 of record JACWFM010000037.1, on the reverse strand, counting down.
TGGTCTGCAACAGGATCTCTCATGATGAGATCGCCATCCACCGTGAGTTCGTGATTTGATATATGGTCGTCTGTGATCTCTTCTACCAAAGACTTTGGTTCCTCTGTTTCAACATACGGTTGGTCGTCTTCTCGGTCGTCTGGATTCTCCTCTGCACTGGTCACTGGAGTCGGTAGACCAAGGGCCTTCTTCTCCTTGGCCGAGAACAAAGCCCACAAGCTGTTAGAGTGACCAGGATCCTCACTCGAGATGGACTGTTCCTCGTCATCGTCGCTGCCATCGTTATTGTCTTCATCCGTATCATCCATATCTTCATCAGAATCATAATCTTCGGAGTCCATATTAGTGGACTCGTCTGACGAAAGCCCATCGTCGGCATTGGGTGTTTCCTGAGCAACGAGGGAGTCGTGAGCATCTGGTGGGAGCGGCTTGCTCTCGGCCGTTGATGCAGTGTCCATTGCTGTGTCGTCTACGTCCATAGGGGAACCAGAATCTCGAGACGTTGCTGGGACGTCCGTAGTAGTGTTGTCAACAACACTACTGGCTCTTGTTGTGGTATCTCGAGTCTTTCCGATCTCTGATCCAGACTCACTGCCACTTTGTTCGTCATCGTCTTCGTCTTGCTGTTCCAGCGCCGGAGAGGAGCGCTGGGGTGGATCTGCGTCACGCTGAGCCAAGTATGCAGCCAGTGCATCCTCGTCCATGTCGCCCTCTTCTTCCTCTTCCTCTTCACCGCCGTTTGAAAGAGCTTCGCTTGCTGAGTCAGACATGTTCTCTTCACTGTCCTCTTCGTCATCAGAGTTGCCGTCTTGGTCGCTTGCGGAGTCATCACCGATACTGTCTTCCTCATCTGACATATCGAGATCACTCTCCGCCTCTCCTCTTTGCCTGGCCACCATGTTTTGGCTCCACTCGAGTTGTTTGTTCAATCGCTCCTGACGCTTGACCTCTTGCTCCGCCTCCCACTGTGCCCGTCTGCGGTCATCGACGTATTTTTGAACCATCTCCCATTTTGCACGCAGATCGAAAGCGACTTGCTTCGCAATGAGTTTGAAAGTCTTGTCCGCTTCCGCTCTCAGATCCTCCTCAGTAGGTCCACGTTTGGTCTTCCAATAGTCCAAAGCTTCGTAAGCTATCTTTTTGGCAATCTGGCGATGGTTCTGTTTCTCCCGCAGTTGCAGATGTCGGAAGTAGAGTACGTGAGAAGCGAGATGGTCCATGTGGCCATACTGTAGGGGCGGCTCTTTCTGTGCGTGATCTTCACGGTAAAGACTGCAAACATCGGCGCTGAGTGGCTTGCCAGGCTGAGCAGCATCAAGAATCTTTCGACGCATGATCGCCTCCTGCTCTGCCGCCCTTTGGTGACGGATGGCAAATTCTTCTCTTGAAGGTGGGCCCCGCTCGTTCTCTGAGTAGGGTTGCTGCTGCTCCTTGAGTTCATAATCCTCGATGACTTGGTACAGGTTGCGCCGCGGCGGCCTTGGCGGTGAAGGTGGTACAGCATTTGGATGGGGAGGTTCGACCGGTGTGAAGTTGTTCTGACGGCGCAGCTTGAGCTTCAGTCCTGGACGCGTTGTTTCGGGAGATTCAGAGACATCACTCTGTCGACGTAGCTTGCGCTGAGAGCTGGGCGAAGTTTGGCGACGCAAGCTGCGCAATTCGCCAGCATGGCGCTTTTTTTTGTGCTCTGATTCGACATCAACGTTCTCGGCGGGGGATCCGAATGATCGGTTTGAATCCAGCTCAGCAATCCGTGCTTTGAGGTCCTCAATCTTGGCCTGGTCTCCAGTTCCACACGTAGATCGTAATGATTCCCTTGTTGGCTTCCTTGCCGGTGTTTCCGCCGCCACCTTGCTGACCGCTTTGGCCTTGCTGTCGCTCACCTTAACACTGCTCGCCAGTTTGTCCACAACCTTCTTTGACTTTGGGCTTACACGCTTCGGCTGCGGAGTCTCATTTGTCTCTCTGTTCACACGGCCACTCTTTCTCTTCCCGTCCACCTGCAATGTAGTCGGTCCCTGTGCAGCAAACTTCTTCCATGGTGGGCTAGGTGGTCTTGACTGAGAAGTCGCTCGACTGGCGCTCCGGGCGCGACTTTCCGTTTCGCTCACTGCTGGCGTGTTGGTTCCGGTGCCGAATCGTGCCGAGACACGCCGCCCATCCGCGGTCTTGATTGTCGATGTTTGCGCAGTAGGGAATTGCCATGGCGGCGAGACTCCACGCTTACGCTTCTTGTCCGATTTGGGCTTGATTTCTGGTGCGCCTTCCTCTGCTGCCGTTGACTCTCTGCGCTTCGTACTAGGCTGAGGTGCCGGTCGGAGCGTGGTCGCAGTTCCCGGGTTCTCCAGTGCCTCATCTATGTCCATCTCGTGCCCATTTGTCTCGTTCAACGATTCCTCCTTGATGCCTGCCGGTCCAATCGCGTGATCGGAAGGCGAATCACCATTCTCCAGAGATGCCCCAGCAACGGCGTCCTCGTCCTTTGATGGTAACGCGTCGATATCGGCGTGTTTCGATTCCACCGGCGATTTACCCTCCAAGCCTGGAGGTGCTGTCGCGGTCATTAACGTGGCCTGACCCCTCCAATCGTCATCGAGCCAATCCCAGAATTCCGATCCGGGCAGTCCAGAGGTAGAGTCTGATGCGCTGAGTACTGTGAAAATGCGGGATTTGCGATGCGGGTGGCGGTTGTTGAGATATGGCGTCCGGAAGGGGTTGTGATGGGATGCGCGTGGGCCTCGAAAGCGCGGAAGTTCACTCTTTGGCGAAGTTGCGAAACTGCCTGAGTAAGGGCAGGCACGGTCCAAGCCGGGCCGGACTGGAAGCTCGACAACGACAGGACGACGACTGAGCGCGCGCATTGAATTGACCGAGTGTCGGTACCAGTCAACACTCTCCACTCACCACCAAAATACCCACGTCCCAAACAAACACACCATGGCCACGGCCTTCAGAGCGATGCGCATTGCGCAGCGCGCACCCATCTCGCGCCAGATGCCCATCTCCCGCATCGCCTCCGCCCTTCCTCGCACCTATGCAACAGCCACCATCCGCGAGGCTACACCCAGCAAGCCTGCCGACCAGGTCGAGCAGGCCAGCGAGGACCTTTCTGGAGAGGATGTCAACATGAACGGCCACTACCCCGACCCGTCCAAGACCTCGGCCCTGCCATTGAAGAGGCAGTTCAGAGACCCGCACGCAGAGTGGTGGGACCCCCAGGAGAGGAGAAACTACGGCGAGCCCGTTCACGAGGTGAGCATCAATGGATCTGGGAGGTAGGGGAGGAACTGGCTGATTGAAGCTGTAGGATAACGATATTCTGGGTATCTTCGCACCCGAGTCATACACTCACGTCACTCCCGGCTGGGGTCTCGTGCTCATTGTAAGTTAGAAGCACATCATGAATTTTCGAGACGTGGGAGAGATCATGCACTAACGCGGTGCAGGGCTCCTTTGTTGCCGCCTTCTGCGGCATGCTGACTGTTGTGTCTGCCTACTACCCTGACAAGCCATCCGCCCCTCGCACATTCCCTGGCGGACTCGAGGCTGAGCTCGGTGGACCCAGGGCTGTCATTGCCCGCAAGACCGAGGACGAGTAGACTGTTTTGCTTTAAAGGAAGCACACCGGTTTGAGTGCTTGATGGGTTTCTTTTGTGTGTTGTAAATCACCAATCAAGCAGATTACGGAACACATGCATCTTTCACTGAATTGTAGGCATTTGATACACATGGTATGTGAGCAGAAAGCAAGAAGAAAGCCATGGTAGCTTTGGCATCTGAGCGCATGTTTTGACATCGACCAATTAAAATATGCTTACATAAGCACGTCATTCAAATCCTGGAGATATATTCGCGCCCACATCCGTCTGTTAAAGCACCGAGCAGAATGTCAGAACATTTGGGCGGACCAGTCGACAACTTTCAGCAATGTCGAATTCTTATCGTATAGATGTGGCTGATAGCGAGCAGCGTGCCCTCACATGGACGTTCGGAGCTCGCCAGGCATCGCTAGCCGCATTTGTCCGGCCAACTTGGTCAACCAACATACCGGCTCATTCTCTTAACCCTCATCCCTTGGATTGGGAGCCGGCCGAGAACATGTACGCACGAGCATATACAGCGGAAAGCACAGGCGGTCTATACTATATATATTGTAGCCACACCAGGCTGAAGGCCCACTGTCTCATTCATCAAAGCATCACATCAACCGCCAACAACATCACCAACCCATCGAACGACTAAGTCTATGCGCCCATACCTCGAAGAAATGGCCGACATGCCCATCCCTCTGTTCGGCTACGACGGCCCTCCCATGTTCGCCGACCACCCTCACGCACGCGAACACCAGCACATGACCTACCTCCAATTCCTGGCCCGCAAACAGCCAGACCAAAAGAACCACCCGAACTACCCCGACGTCGACATCCGCGACGCCATCTCCCACTACCTCATCGAGCTCGAATGCCCCGGCGTCAAAGACCCAGCCGACATCCATTGCCAATGGACTTCCTCCCGCCATCTGACTGTCAGCGGCACGACCGCGCGGCCTGAGTACGTTCCTTACAGTAATGATGAGCTTCTTGCGCTGATGCCTGGGGTTTGCAGAGAGAAAGACATTCCGGCGCTGAAGGATGGGGAGCACGAGAGGCCTGTTTATGTCGTGCTGGGCGAGAGACGCATTGGCTCTTTCCGGAGATTGTTCACTTTCCCGGTTGAAGTGGAGCATGAGAGTATGACCGCGAAGCTTGAGGCTGGGCTGCTGAGGATTAGGGTGATGAAGAAGTTGCACCATGTTCCGAAGGGTTCGGGGAAAGTTGACATCGACGTTGTCGAGTAGTACCTTCTATTCGTTTCTACGATTTGCTTGAGTTTGATAGTTAGACGAGTGATCTTTATCAATGTGCTTTTACGCTTTGCTTCGCATCATTGAGGAATAAGACTCTATCGCAGCTCATGCGCTAGAGGCACACAGCCCTAAACGCCTGTGAGCTGGCTCTCACCTAAATCAACTTTGTTGCCTAGGCTAAACTGAGGACCCCATAACATAGAGCGTTTCCATGTCCACTATACAGACTCCAATTCTATGGTAGCTTTCAGCGCATCGTACGGCGAGTCTGTCACGTGATAGAAATATGCAGTGGAACGATCAGTGGAATCGCCTCAAGTATCCAATGTGCATTAACTGCCTGTTCAATGAGTCTATCTATTTGCGTGGTGAACGACATCAATGACCAACAAGGCGGTTTTGAATACCCTAACCACAACCCATGCTCAGATCCCACGATTCGGAAACCGATCGCCGCTTTGCCTTCCGAATGCAGGATGTGCAAGACACCGATCGGTCCTTTGTGCATCGCACGATCGACAATCCACCAATTCATCAATCTTCCCCAACTGACCCGCCGCGGCCGACGATTTGCTGCCGTCTGGCATCACAATCACGATTTTGATTGTTTCGCTAATACGGTGAATGAACAGGTGAGTATGTGAGGTACTCCATATAAGATGATAGAATACTGGTTTGGCCATTCAGGGTGGTCGTTGAAGGCCTGAGTTCGTGGCATACTTCGAACAATAGAACCGAAAAAATTGACAACGGTACCATCAAGGGGTGTAAAGGCATGTCTGAGGCTTCAAGATTGGATTTGGACACACTGTTGATCATCAATGATTGTGCCGACCGTCTGACGGTGTGGCCCACCTACGTCAAAATCGCTGCCGACAATACACATGGCATCAAAGCCATCAACGACTCTCAGGTTCAAAATATGGAAGATGCTTGGGATATGCCAGGTGGATGCAGAATCCAAGTCTTGGACTGCCAGTCTTTTTCCGTCGGCTGTTTCTTCCATTGCATTAACCATGATCGGCCGACGACGAGAAGTTTCAGCTCATCACCACGGCGGCTGTCAATGCTCTAGCCAACCACCACATCAGACCATCAGGTGACATATCCCTTTAGTGTTGCCTCTGCCGAAAGCTTTGCGTAACGTTTCACCAGCGGACAAAGAACACACTTACGTCTGAGGCTTTTTTCTGTAACGTACGAGCCTGACCGGTTCACTGTTGATCGCCCTGTACTGTGTCAACGAGTCACCCTTGTCCTGTCAATGGTTGCCCTGAGCGTGCTGCAATTGGAGGCACTGTGTGGTATGCAACCAATATACAGATACAACCTCGTACTTACCACTTGGCATTCACGCGCTGTAACATCAGCTGAGTATCACGGACCGGTGAAGATTTTGGGAGCGACATGCGAATGGGAGACCTGGAATGCTGAGAAGGCATCATTCCACATCACGTACAGTACCGATTCTAAAGACACATATAAGGCTCCATTGACATTGGAGAGGCAGGTGATCTTCTCGTTCCAACTCCAAAGAGTTTCGCGAATTCCACAAGTTCTTCATCTTTCTCAACTCCCATCATGAAGCTTTCATCTGTTGCTGTTTTTCTTGCTCTCGGTCTCGGTGCCTTTGCCGCTCCAGCGCCGCAGGAGGACACGACCAGCCCAGATCTAGACGCCCAGGCCGTCAACTCTCCCAAGATTCCTGGCTACGACCAGAGACAGTCTAACAATGCCTGGGCCATCATCAAACAGATCAAAGCCGAGAAGTTCGGTAAGGATGATCTGACAGCTTGCAAAGCCGCCTTTGCCACTGCCATCACCGAGTCCAACATCTACATCTACGCCAACAAGAACGTTCCCAAGTCCAAGAATTATCCATACGACAAGATTGGCAGCGACCACGATAGCGTGGGCGTCTTCCAGCAGCGTGTTCAGTTTTACCCGCTCGCTGAAGCCATGAATCCAGCCAAGTCTGCCCACTTGTTCTTCAAGAACATGAAAAGTGAGAAGGGCTGGGAGAAGGCGAAGACAGACAAACAGATCGGTGTCCTTTGTCAGAAGGTCCAAGGCTCTGGTAAGAGACCGGAGCTCTATCCGTCAATGCTGCGATTCGAGACATTCAGCTAACTCGTGGTTTCCAACCTTCAGCATTTCCTGACCGATATCAGAAGCATGTCGATGAGGCAGCTAAAATTTGCAAGGCCGGCAAGATCAGCTGATCTGGGAGACTTGAATTATGGAGGGGAGGTGCAGCATTGGTGATACTCATCGCTCAAAGCTCTACGGCCGGACGACTATCTTTCGACCTCGCCTAATTTGTTACATGCGATAGTCTGTCCCTACAATGATTTCGTGATGGAAAAACAGCTTGACTGAGGAATGCAAAATTGCGAGAAATTGCTCTTCGATCTCAATCTTGCCCTTTGTGTGCTTCTTGTCGTCGAGAAGACTTCTCGACAACTCGTGAAAACTGATGATGGAACTCTTGAGATCTCAGTGCACCACCATGTGAATGATTCGTGCTTCAGGTATCCTAACTACTTCAAGGCGGCATCGTCATTCCCAAAGCATAGTTGTTTGCTGGCAAACCATCCAGCAATGCCAGCGCTACTGGCAAAGCATTTCTCGTGCCAAAACGTGCCCCAAGCGCACGATCTCTGTACCCAGGTGCCAATCCAGTGTAGTGGCGCGGAGACGCAAGCAGCGATGCGAAACTTGGCCGGTCATCTTCTCTATACTGCACACAACCTTGCACCATTTTCCGGAGCTCAGAACTATATCAAGCGATCGCAGCCGGCGTGAAAGCCGGTATCAGTGAAGGGTCCAACTCGTCGGCTTTCGCTTGTTGGTATTGTAAGTGTCCCGCAGCGGCGGTCAGATTCATCAGAGCCATCACGGTGATGCCGACTCCCCAGACGTTCGTTTTGGTGTTCAGGTTGGGCCTGCGTCGCCCGTGGTATTTCAGTCTATGCTCGGGAGCAAAGTAACTGGGCGCTCCTCTCCCAATGTATAGGTTGTTTTTCTGGTTGCGGTGGTTTTCTGCGAGACGGCGGTAGGTTGCTAAACCAAAGACGCCAAGTTTGCAAATTGGGTACATGGCAAAACTGTTGGGAGCAAGCTCTGAATCGGTTCCTGGATAGCCGCCAAAGAAAATGTTGTCAGGTTTGATGTCCAGATGAACGACTACTGCCAATTTCTGAGCATTGGTCTGTTGGTTCTCACCCGCGAACACTCGTTCCATGGTGAGCCCGGCTTTGATCAGCGAATTGAAAATGTGCCAAATCGCCGGTTCGGGGATGTAGCTGTCCTGATGGCGGTTGAGCGCGATGTGTTGATTCAACAACTTTCCCCCGTCTCAGTTGGGGCAGTATTCCACCATTATCTTTGAGGTGTCAGCATTGGATCGCTTCAATAATTAGAGGGGTGTTCTAGACATACCCGATACATCAACTTCTCTGGAGCCATGTGCCAGGCCCTCATACGCAAGACGTTTCTTTGCCCAGTGGCGGTAAGGTGTGCCATGATGTGAATTTCATATGGGACCTTAGAAGTAGGATCGTGGGGATCTCCATACCAGAAGTGCTTGTCGGTCCAAAAATCGTGGTGGCCAGTGAACCACATGTCTTTCATGACCAAGCGATCCGCGATCCGATCGTGCTCATCGCCGGACAGACAAAGACCAACAGTGGACAGAGGGCCATTCGAAAGGTAATAATACCACTGGCGACCGCCGCGTGGAGGCGTGTGCTGCGAATTTCTCATGAAGGTGTCACGGCGGAAGGTCGCGCCGATGGAATCTCCCTCTTCGTCTAGGCGGCGGGTAGCCACTTCTTCCTCAGTATCTGCGATGTTCCTTCCAAGGAGGGCGACTTCGTGATCAGTATGGGCCCGGATGAAGTCAGCCGCCCTCCCAATTCGTTCTTCGACCATTGCAAGTCCGTTCAAGGCCGTTAAGAGTAGCACTTGAGCCCTGTTCAAGGCTTTGTAGATCTCAGCTGGTTCACCGAAGCCACTCGTCCTATGGGCTTCGATGTCACTGCGGGCTCTCTTGACCATTCGATTGGCGCTGTTCGATATCCGAATTGCGCGGCCAAGTTTCAGCTTGAGCTGTACATGGTTTGCAGGACGATCACCCCTGATCCTCTGTCATTCCTGCCCGCTTCGGGCTGTCAATACCCGCTGTTCGCGTCTGCGTTCGCGTTTGCCACGACGAGGTCGATTGGCTGGGTGGGCGACTGCGGCCACTTTTCGTTAGAGGCCATTGAACGCCGCCCAAGCGTGTCTCGCGTCGTATCCTGAGTTCAACGCCTGCATGTTTGTTGGAGTAGCGAAAGTTCTGGTTGGTTGCGAGGGTGAAGTCGAAGTGGCAGACTTTGCGAAATGCTCCTTGTCACACAATGTTAGCATTGACAAAGCCGGATGCGGACATGGTCGCAAAAACTCCACTTTGTGTCCATTCGGTTTTGTGGGCTGGCCTAAGAAAAAGCGCCTTGCTTGAATATTAAGAAGTTGTCCACCCGGATGCTGACCGCAGACCAAACAAAAGACTGTAGGATGTGACTGCTCGAGCCGAGGCGCTACCGCTTATGAAGTTGGCACTGGCAGTCGGATTTGATAGGTGAACATGATACGGTGAATACTCGAAGTAATTAATGATAAGCTGACACTACTGTAAGTGAACGGCAATTACCTTTTCTGCTCGAGTAGCCACTGCACCCCCTTCACGGACTCCTCGACGAATTTCCTGCTCGATGGAAGAGTATTGAACACCGACCAGAATCCATGAGGAAGGCCAGGATACACATGAACCTTTGTCTTAATCCCCTCTTCCTCGCGTAGAACTCTTTCGTAAATGAGAGCCTCGTCGCGCAGCGGATCAGCGCCACAGATCTGGAGGAAAGTTGGCGGCAACCCCGCGTGACCGGTCTTAAAATTGAGCGGACTGAATAGCTCGCTGCCGCGATCGGAACGGTTTGGCACGTAGTTGTCGAAGAAGAGATCGCAGGCTTTCCGGGAGAGGATGGCGGCATCCTTGTTCTGCTCCCATGAGTGCTCGTCTTTCCTGTACCTTTCTGGTATCTCTGTGTTGACGCAAATGGATGGGATCATTAAGTGGGTACCAGTGAGAGGCGGACTAAGCTTCTTGTCGCGAGCCAAGTGGGATATTGTTGTGGCGAGGTTTCCGCCCGCAGAAGTGCCGCCGATGATGAATCCTTTACTTGGATCTGCACCAAGCTGTGAAGCGTTCTCGGCAGCCTAGACCTGTTAGCGACTGTTCTATCTGCTGGCGAGTCGAGAAGCTTACCCATTCCGTCGCATCCCAGCAATCGTTGTGTGCTATCGGGAACTTGTGCTCGGGACCAAGGCGATAGTCCACACTGCCAACAACGAAGCCAAGCTTCCCACATAGCAAGCGAGATAGCAGCTCCTCGCTCGCCAGATCCCCAAGGCACCAGCCGCCGCCGTGAATCATGACGTACAATGGTCCGCCAGTCTTTTCAGGCGTATATGTTCGCACTGTGATCTTCTCGCCATCGCGCACCGTGATCTTCTGATCTTTCTCTTCCTTCACTCCGGTGATCGGACCCCAGGCCGCAGTAGTGTCCATTTTAGTGGTGGCGAGGACTTCACGAAGACTCTTGATATCTGGGAAAACACCAATGTCGAATACCTGACCTCCCATGGACTTGACTGCCTATATTGCGTGTCAATGGGACGGCCGCATAGCGGTGGAATCGGAGATGTATTACCTCTTCCCATTCTGGGGTGGGATCGCTCAGTGAACGCCAGTCTTTAATGTCAGCCATTGTGAGGATGAGATGCAGAAGTGAACGAGAGAAACGTTAACATAGCAGGAGACCTAATTATACTTATTCTTTCAACATGCTTCGTTAGCCATGCTCCACGCATGAATAGTCGGGCGCCCGGATGATTTGGCCATCCGTCCCAGTGTTCGAAAGGTCGTGGTGCCGGAGATGGTGAGTGGAGTCTCTCGAGCTTAACCATACCTCGGCATTATCTCAGGTATGGCATTCTCTCCTCTCTTCGTGGCATTAAATTGCCTTTATGGCGTGCATAACACTGCTTGACGTCGAAATAGTGTTCGACGGTGGGCGGGGTCCAAAGGATTACATTGCCGAGCCGACCTTGTTTCCCTGATCGGCGTCCGAGGCGTGCTGTGCACGTTGTGCATATCTTGGGTACAAGGCCAGCTATCTTTGTATCAGTGTTTGTTCGTGTTGACGATATCCTATGAACACGTGATCGTTGAAGTTGCCATATCATCTGGAGTTCTGGAGTCGGCTTCGAAGAGTGGTATTTGATTTTGTGGATGGCTAAGCCGACCCCGTGTCTCCATCCCTTTCTTTTCATCACACGCGCACGCACTGGTGATCATCGCATATATGCCACCTCGAATCCTGTCCGAGCGGCGCAGATCCTAAGCCGACAGATGGCTGCATTGACAGTCTGCACACTCCGCCCCTTGGAGTCAAACACCACTTCCCGTTGATCATCGAGCTGATGGAGACTCCGAAGGTCATGTCGCTTTGATGAGCCTGCGATCGATAACTGAGGAACAAAAGAGCACAACCTCGACAACTCCCAACTATGTCTATGGGTGCGCTAGAGTGCTCGTGGTCTTTTCTGCGAAACACACGCGCGGGAATGGCAGTGAGGTCTCTCATATGGCGCCATGCGTTATCCCGTGACGTGGCAACAGACGACGCGCACTTATAATGCAGATCATATCGTAACGGGCGGCTACTCAAGCCTCACCAAGCCTTTCTTAGCAAACTACTTTATCATCATCAAGCAACAACCCACAAACGGTTCTGTCTCATCTTGCTCCCTTTGAAAGATAACGAGTTCCCCGAGCGAATGATGTGGCGTCCTGACTTCACGCCGGCCGTTGAGGTCGCACGCAAAGACATATTATGATGCCGGACAACGACGTCCGGACTCCCCGTCAACTTCTGACTCCACTGCACAGTGTGCTCTACTCTGAGATCGAATGGCTTCCAACACTGGTGCGTGCTCGCCTTCCCCAGGTGATGAGCATGATGTGCGTACTGTGTCTCATCTCTCGAGGATCCCCTCTGTGACCGCGTGCGTACTCACTGGTTGTCCTGTGCATGTGTCCTGGATTCCTGAGGGATGAGCCGTTCTCGTACTTACTCATCCATTTGCCTACTACTCCCTTGGCGGATTTCATTGACTGTGCAGACGACGCATAAGGCCTGGACCACGGTTTATCACTTCCGAGAGATAGTCGGATCCTGCGAGCTTGACTGGAAACGAGACGCGCACTTTGTACAACGACGGCCCGTCCACTTACCTTCAAGCTTTCGATCATTAAAATGTCGAGGAACAACAACAATAACGCAACACGATCATGGCCATACGCAACTGTGCCCGGCTCGAAAACACACCCTGAACCCATCATAATCAGCGTTCCATGCCAAAACGAGCCGAGGTGGGTAGAATGCCGAGAGCTCCCACCAGTCACCATCAATGACCTCGAATCGCAAGGAACAAGCGCCCGAGGTCCAAGGACCTCTCGCCTCAGCCGCCTGTCAATGCTCAACCACGACGACATCACGAATTTCTCTGCTCACGACGAAAGTGGAAGAAGTGGCTTCCACCCCTGGACCTTCCTAGTCATCTGCTGGAAATCCTCCTCCCGCATGAGCATGATGACCAATTCCCTCTGGCCCTTCACCATCGCAGCCCTCGTCTTGCACTACTGCGACACCTCCAACCAGCTCTGGATCTTCGTCACCGCATACATCGGAATGGTCCCCGCCGCCAACCTCGTCGGCTTCGCCGGCCACCAACTCGCCCGCAAACTGCCCACAACCTTCGGCGTGCTGGTCGAAACGGCGATAGGCTCCTGCGTCGAGCTCGTCCTCCTCACGGTCCTCATCCAACAACCAGGCAACATGAGCATCCGCGTCATCCGCGCTGTGATCCTCGGCTCCATCCTCGCAAACCTCCTCCTATGCCTAGGCCTGTGCTTCTTCGTCGGCGGCATCTACTACCCCAACCAATCCTTCCACGTTGCCATCAGCGAAGTCGCCTGCAACCTCATGCTCGTAGCTGGCATGGGCCTCGTCATCCCGTCCATCTTCTACAACTCGCTCCGCCTGAGCTCGAACCACTCTTCGGAGTTTTTGGAAGTGAGCGCGCTGCGGCTGTCGAGAGTGGTGGCCGTGGTTTTGCTGCTGGCGTTTCTGGCTTACCTTTGGTTCCAGACGAGGTCGCATTTTGGGATTTACCAGGACATTTTGCAGGCGGATGAGAGTAGGGATAGAAGAGGTCAACACAAAGCTCTGGCGAAGCTGACGCTGACGGAAGCGTTGGTGGCGGTGGCGGTTGGAGTCACGTTTGTGTCATTTATGGCGGTGTTCTTGGTGCAGCAGATCGAGGTAAGAAACATGTTTTACTCTTCAACACAGACCCCCTCGTTGATCCCGCCCATACGCACAACCATCTCGACCCGAGAACTAACGCAGCAATTCCCATCACAGTACATCGTCATCGACCGCAACCTCAGCGAAGAATTCAAAGGCCTCATCCTCGTGCCCATCGTCGAAAAGGTCTCCGAGCACCTCACCGCCATGAACAAAGCGCGGCAAAACCAGATGAACTACGCCATCGCGCAAGTCCTCGGCTCCTCCATCCAAACCGCCCTCCTAAACACCCCTCTCGTGATTCTCGTGGGCTGGGCGCTGGGCAAAGAGATGAGCTTGAATTTCGAGGTGTTTGACGCTGCGATGTTGATTTTGGCGGTGATTGTTGTGAGCAGTTTTTTGAAGGATGGGAAAAGCGATTATTTGGAGGGGATGTTGGGGGTGTTGGTGTATTTGTTGATTGCGGTGGCGGCGTTTTATTATCCGAGTCCGACAGCGCATGGGCAGTCGGTGCAGGGGAGTGGAGGCGGGGAGTGATTGGCTTGGGGTTGGGATAGAATGATTTTTTGGGTTCAATGGATATTGGACATGGATATATGGGATTTCAAGATGCGAGAGGTGGGAGGGCATCTCAACGACGGAGAATGTACATGATAGACCGCGACGTTCGACACGAGCACAATTATTTTTATTCGAAGTCTTGGGAGAATGTATTGATTATCCATTGTTTTTGACGGAAACGCTGGTGGAGGATGGCATGCTTCTCGTACATGTGTTCACGTGCACAATCATATCCTGCAAGTCATAGGGACAAGGAAGCCTTCTGGCAGTCGCCGAAGTCCTATTTATATCGCCGAGTTGCCGTCGGCTCTTTGCAGTAGAAGTATAGATCTTCAGAGAGGGAGTCAGCGTACGGACACCGGTAGAATTACCACGGTGGCTTCTGAGGACAACATCACGAAGGAATCCAGACCAAACACTCTGACCGCCCTCCAGGGCTGTCACCCACTTGCCGGGCGCTATGGATGTCAAGCAAGACGTCGACCATCTCACATCCACCACGCCAAGCCGGATAAATGAGAATTGCTCGCTTCTTCCTATCCGGCTGCAGGGTCCGTCATTATTGTGTCGTGGAGTCGTGGAGCCGAGAAGGCAGGCGCGCGTCGGTGTTTGCTTGCTGAGAGCTAAAGCAGCATCTCCAGAATTCTTATGTAGCCTGAACAGAACACACCACACAATCCACTTGCCCTTCCCTTTAGGCGGATCATTACTCGCGCGTACCTTATATTTTCCCCTTCTCTATTGTGCTTCTTCATTGAGAAGCCACAGCCACTGTCTTACTACACAACTCTTGCTTCTCGCCAAACCGCCAAACAAACACCCTCCACATCGCTACCATGGGCGCAGAAGTAAGTCCAACACCACCAACCACCCAATGCCCCGCTGTGATACCCCTCCACCGCTTGGGCCGACCAGGATCACAATCGCACACCGCCAGCGAGAGAACAACACGTCGAGCAGTGCAAAATATCCTCCATCCACAGCCTACTGACCAACTCTGCCACAGAACCTCTCCTTCGTGCTCGAGAAGCCTTACGCCGTCAAATTCGAAGACCGCCCCGTCCCGACCGTCGCCGACCCTCACGATGTCATTGTCAACGTCAAGTTCACCGGCATCTGCGGCAGCGACGTGCACTACTGGACCCACGGCGCCATCGGCCACTTCGTCGTGAAGGACCCCATGGTCCTGGGCCACGAGTCCGCCGGTATCGTGCACTCTGTCGGTGACGCCGTCACCACCCTCAAAGTGGGCGACCGCGTCGCCATGGAGCCTGGCATTCCCTGCCGCCGCTGCGTCAGGTGCAAGGAGGGAGACTACAACCTTTGCGTTGACATGCGCTTTGCTGCCACGCCGCCTTACGATGGCACGCTTGCCAAGTACTACCGCTTGCCCGAGGACTTCTGCTACAAGCTGCCCGAGAGCGTCTCGCTAGAGGAGGGCGCGCTGGTCGAGCCTCTGGCCGTCGGCGTTCACATCACTCGCCAGGGCAACATCAAGCCCGGCAACAGCGTCGTCGTCTTCGGCGCCGGCCCCGTCGGCCTGCTCTGCATGGCCGTCGCCAAGGCCTTCGGCGCCAGCAAGATCGTCAGTGTCGATATCAACGAGGACCGCCTGCAGTTCGCCCACAAGTACGCCGCCACACACCTCTTCCGCTCCGCGCGCGTCTCGGCGCAAGAGAACGCCGCCAACCTGATCAAGGAGTGCGAGCTCGGCCTCGGCGCGGACGTGATCATCGACGCTTCCGGCGCCGAGCCATGCATTCAGACTGCCATCCACGCGCTCCGCGTTGGTGGTACTTACGTGCAGGGTGGTATGGGCAAGGACGAGATCACATGGCCTATTGCCGCCATGTGCTCCAAGGAGCTGACTGTCAAGGGCAGCTTCCGCTACTCGCAGGGCGACTACGAGCTGGCGGTTAAGCTGCTTGAGACTGGCGAGGTCAAGGTGCAGGATCTCATCACCGGAACTGTTGAGTTTGAAGACGCGGAGAAGGCCTTTGAGAGTGTGCGCAAGGCCGAGGGCATTAAGACCCTCATCAAGGGCCCTGAGTAGAAGGTTGTGGTTTGCAATTGCATATGCCAAGCAAAGATAATGAAGGCTGGCTACGAGGACGACGATGATGGTTGTAGAAATTTTGGATGATGACCCCGAGAACGGGCTGACGATATATTGATGTAATTAGCGAACGATATTGAAGTAAAAGCGTATATTCCAGAAGGACTATTCCGCCTTCGACGTCACCAGAGCACTTGATCTGCAACGTATATGATCAGATGGGTATTGCATGAAAGACTCATCTTGTGGTCAGCCGATGAGGTCTTTGTGCAATACCCATCGAGACAAACATTTGCGGTCATTGTTGATCGATCCGCTGCTAAGAGTTTAGGCACTATCTGTCCGCTGTTGCCCGGCGACCACTCAAATCGGGGTGACCTTGACCCCCTTCAAACTCTTATACTCCACATCACCAACGCCAATAGCACCCGGCCCATCGCCAACAAACCACCTCCTCGCCCTGTCATCCCCGCGTAACACCCACTCCAAAATCCGCCTCCCAACAACGCCCGGAATCCCAGCATCGACCTCATCAAAAGCCACCGAGTGCCCCAATCCATGATTCCCCTTCCAAGCCGGCGTCCCCCTCGGCAAACTCCCATAATCCCTCTCCCCATTCGGATACGCAACATCCCCCGGTCCACCAAGAAGGTAGAAAACCGGTTTCCTAGTCCTCCCAGCAACAGCCTCGCTTGCCGAAGCATTCAACTGCCCGCTGTTGAATATCGCCAAATGCCCTACGCGCGGGTCGTCGACTCCGGCGGAGTAGGCTTCCAGGCCGCCGCAGCTCTGGCCCCAGACGCCAATGCGCGAGGCGTCGATGTGCGTCCAGGGGCTTGTGCCGGCGTGGGCGTGCACCCAGTCGATTGCGGCGGTGAGCGCGGAGGGGTTCTCGCCTAGGTTGTTTGGGTCGAGGGGGGTGTCGTCGACGGGGTAGGTTTCGGGGTCGGTGTAGATGGGGCCTGTGGCGATTGCGAGGGCGCCGTGGGAGGAGACTTCGCCGAGGAGGGCGCGGAAGGCGAGGCCGACTAGGAGTGTTGTTGTGTTAATAAGGTATAAGGCGTGGTCGGTTTGGATGTTTTCGTACTGGTGGTTGGTTAGCTTTTGGTTTGTTTGTTGTTTGTTGGGTGGGGGGAAAGTTTGACTGACCATGGTTTACAGCCTCCGTTGGCCCATACGATTACGGGCAACTTTAGAGATGAGGTGTGACTGGCTGATTCTAGCGGTTGGTAGAAGGTGTGGTTGGGGAGCGATTCTGCTTCGAATGCGTACTTCAGGGTTTTAGTATGTGGTACGTTGGTTCGACTGCAGCGATTTATTTTGAGAGCACCCACGGACTTGTAAGGTCCAGATCCACCGTACTTGAAGAGACTCCGATCAGCATCATTAAAGTGTTGAATACTCAGAAGGTAACATACTGTGGGACCATGGTCGGTAGCGGAGGCTACCGCGACGAGGAAGAGGACAGCGAGTTGATGCATGACTGCTTGAGATCTATTCTATCGATCTTGACATGTATCCCAAACCATGGCGCCAGAGCTATCTTATGTATCCCACGTCCGATCGCCATGAACTGCAAGTGCCGGTGTCTGTTCGCCCTCATAATCATCGTTAGAGTTCGTCCGAGGTCACTCGATATGCTTGCCGCGAACGGTACATCATCGCCACGCCTTTTGGCTTTGGCCGTGATGGAAGTGGAGTCTACACGTCTGTGTCCAAGGTCCTTTGGCCCTTGGCTACGTGGGAGAGGGAAGATGTCAACCCCTTGTCTCCACGTTCGGATGCGGGTCCATGTCGATCAATCGCATGTGGGAAAATTGGATTTTCCCACCTCCACGTGGGGAGAAGCATGTGGGCTTGCCTACTACCTGCGACTGTGAATTTATGAATCATGTCGAGTGACACGCGATGCGATGACTTGGTAAACATCTCGAGTGGAGCTGCCAAGAGACTAGGGACGAGAGCGTAACAAGTGGAGAGGTCCTGGCATTCAAGCTGCTGCCAGAGTTTAGCAGAGTAAAACGATGTCTCCAGCCTTATATAACCAGAGATAAAACCTTGTCAAATTCCATTGACGAGTTGTAATGAGACAAATTGTCCTGAGAAACTCACTGGCAACTATGTTCGCATTGCCTGTGCAAAGCTTGATACTGCTCTGGATCTTCAGCACTGTTGCGTGTGCCTCCGTCCATTTCGCAAACGGCACCGTGGATGGTGTTGCCGACAAAGACAGTGGCGTCGAGAAATTCTTGGGCATACCATTTGCTGAGCCTCCCGTAGGCGATCGACGTCTTCGTCAAGCTGCACCGTTGGAACGATCATATGGTAGGATTGAAGCCGACAAGTTTGGACCGAGCTGCATCTCTGCGAGGAATCAAGGCCCTGAAAGCGAAGACTGTCTGACGCTGAACATCTGGAGACCTTTCGATGCGGCTAAGAGCAATGTAACACTACCGGTGCTGGTATGGCTGTATGGAGGCTCCTTGACATCTGGATACACAGTAGGCTCGCACCCAGTGGTATTACTCTAGCATCGATCACTGATATTGACAGGGCGATCCTCGAAACGAAGCTACCACTATCACACGGATCTCGAAAGAGGTTGGAAAGCCGATCATTGTGGTCTCTGTTGTAAGTTAAGACTGAGTGCCCACGATCGGGAATTATGCTAACATGTTCCATACAGAACTATCGATTGGGTCCTTTCGGCTTCTTGAACGGAGCAGAGATGGCCGAATTGGGTCTACTCAATTTGGGGATGCTCGATCAAAGATTGGCACTTCACTGGCTTCAAGACAACATAGCAGCATTTGGAGGAAATCCTGCGAAGATAACATTAGCCGGGCAATCGTAAGAAGATCGTCTCGTCTCGTGGCGTCATATCTAACGACTTACAGGGCTGGTGCAGTGTCAATATACTCCCATATGATGGCATTCGGCGGCCGAGACGATGGTCTCTTCCGAGGTGCCATTCTTCAAAGTGGAGGAGCTTTTCCTCTCACGAGGCCAAACACTACAGCCTTTCAGTCCACTTTCGACTCGCTTATCACCAACACGAGCTGTAGCCAATTTGCTAATTCGTCTGCGGCCGTAAAGCTGGATTGCATCAGATCGCTACCACTAGACGTCTTCAAAGCGAGCGTGGGGTCGTCTACAGGACAATCTATAGATGGTGATTTTGCACGTACATCCATCCAGCGAGCGCTCCCGGCGGGCGAATATGTCAGAATTGCCACCATCGTGGGATGTATGAGTGCCCTCAATTCCACACCTTTTAGGCAGGACTGACAATACGCCAGCGAACACGGACGAAGGTACAACATCGGCCCCAACTGGAGTAAACACAACGGAAGATCTTGTGGATCCAGTCTGTAAGTCTTGCTTCTCCCAACGTCACTGTATAGCTACATCGATTAACATGACAGTAGCTCGAGGATTCTTCAGACCTAAAAGGCTTCCGAACGACACCGTCTCGACGTTGATCGACATGTATCCCGATTCTCCACGACTCGGATGTCCGTACAACACAGGTGATGTCCCATCGACACCAGGCAGACTCGACAAGAAAGCATGCTCCATATTCGGAGACATCGTTCAGATTGGGCCCGCGCGTATGATCGCCCAGAATCTTGCTCGAGATGGCGTTCCAGTCTATAGATATCGATTCAACCATCTCCCACATAACACATCAACAGTCAGCAGAGGTATAACCACTGGGTCGGAGCTGCCGTACATATTCTCGAACGGCGTGCCAAATTTTGCTTGGGATCAGAACTTGGCTTATCAGATGACGGCAGCATGGGCGAGCTTTGCACATGATCTCGATCCAAACGTTGGAGGAGTTGGTAAGTCCTAATTCAAACAAGCAGCCGGGGTATAGGACTGATCAGGATTGCAGAGACCGGGCTACCACATTGGCCTCAGTACGGAGAAGAGGCAAACACCATGGTCTTCAACGGGTACGGATCAGTTGTACAGCCGGACAACGATCGATCAGCTGGTATCCAGTATATCATCGACAACGTTTTGACGGATGGTGCGCTGTAGACACATGCGTAGTAGACAGTAGTGTAATCATCAAGTACAACGCGCCTCCCAAGAGCCCACTACTTCTTCCATTTCCTGTGTCACACCCCAATTCTGAGACAAACTGTGAAGTAGCATTCTGATGGAACTTAGCTCGTAGAACAGATTTCGAGCTGTCCAATTTGCTGAGGGTAAGTCAATGCTGCTCTCGAGGAATTTCAATGTGTTCTGTCTGGCGTCGCTGGGCAAAGGTGTCGTCGGCACCTGGACACTTTCGTCATCGAGTCCGCTGAGAATGACCGTGTCCCAGTCAATAGAAGCTGGTAGAAAGACCTTAGTCAACCCGGGCAGAGCGAAGGATGCGTAGGTTGTTGCTGCGGCAAAGAGGGCTCCAGGCAGGCAAGTGTCGTGCATGATGCCAAGTGGTATTTCGGAAGCGATTTTGTGGATCTCAACAGCGTGGAGCAAGCTCTTCCGAGCCAGGAGACCTTGGGCCCAACGTTCCGGATTGACAGGACCTGGCTCTTGTCGTTTCTTACCGCCGAAGATGTGCTGCGTGATGCCGTAGTAGTGACACATCCTCCGAGCTCCTCTGGCAGTACTGCCCACGAGATTCAGACAGACTGCATGCCAGCGTAACAACCCGATGGTCTTGTCTGCTGGCGACAGCGTAGTGCTTTGCGACAGTATCTTGCGGAGCGTTCCGAGCGCTTTCGTTGCTCCTACTTTGCATCTCAATCCGGTGGGCCCAGGAGTGACCCTTTCGAAATCGGCCGCTAGCGAAGCGAGGATTTCCAACAATATCTTGATATTGAGTAGCCCCGAGAGATTCTTCACCAGGCTGGAATTGGGTCCATCAACCAGTAATGAGTGATAGACGTCGTAGAAGCGCGTATTGGCGGGGTTGTCTGAGCTACTTCTTTCTCGCATCACAGCAAGCCACTCATCCACGTTGCTTGCCTCAAAGGCTTGGCCGTCCGCTGCGAGCGGAAGAGAGTTGGTCGCTGCCCAGGTGTTGACAAAATTGCCACTGAATTGCGATACGACACCGTCGATGACGCAGAGGCCTAGAAGTGCTCTGAGTTGTGTCTCTCTTGCTGCCCAAGTCTTCCAAGCACTGATTTTGGCCTCGATGGGATCATCTACTTGCGGAAGTTCGGGAGTTGCAGCTCGACCAACGTCATAAAGGCCGCAATATTGGGCCCAGTGCATATTTAGGCCGTAGAAAGTTTGACTTGTCA
Source organism: Melanodothis sp. VS III C KN 2 (assembly GCA_019775565.1). Taxonomy (NCBI): domain Eukaryota; kingdom Fungi; phylum Ascomycota; class Dothideomycetes; order Cladosporiales; family Cladosporiaceae; genus Melanodothis; species Melanodothis sp. VS III C KN 2. The sequence continues at coordinate 586,311 of JACWFM010000037.1, read as the reverse complement.
TTCTCAAAATTCGATTCTGCGAGACAGTATGTTAGCGTTGCTTGTTATCAGGGTAGAGTTCTTCTGGCATACTCTCGAAAAGGCAGCATATGCTTGACTCAGTAAGGCTGCGAGCACCAGCTCCACGCCACTGCATGTATCGTAATCTCTTTGGTGACCAATCATCTCAGGCCAAGCTGTGGCAATTGCTGTATGCGCTAGCCTCCAGAGGCACTCGCCCTATGGCTCGAAAATCAGATGCTGCTCTTTCGACAGGGCAACAGGAAAACTTGCAGTCTCACTCGCGTCTTGAGTACAGATGAAGAGAGACCCAAGCGAGATTGCGTTCAACAGTAGAGGTGCCGAGCATTCCCGGTAGACGAACGTAGGCCGGTGGATGACAGGGAGTATAGATAGGAATTTGGTGAAGAACGTATGCAAGCTGCTGTCAAGAAATCGAGGTGTCAGATCGAATAAAGCTGCGTTAGACGTTACACTCAGAAGCTGTAAAACCATCAGTCATCCAGCTTGTCTCTCTAGCGACTAGCCTGATGTTCACGTACTGTGTTTGTCAGAAGTCCATTCGTAGTCTGTACAGCTCGTCGACCATCTTCGGTGACAGTTGGCTCATCATATGGCGAGTTCCCTATAACTACTGGCAGAGCAGCTATGGCTTGAGGACCTCCTTGAGGTAAGTTTTCCAACGAGATCAAGCCAGGCATAGATTGATCCCAAAGCCCTCCGTCTGTAAGACTCAAAAAGAGGTTCTCCGAGTCAGGCCAGAGTAAAGATGAAGATAGCTCAGGCTGAGGAGCGTTGTCGCTGGGTTGGCTGGTGGCATGTGCTGGCCAGATTAAAGCATCGCCGGATATGTAATGCTGACCATGTACTTCCTCAAGCCGTGATGTCGAAGCAGCAACAGGTACGCGTTCTGGGTGGTCGGGAGGTAGTTGGACACACCCAGAAACGATATCATTATGGCCAACGACTGAACTGTCTTCCCTATTGGGCGATGCAATAGGCGTGGCTCGTTTGTGCCCTTTTACATGGCGATTTAAGACATCTCCGCGCGAGAAACCTCGGTCACAGATACCGCATTGGAAGGGCTTTGAGCCAGTATCTGTTTCGGGAAGCCATCAACATGTGAGTCGACGCAATAGCGTGTTCCCTACAAGCTATCTCCCACTTACGAGCTCTTTCGTGCCGCTATGAACTCTTCAGCTGACGTCTCACTTTTGCAGTGCGAGGTCAAAGTTACCTTGAGATGCTCTTTCTTGGTGAAGATTCGCTGGCAATATGAGCACTGGAAGTCCGGTTCCGTTGTTGCATCGCCATTTGCCATCATGTATTGCACATGGTGTGATGCAATCTTGCAAAGGGGTGGTCGAAGCGAATGTGGGGATTGTGGGTTGCACAGCCCAAGGCCCTCTTGCATGATCGAGGCACAACCTCGGGTAGCACATCAAGAAAGGAAAGAGATAAGAGCGTTCTTTGGCAAATTACACATGTCTTCATAGTGTCCGGTAGCTCTGCGCACATGTCCCGGTGTTCGCCAAATGTGATAATATAGCATATTGGCTCGCTTCCAAAGGCGAAGCATTCAGGTCACAGCAGCTCATTTGTGTCGAAGCATCGAAACATGTATCTTTGAAGAAACGAGCGAAGATCAGCAGCCGATGTCTTACTCTGGAGGATATGTAAGGAGGTAGCTGGAGATGTTTACATACAGTATACTTGACAATTGAAATTGATCTGTCATGAGAGCCTTCCCACCGTGAAGTATATGTGTGTACCACCATAAAAAAGTCAGACCGTAACCCAAATCGAAGGTAGACAGAGCGGCTAGTACCGTCTCTCTGTAGTCCTATCAATTCGTAAACCTTGATAGATATTCGGAAGTTGCGGCCAAGATTTCCTTTGGGCGAGAAGACCGTAGGTATGGCTGTTCACCCTTCCTCGTACGAAGCAGACCATTCCATCATCTATAACTTAGATCGATTGGAGGTGTCTAGACGAGATAAGTCTCACCGCAAGACCTGAAGTCTTTCGCCACCCACGCTCCCTATTTGGGCCAAGAGGATGACTTTAGCGACACCGTCTAGTATGATAGCACGGACTCAGCGTCGCCACGAGAAAAGCTGCCCTTCGATAAAGATAAACGTGAGTCTGACTGAGGAAGCATCGAGTGCTAATCATTACTAACAAGAACGCAGAATTAGGTATGCCGTGCTCAAAACTTTCAGTGAGCCGGTATACAGTGATAGCCGGAGCACTCTTACCAAAGAGATTACGCTGACGCACAAGTGGGATGAGCCAGCAAACAACGCCTCGATCGCCATTCAGAAGTGGCGGATGTGAGCACCAGCATATTCAGTGACCTCAATTGATGGCGGAAGGCACCAATACAGAGTATGAGCTATTATGACGAGTCCAACCATATATTGGACAGACTTCAATGGCAGAACGATCAAGTATCTTTCTCATTACACCAAGGTCATGGGACAACTAATGACGCCCAGCTCCGGCATTCGCGAGTATTGAAGCTCACCCGCCACGTCAAAGTCTTTCGTGTTTCGGAGAATAACACGAAGCATGGTGTCGAGGCTTCTACACATTTGTCAGTGTACGTCACAAGGTGGCCGCAAGACAAATATACTCACAGCCTCGCAAGCGGCATGCCGGCGCACCGATGCTTTCCCCGTCCGAAACCCATGTGGGCTGTTGCATTCGGCCTGCCCATGATGAATTCATCAGGGTTGTCGAAAACTTCTGGATCACGATTGGCGGCTGTGTAGCACAGGGTGACAGGCTCTCTTGGTCTGATCGTCTCTCCGTGGAGGTGCACGTCCTTGGTAGTCGTGCGTGCGAATCCTCGATACGGACTATACAGTCGGAGGAATTCTTCCATTGCTGAAGGAATCAGAGCCTCGTCGTCCCGAAGTTTTCTTTGCAACTCTTTGTCCACAGAGAGGTGTTGGCATATTGACCCGATCAATACTGGTGGGGCGACCACTCCTACCACCAAGGCTTGCCTTAGACAACCGCTATATGAAATTAGTATTTTTTGACCACCGAGAAGCAAGGAATCCGATACTTACACTAGGTTTTCTTCACTCAATGCATTGCCATTGACATCTCTCTCGAGAAGCAGTGATGATGCAGGGTCATCCTCTGGTTCGCGAGGATTGAGACGACGATCTGCCAGAAGATCTGACGCGATCCGGTACATTTTCTGTGAGTTGGCTGTGACGACTTCGCCATCTTGCATTCTCCATGCATTGAGCCAATTCGCTGCAGTCGTTGCCAGCTCAGTAGCAACTCCCACTTCGAGGTTGAGCCATTCGCTTTCCATCCGAGCTACGAAGTTTGCGCCGAATTCGGCACTGATGTCTCCATGACCACGAGCCAAAAGAGGTGCTAGTTGGGACTCTGCGTGCTTGTACAGCCGACCTTTGAGACGACTGAGTCGAGCCGGCTTCAGCGTGCGTTCCAAAGCTGTTCGGAAGGGAGTGTGTGCAGGCGCATCGAAGTTTAAAGGTGGCCGACGAAGACCTCGAGGATCGCTAGGGACCACTGCCTTGACGCTTGAGATGTATGTCTCTGAATCCATAGCAGCACGTTTGACATCTTCGTATCTAGTCATCAACCAATAGCCGCCATACTGGCTGGTATGAATGACTGGACAATGTTTCCGGAGATGCCGATACTCTTCGTATATCTCCGTAGGATTGTCGCTGATCACCGCGGCGGAGTTGTCGATATCGAATTGCTGGACATCTTCGCGAACCTGTCGATCAAATTCAATGACAGTCATCGTGTCATGACAGAACTGAAAGGCGTTTGAACAACCAGATGCAACTGATTAAAGCAGTCGCGTTTTTGGGGGACGATAGTGCTGGCAAAATAACATGAGACTTCGACAACATGCCTCGATGTGGGTCGTCGCTAGATTGGTGATGCCGAACATGCACTACACGCTCCCGATACGGACTTCCAGCGACCGGCATATCGAACTCCCCACATGCCTGCATAGGTGTGAGTGGGAAAGTGGGAAAAGACTCCGCAAACCCCCCACACCAGACTAAAAATTAGCTTCGGGGAGAACCTGGGGTTCGTGAGGGCAGTGAAGGTACGTCTTTGGCCAAGGCGCTCTCTCAGATCATAGATACAAGTACAAGATGTCGTGACTGCTAGTTTCCAGAGGCGTGGTCTTTCGATCCGATCTGAAAACGCTCCCAACTGGCCGGAGTCGAGGAGGCAGCACGCCAAACTGAATCGAACATGGACCGAACCACAGCTCAAGAGAAAGGCATAATCGAGCCGGAACATCTTGAGATCGTCCAAAACAGTGCTGCGCGACTACAGCCAACTCACTACAGGCCACAGAGCGATGCCGAGAGGAGACTTGACAGGAAGGTCAATCTCAAACTCGATCTCATCGTGGTGACCCTGCTCGCCGTCGAATTCATCGTGAGCGCTCCCTCGTCACTGGGACCGGATAGTTTGAGCTTCTCACTAACAAGCACAGTTCTGTGGCATCGACAAGACCAACGTCGGGTTCGTTGCAACCAGCTCGTTCGTCAAAGACGCCAATCTGGCCCCCGATGACATTCCAAATTCGCTCTCGCTCTTCTCGGCTACCTATGTTCCGTTGCAGCCTATCATGGTCATCCTGGCACGACGCGTTGGCGTGAAGTACTTCATCGGATTCCAGCTCATGCTATGGGGCGGGCTGTGCATGTGCCATGCGGCCATCCAAGGTTCTGGAACGCTCATCGCATTAAGAGTTCTGATTGGCGCCGCAGAGGCCGGCTTCACACAGATTGGCATGTTCTACCTGTCGACGCTATATCCAAAGTACGATGTCGGCATCCGAATGGGTATGTTCACTGGAATGTACTCCGTGGCTGGGGCCTTCGCTGGTGTCCTTGCATATGGCCTTCTCCGAGTCAAGTCGAGTGTCCTGCATGGGTGGCAGGTCTTGTTCCTGGTCGAAGGTGGCATCACGGTCTTCCTTGGGATCATCAGCTTCTTCATCCTTCCTAAAAGCTTGTCCAAGGCATGGTTCTTGACAGAAGAAGAGCGTGCCCATGCGATTCAGCGCATGGAGCTTGACTTGGCTGGTGCACAGGAAGAGGGCGATATCGACAGCACTACTCTCTCTAGGCGCGACTTCATTGATGTGGGCAAGGACTGGAAAAAGCTGATGACAGTACTTTGCAACATCACAACTGTCCTCCCCGTGACTGCCTTCACGACTTTCATGCCCTTGATCGTCCAAGGAATGGGGTACTCGGGCATCAAAGCAACTTTGATGAGCGTACCACCATTTGTCGTGTAAGTCAAACTAGCATTGTTCCATATGCACTAACTGACAAATACCATGACAGTGGCACCACCGGTCTACTCATCGTTGTATACTCCAGCGATCACTTCAGAGAACGCTCGATGCACACCGCTGGTGGCATGAGCTTGGGCATCATCGGTCTCGTTGTAATGGCCACATCGACCGACACACAGCTTCGTTACGGCTTCGCGCATGTGTGCATGGCAGGTGTGTTCGTTGGTGGCCCACTGCTGGCCGTATGGATTGCAGGCAACACTCCCTGGAAAGGAACAAGGAGTGTCATCATGGGCGTGAACGGTTGGTCCAACGTTGCAGGCGTGATCGCTGGCCAACTCTTCAAGACCAAGTACAGACCAAGATGTGAGTCGCTGAAATCTCGCAAGTCGGTCGAATCAGGTTGCTGACAATCGTGCTAGATGAGACACCGCTGATCGTGACTATGGCGCTCATGATTTTCGGTATCTGCGGCTTAGGCTTCTTGAAGGTAATGTACCTTCGCGAGAACAAGAAGCGAGCGCGGGAGACCGCCAATTGGGATGAAGCAGACTTTGCGAGCGAAGCAGCCTCCAAAGAGCGAAGAGGCGATCAGAAGCGCACGTTCATGTACGGAACATGAGATCGTGTCTCGCGACCAGGCCGAGACAGTGGACCCTGTCCGGTGTAGTTCTCTCGGCCCGCCTTCAGGAAGCAAACGAAAGTGATAGTCCTGTGGCATGCGTGGCATGATCAATTGAGCTGGCCATTCCCAACGTATTATGACTACAGCCCTTGGCTCCCAACTCCAGGCCCCCCTTATGCTTTGTCGTTTGACTTTGTTCCGTCGCGGCTGCATCGCAACAGTAGGTGGTTACTTTCAGCCGGAAATTTACCGCAAACTGTAAAGACACCTCCCCTGTCGTGATCGTCGTCGAAAGACCAGCCAAGCGAAGTGTCAGGAGTGCATAACCTGGACGACGATTCTTTGCAAAAAGTCCTCAAATGGACGGCTGCATCAACATAAGTTGCCTTTACCAGAACAGGTAATTGGATGGATATTAGTCACCCCGATCTCGACTCCGACCCACCACTCTCCTGCTTTTGCGATGTCCCGTCAGCACCGACGAAGCGGAACTGGTATTACATCCCCCACATAGTATGCAGATCTTGGCTTATAATAACAGGAATCAATATAAGGTCCACGTCAGAGCTTTGCTATCCCGGTTCCTTTTTCTCCTCTTAACCCACAAAGGCTTCATCAGCTGCAGAACTATTAGACGTTCGTACCGCCAGAATGGTACGGCTTCTACCTGCCGGCATAGACTGGTTGCGTGGGATGTTAGGCTGCTGCAGAGAACGGGGCATATGTGATGATCCCATGGAGATCCATCAGGCCTGCAGACAAATGCCGACCTCCAGACCGCTTAAGCTGCTTGCAGTATATATATTCCACTGAAGTGGTCGATGTTTGTGGGACCATACATGCAACATTCCTTCCGACAATGAGTGAAATCAACCAAGATCGAACGACTCACTTCCTCGCCAGCACCTTTACCCTGCTGATTGTCTCGTGGCTCGTCTACTTCTGTAGACTGTACACGCGTTTGCAGCTCGTCAAGCGGATATTCTCAGAGGATGTCTTTGTCACTATTGCGATGGTACGTACACCGCGACTGGTCCATTGAGGTTTGCTGACGGACATATCGTAGGCATCATTGACTGTGTTCGCCGCAATGGTGCCGGTCCAAACATCACATGGTGGTGGTCGACACCTCGCTCATCTACCGAATCCCGCACTAGATCTCCCGCTTTGGGGACGAGCCTTTTTCGTCGCCCAGATTATGTATCTCATCACGCTCTGGGGAGTGAAGCTGTCAGTCGCTTTCCTCCTGTTGAGATTTAGTACCTCGAAGGCAGTGACCTGGACCCTCAGATTGACCGTGGCAGCCATCACCTGCCTAACACTAGCCTTCATCCTCTGGGTGACATTCATGTGCACACCGGTACAAGCCCAGTGGGATCCCAGCGTGAATGGCAGCTGCGCAAGCCGGGAATCTTACACGACGTCTGTTTATGTCCTGAGCACCATCTCAGCGGTGACAGACATCATCATGGCTGTCGTGCCGGTGTTCATCTTGCAGAGTCTGAGCATCGACTTGCGGACGAGGTGCTATGCCGTAGCAACAATGGGACTTGGCTCGCTGTAAGTTGTTGTCCAACCCGCGCGGTAAACGCAGACCTCTCGACGGAAGCTAACAACAAGGCTGACAGCGCTTGCATCGTGACCCTTATCCGATTCAAGTACATCCGTGACTTTTCGATCTCCGAAGATCTGACTTGTAAGCAAACACCTGCGGAATCCCACAACTCATCCTACGTATGCTGACCACGCGCTTTATGCGATTTGCAGATACGATGGTCCCACTAAGTATCTGCAGCTTCATCGAGGTCTCGCTCGGCTGTATTTGCGCGTCTCTGGCAACGCTACGCCCACTGCTGCAGCAGATGGGCATGGCAACACGCTCATACCACGTTAGCGGAGAGGAAGCCCAGAGCAGACTGTTTGAGTTTTCGAGGAGCAAGACTAGCGTGAACGACGGACATCGTGAGACTGAAGTTTGAAAAGATAGAGAATGTACGGCATAGACTTTTTCAGGGCATTTTGGGCGAGCATAGGTAATGTGTAGTTCCAGTGGTATAGCTGTGGCCTGGTTTACAAGGTGTAGGACTTCTCCATTCTTTCAAGAGCCCAGACCGAGGTTTTGTTCCGTAGATGATTACCAACGATCGATCCGAGCGCAATAGTGGAGTTCAACACTCCTTCCATGTCCCCTCGAATCTCCGATCATACTCATCCAACTCCCAATTCGCCCTTTGCATGTTCTCTCGATCTTTTCTCCTTAGCATTTGCCCGTGCGACTCCTGCGCTCGAGTATCAATGGCGACACCAATCGCGTGCATGAGATCTTGCAATCTTGCCACTTGCAACGTAGCGACTTCTAAGCTCAATCCCTGCGACGCATCGCCCGTATAGCCCCAGCGTTCGTGGCGATCATACGAAGGGCGCAAGTGACTACGAAGTGTAGAATCGAAGTGCGAGAAGTAATCGAAAGCTGGGCGTTCGGTGTCTCGACCCTCAGGGTCTGATTGCCGACGCCTACGCTTTGCGTCAAGGGCGAGATATGCCTTCTCGTGTGTCCAGCCGGTTTCGTTGGTGAGGCTCAGAGCGTCGAGAGTGGCAATGAAGGCCAAGATGTTTTCTGCATCCTTCTCTTCGTCTACATGTCCGTACGGCTGAGTATCTACGGAGTAGTATGAGGAAGAGGGAGAAGATCGCAAATCAGAGTGAGCATTGAGGTGTTGCGAGAACAGTGAGGCTTTCGGAGGATGACAAGTTCGATAAAGTCTCGGGTTCAGAATCCTCTTCGTGGTGGTGGTCTTGTGGGCTGAACATCTAGACTATGCTTGTTGGTCGAGTTCGGAGTTTGACTGTGCAATCAGATGTCGCAATTTCCAGCAAATTGCATGCCGGTAGCAGACAGCGGCGATGTTGTATTATAGGTCCATGGGTAAGATCGTTGTTTGCCAGTGTAAGTGGCGATCCGGTTGAAGATTGTCATCAAGAGCGTGAATACGCAGTCGTAGTTCACAGCTCCTGTCTGCCAGTTGGCTCGCAAGATTGACAAAGTTTTCAATGATCTGTGAGCATTCACCGAGACCTCATTGCCGACCCCAAACGCTCCACCAGCATTTGACTTCCGACAGCTCTTCACCCTGACCTGCAGACCAATCGTCGTAGCCAACTTCTTCGCCCTGTTCGATGATTCGCAAACCAATCCCAGCCAGCCTGTCCCTGAGGTCTTGTCGCTCGTCCGCATAAGCATCCCGTAGTGGAAGTTCGATCACCAACCTGGCACTTTTGTCCATGCTCAGATGACATTTGATGGCATCAACCAGCATGCGCGGGTGATCCGAGGAGTAGATGGGGTCGGCGACAACGATGAGAGGAAAGGAGTTCAGTGAGCCATCGAAGGATTCAAGCTCAAGATCTTCTGGGGATGTCCAATCAAGCACAGCAGCAGAGATGGTGCCACCACGAGAAGATATGGCTTCTAAGTTGGACCGTGCGTTTTGCTCGAGGTTAGGGACAATCTCTGGTAGATCTGTCAAAATTGCGTGGCGTTCGAATACCAGAGCAGCTGCCATACCGACCAAGCCTGTACCAGCACCGAGCTCTAAGATGGCTACGTCAGGCGCGAGATCCTGAATATACTGTCGAAGCGAACAGAGCTGTTTGGCCAATAGGTATGAAGATGCCCAAGTCTTAAGGCCAAGGTTATCTGAAGTCATGGGTGGCTCGTACAAGGTAAGTTGGACAATATTATTGGTGTCGCGATCCCAAGACAGCTCATTGCCAGAGCTCATGACTTGTGTAGCTGTGTCGGACGGCACTGTCAGTGATAGTGGTATAGCAAAAGACCTGGTGATGGCTCCCATGGCCGTTCGACCGCTCCGCTCACTTAGGCGCTGCGACGCTGCTTCCCATATCTGCTCTTTCTCCACATCGTCCTCGATCCACACCAACGGACTCGATATAATCTTTGTCAAGTACTGTGGTACTCCTTCATTGTTTATCTTCCTCCTGTGTCGCTGGGGAGCAGCACTACTAGGCTCAGATTTTTCCCAAGACAGAGGCTGCACGCTTAGATCATCGAGCGTAGAAAGCAGCACAGGCGCAGACGGTTTGGTATAAAGCTGAGGGAGGTCGAGCACTACCGCAAGATACCGTCAGTGCTTGTCATGAAAAGCGGTCGCGTGGAGTTCGTACCATCCAGAGGCTCCTCGTCTTCTTCGTCTTGCCACACTGTCCTTTGCATCTGCATCTTGAATAGTAGGTGCTTAAACCCCACCGTGAAAGTAGTGACACCAATCCTGGAGATCGGTATCGGAGACAAAATTCCAGCCTGCATGTTGCGAAACTCCGAGAAATCTCCGCCGAGAGCAGTCACCGACGCTGAATTGGATTCAACTCATGGCAGCATACCCGGAAGGATCAAGATTGTAGAACACCTTTGAAGCCATCGTAAGCAAGCTGCATATCGAATTGCAGCTCTCGGGCCTGCTCCGAGCTCAAATCCTCAGCCACACGCATCTGGTTGAGAGTGATAAGCCATTGGATGATCTTGGCCTTGTTTTCGAAATCACGGTCTGTGACTTTGTTGACGGCCTGAATAGTGTCGACCAAAATCGGATGCAAAGTCTCCTTGGACAGCATGTTGAGTTTGATAGCATCCAATAGGGTGATGAAGCTCTCAGATGCCGCAACGATGTGGGTGGCGGCAGCATTGTTGGTCGGCTGTTGGCTATTCGGCCGTTGCTGGGAAGCGGGTGCAGTTTCGACAGTGGCAGGAATACCAATACGTAGTCGTTCTGTGGCCTTTGGAACTTCCAGGTGCCATTCTGCCTTGAAGCGCTCCAAGTCGCCGAAGGCATCGGCCACGGTCTCGTCGGCCAAATTGCTCTTGTATTGCCTCAACAGACGGTCACATGTCTCGGTGTACTCGGATTCGTGGATGGAGTCACGAAGATACGCTTTCTCCAATGCATCAAGGGTGATGATGATACTGTAGATCTCGGCTAGCGATTCGTACAGCTCACGCTCTGTGGCGCTGTCTGCCAGCTTGACTTCCTGGTCGAGATTGATGGTCGCTGCGAGATTGCTGCTGGGCGTGTAGCTGTATGGCGTAGGCGCATACGCCAGTTGCTGGGCACCGTACATAGTTATTGTCGGTACTGAAAGTGCTGTGCTTTGAAGGAGGTATTGATAAGGTATTGATTAGTGCCACCTGCAACTGCCCGGCTGAGGCTCCAAGACAAGGCAGCTCTCTCCGCAATCACGGCTCGCCTGGCCCGTGCGCCTTCTCGAATCCGAGGCGCCGAACTTTTTTGCGACACCCAAATCTTTCTGGAGCCTCGTGCTCAATTTGGGCAATACTCGTGCTTCAAGCAAAATCACAATCATCCGCTAAGATGCCTAAAGGAAAGGCAACCAAGAAGTTCGAGCAGAGGCATCTCAAGGACACCCTCGACAAGCGCAACTCCCTGAAGAAGACCAAGCAGAAGCAGCAATTGAAAGAGAGGAAAAAGGCCAGACGTGCTGAGGAGGAGGGCAAAGACCCCAATGAGAAGCAGGATGAGAGCGTAAAGCCTGCCACCAAGGCTGGACAGGACCCGGCTGCCTTCCAGAACATGAGCGTCGACGACTTCTTCCAGGGCGGATTCGAGGTTCCCGAGGACCCCAAGAACAAGGGCGACAAGAAGCGCAAGCGCGCACAATCCGCAAAGGCCGAGGACGAGGCCAGCGACAGCGAATCATCAGACGACTCAACCATGCACGAGCCTGTCATGGCGGATGACGACGACTCTGCTTCTGACAGCGACGACAACGATCCCGAGGAGCACAAGAGGCAGCTCGATGCACTAGCCCAGAACGACCCCGAATTCCACAAATACCTCCAGGAGAACGAGCCGGAGCTTTTGGGAGCAGAGCTTGAGAACATGGGCACATTGAGCAGCGACGACGAGGATGAGGCAGAGACACCTAAGCGCAAGAAGCAAAGAAAGAGCGCGGACGACTCCGACGACGAGGGTGCTGTCAGCAAGAATGAGCTTCAGCTTCACACCGTCGCCAAGTGGGCGACCGCCATGCAGGAGCAGCACTCGCTGCGTGCAGCTAAGGAGACTGTTCTGGCCTTCCGCTCTGCCGCTCATGTCTCTGACCTGGAGGACAAGGACTTCAAGTACTCCATCTCGGATCCTGAAGTCTACCATCAGCTTCTCACAACCGCGCTCAAGTTCATCCCCGACGTCTTGCAGCACCATCTGCCCGTGCAAGAGAACAAGTCAGGCAAGGCACACGTTCCGACCGAAGGAAAGAAGTTCAAGACGCTCGCACCCCTACTCAAGTCACAAATCGCCAGCATCATCCACCTGCTCGACAACCTCTCGGATCCTGCAACTCTGCGTCTCACACTCACCTCAATTATCCCCCTTCTGCCATACCTGCTTTCATTCAAGAAGCTGATTCGCGACATCTGCCGTGCAGTCACCGCCGTCTGGTCCACCACTGCCACCACCGAAGCCACAAGAATTGCTGCCTTCTTGGTCCTACGCCGCCTAACCGTCATTGGCGATGCTGGAATTCGCGAGAACGCTCTCAAGGCCGCTTACCAGGGTCTCGTCAAGGGCAGCCGTAACACCACCGTCCACTCGATTGCTGGTGTTAACTTGATGAAGAACTCTGGCGCTGAGCTCTGGGGCATCGACGAGTCCGTCGGCTACACTACCGGCTTCACATTCATTCGCCAATTGGCCATCCACCTTCGCACTAGCATCACCAACAACAGCAACGAGAGCTACAAGACTGTCTACAACTGGCAATATGTCCACAGTCTGGACTTCTGGTCGCGTGTGTTGTCTGCACACTGCAAGGAAGCCGACTCAGCTCTCCGACCTTTGATCTACCCTCTGGTCCAGGTGACCATGGGAGCCCTCCGCCTCATCCCCACCGCAACCTATTTCCCTCTCCGGTTCCAGCTAACACGCTCCCTTCTCCGTCTGAGCATGGCAACCAGCACATACATCCCTCTCGCCGCCCCTCTCTACGAAGTCCTTAACTCCGCTGAGATGCGCAAGGCACCCAAATCCAGCACTCTCAAGCCTTTGGACTTCGACACCATCATCCGCGTCCCCAAGAGCTACCTCAAGACCCGCACATACCAGGATGGCATCGGCGAGCAAGTACAAGAACTGCTCAGCGAGTTCTTCGGTCTGTGGAGCAAGAACATCGCTTTTCCCGAGCTTGCTTTGCCCGTCGTCGTGATGCTCAAGCGCTGGCTCAAGGACGTCAACAGCCGCACACCTGGTGCTGGCAACAAGAACCAAAAAGTCAACGGCTTGATTGCGCTGCTTGTACAGAAGATTGACGCCAACGTCAAGTTCATCGAGGACAAGCGCGCAAAGGTCGACTTTGCTCCTAACAACCGCAAAGGCGTGACGAACTTCTTGGACGACCTGGAGTGGGAGAAGACGCCTATTGGCGCATTCCTCGTCGGACAGAGAAAGGTGCGCGAGGAGAAGGCAAAGGTCATGGAGGCTGCTCGTAAGGAGGAAGAGGAAAGGAAAGAGAAGGACAAGAAGGAGAGCAAGGCATCCAATGCTATCGTTGCCGATGACGATGAGGATAGTGCCAGCGAGGACGAGGCTGAGGATGATGATGAGGAGATGATCATGGACGCCGGGGACGACGGCGAGAGCGACGGCGACGAGGTGATGGAGTTTGAGTAGATCGACCGTGCCGACTCGCGAGTGGCGTGTAAGAATGATAGATTATAAGTGATTGTGCGAGCAGAGTTGCTCGTGGTCACTGGTGTACCAAAGATACCCTCACCAAAACAGAAGCTGATTTCTCATTAATCTCTGGTCAAGTTTGATGAAGTCACCAAATGGTCCAATGATATCTCAGTACCTAAGTAAGATGGCGGAAGATCTACGCTTCCCAAAAGTCTGCATACATAGACTGATAATAAAGTACCTGCGGCTAAACGTCAACCTGGAATTCGCAGTGGGTCTCTCCTGTATACATATATGCAATCAGGACATAGTCTTTCGCATTCCACGACGAATGACATTAGTCATTTACATACGATCAGACTCCTCCACGCACCGATGTTCCGATCGATGCAGCTGGCGCGACAGACTGCGAGCAAGACAATGGAGACGGAGGCAACCCGAACGCGATCGTCAAGTCGGATTCCGTTTCGAGAAGAGAAGTGAGCGATGCAGCTCCCCAGCCTAGCAAACGCGGTGCCTGCAGCCCTCAGCCTACTATCGCCAACTTCTACAATGTCGACCTCGCAACTGCAGCCGGGTTCAAAGCTGACGCCGTCATCGCCTCTGTTGCATCTGGCGCAAGCACTCCTGCCGGCTAACTCCAGAACTTCAAAAACCTCGGCGCCGCGAACAGTGCTATGAACTACTTGGCGGCACACTAGTCGACGTCGTAGCCTTTGCCGGTGTTGACAACTGTGTAGCCCGAGTGCAACGCCAAAGCCGGCTGTCTGTCTTTCAACATCTACTTCGAACGTGACCCCACGGTCGAACCAGCTTCCGCTTGCCCCAGTCCCGTAGCTTTTGCGAATATCAAGTGTTCATTCTGGGGCACTGGTCTTGATGCTACTACGGCAAACAACAAGGGCCAGTGGCGTAAGAAGTTTGAGGTCGCCATCGCAGGAAGCAACGCGTAGGCTTCCTTCAAGCTTGGAGGAGCAATTGACGACTGGAACGGACCCCAGAAGCTGGACAATGCGGCTTTGAATGTACGTCTCTGGGATTGCACCGATACCTGGGCCTACCTTGGATACAAGCTCCTACAGGCTGGCTCTGTCGATCCACGTCTTTGTGCCGCTGCCTGTGATGCTCAAACAGCATACAACAAGTAACATCCTTCTGGAGTAAATGCTGTGCCCTGCAATGCTTTTGGCTCCTACATCCTGAACAAGAGCAACTCCACGGGAACCTACCAGCAGGGACAGATGTGCACATTCTACACAGCTTACTGGGATGCACAGTATGCAAAGAACACTGGCGGATCTGACGGTGCGGTTGGTGCTACGTACAAGTTCACATACAGTACTTTCTACAGCAAGAAGGGCGTGCAGCCGTCGTGCGGGCCTGATTATGTCTCATCTACAGGCACATACATCAAGGGCGGTGACGCAACAAAGGTTCTACTAACGAGGCGAAAAAGGTCATCAAGGACAGCTCCTTGCAGCCATTCTGCTCTGCCCTCCTCGACTACACTACTCCTAACGAGACAGCCACAGCTACCAGCTTCGTCACGCCTTTGACCACCTACAGCGAGTGTGCGAAGCAGTGCGATTACTGGCTCAACTGCTACCAGTTCACCTGGGACGGCGCCGTCGACAGGACCTGCGTGCTGTGCACGGATAATGGAAATGGCGCTAATGCTGGTGTGCAGGGCTATGCGTCGTGGACGAGGACGAGCTGTCCTGCTAGATCGGGCTGGCAGACTTGCTATGCATGATGATGCTGAGATGTGCGGCAGACGAGGATACACATGTAGCGTAGTGCACGCTAGAACAGATAATCTCACTCTTTTTCAACATAACTTCTATGCCATTTCCCTGGCGGAGTTTTCATTCCTTTTCTCTCCAATGATTAAGTATAGCTTAGGCTACTGTCAACAGACCGATAGCAACCTTCGATATTCTCTGTTTTTGGCTTTCGTCCGTTTTATCGCTTCAATCTCTTACTCCATATGCACCACTTCGCCTCATATATGACACAAGCTCAGCGGTCGCTCAAATCAGGGTTTTGAGGTTAAATGCACAAGCATTGAACCGGCATCGATGTAAAGGCGATTCACATCCTTGGGTGTATACATGTACATAGACCTTTGGACCAGACTACTCATACATGTAGACTTTCGGTAGATCTGTTATCGATAAGAAGATTATCAAACCCCCAATAACCTGCGACTGTCAACGTCAGACGCCGGCTTCCAGAGACCGAGCGAGCGACTGGAGTCAGGGCACACCGACCCTTGGGACCGGGTGAAAAGACACGGAAATGTGTTTGCATCCGGGTGATGACTACCCAGCATTGACCAAGCAGGCTGTCGCGGTAGTGTATGATTTGCACTTTACGCCAGAAGGCGAGGAAGATGTCCTGGGTCACGAGATATACAGTAGCGGTATCGCTTGCGGTCTCGCTGGCACGTTCCCGAGGCCGAGGCAGATACTGTACAGAAGGAGGAGACACGAGCCAGGAGCAGATCCCGAATGAGAGAGCAGAAGGGTAATCAGAAAGCCGGATATCATCCGCCCACGCCCTCGCCTGAGCTTTGTTCACTTTGCCCTGAAGCCTCTCCACGTCCCGATCGACGCCGGCCACTAGACCCCACCTTGTCTGCCCCGCGCTCCTCGACTCGAGCGTTTTTGGGTGCGACGGATAAATTGAAGCAGACACATGGCCAGCAGACCTCGAAGCTTGTTGCCCTGCGTCGCGTATCCGACTGGCGCGGAATCTTCGCAATGCCGTTTTATGTGGACGGCCGCCTCGAAGATGTGGAGGAAGCAAAACAGCCATGCTTTGGCGCACTGCTGCGTGACTGGGTCGAGCTCTTCAAAACATCCAGAGCCCGCCATGACGCTCTAGGTAGGACTCTCACATCGTTCCTGCTGTTCTTCTCTGTTCTCCTCTTCTCTCCCATTCTCCTCGCCAGTGTCAGACCCTTCTGCCTTGCAAGACTCACAAACCTGCTGCTTTCCTCCCCAAAGCACAGAACACCGCCAAAATGTCGACCACCACAACCACCACCACCCTCGCGCCTTCGTTGAAGAACATTGGTGTCTACACCAACCCAGAACACGACCTGTGGGTGGCAGAGACATCACCCAGTAAAGAGGAGGTCGAGAATGGCGAGGCACTCAAGGAGGGCGAGATCACCGTCGCCGTGAAGAGCACAGGTATTTGCGGGTAAGAAGACAGCAGGATGATTATTATTTATCCATTCATCTCATAAAGGAAACACCACAAAAACTAACACAGTGCCTCTCCAGCTCCGACGTCCACTTCTGGAAACATGGCGCCATCGGCCCCATGATCGTCAACGACACCCACGTGCTAGGCCACGAGTCCGCCGGCGTCGTCGTCGCCAAACACCCCTCCGTCACCACCCACAGCATCGGCGACCGCGTCGCCATCGAGCCCAACATCATCTGCGGCGAGTGCGAGCCCTGCCTCACTGGCAAGTACAACGGCTGCGTCAGCGTCGAGTTCCGCAGCACGCCACCCGTCGCCGGCCTCCTGCGCCGCTATGTCAACCACCCCGCCGTCTGGTGCCACAAGATCGGCGACATGACTTACGAAGACGGCGCCCTCCTCGAGCCCCTCAGCGTGGCCCTCGCCGGCATGCAGCGCGCCAACATCACCCTCGGCGACAGCGTGCTCGTCTGCGGCGCCGGCCCCATCGGCCTCGTCACTCTCGCCTGCGTGAAAGCCGCCGGTGCCGAACCCATCGTCATCACCGACATCGACGAGGGCCGTCTCGCCTTCGCAAAGCAATTCTGTCCCAGCGTCCGCACGCACAAAGTCGAGTTCTCGGACACCCCCGAGCAGTTCGCCGAGAAAGTCGTTGCGCTCGCCGACGGCGTCGAGCCCGCGGTGGTGATGGAGTGCACCGGCGTCGAGTCCTCCATCTCCGGCGCCATCCACGCCGCCAAGTTCGGCGGCAAGGTCTTTGTCATTGGTGTTGGCAGGCCCGAGATCAAGATCCCTTTCATGCGCCTCAGCACCCGCGAGGTCGACTTGCAGTTCCAGTACCGCTACGCCAACACCTGGCCTCGCGCTATCAGGCTGCTGCGCGGCGGCGTCATTGATCTCAAGTCGTTGGTTACTCACAGGTTCAAGCTTGAGGATGCGATCGAGGCTTTCAAGGTTGCGGCCGACGCTAAGCAGGGTGGTATCAAGGTCATGATCCAGAGCATGGATGAGGGCGAGAAGTAAGATGGCGATGCTGGACATGCATGGTTTTCTTAACATGAACGGATACGAGTTACGAAGAAGCGAGGCGTCCGGCATTGTCTGGAGATACGGCGCGAAGCGGAACGCATAGAAGAGTAAAGACGCTCCGCAGACGACGCACATAGAGATCGAAACGGAATAAGAAAAAAAAAGTATTAAAATACATGTTCTTGCCTTCGCCAATGGGTTTCCATATCTTGAGTGGTTGCCTCTTACAACCAACCGCGTGTCTTCTCACAAAGATCTCCAAAACTTTCAATACGGCACATCAAACTCTCCACCGAAAAAACAAACCCACCTCTCCACAACCCCGTCCCCACCAACCATCGGCACACACCTCGCTCTGACCCTTCCCTTACCCTCCCCAAGCGTAACAAAGGTCTCGAACTCCTCTCCGAACCCTAACCGCGGCGCTACAGCAGCAACCACAGCTTCCCTGAAACGTCGTCCCTTCAACCCACCATGGCCCGACGAAGACGCCGAAGCCGAAGCAGCAGAGGAAGCAGAAGAAGAGGATAAAGAGCCCATGCGCTCGAAGCGATGCTGCAATTCCCGCGATACAAGCGGGATTCTCACGCCCGCCAATTCGCCCTTTGCATCAAATCTCGTCGGCTGCAAGACCAAGAACGTGGCGTGCGCGGTCTGCAGGCGCGCGAGCTCGGAGAGGAGAATGAGGGTTTGCATCGTGCAGGTCTCAGCACTGAAAGCCGCGGCACCGCTGGTCGTCGGGGAAGAAAACGAAGCGAAAGCCTCGAGGGTCTCCTGCAGAATGTCACCGGCCGGAGACCTCACTTCTTCCGCACGACCAATCGCACACCAATCAATCGACTCGTCGGGACTATATGCATCCGCAGTCGGCGTGCGAATCTCAATGTCATCCAGCGTGAGGTTCTGCGCGGCGGCGAGTTCCGTGAGCGCTGCGCGGGCGAACGACGGCGTGACGTCTGTCTCTGCGAGGAGCGTGAGGTTTGCGCGGGCGTGGGTTTTGCGATCGAAGGATGCGAAGAGGGATTGCAGGATGATTTTGCTTTCGGCATTGGCGATTTGTGCAGGCTCGATGCGGAGGGTGCTATTGGTGCTGAGGCCGTAGGGGAGTGAGAGGTGCGTGCATTTGCCGGGGGTGAAAGTGTCAGTGGAGGTTAGGGTGATTGGGGCGCCGGTTATGGATGTGTTGAAGAGGGCGATGCCGCCGGTTGAGTCTGTGGTGGAAGCTTCGGAGGGTGGAGGGGTGGGAAGGCCGGTTGGAGTGGTTGTGTTGGTGTCGTCGTTATTCGGCGCGTGGTTAATTGTTGGAGATGTCATATGCTCTGGCAAATCGTCCAAGTGTGATCCACGTACACGCATCTGCACAAGCGGTGCCTGAGCAAGTGCAGTGGTAATACGGTCGACGTGCGCCAAAGTCAAAGTCACCTTGCGACCATCGATTGATCTTCCAACGCCAGCAATCTCAACCATCTCAGGCTCCTTAGCCGAAGAAGTCTCAATCGCAAGCTCAGCAACCTTTTTGACAACGACCTCTCTCAGCCTCGCCTGCTCGTCATCATATATGATCAAAAGATCAGAAGGCGGAATTGGCGGACTAGGCTGCGGGCTCGACAAGAAAACCTGGCTGCTAGTCGCATCGATTGGCGAGAAGTAGATCTCCGGACCCGCAGAGCTGGTCGGGGTGTGTGAGGCCTTCCTCTCGCGGCGACTGTTCGTACGACCAATGGTGAGTGATATGGGCGGAGTGATGTACTCGTAGTACTGGCTGATGCGCTTCTCAACTCCCGAAGACGATCTGCCCTTGCGTGGAGTCTCGATCACAGGGACTTCCGTCGGAGGATTTGAAGAAGCCAGAGTGGTGTTAGCTCTGGGCGCCGTAGGCGTTGTAGGCGTGTATACTGCAGCCGGAAGCGTCAGAATTTCG
Source organism: Melanodothis sp. VS III C KN 2 (assembly GCA_019775565.1). Lineage (NCBI taxonomy): Eukaryota > Fungi > Ascomycota > Dothideomycetes > Cladosporiales > Cladosporiaceae > Melanodothis > Melanodothis sp. VS III C KN 2. Next base: position 566,494 of record JACWFM010000037.1, on the reverse strand, counting down.
CCTTCGGTCACCACGACTGGGATGTCCGTTCTGATCTTCACCTTGTCAGCAACAGCAAGGACGTCGCTCGAGCACGAAGCGCGGACACGTACTGTGTTTAGAGGGGTTGGAGGCAGAGGTTTCGTAGGCGCTATTCGTCTGGCTCGTAGATTGACAGCTTTCACGTGCTCTCCGACGTGGTCAGCAGCACTTGTAGTGTTCGACTTGCTGCCCGAAACGCGCACCGCTGGCATACGGCCCAACAGCTGCTGGGCGGTAGAGACGGTGTAGTTTGATTGTACCATGGTTTGCTGTTCTGTATGTCTCAGATTTTGTGAATAGCGGGTAGATGCAATCTTGCGTTGGAGGAAAGAGTCGAAAGCGATTGATCACTGTCCTGCAGCGCTTGTATAAGTGTGTCTCGGTGGGTATCGTCGTGAGGTCTCAGACCTTTGCGTGCGCGTTGAAGCAGTGAAGCAGCGAGTGTCGGATCCATGAGTACATCGAACCTGTAAGAGCCATATCAGAGCATAAGTTATACAGCAATGAACAAAGAGAGATTAGACCTTTGATTGGGGTAGATTGGAGATGGAGGAGGCATCGGTGAACAACGGAGTGCGGGATTGGTGAAAGAGAGTGGTCTTGCAACACAAAGAACATGTGAATATATGACGTAAACTTGTACGTCTGAGAGCATGTGCCAAATTCTGTATTTGGCTTGTGAAGTCCATTACTGGTCGTGTTGTCGTTACGGAATAAGTTACAAAAGTGCCGCCTTCGCTGGAAACGCAGAGCGCTTGCACGTACAACCACCGGCCTGCGATATACGTGATAAGAGAGCGCATGTGTGCATCCAGTTCGCTTTAAACGCTAGATTCATGGCAACTGCGCATGGATTTGTGAGCTTACATGCATGTCCGAAAGCTGTTTCGGTACGCCACTCACTGTCCACTGCAAGAAAAGGGAAAGTGTAGGTACACGGCCACCTGCATGTATCAGCCGCTGAACAGGTACTCAATGGCACCTTGAACGCTGCCACCGCTGCGCCTCAGCGCTTGCACGTTGCGCTCGAACTCGTAGAAACCCATATCGTTCAGCTGTCGTAGCTGCGCCGCATATCGCTCCTCAGGAGGGGTGTTGTCGACAGGAGCCTGTTGTTGCTGACCTTGTCCACCGAATCCTCCCATGGCCGCGAAAGGGTTGAAGCCAGCCTCGCCTGCTCCTCCAGCACCGCCGTTGCCACCCATCATTTGCATCATCTGTTGCATCATTTGAGGGTTCTGCATCATCTGTTGCGCTGCTGATGCGAAGGGGTTTGACTGATCTTGACCTCCTTGTGCTCCAGTACCAAAAATGCTGGCGAATGGGTTGGCTGATTGCTGTGCGCCAGTGTTTTGGCCGGGTGTAGTTCCAGCGCCAGCTCCAGCTCCAAGACCTGCGCCAGGGAAGAGTGCAGCAAATGGGTTTGCGCCGCCTGCACCACCGAATGGGTTAGGCGGTGCGTTCGTGCTTGCGGTCTGTCCATCTGCACTGCCAGTGTTCTGTCCAGCCGGTGTTGTATCTGTTGATCCTGGCATAGGGAAGCTTCCGCCACCCTGTCCACCACCACCCATCGAGCGCTGCATCTGCATTTGCATCCTGATCATGTCCGGGTTCATCATCATGCGCCTGAGCTCTGGGTTCTCGATTGCTGCGCGCGCCATTGGGTTGTCGCGGATCATAGGGTTGTTGCGAAGCATCTCAATCACAGCAGGGTTGTTCATAGCTTCATTCATCTGCTGTGCAAAGTTGGGATCGTCAAGCATGCGGAGCATTTGGTCTGGGTTGGGCGGCGCACCCAAGCCTCCGTCCGCGCCGAACATGTCGGCACCGGGCAGGCCATGGAAACCAGCATAGCGTGCACCGGTTAACTGGGCCAGAGGATCTCCCGCGCTGGTGCCGGCCTGGATGTTCTGGGGGATATTGTTTGCGGGGCTGCCACCAGCTCCTGCTGATGTAGCTGAGCCGCCTTGGTTGGCAGGATTCTGTCTCTGGTTGCTCTCTGCACCCTTGACCAGATGAACAGTGTTGCCCTCTTTGATCTTGCATGCGCTGAGAGTGTCCGGATCCTTCAGTACCCGGCCGCTGTAGATCAAACGTTGCCTCTCGACGGGGATGTTGGCGTAGTCGGCGGTTGCTAGCTTTTGCTTGAGGTCGCCAACAGTGGAAGACAGCGAAACGGTGACGACATGCTTCTGGTCGGAAGATGATTTGATGGTGAAGGTGACCTGCTGGTCGGCGGCTGCGCTCTCGTCGGCCATAGTGGCCAGTGTGTGTGAGACGGGTGGGGTGAACAGAGGTAGACTGATAGAGCGAGGATGGAGTTGTAGTGGCGAGTGAGCAAGGGATTTGTAAATGGACAGGTGATTTGATGTACAAGACAGTCTAGACTGCGATTGCCTAGTCAGCAGCGTGTGTATGCAGTAGTGAAGAGTTGCGGTGTTGGAAGCGAACAGAAGGCCAGAGATGGATGAAGCCTGGCCTGCCCCCACGTCACCAACAACTTGTGGCAGGTGCTTGCTTGAACGTGAAACCCGAACCCTGACCTTCATCTGATCACGTGCGTAGTCTTATCGATAACAGCTGGAGTGTGCCTCGGTTAGATGCTCGTTGCGACCAGCGACCACGCTCAGCTCAACACCTACCCGAGGGGTGACAACGAACACTTAACTAGCCACGTCCTTGTATACACACATACATAGCCATATCAACCACTCTTTGTAGAGGTATTCCATCGTTCAGCTGATGCAAGCTGACCTGTGTCTTTGCCATATACACTCTCAGACTCCTAACCCCAATCACTACGCCATCATCGTCATATCGTCTTACATACACTTCCTCCCATCATGCGTGGGATCCAAGTAAAAGAATATGTCTCGGTATGCTTTCAGTCAACAATGCCTTGGACAGCCTATCTTATCTAACATGCCACAAAAGGGCCCCCAAGACCTCCGCGTGACCGACCTCCCCGACCCAACCCCAGCACCCGACCAATATACAGTCCGCATCCACAGCACAGCAACAAACTTTTTCGACCTGCTGCAAATCCGCGGCAAATACCAGCACCAGCCTCCTCTCCCCTGGATCAGTGGCTCCGAATTCAGCGGCGTGATCACAGCCGTGCCTACCAAGCCCTCTTCCCAAGGCTCACACTATGCCGTGGGCGACAAAGTCTTCGGCGCAGCCCAGGGCGGATATGCCGAGGTCGTCTGCGCCAAAGGCGAGCAGCTGAAGCCTGTACCTAAGGGCTGGTCCTTCTTCGAAGCAGCCGGACTCTTCGTCACGATGCCTACATCCTATGCTGCGCTCGTGCAGCGCGCGAATATCAAAGCCGGCGACTGGGTGCTCGTCCATGCCGCTGCAGGCGGCGTCGGGCTGGCAGCCGTGCAAATCGCCAAAGCGTTCGGCGCCACCGTCGTCGCGACTGCAGGCACGCAGCATAAACTCGACGTCGCGAAGCGGTTCGGCGCAGACCACTGCATTGATTACAAAGACCCGGAGTGGCCGCTCAAAGTCAAAGCGCTCACGCCGGGCAAGAAAGGCGTGGACATTGTCTACGACCCCGTAGGTCTGATCGACAAGAGCACCAAGTGCATTGCGTGGAATGGAAGGTTGATTGTCGTCGGCTTCGTGGGCGGTACGATTGAGAAAGTCGCGATGAACAAGTTGCTGCTGAAGAACATTGCTGTGATTGGTTTGCACTGGGGCGCGTATGCGTACAACGAGCCTGAGACACAGCAGGTTGTTTGGGATGGTTTGTTTGAGCTTATGGAGGCTGGCAAGATCCGTGGGACGAACTTTGAGGACAAGGAATATGTTGGTCTGGAAAAGGTGGGCGAGGCGCTACAGGCTTTGGGCGCGAGAGAGACTTGGGGTAAGGTTGTGGTCAAGGTTCCACAGAGTGGCGAGTCTAAGCTCTAGAAGATACAGAAGTGCAACCTTTGCATGCGCATATTATGAAGACGAAACTTTCTCCTTATTATCATTCAGCCAAGCAATATTGACTGAGTTATGCTTATACACCAAGTAGATATCCAAACCCCTCAAGTATGTCATCCTAGAAACCCCACGCTAGAGCGTCAATCGTAATATATCAAAGTCGTAAAAAGATCCGGCCGGTTCAGATCTCGATCAAAGTAACCCCCATTCGCTTTCCATTCCTCCTCAGGCAGGTTTGTCCTGCTGTCTAGTCAAAGCCACCAGGCATGCTTTCACGACCAGTCCTCTTCTCCTCCTCGCTCTTCCTCTGTTCCTGCACCTTCGCCCAAGGGTTGCGCTGCTCGATCTCCTCGTCCTCGACATCGTTATCTGTCAGCTTAATCTCCTCCATACCCTTCACGACATCCGCGTTGGCCGCGGAAAGAGGTGGCGAAGTAGTGCTGCTGGCTCTGCGGCTTCCCTTGCTGCTAAGTCTACCGCTCTCTCTATCGCTGGTTGCAGGCGATGTCTCCATATCGTCGGCCGTGCTGCCCGTCGGGCTCCCACCAATGATCAACGGACCTTTACCGCCGCGGTTGGGGTTACGGGGCGGAAGCTTGGGGGCAGTACGTTTTGCGACTGTCACTAGGCGGGCTTTGGATATCTTTTGTTGCGTAGCGGGCTGGATGGTCTGGATGCTGTGGACAACTGGTTGTTCGATGATTTGGGCCTCTTCGTGGTCGTCGTAGTCGTGGTGATCCTGGTCGTGCGCGCTCTCAGTGGGCTTGTGGTCGGTTTCGGCGTCGAGGTGGCGTGCGGCTGGTTTGGGAGTAGCGTCGAGAGGTGGAGTGCGAGGAGGAGTTGTGTAGCCGTTTACTTTGCTCACGTTGAATGGTTCGCGGCGCTCTGGGCTGGTGTCCAGGACGTCGTTCTCGGGAACGCCTTGCATTTTTGATGAGCGGCGTTCGGTTGCGCTGCCTCTGCTACTTCTTCTGCTCTCGTTCATGCTGGAGCGACCGGAAGGGGAGAGATCTGGGAAGTCTGTCTGGGTGCTGCTGTCGGCCATAACGGGAGGAGGCCGTGACTGCTCCATGCTGGTCCGTAGACTTGAGGGCGCTTTGGGCGGAGCTGTGAGGAGAGAACTTTGTGTGCTTGTCCGCCAACTTGCTGGGCGGCTGACTACCGATCGTGGTCGTTCGCCAGAAGTGCGAGCGGCAAAGACCGCGTGTATGGGGCTTGTAGGTGAAGGATTGAAGCTGAATTGCTCCCATGATGCGCGCTCGTGAGTATTGGCATCCCGAACTGCCATGCCCTCCTTTTCCAATGCCAGAACACCGTAAGGATCCGGATCCTCGTTGTCTGGTACGCCAAAGAAGTGGCCATCGTCGACTTCGTAATCTCCAGGCGGAGGCTCAGTGGGTAGGAAGCTCTCGTCGATATCTGTGTCTCCTTGGGCAGCTTTGATCGTTTCCAATAGGCGCTTGACCTCCGTAGGTGGATATTGAACCTTGCCCTCAAGAATGTCTCTCGCGCCTATCTTCTGACCGTAGAACCGCTCATTCTCATCGGTACGTTCGATGACGATCGTGCCATCGATTTGGACACCAGCATAAAAACCTCGGCTCTTCATGTAGGTGAATATGGGTGCTTGACGCTTGTGGACCTCAGTCTCTAGCACTCCGCCTGCGCCAATCGGTCCGGCTGCGACGCTGATTTCGCTTCCAAGCGTGCAGCGGATCTTGTAGAAAGCTTCCAACGCCTGATCGGAGTTTATGACCAACACGCAATCGTAGATGTCTATTCCAACCATAAATCCCAGGCCTGCAGTGTGCAACATTAAACCTGAAGGTGGCGACCAAGTCCCGTCTTCCTTTTTCGCAATGAGAACTCCAGAGCCGCCGGCGCCAGACATCCACAGACCAGTGCGCATCGTGGTGAAGATTGCAAGCGCTTTTGCATTCTTGATTACTTCTGCCGGGATCTTCTTAAGAACCTTCTGCTTTTGTTTGGGGCCATCGGCTGTTCCTTGCTCTTCCTCGGCGTAGAAGCCATCTTTGCAGAATGACTTCAGAATCCTTGCGGCTTTGTCGCTCTCCTTGTCCAGTGTCGTTGGCCAGAATGCTTCGCTGCCTAATTTGTTGCTGAGTTTGTTGACAGGAGGTCCTAGTTTATCGACAACCTTGTATGCCTTGTCGAAACCAGTCTTGCCTCCAGTCTTTACTCGTTCCCAAAACGTCGCCATCTCGTCGGCGACAAAGTTGTATCGATTTGCGACAATGACTTGAACAGGCAGCGCAGATATGTCTCGATCTTCCCACAATATGCTTGTTTGTCCCGTCTTGTGTCTGTCTCTTTCTCCACAATGATTCAATCCTCCTCGCTCCACAGCCAGCAGCAGCCGGCGGGTTCAAAACGATGTTGCAACAGCGTCGCGACGAGGATTACTGTCATAACCTCACGACGACATCAGAGTCGAGGCTTTCTGCAGGAACAGGGCGGCTAGTGCATTACCTTTGATTACGATTTTGCGTTTGACCTTTTCCCCCTCTTCCGTGCAAATCGGACTGGTCCGGCGCCGGAGTCAGGCGGCGCACATGTGTGTGCGTGAGCTGCTTCGTCACAGCACAGATGACGTCTGCGCCCGCGGCACATACGACGCACGGCGCGGTTTGCGGTGCAGGCAGGATGCGGAGGTGGATTTGATGGCTGCTGTCAAAGGAGGTGAGAGGCACAGGGATGATGCGATGCGGGAGATGCACGATACAGCGCAGCAAAGATCTTTACATTTCAGTTATACGAACAATGCAGTTGAGCTGCCTGTCTCACTGGAGAGGGACCCTACCATCCACACCACCACGCAAGCTGATGGAAAGTTCTGCATACGACGCACGCACTATTGACTTTGCTAGGAGCAATAGCTTACCGGCGGCAGCGCTCAGCCTGCGCGGTGGCGGCTTAGCAAGCTCCTGTTAATAACAACTGAACCCTAGCCGCAAGTCCGAGGTCTATTTTGTCGCTGTAATTAGGAAAAGCGATTATGAAAAAGACATCATTTTTTCCTCGATCCAGGCCCGAATACCAGGGAGACAGGTCAGCTTCGGGCTTGAGCAATGTGGTCGAGACGCCGAAAAGAGCAATGCGCAAATTTGGCCGTGGTGGAATCGTCATGACCTCGGTGCCAAATGCCTGTCGACCCGGAGGATGCCGTGGCTCGTTGTCAGCAAGTCCGAGACCGCATTTCGCGACTTGGACCTCTCGTTGCGGCCGAATCGGGACTGACATCACAATTCAAAAAACCGACGGGCACAGAACATAGCTATGCCAGCGAGTATAGCGATGTACAGTGAATACGGAAGCAATATCTCGCCATCCCAAAGCCAGCGACACCGCCGCCAGATGAGGCTAGCGAAGCCTTCGGTGAGTCGAAGCGAGTTTCCACCTTGTTTCCCCGAGTCTCTTGCAGTATATGGCAGCGCCGCCAGCTGACAAGTGGCGGCGCTACCAACTCGAGCAATACTGACCTAAGCGTTGCTACAACGCTGCATACGCGAGTACGTATACGATGGCAGCCAATCCCGAAATAATCAGAGTTCCCGCCCATACACTTCGGGACCAGCCTTGGGCAGAGTCTCTCCACAGCACTATCAATCAGGCATTCAAGCGCAAAGATATACAAGCTTTCCCACCTTCGTGGACGCGCCTCAATCCGGACCCAGCTATTGGTATCAGCGGGTTGGAGTCAGAATTGGGAGACCAAGGCTTCCTTGTTGTACTGCTGTTAGACGGCGAGGCAATAGGATGCAGCGGCTTCTTACCATTCCGGGGTAATGATTGGATCAATAAAGAGACGAGCCAACCCGAATTGTCTAAGAACTCGGAAACTTTGGACTCGCAATGCAAGCAACCGCATACACCGCCCGAAGAATGGGAGGTCTGCTGTTTCTGCATACACCCCGATTACAGAAACCAAGGTCTAAGCAAAGTATTGCTCAAAGCCGTAGAAACCGCCGTCCGCGATCAGGGTGGCCAACGACTCGCTGTGAACTACTCTTTGATTGAGACAGGAGCCTTCTGGCCGCGCGCAGGCTTTGTGCCAATTCCTGGGGCGACGAGTATCCTCAAGAAAGGTTTCACGCATACTGTTGGTATGGAGGGTCTCAGGGCAGATATCCATTTCCAAGTTGCCATCAAACAAATATGAAAGATGACAACTCTATGCTGCTACTGTTGCAGACTCCGACGCTACGCAACCACGTTCGAGGTATGTTCCGCTCTCTTTCCTTCTCCGACATCTGATGAATGCAGCTGGGGCCAGAAGACGCCAACCGCTTCCGAGGTTGCTGGTTGGCTATGCTTTCACGCCAGCTTTACAATCTTCTCATTATCTGAGTCAATGGAATCATATATCATTACATTTTGAATCGAAGGGTCAGAATATCTTGCTGACCGATACTGTAATGTAGATCTTCGATGCGACTATCTCGATGAGAACACTAGATTGAATTTTTGAGAGCGAGGCATTAGAGAACTTAATGAATATCATTTCTTGAGTTGCTGTCGTAAATCATTGATCTCGTTTACTTTTCCAACATGTCGTGTAAATGCTGGTAATGGCAGGTGTAGTGATTGTTTGCTACACGCTGGTTGAGATAAGATCAACAAAATGACGGAGTTTTCGATAATTCAAACATCTCATAGTATCAATAGTCAACTCCACCATCGAACAGCTGCTAGCGTCCTGGTGATCTGTAATACCAGGGATGATATGTTTGTTTTCAATGCTTTGGTGGTAACTGCTTGCGACCCAAACCCTAACCCTCAATATCGACAACGGATCGTGCCGTAAATCCCGCGAACCATATCCGAATCGTCTCCATCAAAAGGTAGAAGTCGACAGGCGCGCGCGTCTGACGATCAAACCTCAACCTCACTTCAACATTGTCATCGACTCATCAATTTCGCAATGTCAGTCCTACTGGAGACGTCGGCAGGTGATATCACGATCGATCTGCTTGTCAAAGAAGCACCCAAGTGCTGCGAAAAGTAAGTCCGAACACCCTATTTTCGGTGCTTGGTTTTGAGAAGCACTACGAATGCTCACTCGTCCTGATGCAGATGAGCTGTGTGTTAAGCGGGATATTCTCATTCTCACCCTTCGTGGAAAGCTTTGTCACTGAGATCATGCTAACTCGAGTCCAGTTTCCTCAAGCTTTGCAAGGCAAAGTACTACAACTTCTCTCCTGTCTACAATGTGCAGCCGAATTTTTCCTTTCAGACTGGCGATCCTATTGGCCCCGAAGCAAAGGGTAGCGATGGAGGTGCATCAATCTGGAGTTTACCCGATGGCGCCACGAAACGACCTGCTCACCCTGAACGCATGACCTTCAAGCCAGAGATCTCGAAGAAGCGAAAGCATTCGGAGCGTGGTACCGTCAGTATGGCAACCTCTGTCAGTAAGATCAATCCGGATGATCGATTCGCGAGCAGTCAGTTCATCATCACGCTCGGCGAGAATATCGAAGACCTCGACGGCAAGGCCGCCATTTTCGGCGAGGTTGTCGAGGGCTTTGACGCTTTAGAGAAGATCAACACAGCATTCATCGACAGCAACGGTCGACCACTTCAAGACATCAGGATTCTGCATACTGTAGTACTCGACGACCCTTACGATGACCCACCCGACTTTGTTGAGCCGCCCTCTAGTCCGCTACCCTCGGACGAGCAACGCGCTACCGTACGGATCGCATACGATGAAGTCCTCGAGGAGAACACAGACCCGGAGAAACTCGAGAAGGTCCGCCGAGAACGCGAGGCTCGGGCACAAGCACTCACACTTGAACTTATTGGCGACCTACCTTCTGCCGACATCACACCCCCTGAGCAAATTCTCTTTGTTTGCAAGCTCAATCCTGTAACACGCGACGAGGACCTGGAGCTCATCTTCTCGCGCTTTGGCAAAATTTTGTCATGCGAGGTGATTCGTGACAAGACGTCAGGCGATAGCTTGCAGTATGCATTCATCGAATTCGCCACTAAGGAAGATTGCGAACGTGCATATTTCAAGATGCAGGGTGTTCTCATTGACGATCACCGCATTCACGTCGACTTCTCGCAGAGTGTGTCGAAGTTGTCTGCAGACTGGCGCCAAAATTCGAAGAGCAACACTGCACGCAGTAGAGGAGGATTTGGTGGAATTGACAGCTTGGAACGCCGCAAGCAATATCGTGGGGAAGAAGGGGGTCGTGCTCGTGGCGATAGATACGACTACGTGTTCGACAAAGAGGAGCGCAGAAGGCGTGAGGAACGTGACGAGCCTCGAGGGAAACCTCGTAGCAGAAGCCCGCCTCGACGTGATGACGCTAGACATGGCCGGTCTGAAAGAAACGACAGAGACAAACACGAGCCGTCACGGCGTCGGGACGACCGGGACGACCGCGATTACCGAAGGCGCAGAAGTCCAGAAAGGCGCAGAAGTCGCGACAGGTACGAGAGGAGAAGATAGCGCAGCTAAAAATCTATGAAGCCATCAATGTCACCACATCTGCATCTCCAGGAAATCTCGGCAGGTCAATCATTTGAGGCATTCACTCATTGCTCCGTGGTGTGCCTCCGAAGATGGCTTCGCAGTTAATGTTGGCAAGCAACGGCGCGCTCAAGTCACGGTTTCCTTTGTTGTGTTGGCTGCCGACACCTCGCGACCGACCGCATTCAGCGTCTGCGATCGCCATTGACACTTGCGCCTTTGTTCATAATGTCGAAAGCCAACGCAATATCACTGACCTCTACCAGCATCACCCAAAGAAATTATTTCCACACGCAAATCACATACCGCCAACATGACGTCTACCAACAACAAAGTCCTCGTCTACTACCATCGCCACAGCGACTCCAACCCCATAATTCCAAACGGTCTCGCCGTCATCACGATCTCAGAGCTCGACGGCATCCTTCTAAACCGTAAGTCCTCGTGAGCCAATGGGCCCAGTATTATCTATCTGCACACATGCTGACTCGGACCATAGATCCAGAACTCCAGCGCAGCTCAAAGCCTCTTGCCAAAGGCTCCTTCAACATCGAGATCTACGAGCGCGACTTGTTGACCGAAGTCCAGAAGCCGCAGTTCGCTGGCATGCCGAACTACACCTCGAATGTGGCTGGTGTGACCGTGCCGTTCAAGGTGTTCTTTGGGAAATTTGTCGGGTCGAAGGACTTTGATGACTTGATCATTTTGAGTGCGAAGAGATAAGCGTTGGGGTAATTTTGTCCTGGTTCGGATTATGATAACTCGACGACGGCTTTGACAGCGACGACATTCTTTTCCTTGGTAGTGTTCCTCAGGAAACTCGTGGAGTTGAAGGAATTCGATGACTTGGTTGTCTTGGGTACGAAGAGATAAGTGTCGGAGGAGTCTTTCGGAGGATTCTTGTACAGTGTCATATTGCTAGATTGGAGGGGGACTGATACTGGGTCTAATGGAACCTATTAACAACCAGCGGCTTGACGCCGCCTCAGCGTCACGTGATCTCGACGTTCAAGTACATGGCCGAAAACATGAAACCCCGGCAATCGAGTCACAGACGTTTTAGAAGCTCCCAAATAATGCAAACCGATCACATGAGTTCAATTGAAAACGAGTGTTGTTGTCTATATGTGGCCAGCTTCGACGCCATCATCGTTGTTCCCGCTCATTCATTGAGGAAGATTCCAGAAATCTTGTCCCACCAGGCTAGTTCGTTCGTTATGGCCGATCCCCATACCCTTATATGATCGATATAACCGCATAGGTGGCGCTATATGGTGGCGGTGGGGTGACGAAGGATGCGTCGAGGGCGCCGCTCGTGCGGTGCACAGTAGACGTTGGGCCGCGCGTGAGCGCCTGCTCGCTTAGCCTATTGGCCTCGGGCCCGAGGTCTAGTCCCTCCATCATGTTGGTCTACGATCCTGCCCAAATAGCGATACTAGCTTACTGTTGCGGAGATCTCCAGATTGCTTCGTTGAGGTCGATGCTGGCTGTTTGTTGGGACGACAGTGGTGCCACCCGAGTCATCACGTTACATGACTCTTGAGCTTGCATTGCCTCGGGAGAGGATGTATTGTGTGAGCAAGTTATCGATGCAACAGTCGTCCTGTGGCCGGCCGATTCTAGATCGTTGACTCAGGACGTGCAGCGACATTCGCAAGCTTCCGCTGATGATTTGATCGATGATCGTTGCGGGAATCCTGCTAAACGTGCCCAATCGCTTACAACATATCGTAGGATGACCCGAGTGCTGACATACAGTCCGAAAAAGTCTATTCGATCTTAACAGTGATGATTATAGAGGTCAGATGATAGCTCAGAGCAATGTTCGAAGTGTCCTTTCACTTCATCATGATCGTTGTCGTTAAGATTGTGTGAAGTACTTGAGTGACAACACACGGCATACGGCACCGCAACCGGATACCGTAAACGAGGGCACCGGGCACAAACAGCCGCAAGTTATTCCAGAAGTGGCAGATGCATCAAATACACTCCTCGCGTCCTGCACAGTTCATCTAGCGATAAGCGATGTGATCTTCCCTGGACCCTTGAGACGTTCAAGCGCCTATCACATGGGGAAGTGGGTCGTGATATGTGAAGATCCTGTCCTTGTCCGCTGAAACGCCCGGTGCTCGGAAAGTACTGATGCCGGTCTTCTTGTCGTAGGTGTCGTAAGTGGCCGCAAGCCTCTTGCCACCACCGCCTGGCAAGTCCACGACGAATGAGGGTATCATGAAGCCTGCGATGGTACCTCTGATCTGCTTCTCGAGCTCCAAGATCGTCGACAGAGGTGTTCGCATATCTTCGACACCCTTGACCATGTCGGATTGATAGACGTAGTAAGGATGGATGTTCAGGTCGGCCAAGGAACGGATCAGCGTTGACATGGTTTCCACGTTGTCGTTGACGCCACGCAGGAGGACGCTCTGATTCCGTACCATAATTCCGCGACGGAATAAGCTAGCTGCAGCTCGGTGGGTCGCGAAAGTTATCTCGTTGGGGTGATTGAAATGGGTATGCATGGCAACTTGCTTTCCCATCTCTCTTCCCCGATCGCTTAATGCGACGAATGAGTCAATCCAGCCGTCACTGGTGTCAGTAATGCGCATGGGACACACGGCCAAGCCCTTGGTTGCAAAACGGAAGCGCCTCACATGAGGAATCGAAAGCAGTCGCTCTCCGATGAGCGTCAATTGGGTGGGCTCGATGTAGTACGAATCGCCTCCGGACACGACGACGTCGTTGATCTGCGGTGTCGCCTCGATGTATTCGAACATTTTGTTCCATCTCCTCAGCGTGGGCTTGAGTGCGGACTTCTTGACTGATTCTGTGGGTGCGCCCACAGCGTACGACCGTGTACAAAACCGACAGTATACAGGGCAAACCGAAGTGGCTGTAAGTAACGATCAACAACAGGGCTCTTAGCCAGACGTTGGCTTCGTGTTAGGAGAACGTACCAAGAAAGAGCACTTTATCCGGGTAGCGATGCACTAAACCTGGAACCGGCGAATCGCCTTCCTCATGTAGCGAATCCAACGTTAATTTTGGATGATCTGGCAGAAGATTTGACTTCGACGGAACGAATTGGCGAATGATCGGATCGTTAAAAGGTGAGTTCCAGTTCGCTACACTCATAATATGCGGCGTCAGTCGAACGGACATTGGAGCAGCTTTCATGCCTGCTTCCACATCAGAGAGGAAAGCTTCTCGAGTCGTGACAGGTTTGTGTCCTGCATGTCGATTATCCGGTATGCGTGAGGGCAAGATCTGATCCAGAAACCCTAGGAGCTTGTCTGGCCGCTCGATCGTATTCGCTTTCTGATGTCGAGCGTCAGTCTTGTCCATGATGAGGAAGTATCGAAGGAACCTACTTGCCAACCGTAGTTGAGGAAGTCATCTGCATGCACGTCTTTCCATGGTCTCAACTTCCTCCAATATGGCATTTGATCGTTATCAAAAGCATACTGACTGGGTGAATACGTAGTTGCGAAGGTTCGTGGTGTCGCAACCACTTTGCTTGATTGCAGTGTCCTAGACAGTGTCTTCATGGTCTTTCCTGGAAGCTCGAGGTTGTTCCGGTTTGCTAGCATCGAGCCGCTTGGGCAGAATATTGGCATTGTGCTGTTCGAGTGAAATTGACGAATTCTAAGAACATGACTTGGCTGCGGACAGGCTGTTATATGTAGGACTAGGCCAACCAATGCCTTTCGATGCGATCTCTCCGATTCAAGCAGTATGACAGTATGTGTGGATACCGACCTGCAAGAAGGTGTTACAGGTGCCGTAGATCCTTGGACAGGGTCCGCGGAATGCGATACTGTCGACGAAAAGGTCCGTCGATTGGTGTGACAGCGCAGAGATTCGTTGTTAATGACCTTCCAAGAATCCACCCGCTGCAACACTGAATCCCGGATTAGCCCTGGTGGTCATGCTGAGCATAACGGATGTGGTATCCACCACTCAGCCCGGGCACCCGGCGGGTTATAGTTGGTGCTAAGTACCCGTCTGTCGGTACTGAAGTGGTACTGATAAAGACGCCACGGCGTTCACCATCAATAGAGACAGACGTGGAAGAGTGAATTTGGTCGTGTGATCAGTCCTAAATACCGGTCTCAGATTCCACAGACCAATGGCCATTTGAGAATGGAATGACACCAAAATCACGGTGTCGATTCTGTCATTTAGCTGCATGGTGTGTGTTGACGCAAACATGCTGTCCAGTAGCAACGGCCTCGGCGTTGTCTGCGAGGGGCGGGGAGCTAGCTGGGCCTGCTGCATGAGCCCTAGCTATTGCACGAACTGCAGGGTTCATGAAGTATGTTCGCTTGGTTGGGTTCGCTGAAGCGACTAGGCAAGTCTTGACGAGTCGATCAACCCCGCCAATTGTATTCGATGGTGTGATTCGAGAAGATATCTTGTTTCTCAGGATATCGAGGCCTCGCCGTAGAGAACATTCAATTCAGCCTCGTCTAACCCTGCCAAGCATCCCATCATTGTCCCTGAAAGCAACAATAAGCTGCGAAAGTGACTGTGGTACTGACGCATCATAATCGATGGGCAGTAAATCCCCTGCGTCGTGCTCCAGATCTCGATTCTCGGTTTAAACATCATTGGCATAGTGGAGTGAGGGCTAGGATTCGCCATCACGACTCGGACGATCACGCATCACAGCCCGGTCAGCAAAATCCGGATCTCGGGGCAGCAGCAGCTATATCGATATGGATCGAGTAATAACAGGTGAAGCAAGTCATCTGATCGAGCGCGAATCCACGCTTTCTTATCGACACCTTCAAGGTCTGCCCTAGCAGTCCCAATCCTTCGAAGTAGCCTACCGAACCGAGCGCAGAAGCAGGGCGGAGAACGTCCCGCAGCGGCTGTCACCAGCCAGAACCTTATGCACTATAAGTGGAGATATTCGCCTCTCGCCTCGTGCTCCCCTTGTTGTTCGGCGCGGGCCTTTTCCTTTTAGGCGCCAGTTGTTGGTCTACTGCACGCTGCTGCACGTCAGATGCAAGACCTAATTCACATCAAGGACTCATGGTGCTGTGGTTGTTCGGGGGCTTACTCACTACTCAGCTTGCTCCTCGTCATAGTCCAGAATTAGGCGTCAATCCGCCGAAGCATGACAGCTCAATAAGACAAACAATCTGGCTTTGCGAAAAAAAAAATATGCGCTTGCGCGCAACATACCGCGCGGCGTGTGTATGCGTTGTTTGCGGACCCAGTCTAGACTCTAAAGCGTGACGGAAAGCGCGCCCGCGCGATTTGCTGATGGAGCTTGGTGGACGACAGAAGCCCACATTTGTTGATTGAAAAAGCACAACTAGTTTCTCAAGACTAAGCCGCTCAGACTCGACGAATTGGCTGTAGTGATCTTGGCTTGGTGGTGGTACTGGGGAGCGTCATCTGGTTCGTTGGTATCCTGCATTGATAACAATCGATACGGCTTTTTCCAGTAGCCTCTGACATGCATGACTACAGCCTGAACAGAATGTTCCAGCCATGTAACCCGAAATTGATCGGTCGGCACTTATAACCAATGCAAGATTTGGCTTTGCTGGAAATGCAGCCAGCGATCCTGTTCGACAAGCGTCAGTATGTGGCTATGTTTTTATGTTTTGACGCTTTTCTGCGGTGCAAGTTCGAACTCTATCATTAGCCGAGGACTCCAAGGCCAAGTACAGAATTTCGTCGTGCGTGGCGAGACCTCCAAGCAAGCATGCGTGCTCTTCAGTATCCAGTCATCGATCGATCGTGCAACCACTGCAACAACATCAAACAATCACATATCATTCAGCAAGGAGTCTGGAAATTCCAAGTACAAAGCGAGCCGACCAATCAGACCGCATTTCATTCTTCATATCATACGTTACCACAGCCAACCACATGCCATGTTCAACTAGTAAAACTCTTCGCCACTTCTTGCGACAACGCAAGACGTAGCACCGCCAAAACTTGCTTGGAAGTAATGCTTGCACCGCCAACTCCGTCCAAACCCTTCCTCCAATCCCAGCCGCGGTTGATTTCTGCTGCGGCTTTGCCCTTTTCTTGTGACTGTGCCAAGTAAGACGAGGCGATCATGTCGTAGCTTGACGCTGACAGGTCGCTCTTTGACTTCTTCATCGATTCCAAACCGCGTCCACGATACGCATTGCCACTTGTTTGGAAGAGGTCTTCCGCTCGCTCGCGAATTCGAGCTGGCGCAGTGGAAAAGTCTTCGACAATGCGTAGCAGAGTGAATATGTTGGCTTTGGTGAATATGCGTTGCTCGGTGCTGAGCAAGGGCAAAGCTTCTCCGAGCAAGATCAGCAGGGCATCTGCAGGAATGGCCGACTCGATCTCGGGATCGAAGAGTCCGCCACGGATGCAGTCTGATGCGCTCTCAATGATGGCCATGAGCGCTTTGGCAGCCTCTCTTTTGCGTTCGAGAGGCCTCAAATGCTGAGCCGTGGCGGCACCAGAAGGCACTACGTCCTGATCACGGAGGTCATAGAATTTGCGAAGTGTCGCGTAGCCACTGAAGTTGGAAGCCAGGAGAGTAGCGGCTTTGGGATCGGACCGAGCAAGACGGACAATCGTAGGGCGCTCTTTGCTCAGCAATGAAGCAAGATGTTGGTCGAGTTCACTGGTCGATGGAACAGGGGCAGACTGAATGAGCGATAGCGATGTCAAAAGTGCCAGTAATTCTTTAAGCTTCGTCGCTGCATGAGCGCGAGCGTAGAATGTCAGCGCCAGACCATAGGCTTGCGGCGAGTCGGCAAGACCGTCTGCGTATCGCTGTGAATTGTTAGTAACCTGCAACATGTCTTTGCTGAGTAAGTCACATACCTCGGAAATAGCTCGTGCTTGCTCTACAAGGCCGAGATCGCTGCACAATGTGAGCACTTTGTCGACCCTCACGTCGTCGTTCAGTTCAATGTCCTGAAGCAAGCTCTCAATTCTGCTCTGAGCAGAGTTGGCATTATCCAGTCGTCCAAGGACTGACACGGCAAGCTCCCAGCCTTCCTTTCTGGCGGAGTTCTCATCAATTTGGAATGACTCCCTCTCAGCCAGACGATCTGCATACTGAAGTAGGACATCGTCGCGTTCAATGTCTGTGTCCGGCTTCTTATTGGAAGGGCCGTGGCTTAGAACCATGAGATCCTCGCTGCTGAAGCCCTGCTCTGCTAAGCCTCTGCTTCTCGGCCTGCCTTGTGGTAGCCAGCCTCCTAGCGAACCGACCTCCACTACTGACACGGCTATGGGCAGGCTCCAAGTCCGCAACAGTGCGACGACGCCTTCAACGTTGTCTTCCATCACAGAAGCCAGAGCGACCAACAACGGGTTCATCGTATCGACTCGGAAAACAGAGTCCTCAGGGTTTGTCGTGACTTCAGCATGCGCGTCTGCAAGTCGATTGCGATACGCAGCCAGTGGAGCAACGTCAACTTCTCTCGTGCGTTGACCAGCGGCTGTGCTTCGACGAAGAGCGCTCCGTGAAAGACTGGCGGAAGCGTCCGCCTCATCTTCGCCATCCCACCAAACTGTCAAGTACACACACGCCTCGAGCCAGTCCTGAGCAACGAGAACGATCTCGTCTGTGGAACCAAGAAGCTGGCCATAAAGTGCTCGAAGGTTTTCGTAGATAGTCCATGGAATCTTGCTCTCAGCGCGTTTGCTTGCTGTGCTGAAACTCATCGTATCCTTGAAATTGCTCGTGGTGGATCGAGTGAATGCGTTACTGCCCTGGAAATCGCGATCTTGATCGTCGCCTTCGGCGAATTCTTCGAGCTCACTGATAGCCTGGCGAATGCGCTGTCTGAACAAGGTCCAGTCAGGACCCTTGACGTCCCAATCATCGTACTCAAGCGCAGGGCACGACTCAAGAACGCCCACGCAGTGTGCTACCACCGCTTCAGTGTTATCGAGCTGTTTGCCACGGTATCCGGGCTGTCCTGCGCCATCGTCGAGCGCAGTGGCGGCATGCTCAAAGCGTGCGTCTTTCAGCAAACGTATGAGGCGAGCAAACTTGCCACGCAAGGCTGATGCGTACACCACGTCCCAGAAAGCTTCGTTACTGGACGGTGCAGGCTGGGTCATGTGAATGACATCGTAGTCATCTGGGTAAGGATTGTGATGCGCATTCAACCAATTGAGCAGAGCTTTTGGTAGAGGAATGGCAGATGTAGGAGCCCGCTGACCGAGCGCTGCACGCTGGAAGCGAGAGGCTGTAGCGGGTTGAACGGGCTTTGCGGTATGAGGGTGATGCATTTGTAGCAAAAACGAGGCAACATAGCTAGCCTGCGCAATCGCATTGTCGCCAGCCGGACCAATAGTTCCTTCTTCCGTCGAGGGTGCAGCGAAACGAGTCCAAAGGTTGGTCAACTGTGCGGAACCATTGGCCAGCGCGCCGTCTAGCTCAGACAGAGGTTGCCTTTGCGCTTTGGCGTCCAGTTCAGCCACGATATCTCCACTCGATATGACAAGATCATCCGGCTCGTCCAAATGGGCCAGCCCGGACTGCTTTGCCAAGCTCCACGCGATTGCAGGCATATCACTCTCGTGTCGAGGCTGCACCCTGCCGCTTCTGCTTCTCTTCAGACCACGCGGGCTGTTTACCGACGAGCCAAAGATGCCACTCTCTAGCCTGACTCCTCTGGGCGCAAAGCTGTGTGCCATCAGGTCCTCCTCCTCGCCCTCGGCGTCCTCGTCGTGTTCCCTCGGTGGGCTACTTTGTGGGAGCGAAAAGCCCTTTAGCGGCGTCCCTCGGCCGCGAGGGAATGTGTTGTTGGCATTGATAGAGCTTCCATAGATCGAGCGTGGCGGAGGACCTTGAGGTGTGGTCGAAACATCGGTGAGGTAGGTTGGTGGTTCGTGCGAAGGTGTTGTGCTCTTGGGAGGGTGGAAGAAAGCGTTGTGGTCGCGCGGTGGAGTGCTGGGTAGGTCGTCCGAATCTGGTACTCGGAACATGATGGCGATTGTGTATATGATATGAGTATGCGACAATGCAAGAGAGCGCAATGGTAGAGCAAATGCTATGCTGCAGGCGTGTTTTGTTGTCGCAATGAATGGCTGTTTCTTGAACTCGAAGACGAACTTGGACCTCTCTCACTCGGCCGCGCTTGGACGCGCCGGCCGTCACTTTTCGAGACGCGAAGGCCGCCAACAAACTCGCCTATCGTAATGACCGCACTTCACTTGTCGTCAAGGACATCATCATCAACGGTCACGTGCATTACATTACTTCTACACCATCAAGTACCCGTCCTGCTACGTAACTGGCACTCATCCCAGCATATAACTTGATGCCCGGCATGCTGGATTAGCTGGCTTGAAAGAAAGTGGTAGAGAACAAGGACGCACGCAGCTCCTCGTGCCTGACCGCGATTACCGCCCATAACAAACTCGATACGGCATAAGTGTCAAGCTGGAACTGCTCTTCATCCAGGCCCTCCTATCAATACGTTGTTTAGCCAGTTCTTGCATCCTGACCCAGTACCGTGGTCCTAGAGCGCCACCATCTGACAGATAACGGCGTGTCTGCAGGACCGAGAGGGGTTGAGTGCTAAGATCCTCCCTTCAGTAACTGCGAGGTGAAATCACCAAATTGCCAATGCCGCTGGTAGCATGGGCTTGCGGCCATCTCAGCGTCACATCAAACTGTACATCGCAATGGTTGTGTGTAACTTGGATCTCTGCTCTTGCCACATCTTCCAGCGTCGACCCACCCGTGCTATATGCAGGAAACCCATCCAACGTTTCGGGAAGCGATCTATCACAAGCTACTGACGGGCGAACGCATCAGCAATCATGCATGGATGTTTTGTTTCATCGCCGCACATGAGCCAGCTCGACAGAGAAGCGCCACTGAGCTGATGTCAACGCGTGGCCATGTCCATCCCATCTCCCAGCGCATATTGGAGGCATATTCCTACGCTGTACAAACGCGATCTGGAACACCCACGATTGTCAGGCATCCAGTCGGTCAACACATGACGCAACAATTCGTGCACGACCACATGCAGACATCCGCTTCCGCGGCAGCAATGTGCCGTCGACCGTCAATGAAGTGAGTGCTCGAGCTTCAGAGGAAAGGCTTTTCTACGAATCTCCTGCAACTCCGAAAAAGTAGGTACCTTAGCCTCGTCGCGCAAGAGTTTTCCAGAAGTCTTGCGCAGCTAGACGTCAAACTTCCCACATCGGCATTGCCCCTGCATATGAATTGTCCACCACTGTCAGGGCTATCGCAAATGAGGCCGTTTCGAACCTATCTGATCTCCTGAACAAGCTGTGGAATGTGAGATTCTAGCTGTCATCTGTCTTGACATGCACAGTGCGCTTGACACACCCCAATCACTCAACCCGGTACAACTTGCTCTGGCTTGGTGAAATTCGCACGGCATGACCAGGGCGGGTAGACACAGCTTTCAAACCCACTAAGAGTGACTCGCATAGAACCTTCGGCACACGTATGTGTCCGCCGTTTGCACGAGCCCAATTGCAACAGCATTTCAACAGCCAGTCTTGACAGAACCCCGGGTCTGTAAGTCAAGCAAAGCGACACTGAGTTGTGGAAGTATGCATCGAACGTGCTTACAATAAAAATGATTGGAAATGATAGTGTCGCCCTGCGAGAGGTGAGAAACGACGCGTTCAGTACTGGTGGCGTGCAGAGGCAGACGCACTGCATACGATAACAGGGGCTGTGACCGCCGCCGACAGACAACGACAGGCCCAGGCACGGCTGATGAGCGCGTTAGCTTCCGCATCACAAGGTCAGGGCATTGGTGGTGCACTGCCCTGTTGACACTATTAAGCGCAGGTATCCGGCTGTAACAGCGAGGTCTTAGCCGCTTCATGCGCAACACATTGCGGGAGCCAGAACGTGCCCTCTCCAGCTCAAGATGATGCAGAGGGCAAACCCGGTGACATTCAGATCCAATCGATGCTCTTCTTCTCGGCTCTTTCCACTTTTCACTATTGCTTCGCTCGAGCCAGGTCTCACCCTGCTATCGATTTGTGCTACGCAAACCATCACCGCTCTCCATCGTCACCCTTGGAGCGCATGTTTGCTTCGATCGCTAGCCCAGCATCTCCTTGGCCATCCGTGGTAATGCGCATAGGCCGGCTCCAGCG
Source organism: Melanodothis sp. VS III C KN 2 (assembly GCA_019775565.1). Lineage (NCBI taxonomy): Eukaryota > Fungi > Ascomycota > Dothideomycetes > Cladosporiales > Cladosporiaceae > Melanodothis > Melanodothis sp. VS III C KN 2. Next base: position 544,923 of record JACWFM010000037.1, on the reverse strand, counting down.
GTTGTTCATTGACACCGCAAGTTGGACGCCTACACGTTTTTGCACTACTCTACTCTTATCAAACCGCATTGCACACTCATCCTGCTTCTTTTAAGCATCTCGTCCACTGCTGTTGAAACCAAAGCTATTCTTCCCTGCTGTTGGGATCGAAATGTCTCCATGAAATGTTACTATGATGATGCAGCAGTCATATCATGGCGGAAGCGACGTCGACGCTTTCCACCCAACAAAGCACCGGAACATGGCGCACACAGCTCACTACGATCGAGCTACACCATATGGCTACTACGAACCTCGTCACCAGCTTCGCCAGACTTATACTGGCCGCGTTCCATCCCATACATCAATACATGAGCCTGATGAGCCACTCACTGCCGGCGGTCAAGCCAGACGTCGTATAGCTGTTGCTGTAAGTACGCGGGTTTCACTTCGGTCGGGCTCTGCAACTGACTTGTTTGCGTGAAAAGTGCGGACGATGCAGAAGACGTAAGATCAAATGCTCTGGTGACCCAGGCGATGGCACCGGATGTCAGGCATGTAGAAGTTCTGGTGTAAAGTTGGACGACTGTAACTTCTGCAGAGTGAGTATCAATGTGAACACCCACAAGGGCTATCACTAATTGAACACTTAGGTCAACTCGGAAACCTTGGAGGTCATTCCTGCCGGAAACGATGCCGCGAGCTCAAAAAAGTACAGCATCGACTCCTCTCCACCAACAATGGGTAACCTAACAGCATCCTACCCAGGCCAGCAACGTCCTTCTTTGCCAGTCCTGCAGACTCGGACAACTTGGCCACCTGAATTCGACACACAGTACGAAAACTCACCGGTCGATGCGTACACATATGGGTCGGCTTCCGCTCCTCGCCATGACTCAATTACAGGCGGCACATATGGCCATTCAGAGACTTACCGCACTTATGGCACGAGCGCACCTCTCTCCGCGCCTATCTCATCACCTTACTACGAGACGGGCACGTACTCCTTCGGAAATCTGCACTCTTCAGCCCCAGCATACGTTGGCAACGCTCGTCTTCCAAGTGTGAGTGCGGAAAGCATGTCTTCGCTCGACATGGGCTCGTTGCACTCTTCTTTGCCCACTCACTCTCCTCTCGAGCGCCGACTTCCACCAGTAGTCCCGTACTCGATCAGCTACTCACAGCGACAGAAGCACTCCCAAAGCCTCCCTGAGCCTCCGGCCATCAATCCCGCGACAGCGAACTTCAGGCCTTACATCAACGGCGTCCATAGCCGTCATGCGATGCCATGGTCTGTTGACTCGCACAGCTCACGTCATGGCACAGCCAGTATGCAGTCCCCCCACTATGCAAGCACCTCTCCAAGCCAGCACCAGTTGCGCGGTGGGTTGCCGGTCACGACGGCGCCGATGACTGATGCTGTTCTGGGCTACCAGTTTCAACCTCCGACCAGCAATTACAGTCCGGAGTCTTCCCCTCCAGTTTCGACGCCCGGAGAAGCCTTCCCAAGCACAATGGTGACTGCAATGCTTCCTCCAGCACACCCTATTAGCCTACGCTACAACGCTTCGAGCACGTCACTCCCAGCCATACACGCGCACATGGACGGCGCAAGACCCTCATCCTCTCGAGCTTCCGAGATCCATGCCTCTACGCCCATGGCTAGCCTCTACAGCTACAGCTCCGAGACTTCGGATCGCAGCATCAGCGATGCCACAGCATGTGACCACATCGACCGTGATGATGGGAGCCCAGAACCTAAAACGAGCACCTCCGATGCGACTTACACGGGTTATTCGCAGGTCAGACACAACCCACATCCTCAACACTCTGCGAGCCACGATGGGCTGAGGCGGCAGTCAGAGTACGACCATCAGAGAACTGGTGGTCCTGGGCACCGCACGAGCGTGCGCAGTCTGAATGAGCGTTACTGATGTTGCACGCAAGCCATTATTGTGGCAGGTTGCTTTTCCCACTGGCGTCCTCGCCAGTGTTGCACTGCAACGAATCCTATGCATACTGATTCTGACTTCGGTTCGACGCTGAGAATCTGCTTCGCAGTGCACCAAACATCATCGTTGAGAATACTCTATATTGGTCCAAGGACGACGTCGCAGCTTCTCACCACCTACTGCCACCAGCCATCGCCAAAGCTCCCTCTGGCATCGTCAGACAAGACAGAGCTCTCTTCCCGCTTTCCCTTACCACTTCGGCCACCATTGACTCCCAGCCCTAACACTCCCTTCACCAGCATCGAATCCGCTCCAGCATGACATATCCTGGCATCAACACAGCAAGCGACCATCACATATCCCATTTGGCATCAGAAAAGGACACATGAACGGCGTATCGGCAGCAATCCAACTATCACCAGCTCGTGCCGGCCACGCAGCTCACTATTTCGGCTTACGCTCTGGTTCTCGGACGGTAACAGGCTCGCGCTTCTTTCGACGATTTGGTATGGCATATAATACTCACTGGCATGTCTTGCGTGTCGGCGTGTATGCCGAGTGTTGTATGGGTTCTGTATCACTTTCTCTGTCATTGGTGCATTGTCACGGCAGAAAAGAAAGCAAGCGAGCATTACATTGCATTTTTGGTCATTCGATGCTGAGGACAGAGTCGCGAGGCAGAACCTCGAAAGGTTACGCTCGACAAAAATTGTGGGTTTTCTTCTAGCGGACGTCCATGGTCGGTAGAGTAGTAAGTAATGTACTTATATCTAGTAATTGTAGCTGTATCTTACATATTCCCATTCAGTTGGTTCATGCTTCACAAAGTTCCTATGCGCCGGCAATAATAAGATTTTGCTGATCAAGAAACAAACAATGCAAGGCGGGTTGTAGCACATTTGATCTGAACGGCTGTAATTCAGAGCTCATAATTGACGAGCCGATGCTTTACATGATGAAGAAATCAGCTTGTCAGGGGAAATTGGTCTATTCACACAGCATAAGCTAAGCTCGCATCTCTTGGACAATCGTACACTACTCCTCATCACTTTCGTCCGCCACAGTCCCATCCTCGCCTTCGACCAGGGGAACCACACGGAACTCCACGAAGGTGTGACCTTGAGCGCCTCCCACAGCCTCCACATCAATCAAGAATTGCAAGTTCAGCACACCTTCTTCATCAATGCGAAGGGAGACTTTGGTCGCTGTAGCCATGGCGCGTTGCGCTGCTTTGATCAAAGAGAACGTATAGCTGGCACTGGTCTTGCGATGGCAGGTGTAGGTTTCTAAAATCGGTGTGTCGGACGGTGTAGAAGTGCTGAACTCGACTGTAGCCGAGCCAAGAGATCCGGCTGCGGACAACGAGAGAATCGATTGCGAGGACGTCGATGCAGTCGCAGTGATGGTGATTGTGGCTGGGTTCAAAGATGAGAGCTCATTGACTGCGTCCAGTAGGCTCGTCGAGCGCATGATCGTCTTCAATGCGATGGCATCTCTTGCGAATGGAATCTCCTCATTGCTGATGGGGTCATACGTGGTCAGATCGCAAGTCGTCGTTACACCAGTCTCGGTCATGTGGATGCTGAGAGGATTGCCTTCGCCAGCATATGACAAAGTGCAAATGCCAGCAGTATGAGAAGTGAAGGCATCAATGCCTGCATGACGGCTGAGCCTGTGTGCAGCATAAGGGTCGGAAGTATCTGAGCGCTTGACAGCATTGGGATCCGAGAGGGTGAAGATGTTGAGAGTTTCCAGAAGAGACGCGAGAGAGACTTGAAAATGTGGCGAGTCCGGAGGATCGTCCTGGGAAGAAGCTGGGAGGAATTGATTGTAGGTATAGTTTGTGAATAGCGACTTTTCTATGAAGACGAAGGCTTCCATTACGCTGCCATCTTCAGTGGTTATGCGCAATCCTTCTTGAGCGATGCGAACGTGCGCTTTGTCGGTGAATGAGATGCAGCGGAGAAGCTGCAGTAGTTGCCGGGCCGATGATGAGACGGCTGTGAAGAGGTTGGAGTCGAGTGCCATGGCGGGAGAGGTGTTGGGCTGTCGATGGGTTGGTTTGGGTTGTCGTGATCTTCGTGATGTTTGGATGGTCCGGGTAGACGCTTACACGTACACGCCTACAGCGCAGATCATGTAAACGGCACCGAAACTGCAATCTGGTCAGTGTCTTGAGCTTGCAGTGCATATTGTGTGAGCGCTTACCCGAACGTCAGAGATGCAGGAACAGCGAACAGGGGTAGGTTCTTGAGGCTGTTGTCTATATGAGTGTTAGCATGATGATATACACATATATAACAAGCATGCATGCCACATACTCATGCCAAACAAGCCAGTGAGGACGAGAGCTGCGAACAGTAGGGTGAAGCCGACGGTGAACTGCTGCTCCTTGGAGATGGCGGGAGTGAAGGGTTGGCTCGCCGAGGCGTCCCAGAGGCTTTGGAGAGGAGTGGAAGACATTGAGGTGTTGAGGTGGTGTGCGTGGTGGTGAAGTGAAGTTGCTTGGGTGTAGTATTCGTGTCTCTCCAACGTCGTCCCTTGGATCTCGAGATGTTGCCTGCCATTGACTTGAACAGCTGGAGCTCGGCTCGGCTTCTGCAATGCAAGTATGCCTCAGTCCACCAACATTCACGTGTCAGCTCCGTGCGCCGACTCCGCAAGCACTACCCCAAGAGAGCATCATCGCATTCTATACCACTTGACCAAATCACCTTCACTGAACACATCCACTAACCACAATACGAGCATGGCGCAAGACTCGCTTGTAGACGAAGGTATGTATCGCCCAATACAGCATACCCTGTATAGCATCAGCACGCAATCATTTTGAATATCCTCACCTCGAGACGCGCCATGCGACACTTCGCAACAACCACAATGCTAACCTATTTTTCACTACAGCTCCTAAGAGGAAGGCCGAGTCGGAGCTGAACGGCGACGTAAACGGTCACGAAGCAAAGCGAGTCAAACCCTCCACATCCCCCGAGTCCGAGGTCCCTCCAGCAGCGAACGGCGACGATGGGAACAACGGCACAAATGGCAAGAATGGCACTTCGCCAAACGAACCGGTCATCCCTTTCCCAGAGAAGCCAGCCGTCATAGAAGAGCGCAACGGCGACATTGCTTTCTACGTTGTGAACAATGACGGCCGCAATCACTCCTCAATCATTCTTACCGGACTCAAGTGTATCTTCCAAAAACAACTGCCTAAGATGCCAAAAGACTACATAGCGAGGCTGGTATACGACAGGACACATCTAAGCATAGCAATCGTCAAGCGACCACCTGCCGGCAGCTTTGCTGACACCTCGGGCTTGCCTGGAGAGGTTGTTGGAGGAATCACATACCGACCTTTCAAGGGCCGTCAATTCGCTGAGATCGTCTTTTGCGCAATCAGCAGCGACCAGCAGGTGAAGGGATACGGTGCGCATCTAATGTGCCACCTGAAAGACTACGTGCGGGCTTCTAGCGATGTGATGCACTTCCTGACCTACGCCGACAACTACGCAATCGGATATTTTAAGAAGCAAGGTTTCACCAAAGACATCACCCTCGATAAGCCGAGATGGATGGGTTACATCAAGGACTACGAGGGTGGTACGATCATGCAGTGCTCCATGCTGCCCAAAATTCGCTACCTCGAGATGGGACGCCTACTGCTCAAGCAAAAAGCTGCGGTGCACGCCAAGATAAGTGTCAACAGCGCCAGCTACACCCTTCACCAACCGCCCGCACAATGGAAGAAGCTCAAGCCCGGAGAGAAGATCCCACCTATCGACCCTCTCTCAATCGACGCTATCAAAGCCACGGGCTGGAGTCACGACATGGACGCGCTCTCTCGCCAACCCCGCCGCAACCAATCTCACAGTCTCTTCATGAGTCTTCTTAATGCCCTCCAAACGTCTTCCGCTTCATGGCCTTTCCTCGCTCCTGTCAATAAAGAGGAAGTTCAGGATTACTACACTGTAATTAAGGAGCCTATGGACCTGAGCACCATGGAGCAGAAACTGGAGAACGACCAGTACGAAGCCGTCGAAGATTTCATCAAGGACGTGCTGCTTGTCGTGCGCAATTGCAAGCGCTACAACGCAGAGAACACCCCTTACGCAAAGGCAGCGAACAAGCTGGAGAAGGAAATGTGGAAGCGCATCAAGGAGATCCCCGAGTGGAGTTATCTGGAACAGGACAGCTTCGAGACGACGAACAGACAGGAGGGCAAGTGAATTTAAGGTTTTGGTGGCGTGGGCTTGATGATTGGCAGGATAACAAAGTCCCAGAGTTTATTTTGATACCCCTAACATACAAGTTTTCTCTCTGTAGATGAACGAACTTTTTCAAACGCAAACTCTTAAGGTTCGGGGCTGCGAACCCAGAGCGCGCCGTCCCAAAGTCACGCCACAGCTGTGCTAGCAAGGCGCTAGTGCCGCGCCTGCATGCTTGAGAAGGCGAGGCTGCATGGGCTGATACCTGGAAGTCTGGTCTTGGTTCCCCTCAGCCTGATTCTCCATCTTCGACTGGAGCATGGTCATTCCGAGTACATGAACCCTTGGTTCAAACCCCTGCTGCAGGTGAGGACAGTGTATCCGGACAACCTGCTGAGTTACTCAGCTATGGCTGCAAACCGCCCCAGACACAGCTACAGCAACATTTACACATCAGATGCCAGTCGTAATCATCTGGGCGACGTCTACAATCAGTATGGTCCGTCACCTGATCAGCAAGCGTTCCGTGCGGTGCTCGACAGCGTTGTTCAACAATACTACATGCTTACAAGGTCGCTCTATTGCAAATCCACAGTACAATTCGGCTCGCATGCTCGAAGATCGGCGTGTCGAGCTATTCGACCAACTCTTGGATTGCGGCGTTGACCAATCAGCAAGGTCTTGGGCACTTTGGGCAGCCGTTGTCCTGTGAGTATAACCGTACCGTTTGGCAAAACTGATTAAGAGCTGTGCAGCTCAATCTTGCCCATCGAGAAGCAGAAACCCGCAGGCAATCCAATGTGTTTGGAAATGTTTCAACCACGTCAAGAATCGTATGAGCGATTTCGTGGCTGTTTTCCTGCGGCACGGTGCAGAACCCCACTTGCTCAATATGCGTTTCTCTCCATCACGACGATGAGGCTTGCGAGATGGAGCCATTGGAGAATGTTCTTGCAACCATCACGCCGGCACATGATCTGAGCCACTTGCGAGCCTTACGCACCATGTACTCCAAACGCTTCGATCCGCGTATCGCAAGATATGGTTACACGCGCAGAGCTATGAGATCATGGACAGAATCAAGAGAGACAGCCCACAGACCCGGCAACTTCGGAGATCAGCTGGACTCATGCGCCTTCCTTTCTGGCTTCGTCCAGAATGCTGGTGGCATGCTCAGCGACTGTCAAGCCTGCTCTCCAAGGTGCAGTGAAAAAATTAGATTTGCAGCGGCGTTATGCTTAGACTGTGCATGCAGTTACTATATGTGTGCACTCGCTGCACGAAACTTCACCCTGACACTCCAACCCACGATGATGTTGGTAGACACCTGGCTCACGAACGCGACGAACATCTACCATCAGGCAAACCTCATGAATACATCTGGTTCAGATACCACGAACACAGCGACTGCGGCTGGAAATCTATGGGGTGGAAAGATCCTTATTTGTCCTTGAAGATTGGTGCGCGAAGAACACAGTTGGCGAAGATGCTATACTCGACTAAACATTGTCCGTTGCCTCAATACTTGGCAAATCAACGATGGGATTCGTTGATGAATGTTGATCGCACTAGCTCCCATTTTCAAATGAATCTCGAACTCACCCCGAACCAATCGTGAGAATATGTCTCGCGGATCTTCTTGACAATCGTCGGACTCTGTTTTACGACGGGCGTTTAACAGCCAGCTAGCGTACGACAAGGCGAAGGTTTCACTCTTTCTACATACTACAATATCAATCGCGCGGCGGTAGCTTGCAGCGCTTCGTGTATGGTGATCATCGACCCTACCTGTGCCTTTCATCTACATAATCGCTCCATTAAGAAGAGGGCGGATCAATTCTGCGTGCACAGGAGCAAGACTTCGAGCGTGTACCATGAGGGTACTGTCTGTCACAACGTTTTGACAATTTCTCCACGATCCCGGCAAAAGACGCCAAACACGATGGCCCAATCAAACATCTCTCATATGAACCAGAGTAACGGACATCTTCCGCGCCGAGAGTATCTGCCGGGTCAAGGGACGATTTCAGGATTTGCGCTTCTTGACGGCCTTGATGATACTGTAGGTAGCGTTGAGACTCCAACGGACGGAGATTCTCGATCCGAATCGCTTGACGCACCTTGAAGTGGAGATGAACTTCCAGGTTTGATGAGCTACTACGATTGAGAACGGCTTTTAATCTTGTCGAGGGCTTTCCGAAGGGTTAATTCGGCGGAGGAACTCATCGCCTCGACAGATCTGGTAGTGAAGGCGCTTGATTCCGAGCTAGGATGAGGTCGAGGCCTTAGAATGAGGACCACGAACGCTGTATCCGTGCCGCTCCTGGTCACTGTGCAATCCTTCGAGCAGCTCCAAATTACCAGGCATAGCATACATGCAGCATAGCATGTCTGATAGCTAGTGGGTTGGACCAGTTCCGGGGTTGACTCCGTTAGCAGCGCACTGTTATTCTGTGAGACAATTGTCGCGAGCAGTAGAAATCTTCATCTTTCGACGACCGCCGTTCTCGACTATGAGATGACAGTACGATTAACTCTATTCGCTTAGACTATAGAAATTTACTTGACCAAGAAGTGTACACAGCACTGCTCTCGTATCGATGTTGCTTTGCGGCGCATGCCACCGTACCCAATGCGTTCACGTTTGAATGCGTGACTTCTTGCCGGAACGCACGATGTTATGTGTACCGCAGGAAGTACAGGCAGCTGACATGGGACTTTTGGAAGACTGTACAGCTCTAAAAACATAAACATGCATCGTTGTGAAACGATAGGCAGAACTGCGTAGTTCTTATGGCTCCAAACATCAGGTAACAGACTTAGCGCCTGTCTAGCCTAGGAGTAACGGCACAAGGGCAGCTCCTATAGCTCGACTAAAGCCTACATACATGTAAGCTAACCTGCCACGCAGGTTGCGCTTTGCTCCACGCGAGCATCCTTCCTCCGTACACTCTGCCACCACGCAATATTGAGCCAGAAACTCGCATGCACTGGAATATTCACGAACCCCTGATTTTGAGATACAAGCGATCTCCCAAACCAGACAGCAACCGTCCAGAATCCACGAGCAGACTTGCTTAAATACCTTCCACGAGCCCAGCAAAAACTACGTTCGAAACCATGGTTCAACTCAAATTGACGCTTGCAACGGCGACCGAAGACTCCATCACATCCATCAAAGAGCAGCTCCAGCAGTTCAGCGACCAGATCACAGTCTCCACACACGCCACAGAAGCAGACGAGATCATCTTCGACTTCGACGTCGAAAGCGACGAACAGTACCAAGCCCTCGGAGAGCAATGCCAAGCATGGGTAGCCGAGACCAATCCCAAGGTCATCGCGTACACTATGGTCCGAGGATGATGCTCTCCACGCTGTTTCTTGCTGCGGTTGACTTCGCCTCGACGGTGAGCGCAGCACCCATCTCGGACAACCATGCGAAGGTTGCTCGAGCGACTCTCGAGAAGAGTGCCACGTGGAATTTCGACGGGTACAGCCATAGCCAAGCCTGTTGGGAAACCGGCAACACGAGCGCTGGCGGGAGTGGTCGTGTCGGATGCTCGCCAATCGACAGTCGCGGCGTGACGCGTTTCTCCTAACCACTAGTGCACGGGACAAGAGATCATTCGCGTGATTGGCGGGTCGGTCATCTGTCTGGACGCTCCGGTCAAGTAGTCGGGCTACATCGTTAGTCAGATTTGAATTGTTGGGTTCCGTCAAGGTAAGTACAGGCTTTAGCTTCGCCTGCAGCATATTCACTACTTGTCGAAGGGGATGTGCTAACATCATCTTTCGCAGAAACCTGAGAGGAAGACTTTTCATTTCGTACATATTTGGCTGAGTGCTGGGAAAGGTGCCAGCTCAGAAGGTATTCGACATGCTGCCTTGGCTGGATGGGAAATCCTTCAGATCACTTGTCTCATAGAACGTATTCTTACTGTCCTCTCAACTTACAACCCTCACCAGCTGTAACCCGTACCAACATTGCTGTCCTCTCACGTCGACCGTCGTTGCATCATCAGTTTCAAGCAGTCCACCCGCGGTCGCTCGAGCAAGCGGAAGAGAACCTGCATCTCCACATCTCATCAAAGCCAGATGCCGGCTCCGCTCTTGCCGCTCTTGGTTTTCCACGAAACACAAAGGTTTTGTCGTTGCAGTGATATTTTAATGGATGGCTGTGATTGCGGATCAGTCAAGAGGTGGCACCACTATTGTATGAAGCGGAGAGGATCATTTGTGCGTTTATATGTTCGCCGTTCTCCGAAAGTACCCAACTGCATGTAGATGTCATCACTCTCTCCTCGTTAGCCCCTTCCGAAATGAACATTCAACCCGGCAGCTACTGCTGGAGAATTGCATCCACGATATGAACTGATCTACTAATATTTGAGCGCACTCATTCGTCGACCTTGAGGAAATCAAGGATGACGTCGTAGAACGCACTAGCGTTACGATGCAAGTTGAGTCCATGCCCTGCGTTCGGCTGTATGTATGTCGCGAAATTGGTAGAAGCCGGGAAAGCCACCTCCGCGGGCTCCAGAATGCCTTCACAATTCCCGCCGCAGAAGGCTAGGTCCGAGTCGCCGGTTATGATCTGGACACAGTAGTCAGTTTCTCAGTGCTTGCCCGCGAGATGTCATGAGCCACACAACGCTCTTGGACTCACAAGAACAGATCCGGTGAAGTTCGGTGCAACCAGCGATGGCAGCCACAGCGTAAGGAACTCGCTGACTGAGAATGGCGCTTTGGTTTCTTCGGCTTTCGTGAGGACTTCTGGTTCGAAGTATGGGTGCTTCAGAAAGTTGTACTGCAAGGCCAACTCATCGCCCCAGGTCAAGATACCTGTACTGTAATTGCCCCAAAGCTCTGGGCGATTTTCTTTCGCCAAGTGGAAGTTGGTCGAGATTGGGAAACCAGGCGGAAAAGATGAATTGTGAGAAAATCCGGTGAGGATCACACCATCGCTGAGCTCAGGGTTCTTGGCGATCAATACATTGCTCATGATCGATCCGAAGGAGTGGCCTACATGAATGACTCTGCCACCGGGGATGGGAAGATCTTCATGCAGGTCGCCAGAGCGGAAGCGTCTAGTGATCTCAATGAGCACTGCAGATTGGATATCTGCTTGTATAATGCTATACGGATTGCCGGAGCTCGATTTGCCAGTGCCGGGACGGCTCCAGTGCAGAGTCGCATAGCCAGCATTAGTTGCGGCACGAACGTAATTGTACTTGCTTTTTTGGCCGCCAAAGTCCCAGTATGACTTGTCCTGTTCGAGATAAGACGTGCACGTTAGCAGTGTGTCATATAAGCGCACCCGATCATGCCCTTGACACTTACGAAGCCAACGCCGTGGGTCAGTATTTGGACGTCTTGGGTCTTGCCGAAAGCACCGTCCTCAGTACAGAATGAAGCATCAATCGAGAACAATGCGGTGACATTCTCGGATCCAGAAAATGGTGATGCGGTCTTCTCTGTGACTCTTGTCGTGAGGTCAGCAAGAAACTGCACTGAATCGAAGTGAGAGCCAAATTCCGTGAAGCTGGGTATGTAAGAGGGTGCAGTGACATTGATGGGGGCATTGAAGTCGATGCACGAGTAAGCGTGAGCGAGGCCCACCAAGGGTATGACCCGCTGCAGCATGAGAGAAAGCATGTTGATATATCTTGACTCGATGGAAGTTGTTATTGTATCCGACGTAGAGACAGCTTGGTTGAGAATTTATATCTTGAGCATGGCATTGCCAAGCTGTCAGACAGCCACGATGTGCGATTTTACATACCTTCGGGCATCGTTCTCAGGTCACGGAGTGATTTGGAAGATGATGCAGGGCTGTAGCAGACACACGGAGTCCAGAGCTTGGCTCCATCGATGCCAGTGAGCCACGCCGCATGGACTGCAGTCATGTAGGAAGAGACTTTTCCGCTCCCGAAGGTGTCAGCATTGTAGAGCAGGGCTACTCACGACGAACGACTCTGTCTTCCAGTCACCAACCAACACAGCGACAGAGCCTCGCTTTCGCAATCGTACTCATCGTCAATGGTACAATATTAAACGACCGACGTGCTAGCGGTTCAGACAAAATAGTGCTGACCGTTCTCTAAGCGTGCATTTGGAATCTGTATGCTGCTGACAGACCAGAAAGACCACAGTAGGGCAGCATAAGCGTGATGACAGTGGCTGGCTGTGCAGTGACGTGTTGGAGATCGAAAGATTTGAGATGCACGTCGAAAGAACGCAATTAGTGTGAGCAGTTCATCCTGTAACCTGATGCTGCGACTAACAATAATATATTGTGTATTATAGTAAATGTGTTCTTTAGAACAGAGTAAGATACCTTATTCGAGAATAATGCAAGATGAGGTCAAGTCCCTGAGATCAGCGGTCGGCGAATCGGGGCTTGGCGGTTCAGATGGCAGGCAGCGGGGAATCTTTTGCACATGGCGCCGCTCGTTCAAGGTATTGTCGCGACAGCTCAGTCATCTATCACACAACTTCCCACGACTCTTTCGCCGGCGGTACTGGTGCAACACTGGACGATGATACGGTAGCGATACCTTCAGTCGACATAACACATCTCCACCATGTCGAAGCTATCCGAAGAAGCGACCAACCTTCACGATGCGACTTTCGCAAACGCAAAGACCTCGACGGAGGGCGTCAACAAGTCCTTCGCCCAGCGCGAGCTCATGGACTTGAGTGGCATCACAGAGCCTGGCGAACTTATTAGGATCGTCCAAGAGCTTGTGCGCCACCAACTCTTCCGCACCCTCAAAGCTGAGCGCACTCTATACTGGTCTCCTCGATCGCGAGAAGTAGCTTCACAGCTTTCAAGCCTGGACAATGACGAGCGACTTATTTACGAGGCGATCGAGAACTCCGAGACCACGGGCATATGGTTGAAGAGGCTAAAGCAGAACACGGGTGTTGCGCCGGGCAATGTGAACAAGATCATCAAGAAGCTGGAGTCGAGCCAGCTGATCAAGAGCATCAAGAGTGTCAAGTCGCCGGCGCAGCGCATATACATGCTTTTCCACCTTGCGCCTGCTGAGGACGTCACCGGAGGTAGTTTCTTCGATTCAGGCGACCTTGACGAGGGCTTGGTGGAGGAGTTGGGCAACTTGATCGTGTTCCATGTGCGCAGTCAGAGCTGGGTGGAGGTGAAGCCTACACGGTCCCGGCACGAGAGCAACGGCACACCTATCGATGTAGATGCGGAGGACGCAGAAAAGAGTGGCAGCAAACGGAAACGGAACTCTACCGGTGGTGAGGTTGCGCCGCCAGCAAAGAAGCGCAGCATACAGAACGAGCCCATGATAACCCAAGTCGCATTCCCAGCCGGCAGCCGCGGCTACCCGACGGCAGACAGCATCCACAACTTCATCACAAACTCGAACGCCATTCGAGAGTCAAAAGCTGCCTCCATCACCATCCGCGAGGTACAGGAAATCCTCAACGTCCTGGTCTGGGACGAGAAGCTTGAGAAGGTTGGCAACGGATTCCGCACAGTGCTTGGTGTAAAGTTCCGGCCTCCCGGGTCTTTCGACGCAGACGGCATTGAGGACATAGTTGGCAATGGCCTTACTGAAGCTCCATGCGGAAGATGTCCCGTCTTCGACCTCTGTGCTCCTGGTGGCCCGATCAATGCGGGGAACTGCGTATACTTCGATCAATGGCTCAAGGCGTGAGTAAGGGCGTGTGGCGATGGTGTGACGTTACCGACGTTGGTGTTTCATACAGAGGCCGTTGACAAGAACGGGAGTGTAGAATTGTGGGTGTCATTTGACCGGTTTAGCGATGGCGTTGGGCAAAGGAATAAGGATGCGCGACAAAGCATTTACCAAAACTCGTGTATAAAATCCTTGAAAGCATGTCTGTTATCTTTCACGTGCGGCTATGCCTGCAGGACCTAACATAGCGCCGAAGACAGTGCCGAAACCAACAGGCAATCCCGAAGGGGAAACATGGATACTCACCCAGCCCCTAGAACGTGCAGCTCATCGATCAGCACAATCGCCTGCCAAGGACTCGCATCTTCAAGCTACAGCCAAGCTGCGTCAAGCCAATCTCCGTCTTCACAGCTTTGCGTCGCCGCCAGCCAATCACCGACACTCATCCTTGGTTTAGCGCAACGGACTCCAGTCACAATAAATTGGCAGTTCTGGGTCTCCTGGGCTTAATGGAAGTTTGGCAATTTTTGGCAACGACGACTGATCGAAGCCGTTCTTCCAGTGCGAATCATGAGCGAAGGATGGATGGATGGCTGCACCGTTGGGGAGCGCAGCGCCCGTTCGAGGCCTTGTCGCCGACCCAAACCCTTGTATACCTGTAGCTGACATCCTTGCGCGCGTGTTTTGTTGCTGTTTTGTATATGTAACCGCTCACTTGCGTTCTCGCCTGTCGCATCTGCTGGATCTTGTGTTTCGCTCCTTCTGCCGTGCTACAATCCGCTCCATCGCCCGTTCGCTCTTTGGCAGTACACCACACTAGTCGCTCATTTGGCATAACAAACTACATTCCTTCGACTTCGACATCTGCAATCGCATCACGAGCCACCCAGCACCCACTACCAGCCAGCCAGCCCGACCGACCGATACCAAAACTACTAGATTACATTCCAGAGCCTGCCTCGGGGTAGTACAGTATCATCGCACCACTCGAGCTGCCGTAGGATCAATACCTTTTTGCCGAACATCTCAACTATTGGACCGCTATTTGCACCTGTATTGCACACGACATTCTGCACACAGTCAACACCCATAATCAACCAATATAACCACCAACCCAAACGTTAACAACCACAAATCACAATGGCCGGCGTCCGCGATCCCGCCTTCTGGAAACGCTTTTCCGTCGCCGTGCACATGGACGAGGAGCAGGGCGAGAAACTCGGAGCGCAATACAAAGACCCGTACGTGACAATTTTCACATCCTGCAGTCTATAGCACCTATTAGACCTCCCACTAACTATAATATCACAATAGAGATTCATGGCTCGCCCGCCAAAACAGCAAGAAAAAGAACCGCACCATGGTCTGCTGGTGCTTCTGGATCTTCTTCATCGCGTTCGTCACCGCTGTTGTCGGCGTAATCATCTGGCTGGTCGAGAGCGGCACGTTCAACAAAATTGGGCAGAGTATGGATGGGAACGCTTCATGATCTGAGTGAGACTGGCGTTTCTCGACTTTTCGTTTATCTCTTTAATGCATAGATTTTTATATGATACCAATGATTGGATGTGGACTGTTTTGGGTTCCGCAGAGGTGGCTTTAGATAAGAGATTGGTAATTGACCTTGAGAAAGGGTTTCGGCTTTTCTAATGAACACATAAATTAAACTTCTTGTTCTCTGAACCTCGCTACTATACATTCTTTTCCCCTGACGTTCGTGATTTTGTTGAGAACACTGGGTATCATTTCCCTCGTCGGTTTCCAGCCATTGTGGCGCCATGGTGGACAATCGCGCGCCTCTATCGGAAACACTTTTCGCGTGCAATTTCGCAACTGGCTGTACCTAGTCCAGTGCTTGGGTGCTCCTTCCTGTTCTTCGTTGTTGGCATCCTTGTGGCTGCTGACGTTGTTGACTTCTTCGCCCACGTAATGTGATCTTTTGCGCACTGTTCATCGAATTGTAGACTTGAGACACCCCTGGCAGACCGGAAAGGTCGTCGAAACCCACGAGTCTGCACGAGAAGGGCATGTCGAGCCGCAGTATCTTCATCTGCTCGCCTAGTATCTCGGCCTCGAAGGCTCCGGGCTAGCACTCCTGCTCACACTGCGCTCGTCCCTGCCACGCTCACGCAGCCACTTCTTAGTCGCCAACTCCAGCTCCCTGTCCAGCTCCGGCGAAGGCTCCTTGCGATGAATGAAATTGCAGAACCCACCACGCACGCATCCCTCGCCACTGTTAAGCCTACAGCACGCCTCGCGGAAATCCGTCACGGGGCTCAGCTCGCTGTAAATCGGCCGTCCCGCATACCATCTGCTATTCAAGCTCTCGCTGGCCGCTTGCGCCGAATCCTCGTACTTGAAGCGCGCGTACACATTCCCAATCAAGTGATCATTGTTGTTGTCGCAGACGACGACTTCTTCGATCTCGCCGAACTTGCACATCTCGCACCAGAAGTCCTCGTAGAAGGCGTCGAAGTGGTTCTGCAGTTGCGCGGGCGTCATGCGCGACTTGCCGTCGTAAGCGGGGTTCTGGTAAAGGTTGGGCAGGAGGATTGTCTGGCTGTAGGAGGGTTTGACGTGTTTGCGCGAGCAGCGGTCGCCGTGGCGGCAGGCGCCGATTTTGTAGTAGAAGGAGCAGTTGACTTTGTCTTGCTCGGTGCCGAAGATGGAGGCGAGATAGTTGGCCATGGTGGCGGTTTCGTGTGTGGTGATATGAGGGGATTCGGGTGTATGTGTTGCGTGGGAGGAGAGATGATGTGTGCCTCAGATGTTTTGTCGCAAACAAAGTAGTTTGGTGGTTACGATGTTGGAGTTGGAGCTTGATGGACGACGAGACGCGACGAGGGTTCATTGGTTAGATTTACATGTTGTAAGCCTCAGGCATTTCTAGATCCTTCCATCCCAGGCAACAGAATCAAAGTCTTCACTTTCCTACCGCCTTAATCAGGCCGTGTACAGTGTTTAATCTCGCGGATGCTGGCAGAAGCTGCTTTCCCAGCTACTCAATACACCTTATCCTCCTGCAGAACGACGGATACAGAGGTGTTCCCGTTATGCTTTCTTACACAGGCGCCGTCTCGACCTCAGCCTGCGCTTCGACTGTTCGGGGCTTCTTGTGTGTGGCTTCGAGGCCCCGTCTCTACGAAACTAATTCGACTACGCTTTCGAATCCCCGATAAGAGGTTCAGTCTAGATCATTTGCTTGGACGACTTGAAACACGAAGGATTGCGCTGCTCGCTATCTCGGCGTCCAAGTACTCAGGAGTTGCCTCAACACGATCATCTGTGTGACTGTGTCTTACAGCGACTCCATTCTAAGCCCACAATTCCATCTCTGCATGTCACTTCTCACGCATGCCACGTAGGACGTTTGTCTGTACAGCGGCCTGCAAGGGCGGCCGTAGCTCCAACCACACGTTGCAAGACGACGCAGCCGAGTGAGGGGCAAAGCTTCCAAGGACTAACGGGACCTAGCCCTCCCTCGGTACGTGAATAGATCACAAGCGAAGAGCATATCTCGTGTTCATACGCCTTCGCTCATCTACGTCCCCTTATATATCTTCTCTCGAATCTACCCTTTCTTGCAAGCCATATCATCTCTTGAAGTCAACCCGCCGTACCAAACCCAGCTGTTCATACCACTTCCCATCATCAACATGGCTGCCAGACCTGCGACTTTGGTCGACAAATTGTCTCTTATCCTACCTATCGTCGTTGGACTACCAGTGGGCCTGATTCGCCTAGCTACAAGACCATTCACAAACGACGTGAAGCCCCAGACAGCGTACAAGGACTTCGTCTACGCAGTCTTCCGCCACGTACTGGCCAGGGTGACCATCACACAAGAGAAGTGGCTCACAGTCCCAACCGAGAAGACGTATCTCACTTGGGCCGAGAAGAAAAGCCTCCCGACTGATACCGCGGTGTTGGCGAGCGGAGTGAAGGTGCACTGGATTGGTGAGCCTTCTTCCGAAACGGTCTTCCTCTACTTCCATGGTGGCGGATACGTCAACCCCATCACGCCCGAGCACCTGGACTGGCTCCTGGAGCTGCAAAAGGATCTTTCAAAGACGAAAAATGTGGCAGTCGCTGTACTCGGCTATACTTGTGCTCCAGAAGGCCAGTATCCCGTCCAGCTTCGGGAAGGCGCAGAGAGCCTTCTTTGGCTACTGAACTCTCAAGGAAAGAAGCCTGAAAATGTAAAGCATTGATCCTCAGTGGAAGACAGGTTGCGACATATTGACTGATATGCCGTGCGCAGATATTCATTGGTGGCGACTCAGCTGGTGGCAATATGGCTCTCGGTCTGCTGTCCCACATCTTGCATCCTCATCCAAAGTTCGAAGACGACCTTCGGATTAAGCTGTCTGGCCCACTTGCCGGCGCAATCCTCACTTCGCCATGGGTCAAGTTCCCTACCGATGATGACTCTGCCACACGTAATGCGGGCAGTGATTTCGTCTGCAAAGAAGCCGCAGGCCGTTGGGCCTCCGCTTTCCATGGTATGCAATCTAGTCTTTTCCTTTCGAGTTGACATCTGACTGATCAAATCCTAAGGCTCTGCTCCTTATGACAACTACACCCAGCCTTTGCTGTCACCAAAGGAATGGTTCTCTGATCTCGACAAAACCGTCAAAGGAATCATCGTCTGGGGTGGGGAGCAGGAGGTCTTGATCGACAGTATTGACGCCATCGCCCAGAGACTCAAGGACAGCTTCTCAAACACGGAATATGTACGATCACCAGGTGGTGCGCACGTCGGATGGCTGTCGCACAAACTCATTGGAATCCCCGGGAAGGAAGAGAGCACTCAGGCTATCGAGAGCTGGATGACTGTCAGGTTGTAGTTTAGCGGGGCTGCTGACATGTCATTGCGTACCTTGGGAGGGATTTACCAGCACTCCTACACGCCAATCAATTATCCAAATGAAGTTCATCAACTAACCGATCACGTGCCAGTTTGTGCAACAGTACACGCCGCCAACGAGATGTCTAATCTGCCCGTACGAACGCGGAGTTCGCACGAAGCAGGGGACTGTTCAAACGAGACGAGTATAATCACAAAATATTCTAGTTCTGCGCTTGTACATGTGAAACTAAACGCTGTCTCCTTCAGATAAAAGTTGTAGAGACTGCATATGAGTCAATCGTACGATAGGCCGGCCTCACAAGTAACCTGAAAAGCATTGTAAACTATATGCCAGAATTCTAGGGTCTTTGATCTAGTGAGCAAGGGCAGTAAATTTACTCATCCGCACGACCCCGTTTACCTGGTGTGTGGTGTTCGCCTCCCGAATGTGCCACGGGGTATTGATGATGGTATGCCCTGGCACGGCTTACAGCTCGACTAGGTCCAGACTACTATACCTTATCTGAAGATCTGGCAGGAGTTGAGAACTCTATCTGCCACTCCAATCCTTCACATGAAATGATCCATCGCAGCCCTAATCATCTACAACCATTTTGCCTCGTATGCGGCATCGGTGCATACCCCAAACTTGAGCCCTACCTACGCCCCTGTTGCAGTCAGAACGCTGAGCCTGTTCACGCGCTGTCGCTTGGAGATCTGCGCGCTACTCTGTAGTGTGGCTGTTTGCTTTAGATGAGATCTCGGGCTACTGTGTAGTGTTACAGCTGCCGTGAGGATCGGATGAACGATCCTCCAAAGTACTCGTTTGGGTCGATACACAGGAAAGACCTTTTGTTAGACATGGTTTCGCATTCACAACATTGGGAATTACGCCCACCTCTGAAGAGGTCCATTGGACAATGTTGTCGTGTAGCTCGGGGCAAAATCACTATTCGCTTGGGAAGGCTACCTACACTTGGGTATACTCGAAGATGTTGCTCATGTACGTGTGAAAAAAGAAAAATAAACCATGGAAGTGATGGAACATAAATGGCCAGTACTCTCTCTCCATCTCGCTTCTCCAAGCCTCTCTCTCTCGAGATTTTTTGACCCTCAAGGTGTGGATATCCTTGGAACTGCCGCGTCACTAGCCTCTTCTAAAGCGTCCCTTGTAAGAGTGCCGATTTGTTCCATACCACCAGCGTCATGACAAGTTTGAGAAAGAGCACCTCCGTAAGCTGTAGACGGTCTAGACCCATAGGCCATGTCGGACTGCAAGGAAGACGGACTCGGGCTTGCATGGTCCAAACTTGTGGGCGTCATGAAGTGGTTCGACTGGAGTTGAGGAAGGGAGCTCGGTGCGACTTTCTGCTTCCCATTCGGGTTGTAAGAGTATCTGCGATTGGTGAAAATTTGAGACGGCGAGCCCGTGTGTTGTTGACAGCTGGAGGCTTGCAGACTGCTTGGGAAGAACTGTTGGCTGTCGAGAGGGAGGGTGGTTGATAGTGGCTCGACAGGATAGCCTCTCTGCGCTTGCCATGATGGAGGACAGAACTTTGAATCGTTGAACTTGTGTGGAGTGGAATACTGAAGGTGTCGGGGACTACCAGTCATTTCGACAGCGGAGTCTACGCGCGACATGTTGTCTGATTCACGAGAATCTATGGGTCCAACAGAATTGGAATATGGCGGCTGCATTGTCGAATTGGCTGAAACAGAATTATGTCTGCCGCCTAGGGGTGGGCTGCTGAACGATGACTGAGGGTATTGCTGGTCGAAGGTAGGGGCATATACTGAAACAGAATGACCGTGCTGTCTCCAAGGCGCATCTTGAGTGATTGGTACGTAGGACGCTTGTCTGTAATTGGTCATACCTCCAGAGGTCGAGGAAGGCGAAGGTCCATGTGAGACCGGCTCTTGTGGCGTGCTATAGGTGGTACCACGATTATCGAACTGTGGTAGCGCATTCTGCCAGCAATTTGACACCGCCTGACGTGTCGCCATCTGACAGGATAAATATGCTAGAAGTCGTCGGTCGAAATCTGCGCTTTGAGTCTGCAGATGGGCGTTCAAGCGACGATACTCCGTTGTTAGGTCGTTGATCTCTTCGTACATCTCTTCGTTGATAACATCAGCTTCTGTGATCCGCAGAGCTCGACCAGTGCGTTTTTCGTGGATCGCCGACGCACGTCTTGCAGACTCCATGCGTGCTTCGAGACCACGATCGCTTCGACGAGATGCTGCAATGTAAGCTCTTCATCAGGTCAGCCCACAGAAATTCCATCACAAGTGAAGCGCACTGACCTCTCCTGATTCTCTTCGTGCGTTCGTTCATATTTGACGGACTTTGTTATCGAAGCTGTTCTGATTGGAGGCATTGGAGACGTTGTGTTTTCCGAGAACAGGAATACCAGTACGAGTGATCCGACGAGAAATCGTCCGAGGCTGACTGTTCGAATAGTACATGTGGAAACCGAACGAGGGGATCGAGGGGTTTCTAGGTGTCCTCCCATGCAGTATGCACCGGAGCTCCACTCGCATCGTGTCGTTTATCGTGGGGCTCAGCTGCCGGCGATCTGTAGACGTTGGATACTCTAGATGAGCCAATGAGATGATATACCACTGATTTCGATTAGTCCGGGCGGCTCGCGGATAGCTATGAGATACGGCCTGTGCTGCTGGTAGAAAGCCTAATTCGGGTCTTCGCTCAGCCACAAGGGCTTCCAAGGAATCCGGATCTCCACCCTGTCAACCGCAGAACTGGACAGACAAGGTGAGCGAGCTGGCTACCACAATCAAAAGAGTCGCCATAGTCCGCAAGATGACTAGGTAGAGTGCATGCAAGAGTGTTGCAGATCTGAGCTGTCAATCGCGTGATGGTGCCGTGAATTCATCGAATCGACTTGCGTTCTCGTGGTATTCCCGTTCCGGACTCAAGAGATGAATTTGCTAACTTATGGAATTGTGGTCTGTCAAGATGGGACGTTGTTTGTGTCTGTCTGTCCCGAAAGCGGCCCAAAAAGCTTGCTGATGGACAGCAAAAGAAACTCGTATGGCCATCATGACTGCCACGTGCCTGTAATAGATGTTCAAGATATCTGGAATTGACACGCATGGATTGCAGCAGGGTTGGTTCCTCCGATCGACTGTGTCGCATAAACTCAGCTCGCTTTCCCAACTGCCGTTTTTGTTTTTGCCTGCGATCGATGTGTCCTTAGCTTACATCGTAACGCGTGGGTTGTGCGCCCTTGGCGTCTTCGGGGCCAGCAGCGTTGGTGATGATGTTACAAGGCTACACGGGTGGGTTCGACGCGCGCGGCCGCATCCATGCTTCACAGACAGAGTTCGCGCGGTCCATCTTCCAAGCGGTTGCGTGCCGATGTGTTGAGGCTCCATCCTTCCTAGGTACAGTTACAAATGAATGGAAACAAACCCAGCAGAAGTCTATCAACTTTGTGTCCTACACCTATGCCTCATTTACTTTGGTCAAGATGAGTTGGCAGCAGGCTTATCATTCCTCATGCGATGCTGTCGATGACGAGGATGCAGGTGGAATCCTGTCGGCCGTCTAGGAGAAATGCAAGTCCTTGAGATCAACCAGCGGACCACGGAGAAATACTGTTTGGCCAGGGTCGGACGATCTATCCGGAGAGTCAACCTCAATGGTGCCAAGCGCAGCAGCTGGGTTGTGTGATTGCGCTATGGCTGTCCCGTTGTGAGGTATGGTGCGATGTTAAAGACGTTGAACGTTGGAGTATGGCGCAACCACACGGTTCGACAGTTCCCTCTGGTCGCATCTCCCATTTGTTGATGAGACACTGGTTCCTTCGGGCACTTGGGGGAACCTTTTTCACCTTTCCTGCTTCCCCGCCCCACCTCGTCACTTCCCACATTGTTATTGGACGCTGCACGCATCGGAGCCAGGTCCATCGGGGCGTCCAGGATGATGTCCTGGTATGCCTCTGATTCGCGGGGTCCCCCAGGTCATTTTGCGAGCAGGAATGAATGAAAGCCACTTAGGCTTACCGTCACTGGCAACACCGTCTCCAGCATTCTGGACTTGCGCAGATTGTCGGAGTCGGACTCCATGAAACCAGCCATTTCGATCGTGGAAGCTTGTGAGTAATTGCTATGCAACCGCGATCAGGGTCGCCTGAGCTTTTCTGATGGAGATATGAATCACCGACACATGTTTATGACAGGGCGGGCACCTGAGGTGAGAGGTATGCTGGTCAGCTCTTCTGTTCCCTGCTCCTCATACCCAGCGTTATCTTGACGCCTTTGCTTCCCAACCACCGCCCCGGTCTAAACTCCGTCACATCAAGTACTGGACTGGAATTTACTTGGCTCTCGGGACACCCTGGCGCAATGGGACTGGAACATGTCCCCTCTTCAAAACAGGTTATCGGCTATATTGATGGAAGTGTGTTAGAAGCGTTCGACCCTGCAGTATCGCCTAGTAAAGATCCGTTTCTGGAAAAACCTGAGTTGCCCCTTGCAGCTCTTACCACAACACAAACATCAATCACACATCCCGCCTTCAAGGCCATATGTGCTTCGAGCCCCAGAGAGTCAAATGCAATGGACCTTGGGAGAAGAGTATCACAAGCGGACCAGCCCAAAGCAAAGATCGCCTGTCTACGGTGCCGAGGCAAGAAATCGAGATGCTCTGGTCAGCGACCCTGTGGAGGCTGCAGCAACGACGGTCTCGACTGCACCTGGGACGATGAAGAAGAAGCCAAATTGAAACGCCGTGGCCGAAAATCCAAGCTAGCCGAAAGCACGAGAAAAGCGTCCAAGAGCAACAATCCCCCACAAGTAAGAAGTGCCTGCACGCGCTGCCAGCATCGGAAAGCAAGATGCACAGGCAACAGGCCAGCGTGCGCATACTGTACCGAACGCGATCTCGAATGCACTTACGACGTTGCGGAGGGCGAGACCCGGACCAATGATCTCAAGCGCCGACTTCGAGACTCCGAGATCAAAGTACATGCTTTTGGTCGCATCCTGGCAGTGATGCGCGAAGGGAACATCTATCAGGCTACAGAGGTGTTGGCAAGGCTGCGTATGGGCGAGACTCCTCGAGATGTCATCCAGACGCTACCCACGAGCATTGCGTCTCCAGCCCCGAACAGTGAATCTGTGCAGTCAGAACTACAGCGACGGTTTTCGACATGACGACACGAATATGCCTTGCAGCGAGTGTAAGGTGTAGTATACTGGAGAGGCTGTTTGATCACTAATTGCTAATGTCAGCATTGAAGCCAGCAGATCTTTGACATCTGGTCTTGGACACGGAGGAATTTTGGCCTTTTTCTTCTTCTTCTGTACAACGGCTTCACGAATAGTAGCACGTGGCTTCATTTTGTCTATCGTGAGCCTGGTCGACGAGTTTTGCGTAGCTTTAGCTGCAGTTACGGTGATGCAGTATACGATAGATGCAGCCGACATGATATATTGACTTTCCAGATATTCATCAGAGCCCTGAGGCTTGAAACACTCCAGCAAATCGTGTGTCTTTGGATATTCAAAATCAAGTATGAACTATTGCGTCGAAGGGATTGCCACTTACGTGATACTATGCCTGATGGAAGTACCATGAGCACTGCTGACATACGCATACTGCTCTACTATCATGTCAACCGTCCATAATATCAATTCAATCAACTCTCGCGTCGTTCCTCACACAAAAGGCTCAAAGACATGCGTATATCCAGAGAGTAAAAATAGTACTAAGTCTCGTCTATCACAATATCTCGCAAAATCCTTGTAATCATGAGCGGTCTCTGGGCCATGAACCACTTGACAACGGAAATACTCTGTCAAGCGCCACCACAACTTCCCTTTCGCATACGGAATGGTGGCAGTGGCGGAAGCAGTGCTTTCGTCAATTTAGTAGCAGTTGTAGTCGGCGTTGACTCTTCGGGCGATGGCATCCCGATCGCCTCTACATCCGAGTTGTGAAAGATCTGGCCATATCGGCGCTCATCAGCCCAAACTTTTGGGAGAAGGGTGTTTGCTTTTTCCGGCTGCTTCTCTCATGAGAGGTTTGAAGGTAGTTGCTCTTGGTTCGGCGGTCTCTCGTCAGCGGCTTGAGGGGGTGTTATTTCTTGTTGGCTGGTGTCAATGACCAAGTAGTCCGAGTGCCATGCACGTGTATCAGAAGTAGACGCCTCAGCTTTCTCCGATCGAGGTGATTGCTTTGGCGTCCGCTTCGAATTTGTCAAAAGGTGGTAAAGATGGCGAAGTCCCATGTTCGATATCTGCGGCTGCTGGAACGGAGAAAGCAGTTGCTAAGCCTTCATAGTTGCTACGCAAGAGCTTGATGTAGAGATTCATTCTAAGATATGCCGTGTTTGCACCTACGATTGCCTACTGTGAGTACTTTGTGTGATTAGATTCTGATATCTGCCAGGAAGCACAATAGTAAGCACTGATACAACACCATTCTGTTGCCATACAAGGGTCGCAAACGGTTGGGAAAACAAGTGACATGGGTCTATCAGGACATTCATAGACAACTGATAGCGTTTTGATGATACCCATGCAGCAACCAAATACTTATGTCGATATCGGACGATATCAACAAGGAGGTTGGTGGTCGTGAAACTGGACCAAAGGAGACTCCCATGGTGGATCCTCCCCCCGCCATGTCTCGGCATTTGGTGAGAGCAAGCTCAAGCGGCATCATCGTCACCTCTGCCCGACGTTGAATCTAGCGAAGAAGCACGTGTCTAATCTGTGCCTGCATCTACAAGCACTCGATTAGGAGACACCGCAGGCGGTTGTGATCGTTAGCCTTGCCTGCTGTTCATTCCACCCTGACCTCGATGCTATAACGAGCCATAATCCAAACAAGCAGCACAATGGCGCAGGTGCCCGAGAAGGTCCTCTCATGGCTCTACAGCGTGCTACATGTACGCCATACCGCACACGCCTCCACAAGATAAAGCGCTCACACTCGCGCAGGAATACCAGGACCCGCAGCGCGCCTACTCGGATGTCGCGCGCACACTATCCGTCTTTCCCTCGCTGAGCCCTCGAACCGAAGTCTATACCTACGAGAATGGCGGCTCCGCATTGCTTCTCACAGTCTCCGGGACACTGCCTGTAGACTTTCGTGGAGCAACATATCGCTTTCCGATCAAGATATGGGTACCCCAGGCCTACCCGCAAGAGTCGCCCATGGTCTATGTGACCCCAGGCAGGGATATGTTGGTGCGGCCTGGGCAGCATGTGGGTGTGGAAGGGAGGGTGTACCATCCATACCTAAGAGATTGGACTAGCATCTGGGACAGGGCGAACATGTCCGACTTCCTCGCTCATCTCCAGCAAGTATTCGCCAGGGAACCTCCGCTTGTGAGCAAGACCCAACAACAACAGTTGCAGCGACCTGTGGGACATCATGTGCAAGGACCTAACGGCAGCCATGCGCCACCACAACTGCCTCCCAAACAACGTCCGGGTGAGATGATGCCCGTCGAAATGCCAAGCACGAATACACCTCCACCGAGACCTCCGAAACCAGGCGAGGAAGATGCAATAGCAGGCTCGTCACGACAGTATGGATCAGGTGGTCCGCCCTTGCCTCCACTGCCAGGCGCAAACCCTCAAAGCACACGTTACACGCCTCAGAATGGCAATAGTCCGGCATTGCCACAACGACCGAGCTCTTCCTTTACACAGGCTGGGGGATACCGCAATGATTATTCTGTCGGACAACCTCCACTACCTGCCCTTCCGCAGCACGTACAATACGAGCAACAACGATCGGGAAATGACAGGAGTCCTGATTCGCCGATGTCCCCAGCTCACACTCAATCAAATGTGCAACCGAGTAGGCCGCCTCAACCGCCTCATCCGTCCTACCATTCGCAGCCCCAGGCATATGCACAGCATACCCATCAACAAGGGCCACCGCCGCCTCAACACCCATATCATTCGCAGCAGCAACATCAGCAGCCGCCACAGCATTCCCATCAGTTGCGCAACTCATACACACCACAAAATAACCAGCCTGCCCTCCAACACATGCCGCATGCGCAGCAACAGCCCAAGAAACAGCCGCCTCCTGACTTGCTGTCGGATCCCTTCGAAATTGCATTACCATCCAATCCGGGTATTGCAGGACCGGCACCTCCGATCCCTCCCAATCCTGAGAGGGAGCATCTCCTTTCAGCGATTTCTGCATCTCTGGTACAACAAGCTCAGCAGAAAGTCAACCAGAACATGTCAGCAATAGCACCCCTCCAAGCACAGCAGAACGCTCTGCGTGCTGCCCATGCCAGGTTCGAAGCTGAGATAGCTCAGCTAGAGCGTCTCGACGCCACACTGTCATCTAACGAACAAATCCTGCATCGCAGCATCCAGGACTGTACCACAACCATCTCGGAAGCAAAGAGTAAGAAACAGCCACCTATTGACGAAGTGCTCGTGGCGCCGACTCTCGTTGCTCAGCAGCTGTGGACTTTGACGGCAGAAGAGGCAGCTTGTCGAGAGGCCATGTACGTGTTGCAGAAGGCTGTCGACCGTGGTCGCATCAGTGGAAGTGACTTTGTTCGACAAATGAGAGGGCTCGGAAGAGAGAGCTTCTTGAAGATGGTTTTGGCGAGGAAGTGTGCGAGGGGTTTGGGTTTGGATGCTGATCGATGAAGTCACTTGACATGAAATGCTTCGCTAAACTTCAATGAAATAATTGTGCGGATATAGCATAGAAAACACTGGCTGGACTCTTAAACGTCTAGAGAAATGTCTCACGCGACACATAGTAGCTAAACAGCCAAAGTGGCGTCTCGGCCAGCCTGAAATATTTGTTCGATTGCTGTTCCTGGACAGGATTTGCTACGCTTTACACTTCTTTGCACCGACTGCTTTGAATAGACACTGAGCTGTTTTCCACCTGACTGCCTTTGAGACAATTTGGAGCGAGCCGAATGACCAAGCGTAACATTGCTGCCATCCTCGGATACAGCTGCTGAGCTATCGCCGCCATATTTGGAACGTTGTGTGCACACTCGTCGCAACTGGCTGTGTGGTATATGTGCCCTCAAGGGACACCCACGCATTATCACCATCGGCGATGGCGCCTGCGCACAAGCCAATTCTTGCGGTATAGCTGTGCCGTGCCAACACAATTCCGCCGACACAGAATTTGAGTTTCCCATGCTCGACGAACGTCAAAAAATCACAACTCATATGTCTCGCGGAAAAAGCCTATGGAACGAATATCGATACACAAGACAATATCTTAGTACGATGCAACAGTACTTAATTGCTCTGCATTATCATTGCCAATATCAGTATCATAGTTGGGTCGTTGGTCTTGGGATCCTAATCGGTGGGTCCACTTTACATCATTGTCAAAGTGTGATCAAAGTGTTAGTAAACTCTGCGATGCTGCCCGAAAATCTGCCAACACCGACCGCCTTTGGCGGCGTCGCGGTATCGTTGGGTTCGTTGCATGAAGCCTTCTAATCGCAGGACCTTGTTCACGCGCAGTCGATCTAGAAATTAAGGCCGAGCCAACAAAATATCAAAAAATCAAAAAATCGAACTAGTTATTCAATTATAAGTTAACTCACCATGGGATCCGTCCAACCCGCAACAGAAGCCTACGTCCTCCAGCCCATCCCAGGCAAAGGCAAAGGCCTAATCGCCACCCGCGCCATCAAACAAGGCGACCTGATCCTCAGCGAACCACCGCTCTTCACAACAGCCTCCCTCACCAACCCAGCAACCTTCGAGAAAGACCTCGGCGCCATTATCAAAGCCCTCCCCAAAGATGGACAGCGCGCTTTCCTCTCCCTGCACAACAACAACCCCGGCGCAGACCCTTTCTCCAACATCGTCCGCTCCAACGGCTACCCCCTAGGCCCTAACAGCGAAGTCGGTGCGATTTTCCCTCTTGTCGCCAGACTCAATCACGCCTGCAGACCTAACGCCCAACACGCCTGGAATGGAGCGCGCGGAATCGAAGTCGTCCACGCCGTGCGAGACATCAACGAAGGCGAGGAACTCACCCTCTCGTACCTCGCCGGCGGGCCCTCCTCAGAGCGCCAAATCCGTCTGAAAGAGTACTTCGGCTTCGACTGCTCGTGCGAAACCTGCTCCCTACCCGCCGAAGCCCTCGAGACCAGCGATGCCCGTCTTAAGCGCGCGCAGAAACTCGACGAAGCGATCGGCGACCCCAGGCGTGTTCGCCACTTGCCTGAGCGTGCGCTGGCGGATTGCAAAGCGTTGCTAGGGATTTACCAGGACGAGGGGATTTTTGATCTTAGATTGCCGAGGTTGTATTATGATGCGTTCCAGATCGCGGCTATGCATGCTGATGCTGCGCGGGCGAGCGTTTTTGCTAAGGCTTGTGCTGATGCGAGGACTGTGTGTGAGGGAGCGGAGAGTGAAGAAGTCACGAGTATGAGGGCGTTGCAGGCTAAGCCTTCTGGCTTTGACAATTGGGCTGCGACGAAGAAGTGGAAGAGCAATCTTGAGGATGTACCGAAGAATTCTAGTGCCGAGGCTTTCGAGAAGTGGCTGTGGAAGAGTGATGCTTAGGTGTGAGGGCGATTTTTTACGATCAATGTGTCAAAGATTATGTGTTTATTTGGAGAGAAAGGAGTTTTGTTTTCGTGTTTAGGATGACATGTGGTTGTTTACAGGAAAAGCCATCTTTTGCAATAAACAGATGTCATATAGATGAGCCGGGCTCGTGGTCTGGCTTCGAACTCCTTACTATAGTAGCATTCCAGCAGCAAGAGTGAGCGTGTCGTCTATCCTGTGCGTAAATATAGTAGCGTGCTAAGTGCTGCATGGACTTACATTCCAAATAGTATTTCAAAGTCAAGAACGAGCATATCATGGTCTGCAGGTCGACGACAACAACGAACTACAGGCTATAGCAAATTTGAGCTTAGATAGCATCTCACTGATGAAGTAAGCATTACAGACTACATATAAAACTAGACTGCGAGCCGGGCCCATATACGTGTAGGTAGTCACAGAATATCACAAGACATGATGTCCTGACCTTCAACGTTCCAAAACGCTAGTCTAAGCACGCATGCCACAAGGCTGTTCAATTCAACAGTCTAAGTTCCAACTCCGAACTGGCATCTCAGCAGCACAGGAAGCATCACGGACTTGGAGGCCGAATCGCAAGACACTGTGCTGACAGGACCCGATGACAAAGCAGCTTCAGATATACACATATATAGCAAGAGACTCGGTGATTGCTCGCGCACTGATGGCGGGTTGGAACAGCGTAGACAAGGATCACATCCATACTTTTGATTTGCACCACCTCCACAGGAGGAGATAAGGGCAACCTTTCCAGGAATACATGCCGTGTCTGATGTGTATTTCTGGGTCCTTGATCTACGCGGACCGTAAGAAAGCGAGATGAGGGCTGTTCGATGTGTGGACGGGCTCTAGGTCTAGTGTGGTCCAGTGCGCCGGTGCTTTGCAAAAGGGAAAAGAGACCGGACGTCAATGAAATCCAGGGGTCAAGCATGCGATACGGTCGAGTCTCATCGGGTCAGCTATCATGTGACTTTACTCACGACCTGGAGTTGACTTTGCGATAGATTAATATTGCTCGTCACAGCAATATAGGACTGACTGACGTGATGATCTACAATGAAAGTGAGGAGGTTCGAAACGCAACGCTCCCTCGTGGACGACAGCTACTTGGTGTCTCGACTCTGGAGTACCCGCGTCCACGTTGAGCCAGCTGCAGCTGACGCGAATCGCGTGTGAGGTTCGGTAACCTGATTGCTTGTTCACTGCATGAACCATGCTGCACGTGGCTGCAGGGGTGGGGAATCAGTGTGGCACCTGATTCTGTAGGCTTGGGCGTTTTCCTGAGACGTTCAACTCTCCGAATCGACATTCCAACAATACGGACATGAGCCATTGAAGAAAATCGAGGATCGTTGAACCGGCTATGGGAAATGCTCCTCGAGTCGTGTGAGTGTGTCCACCCGAACGATAGATCACGCCACGAGGTGGCCTGCGAGTCAGTGCCAAGGCAGCTGGCATTTGGAAACACCGGGAGCTCGCGTGGCTGGTGACGGCGTGGCTGCGTGATTCGAAGGTTCGGCAAAGGGACTGGCTTCAAGCCCGCCCCCAAAGCCCCTAGAAAGTCGTCTAGAATTTTTGCGGATTGCCATGTGTGATGGAAGGGAAACAAGGTTGACAAGGATCATGCCGGATCATGGCTTCGTCCTGCAATCTTTTTCTGCTCGACGTTTCGGCCGTCAGAAAATTAAGCACTTGGGTGCTTGAACGACTCGAGTCGATGATGGTCTCGGCGATCACCCACGCAATCGCTGGTACCTTACATCAGATAGATGGGCATGCTAAGGCTGGCCGGCTCGGCTCATCAGGCTCCGCTGCAGTTGGCCTTATTGGATGCGCGTAGCAAAGCACTATAAGAGGCTTTCTATAGATTTCAATAACTCGCTGCAGCCGGCAAAGGTATAGAGGCGAGCAATATCGGTATGGTTGCGTCTTATGTGCTCAGCGGAGGGGATAATTGGGATGGGTGGCGCGTGGGTCGCTCAGCGCTCGCGGCGACACGTGTATCTGCAGGTCGCGCCGTATGAGGTAGCATTGGAAGCACTGTGCAGGCAGCTCGTGCAAGCGCATGCCTGGATGCCGCGATCCGGTGACTGCTCCTTTCAGCGGCGCATCCCATCCCCTGGACGTGGGCAGCGCTGGGCCACGAGGCTGCGAAGCGTGTACGAGTAAGTTGATGCGGTGCGCGGACGGCGGACGTACCCCGGCAGCGGCGGCCAGGTCGCGGCGAGCGCCATGTCCATTAGTCAAGAGCCACGGTGCTTATTGGTGGAGATGGACGTGGGTAGTGGTGGTGGTGGTGGAGGAGGAGTTGATGGGAATAAGCAGAGAGGAGAGGCGACGACGTTCAGCGTAGGCCTGCCGGTACGGTATACATAGAGTGCTAGCAGGGAAGATCCAAAGCGATAGCAGCCTTGGATAGTGTACATGCAAGTTACATATACCAACTCACAGCAGCAGCAGTGGTATAGCTAAGCAAACACCGACTGCTTATGTACGCGAGCGGCTGAATTTGAATGTCACTGCTGGCTCCGCTCTGTTGATCGCAATGGACACACGTGTAATAGGATGCTCCTCTTGACATTCCCTGTGGCTGCTATCCTGCGAGCCTGCTAGTATCTCGTTGATCGACGTGCTGTTACTGAAGTAGTGGTAGAGTGATCGTCCTCATGCCTCGTGCCGTGCACAATTGATGACACCCGATGGTGATGTTGCTTGTCTCCTTACAATTGCGCCTGCACAATCAACCGCTCTCTGCCCGCGGCAAACTGCCGTCCCTGCTCCTGGTTGCTAAAGTGCATTAATCAATCAATCGATCGCGCCGCCCACACCGCATCACCACTCTGCCACCAGCCGCCAACACCACTCCTCCGCTGCACATCCCTCGCCCACCCAAGACCGCGCCGCCGCCGTCACGGTAATCTTTGTTGCCTGCGCGCATCCATCGCCCGCCGCCCGTCCTCGTCCACCGTGCGGCGTTCTGGAAGCCCTTTGTCTGCCCAGACAGCCCTCCCTCCGAGCCTCCGTCGAAGCTGGTGTCCACCCGTCGGGAGCACTAGCACTAGCACTAGCCGCCTTCCGCCTACCCGCAAAGCTAAGGTAGTCGCCGGCCTGCATCAAACCGTTGCAGCAAGCAGCACGCTCCGCCGACAGGAGGAACCTTGGGAGTAAAGAGTGAGAGAGAGAGAGAGAGAGAGCGCACTTCCTCTACTCATCGACGCACCCTGTTTCACCTTGCCTCTCACCTACACCCCTCTCTCTCCACCACCACCACACCTCCACCCATCCTCACCGCGTCGCCGTCTCCAGTCGCCTCAGCACCGTCAAGGCCCCGGTGTCACCTCCTCACATCTCCTGTGCCACTGCGCTCGGTGCTTTGTGAGAGTTTCCCACGATTCGGCCACAAGTGAGAGCGACGTCTCGACACGACGTCTGGTGTCGCACTGCAGTCGTCTGCTCCACTAAGCTGCAACCTGCTCACGGTCGCTTCTTGGAAACCTGAGCGCCTCTTCCCGCCCGCTGCATCCTCGCGACCAGTGCCAGCTCCGCTCTGCATATCCACCTCTACCATCTTTTGGCCAGTCAAGAGATCACCTTTGGCATATCGACCGCCACCCGCAATCAAACAGCCACGTTTCCTATACCCGAGGGTCAGTTTCTGCCGTCATGTGTTTCGGCGGAGACAAGGCAGGGGACGACCCTGATGCGAAGAAGAGCAAGGAGATCGAGAAGCAGCTCCGCGAAGATCAGAAGAAGATGGCCAAGGAGGTCAAGATGTTGCTGCTCGGTAAGACAGCGCGTCCAGTACATTTCAAGGGGCCAATGGCGTACTGACAATATCTAAGGTGCTGGTGAGTCTGGCAAGTCGACCGTGTTGAAACAGATGCGCCTCCTTCACACCAAGGGGTTCTCATCGTCCGAGCGGAAACAATGGAAGGTCACCATATTCAACAACCTGTTGCACGCCTTCCAGGTCATTTTCGGCGCCATGGAAGAGCAAGAAGTTGATTTTGCACACGAAAGCAACATTGTAAGCCTGCATCTGTGCCGAAATGCGCAAAACATGTTTACTGACAACTCCCAAGCGGTTTGCAGAAATTATCGCTGCTGACCCTGAAATTGGTACCGAGGACTCTATGCCCCTGGACTGCATGAATGCCTTCAAGAGCCTCTGGAGAGACGAAGGTGTCCAGACTGCCATTCGCAAGGGCAACGAATATGCGCTACACGACAACCTTCAATAGTGAGCTGCCGCCTCTTGATTCCACGCGTCAATGCACGGCTAACCACCTCCCAGCTACTTCTCCGACCTCGATCGCCTCTTCGCGAAAGACTTCACACCCACAGATCAAGATATTTTGCGCGCACGGTTACGAACAACTGGCATCAGCGAGACCATCTTCGATACCGGCAACCTAACATACCGCATGTTCGACGTCGGTGGACAAAGATCGGAGCGTAAGAAGTGGATCCACGTGTTCGACAACGTTCAAGTCGTACTTTTCCTTGTCGCAATCAGCGGATACGACCACGTGCTTGTGGAAGATCGCAATGGCGTAAGTTTAAGTGGACTGCAGGTGATTCTACAAATACTGACTTCCACAGAACCAAATGCAAGAAGCTCTCATGCTGTTCGAAAGCATTGCCAACAGCAAGTACTTCGAGAAATCCGCCCTCATTCTATTCCTCAACAAGATCGATCTCTTCCGCGAGAAGGTCATGAGCGGCAAGTCGCCCATTCGCGAACACTTCCCGGACTTCCCTGGCGGCGACAAGGACATCGACGCGGGTCAAGAATTCTTCGCGCGCAAATTCAAGAACCTTGTGCGCGACCCTGGCAAGGAGGCCTACGTCCACTTCACCAATGCCACCGACACCAACTTGCTCGACAAGACCATGAAGAGTGTGCAAGACATGATTGTGCAAAGGAACTTGCACCAGTTAATGCTGTGAGCACCCTCGATTCCCGTTCCTTCTATCCTGTACTTTGCCCGGAAGCCTTTTCTTTCTCCTTATCGTGCGCCATTGTGGACGCACGTTCTATGTTTCCTTTTTATTGAGAGACACTTTTTCTTTTTCTTTGCATGCTGCGACTAGAGCAGCGCCAGGGGAAATAAAGGGCAGCAAGATCGGAAAGATGGAAAAATGTGCCCCCAGAGTAGGAGGGTATGGACATCTGGAACGACTGCTATTTTCGTATTTGTCCATCCGCCTTACGATCTCTCCCTCCGCCCTCTCGCGCCGTGATGTAGGTAGCGAGAGGGAACTTCCCTCGTTCTCGCTGCGTCTGCTCCTTGAAATTTCAAAATCTCGTCGGTAAACACAACTTTTGAAGATCACCATTCTGATCATTTCGCGTGTTACCTCACAGATTGAGTTAAAAAAGCGGGCAAGAATCGGCTTGGCACGAATCGAAGAACGCAAGGATGACCCCGGCACAATCTCCTTCTATGCTCCTTCTATCTCTATCACAATCTCCGATTACGACCATCCGAAGACAGAAAGGATTCAGGCATCGTGGGCAGACTCTGTAAGGCATCTTGCTTTGATGACCCGAGCGCGCGAGCGAAACCCCACAGACACGATATACAGCATGCTACTAGTACTACTTTTTTTTTCCAACGGTTGTTCAAATGGTCCCTTATGTTTGTTTGTTTGCCTGTTGTTGCTGTTGTTCTGTTTGGGATGTTCCGGTGGTGATATATTGTGGTTCATCTCAATGGCCCGTCTACTAGTTCCAATTGATATACAAGACGCTGGTAGCTCGGCATAGGCAGACGCCGCATGAGATGACACATTCGGGATCAACGTGAGTATTTGTTCTTGGTTGCTTACCAACAATATATATGCACAGTGTTACACGTGGCTGAGTTTGCGGTGGAACAAGTCGACGTTCAGGTTCAGACGGAAAGAGCGACCAGGCCGGTGAGTTTGTTTTGACCTCACCTTTCTGCGCACAAGCAAATGCGTGCACGGTTTCAAAGGCCTCACATCAAGAAAGAGAACAAACATGTCACGTGCCTTGTATAACACCGGTACAATTCACAACCTTGCCGCTGCTTCAGCCTCTCACTGTTGATCCTACCTACTGAATGCACCCCTACTACTACAAACCGCAAACTCCGACCCAACCAACCCTGAGCCAGCTTATCTTTCAACCTCACTATATACGAGACGGATAACACCAGCACGTCCGTACACAGCACAATATGGAACGGCCTCTGACCTCAGAAGTACGGCCTACGAAGCCACCCAGCACCCTCGTCACTCCAGAGTACGACCACCCTACTCTCGAGCATGCCAAGGCTTCCATCTTGACTGCGAGACTGCAGCAGCAATCGATTTCATTACTTCACCATCCTTACGATCCACCTGGTTGGATTGCTCGGTCGGCCACGCTTACTACACTCGGGTTCCCTGAGCTGGCTGTGGGTGACGCTCACAAGGCTACAAGACTTTGCGAAACGATGCTTGCCTTCTTGAATTCCAGGCCTGACGAGAGATGGTCTTTGGGCAGTGGTAGCGGCTTCTGGATGCGTGACGAGAGTAAGACAACCGCAAACGAAGGCCCAGGCGATGGGGGACAGCTGAGAACCTCACTGCACACATTCAACCTACAAGCGGGCCAAATACAAGTGTCGAGTTACCAATACAAAGAACACAAGGAAGGGAAGTATATCCCGCAGGAGTATCCATGGCTCGAAGCAAAACACCGTGGACGAGGTCAGAAGGTTCTCGACGACATCAATGCCGACATTGCGAACAATGAAGTCAAGACGGCAGCTGGTCTACCTTGTATCGAGGTCAAGAGATGCATTTTCCGACCAGGCGAAGAAGATCAAAGTGACGGCGCGGCTCTGGGAATTTTTGCAACTTTCGATCTTCAGAAGGGCACTAAGATCCTTGTTGACAGGACTGACTTCTTTGGGTGTAACGGACCAGGTCCCAAGAATTGCAGAGCGAACTTGGGAGGTGGTCATGGATGCCTACACCCAATTCATCCTAACATAAGTTCTGACGAAGGAAAGCATGACCTGAGATGGGTTCGCGAACGCGCCGGCAGCCACGCTGCAGATCCACTACTTCTATGCCGTGTTTTAATGGCTTGCCATCAAGCAAATTTGAGCTCTCCATTAGATTTGCCGGCGATTGCACGACTCACTGCGACATACCATCGGCAAGATGTAAAGACTTTCCGCTTAGATCATGATTTCGCGATCATCAACGATGCTTTGGAGTTATTCGGCTTCGACATCTTCGCCAGCCATAACTACGACACATGGGCTCTGTTTACATTATCAGCGAGGTTGAGCAACAACAGTTGGACCAACCCTATGTCAGTCAGCTTGAACCCGCTTTTCAGTCTCTTCAATCACAGCTGCGAACCCAACGTCGATTGGGCAACCCAAAAAGATCATCGAACAGTTGTGATGCGAGTCTCAAAAGATGTGGTCGCAGGAGAGCAACTCTTCGTGGAGTACGATGGCTTCGAACACGACAAACCAGTTCACAAAAGACGCCAGAGACTTACCAGGTGGATTGACGGCCTTTGTATGTGCAGCAGATGTGCACGCGAGGAGCGGGCACTGCAGGATGCAGTATTGGGGAACGAACAGATGCAAGACGGGCAAATTGCAGACGTATGTTGAATCTTCCTATACACGTCCCTATGGTTTGAAGGCTGCTGACAGACTATCGAAGACTGCGGCCTCACACGGCGTGAAGGGTGTGTTCGCATGTAACGGACATAGCAGCTCAATGATACCTGCTTGGGATACGTCTGAGAAGCCGGCTTTTCCTGAAGATTCATACGGGTCGGCGGTTTTGTGATTTATAGAGGAGTTTTGGCTTCGATTTGCTATTATGGAAGCGATTTTGCTCATCAATACTGTATTGGATACAAAAACGTCGCGACCGCAGCCATACATTCACATCTCCCATTGCAAGCAGAAGAGCAATTAACAAAATCGTTGCTATCATGGTCAACTCTCGTGATAAAGTTCGACCGGTGCCTCCATCTCGACAGTCCACGCATGTGCTGCGGCGTTGCGCTACGCTATTAGCAATGGCTGATGCGACCATTGAGAGGTAAGGTGTTCCGTTGACCATCGTCATTTGCTGAACGCGCTGCTGCATTGAGCTCCATGCTCAAGTATGCCAGTTGTGGCCATTGAGAGGTCTAGATTTTCTGTCGTCGTTCTCGCTAATGAAAAACTCCGCATATGCTGCTGCTTTGAGCTGCCTCGTCAAGAATAGCAGTCGTGACCGTTGAGAGGCTTGCTTGATCTCAGAGCTATTCCTCCTCATCTTCTTCCCAAGGGCTGCGCATCGCCTCAGCAACACCTTCCAACCATAACTCCGCATTCAGCTCCCTCTCCGCATCGTCCGCCATCAGCCTCAGAGTCTGGCCCCATGCCCACAAAGCCGCCTCGAAGGCCTCTCTCGTACGGCCGCCAGGGTGCAAGATGCGGTTGAAGCGACCGATAGCAGCGCGAGCAGAGTCTAGCAGCGGCTGGGTGATGCGTCTATCCCGGGTGGCACGGCCTTGGAGGTTTTGTCTGTGGCGCTCAAGAGCTGCTTGAGTGCGTTGGAGAGATTGGGTGGCGGCTTCGGCTTCTATACGTTGTTTTGCGTTGAGGTGGAGGGTGAAGCGTGGGCGGGCGCTATCTTGAGGAGTAGTGCTTGCGGCGTTGTCGCCGTGGGTATTGATAGCAGCATTTTGGATTGCGTTGGTGTTGGTTAGAGAAGGCATTTTCTGGTTGGGTTGATGTGATTTGGTTTGAAGTCGTGTTGGATGGTTGTTGCTCTGGTTTTTCGACGATAGATGTTTGTTCTGATGTTTCAATGGGACGTGAGAGACGATCGAAATGATGCGGAGAGTACTACCCTCAAGGAGGTTACCGCGGTCACTGAAATATTGTTCATGCTATAGTGTTTCGCTAGCTTTAGTGTGAGGACAGCCATGTCAGCAAGCACAGAGCAGGTATATGAGGACCGGCGAGTTATGCAGCGAAACACGGAGATGCATATTGTCATATTTCTCTTGCGAATAATTCCACCCTGCGCTCTCAATGGTTGATCATTTCCATCGTGGGATGTAGATGGCGCATTGTTCGCATCATGTGATGACAAAGCCGCTGAGAGACTCAGCCGGGCACATATACCGGTATTCAAGAATTGCATCTTGATCTATCGACCCCGGTCAGCAAAACAGTCTATGTTTACAGCTTGGCCTTCCCTTCAACCAAAGGAATGCCCGTGATACGTTCAAGCTCCTTTACTGCATCATCCGTCTTTCCCAACGTGACCTTGACCGTCTGCATGCCCACCTTCCTACCAGTGCGCAAGTTTCCTCCAATATCATCCAGGAACACCACATCTGACATCCTCAGATCTTCACCATTCCATCCCTTCTGCCGCATGAACTCTGCGACACGCCCCAGTGTGTAGAAGTAGATATCCTCAGCCGGCTTGCGAAGCCCAACATGCGCCGACGAAACAAACACATCGAACAAACCCTTGAGTTCAGCATTCTGCTTCCCCTCCGGCGTCGAGACATCGTTGAATGCGTGATCTGCCGGGAATATGGAGGTATTCGACATAGCAGCAATAACAAGCTTCCCATTACACGCATCCGCCGCCGCGCGCAACTTCTTAAGCGCAGGATACATATGCGGATCTGGCTCGCGTGCAATGCGCATCATCTCCCAGTACAACCACTCAGCATCGATATCTGGGACTGGCGGAGCAGTGTACGCTGCTTCTTCAGCGGCGTCAGAGCCCTTCTCTTTGCGCTCGCGCGCTAGGTGTTTGGTGTAGAACACGCGCCATCTCTTCTCATCCGAAAGATCGCGCTTGAACTCTGCGAACCAGGTTTTGTCGAGTGGGACTTCTCCGCGCTCGAGTTTCTGCCAGGCGCCGTTCGGGTTGGTGGCCGAGATGGAGTGGTTGACCCAGCCGGGTGGGATGCCGTTGGCGCGTTCGTAGTCTAAGATTGCTTGGAAGGGCGAGATGACCTGAGTATGAGTTCAGTGGCTATGCTAGGAATCTATCAATCGTCAAAGTCAACATACGCAGACACCACCAATATCGAAGAGTAAGACCCGCGGTCTGATTGGCTGTGGAGGAGGCATTTGGAAGGTAGAACCGAAGAGGATGTATGACTTATTCTTCTTGGTCCAAAGACTCGACATGTTGGCTAATACATTGCCTCGTATAAACACTCTGAGGCCTACACTGAATAAGTGCCTCGGCCATCTGAGTCCGCCATAGCTAAGTCTCGTAGGTGATGTGAGCGTAGCTTTCAGATGTTAGCCGCGGCTATCAGCTTGCAGATGATGGAGAACATGAAGGGTAACGTGCACGAGCCATGCAAATGGACACAGGCTGAGGCATTGGAAATATGCATGTACATTGTCATCAGGTAATGGACATCGATACTCTACATGTATTGATAGTACTACAGTATTTTACAATCATCACGACGCTCATATCATACAGCACCATTCCAGCTTAACGCTTCCCTCTAACAAACGCCTGCACCTCATCGGCAAGCTGCTCTCTCTGCCATCGCGCCAGTGGCCACGCATTGCCACGTTGAGAACCATCTTGTTGTGGTTCTTGTGCCTGTTGCCACAGCTCTTCACTGGCAGTAGTCTTCTCCTCCTCTTGTCGATTCCATTCCATCCTCATGCACATAAGTTGCATACGTTTTCGGCTCCGCAGCTGTTGACGCTTTGTGTGCTGCTGCGTTCGTTCAGTGATTGCTGCACGCCGTGCTTCAAGACGCTTATTTTCCACGGCCTCGTTCATGTCCAACCGACGAACCCGAAGCGGAGGCTGTCCACCGTCTTGTGCCGCAAGATGCTTTCGCTCCATCACCTCGCTGACTCTCAAGCGACGGATACGCAAGGCGCGTTGTTCCTGGTTCTGACTTTGGATATCCACAGCAGGCAAATCTTCATGGACTTTGCGAACCTTTCTCGGCAAGCCTTTCGACGGCTTCTGCCTTTTGTTAGCACTCGCTGCCAGTCGGCGAGCTCGGGTTCTGCTATTCTGTTTCTTTGTTGTCGAAGTGTCCAAAAGACTATCGACTTCACTCGTCGCAGGTGTAGATGGCTGACCCTGTTGCCGCTTGGTTGTGTCAATGAATTGCAAAGCCTCCTGTGCCATCCGGCGTTCAGTCTTGAGATCGACTAAAAGTCGTTCTAACCGTCTGACAGCCGACAAGCAGAGTCGAAGCCACTCTGTCTTTCTTTGTGACCTTGACAGCTCGACCCATCTTGTACTTTTGATCTTCGGTTCCAGTTCACTCGAGACAGCATCTGTTATCCGTTGACTAGTGACCCCTGCCTTGATGATCCTCTCGTGCGCAACGCCATAGCGCCCTAACAGAGAGCCGAATTCGTGTCGCCGAACTTGGAAAGGCCAGGTAGCTGCGAGAGCTCGGTACGCATCGTGCAACAGGTTCAGGCTGTCTGATTTGGCGAGTCACCGCGGTGTCATCAAAGAGCCCAAATCTCTGTGCTCCAGGTCGACTGGGGTCGGTTTTGCATCTTTCGCTTCATCATGTTCGGCAAAGCCCTGGAAAAGATCCGCCACTTTGGTGTTTTCTGAGCCAGCACCGGACAGATCTGCCCATTGGGCAGCGTTCCGAAACGGAAAGTAGTATTCATCGCGGTGCGTGAAATTCCATCTTGCAAAAGGCACGTCCAGTTTGGATTGGCCGTCATAAAGTCCATTCATCCTACTGACATTCACTGCCATTCCTCCTTCCGACAGCATACCAAAGCGGCCAGGATAGTGACGAATGGTGGCGACGTTCGTATCAGAGGCGACGTTTTGAGGAATCATGTCAATAGACGAGGGTATAGCCCCGAAAGCAAGATCGAGCGTTGTTTGCTGGTCCTTGTTTTCCGGGGTTGTTGTCACATCGTGTCCTTGAATTCGGCTGCCAGGTACATGCTCCGGTTTCGGAGCCAACATAAACATTATCCTCTCGCCTTTCTTCACAATCTGACCTAGAGCTTGATTTTTTTGTTCTTCTGCAGCAGTTCCCGTGCCGTCATCGACACCATCGAAGTCAAACTTCCAGCCCTGGTCGTGTCGCAGATCGCGGGTGGAGTATTGCACGTCAGGATCTAGACTAAGCAAGCCAGCCTTCTTGCCCCAGCCTCCCCCTCCAGAAAGGACTTTGATGAGGCGAGCGCCGAATGGAATCATAAGTCGGATCGCATTACTGACACTTTTGGCCAAGAGTATCGCAGCTTCAGTGTCGGGGTGCCACGCGCTAGTAATCGACTTTTCATCGGCAGAGAATACATCCTTCATGCGGCTCATCACATCGTTCGCCAGTGCAGAGTCAGGGACCATTGGCACCACGAAGGCCCATACGCTCACAGTTTCCGGCTGCAAATCAAGCGCCTCAAAGTATCGCGATACTGATTTCTCAAGCTCTTCAGACGCGGGCATACTGATGTCGGCCACTTCAGAGCCATCGATTTGATCGACCTTGCCATTCTCCGGGGCCTCTATCGGCCCAGTGGGCTGGGCAGACAGCTTCCTGATAATGTTACCCATTACATATTCGATCGTCCGGAAAGGTGTGAGTGGGACTAGCGGCATTTGCAGTTTTTGTGTGCGGGCAATTCTCCGCATAGCGGGCAATTGCAGCGTCTGACTCTCGAGACTTTGCTCATGGAGTAGTGTCAGTGCTGATGAACTTGGTGGTCTGTTCACAGCGAACGTCCGGTGGATGAGGGTTGACACCAAACCGGTCGTAAAGACGGTCTGTGAGAGAGGAAGCTGGAACTTGTAGTCGATCACAGGCGAGGATTCGTGCAAAGCCAATCTGGGCAACCTGAATGTCAAAGACCCGGGTTTCTGTGCAGACTGCTGGAAAGCCGTTCGATCCTCAAGCTTGGCCATTGGCGGGTCGCGGAACAACATGTATGCCATACCCTCCGAGCCCTCTGGCTTGTCAGCCTCTGCAGGCAATCGGTCGACTATGGCGGATGTGGCTTCGACTCGCATTTCAGACTTCCAACGGACCTTGAAGCGCTGATATAGAGCCTCTGGTAGACTGCCGTCTAGTGCATATCGGGCAAGACCTGGCGTCAGCAATATGACTAGTAGTGTCGGCGTTTCACTGTCTCCTGGTACTTTGGCCTTTGGTAATGGTTCAATGTCTCTGACGAGTTCATCAAGCGATGTGTCGGTGGGACGTGATGTCGCTACGACTCCGAAAGCCACTCGACCCGACATAGGCAACTTCATCTCATTTGCCTTCTTAGGCAGTTTGGGTTTGCTTCCAGCCTTCTGAATGCCCTGGGCCACTGGAGCGCCAATTTTATTCCTCCGGTGTACTTCATCCGGCGTTCCGCTCTCCATTCCCTCAGTCTGCTTTCTGCTCGCCGGTCTCTTTCGCCTATCGAACGATTTCTGCGCCCTTCTTCCCTCCAAGAGGACTCTCCGGAAGGGCGGATACTCCTCCGCCGTTGTACTTTGCGAAGACGCGCTCTTGTCACCGTCATGGTTGCCATTCCGCATTTGCGAGCCGGATTTGCTGTCAGAGACGTCGGCATAAGTCCTTGTAGACATAGCGATGCATTGTTTTCCTGCCGCGAGTCGTGCATGACCCACTCGTGCCGGCAGAAGCCCTCTTGCACGGCTGAGCATTGTAGCGAACTGACTCCGACAGAGCGGATATGCGCACAAGGTTGTTGGAATGTAGCCGGAAGCGCGGAAATGCGGTGCGTTGTTGTTGCTACAGAGGAAGCTTCGTGAGCCGCGGTCTAGAGCTTGAGTTCGATTTGATGTTCTGGTCAGCACAGACGTCATCACCAACATGTTCAGCCCTATGGGATATTTTGTTACGAGCGAACGTAGATCCTCTTCCGCCTTAGCGTACCTTATGTACTAAATAATGACTACGTCTGGCTCTGTAAGTCAATACCACCGAAGGTGGGGACCGAGAGATTACACCCGCTGTTGCGATCATGTATACAGCATCCAGTGATCTCAAGAGCTACCTTAGGAATTAAAGTCAGCAGTGTCATGGACAAGAAACTCAACTCAACATCGAGATGCCGAAGCTCTTTACAAAGACTTTAGTTCAGCATCTGTAGACAAGATATCTCGCATGGAAATGCTGCCACTGTCGAATCACGCAATGAGTCGATCAGGTAAACCTTCAAAATAGTACTTTTATACAACATGAGACGCAATAGCGACTGACTTGAGCAAGCAAACAATGTACCAACTTCCATCTTCACAGCAACCATCAAGCGCCGAGGATCCCCCAAACATCAACAGTCACGGAAGCCAGCTAAGAGGCATCAACAGTGCCACCAATTATCGACCAAGGGGCTGAACGTATGGACGACTCTCCTTCCGAAGTAGGCACTGTGCAAGACCAAGCTCTTCTTCGCCCCCTCTCTTCCTGGCTCACTTCTTTCCCCCTGACTTCCACTGTGAAAAGTTTATCTTGATGCCCGCGAGCGCCTCGCACAGCTTTTCGGCCTTTTCAATCTCTTCTTCCGACGCTGCTGCAATGCTCGCTGCGATGCACGCCGCGATCTCGGTAGAATTATGGGTTCTCACGAACTCCTTGAACTCGCGAATGTCGCTCGAATATACCGCAGCAGCTCTAAGATCGGTGTCCGCGAGGTCGAAAGGAGCAGTAGACTTGACGCTCGATTGAAGGAAGTCGGCCAAGTTAGCAAGTCCACTTTCTTTATCGAGTGCGGTCGCGCGACTGGCACCGGGGAGGTTAGCCGTAGGCACGGCGATGCTTGCCGAATTATTGATCATCTGAGGTTCAAGGCGTCGGATTCTTTGTTTGCCCTTCCCATCGGCTTCCATCTGGTTTTCCTGGTATTCCTTCCTCTGCTTGCCTTTTTCTGTCCCCACTTGAGCCAACGAATCTACTCTTGGTTTCCGTGAGCCCTGCTGCGGGACATAGAAGATCTTCTTCTTCAGACTCACTCCCGGGAAGCCAGGCTCTTCAACGACTGGCCTGTTGTGAGAACCCTCCATCATCCGCCCGAATTCCCTCTCGCGCCAAGGCGATTCGGTCCCTTTTGGCAGCATGAAGAGCGGATCTTCAGCCAGCTTGCTCGCGAATGTGTTGAGCTGGACTGGACCGCCCACGGATTGTACGATATCGCCTTTCTTCTTGTACTACTTGAGTCGGCGGAGGTTTTTCTTGCGTTGCGTTGATCCGAATGTAAGCGGTATCGCGCGAAAGCAGATGCCCGTGATGATGTATTTGGAGCAGGCTCGACATTGACTTCCATTAGAGGACCATGACTGGACTCGGCCACCGGGGTTGTAAACGCGCATCCCATGGAATGTGTTCGAAAGGACTTGGAGAAACTCGACGCGCGACAGCAAGGGAGCTTTGGTTGGCAGTATTGGAGGCTGCCCTGCTTGCGTCTTTTGCAGATCTTCCTTTGGCGCTCGCTGCTCTTGCACGTGCCCTTGATCTATCCATAGCTCTTGTGGTTCACCCTCCTGCTCCGGCTGCTGCTTCCACTTCGGTATTGGATTTTTGAGCGGTGGCGCAGGTGCCTGCAGCGAGGCTTCTGGGCCGAACGGGTCGCAACAAGAGCAGTAGTCTCCGTAGAGGTTTTCGAACTTGACGAAAGAGCCGTTGCAAGCAACGTAAAACATCCTCAACCACTGCGAAGTCCGATGCGGCTCTGGCAGCTGCAAAACTTTCGTTTCGTCGCGACGATGGGGCTCCATAACGTGCTC
This sequence comes from Melanodothis sp. VS III C KN 2, assembly GCA_019775565.1. Classification (NCBI taxonomy): domain Eukaryota; kingdom Fungi; phylum Ascomycota; class Dothideomycetes; order Cladosporiales; family Cladosporiaceae; genus Melanodothis; species Melanodothis sp. VS III C KN 2. The sequence goes on along the minus strand of JACWFM010000037.1, from coordinate 499,940 downwards.
CGGCTTGATCTCCTCGCCTGAACGCTGGGGACAAGCTTCTTCCGGGTGCTGACATGGATCCTCGCCAATGGGCACACCGTGACCACAACGAAGTCTTTCATCGCGTATGGCGAAGGAACATGCCTGGCTATATTCTTCCTGGTCGATGTTAGAAGTCAAACCCTCGGGAGGATGTGCGCGTTTTCAATGATACTTGGGTCAATCCTTCTTCGCTGCAGACAGCAGGGCCGGTCTCTGTTGAGCCAGTCGATGTCGACATATTGATAGGTTTTGACTGCTAATTGTGCAAGCGCTTAACGATTGCGCGAAAGCGAAAGGTGGTGTGATAGTGATAGATTTGCAAGGATGTGCTGCCGGTATCGCTGGTGTGTGGTGAGGATAGGAGGAGAGTCAAAAGCGTGATATGAAATTAAGCAGAAAAGCAGGAGAGAGATGTGGGTAAGTAGGCAGGAGCAGTCTGTACCTCAACTCTCAGACGCGTGCGAATGCAGTACCTCTCTTGCATTGCGAGCTCCAATGTGTCAGCGCATCTTAGTATCGTCACCATGTGCGTCCTTCAAAAAAAAAAAAAAATACGGGACTTTCAGTAAGGTCGATGAAATTTGTGTCGTGATCAACTTTACCAAAGCCTCGCTCAAACGCACAGGACATGAATAAATAGCTGCATACATACCGCGCATCCGACCATTCCTAATACCCCTTCTTCTCTCCATTTTCCGCTGGTGACAAAATGCCTTCATATCCACTCCCTGCCTGTCTCCGTCCTTTGGCGCGAATCTCCCTGGCCCATTCGCTCATCGCGTACAACCAACCTCCAGCAACCAATACGCCAGAGACGACGTTTACCAGACGGATGAGCAGAGAAAGGATAGAAGCCCATTCTTCCGCGATCGTAAGCATAACCGGCTCGATATCGAATTTGACGAAAACGCCAGGCACGCTCATCTCTGATACAGGGTGTGATTGCTCAGTCACCGCGTACTGGTTGGTGAAGACGGTGTCCTTGGCGTAGCGCTTCGCATGCTTTTGCAAGCCATCCTCGCCGCTCGAGGGCGACTCGTGGTATTTGTCGGTATATTTCTTGAGAGATTTGGGGTCGGTCGTGTAGACTGTTGGGACGACGGAGAGGTAGTACTGGAACTTCTGGAAGTGGTTCTCGCTCGTCGCGACGGTGTTGTCTAGCGGATTGACCAATGATGGATAGTAGGGACCGAAAGATAGCTCGTTAATGTGGTGAGAGAAGTTGAACGCTGCAAAGTATTGTTAGCTCGAACGACACACCTCACTACACCAATGCCGTGCTTACCACTGTGGTCAAGATGCTGGCCCATCTCCATGTAACCGTGGCCCCTCGCTGTGATGTGGAAATCGCCCTGGACTTTGTTGCCCTCCATACTGCCATAAATTCTGCAGCTGTCTGTGAACGCGTGCTTCGGCAGCCTAGGAGTCTTCGCCCATTTCTTGGTCGCCCTGGCCGCTCCGAGATAGTTGTGCACATCCTCCTCTCTGTATTCACCGAAACCCGGGTATCCGCTCAGATCCAGTCTCTCGTCCTTTGACTTGGGCAAATGATGCAGCCTGCGGTCATCTCCCCACTGGATCCAAGATGTGGGATCCTTGTTCAGCTTCGAGCCAGCCAGAATCCTGTCTCCACTGGCATCTTGAACATTCACGTGCAGATCCTCGCAGCGCATGTGCACCACAATGTCCAAGTTGATCTGCAAGTCGTGCCCAATTCCTTGTTCGACGCTGAATGTGTGTGTTGTCTCTCCCGTCCACCACCGTCCAAGTTCTGTTGATCCCAGCCATATGCTCGCAAGCACGAGCACTATTGTCCAGATGCCGCCCGAGTGGCTCTGCTCTGTGTATGAAGGTTTGGTCTTAGGGAATGCGTCGAATGCTTTCACCGCATTGAGCGCGCCGCTTTCGCCGAAGTTGTCCTCGTTCATCCCCGAGTCGCCGAAACCATTGTTGCCGTTCATGGCTATGTCCAGGTGCTGTAAGCGCGAAAGCCGAGAGACTGGGAGACGGAGACACGACGCGACGCAGTGAATTTTGTGTCGAACTTGTGCTATCGGTAGAGCATTGAGGGGTGTAAGGAGTAAGGAGAGTGGGTGGTATATAATCGCAATAAGGAGTGGGTGGATCTAAGAGCCCTTGTGTCTCAGGTTATGGCGGCTCCCCCGAACGTGCAAGGCCACATGTCACTAAACACGTCGGCTTCGGAGAGGCTGAGGCTAAACTAATCCCCTCTACAATAACCTAAAGGGTACCCTGGATCATCGAACGGCCCGCCAGAACACATTCGCCGAGGCGGCTCTGATTTACGATAATATTATCTGGAGCATCAGAGTGATCCCTTCTTAGGCGCACGTGATGAGCATATTCGATGTTCCCAGCAACCAGAACGCTTCATGTGGACAATCACCCAAGGAAGGAGATTATGTGAAGATGTTGCCTATGCAGTCAGCACGCTTTCACAAGCCATGTACGCACGCATTATCCTCTGGGATTCCAATGGAATGCGATCATCTGCTCAGCAAGTCTTCCCATCGTTGTGAAAGTCTGGTTCGAGCAATTGTTTATGCAGTTGATGGGCCTCCTGGGCCATCTGCGGAGCCCCCTGCTGCGATGTGTACGAGCATATACCTTGAGTCGTTATAGTCACTTTGGTGTCTACGTCGATCCAGGCTAGGGCGCGATAGCTGCACCTCTATCAGTCTCGGTGCCTCAAAATGTCTTTGCTAAGCAAGGGATCACAGCATGTCCCTCATGCGGCTCACGAACTTGTACAACAGGACTCTCAAACCGCTTCGCATGGCCACACTCGTTTTACACTCTTGTTATGGCCAGTGATACTTTAGCCAAAACAATGGCGCGCCCTAGGACCGCAGCCAGCCGAAAGGGCTTGTGGGGACCAAGGCAACACCACAGCGCTGGGTGTGCGTCCTCCACCTCACCTTACCGCAGTCTTCACATTACGCGCATGCAGTGACATCACGCACTTACCAAGCTGTGTATAAAATGCTGAGTGACCCTCGACACTATTACTGGCCATGACGACCGAGCAGCCTCCTGCGCAGAAGCGCAGCTTAGCGTCGAAGGGTACGTGCTGCATCGCATCGCGCGTGTTCGTGGATTATTGAAAGGGACACTGATCTTCTGCAGTACGACAGAAATCTCCAATCTGTCGTCTTCTCTGTATGGCGGAGCGAAGTGGTACATCGGATGTACTTCATTGTCTCGAATCGTCCTAGACCGATGATCTCGCGCCACCTCACTCAATTGCCGCCGACGGGCACGACTAAATTCGTGTTTTTCCTAATCTTGATGTACCGGCTGACAATCGGTTCTGTGTAGGCATGCGATGGTTGTAGAATGAGGAAAGTAAGATGTAAGGATGGTGGTACTGCTGGACCGTGCAGCAGATGCATCCATTTGTCGCTGGCTTGCACGTTTGATCTACCATCTTCTGCGCGAGGGCCAAAGCGTCGGTGAGTAGTCGCCTTTCAAAGACTTGTTTATTGTTCTGACCTCAATACAGCAAGCAAGATCTCCCGCCCATACGACTGCCGGACAACAGTATTGAATCTGACATGCAACACGCCTCATCTGCTACGGGCTCAACCGAAATCACTGAAGCTGCGAGCAGTCCAGGACTGCACTCTCCGGAGGATACGCGCTCGAACTTCAGCGGGCCATCAACGACGACAGCCACGACTCCGGGTACAAGCATTACATATGCCACGGATTCCCTTTGCCCACGAGAAATGGTTCTGTGGATGCTAGACGATTTCCTCACCTCTCTCTATCCTCTGATACCGGTGATACATAGGCCTAGTTTCAGACGGTCCATTGCAATGAATCAAGACAATGAGGATTCAGACCTGCGGGGTCTGATTTATGGACTTTGCGCGGCCGTGGTTGGAACCATGCCCAGCAAATATCTGGCGTACCGAAACCACACGACACCTCTTCACTTTGAATCCCGCCAGAAGTTCATTGACCACGCTTACACAGTTCTGCTTCAATTGCGTGGACCTGACTTCTTCGACAGAATCAGTTACAAGAAGTTTGCGACATCTTACCTGTTCGATATAGCATACCTCCAGATTGGTAACGCGAATAGAGCTCGGATGATCGAAGTGGAGTGCTTACAACTCGGGAGAATGCTTAATCTTCATCGCATCACCGAGTACCGTGGTCTCAATCACATCGAGACACAATTAAGGAAGAAGGGCTTCTGGCTTCTATTCTACAGTTATGTTCACGGACAAGTGCAATCTCTCCGCCGAGAGCGGCTCACATTCTTGGATCCTACTCTGGTTGAAACGATTGATCTCGAATCTCTCATTCCCATAGACGTGGACGACGAAGCGATATTCGAGGACAGGATTGTCCCTGGCCTGTCATCGCGGCCAAATCTCACAACTGCGTACAATCTCACCTCGGCGGTATTTTGGGCCGCGATAGAGTCACGAAAAGTTTGCACGGCGGTCGGCTCTGCTCCAACAGTATGTACATGCGCCCAGGATAATCGGTACAAGCAAATTGCCCACCTACAGAGACGGCTGCAAGATTTGAAGTATAGCTTAGACACCATTCCGCCTGAACTACGACAATGGTCAGTGCGGCCCATGCCTCTGTCTCCAGACATGGCATCCAACGCGCCAGGCGTGGTCATCTCTCAGCTTGGAGCTGTCCGGGGCAATCTTCACGTCACACATCTATGGCTACAAAGCGTCTTACTGGATCAACTGGAGGCACTCTTACAAGATGACAACCCTCCATTCGATACCCCAGCCTACCTTGCGACCGTCCGCAGCAGGTGGTCAGAACGGGAAAGCCTATGTTCCCAACTCATACACGTTTTGACCAAAATACCGCAGAAGGACCTTGAACCAAACGGACTACACTTCGTGTTCAAGGTGCGTGATGTGGCCGTCGGCCTGCTCAGCTGTCCCTTCGAACCACACGAACCAGCTTCTCTCCGCGCTGCCGAGTTCGTCCGCGAGTTCACACAGATACTCTCGATACTGGATTCCAGCGAATGCATCGCCACTACGAATTTGAAGACTTGGGTCGACACCGACAGAGAACGCGGCCGCAAAGGTTTACATGACATACAGTGTGACGGCATTTTTGGCTGGTCTTGAGGGGAAACGAATTTACGCTTTCATTCGAAATGTTTCGCGCGCTAGGCGTTATTGAAGCAAAGTCGAGCTCAATCACTAGTCCTGGTCTAACTCAGATCAGCGTACGCGCATTTTCAAACCCGCTCTTGGTGCTCACTCGAAATTATGATGGCATTCTTCTCCGCAACCAGACTCTTGGATCGCTGCGCCATGTCTGCCGGAGACGGGACCTCGGCATGGCCATCAAAGATGACGGCCATCTGCTCTAGGGTATGGCCTCTCGTTTCTGGGTAGAAGAAGTAGACTGTGATGCCCAAGAGGACGAGCATGACGACGAAGACGAAGTAGTACTTCCAGCCGATGCTTCCCAGAGCGACAGGGTTCACGAAAGTGTTGAAGAAGATGGCGACAACGGAAGTCGTCAGAGTGACGACCAGACCACGAGAACGCAGGCGGTATGGCCAGATCTCGCAGGGATATGCAGTCTGGAATGGTGTCCTGAGTACCAAGTCAGCATTTGCATCGGACCGAAGATGCTCGCCCAGGGACTTACATGGCAATGTCATAGCCAGCGAAGAAGACGAAAAGGAAAGGGATGACGGCTATCCCTGTTGCACCGGCGCCTCCTACTGCAAACGCGCCTGATAAGCCAGTTACGAGGATGAAGCCGACCAGCATGGTCGCCGCAGATGCCAGGAAGAGAGGACGTCGACCCACTCTGTCGACGGAGAATGCTGCTGCGACAGAGAACAACAAGTTCCAGACGTTGAGGAATGCTGATATGAGCGTTTGGTCTGTGACGCTGGTGACTCCGACAGTTTCGAGCACGAGAGCCAGGTAGTAACTGACGACGCCATTACCAGCTGTGTTCATAGATATATTGTCAGCGAGATGCATCAGGAAACAGGGTAGCGTGAGATAATCTGTACTTACACCACTGAACAAATATTCCAAGCGAAACAGAAATAAACAAGCGGTGTCTGTTGCCTCGAGTCTTGAACATCTCAGCGTAGCTCGCACTATCATGCGCATCCTTCTCGGCCCTCAAAGTCTCCGTGATCTCCATCATCTCGTAGTTAACCAATGCTGAGTTTTTGTCGCCGTCGGCATGCCATTTTTCCAACAGCCCTCTTGCTTCTTCCGTGCGGTCGTTCGAAATCAACCAGCGAGGCGACTCCGGCGCCCAGATCAGACCGGGAAGGCTCAGTATTGGTATCAGGACTTGGAGAATGGTTGGGATGCGCCAGGCGATGTTGCCCTCCATGTTACGGGTACCGAATGTCTGTCGAAGTGGAGCTCGTTCGTCAGCAAGCGATCTTTTAGAATATGGCCAGTAGGAAGCACTTACGATGAAAGCAGCGATAGTGCCTCCGACATACCACCCGCACATGAACAGTGCATTTGCAATACCACGGTGAGTAGGATACGCAATCTCGTTGATGAGCAGCGGCACCGTGGCCGCAAAGCAAGCAGACGCACAACCCACAAAGAACCGAGACAGGATGAAGCCAGTCTCGTTATTCACACCGCAGAGCCCGACGCCCAATGCAAGGAAGCCGTAGCCCATGTATATGCCCAACTTGCGGCCGTACCTGTTGGATATCCAAGGCATGGTCAGGTAAGTGATTCCGGTGCCAGCCCAGTAGATGGCATTGATGAAGCCGAGCCAAACGCCGGTGGGCGTGTTCATGAAATCGCGCCATTGGTGTAGAGCTTGCAGGCCGTTCATCAGGGATCCATCGTATCCGTTTGCAGATGCTGAAGCGGTCAGCGGACATTCCGTTGAGCTACGAGGCAAGGCGACGTACAAAACATGACCAGCGAGAAGACGCAGAAGTGGAGCTTCAGCATATGTGCCTTCTTGTACCACGGCAGGCCATCTTTGGGCAAGACGGCAAGCAGTTCATTCCCAACGGCCTTCTGTGTCGCTGTGTCTCCATCATGACCCATCTTGTCCGCGTCGAAGGCTGGTGGCAAAGCCCAAGAGATACAGCGAAATTTCAAAAGATGACTAGGAATGCACCGCCAACACCACTTGACAGATCATGAAAACAAGCCTGCAGCGTGTCAAAAGAAAGGTGCCGTGATATACCCTCGAGGACTCTTTCAATCGAGATGGACAAGACGGCGACTCTTGCGAGCCTCGAGTCGCGGACACTGCGAACCCCTCCGCAGACGCCTCCAGAAAACTCCACATTAGACTCCAGACTCTGAATCTTCTGTTCGATCGGTGGATCATGTGGGAGCAGACTCCGCGCCGCCCGCTCGAAGTGTGTAGGTCTGTGCCGAAACGCTATCTCCCGTCCTCGCAGGGATGATGAGGCTAGGAGAGCGATACCGACCCGGTCGAGACCGGCGCACGATAAAACGATGAGGTGGACTCCATTCATGAAGGTCAAGCTACGCTCGGTGTCACAAGTATTGATACTCGTCATGTCTCGGTGTGTACGCGAAACGCTGTTAAATCAGCACTGCCCGTAGCCCTTGCAGGCTCACGCCATGTGACCATGTACCTTGGTACATGCAATGTCGTGACCGCAATTCCCACATGTACTGTAAGACAAGAATCTCCCGAAATGGTAATCCGCGTGCGACGACCCCCAACCCTAAGGCAACCTCGATGAGGGCTCAGAGAGCGCGGAATATGGTTCGAGACGTGGTCAGATTCTCCGCTCGCTCATGAATCGTGTCCAGTACGCAACGTGATTGTGATCGGTTATGCGGGGCGTAGTACCGGTTTCCACCACGACGAATGGTGCATCGTGATACTTGGGATTTAGCTTGGTACTCGCACTAACTTTCCAATTACTTCCATTGGCATTGTAGACCGCATTGTAACGTTTCAAATGACAGACACGCACCCTGTATTTCAGGCTTGCAATCCTACATTTCCGATTACATGCTCTTGCCTTGAGACCAAGATGGCGGCTTCTGAAACGGGTCACAAACCGTCAGGCGGCGATGGCTGTACCACTAGGGGTTTGATTGAAGGCGAATTCGACGTTGAGGCTTTACTTGCTCAATTATCCATCGAAGAAAAGGCCTCGCTGCTTTCCGGTATTGTTGCGACCTGTTCAGGACGAGTGCACGACGATGTCTGACCCTGTGTAGGAAAGGACTTTTGGCATACACAGGAGGTCCCCAGATTGAACATCCCGTCAATCCGCACTTCTGATGGTCCCAATGGTATCCGTGGCACGCACTTCTACGGAAGCACACCATCCGCTTGCCTTCCATGTGGCACTGCTATCGGTGCAACTTTCGACAAAGACCTAGTCCACCGCATTGGTAACCTGATTGCCGATGAGGCGAAAGCTAAAGGTGCCCACGTCGTCCTTGGACCTACAATCAATATCCAGCGAGGTCCTCTTGGTGGCAGAGGTTTTGAGTCGTACTCCGAGGACCCCCTACTCTCGGGCACACTCGCTGGCGCATATTGTAACGGCATCCAAGAAAAAGACATTGTGGCCTGTCTCAAACACTTCGTTTGTAACGACCAAGAACATGAGCGTATGGCTGTGAGCTCTATCGTCACAGATCGTGCTCTTCGCGAGATTTATCTGCTACCATTCCAGCTCGCGATTAAGGCCTCCAAACCTGGGGCAGTCATGACAGCTTACAATCAAGTGAATGGTCTACACGCATCGGAGAATCCCAAGTTGCTACGAGACATCCTTAGAGGTGAATGGGGCTGGGAAGGTCTTGTGATGTCCGACTGGTGAGTTCTTTGTAACCCGTCAATGTAGACTCACCGCTCACAACGCGCAGGTTCGGAACTTACAGCACAACTGAAGCTATCCAGGCAGGCCTTGACCTCGAAATGCCTGGCCCAACTAGATGGCGTGGCGCTGCCTTGACTCACGCAGTATCTTCAAACAAAGTCAAGGTCTCCGAGCTCGATACCCGAGTCCGGGAAGTGCTCAAGTTGATCAAGACCGCCAACAAATCAGGTGTCCCTGAGAATGCTCCGGAAAAGGAGCTCAATCGTCCTGAGGATCGCAAACTGCTCAGAGAGGTCGCCTCCACCGCAACTGTGTTGCTCAAGAACGATGACAGCATCCTGCCCTTCAAGAAAGATCAGAGAATCGCTGTGATCGGTCCTAACAGCAAGATCGCCACGTACTGCGGTGGAGGAAGTGCGGCTCTGAATGCTTACCGAGCAGTCACCCCCTTCGAAGGTATCAGTGCCCAAGCAGAAGGTGGTGTGGAATTCGCACAAGGTGCCTACGGCCACAAAATGCTCCCCCAGCTTGGCCAGAATCTCGTCACTGCAGACGGCAAGCAAGGCTTTACTGTCCGCACCTTCAACGATCCTCCAAGCGTATCAGATCGAAAGCCTCTGGAAGAGCGCCACCTCAACGATGCCAACATTTTCTTCGTCGATTACGTTCACGCTAATCTCAATACGATCTGGTACGCGGAAGCAGACGGCATTTTCACTCCGACCGAATCAGGCCTGTACGATTTTGGGCTTGCAGTTACTGGCACTGCCCAGCTGTTCCTCGATGGTAAACTCCTAATCGATAATGCTAAGAACCAGAGACCGGGTTCCAGCTTCCTCGGAACGGGCACCGTCGAGGAGAAAGGGCATAAGGAACTGAAAGCAGGTCGTTCGTATCACATCAATGTACAGTGGGGTTGCGCAAAGACTAGCACGCTCCACAAAGCAGGTACTGTGGACTTTGGGCACGGTGGCTTGCGCTTCAGCGGATGTAAGCGAATTGAGACCAAGACCTCGATCAAGGAAGCCGCCGAGCTCGCTTCAAAAGTCGATCAGGTCATCATTTTCGCTGGGCTCAGCGGAGAATGGGAGTCAGAGGGCGAGGACCGCGCTAACATGGACCTCCCTCCTAACACTGACGATTTGATCTCTCACGTCCTAGACGCGAATCCGAACACGGTCGTTGTGATTCAGAGTGGAACTCCTGTAGCTATGCCATGGCTCCACAAAGCGAAAGCCGTCGTTCAGGCTTGGTACGGAGGCAACGAAACTGGTCATGGAATCGCGGACGTGATATACGGCAAAGTCAACCCTTCAGCAAAGCTGCCTCTTACGTTCCCTAAGCGCGTGAAGGACAATCCAACGTACTTGAACTACAGGTCTGAGGGCGGACGCGTGCTCTACGGGGAAGACGTGTACGTCGGCTACCGATACTACGAGCAACTGGAGACCGAGCCATCGTTTGCATTCGGTCACGGCTTGTCGTACACGACGTTTAAGCTCTCGAGCCTCATTCTGCAGCAGAAGACGGGCAGCGAGCTCAATGTTCACTGCACACTCGAGAACACCGGCGATCGTGACGGTGCCGAAGTCGTGCAAGTGTACATTGCCCCCGTCTCGCCCCCTATCAAGCGACCCGTAAAGGAGCTTAAGGGCTTCACCAAAAAATTGCTGAAGTGCGGCGAGATCGCAGACATCACAATTGACATGGACATAGTCAGAGCGACTAGCTTCTGGGACGAGAAAGAAAGCAGATGGTGCAGCTCTGCAGGAGAGTACAAGGTCTTAGTCGGCACGAGCAGTGACGGAGACTTCCTCGAAACATCGATCAGGATCCAGAAGACGACTTACTGGAATGGCTTGTAGATGTGTCAGTATCATGGCACAGTCAAAATTTCTTACTGGTGGTCGTATTCCGATACAGTATCAACACATGTGGTAATAGAGCAGATTCGGTCGTAAATCATTTCACAACGTCCACTTCAAAGTTCGACCCCTTTAAACAACCTGTCGACGTCGCCGACCGTGGTGGCATCAATTTCTTCCTGTCTCAACCGAGTTCCCCCCCATCCAGCGCCCCACCTCGCCTCCTCAACCACCGCAGCCTCCTGCCCATAATCGGCCGCGATTCTGTTACGCACATGGTAGTACGCGCGGACGGAGCGCCTCGTCATGAGCTCGTCCAGAGCCTTCACCCACAAGCTCTCATCTTCAGCGACCGTCTTCTGCCACTGCTCGCGCGAAAGCTCGCAGTCGTAGTGGCGGACGCCAACTTCCTTCTTGAGCGAGACGTGTAGGTCCAGGCGCATGAACTCTCCTTCAAGATCTTTGTCGTGGAAGTACACGGCCGACAGGTGCGAAGTGCCGGAGCCACAGGCCATGTATTGGAAAGCGTTGTATTGAGGGATAAGCTTGTCTTCAGGGACTTTGTCGCCTGTGTTGTCTCGTTCCTCGATGGGGATGTGGATGCGGCATGTTGACTGGTAGACACCTGCACGTTGTTGGTCGTGGGGCGGCGCCTCGCGGTTGCCGAGCGCAACAGGAGGTGTGAGTAATGGGTCTGTGTCGGGTGGTAGGAGTCCACGGACCGTCTACTCGATCTCGAGGACGTGTTTGGTGGGCTCAAGACCGATGTCTTCGAACAGGGAGACGAGGCCGGCCATGTTGAAAGAGAGTGGAGAATTGCTGTATCTACAGACTGCAGCGAGGAAGAACGATTGTTGTATAGTATCCAGTGGTGAAAGTTAGTGTCGTCTAATTCAAATGTGAACTCCATTCTTCCACAACACCACGCCTTGATGCTGCCGCCCAGTACAGTAGCGCTCTTTGTTGTTAAGACGTTAAAATGCCATTGTTCCTCCAAAACGAGTCTGAGGCATTGTCTGCTCTGTCGCCCGAACGTCGAGCTAGAAGGAAACGTGAATGTGTTGGTGAACGTAGGTGCACTCGCGAGCGGGATCGGTTGGCGTCCCAGTGAATTGAGATCCTCAATGTGCCCCTACGGGTATGCAGGATACTCGCTTTCGAGTCTGCAACGTGTGTCGATGTCGCTTGGTGGAGACAAGGCCGACACTCCAAGCCTGGACAACCATTGTGAACTAAAACATCGCGAGCAAAGCTCCTCAAGAGCCGTACCATGGTGCTCACACGCATATCTCTTCGATGCGGCCTTTAAACCCCCCATGCTTCGTACCAGTATCTGCTCCTTCGAGACGGGCTCCAGAATTACCCAACAACGTTTCCTTCTTCACTCATCGTCCACAAAACTACTCGCCAGCCTCCCAAAGAAAGGCACCTCCACCCTATCCAACGTCTCGGCATGCCTCCAAGCCCCCGCAGCCAAATACGCAATCAACAGCACATCAAACACAAACAGCATCCAGCTGACAATACTCGTCCAGCTGAAAATCACATGCACCAAAAACAGCGCTCCAAACACCAACGAGCTCTGCCACGCGTGGAAGCGCACGTAGTCCGACTTGTGCTCGAATAGTAAGAGGACAACTCCGCCTGCGGGCGGCAGCACGAGGTACGCGAGACACGCTTCGAGCTGGAGAGATATGCCGAGGGAGGTTTCGAATAGGGAGGTATTGCCGGTGTAGGTGTAGACATCGCCGCGGTTGTCTAGGTAGTCATTTTGGCGGGGGTCGCCGCGCTCAAGGTCGCTGTAGCCTCGTGGGTTGAAGTCATCGTCGTCGTCGTCGTCGGCGTACTGTGAAGGCGAGGGTAAGCGCTGCGCTCGCGCGGCGGCCCAAGGGTCTTCGTTGGTGGGGTTTGTGGCTGCGGAGAGGCTCGTTTGTGGTTTTGATTGTTGTGGTTTTGGCGAGGTGGTGGGAGAGCGGAGGGGAGGTGATAGGGCCCGCGTGGACTCGGGCGGAGAAGATTGGTAGGGTGCAAAGTTCATGGTTGACGGTATAGTTTTTTCGTTTGGGTGGAACGAGTTTCCGTGGTACAGGGACACAAGAGACACAAGAGACACAAGTGTTTACAACATTTGAACAACTGAGGGAAGATGCAATGGTCGGTGTGCTTCACCATCAAGGGCTACCTCACTAGCCCCGATCACATGCCACTCTCGGACTCGGCACGTCATGGCGAACTTCCACATCTCGTTAGCGCCAAACACACGTGCCTGAAGATGCTACTCTTATCTTCGTGCTAGTCTACCATTCCTGTTCTACAGACTCTACTCTTGCATGTCATATCAGACTCCGTGCCGCAGAACAAAGACGATGGGATTCATTATTCTAACAAAAGAAGCGTTGTATACCATCGGAGCCGGAGCTGTGTCTACTCACCCTTTGGGCTGGCTACTCCATACACCGTGATACTTAGGATACAGTCGATAAGAATAGTAAAGCCGCTTCACACCATCACTCTCTCGATAACGCCATGAACGATGATGCTCCAAACCTGGGACTCGGCGTGTGGTTCGGATCCTGGGCCATCAGACGTTGCAAGTAAGTCGGCGACATGCGCCTTTGTCCTCCTCTTCGACCACTGCTGCGTGTTGGAGTCGAGCCATTGAAGCCGGGACCCGCGTTACCAAACTCCGCCAGCTGGATATCCGAGCCATTCTTCAGCGTAGTGTTAGGAGATACACCAGCATGGATGGCATTGTATCGCGCGTCGCGCTCAGCACGCTGGAGGTCGAATAGGCGTCGGTCACCCATGGAAGGCGTGCGTATCGGGCTACTTCCGAGTGTCTGCAGGGTCGAAGTGCTTGCAGGTGTCTGAGGCGAGGACACGGCATGAACCGGAGTGTTGTGTGATTGCTTGTGAATATCAAGCGGTGATGGCCGCTCGGTGGCTCGCTCGAACAGTCCGACGTCGTCGCTCGATTCAGTATCGTCAGACTCTATGTCCTCCAAGTCCAAAGATGGCTGGCGCGGGTATCGGACGGGGCTATACGTGCTGGTCGCGCTGTGTGGAAAGTACTTCTGCCGCAGGGACGGATCGGAGCCAGGCCGGAATACACCAAGATGCTTTGCGGCAACGCGATCAAGGATCGGTTTGAAGAGTGTCGACTCGAAGGAGGTGTGTGTCGTCAATGTCGACTTGGAGCGTAATGGAAGTCTTACGCATCGCTCTGGAGACGGCGGTCCATGCTGGTATACGATCTCGTACTTCCTGTCATCGAACAAGCTGTCTTTACAGTTCTCCTTGGACTCCTGAATGCGCTTTGCTGTGCGTTCTGCAATCTCGATGGCGTCGAAGTTCTCACCCGGTGGCGACGGATGGACAATCGAAACAACGGAGTCGCTTCTGGAGAAATCGGGTGCAGGTGTTCCCGATGCTCCAACAAACGGGTTCTGTTCCACATGTCGAGTGATTTCTGATTCCAGCTTCTCGAGCTCCGAGCCCTCGAGTGCTGCCAGACTATCCCGGTACTTCTCCTGCGCGAGACTTACCTCTGTGTCCACTGGTGCTTTTTCGCTCTCACTTGGGTTGTCCTTTGAAGTGTCATGGACTGTTTGTTCTGGGACGCTGGGACGCTGTGGTGACGATGTTCTGAGTGCCACAACCGGCGATGGGAGCTGGAGCACGTCTATTACATCATCAGGCAAGTCCTTGCAAATTGCAACAGCATCGGTGTGTTTCGATGGTGTCACTGCGCTGACCAGGGAGGTTGGGGCTTGAGGAGCGCAGCATGTCGTCGTCTCTGTACTCTCCAGATTTCGATGTTCCAAAATGCTGGCTATTCTGTTGGCTGCAGCGATTGCATCGCGGGAAATCCTCGTCACAGAGCAAGGGACTTGGAAGGGATCGTCACAAACTGCCTCACGAGAAGCAGGGCCATGCGAAGGATGTTCGTATACAAGAGCGATATTCGATCCCCCGGAGCGAGGAGGGCTGTCGTACTTCAGGTCTGGACTGTGGTGTCCGAAGATGTCATTGTGTCCACCAATAGACAGCTGTGGTGGTATAGAGGGTTGTGACTGGACAGGTACGTGCTGGTGATCGATGGCTGGTAGTTCACTGCGTGCTTCGACTGCTTGAGATTGCGCCCGAAATGGCACGTGCATGTCTGTCCAGTTCAGTGGGCAAGACGAGGGCACGCCTGTTGTGATGTTCGTTGGATCCTGCAATGCTCTAATATCGGCGAGGTCCGAGTGGGTCATCTGAAAAGGCGAGAGCATTGCTGGCGGGCCCAGGTCAACCCTCAAGACAGGCAATAATACTGGTATGTCGATCGGCGAAGATGGCAAGGGGACCAGGGTCGCAGGGTCTCTGCTCTTGTTTCCATCTTTGTCCAGAGGAGATGCTGTCTTTCTCGTGTCTTGCGAGTTGCGGACGATGGCCTCCGGGTCATACGCACCACGAAGACTGGATGCATCGATGCTCCTGCGGAAGAGGCTTGATACGCTTCCTCGACCTGAATGGCGTGAGTGCCGGCTGAGGTTCTGGCGCAGAGACGCAATGGCAGATTTGGGAGGTGGCGATCTGTCGCGGGCGGGTTGCTTGTCGGGTGTAGCGCACTTGATGGACGAAACGGTCGAGTGATCTGGATCAGCGGCTGATGTACTATGCTCTCTGTCAGTCGTTGTGGGATCATGGTCATGTTCGCATGATGGTATACACACATGCTGCCATGACCGCCTCTCAGAGACTCCACTGCGGCCTTCGCAGACAAGGCTCCTCGATGTACTGCATTCCTGAAGCTGCCGAACCATGACTGCTTTCTGTTGAGTGTCAGTGGCTCGTCCAGCACTGTTCGCGATGGCGAACAATCATCTGATGCTTGAGGAAGCATGTTTTGTACCACTCATTGATGTACAGAGGCATGCATGTAGACGAGAAGAAATACACAACCTACGTTGTCTCAGGAGGCGTTATTGTGTCAGCCTAAGGTCGCTTCCATTTGCTTGATTGCCACTCTCATAGCAGTTGCTACGCCTTCGGATGTTACTTCCGTCAAACACCCATCGTCATTAGGAAGGCAGGCACACTGCTTGCATGAGCAGTGAAACTACCTTGAAGCACGAGACCGCGAGCCGTGGACATGGCATTCGATTCATTTTTATGCATGCCGAACATCCTTGAGTTTGTCAAGTGAATGGTGCCGCCACGCAAAGAACCAGAGCAAGAGGAGCTGCTGGAAAAGGCCGGGGTTCGCGCGACTGAATACGAGCTTCAGCCAAAGTTGCAACGCTCGCTCGCGAAACACAAACACTGTGTAACCACCACAACCATACCATACCATTCTGTCGCAACCTTTTTTCTTGCATTTCAAACCTGTAATTTGACATTGTATCAACATTCCCCTTACACACAAACCCTCTCACATCATCATGGCCGACGGAAAGAAGCAACCAGTCTCTTTCGACGACATCATCAAGGCTGGTGAGCCAACAACATGCGCCGGACCAGCACAAAAGGCGCCCGTCACTAACCTCACTTCAAGGCCGCCAGAAGCGCAAGAATGAGCAGCTCGCACAAGATATCTTCGGCAAGAACCGTCGCCAAAGCGCTCCTGCTGCTGGCACCACCAAGAAGGGTCCCATTGGAGGCAGTCTGGCTAGCCGAGTCGGAGTGAACAAGGTATGCCTTGCAGGTACATCGCAGCTCACGAGCAGCTCGACTAACTACCCAAATAGCGCACAGCATCCATCCCTCGCTCGAATAGCGCGACCCCTCGCAATGGCCGTGGCCCCACCAGGCCGCCGCTCCCAAGCAACAACAGCCACCGCGCCGCCAACACGCCTTCGAGACTTGCGCCTGAGCCCAGAAAGAACAATGCAGGAAGAAATGCGGCCGCGAATGGAGGCAGTATCAGCATAAGAGGCGCTGCTGGCGGACCGTACGTCGTGATGGCCAGCAACTTCGCACCTGGAACCACAGCGGCAGACATTGAGAGCGTGATGCGCAGCGTCGGCGGCGATTTGCAGTTCTGCAGGCTTATTGCTGCGACACCCACAGTCATCGCCGAGATGGGCTTCACAAACGCTGAGGATGCGGACAAGGTCATTGAGACTTTCAACAACAAGAGGGTAAGTTTGGGAATAATGCACTGCGATCGCGCGCAAATACTCATATCTCGGATAGGCCGACGGCAGACTCCTGCATGTGTATTACAAGGACAGCAGCGCAGCCGCGAGACCTATTGCGCAACCCATTGAAGAGCCAGTGCAGGCCGAGGAGGACGAAGTAATGCAATTGGACGACAGCGCAGACACAAGAGAGGCTGAGAACCGTCTGCGCGAAGAGCGCCGCGGTAGGGACTACAGGGACCGCCGCGAGGTCTTCCCTTCAGGGCCTAGAGGCGGCCCAGGTTTCTACGAGGACTGGCAGGGAGCCAGGCCTCAGCCCAGTTACAACGATCGTCGCTACGGTGGTGGACAGGGTGGCCAGGGTGGTCAGGGTGGCGGCTACGGACCGCGCGACAGGATGCCCAACGGTCCCAGGTACGGCCGCGGTGGAGGTGGTGGCGGCCAAGGTGGCTGGAGGTCATGAACGACGACTACAGCACAAGCAGTGAGTGAACAATTCTTGCTGGAAAGCGCGGATCTCGCGCTATGAGGCCCATGCAGGGCAAGACGTTGCGGAAGTTCCAGCGCCCATGCGCTTGTAATAACAAAGAGGTCAGAACTCTGACTGCTTCGCCGAGTTGGACTCCGGGAAGGTTCCCTTTGATTCCCTAGAACGGTCTGAACGACACCAAAAAATGAACATCAACTTTCAACTTCACTCAGCAGCCCCACACGTTCTCCACGACCCCATTTGTCCACCACGAAATCGTTCAACTCCAGCAGATCTCGACAATTCATCAACGTCATCTTCTGCTTCTTGCCCATTCCGTCCATCTTAGCCGTCATATCCATCAAGTGATGCCGAACCAACTCAAAAGGAATCGGACAGCGAATCGCATAGCCCATGAACATGTGCACACACTCAACAGGAGTAATATCGTAACCCGCAAACATAGCAGGATTCTCCAGCATCCCTCTCGCAGCCATAACACCATCGACCCCAGTCTTCGCCGCAATGTCCTTGACGCCTTGCAGCGTGTACGCATCGCCATTAGCAATAATCGGCACGCGAGCATACTCCTTCAAAATTCGCACAGCTTCGTAGTCAGGCGGCGTGCTCGACCGCTGACTCCTCAGTCGCCCATGGATCGTGATGTAATCAACATCAGCATCTTGCACGAGATCGATCCAGCGCTTCGTCTTGCTTAAGTCTTTGTCGATGCGGATCTTGACGCTGACGCTTTTGCCTTTGGGCGCGAGAACGGCTTTCACGGCCCGCACCATGTCGGCGACGAGCTCTGGCTCTTGCATGAGCTTGCAGCCGATGCCCTCTTTGATGGCCCAGGGCTGCGGACAGCCGCAGTTGAGGTTCACGCCGTCGACCCAGGGCTCGATGAGAGCGGAGGCACGGGCGAATTCTTCGGGGTCTGAGCTGGCGAATTGGGCGATGAGGACGTGTGGGCGTTTGTCGTGGGGCGTTGGTTGTCGCTCTTGGGTATGTGTGGTGAAGTCGCTGTCTCGGGCGATGTGGCTGCGGGTGAATTCGTGGGCGAGCATCATGGGGGTGTAGAGCACGTCGGTGGCGTAGTGCCGGGCGACCATGCGGAAGGGCAGCTTTGAATACCTGGTTGAGTCGTGTGAATATGGGTTTCCATTTTTATCAGAGTGATATCGGTCACGAGCTTACCGCACCATAGGCGCTGAGACTGGGCGAGGCTTTAGTGAATGATCAAGGAAGGATATGTTTGTATTGAGATCTACCTACCGTGCAGTGGTCTGCCCTCGGCCTTTGCATTATCGAAGAGCGAGAAGATACTGGTTGAATCACTATGTCAACAACTACTATATTTTAAAGATGTCTGCGATTGGACGCCACGATCGATGAGTCTTCAATTTCAGTCGATTTGCAAACAACTGTTGTCGAACAACGAACTGGATGTACCTACCGAGGGCGTGGAGGCTTCCCATCCTCCAGACTAAGGCTCTCCATCTCGGAAATATGTTTGCGTGCTCGACCAAAAATATGTCATTCAAGTTTTCGGGTTACTCCCAAGCCTGCTGGAGGCTCTGACATGGGTACTTCCGACAATCAGTGCAGATAGGCTTTCGGGGAAGCCAAGCAGCAGCCCTGCGGCATAGACGACACGTGATTGGCGCGCATTCTACCGCGTGCCGAACGATTGGGAATAATCGATCGGGAAAGTCGAGTGCACAAGCGTTGGTTGGGTTCAGCCTCGGGCACTTTCTTGATTGCGGCTCTGCTTTCTTTTCGCTGGCCCCCATGTGGTGCGGTGTGAGGTACTTGGGTACAACGCGCTACATGTATGTCATGGACATGTGCCTCGAAGTCAATTTATGAGGTGATGGCACTGCAGGATGTGCGGTGGCACGCTGCCAGCTGATACTGCGCGTAACGGGCTGTACAGTCTCGTACGTACATGTACCTCGCGCATGAGATACCATCAAGGTGTGCCTTTGAGCCTCTCGCAAGGCGCCGGAAGACGAACTCCTGTCGAACCACGACCAGACAGCCTTTCGTGCTACATCGTCCTTATCCGCGATTACGCCGATCCATTTCTCTACCCCCGTGCTTATCATCATGCCGCGGGTAGTGATGCTGCGAGGAATGCCGCGATAGCGGCCCTCTGTTGACTCTCGTGCTCCCTCTCGTCTCCTCTGACTCCCTACACCGCACTCTGCGGCTCCCTTCTAGCCTCTCGAACCACAGCTTGGCCAAAGAGTAGACTTCACACCATGCAGCCTTCGTACACTTCCTGCGTCGAGCACTACCGCTCTCAACAACCTCAGGTGCAAAAGATCCCGCTTTCGTCGGCCACCGGGATCTCAGAGTCTGCTACCCTGTCAGGAGACTCATGTTTCCTTCGCCTACCCACGGAGATCAGGTTGCAGATATATCAGCTACTCGTCCTGCCTCGCGAGCACGATGAACTTCTCCCGTCATATACCAAGATCACTGCCAGTGCGCCAGACTTCTTCGACTACGACCAAGTCGTGCCAGGCACAACTCGTTTAGCATCCGCAGACCTTCGCAAGCCAACCCTGCGCTTCCGTACAATTGATCCGCTCCGACACGACGCACGCTTGGGGAGAATCGAAGATCAGCACGTCCGCAGCACCTACAGCGTTCACTGCGACCGCTTCCGCGCGAGATGTCTGGGGACAACATACCATTGCGTCAACAGCCCAAACCTGAGCGACTGCGTCGGTCTCATGCGCGCGAACAAGCAAATCCACGAAGAAGTCGCGGAGCTGCTTTACAGCCACTACACTTTTGACTTTGACAACCACGTCGAAGCCATTGTGCCTTTCATGCAAGATCTTACGCCTTTCTCGCGCTCGTGCATCAAGTCCATCCGCGTCGTAAAGCGCGCCTTGGCCTATGAGAAAGAGTTCGACAAATGCGAGTGGGCGAGTGCCATGCAGTGTTTGAGCTGTCCGGAGATCGGCCTCGGGCTTCAGAGTCTGGACCTAGGCATTGTCGCAGGGCGTCCGGGTCCCAGTGGCTGGGATATGATTCCTCCTTACAGCGCGCTGGAGTTCGGATGGCTGAAAGATATGGAAGGCATGGAGTGGCTGCGAGATCTGCTGGAGATTAAAGGGTTGCGATGCCTCAATGTCAATGCGATCATTGAGCATTCTCCGCCGGCAACGACTAGCAGAGCTATGGCGGGATACATCCGGTTCTCGGCGAGTATAGAAAATGGGTTGTCGGAGTTCTTGCACAGGGAGTTGTTGGCTTAAGATGGAATCTATACTGCATGGATTAGAGTTATAGTAGATGAGCGGGAAACAGCACGCGCCCTTTGCCATTCATGACTGTGAAATAGATCGATACACTTTCCAATGATAATGCGTTACCCATCTCTCGAGAAAAACATTGACATACCTCTTCGCGACCGCTATAGGGCTAGAGTCTGAGCTCCTTCGGCTGATTCCTTCCGCGTGCGCTCCTTTCAATGCAGATCCAAACGTGCACTGACTTCGTCGCAACACGACTCCACCAGGATGCAACCTTATAACGTGATCGCCATCCTTCGCATTGCCTCTATATACATACAGTCATGTCATCATGCCGTCGGCCAGCTCCGCTATATATCTTTAAACACGGTATCGAGGCTACGTCGCCAGATTGGAACAATCGCACATCCACTCTCGAAGAAAATAGTGGGACCCACTTCTTCTTCTTCGATGCCATCATCCTCCCGGAATCTAACGTCTTTTTTTCTTCTCTATCAGGGTACCGCACATGGCAGCATCAGGACAGAGTTCCGTACTTTCTCGGCGCTATGGTCTTTACAGTTTTCGAGAATGGATACTTGCTCGTCATCGCGTGCGATAGACGCGATAATGAGCGCGATGGTCGGCACCCATTGGGTGTTGGAGGATGAGTCTATCACATAATGCGCACGGTATAGTTGAACAGACGATTGGGAGATCAGTGCTAGAAGTACATATAGCTGTACCGGTTCCTCCATTGCCCTCATGCTTGCTGCTTGTTTGTCTTGCTAATCTTTGGACGATCTTGGTCCTGACAGACACTTCGTCTTCAATATGCTCGCCAAACAGACACTACTTTTCTCGACGTTGCTGTCAGCAGCTCTCGCGGCGCCAGCTTCTGGATCGCAAGGCAATGCGACTGCTGTAGGCAATGGCACTGATGCGGCTACCAAGCCTAAGGCTATTCTCGACAACGATTGGTACCCGGCTGGCTTCCTTCCTTACGCTCAGGTTCTCCGCGCGGGCTGGGACGTCTTGGGAATCACTTCCTCCACCGCCAACTCGTGGGCTCGCCAAACCGCTTACCACGCCCTAGCCACTCTCGAGAGAGGCAACCTGAGCTGTATCCCTGTCTTCTGCGGTTCTGACTACCCGCTCCTCAACACTCCCAAGCTGTTCCAAGCATGGGAGGAGGTTCACGGCAAACTCCCATGGGAAGGTGCCTTTGCGCCGGAGAACTCGACAACTGAGAACAGCGACCCTACAAGCGGCGATCCCAAGCGCATCGTCCGCTCAGCTTTTACAGCTGGATTCCCCAACAACACTATCCGCGCCGACCTCAGCGCTGCTGAGTTCATGGTCCAGAGTGTCCGCAAATACCCTGGCCAGGTCAGCATCTGGACCGCCGGCGCCTTGACCAACGTTGCTCTCGCCATCCGCTTGGACTCTTCCTTCGCCGCCAACGCCCGTGAGCTCGTCATCATGGGCGGCTACCTCGACATCAACCTGCTTATGACGACTGGCAGCGTGCTGCTTGCAGACTACCAATCAGACATCAACCTCATGATCGACCCCGAAGCCGCAAAGATCGCTTTGACGGCCGACTGGAAGAACGTGACCGTCACCGGCAACGTGGCAAACCAAGTCTTGATTGGCCCTTCATTCTTCGAGAAAATGGCCAACGAGACCCAGAATGCTTACACCGACATTTTGACGGACACTTACCCTACTCAGTTCCCCTTGTGGGACGAGACTGCGGCTGCATTGATGGTTGATCCTAGCCTGGCGACAAACGTGACTGAGTTCTACATTGATGTGGATACTAGTTATGCCAGCTCGAGGTATGGCAACATCCACGCTTACCAGAAAGCTCTGGCTCCTGCTGCGCAAGATCTCAAGAAGGTCAGGTTCGTGCTGGAGGTCGATGAGGAGGGCGTCAAGGAGAACATCAGGAAGGCTGTTGTGGAGCCTGTTAGCTGCGCAGATCTGTAGATAGATGAATAGCATGTGTTCGATTCTTGGAGACAAGAATCGATCTATTCTCCCATGATCATCACTTTCGAACTTGTGTCAAAACGAAGAACCCAATGCCTTGGACTGAAAGCCGAATGCTCTTGTCGTCTTGTGATGTTTCGTTTGATGGCGTTAACCTTTGCATTGAGTAAGCCCGCCAAGAGATCCATCGGCAACTCGAGCTTGAGCTTGTGTTCCGAACATTCCTCAAAACCACGAACACTACTTTACTATAGGATGTGATGCGCCCAACGCTATACAAATCGCGGAACGCTCTCTTTTCGAGCGCAAAGCGATACAATCACCATGTGAGCGCGCAACCGAAGCCCAGCGGGCTCGCACAAACCATCCACCACGTCAAAGATACCATTGGAGACACTACCGGTACGAGAAGACTGCGTCTCTATTCTCGACTGTAATACTGACGCACATGTCCAGGCTCGCTCGCCGGCAAATCGATAGCAGTCAAGGACAACATCGTCACAGCATCATTGCCAACCACCGCCGCTTCGAAAGTCCTCTCCGGCTTCACCTCCCCGTTCGATGCGACAGTCGTCAAGCTCCTCCAGGATGCGGGCGCGAACATCTATTCCAAAGCAAGTCTAGACGAGTTCGGCATGGGCTCTCACTCGCAGTCTAGCTATCCCATCCCTGTACGAAGTCCCTTTACTCGCGATGGCGAGCCGCTGTCACCGGGAGGAAGCAGCGGTGGCAGCGCGGTGGCTGTCGCGGACGGAGAGGCTTGGGCAGCTTTGGGAACGGATACTGGTGGGAGTGTGAGGCTTCCGGCTGCGTATTGTGGTGTGGTGGGATTCAAGCCGAGCTACGGGTTGCTGTCAAGATGGGGGGTGATACAGTATGCGAACTCGCTGGACACTGTTGGCATTCTGGGGAGGAGTGTGGGCGATGTGGACAGCGTCTTTGGTGCTCTGAATAAGCACGATACCAATGATCCGACTAGTCTGTCTGACGCCGCGAGACAACGCGTTGCCTCGCAGGCGCCGTACGAGACCACCAATCTGCGCATCGGCGTACCTCAAGAGTACAACATCGAAGAGCTAACCGCGCCCGTACGCACAGCCTGGAACAACACCCTCTCGAAACTGCAACAAGCCGGCCACACACTCGTCCCAGTATCCTTGCCCACCACACAGCAAGCCCTCAGCGCATACTACGTCCTCGCGCCCGCCGAAGCAAGCTCGAACCTAGCCAAATACGACGGCGTTCGCTACGGCCACCGTACCGCCGGATCAGACGCTTCACCAAAAGAGAACCTCGCCCTCTACGCCCGCACGCGAGGCGAAGGCTTCGGCGACGAAGTCCGACGCAGAATCCTCTTAGGAGCGTACGCCCTGAGCTCAGAGGCTATCGACAACTACTTCATCCAAGCGCAGAAAGTGCGCAGGCTTGTGCAACAGGATTTCGACTCTGTGTTTGCGGCGCAGAATCCGCTACATGACGGGATTGAAGGTGGGTCAACGGATGGCGTCGATTTCCTGATCACACCCACGGCTCCTTCTTTGCCTCCAACGATCGCTGAGCTGGAGTGCCAGAGCACGGTTGAGAGCTATATGCTTGATGTCTTCACGGTGCCAGCGAGCTTGGCTGGGTTACCGGCTCTTAGTGTGCCGGTGCCGTTTGGAGCTGAGAGTCCTGGGGAGGTTGATCCGCATGATGTGCAAAGCGTGGGAATGCAGATCATTGGGCAGTATGGCTCGGATGAGGGCGTGCTGGCTGTCGGAAAGCTGATCGAAGAGCTAAATACAAGCTCTTGATATGTAGCAATCTGTCCCAACTAGAAAAAAAAAGCATTGCTCATACCAAAAGTCGTGAATAATCGTGGCTGAGATGCCTGCTCTCATTTACATCGTACCAATTCGAAACCCTATTGGCTATCGTCCGCTACTCGCAGTGACCGAGCCTGAACATCGCATCCCTCGACCTTCACCTGCCATACCCAACGTTACCCGCACTCTCTCCAAATCTCACCTCATCGTCCCCGATCGCCACTCCGCCACCCAAGCCTCTGCGACTGCTAGCAGTGGTACTCTGGCTCTCGCTCCTCTCCCTCGGACCCGCGACACCACGCACGCCACCATCGCCAGCTGCCCACGCCGCGATACCTGCAGCCGCAGTGGCATTCGGGCTGGTAGCGTTTGGGCTCACTGCACCATGGTCTCGATCCCGCGTGGCCCTGAGAGTCGATTCCGGTGCACGGCTGTCAGCCAGACTAGTGCTGCTGTCGCGTCTGCGAGCACGCAAGGCCCGCTCGAGCGCTCGCACGCGTTGGCGCAAATTCTCGTTCTCTGCTTTGACGAGCTCCATTTCGGACTTGTAGGCGGCGGTGTCGGTGTAGTTTTGCGTGGATACGTGGATGCTCTGGCTTGGGCTCTGGGCGGGCGATGGCAAAGGCTGGGGGACGTGGTGTGGCGTTCCGGCCAGCGCGGTAGTGGATCCGGCGTGGCTGTGGTCTCGCGAGATGGAGGGACGGTGAGGTAGGGTGTAGACCGTGCCGCCACTGGCGATCCCGCCACCGATGGATGGGTTGCGGAAGTTGTCGAAGCTTTGGCGAGCTGGAGTTGAGGTGCCGCTCTGGGCTGAGATCGATGGTTGGCGGGAGATGGTCGTACTTCCCGTGCCACCTGTTGCTGCTGCTGCACGATCGTACGAAGCTTGGCTTACGCCGCCGTGCGTGCCTGGGTGGGAGTGTTGAGCGCTGCCGGCTTGAGCCTGAGTGCCCATGGTGCTGCCTGTAGCAGACATGGATGTCGAAGGCGTAGGTATCGATCTTGACGACACTGATGACGAACTTCGGTCGCGACGAGAAGGCGTTGGGTGAGAAGCTCCAAGGATCTGGTGAGTTGGGTTGGGGTCCGAGATGTCGACCGGAAGCAGAGATGCTGAAGTCGATGTGCTTGACTGAGAGTGATTCGATGCCACGGACGCCGACTGAGCTCGCAGGGCAGTGAGCTCACGAGCGAGGCGGTTGACCTGGATGGTTGTTTCAGTAGTTTGCATCAATAACGACGAAACGGGACGATGTGCATGCATACTACAGCTTCTTGCTCTTTCTCGCATTCAGCATAGAGCTCCGCCGCCGTCAAAGGCCTTGGGTGTCTCGACGGCCCGTCATGCTCATGGCTCGACGATACTCTATGCGGCATAGGGACTCTGTCCAAGTTTGTGTGAAGAGTACCTGCAGCAGATGCAGGAACTGTGGGTGGTCCCATGATCTGAGAAGTCCGTCTCGAGCTGGCACCAGAGCGAGCTGACATGGAGGTCCTTCGCAATGGCTCGTCTCTTGAGGGCTGTGAGAGCATGTTCAGGTCTGGAGGCATTCCCTCGTGCCAATGGTGGCAAGGTTGTGATTGGAGAGAAGATGTATAAAGTGGAAGGTTCTGGGGCTGATACACGTGTGGTAGGAGGTATAGTGTATTGGCGGGGTGTGCACACGAACACGTACGCTGATAAGGAGCAGGCAGGCACGAGTGGATAAAGTGTTGCGCGTCTCGCGACTGACTATTCGGGGTGTTTAACAAGGTGTCGCGGGCTACGCAATGGTCACGTTGCAGGGCAAAGTGAATGAGGTAATTACTGAGCACGAAGTGAAGAAGCTCCGACGCTTTGTTCACTCGAGGCGGTGGATGATTGCGCGAGACTTTTGGTGTCAGGAAGAGGGGTCTGCGCAATGTTTCAGGAAATGGTTTGCTAGGAATGCTCCCTGCCCATCGATCACTATCACATCACATGCAGATTGGCGGGGCAAGCGAGCGACTTTTATTTGTCTCAGAGCACGAGTTGGGGGGGTGTACAGCCCCGGCGGACACTACTGCAACGAATGTCTAATAACATGAATACTGGAATACTTGTGCGAACAAAATGCGTCAAGGGTCGAAGTTGTACAAACGCTTCAAATGTCCAACTGTAGGCAATCATTGACACACTAGCTTGCAAACGCTATCAACACTACAACACAGCCTTCTCAAGTACAGATACATCATTACCCTACGCAATCCTGCAATACTCCAGGGTCTCTCTCACAATCAAGCTTTCAACCGGACACTCTGCAGATCTTCTTTCGCGTCTTTCAACAAGAAACTGTCCCATGCATCAGTAAATCGTCTCACACAGCCTCAGCACAGTCGTGGATACTCACTTATACCACCAGATAGTTGGGCCGACAGTACCCAAATGCCACAGAGCATGGGCATCGAGCATACCCCACCAAGGTGGGAAATCGAACAACTCCAGACTCATTGCCAATATGATCCATGCAACAATCAAACCAGGCCAAGCGGCCCACAGACTGCCAATCTTCCTGTATCTCATGATACTGAATCCTGTCCACAGAATGTTCTGAACGATGCCCACCGCCACGTTCGCAGCCATGTTGTAGGTGTAATCGAAGCGCACAAACGACAGATACGATACGTGCGCAATGTACATCGATGCACATAACAACGTCCATACTCGAAGCAGCGTCGCAGACTTGCTGCTGCCAGTGAGAGGGTTGTGCCGGTCGAGTCTGAATATGCGAATGGGTGTATAGAACAAGCCATACATGACACTCAGACCCGCGGCGAAGTAGTCTAGCTTCTCCGTGACGTTGAAGTCGCGAGTGTGGAAGATCATGCTAAAGATCCAGCTCGCGAAGCCGCAGTATCCAAATCCAACGTAGTATTTGCGCAGTGTGTAGCCTGCAGGCACCTCAGCCTTCAGCTTCGATACTCCCCAGTAGTGTGCGAGGAAGTTGAAGAGCGAGAACAGCACGCTTGCTGGCTCTTGGATGCCTGAGAGGCGGTAGAAGGGCCATTTGCCGTGGAATTGAAGGATGGGCTCGGCATAGGGCGGATCGCGGGCGAGGCGCGATTGGGTAGTGATATGTTGACATGTGTAGTCACACTCGGACGGGCAGTCCCAGAGGAGAAGGCGGCGGTCAAGGGCTGTAGGAGTGTTCAGTTCATGTCGTCGTTGGCGCGTTGGTGTGTGTGCTCGTACGAATGGACGGCCCACCAGCACCGCAGTTTATATGGATGCAATCCTACAACAAACACCATCAGCACTGTTGCTCAGACATCACGTCGCGGACAGGTCCACTGTCAACTTCAAGGCTGGGAACTCACGTGGACGCAGCTCCTGAACTCAGGCTGACGATCGCCTAGCGAGGCTTGCACCACGGGAACCAGAGCGAGGGCAATGCATAATAAAGAGGACGGCCGGAGTGGCCGCGAGAGAGTGTGAAGGCGCATGGTCGTGCGCTGTGTTGTTCTGGTAGAGCGTCTCTCGCGACCAAAGGCAACTCGTGCGCCACAGGGCAGCGCCACGGTTGAACGAGCATGCGGTGCCTGGATCATCCGCCTTTCGCGGGTGTGGGGTAGTCCAACAAGGTTCTTTATCTTATCTGATCTTCGGTCGAGCAAGCTTCGCGACGCCTCCTCCATTTCTGTGCTGCTCCTCGACCTCGATCCTTTCTTTATCCAAACATGGAGCACATCAAAAGCTGAGTTAGAATTGCCAACGGCGTAGGCGCGTGGTTTCAACGCATTGGAACTGCCGAGTCGTTGCCATATCCAATTGGGATGTGCGTACCATCATAATCGCCACACTACTGCCGCAAGCTAAGTCTTTCAGCGTGTTTTCTTTGCAATCATCACACACCTGTCACCATGTCGCGTCGAACTACCGCCAGGAGGGCTTCTGCCAAAAAGCGCTACACCCTCGATCCATTCGAGGGCATTGAGGGGCTGCAGGATGCCGACTCGGAGCACTCGCCCGTACGCCGATCCCGGGAGTCTGACAGCGAGGACGAATTTGTTGTCGAGGCCGAAGCAGCTGATGCGGCTGATGGTGACGATGACGACGATGAGATGTCTGGCATGGATGCGGAACCGGAGGCTCAATCCGATGCTGCGAGTGACGCAGGCGAGCAGGACCTGGACGATGCAATCTCTATCGCCGTCGACGAAGAAGAAGGCGACGGTGACGATGACGAAGATCGCCCTTCTGGAGGCCGCAGTGTTCCTCGGAAGCCAAGAGCGCCTCTCTCTGGACCTGACGGACTTTTGTTCAACCGTGGTTTGCCTGACAGTGTAACGCGAAAGAGTGGCAAGCACGACAAACGACTATTTCTATTCGGATCGTCTATTAAGGAATTCGCCGCCATTGAGAAAGCTTGCATCAAGTGGGATGGTCAAGATACATTACCTGCGCGTCGCAAACCTCAAGAAGCTGCTGGTAGCGCGTTCGATTACAGCTACTGGCAAGGACCTGCAGCGCGCAAGCGTGAGGAAGAGGAGAGCTGGAAATGGTACTTCGACCTCGGAGGCAAAGAGAAATATGCGAAACGACAGACTACCAGCTTGCTGAGCATCGAAGAAGGTCAGGCCAGGATTTTGACAAGTGACGTCCCGGAAAGACCGTTCCTCGCAGGACCTCTGAACGCCCCTCAGCTTATCAAACTGGGTGTTGGCGCATCCATACCGATCAAACAATTGTGGAATCAACCACAACCCAAAGGATTCAAAGCTGTACCGAAGAATGCTTCTGCCAGCAAAGCAGGCTTCATACTCAATCTTGGTGCCAAGATTAGATGCTCTGAATGGGCGCCAAACCAGTCAGACTTGGCACAGTACCTCGCATTATCGACTCTGCAAGCAAGGGAAGTCCCGAAGGGCATTGCTCCCGCATTCACTCCACAACAACCTCTTAAGGCGGAGGTACAAATATGGAAATTCACCGCATCTTCACGGTACTCCATAGACTCGGACATCGCACCAGCTTTGAAGTATGTCATATGCACCGATTGGGGCGACATCAAATCGCTGAAGTGGTGCCCTGCACCGCACAAAACAACTCCAACGCTTACGAAACGGTCACTCGGACTTCTTGCAGGAGTCTGGGGCGACGGAGGTCTCAGAGTAATCGATCTCATGGACCAACCCGAGCCGCTGACGACTGACTATATACACGTGAAGCAAGCTGCGTTTGAATCACATCCTCCAGACACCCTCTTCACTGCACTGACTTGGCTTTCAGCGACACGCATCGCAGCAGGATGCGCAAATGGCTGCGTGGCTGTATACGACCTGGCGCACTGCTCTGTGTCTGGCAGCACCAGGCCTGTCATCTACTCGTCGATCGCGAGTGGCTACATTCTCTCAATTGCATCATGCTACCCATCGCATCAAAACTTGCTCTTGACCACCTCCACCGACGGTTATCCACGCTTGACAGATCTCAATGAACCAGATCCTGCCACGCCCACGGGAACAGTGCAAGCGCCTCGAAGTCGTTCTACACAGGACATTGCCGTCTGGAACGACTTTTGCCAAAACGCACTCGTGATGGACGACAACTTCGCTCTGAAAGGCCTGCCTTTACGTCGCTTCTTCACGACTATCTCGCTCGGCCGCGCGAGGAGCGTCGGTACAGCACTAGCCACGAGCCCGTGTCATCCATTCGTCCTCATTGGAACAGCACATGGAGAAGTCACAGGCTCGAATCCCATCCGCCGCATCATTCAGCCCAAAGTCCTCCCTCTTCTGCAAACTTGGTTCGCCCACGAATGGCGGCGCCCTACTGAAGCAGAGCTGGAAGGTAACGAAACCGGCCCACAGGTCATTGGGCCACACGGTTTGAGTCGTTTCACGGAAGGGCACAAATTGGAGCAAGGACAGCGTACATACCGTGAAGGCTCGATGCAGAACTCCGACGACAAGGAGCATGGGCTGCACTTTCACACTATTCACGAGGAGGAGACGGCTGTGTCTTCGCTGGCTTGGAACCCGAACAAGGAATGTGGAGCGTGGGCGGTGGCTGGTTTGGCCGATGGGTTGGTGAGGGTTGAGGATTTGGCTGCTGCTTGAGGTAGTGTCGACTTGTTGAGCTATGTGGGGTGATTAAAGGTGTAGTAACTATTGATGAACAACTTTGTGTAATGTATCAAATACCTATACCGAACAATCCGTAAAGTAGATGCTACCACATCTGATACTCTATGGTATAGTTGCTGCTCATGAGTTTGCGTACAGCTTGGGCCGTCTTAGCTGCATCTCGGTGTTTAGTAGAGTCACTATGAGATATGACACTGATAGAACGAGCATATTATATGTTAAGGAATCAATGATGCTTCGGTGGTATCTGTGTGGTACACCTCCTGGGAACTTTGACTAGGGTCGCTGATACTACCACTTGGAAGTAATTCTGTTATGGAGATTGTACTAGTTTCTCGGTGGCAGACATCATATTTTAACACACCAAGCCGTTTCCGACGCCACATCTAGGTTGAAAACATCCCCTATTTCTCGATGACAAGCTGAATTAGTTCAGAGACTACACCTGTTGATAGAACCGAAGCTGTTGAGATCGCAGTACATTAAGCCATACGCAGCGACTAGTAGTCAATCGATGCTGTTCGTCTAGTCTCAGATCGACGCTTCCCGTCAACGACTTTCTACGCCGTAATGCTTCGTGCTGCACAGTCTCATTTCAAATTAGCAGAGGCAACCAACGAAATGTACAGACCGCCATGGGAACAAAAGGGATGATCTCTATGGTCAAGAGAAGGGCAAGATTGCATCGGCCGGGAATCGAACCCGGGGCTGGCCGAATCATTAGAGATGATATCTCTGATGGCAACGGCCAATTTTACCACTAAACCACCAATGCTAGTTGTTGTTGCTCGTCAATGTTTGCTGTATCTGTACCAACGCGTCTACAGAAACGATGATCCCGCAAGAGCAATCCGGGTAACGCTCTCATGGGTCAACCGTCTCTGCCCGGATCATGCTTCGGGCATGTGCTGTCCAGATGGCCGTGCGTGAAGGAGATTGTTCGTCCATTAAGGAAGCAAATGTTACAGGCTGTTCGAGGGTTTGATTCCGCTCAGAGCCATACGTGAATATACCGTTCACCAACATCAGCTCAGCAGAACCAGTTTGTTCGGAAAGACGAATGATGTCTTCATTTAATGGCCTTGCTCGCTTCGATTTATCCATGGGTGATACCTGACCTTGCTCTTGATCGTTTCCAGGGAGCCTTGGAACTTATGTCTGACAACCGAGAAGCTCACGTTGCGACCATGCTCTGACGTGGAGGAGAGGGCGGTGAGTCTGGAAGTTGCGAGGCAGCACGAATATTCCATTAGACCGTCAAGGCACAGAGTCGTCAGGCGAAGATACCAGAGACAGTCGTCCAACTCGTCATGATCACAGCAGGTGGGAATGAAAGTAGGTAGATGTAGTCGAGGTGTTCTTCTTGCTTGCTTGTCAGTAGTGCACGGACTCTTTTGCCCCGCCACACCCCTCCACTCAACTCTCGACTTTCCCATGTGACAAAGTCCTGGAAATTTTGTACAGCACCACCACCACCACCACTCAAGCGCTCTGCATCGATCTGTACACGCATACTTGTGCCTGTTACAGACAATAACGGTGACAATCACAACACATCATGGAAGAGGATCGCGCAATAGCGGACCTTGGCCCCGATCTACCCATCGATCTACACGGCGAGGACGAGACGGCAAAGAAGACGCCCAAGAGACGGTTCATCGGCAGACGTGCAGCAGACGCAAAGGCTGCAGCCAAAGGAGATGTGCAACCGAATGGAAGCGGGACAATCGAGGACAGCGGTGCAGTACAGGGTGCAGATTACACTTATACAGTTGGACACTACAATGGAATCATAAGCTCATGCCTCGTGCAGTCGCTCCCCGCCGTCGCGCACCTCGTGCCTTGAACAATGTTCCCGATGAGATCCTGCATGACGAGGCCATCAACGAGGCCATTGCCTTGCTGCCCAAGAACTACAGCTTTGAGCTACACAAGACCATCCATCGTGTACGTACGTCTGGTGCGAAGAAGATCGCATTGCAGCTCCCAGAAGGTTTGCTTCTTTTCGCCACTACTATCAGCGATATTATCACGCAGTTTTGTCCTGGTACCTCAACAACCATCATGGGCGATGTGACATACGGTGCCTGCTGTATCGACGACTACACTGCCCGCGCTCTTGGCTGCGATATGCTGATCCACTACGCTCACTCCTGTCTGATTCCGGTCAACATCACTCAAATCCAGACACTCTACGTCTTTGTGGACATTGGTATCGATGTCGACCATCTTCTTGCCACCATCGAGCGCAACTTCAAAGCTGGAAGCACCATCGCCCTTGTTGGCACAATTCAGTTCAACGCCACAATTCATGGTACTGCATCACCTCTGCGTGCCGCCGGTTTCAATGTGATCATTCCACAGATTGCACCACTAAGTAAGGGCGAGATTCTTGGATGTACTTCGCCTCACCTGAACAATACGAAAGAATCTCCTGTCGACTGCATTCTGTACCTCGGCGATGGTCGATTCCATCTGGAAAGTGCCATGATCCACAACCCTTCTATTCCCGCATACAGATACGATCCATACTCGCGCCGACTGACACATGAAGTCTACGACCACGAGACCTTGCTCTCTGACCGCAGCAAAGCCTTGACCGGCGCACGAAAG
This sequence comes from Melanodothis sp. VS III C KN 2, assembly GCA_019775565.1. NCBI lineage: Eukaryota > Fungi > Ascomycota > Dothideomycetes > Cladosporiales > Cladosporiaceae > Melanodothis > Melanodothis sp. VS III C KN 2. The sequence continues at coordinate 466,858 of JACWFM010000037.1, read as the reverse complement.
GCGAAGAAATGGGGCCTGATCCTCGGTGCTCTCGGTCGTCAAGGCAACCCACACACAATGACCATGATTGAGAATGAGCTACGCTCACGCGGTATTCCATGGGTCAACCTGCTATTGTCCGAAATTTTCCCTGGAAAGTTGGCCATGATGCCTGATGTCGAATGCTGGGTGCAGGTGGCATGTCCACGCCTCAGTATCGACTGGGGTTATGCATTCCCGCGACCCTTGCTCACACCCTATGAAGCCTTGGTAGTGTTGGGCTGCAGAGACGGTTGGGAGAAGGAGGGCAGGTACAGGATGGATTACTATAGCAAAGAAGGACTTGGTCGGGTCAAGGCAGAGGATCTTGCTGTGAAGAAGATTGAGCCTGTTGCTGCTGCTGCTTGAAGAGGGGGGTTCTCGGAAACGATGATGATATACACGTGAACGAGGACGCAATTTCAGGAAACATCCCAGACAAATGTAAGCAGAGAAATGCATCTACACATGTATTTCATACATGTAACTCGATTAATGTCATCGGCATGATGATATCTTCAGGGGTTAGGGTTGGGGTGGCACATCTTTCCGCATTCGCTCCCCGGATGGACCTCCCTGTGTAAGTCGTGTGTCTCATGTTCCGACTACAGTGTATCTGTCAGTATTCAGTGTAATTCTACTTGGTTTATCGTTCCGTGGTGTCATGGTGTCCGAATCCCATTGCAATGCGCCATGCCAAAGCGAACATGAACCTCGGCTCAGACGCTTGTGAACGAGCTCCCGGATGTCCACCACTGGAGACGACGACACTCGAGCAAGAAAAAGTACACGATCGCATTGAAACGTAACCAGTATCCAGTTTCACACATTCTCGAAATAACATGCCAGAAACTCTAGGCCTAGACCTCGCCTCCAAGCGGCAAAGAAAGCGAAGCGATTACACCTACCACGAAAACTATCGAACAAGATGGTATGCTCGTCCCGTCACTCAATCACAAACGACACTGACAATGCAACAACCAGGGCAGACAACGACATGTTCCACCACCTCAACAACCCAATCTACGGCGTCCTCATCGACTCCATAATTAACAGCTACCTTATCCAACACTGCGGCTACAGCACATCCGGCGCCAAACACATCGGCCTCGTAGCCAACAGCTACTGCGACTACTTCGGCGCCGCACACTACCCTGGCATGCTGGACGTCGGATTACGCGTGGTCAAGATCGGCAACAGCTCGGTCATGTACGAGGTTGCGGTTTTCCAGGAGGGCGAGGAGCAGGTTAAGGCTGTGGGCGGGTTTACGCAGATTTGGGTGGATAGGGCGACTAACAAGGTCACGCCGGAGGGGGTGCCCAGGAGTATCAGGGAGCCTTTGGGGCCGTTGTTGGTTGGGAGCGAGCAGGTGGTTGGGGCTGCGAAGTTGTGATGAGGGTGGCAATTGAAATGGATTTGAGAGATGTGAATGTTTCATTGTGCCACTCGGCGCACGTTTGGCGCTTTATTGATATAGGATGTGCCTACAGCAATTCGATGCAGTATCTTTAGATGAAAGACGGAGTCTGATGATTCCATGAACTGACTCGAAAATCCATGTGCGTAGCTCACGTAGTGGCAATGTGCCTGCCATGAGACAGTAGACAGGCTCGTGGTCCAGCTTCAAAGTTCGTACTGCTCGCCCTGCCGCTGAGAGATCAATGCGGTATTTGAACTCAGACCGCAAGACAGGCTGGGTCAAAATGTTTTTTTTTGAAATGAGGCACCAAGAAACAATCTCATAGCAAGGCCTTTCTTGGGAGATTTAATTGGTGATAATGTGGTTCGGAATCAGAAGCGACACGCAGGCGCTCAACACGAAGCTGCCGAGGCTTGGTACGGGCTGTCAACGCCTTTAATCTCTCACTATTCTCCTGCGATCACAAGATTTTGAGCAACGGGGGTGGTAACAAGCAGAATTTGAGAAATCCACTGACCTGTCAACTTGGGTCTCGAGGGATCGCGGCTGAATTGGACGACTGACTGGTGTACGACACAATCCTGCACCATAAGATTGCTGAGTAATCGAGTCACACTTCAGATCCAGGCTTCCATCACCTCAGAACGATCTATTAGATTCGTTGCCCACGCTTTTGGTCAGAAAAGCATCGCTCGCTTGAGGGAATCCCTAATTCAGAAAACTTTTGTCACTCGTCACGCGCTCAGACATGGCAGCAGCGAAGAAATCGATCTGTATCGTTGGCGCCGGACCCGCAGGTCTAGTAGCAGCCAAAACATTCCTCAGGACTGGAAGATGCGATGTGACAATCTACGAAAAAGCCGATCGACTTGGAGGTATCTGGGCTCTGGACGAATCCTCAATTGGCAATTACCTCAGCCCTCATACTCCGACGAATCTGTCGAAGTTCACCGTGGGCTTTTCTGACCTGTCATGGGATTCTGTGGGCTTGCCTACGACCGAAAGTGTAACTGAAGCGCCCATGTTTCCCAAAGCATGGCAAGTCAACGCCTACCTGGAAGCTTACCGGAAGCGTTTTATTCCTGATGGTGTGATCAAATACGGGTGCGAAGTCACAAACACTTCGAGGAGAAAGATGCTTGCGAAGGGAGCCAAGGAGCATTGGAGAGTCACTACCAAGGACCAAAATGGTTCGGAGGAGGAGCAAGATTTTGATCATCTCGTTGTTGCTTCGGGCTTCTTCACAACTCCTAGGCCACTGCAACAGACTGTATCGGCTGACAGTGACAAGCTGCCCGTCAGAGCAATCCACAGTTCTCGCTTCCGAACCCTGGAGGATCTATTTCCTGGAGATACTCCGGCCACTGGAAAAACTGTGCTGATCATCGGAGGTGGCAATTCATCGGGTGAGGTAGCAGCTGCTGTTGCATCGAATCTCTCCAACACACAATGGTCACCAGACCGTGCTCTGCAAGAGAGGTTCAATGGTTGCAGGATCATTCACGTGACCCCAAGACCTCTCTATGGCTTACCTCCCTTCGTGGCAACGGACGAAAGCTCGACCGCTTTTGTTCCAATTGACTTCCATCTGTACAATTTATCAAGGAGGCTGCCAGGACCGATCACAGGAAACGCAGGCCGAGTCACAGAGGAGGTCAAGAATATGATCCATGGTGCCATGCGTAGTATGCTGGGAGGAGACCAATCGGATCTTGGTGCAGAAGCCTTGGTCACGCCCAAAGGGAGCAGTGAAAGAGGAACAGTGCAGGTGGCATTGAGTGAGAGCTACCCTGAGTACGTCCGGTCTGGGCTGATCGGAGTTCTTGCTGGCCGTGTCACCACTATCCAAGCTACACATGATGGTGTCACGTCAGCGTTAGTCCAAAACGGAGAGAAGACCATCACCCTAGACAACGTGGGAGCCGTCGTGTATGCCACCGGCTATAGCCCAGTGACAGCTCTTGACCTTCTACACCCCTCCGAGCACAAAGCCTTGCACTATGACCCCAACAGCATGCGTCTTCCTCTCATTCTGGAACAGTGGCAAACCACCACCGATGACAGCTCCAACTTGGCGTTCATCGGATACTATGAAGGCCCGTACTGGCCAATCATGGAAATGCAAGCCCGACTGACAGCCGCCCGCTGGCTCAACGACAAACACATCCCCTCAAAGCCACAAGAAGAAGCCGGCAAACTTCTCGAGCTCCGCAAAGCAATGCAATCCCGCGACCTAGACGTACCGCAGTACTGGTTCGGAGACTACGCCGGCTACATGGAAGAGCTGACCACCGCGCTCCAACTCCAGCGCAATGACGGCCACTTCGCCGAGCGAGAAGGCGCCGTATCACCAGCAAGATACCTCGCTCCCGAAGACGAAAAATCCGAAGCCGACAAGATCATGGCGGACATGTACAAAGTCTGGACCGCCTGCCAGACCAAAGGCACTTACGTCCCACGAGCAGTCTTCCGCGCGCTACATGGCACTTGGGCAGTCCACCGTCGAATCACCAGCACCAAAGGTTCTTTCCCTTCTGGTGTGTTCTCCGGCACGGCAAACTTCCACCCTCGCTTCCCGACATCCGACAAGGGCGGCGCCAAATTCGATCTCGAATACCTGTACGTCGAATCCGGCACTTTCACGCCCGAGAGCGGCGCCTCGATCACAGCAAGCCGGCGCTACGTCTACCGCTACTCGGAGTCTAAGAAGCAATTGAGCGTTTGGTTTGTGAAGCCGGATCGTAATCTGGAGGTCGACTATCTTTTTCACAATCTCGCTTTCGCGCCGCCGGAGGAAGCGAAAGAGCAGGGGGCGTGCGTGGCGGAAGCGGATCACTTGTGCGTGAAAGATATGTACGAGACGAAGTACCGCTTCCCGTTGAAGGGCATAGCTTTGCACGCGTTCCAGTTCACACATACTGTCAAAGGTCCGAACAAGGACTATGTTGCATTGACTGACTACAGGCGTGAGAAGAAGGATCTCGCGAAGTGAGCCTGCATATTCGCCTCTGCAGAGTACAAGAAGATAGAAGACAAAACTTTCCCTTTCCTTATCATTACATAAAAACGGTGTTTTCTCAGGAAGAATAGTGCCAAACGGCTATATGATCAAAGGATCAGGATTCCCACCCAATCCGTCCACGCCTTGCGCGCCGTAAATTCTCAGTGGGACCGCAATCTCAAACGTCTCAGCCACCAATCTCTCCCTAGCCAGCAAGTTGGCACCTCTCTCGTCCCTACCAATCTCCTCTAGTAGCTCCTGGTTGTTCTCGTGATCCTTGTCCTCAGGCCATGAGATCTGTGCAGGCTGACGCTCGGTCGTAAACTCGACGCGCAATCGCCACAGCAGGCTGACACCGGTCGTCTCGAAAGTGGGAGTCGCGTGCGCAGGGATGGCCAGGCTGAAGCTCAAGGAGCGCGCGAAGAGCGAGTTCTCACGCATCGAGGCGTGAACTTTGCGCGTGACGCGCTGGATTGAAGACCCGCTGCGGAGCGCCAAGGATGGATCAACACGCTCTGCTGATTCGAGCTCGAGGTTGACAGAATATGTAGACGCTTGTTCTGGACCATCGCCTACATTGGCCGGCATAGTGAAATCGATCGTGCCAATGATCGTTTCGCCCAAACGATATGCTGGACGTAGGAGTGTAAGCACTGCCACTAGCTGACCGGAGCGTGCAATGTTGAATCTGTTTGAACTCTGGGACAACCCGGGCTGGTTTGTCTGGTTTGAGCGCAGGATAGCGAAGTCAATGATTTCTTTGGTCGTGGTTGGCTGAGGTTCTCCGTGGCTCTGTCTGCGTGGAGTTGATGGTGACAAGACTGGGGACACCGGCGAAGTTGGTGATGTAGGTGACAGCAGCACACCGTTGGCATCCATCGGAGATGCGAGCAGCCGCTCGGTGTAACGCAGGAAGTCTTCTAGACCTTGTTTCGCCGGTTTTGCTTTCTTGTCAACTTTGTCCGGGAAAGCCGGAAATGCGTCAGGAGAAGATGCAGGCGCAGATATACTCTTGGTTCGTGCGGAGTCTTTTAGCATAATATAAGGGGACATCAGGTCGTGACCCAATACTTCTCCACGGCTGTTGACGCTGCCAAGGACACGGAAAGGTATTTCTATCTGCTTGACAGGCTGACCTCCCGGACGTTGAATGCCGAGCGATATATGGTATGATATCTTGATGGCTCGTCCGCGGTAGGTGGGTGGCAGGCCTCGGGGCAAAGCAAAAGAGTAATGGTAGCTTGAGCTCTCACCAGGAGCCAGACACAGGTCGACGAATAGAAGACTCTGTGGCGTTGAGAGCAAGGGCACAGTCTTGGAGCTTGCGGTCGCTTTCATCTGTGCGATTGAGCTCATATCGTCGTTGCCGAGCAGGCCACCTATAGATTCACCCAGGTTGCCCCAGCTAAACGCACCAAACATGCCAGATGCTCGCTTCGAGGAACGTTCAACGCCAACGACGCCACCGCCGCCTTGAACGCCTTTGCGCTTGACGTCTTCGAATGGAGCTGCGTTAACAAGACTGCCGTCTAGTGTGAAATGACCCATCGTTTGAGCGTGGCCCATCATAAGCGTTTCGGGTTCCGCAGGCGCGTTGTCGTCGGGTCGCATTGAACGCGAAGCTTGTCGAGAATGTAGCTGCTTCGCTGGAAACCTGCCATTCGCCTGAGACTGATATGGAAGCTCAGATGCCAGGGTTTCATCACTGTGATTGCTCATGCTGTAAAAGTCACCGCTGCTCCGGGGCGTCCCACCTGCTGAAGACTCTGTGATCACCCTTGATATGGGATGTAGATTACTCATTGGACCAAACCATCCCTCTGGAGGCCGTGGTGAAATGCCCCTGTTTTGGCTGGAATGCATATTTGAGTGGTTTCTAAAAAGCTTTGGCGGAGAAGGCTGGGGTAAAGGTCGATCGTCTGTAGCTTGTTGTCGCGGCGGAAACTCGAAGTTGGGACTCATGCCTCCACTCATTGCGCTTGGGCTCCTCCTGTGACCACGAGGTGTGAAATCGGCAGAGACAGTTCCGGGGCGTCGCCTCGGTGGTTGGAGCGACGTGGATTGATCCAGTGCTCCTGTAGGCGTGAACGACTCGTACAGCGGCGAAGGTTGTCGGTATGAGCCCGATCCGCTGGTGATGTGCGACGCTGGCAGAGGTGGAGATTTCGAAGTGACTTGCAAGCTTGCACTTCTTGTATGGCCCCTGGTCGGCCTTTTGTTTGTAGGAGGTGGCATAGCCTGGCGACCTTCGCTTGGCGCCTCGCTCCCTAGCGACATGATCGATAATGACCTGCCATGTCCTTTGACCGGACGGGCTGTGGTGGGTGTCCGGACGGGCATAGGGGCACTGTGTAGGCCAGCGCTGGGCGGACCATTCCGCGAGGATGTGCTCAAGACGTTGAGCGACAGCGCAGGCCTATGTCCTCTTCCATTCGGCGCCTGCCTCGAGCTTGAGAAGGATGGTGCCCAGCTTGCTTGCACACTACTCTGTGCCAAAGACGACCTCCTACTGGCAACAGCAGACGGCGCTCGGGAGAAGAAGCCGTTGGAATAGGGTGTTTGCGGTTCATCCTCCTCTTGGGGCTCCTGCCCTGGATATGCGGCCACATTCCGGAAAGTGATTATACATTCGATATCTTCTCCAGCGTAGATGCTAGGTTCCTTCCAGTGGACGAAGGCGCGTATGTTCGAGGGCGGATGAGGCATGGTCGGCGAAGTAAGGGAGCAGCTTTAGGGCCGCGCATGACATCTTACAGACTGCAGCATATTCGTGCTCGGCGAAAGCTAGGCGAGTCGTGCTGACATGTCATTGACTTGTGTGGTTTATCGTTTTGCTGTATGGCAACGTTACAGCGTGCCTTAGAGTGCTCCAAGCAGTGTAAACTGGCTGACTTTCAGGGTGCGAGATGACGATGCTTGAGCGTGCTTGGACGTCCCGAAAGAGGAAGGCCGAACGACCCACATGGCATCCACTACACTTCGTCTTCTTGGTTCTTGTTGTGATGTGTTCCTCACTACTACTTGCGGACTTCTGTGTAACGATCGTGTCACGGGCATGTCCGACTACATGTTACGTTACACTGTCTCGACCGCTACCCTGGCTGGGTGTACAGCTATCGTCCATCCCTCGTGCATCTCCACCACCGTAACAATTTAAACCACCGATGCGTCCTTTGTAAAGCGCGTAGTATATGACACTGCAGTCTAGTTTCAAAGCCCGTACGACTCGCCCTGCCCGTGAGAGAGCAAGACCGAGTTTGACTCTAGACTGTGAGACTGTGTACACCCATAATACCGAAAGCCCACAAGATCTATATCAACATCAAGCTTTACGCACCACACAACCTGGATTCTGAAGAGATCTGCACAACGCTGGCCCCCTTCGTAGAAGTCACCAACAACGCACTTATGGCACGGGAGCTAAGAATCGAGCTTACAGTCTCTTCTCTGCGAGAGCAAGAATACCTCGACCGAGTGATGCTCTGCTTCGGGGACATTGAAAGCAGCGCAAAGACACTCATGTTCCTCAACACGACTCCTTTATCAAAGGTTGGCTTGAACGATGCGAGCTTCACTAACGTGCTCAAGAAACTTTTGAGGTAAGTCAATAAGCAACACATTCCATGCACATCGGCTGACTGAAAAAAGGTGGATGAGACGTCAGAAATTTGGCAGTCGCGGCTTGACTGGGAGAAAGAGCAGCACGAATATCACAAGAAAAGACTGTCCAGGCTCAAATACGAAATGATGTGCAAGCATTCTGAGTTAGGACAACTATTCTCAACGGAAGACTCTCACCAGCGTATGAAATCCTATCGCATTCTCAAGTACAATCTACGATGCGACTATGAAAGAGCCTGGGAATCGTGCGAGAGTAAGAGACAAGACTCAAAGGAAAGGAAAAGATCGAGGATTTCGAGCAGAAGCTCAGATGGTTGGCATCTTCCTGAGGAGTTGTGGCCTCAACATTTTGCGTGGTGGGAAGTACAGGACCCTGGTAAAACCGGCCTGATGTAGTAGCCTTCTCAAGGGCAAGGTCCTTGTATCCTTTGTTAGCACCTCGAGGTAGCAGTGCGAATTTCTATAAGGTACTCGCGAGAAACGGTATATGTTTTTCTTGCAAGGCTTGCCTGCAGTGGTACTCGCATGAGACTGTGTGCTATACTCTCCACCACGCGAGGGACAAGGAAGAGATGCCGAAGCACCTCGGCTTCCGATCGACACGATCTGAGCTACAGAGAACACAGGACAATGGCTCGAAGTTGGCGTGAAGGATCTGGAATAGTATGTAGCAGTGTAGCTTGCGATGCGAACGTATTGTCAATGGGAGGATACAGCCCTTGCGCTCGAGTTTGTGTAGGCACTCTCAGTGGTAGGTAAGGTCAATTAATGTCTATGATTGATGAAACTGGCATACTAGCTTTGAAGATTGATGGGCGGTGTTGAGAGTATCTCAGCGGCTGGTATGTCCCTGGGTGCGGCTATACTCTATGGTAATTGCACACATGAAGAGCAGCGAAGCTGTCGTTAGGAGGTACTGCAATGCTCAGTTCGTAAACAAACTTGGGCGTAGAAACTGTACTGTATCAGGACCCTTCTATTTTCAATTTCCAACGATTCGTATGCAGACCTGTGCGCAGGAATGGCATCTATCCAGTGGCGGTATGGGCGAGCTGGTGAAATATTGACGTCAAGCATCAAAGATCCACGTGTTTAAATGAGTGAATAGACGGTATGAACATCGATAATTGATACTAGCGACTGCTAAGGTACACCTCACTTGCAGTGGTTGATGTTTGATACGCTTTGAAGAGCTTGATATGTGCCTTAGGCATTCATCGCTCACTAGCGCCGGGGAACGTCGAGAGCAAGGAGGAAGCCGCAACCCACAGTGCCTTGCTTGGCAGGCAAATTCCACCTCCAATCTGGAACTTTCAAGTTTGCACACGACCGATCTTCTCGACAAGCGACCTTCGAACATCAGCCGGCCACCAACACCGTCGAACCGACAAGATGAAGTTGAACATCTCCTACCCGGCCAACGGCTCTCAGAAGCTCATCGATATCGAGGATGAGCGCAAGCTCCGCGTCTTCATGGACCGCCGCATGGGTCAGGAAGTCCCCGGCGACTCCGTTGGCGACGAGTTCAAGGGCTACGTCTTCAAGATCACCGGCGGCAACGACAAGCAGGGCTTCCCCATGAAGCAGGGTGTCATGCACCCTACCCGTGTGCGCCTGCTCCTCGCCGACGGCCACTCCTGCTACCGCCCTCGCCGCACTGGTGAGCGCAAGCGCAAGTCCGTCCGTGGCTGCATCGTCGCCGCCGACCTTGCTGTCCTTGCCCTCTCCATCGTCAAGCAGGGCGACGCCGAGCTCCCCGGCCTCACCGACACCGTCCACCCCAAGCGTCTTGGTCCCAAGCGTGCCACCAAGATCCGCAAGTTCTTCGGTCTCAGCAAGGAAGACGATGTGAGTACCTCCCACGAGGCTCTATTCCTCTTCGCCAGCCCGTCTCCGTGCCTTATGGCTGCGGCGGGCTGAGTCTGAGACGAATATCAATACTGACCGTAATTGTGATCCAGGTCCGCAAGTTCGTCATTCGCCGTGAGGTCCAGCCCAAGGCTGAGGGCGCCAAGCCCTACACCAAGGCTCCTCGCATTCAGCGTCTCGTCACTCCCCAGCGTCTCCAGCACAAGCGCCACAGGATCGCACTCAAGCGCCGCCAGGCCGAGGCCTCCAAGGACGCTGCTGTAAGTTCACGGAATACTACGATACGGAGAATGGAACAAGCACTGACATGAGACAGAACGAGTACGCTCAGCTTATGCACAAGCGCGTCCACGAGGAGAAGGCCAAGAAGGAGGAGATCCGCAAGCGCCGCGCCTCCAGCATGCACAAGTAGATTATACCTGTGCGTGAATAGACGCTCCTAGGTACCAGGTAATCCAAGGTACCAGACATTCGATCTGGGCCGACGACCTGCGCCAGTGGTAGAGCCACTGAGAGGTCAGCTTGAGTCTGCGCGTTCAGCGATGGTCATGTCCATGTGATGGGCGACGAAAAGTAGACGGAGTTCGACACTTTATAGCGGCAATCAATGGCGGCCTTTCAGCTGCCGTACTCTGATTTTTGATACCCCAAGCTTTTTTTCTGTGAATACTTGAATCGTCCCTTTCTTTGTTCTTTCAAGTCTCAAATCACCGAGTCCACATTCAGTCGCAATGCTTACCATTTCCAATCAATGTTATGGTTCCCTTCACCGTGCTGCAAAATTCCTCGTTTAACCTTCCTTCATACCCCACTGTCGCCCGGGCCCACGAAAAAAAGCGTCATCTTCAAGACGTGCGACTGCATGTGCTTTGCGATCGAATGCTTTCCACCATGATACCCAGTTGCCCCAACCAGCGACAAGACACATTCTGCCAAAGATGGCTACCAACTCAATCAAACTCTTGACCGGCAACAGCCATGGACAGCTCGCGAAGCTCGTGGCTGACCGCCTCGGCATCGAATTGGCCAAGATCATGGTCCTCCAATACTCGAACAACGAAAGCAGCATCTCAATTGGCGAGAGCGTGCGCGACGAGGATGGTACGGGATGCCCTTGATTGATTTTTAAAAGGCAGGCCATGGCTGACTGAGCGAGCGCAGTCTTCATCATCCAGTCATGCGAGTCCGCCAGCATGAACGATCACATCATGGAGCTCCTCATCCTCATCAACGCCTGCCGCACCGCCTCTGCGCGCCGCATCACCGCCGTCTTGCCCAATTTCCCCTACGCTCGCCAGGACAAGAAGGATAAGAGTAGAGCTCCTATCACCGCCAAGCTCATGGCAAACATGCTGCAGACCGCCGGCTGCAACCATGTCATCACAATGGACCTGCACGCCAGTCAGATCCAGGGCTTCTTCAATGTGCCCGTGGACAATCTTTATGCGGAGCCTAGCACGCTCAGGTGGATCCGGGAGAATTTGAACCCACAGGAATGTGTTATTGTTTCACCCGATGCTGGAGGAGCGAAGAGGTAGGACAAAAAAGCCCACGGACAATAATTTTGAGCATAGTTTGCTGACACAGCTCCCACAGAGCAACTGCCATCGCCGACAGCCTCAACATCGAGTTCGCGCTCATCCACAAAGAGCGTGCTCGCCCTAACGAAGTCAGCCGCATGGTCCTCGTCGGAAACGTCAAGGGCCGCACCGCCATCATCGTTGACGATATGGCTGACACTTGCGGAACCCTCTGCAAAGCTGCCGACGTGGTTATCGAGAACGGCGCAACTGCTGCTATCGCTATCGTGACACATGGTATCCTCAGCGGCGACGCGATCAACAAGATCAACAACAGCCAGCTTCAGAAAATGGTCTGCACCAACACAGTTCCTCACGAGGAGAAGAAGAAGTTGTGTGATAGGATTGTGACGATCGACATATCTCCCACAGTAAGTTTTGACCATCAAATATCATCAAGACCAGCCACTGACAGATTTAATAGCTCGCCGAAGCGTGCAGGTACGTGACCGAAAGATGCAACCCGATATCATATTTGAGGAACTATACTAACCTAAGCACCCCAGACGCACTCACAACGGTGAAAGTGTTTCGTTTTTGTTCAAGCATGCGCCTTTGGATTAGATTTTCAGGATTGGCTACAAGATGGCGATGTGGCGTTTATAAACCCGGTTGCTCTGAATACCATTGGTTTTTTTTCCCCTGGAGCACGACTCCCTGCTTGGTTGGCCCGCATTTTTTCGAGATGGCTATGTATCTCATAGCTTCTGTCTCCCGTGTAACTAGGATCTGTGGATATATGAATATACGGCTCTATCGACTAGAAGTGAGCAGTACCATTGAGTAGCACGGAGAAAAAAAAATGACCGATTGACGTCCTGGCCACAGTACTTGCTCACAGTTTTGGGAGGCTGTTCTGATTTTCTTTATGCTGCTACCTTCAGGTTCAGGTGTTTAAAGGTGGGCATGAACCATTGAGATGCTGTCCAGGATCTTGTTAGTGTCTCCGTACCATTCGTACGACTACGATCAGATCTGGCTACCTGACTAATATGAGCTGCCATCGAGGTACCACTAGACCTCAACATATATCTCAGTGGTCTCGCACACCAATTCGCGTCGAGGCCTGATGATAGTAGCCCAAATATCACAGAGATACTACCACCATTCGTGTATTGGAAGGCTCAATCCACGATTGGCCTCTTAGTGGCACTCTCATCGTTCGAAGCGTTGGCGTCTGCTGATAGTGGCACACATATGACGGAGATTATACCATTGTACACGCTTGCAGAAAGACCAAGCAACCTGCGGGACCTTAGTACTGTGAAATGCTCACATGATCGACTACAGAGCACAGACTTTGAAAATGGTCATGCCTGTCACTGAGATGCTTGTCCAAGCTTACGTGTCTTTGGGTTTGCAAGTACACTTGTACCAAATCAAGTGTCGAGCAAGGAAACGCAAATCGTTGTCACAGAGATATCATGTCCAAAAGCTTACGCGTCTTTGAATTTCCCAAGCAAGTAAATGGGTACCATCACGCGCACAACGATGAAACGCTTGCATCTCGCCACTGATGTACTTGTGCCGTTGACCAAAGGTGCGATCATCTCAGCAGCAGTTAGCGCGATTGTGTCCGTCGATCACAGGGGTAGATTCGCAGATATATTTGCCATCGAGACGTCAGAATCAATTAACGAGCAGTATCGCGCGCAAGTCATATTCGATAGAGGAGCAAGACCAAAAACTCCCTACTGTCACCAGTGAGATACAAGTCGATGAAACGAACGATCGAAAGCTGGTAGATCTTGCAACTCGATGGCAAAACTCACGTTTGGCTTAGTGACGGCGCGCGCATTCGTAGGAGAAGGTTTCCCAAATGCTGTTACTTAATTTCGTGGTTTAGGCTTTTGCGTTAGTTGTTTTGCGTTATGTCAAGCGCTAATACTCGTCGCTACAGGAATATCGTGATGGTTTCGAGTACGAATCTCAGCGACTATCGTGGCGTCGAAGTCAAGATTGATGTATGAATATCGCACAGCAAAAATAAATCTTCGTTTGGTAAGATATGGTGTGTTAGAGCATGTTTGCATACAAGTCAGACCATATGCACTGTATAATGAAAGGCATGAGACGAACAGAAGATTTGTGACCAAGACTTTGGTATTTGCAGTATTATTACGAGAGCTACAGACGAGACTCTACCCGAACAGCGAGCACACAATGATTGCGAGACCGTGCATGCAGGCAGCTAGGTATAAGCCCAAGAGAAAAAGAAAAAAAAAAAGCCAACTCCATACTCTTACTCCGCAAAATCAGAGTAAAGAGGGCTGGTCTTTGGTATCGTGCATAAACAAGTAGAAGAAGAAATTCGTTTCACCCAAGCCTGCTGATCCTTGATTCCATCTGCTCGAAGAAGAAGACGGGGGTATCCTTATCCTGCCATGATACGTGTTTCGTTATTGCTTGGTGACTTTCGTGAAGCGGACATTCTTTATTCTGCCGGTCCGCGAGGGTTTAAACATTAGGTGAGCTGTATGGCTCGGAGTGTTGCTGGATGTACGCAGGTGGTTAAGCTGTTTACAAAGCCATGATAAGCATGGCGGCAGCACCCATAAGGGCAGGTGCGGCGGTCTGCATCACACCACCAGCAGAAGAAGAGCCGGTAGCAGAGGAAGCAGCCTCGCTGGCAGAGCTGCGGGCAGATGAAGCGGCCGCGGTAGCGGAAGACTCAGCAGAGGAGGCACCCTCAGAAGCGCTGGAGCTGGCATCGGAAGCAGCAGCTGAAGCAGAGCCGGTGGCAGAGCTGATAGCGTTGCCGGCAGAGTCAGTGGCGGTGGAAAGAGCGTTGCCAGCGGAGTCAGTGGCGCCGGAAGCACCAGCACCAAGAGCACCAACAACACCAGCAATGCCAGCGGCACCAGCAACACCAGCGAGAGCAGAAGCGTCAGAAGCAGCAAGAGTGGTCTCAGTGCCGTTGGCAGAGGCGACAACACCGGCGGCGGAAGGAAGGGCAGAGAACTCGACGCCAGAGGTAGAGAGAGCGTCACCACCAGCGGTGAGGGTGGTGGAGCCAACAGCGTAGCCGGAGGTACCACCGTTGATGGCAGAAATGCCAGCGCCAGCAGCGGCAGCGCCAGTCTCGGTGGAGTTGCCGGTGGTGGTGGAGGTAACGGTGGCGGTGGACTCGGCAGAGCCGGAGCCAGAAGCCTGGGTGGCGTTGGCACCGCCATCAGCAGCATCAGCAGAAGAGAGGACGGAGAGAGCGCTGGCACCAGTTGTGGGCACGCCAGAGGAAGCGGACTGGAGGGCGTCTGGGAGGGCTGTTAGTTGGTGGTTGGATGAAGAATTTCATCGCTTGTACTCACTCGCGCAGTACTGGGTACCGAAAGCGATCACGGTGCCGGCCTCGCCGGAGCCGCAAGCCTGGTTGGCGCAGTCACGGACACCGTAGCCGAAGTTGGGCTCCCTGCAGTAGCAGAGGACGTCGTTCTGGCCGCAGCCGAACTGGGCGGTCGCAATGCCAAGCATGTTGTTGATGCAAGTGCGCTGAGAGTGATGTTAGCCGAGTTCCGGTCGCGTTTATCGATCGCGAAGCGCATTGAGCATCTTAGGCATCGCGAGAGAAGCATGAGACGGCCAATGGCTGCGCAATTGACGGAATAAATACTTACACCGCACTCAGGGAGGGAGGAGATGTCCTGGGCAGCGACGATGGCCGCGCCGGCAGCAACGAGAGCAATGGAGTACTTCATCTTGACGAGAGGTGGTGAAGTTGATCGATCGGCGATTGATGGATGATGCTCGTGAGATGGAGATGCTCGAAGGCGGGAGGGTGAGTCGAGATGAGGCTGGTTGGTGAGTGAGTAGTGAGTGAGTGGGAGGGAGAGCAGCAGTGGGGTGAGGCGCAGAAGGGTTTATGTTTCGCTGCTGGGAGACATCAGACATCATGGCATGGCGGCCGGCGACGTCACGGCAGGCGGTGTCTCTGGCTTGGGGCGCATGGACGCGCGCGAGCACCGACCTCAGCTACCAACTTCCTGTACCTACCAACCACCGTCGACTGCTGGCGTTCGGCTCGCCGCTGCTAGAGTGCTTGGACGCGCCGTGGCCTGGCTGATCCTTGATACTGCACATCGGTCGGCGCGCGCCAAACGAGGCCCAGAGCTACGTTGGAGCTTGCTACTACTGTCCGTTGCCCAGGGCGCAGGATCCACAGTGCTCAGAGTCGCGCGCTAGCACTCATTCATCCCTGCAAATGCAGGTCCGCACGGCTCGCAATGCCGCCCCTAAGAGCAGTCAGTGAAGTCACTTTGCCGTGCGCTGACTGCCTATGCTCGATCATGCCCGAGAGGAGGCTGCTGGCTTGAGCTGCCCGGCCCTGCCCTGCCATGCCATGCTTCTGCTATCGCCCCGGCCCTGTCCATCATCATCTTGTCCATCGAAGCAAATCCTCACGCAAATCCCCATCCTTCCTTCCCCGCGCGCGCGCGCGCCAATCGCCAATCGTCCATGCGTCGTGACCTGCACCCAAAACTTGCTTTGCCGCTGGCCCACGCGAAGTTTGGCCTGCTTCTTGGACGTTTTGCTTGCACTGTCTCCGAGGACCCATGGCGTCACTGTCTTGCAGTCCCCGATCGCTTACATGTAGGATCGATTGATTGATTTGAATCATGTACCGTCCATTCGATCACCTGCTCGCAGTACAGGCAGACACGCATCAACCGTGATCCCCAAGACCAGGATATCACTCTCGCATGATGCTATAAGCCACAAGCCGCAGTAATTACATACAATGCAGGTGGCCGTTGTGCCGTGTGTAACATATCGTGAGGCGGGAAATCACCATCAAATCTTGACGGCCGGCCCACATCTCTTTTCACTGGCTGGCGAGGGATTTGCATGCGCCGTTTGACGTCGGCTATAGTCCTTGGCCCATATCAAGCTTGCTGTTCCGTTTGCCCTGTCGAGGAAAGCGCAAACTCTATCCTCGTAGCGCCCCACATTGGTCCTTCCCGCTTTGAGATCATCACGCATCGCCACACGATAGCTCTGAGCTCGCCCTAGGCCACCAGCCACTTCTGGTCTGCAAAGCGGCATCGCGAACGCACGAGGCAACGCCTTCACCATGGTCCGGATGCTTGTAGCCAAACTCTGATATACTGCTGGTGGTGTGACGTCTTGCAAGTCTGTACAGTAGTGGTCGCCACGCATGTGTGATTAGTGATTAGCCACCATGTCGCGCATGAAGACTGTAGTCAGAGAAACCACAACATGTACAGAGTGACTTGTAAACAGATCAACACATGGAGAGAGGCTCAAAGAGCACATCAAATTCCACCTCCACACCCTGATCTCCCTATCCACACACACACAAAAGATCGAACATCCTCCACGCTCATCCCTACAATCTCCTCCGACCCGAGCATCAGCGTACCACACCTTCCTGCCCCTTCATTTCCCCCACAAAAGCTCTTTCGCAACCGTCCCTATATCTAATAAATCCTACCAGCCAACCACACTCGATGTACACTCTACACACCAGCCACTCCGTGCCCCTGACCATCTAAATACCCGCCATCTCGGCGCACCCGACTTATCGGCTCGCTTCACGGTGCTTCTGTAACAGAAGATATCGCCACCTACAAACAAGGCCGACATGAAATCTGGCTAATCAATTGAACGAGAAACAATTCCTCGATCGCCAGCACCTGGTCAGTCCAGTAGTAACCAAGATAGCGCCATCCAATCTCCCCCATCACCGTTAGCGCGACCCTGTCTGTCCCGCTCTGCAAGTGCAACAACTCCACCGTCGTCTCGTCTCTCACGCGCGTGAACGAGAACAAATTTTCTGCTTGCCTAGCCCACGTGCAAACGGCCAATTATTGGCATTGGCCATGAGTTCATGCGAAGACGGAGTCCAGGAGGGTCTCTTTGGTCTCGGTTTGGTTGAATGGTTGAGGTAAATAATAACGCATGCGCAGCAGTGGCAACGGTTGTCGAGCATTGAGCACAGCCTACAAGCACCAGCACTAGGAGAAAAGCGACGCTGCGCAAAACGCCGTGTTTCAATGGCAAGCGCAGCAAGTGCGAGGTCTGGACCCAACAGTAGTAGCATGTGAGATGCTGAGAACAATCCAGGCTCTTGGTATGATCTCAAATGCCAGATCCAGTTGATCTGGCAATTACATCCGTCAATGCTACCCTAATCGTTAACAACGGCCTTTGAGATCGACGTACGTAAACTTTCACGTACACCGAGCGCACCTCCACCTTTCTATGCGCGCCGACTTGCGACCGTCCGCGACGTTGATACTAAGCAGTGTCTAGGAGTCCTAAGGCTGCGCACGAGATACCGTTGTGCCCCTGCAGGATCATGCCCTTTGTTCCTGCAGTGTGCACATGGCACTTTTTGTTTTTTTTCCTTGTGCTCATCGTTCGGTCATATCGTCGTCTTTCGGTCCTCTCAGTCCGAGCTCGTCCGAATCGCAGTGAAAAGCACAGAAGCCCCGTGGAATCCCTTGACTCGTATTCTATCGCACCATATGATTTGTCAAGAGCTTATCTGCTGCTGAGTGACTGAGTCTGCTTGACCTGGTACTGTAAAACCGATTGATGTCGTAATAGGCTAAAACATCGTCTGGCCTCCGGAGGGCCTTGTAGGTTTGCCAGCACCAAACGAAATTACAGCACAACGCCTCTGTATAGCCTCGTGGAAGCGAGGTGGATAGATTGGTTTTACGATCGATCCTCGGAGATCTGGATTGTTCTCGTGACTCGCGCCTACAATTACTGTCGAAATGCCGTTTACGGCAGTTTGTCAACAATTACGCAATAATGGATTTACGTACAGTGATATCGATCTCAAATCGCTACAGTTGTATCGACTTTCAGTCTTCGCTCAGGTTACCTATTCTGCCATTGAGATAACACTGGAGTTTGCTTTCTCCTTCAAGTGTCTATCATTCCAATAGATCAAGTGTTCATGTACTGGAACTGCCACGAAGATGTGATTTCACGGAGCGTCCGGAGAAGTATGAAGCGAGAAAGAAAGGTCAGTCAAGAACAATTTGGTCCTTGAGAAACCAGATTTTTTTGAGGTTCGCGCCTGTGATCATTGCTGTTCTATCTACAAATGTAATTTCCCACTCGTTACCAAACTCGGACCCTCCCAATCGTCATGTCATGTCAACCCTACCAGAAGAAAAAACACAAATGGCTAGATGATGAGAAATTACGCTACCTCATGAATTCATCAGGAATGGCCAACCTCCAACGACTACGAATCCTTGAAAGCGTTGTGCTGAGCGAACGCCGCAAAATCCATACCGCCTCCTCCGCCACCGCGCTGTTGCTGCGCCGCTCTGCGCTGAGGCTCTTCTAAGGACACGCCTAGTGGGTCCCCAACGCTTTGCTGCGCACTTTGTGGCTCCTTCGGCTGGGATACGGGCTGCTGGGCTTCGGTGTTCTCGATCGGAGCACTGCCTGAACCTGAAGATGACTCGCCCGCGTACCGGGCCAGCACATCAGTATCGGTCTCTTGGGATGGCAACGGAGGGCGCTCGGATGTTTCTGTCGATTTCGAATCGGAGACACCGCTGTGTTCAGCGATGGCGGGTGTCGAGACTTCTGTCGCGGACTCTGGGCTAGAGTTGCTCAGTAGAGACAGGACGCTTGGGATCGTCGTGGTCGGGAGTCTGTAGTCGGAATCTGTGGTTATAGCCTCTGTCGCCCCAAGCGAAGCAGATCGAGCTTCCACCGCCGATCGCTCAGGAGGAGCCAGCGCTCGTGGGACGTTCATCTCCTCGTCTTTTCTGCCGAACAGCATATTCCACCAACGCACTTCGACCTCGCGCTCTGCGCCCTGTCGACGTGGGAAGAGCAGTGGATCATCCGTCTTTGAGCTGAAGTCGGCATTCGTAAACTCTGCTCTGCGAGCTAGGAAGTAGCCCCATGCCGAAGGCAGCCTGTCTGCGTACTTAGAGCGCTCACGTTCGTTGTTGAAGATGAACTCTCCGTATTGACCAGCATATACTTGGTAGAAGAGACGGCGAAGGAAGCGTTCATTGAACTCGAAGGCGTCAGGTGCTTGCCACTGGAGTTGGAAGACTGCATCAAGGAATTGGTGGAAAATAGGCGAGACTTCGTTCGGGTCCATCTTGTGCTTCTTGTCGCTGGTCTTGGAAGGTGTGCTGTGCAGCACTGGATTCGGCGGTGGAGACGTTGGTCTCGAGGTGGGATTATCAGAAAGGCTGTCGTGGCTTACGTTCTGCTGCTTGAACAGATTACCTCTGTTCTTCTCGAACCAGTTCTTCGCGCCAGATAGTGCTTTGGAGCTGAGCGCTTGCAGATTGTTGGCTTCCGAACCACGGTCATCCTTCGTCCTCGCCGGCTGTATGCGCTCATTTTCGATTTCGAACCACTTCTCACAGCCCTCGATACCGTTCCTGTCCCGGAATTTATGGCCAAAGGAGAGGAAGTCTTTCTGCACAAGTGCTATGAATCCGTCGAGCGTACGATAATGAGGATCAAGCATTATCTGGGCCAGTGCGGAAACCTGAGAAGTGCGGTCCCAACCGTCAGAGCAGTGGACCAAGACGTGACTACCGCCTAGGCCGACCACCCTTGCAACCATCTCGGATCCATCGATGAGACCTGCAATGTGAGCCAGCCAGTTGGATTTCCGCAAGAGATCCTGATTGGGCGGGAGGTCAAGGTAGTCTGAGTTTCCTAGACTCTCGATGACCTTGTCAAGAGAAGATCGCATGACGTGAATATTTGCGATGTTCAAGAAAGCCACTTCGATTGGCATGTCGTTGTGACCCGCATAGTTCGCGGGATTCTCGATACCGCCACCAGTTGCTCGATTGGCTATCACATTCAGCTTCGGTCTGGCATCTGCGATCACATTCTGCCGAGTGCTGCCATAAATTCTCTTTCGCGGTGTCGCGATCTGTTCTTCAAATTGCTCGTCGAGTGCGGTCTCGCTCTTGCTCAGGTGTAGGCGGGAGATGTCAGGATCCAGCGAATCGTCAGCTGCACCAGAACCATCAGTCTCGCCAATTGCACGAGTCGGCCCTTGAGAAGGCGAACCATTTGGAGAGTTCAAAGGTGGAGTGTGGCTCGAAAAGATTGCAGATACTAAGCGCTCGTCCTGGGGGTTTCGTTTTCCTTGCACGCCGACCATGGGCTGCGAACAACGGGTAATGCTGCCGCCGTTGGAGTGTAAGTAGGCCAAGGCCGGGATTCGAGATTTCTTGCGGAAAGTGCCACCATACTTGAGCATGTTGTCACTTACGGTCCGCGGCACGCAGAGAACGCTTGGATATGTACTGGAATATGCAAAGTCTTGGTTGATATCACTGATCCGCCACGCAGCACCTGGGCCTTCTGCAGCTTTGGGACTGATACCCATCCTTGAAAATTCCCTTCGCGCATCGTATGGAAAGCCGCAAGCAGATTTCTCTTCAGGTGGCGGCTTAAAATGGAAGGCATAAAGATCTTCGACGCGATCTACACAACAATGGTCTCGAAGGCAGAAAAATGCTTGTCGGGCTGCTTCGTCGGCGTCCTTTTCTGAAGTTGTGGGGTGGAAGTGAAGAGCAAGGACTTGGAAGTCTTTGCAGCGGATGCGTATCGCAGGTGTTCGGGCGCTACCACCAATTGCCTGGAAGTCAACGGCAGGAGCAACAGGCGACGCGGGTCTTCGTGGTGATGCGAACGAATTGCGAGTTGCGGAGTCTGTAGAAGGTCGTCCAGCTAAGCTGGTACCATACGTGGGTGGAAAGCCCTCGTCGTCGTCTTCTGGTGATTCCGTATCGTCATCGAATCCTGGCGGACGTATGGTCTTGCTCTGCGCATGACTAGGTCGAAGGTTGCAGTAGTTGATGAGAGGATACGGTATGTATATCTCTTTTGATCGCGGTCGAGGTGCGTTCTTGGGCTTGTTTGAAGGATTGGCCGTATCATCTTTTGCTGGTTTTTCGGCTTTCTCCGCCGTGCCATTTGACGCGGGAGCTGCCACCGTCTTTTGATTGACAGATGTGCCACGACTATGGCTCTGTGCAGTTGTTGTATCCTTGCCGCCGTTGGTCTGAGCGTTAGGATAATAGCTGAAAATCAGGTGGTGGCGTGTCAGATATAGAGTGCCATTATCTGGCTTGCCTCTTCGATGAAGGCTGACATTCTTGAAGCGTAGCTCCTTGGGGTCTTTCGCATTATCCGCCATTCTGTGGGAGTCGCCTGGCAGCTGCCGACGTAGCTTTTCCGATCGTGCCGGCCTTGACGAGGGGTGGGAGTGTGGCCAAGGCAGCGAAAGTCGTCGAGTGTGTCTCGCACCGGCCAAGTTCTGGAAAGACGAAGACTGTCTTACGCTACCGACAGTGTGTTGTCCAAGTTTGTGGTCATATCCCGTGCGATTTACCGATGTGGTTTGTTGCTTGCTTGTGCCAGACGTGTTTCTTTTGGTGGTCAGCTGCTGTGAGCAAGGTGACGTGTGGAGCATCAAACGTTTGGCAGGGCAAGCTTGCCGAACGAGCTTGCTTGTGCATGTGTCTGCAAAGCATCTCACCTGCTGTTGTTCCGCGACTCAAAGCAACAATCACAACATCACATGCCAGCCATACTTTTGGTATCGGGCTCTAATCTTTGCTCGTTGCTGATCTCGGGGTGGGTGAGGAAATTCGAAGGCGCTGCAATATACGTACGTGTTCGACTCTCGGCGGCACCCACGGTGGGTTCCAGTTGCCAGGCGCGTAATGTAGTGCAGAATATCGGAACAAAGTTCATATGAGAGCACAATACACTCATATCTGGTAGCCGTGTAAAAAGGCAGGGTGCAAGGTGCATACGCCTGCGTCCGCGCAGCAATCCTGAGTTGAAGTCTGGTTAAGCTCGAGTCCATCGCTCCTTCCCTTCTTCTCTTCGAACATGACCTCCCACACTACACTGGTCATGCAACCTACAGCGATGCGTCTCTATACCGTTAATGCCAGTCATTTCCAGGTTCGTTCCTTCAATTGTGCCGTCGGCAATCTTCGTGTGCATCAATGGCGCTGTTGAAGCCTGTCAAAAAGAATGCGGCCGACCAGCGCGTGCAGTTAATACTCGGTTCGTCAGCAACCCAATGGTATTGTGAATACAATCGCTGACGGGAACTAAGACTTCGCCATCGCTACTGCGCAAGCTCTCAGTCGCCGATCGCCTTTCACAACGAACACGTTGAGCAAGCTGGAAGCGTTCGTCAAGCAACCTTTCCCGTCACCCAACGCGGTCGCGCTGGCTCGCAAATCATTCGAGTATGAGACACAAGGAAGCAGATTGTGGAATGCTGCCACCAAGATACTTCGAGATCACGATGATGGTGATGATGCGGGCTCTCAAGTCGACTTCCATCGAGTCGGAATGCTGTTGAGGGCATTCGCTTATTTCTTACTGGACGCGGCTCACAACACCTCTTCGCGACGGACCAAGGATAGTGACCAGACTATTCGCATCCTCAAAATTGCACTCAAAGCTGCACGCTGTTCTCTGGACACCAAAGACCTGGATCTCGCCTTCAAGCTTCTCGGGTCATGCTCCAGATACATCAGCGCTTGGGACGAGGCTACATCAGTCATACGCATGGCAGACAGCCAAAGTGGCGACGAAGGACTTTTGGTTTCACAACTGACGTCCGAGTTCTACCTTTATCGGATGGTTCATGCCTCCAAGACAGGGAGAATTGACCTTGCCGAACACTTCTTCACCAAGGCCAACATCACTGGCAGCGACAGACACAATGAACTTCTGGAGACAGCAGCAGATCTATGCTACGAGATTGGACGGTCTCAACAACATCAGAAGCATTTGGAAAGTGCTCTGTCGTGGCTAGAGCGGGCGTACCAACTCATCAATGGCGAAGACATGGACGCATCCTCTATGGAGAATGAGGACCTCCGCTTAGCTATCGCTGCCTCGTTTGTTGAAAGCCTGACTGGCACTCCCGACCCTGTGAATACGTCACGCGCCTGGAAGCTATTGACCAGCCTCGAACAAGACTATGGGCTTGGCAATCGAATGGCAGTTCTGGCCATGCAGCTGAATATTCTGATGAAGGCAGGCGATATCGACATTACAGCTGCGTCAGCGACCGTCTCTCGAATGATACGCTCTTCGGTACTGACCGACCAGACCTACCGGATGTAAGTAGCGTGTACACCCCTCATTGGTAGCCTATCGCTGATACTATTGCAGGATCATGCATTCGATTTACAAAGTCAATAGGATCAGCTTGAATCATGCACTCAGTGCCATCGAGCAGCTAGCTACCACCCGCTTGTTGCCCGATCTTGATGCAGTCATGGACAGTGACCAAGTCAAATCTTGGCTGGAAAAGGCCATCGTTACGTACACCAGTTTCTGTACCACTTCGACTGGCGTCCCAGATGTAGCTCAGAGAATGTCCACGTTTTTCGACCACTTGATGCAACAAGCTAGCGACATTTCATCACCGAGAGCCACACACGCGATGCAGGCTTTGATCTGGAAAGCCTCGAATGGCTCGCAGGGCTCAGATGCTGAAGCTTGGCTTGACGTGCTGCAGCATTCGCTTTTCCAGAGTGCCGGAGCTTCCAACAAAGCTCGTATATCAAGAAAGGTGATGATGACTGCCCTACAACGAGACGACCTTGACACTGCGCGAGCAGCGTTTTATGGACTTCCACTCTCGTCCCAGAACGAGGGCATTACAAGGTACCTTGCATACAAGCTGGCACTAAAATCAAACGACATCCAACTCGCCGGCGAATGCTTGGAAAGCCTAGTGAAACACGTCGACCGAGAACCACGATACCTGTACGCCTGTGTACTGGAAGCTCAGCAATCTGGGAAGCGGGCAATGGCAGTGGCTGCATTCCAAGCTGTTGTCAATCAGCCACCAAACTGTGTTCAGCTTCCCGCCCTATTTCGTTGCACAGCAAGATTGCTGATGGAAGAGCTTGGAGACCAATCCCAAGCCAAAGCCGAAGCGACAAGTGAACTCGCGCATCTTTTCGAAACAGCATCTGCAAACACGAAGGTGTTCAGACAAGGCTCTGAAGAACATTGGAGGGCGGAGGTTCAATGGTGGAGCAAGAACGCGTTCAACATCGCCTTGCAGCAATGCACTGAGATGCAACCAGAACATCTTATCCGTCTCTTGAGGGCTTGCAACAAGTTTCTCGACTGCTACCCAGTCGACAGTGGGCTCATGCATCGCGACGATGTCATACAGCGGAAGCAGATCTGCCACTTCCTTTGCGCCAGCGCGTTTACAGTGCTCGGACGAACCGCGGACGACAGACAACAACAATTACAGCATTATCTCGAAGTACAGCGAGAAGCCAACGCATTCCTACAATCATACCAACCACCTCATCATCAAACAGCAGATGCTGACCTGCGTCGCGGGCGAGCCCTCGAATTGCTACGGTACAATGTAGAGAGCGTGTTCAAGCTCGAGCAGTGGGACAAACTCGACGCCGCGCTTGCAGCATGTCTGAACCTCCAAGGAACTGCACGATGGGACACGCTGGCGGATCTCGTCATGGCGATCTACGACCAGACGAGTCGCCTGGCAATCGATTCCTCAGCCACCGCCAAAATTCCAGAACTCCTCCAGAAAATCATCAACGAGACATGGTCGAAAGACAAAGACATCCTCAAACTGTCGCGATGGCTGCGTTTCACATTCTCCGTCGGGTTAGGCGACGCGAATGGCGGCATAAGTGTCAAGCTTGTCGAGCAGGCCGCTGTTTTGGCCAGGCGTGGCACAGAGTTGAAGAACGATCCGTATCCTGAAGACGAATTGCAGTGGCTCGCGACGGTGGCTTTCAACAAAGCTGTGGATCTGCTGGCTGTGGGAGATTGTCAAGCGGCAGATCAATGGATGGAGGCTGCGCTTGAACTGGCGAGGTATGCTGCAGACAACGGCTCGTTGCATGCGCAATTGACGAAGACTCGTGAAGAGGCAAAGAGGAGAATGAGGAGGCAATGAAAATTCGAGACATGTCCACGGTAATGGCTTGCTTGCGATGCACGGGTAGCGCGTGATATGGCACAAGGAACTTTGTGTCACTGGTCATCGCGGGATAGCTTACGGACAGTGTTTATCTTTCTTATATATAAATGGTGAAATGGTAGCCTCAGCAAAAGCATGCTCGTATTAGAATCTCTATCGCACGTCACTAAGCTCGTGCCATTGCTCACAAGGAAATGAGCCTGTTCCTGGCCGCTGAAACGCCACTTTTGCGCCTTTGCTTTCCCGCCCCAACCTTTCCCTGCTAGCTTACATGGTTCTCTCTAACAACATGATCTCAGTCCTGCCCGCTGACTGACTTGAGTTCTAGCAGATGAACTCATTCTCCCGCTCCTTGAGCTGGGCAGCACTCCTACCAGCATCCCAGAACAGAGAGACGGCTTCTTGCACATCATTGCCGCTAATGACACCATTCTCGCTGCCTCTCGCCCGAGCCAAAATGCCAGCGGGAGCAAGGAGTTGCAGAGCGTACCGCAGACTGACATTCACACCCTGGGTAGTGAGTTCCTCGAGCGCCTCCGGGCTCAAAGAAGACCTCACGGCAAGCGCTTTAGATGGCGCGCCAGACTCTTCTGTAAGCTGAGGTGCAGTTGGCGCGGCGAACTCGAGTCGTGATCGGGTCTGAATGATGGTACGGATCTCGGGTGCGGTGTAAGGGTGTGTGGGGATGATGAGCAGACGCGGGAGAAGGTCTGGAGGAATACCGTGTGCACTGATGAGACCGGGGTCCATGGGTGCTAAGGGAGAGGTCGTGCCGCGGATAGTGGTGAGACCGCGGTTGGAAGCCAGGATCACAATGGGTGAGATGCTGGACTCAAGGGCGCGGTTGAGGTAAGTGAAGCACTCGATATCGAGCATGTGGACCTGTTGACTTTGTTAGTGATTGTTACAGTGGACAGTTTGCATGTAACGCACCTCATCAATGAAAAGCACACCAGGCACAAGCTCAGCGACGCCCTGGTCGATATACTTGTTGACGACCTTGTTGATCTCGCCACGAAGCTTCTCTGTGATCTCGGTCTTGCGCGGCTTCATCAGCTGACCCATCATGCTAACGACATCCTGACCACCTTGCGGTCTTGCGTTTGCGACATCGAGATCGTGGAGTGTAACGTCTTGCACAATGTCCTTCTTCTTGTGCACATCTCCCTTGGGAACAGGCACGTACTCCTCAGCCTCGAGATCGAACTCGGTCGAGAATGCATCACTTCTGCCCACCCTTTTGACAGCACCAGTGTTCGCCTCGATATAAACCACGTCTCCAACGCGAACCCTCTCTTTTTGAATCGCCTCGTAGATGCTCGGATCCAGCCTCAGCTTCTTTGTACCTCTCGAGCTCCTTAATGTGATCAGAAGATGGCTGATAGTCCTTCCGTAGCTTCCTAGTGGGTTCTCCGCCTCCTCCGGAGTCAACTCAGCGACTTCGCCCTCGTAGACTTCCTTCTTCTCCTGCACCCTCAAGCCAATGGCGCGACGGAAGTTCTCCATCAACGCCTCAGTCTTCTTGACCTCCGCGCTATACACTTCGCTTCCAGTCATCGCGCAGAAGGGCACCTTCGTACCAAGCTCCTGGCTGACGGCCAAAGCAAGCGCGGTCTTTCCGGTTCCAGGTCCACCGGCAAGCAACACGGCCTTGCCCGCCATCTTCTTCGCCTTGATCAGATCTACCACCAAGCCACATGCTTCTCGTCCAGCAGTCTGGCCAACGAAGCCTTGCGCATTGGCGTCTGCGAAACCATCTGGGCGCAAACCGAGGCCTTTGATGTGAGAGTGTGCGGCTGTGCGGTTCTCGCGCGATGCAGACTGGCGCACTTCGCTGATTTGTACGGGTTTCGCGCCTGCTTGCGCAGCTGGTGCACTACCGTTCGTGGCCATTATGGATGGCTATATGTGCTCGAGTAGGTTGAAAAGGTTCGTCCGCTGTCGTATTCTCCACGTGATTTTCAGTATTGACTTCGGATAGAGTGCGCCAAATAGTGTTTCAATGGAGGATTTGTAGTGAGCTCGATGAAGTGTAATGCAATGGGTTGAAGTTGGTATAGGGTCTTGCTGGGATCTTTCATGCTCTCGCGTTTCCTCTGCGCGCGCAGAAGCTCGACGCGGCTTTCGTCTGGCACGTGATACATCAAGGGTTAGGGTTGTTACGAGAGATCGTTCGGCGAATCGCAGCCCGCGTAATCGAGCATGACGGAGTCGAGCATGAACCCTTCAACTTCCACTCCGCCGCCGCCGCCTTTCGCCGCGTGCAGCACTTCAAATCTACATTACCAAGCACAACAACCTTCTCGTTACCTACATTTGCTTGCTGTTCTCGCACTTGCCATACATCACAATGGCAGCCCTACGAACATACGGCCCGTCCGTGCAATCAATACTCAGATTCACCGCGCAACCTTCATCGGCAAGCAGATGCGCTCAGTGCCTCAAAGCGCAAAGATGTCCTTTCTCGTCCTTCCGCCCACGTCTGCAGTCTCACAAACGCCCTTTAATGACGGACTCAGCCTACCGGCCATATTCTCTACCCTCAGAAATCCCTCCGCCACCTCGGAACGCAGGTGTGCCCGAAACAAGCATTTCCGGAATCGAAGCACAGCAGAACTGGCCGCCTAGCACACCTTGGCAAAGGCAGCAGGAGCAGGGAGTCAGCGAGAGGGAGGGTGAGGCACAGAAGAGCAAGCCCACAGCCGTAGGAGTGTCCGAGGTGGAAGCAGAAAAGCACCCGCAGCCAAAGTCAACGACAACGACAACTGCGACAGCACAGCCAGCAGGACAAAAGGCAAAGAAGTCGAAGCTGAGGCCAAGGAAGGCACCTATAACAATCACACCCACGGCCGTCTCTCATTTGCGCGAACTACTGGAACAGCCAGAATCGAAGCTCGTACGAGTTGGAGTGAAGAACCGAGGATGCTCAGGCTTGGCATACCATTTGGAATATGTTGACAAGGCTGGCGCTTTCGACGAGGCAGTACAACAGGATGGTGTTCAAGTATTGATTGACAGCAAAGCGCTATTCAGCATCATTGGCAGCGAGATGGACTGGCTAGAGGACAAGCTGAGCGCGAGATTCATTTTCAAAAACCCTAATATCAGTAAGTGCCTCTGTGGTCGTCGCCACTAAAAGTCATGGATACTAACAAGTGTACAGCTGAGCAATGCGGATGCGGTGAATCATTCAGCATTTCATGAAGCATTCCCACGAGCAATTCTTAGTGTGTATATAGATAGAACAGCGGCATTTGTGGCGTTCTCTTTGCGTTTTCTTTTACATACAAGCCTTCAAAGGCAAGAAGAGCTGCTTGCGACGGCGGTGCATGCTTTAGAATACCCCAGGCTCGAAATCAACGACCCTCACATTCTGAATGATCCCATCCAAGCTCGCCACGAACTCTAAATGCGCCGGGTCCTTCTCCAGGCTATCAAAGCATATTAGCGATAGAGTCTATTGCAACCGCTCCAGACTTCACGACGACTTACTAGTACTTGCGATCTTCCGTGCTTTCGAACTCGCAAATGAAGCCATGTGAGAATGCGCCCTATCGACCATGTGTCAGTGGGATCATGCATGAGTCAACACGACAAAGGGAGCTACAACTACCTGTTGACCCTCGGGGCTGTTGTCGCGGCCGCCTCCGTGCGATTTCACGTAAGGCTTGTTGCTGGTGGGGTGGATGCATTTCTCAGCCAGGCCGACCATGCGTTTGCAGACCTGTGGCGATGGTATTCAGCTTTGCTTGTTACTTGCCATATTCGTCTGACGGACTAGATACTCACATCTACGACCTGAGCGTGAGTAGTGGTCGGCTTAAACTCAAAGAGAACGATGTGGAGGATCGGCATCTTGTTGGTGGGACGATGGAGGACGTTGTAACCAGTATTCTGAAACCGAATGTCGCGATTCGTGTCTTCTCGATTCTTCAATATGTGTATCTCTGTGGCTTCGTATCGTTGGATGCGGGTTATTGTTCTTATGTTCTTAGCTGATGACGTCGGGAGAACGTGCTGTCAATCTTCAGGTGAAGTTGCCGAAAGCCGAGTGCTTCAGGCTCAATGATCGGATGTTTGGGGCAGAGATGCAGGGAAACGATATCACCGACCTTATAATCATTTCTCGAAAAGCTCACAATGGCCTTCCAGTCGCGAGAGGCTGCTATATAACCAACGAATGGCTGACGCAGCAACCGCATCTATTGTCCGCGCAGACCCATGCTGACACTGCATCCGCATCTTCCGTCGAGCTTCTGGACGCGTAGCTTATCGCGACACCCGCATAGCACTGATTGACACACACAATGGCTACCACGGGTCTGTCTACGGCGCCTCTAGACGTCGTCGTGCGCTTCTCGACATCTGACCCGGATCTCGTTCTCCGGGTCGCACATCCCGGTGCAACAAGCGCTCTCACTCTCAAACAACAAATCCGTGCTCAACTCGTCGCGCCGCAATCTGAGAGCAAACTGCGCCTTATCCATGCCGGAAAAGTCGTTGCTGATGAGCTCGCGCTCAGCAAGACGCTACATGCCAGGATCCCTCCGCCTCCGCGAGCAGACGACCATGGGAAGAGCGAAAAAGCAAAGGGAAAGCTGCCGGTGAAGGAGCAGGGAGAGGCATCTCGGGTATACGTACATTGCTCGATAGGCGATGCGCTTGTACCTTCTGAGTTGACGACGGAAGCACAAGCGGCTGCAAATGCGGACGCTGCACTGGCTTCTGCGATACAGCAAGATACAGGCAATAGCTTCGTAGGCGATGGACATGCACCGGCCTCGACAACTACACCTGCACCGAGAGGCTTCGATCGCCTCCTTACAGCTGGTTTCACGTCTGCAGAGGTCGCGACGCTTCGCACGCAGTTTCTCGCTATACAGGCACATACTCATACCCCTGATACGATGCCGACCGGCCAGGATTTACTGGCTTTGGAAGAACAATGGTTGGATAATGGCTCCAACACGGCAACTGCTGGAGGCGATACTGCAGGTGGGTTTGGCGGTGAAGACTCTAGGGGTCTTGACGACCTGATCTGGGGCAATCTGATGGGCTTCTTTTGGCCTGTCGGTGCGATGTTCTGGCTGATGAGGGAAGAAGGTGTATGGAGTGGCAGGAGACAGACAGCGGTGCTGGCCGGATTTGTTATGAACTTGACTTTTGGGTTGTTCAGAATGCTGGGTTGAGATGCTCGTGTCGAAGATTTTTCGATCACAACCGTCCCTCTCAGCTGGACATGACGAACGTTGCTTTGGGTCCAGCCACCACCTGCCGAAGGTCATCAAGGGACGGAACTTGCGTCCACTCTTCTACGAAGGGTTTTTCTCTACCCAGACCAAGCTGTCCGTTGCCATTATCACCTACTACGAACAGGTGCCCAGCATCCGTGACCACAGAGACGTGGTTTCGTCCAATAGCGGCACTTATGACATCGACCGGCTCGGCATTCGTCACCGGCATTATCTCAACCAAAGCCACTTCTCCGGCACCTGCATCACTCAGGCACCTGATTACACCATCTTCGTCTGGCATTGGAGTGCCCCAAAGGTACAAAGCACCATCCTCGCTCAAAGCTGAGGCTAGCCATCCAACACCTGGACCGCACTGGATGCTGACAATGTTTAAACCGCCAAGCGCTTCCACTATACCAGGCTTATCCGCTGGCACGACATCCGGTCCTGCGATCTGCCTAGCCAGTGTACGGAATCTGGGATCGCCCCAGGTATACACCTCGCCCTCTTCCGTCAGCAAGATGAAATTGGCGCCGTTCGCAAGCAGCTGTTTTGGTCTTCCAGGGAGCATGTGATGTTCTGCTGGATAGTTTTCGGCACTGCTTGGATCCGAATGCCACTTTTTAAAGTTATCGAGAGAAGCGAACTCTGCAATGTGTGTGAGGCGCGCATTGGGCGCTTGCTTGAACGTCACTGCAACCCTGTCGTTTCCTGCCAGCGCGAGATTGCTCATTGGTGGTGCTTCTGAGTCGCCTGTCGGCGCCAAAGTCGTCTTTCCGTCTGCTCCCGGGTCTTGCAGGAGCAATAAACGACCTTCAGAATCCAGACAACCGATCAAGCCGTCTTGGTCGCTGCCAAATGGACTTCTGAGGTCGGTGCTCTCGGCAACAGCAATTGTTTCGGTGGTGAAATTCTGAAAGCCGAGACTATGTATTCGAGATCCGCACCACAGAGCTGTACTGCTCCACCCAGAGAGAAATATCTCGAGCTCCTCGTTATTCGTTGGTGTGAGGTCAGGTGCCAACGGCTCAAACTCCATGACGTCGCCCTCCCGGCTAGAAAGCTGTTTAAAGGCATTGAAACCTGCTGTCCAGATCTTCGAGTGCGACATCTTGTATCTCTCAGCGAACAGTGACTTCTTTTGGTAATTTGAGTTCGACAGGAGGCGTTATTTGTTGTATACAGAATCTAGTGCTCAAGTCGGCTACGGTTTTGCGAATGGCCCGGCGAACGACTTGCCCCGCATTTGACGTCGCTGCCTCCACTGCCTCGTCTTCCTTCAACACACCCTCAGATCTGAGAACAATTGTATTGAAGTCGCCAGGTGTACAATGCCGCCGTCTTTGGTACACACTGACTCGTCCAGGACGAATGATTGACGTACCTGTCGTTCATTTTGGTCCTGCGGGCCCGACGATATACAACTTGAACAATATTGGCGTTTCGAGGTGAAGCCGAATTATGATGAGCCTATGACATGTACACGGGCCAAAGGTACTGATCGCAAGTCCCTTGAATGTTACAGCTCTAGCATCGTTATGACCCCTCATGTCGTGAACTCAATCCTTTCCCGTTGAATGAGATACATCTTCAAGAACTATTTAATCTCAACTTCGTCGCCACTTCTCCACCTCATCCACTGCTGTATCTCAATCAACATCAAAACAATATGCCAGGCCGAAGCCATGTCGAAGTACCTCACTTGGGCGGCACGATCGCCGCCTATCAAACAAGCGGCTCTTTGGTCCCATCCAAGCCAACCCTGGTCATGGTGAATTCATTCTTGACAAACTCGAACCTTTATGGCTCGCAGTATGCCAATGAGAACCTCACCAACAACATAAACCTCATCGCTATTGAACTCTTGGGCCATGGAGAGACAAGGACGAAGAACGAGAACTGGACCTACTGGGATACGGCGATCATGAACTTGCAAGTTCTTGAAGCGTTGGAGAAAAGAGGCGAGATAGAGGGAAAGGTGTTTGTGCTGGGCACTAGCCAAGGCGGATGGATTACTGTGCGGATGGCATTGCTGGCACCAGACCGAGTATGAGAGCTCCTCAAGATCACGTATCGAAGGCCACAAGCTAAACCACATCAGATCGCTGGCATCATACCACTCGGCACATCCATGGACTACGAGTCCCAAGAATCCCGGGACTTGGGCTGCTGGGACGCTCCTAGCGACCTCAGATATATGATCGACTTCCTCACCACCAACGAAACGGTATCCACAACCTTCGAGCTGCCGCAGAAATACGCCGACTTCCTCATCGACCTCGGCTTCGGCAAGAGCGTAGCGGACAAAGACCGCGACTACTGGCGTAAAGAAATCGCTCATCATTACTCTAGCGATGACGGACGGAGGCGTGCTCGCATGGCGGCTATCAATTTGAGAGACAGAGATGGTTTGCACGGCCGGTTGTTCGATGTCAGGTGTCCGGTGTTGTGGCTGCATGGTACTGCGGATCCGGTGTATTCTGTTAAGAACGCGGAGCGGGAGATTAAAAAGTTTGTTAACAGTCCTGATGCGCAGCTGAAGGTTGTGGAAGGGGGCGAGCATTTCTTGAGTTTCTCGCATCCGAAGGAGGTTGACGCGGCTCTTGTTGAGTTTGTGAGAAAGTATGGCAAAGCTTAAATGAAGGGAGAGGTTGATGGTAGCAAGGTCGAGACGAGTGTTCATAGCGATTAATGATCAGTCTTCGACAGGTGTGGTTCTGTGACATGACTAGGATTGTGGTCGAGATATCAGTGCAGCTATGTCTGTCCTCAGCATTTCATAAGCTGAATCGATCGGCTTCGCATTTACAACGTGCTTGCCGATGACACGCGGCCAATGGGGGCGACAAGAGCTACACACGAGCTCACACAACGATTGTGCTATTGCCATGATTGGACCTGCTCCAGGGCATAGTTCTACTGACATCAAAGGGTATTTTGAGATAAACTCGATGAACGAGGACACCCCAACCCTAACCCGAATTGGACGAATTGAGTACGTGGGGTCTACGTGCAATCATCGCAGTCGCTCTCAGTATGGTATCTGGAGTCGTGGTAGGATTGGAGGGTACGAGCAATCAGTTGCGATGGTTGATACACAATATATACTTCGATGTGAGGATATATATTAAACGTCGCATATCGCGTACTGTTTGAAACAGCACCTTACGAACTTCGATATCCGAAACAGGCAAGGCCGTTCGACCAGTCGGCGTCATTCCAGGATTAAACATTCAGCCATAGGTATAGTAATATTATTAGGCGTCTGCATCAAGCTCAATGTTAACACCAAACTTCAAAGGCCACATCACGGCTATCCGATTGGGAACGGAGTAAAAACCACGAATTGCCACAATGTTGGCAAGACCCCGAACGTGCGCAATGCTGCAATGTCACCTGCATGAAGGGACTTTGCTAGTTCGTACCTAAGCGACGGCTCGCCCGCACTTTTGAAGCCCCTAAACATGTGACGATGGGAAGATGGGTCCCGCAGCAAT
The DNA here is from genome assembly GCA_019775565.1 of Melanodothis sp. VS III C KN 2. Classification (NCBI taxonomy): domain Eukaryota; kingdom Fungi; phylum Ascomycota; class Dothideomycetes; order Cladosporiales; family Cladosporiaceae; genus Melanodothis; species Melanodothis sp. VS III C KN 2. The sequence goes on along the minus strand of JACWFM010000037.1, from coordinate 432,640 downwards.
ATTGACATGCTTGATCCAGGCAGATGTGTATCTCGATGGCGCAGATAAGGTATTCAGCCTCCCTCATCACAAAAAGCAAAAGCAGGCCGTATTGAATTTTGATGCAAGTTCAGCCGCTGCGCTGACACGATGACGACAAATGTTCCAATGTGGTTGCTATGCAATGCATGCAAGCTTTCTGCAGGTACCAGGCACAGGAGGGAGGCCTGTCGCAGCATCTCACCACTGTCTCACGGGACGATCGAGGGAACGAGCAGGTAATTTTTTCACTCGCTAGAGATGCTACGTTGGCAATTGTCCGTGGCCCATAATTAATAGCTGACATTGGTTGGATTGTGAATACGATGGATTGAAATTAGAGTGTCGGCCGCTCTTTCTGCGGGCGGTCTGTGTCTGCAGCGTTGAGATTATGGTGAGCGGACAGGCGAGCAGCGAGGGCTGAGGGAGAAGACGATCGGAATATCAACGCCAATATCAAACAGCGTCAGAAGTTACGTCTTGCCGTCGCACATCTGCTACAACGAGTTGACCATCGCCGTTGAGAGAACAGTGCAGGCAAGCCTGCCACTCGACGGGTACGCGGCCATGGCCAGTGGCGACAGGTGACTGGAGATTTTGACTGGAGAGAGCAACGGCTTCATCTCGTGATCCGGCTGCTCGTTTAGTGCCGTGTATCGGGTGCGGCCCACTACTCTCCACCTGCCAAAGAGCGCGTGCTTGCGTGGCCGAGCGGAGGGTTGTATGTAGATCTATTCTTGACAGTGCATGTACTGTAGTGTGCTGGTGATGGGGAGAAGTGAGCGAGGTGTGCAGGAGATGTATGTGCTCGCGACGCTGTCTGCGTTATATCAGTAATAGACTTGCCGACAGCACCCGGACGGCGGCGCCCCATCGCACGAGAGGGCGCTCGACTGGGCGAGGCAAGCAGAAGAAGAAGATCGGCCGCTGTCCTCATCAAGCAACAGTGCGCGTCTTGGGCGTAGTGGCAAGCTCAGGCCTGCGTGCTTGGTGTGAGTGGAAAAGCGGGCCAAACTCGTGCTACAGGGGCGTTCCAGACTAATAGAGCGAGAGAGAGAAGGGAGCGCTGCTTGGAGCTGCTTCACCACGCCAGCCAACTCGCCAGCCAGCCAGCCAGCCAGCCAGCCAGGCCGGGCGTTGCCTCCTCCGCTGCTGCTATTATTGCTTCTATACTTCCTTGGTGCCGTCTCTGTATGCGCCGCCGCCGTCTTCGCCTTAGTCGCCTTTCGCTGCTGTCTTAGCTACTGCTCAACTCAACGCGCTACCGTCTCTTCACCACGACGACACGTGAGACATCCATCCTCTGCTCTGCGATCCCGTGACGCCGCGCCCATCCTCCTCCTCCTCCTTGGGCACATTGCACACCACCACCACCACCGCCGCCTGTTGACCCGCCGTGCCATCCTCTCCCATTGCCCCGTCTGGCTCCTGGAGCGCCAGTCGAGAATCCCGCATTCACTGCATTCACCGCTGTCGCACCCCACCAGCAAGCACTTACTACCGCAACACCGCATCCACTGCTCGAGCACGTAGCCAAGCACCACCATCAGAACCAAGCCTCACCTTCGCCCTGCCGCCCGCGCGGCACTCTCGCGCATCGCCATGGACCCAAACGACTCCTTGCCGCCACCCAGGCATGCTCCACCACACATTCGCATCAACTCTGGCAACGAGGACCTCCTCAACCTCCAGGACGACTCACAGCTAAGGCAACAGCCCTCACGGCAAGCCTCCTCGCGCTCGCTTACCTCCTCAAATGGCACTGCTCCTGCTGGCCTGTATGCAGCGCACTCAGCTGGTATGCAAGAGTCTGCAGAACATCTGCCAACAGAGCATCTCTTGCCACCCACAAGGACACGCACGCGACGCCTCCGAGATGACGACAGCGTTGGCTCGCAGTCCCAGAGTGGCTTCAATTCAAGACGAACCTCATGGTCGTCAGAAAGCGCCGGAAGTAGAAACAGCAGAATATACGACGGGCCTTTTGTGACGCCATTCGACGACTCCAGAGCGCCCTCAAGAGCTGGCAGTGACGATGATGTGAACACGCAGACCGTGAGCGAGAAATACAATATCTTGCCCTCTGCGGGACTGCTGTTGTTCCCCGAAGATGTGGAGAAAGACGACTACCTTCACAACCCGGACCCCAATGACAAGGAGAAGATGAAGTTCTCGGAGCTGTTTACTAAACGTGGTCTGCTGAACGTCGGCGGTTTGGCTCTGATAACACTGGGCCTTCTGACTCTGTTCATTGGATATCCCATCATGTATGTTGAACTTTGACATACTTTTTGTGTGACGCCACATTGCTAACATGTGATTTTTTAGCACATTCGTACAGGACAAAGTCCACGAGGTGGACGCACTCGAGGACAGTTGCTCATCAAATCCAGACTGTCTCAGATCCGACGTTCCATTATTGAAGGGCATCCGCAAAGGCCTGATTGATCCTGATACACCGCAAAGTGCTATGACTCGCAAAGATGTCAACGGCAAGACGCAGACACTCGCTTTCAGCGACGAGTTCAACGACGCTGGCCGCACCTTCTACCCGGGTGACGATCCTTACTTTGTCGGAATGGACTTCTGGTACGGTGTCACCATGGATTTGGAGGTAAGTCTCATGTGCCCGAAAAGGCTTGATGCATATATTGACATACTTCATAGTGGTACGACCCTGATGCGATCACGACTGCCAACGGTACTCTGGCCATCCAATTCGATGCATTTCAAAATCACAACCTGAACTATCGCTCGGGCATGCTGCAATCCTGGAACATGCTGTGCTTCAAGCAGGGCTACTTGGAAGCCTCTATGTCATTACCTGGTAGAGGTGACACCATCGGTTTCTGGCCTGGTTTCTGGGCTATGGGCAACCTTGGACGTCCTGGCTACCCTTCCACGACCGATGGCATGTGGCCGTATAGCTACCATGACGAGTGCGATGCTGGAATTACTTACAACCAATCCGATACTTCTGGTCTCAGTTTCCTGCCTGGTATGCGTTTGCCTGGTTGCACTTGCGAAGGCGGCGACCACCCCAACCCGGGTGTTGCTCGCAGTGCCCCCGAGATTGACGTTATTGAAGCCTCCGTCGAATACCTCGACCCTGAGAACCAGCTTGCCGCCGTCGGATCCGTTTCGCAATCCTTCCAAGTCGCACCTTTCGATATTTTCTACCAGCCAGACGCCGACTTCCAGGAGATGTACGACCATCGAATTACTAAGGCTAATTCGTACCAAGGTGGTGTGTACCAGCAGGCCTTGTCAGGAGTGACGCTGCTCAATAACGACTGGTATGATGGCAAGGCGTATCAGAAATACGGCTTCGAGTACGTGACTGGTGATGACGGCTACATTGTGTGGAATGTGGGCGATCAAAAAACCTGGAAGGTCACGCCTGAATCCGTCAGACCCAATGGCAACATTGGACAACGTGTCATTCCCGAAGAGCCGATGTCAATCATTGTCAACTTTGGCATGAGTAACGGTTTCGCTGCGCTCAACCTCACTGGTCTTGGCAAACTCATGCCTGCAACCATGCGTCTGGACTACATTCGCATTTACCAGGATGAGGACGGCGAGATGACTTGCGATCCCAAGGGTTATCCCACAACGGATTACATCGCTAAGTTCCCGGAGCCTTACAGCAACCCCAACCTTACTCACTGGTAAGCATTCACCACTCGTGATCCATTCCCTGCAAACATGATACTAACTACGTGTTTAACAGGGACCAGGCAGGCTTCGAGTGGCCCAAGAACACGTTCATGCACGGCTGTGAAGCTGCAAAGTCTTCTAGCTCCAACAAGAAACTCAAAGCAGCACGTAAACAGAAGAGAGACCTCGGCAACACGAAGACCAAGCGGTCATGGATGCCTTGGAGCTAAGTGGTTGACTGGACGATTCCTTGAAGGCGTGACCGACTTGGCCACGTCTTGCGCACGACTGCATCCTATACGAGGATCGACGCCATAACGACACATGCGGAAATCCCGCTTTTTATAATTCTCATCTCGTAACGACAAGGAGGACGACAAGACGCCTTGCAATTTGTAACCTCAGCATTCTGACTTTGGGGATTTCCATGACGAAAAGAGCAGCAATAGAACAAGAAATCGCATAATGTTGTATATTCACCCTGCCCTCGAAGGCTCTGAGAACGTACTGGACTCCTCAGGCCAACCCTTGGATACGTTCGAGACAACGTACCTGTCGTCCATCGACCAGAGTACATCGAAAAGGACGCTCATCTCACTTGGCCGGATTGATCAAAGCCATTGGTCCACCGGTGCAAACGAGTCAGTAGTGTACTCTACCGTGCATCTTTGCTCGTCCAGCAGTGTGCAACACGGCGAACCATCGCTCGTGCGGCAGTCTTCCGCTCTACAACGTTCCAGCAACATGGAGCAGTTTCGACGACCACGAATCGAAAAGTCCGACACTACTTGCATTTGCAGCCTTTTTCTCGCGAAGCATATATGAATGCATCTCATCTGGGCGTTCTCGTTTTTTGTTCTCTGCGCTTGTTTACTACATGTTTCATGCATCTAGTGTCTTATCGACCGTGTGCCGCTCGCTCTCTTGTTCGAACAGCTGGGTGACGGACAACGGGGCACGTTCTGGCCAACCTCCTGCCGGCGCGTTCACAGTGCAAAATGCCAGATACGAGGAAACGGAGAAAGAAGAGATAAAAGAGATTGGCGAAGGGTTTGGCGGGAAGTGATTACGACGCCAATGTGTATGTATGTAGGTTGATGGCCGAATTCGGGGTTTTTGGCGAAAAATGAGAAAATCGAGATGTTCTGATCGTAATGGTGTACTTGTGTCTGTGCAGCTCACATTGTTGATCGCGAAGCAACGCTTCCCTTCTCCCGCAATACCTCGAGGAGGAAGGAACTTGCTCTTCGCTCCGTTGCCGTCCTCTTCAATCACATTATCTTAACAAATGACGATGAGGTTACCGAGGCAAAGCTTGCACATAGCAATTGTATACTAATCACTTCACTTATGTGTAGAATGCGAAACCGCAAGTGGTAATTCCTTACATGACTAGCATGCGGCTGACCAGCTTCGGCTAAGGACCGGTTCATTCGTGCCTCGGCCTTAGATTGCAGTTTGCCCGTTCTGTAAACCAGGTGGGGAAACATGTACAGCTGAAGCATGACTGCATGCCTAGTGAAGGATCATCTCCCCGAAACTGATGAAGGATCCGTAGTTTCCATGGCTGAGGAGGTGCATGCCTATATAAGGCGTGCACTTTGCTTTGGTAGAGCTCCACCCATCTTACCACCGAGTGCATCTCCAGAACATCCCCAAAACACCAGACCTCACAAAATACTTCACAATGATGGCGAACGCATCCTACACCCCTCCTGGCCGCTTGGGCGACCCAACCATGACCCTGGCGACCGATCCTCGAACGCACCCAAAGATCCGTCAATTCGTCCAGGCTTTCCCTGTCCCCAATGCCACAGAGTACCCTAAAGATTGGTCGATCGAGTCGCTCACGCCCGTGATTGCCGCCAGTGAAGCAGGAGTCGCGGGTTTGTACGAAATGCTGGAAAACGACTTGCCCACCGATGCGAACGAGCCGGCTGTTGATATTAGTGAGCAAACGATCAAAGGCGTTGATGGTAACGATATCAAGGTGTACATCTACAAGCCTGCCAGCGCTCGGGAACCGCTGCCGGCGGTGCTTTACTTCCATGGTGGAGGAATGGTGAGTTGACTTCTTGTAATTTCCTAAACGATCTGCCGAAGTCTTATGGCCGTAGTCGTGTGGTTCTGATCGATGCAACAGGTCATCCTCCCAACAACCAGCAAAGTTCACAGACGCTGGACACACTCCCTCGCCGCCAAAGGCGTGATATCAGTTCTCGTCGACTACCGCAACGCCTACACAGCATCCGGCCGCAACCCCTTCCCAGCTGGCCTCAACGACTGCGCCGCCGTAGTGCAGCACATCGCCGCGCACAAAGCCGAGCTCGGCATTAGTAAAATCATCCTGCAAGGCGAGAGCGGTGGCGGTAACCTGTCGATCGCCACCGCCATGAAAGCCAACCGCGAAGGCTGGGTCTCGCAGATCGACGGCGTGTACGCCGTAGTGCCCTACATCAGCGGTGCGTACGCCTGGCCTCTGGAGCGCCAACTGAAAGAACTGCCCTCGCTCGTCGAAAACAACGGCTACCTGATCCAAGTGGAAAACTGCGCCGCGCTCGCATACTACTACGGGCCTGATGACTTGGAGAATTCTCACGCGTGGCCGTACCATGCCACTGTGGAAGAGCTCAAGGGCTTGCCGCCTTTCATCCTAGATATGAACGAACTCGACCCGTTGAGAGACGAGGGCTTGGTCTTCGGGGAGAAACTCGCGGCGGCCGGAGTGCACGTCGAGGCGAAGGTAACTTCAAAAATCACGCATGGCGCTGCTCTGGTCTTCCGCAAGATAGCTCCCGAGTTCCACAATGGGGCAGTTAGGGATATCGTGGCGTTCGCGAGGAGCTTGTGAACCGCCGGCTGGTGGCATGTAAATTTAAATGTCGATCGATTTGCACATAGGCGTAATATGATATGCTATGGTCCAAAGTTCTCATAAACCTGCCGAGTTACACTCAGTCCGGAAGAACAGAATCCCAGTCGCTTGCAATGCACCCCAATAAGAACCATAATGTGCTCCTTTCCTTAACCTAAACACAAACCATAATGTGCTCCTTTCCTTAACCTAAACACAAACAGCAAGGCAATCTAAACCGCACAAACATCACATCGCTTCTTGCTGTTTCCATGGTACCTCTCCAAATGGTCCTGCCAATCTAGACGTTCTCCGTGCTCTGGGGCTGCGCCCAGCATGTTAACGTTCATCTTCTGCTGCAGCTCCTTCGTGACTTTCTCCACCTCGTCGGAGACGCCGAGGTAGCGCGCGAGAAACTTGCCTACTTCGGTGTTCTCATGGTTACCTACTAGGTCCTCTGCCCACTTTGGGTTAGAAGAGAAGATGTTAACATCGGCGCCGGAGTGGCCATGTGTGGACCAGCCGAGCTGAGCACGGCGGGAGACCATGTCTGCAAAGGTGTAGGCAGCGATGTCAGGCTTGTTGACGAGGGTATCAAGCTCAGCATCGCTGGTATCGTGAATGCCGAGGCCCTTGGATGCGAGTGTTGTAAGATAGGATTTTGCCTCCTCCTTGGACTCGTCATCGAGCTTGTTTGAGTCTGCGCCGAGAGTATCGAGGTGCGAGTGGTACTGTGAGGCAGCCCAGCTTGAGGAGTGTGAAGCGTTGGCCAGAACACCCGGGTACCAGAGGTACTGCGGGTAGGTCTCGTGGAGCTGGCGGGAAGCGGCGAGGCCACCGGTTTCGTGGTCGGAAGTGCTGACCATGAGAGTCGGGACGTTTGAGTCCTCAATGAAGTCCAGCACGGCGGCAACGGTCTCGTCATAGGCCAGCACTTCATGAACCTGGGCGGCTGGATCGTTGGCATGGCCAGCGTGGTCTATCCTTGAGCCTTCGATCATGATAAAGAAGCCTTGGTCACTGTCCTTGGTGGCGGCGCTCAGAGCGTTGAGAGCTGTTCTGGCCGTTTCTTTGAGGGATGGGTATGTCTTTTCCTGGTAGCGACGATCGATCTCGTAGGGAACATCACCTCCAGCAAAGAGTCCCAGCATGGGAAGCTTGATGCTGTCCCCCAAGCTGTCGAAATCGTCGCGGTTGTCGATGTAGCTCCAGCCACCCTTCTTAGCAAGCTCGACGACATCCGTGTCATCGGAGCGACAGCTGTGATCTGTGGTGTTCGGCAGGAAGTGGCAACGACCGCCACCAAACATAAGATCAACCATGCGGCCAAGTGGGTGCGTTTCGCCAATCATTTGCAGAGCGATGTCGTCCTCCATCTCTCTCCTCCTCACGTGGCTGGCAAACACGGCAGGAGTCGCATCCGTGATCCTGGTGGTCACTACAAGGCCAGTCGTGTATCCCGATCTCTTCGCAGCCTCCATAACACTACCGCATGGCTCAAAGCCGGGTAAGACCGAGATGGCTCCATTGTAGCTCTTGTGTCCGCAGCTGAACGCAGTCGCGCCAGCAGCACTATCCGTCACGAGCGAGCTAGAGCTGCGCGTGCGGCTCTGTCCAATGAGGTGTTGGTCGATAATCAGGGTGTCGTCCCAAGGCAGTTGCTCGGTGTGCTGTCTGAAGCCTCGCGTCAAAGCCAGCGAAGTAGGTCCCATGCCATCGCTGACCATAAAGATCAAGTTCCTTTTGCCCTCGGGAATGTTTGCGCCCTTGGAGGCAGGGTCTGCGCGCGAGTGCTGGTATACCACGGCTAGCACGACCACGACAGCGGTTGCTACCAGAGCCCATGCGAAAAGACCAATCTCTTTCCAGTTCCTCCGCACTGCCCCCTCCTGTTTTCCAGTGTGTTGGCCGGTGAGAAGCGCGTCTTCCTCTGCGATACGATCATCGTTGGAAAGCTGTGATGGCGGGCGGTTGTTAGCCAAAAGAGGCTCTGCGCGCGGCATGTTGGCGTGCACCCTGGTGATGAAGCGAATCAGTGGTTTGAACCAGAATTCGAATAGATTATTACAGCGAAGGAGGGAAGGACCAGGAATGTACAGGAAAGAGAAAGAGAGTCAGGTGGTGTGATGTGTCAAGGGGTCAGGTCACCTGTCTCGCTCTGCGCAGCTATCGCATGTTTCGAGGCTTATCGCCTCGGCTGGCGTCACATGTTGCGGAATGTACTTGTAAGTTACACTGCGCTTTGGTTATGATAGTCACAAGCCACTTGGGCAGTCTATAGCGCTGAGTATATACCACACGTACATTGTTTTGTCACACCTGCTTGATGTAAGACTCCGTCCTCCATCTTTACAAGAGGCACGATAGAATGTAGGACGCGGATGTGATTGTCACTTTCACACTCAACAGTTTTTAGGCAGTATTGCACATCAGGCATGTTTCTCGTTCTACAGATCTATTCATCGTGCATGCGACCTTCCTAGTCCTTATCAAGGCGGACAGCTGCATTGCGCTCAATGAAGCCCAAGTCGACCTTGTGGCCCAAGAGCTCACGAATGTTGTCGACACCGTACTTGATCATCGTAGGTCGCTCCAAACTCAGACCAAAGCCGTACACCCTCAAGTCTTCGGGTAGGCCCATGGCGAGCAGCATCTCAGGCCTGAACATACCCGAGTTACCGATCTCCACCCACTTGTCTAGACCAGGGTGGAAGCCGAAGATTTCCATTGAAGGCTCAGTGTAAGGGTTGTAGGCGGGCTTGAAGCGGAGGTTGGTAATGCCCAGCTTGCGGAAGAAAGAGGCGAGGAAGTCCATGAGACCACCAAGCGTAAGGCCGTAGTCGGCAATGACACCCTCGATTTGGTGGAATTCAGCCAAATGGGTGGCGTCGACGGTCTCGTTGCGGAAGACACGGTCGATGGAGAAGTAGCGTGCAGGGCGAGGGTTGGCGGCAAGGCGGTGCAAGCAGTATGTTGAGACGGCTGTGGTGTGAGTACGCAGAACGAGACGCTTGGTCTCCCAGTCGTTGAACGGGTAGCGGTAGCCAATGGAGTCGAAGGCACCGTCTTGGTGCACTGCACGCACGTTCTTGTAGTATTGCTCGTAGTCGAGCTTGGTGGCTTTCGCGCCGTCGGCAGAGAAGGTCTTGCTGTCAGCCTCCATCTCATCGAGCGCCTTGTCAGCCAGAGGGTCAGGACCTGGTCGGCCAGCGGTAGGAGGGTCTGAGACGTAGAAAGTATCCTGAAGATCACGAGCGGGATGTTGCTGCGGGACGAAAAGAGCATCGAAATTCCAGAAACCAGAGTCGACGAATCTTGACAGTGTTAGTCGGCAGTCCTTCGATGGTACAAGCATGCTTTCCAAACTCACCTTGATGTCGGCATCTCCACGAAGTCCCAGTTGAAGAAGATCTTCCTAAACTCCTCCCTCACTTTGTTGAGCGGGTGCAGAGCACCTGCATTCTGTGAAGCACCAAGCGCATTGAAATTGTAAGGCTTGAAGTTCGCAGTCTTCCAGCTTCCGTCCTCCAGCATCTCAGCGGTCAAATCTGTGTGTTCCACGGGGATCTCCTTCGCCCACTTCGAGCCCTTGCGCACTGTGTATGAAATCGACTTTTGGGTGGTGACAAGCTTGCGCTTGAGGAGGTCCTTGAGCTGCTTGGGGTCTGAAGCAGCACTGTGAGTTTGCACATGCTGGAGAATCTCCTGTGTGCCATCGGTGACGGTGTCGGCGACTGGGACAAGGTCGTCACCCTCCTTCTTAATCCATTTTAGCTTGAAGGCATTGCCCTGGCCAACCTTTGCGGATTCGGGAGCGACTTTTTGCTAGTTTGCCGTCGCGTCAGCCTGATGCCAATGCTATAAGACGTGCGATGTTGCGCCAAACTCATCGTACCGGTAGCTCCTTGATCGAAACCTTTCCGTTGTCTTTCACAACCTTCCACACCTTGTACTCGTGGCTGCCCTCGTCCGCGATTTGCTTGCCCTCGGCGGTAAGAACCACGATCTCACTGTCGGAAGTGTCGTATTCAACCATGGACCTGCTGGCTAGACGATCGATCGCAGCCTTGATCTCGGCCTGGGAAGCATCGGGGAAAGTGGTCGAGGTTTGAATCGGGTCGGTGTGTTCGAGAGTCTCGAGGATGGTGTGTGGGAGATCGCGCGAGCCGTTGGGCTGCACCACTGGCACGGGGCCACGTTGTCCAGGCATCTTTCGTATGTGTGGGTGCTGTGAAGTGAGGACGTAGAGCCTAAATATCAAGTTCCAGTGGTATATTCCAATTCAGTATGATGACTGGCCCGAGAACTTTACCCTTCTGACTGATTGAAACGCCGACCCCACGTTGAGCCTGAGGCACTCAATCTGAAACCATATATGACAACACGATTTTGAGGACGAGTGGAATTATTGACTTTGAATTTTGCAGACAGAATAGTAATGCAACGCTACGTCGAGGTATGTAGATATTGATTCATGACACACATGATGTCTTATGCGCTTTATTTTAGCCTCACGATCGCGGCTCTTCGAGAGGCATAACTTTCTGGACACATACTTTCCAACCTATCACCTCGCATTAAAGTCCAATTGTTCTTTTACGACGATCGTCAAGCCTGCGGGAGGTCGTCAGTAAAGCCACTGTTGACAGATAGGTGACATATCCTTTGATATCGTCCATCATCTCGGATCGATCAGACCTTTGAATTGGAAAAGTGGCCACCATTGTTTGGCCATCCTGCTGTACTAACTTATACTGGTGCATTTTCAAAGGCTCAAGTCCGGAGCTTCAAATGATGCGGTCCTAATGGGGATGTTTCAAAGTTCTGGTTTATCATGGGTTGATTGAGATTGCGCTTCATGACCAGCCGTCATATCTGCGACGTTGTTCGGAGTATGGCCAGCTTGGCCGGATTGTGCTATAGTACTCTTCGTGTATAGGTGGTAAGGTTGTATTAATATAACACTCGAGGAAATTTGCTTCTTCGCCAGCCATCACACAGACAGCCACTCCTCGCTTCGTTCACAGCTCTACACTCCCGAATCGTCTTGCTCTAGGCTGGCTTCGCTGACATAGGTGTCCCAAGCACTGCAGGTGCTGTTCATCTGGTCCGAGTCATACAAAGCAGCAATCTCGTCCTGCCTCTCAACGAATTGGAGAGCGAAACCTGCATTATCTTGTTAGTAGCCATTGTTGTTCGTGTCCAGGCATATAAGAACCCATACCTTCGCTAGTGTGCCATGCGATATGGCAGTGGCAAAGCCAAGCTCCAGGATTATCAGCCTTGAAAGCCATGACCAAGTACCCTGCGCCTGGCAGCATGGCCGTGTCTCTCCTGGGCGGATTACTGGTGTTGAGTGTCGGGCTTGCAGAGGAGTAAGTACCGGAACCAGAAGCCAACTCCCAGAAGTCATGCCCGTGAAGATGAATGGGGTGTGGGACAGCCAGAGTTGTCTCGATGATCAGGTAGTACCATTCATCTGCGGTAGGTAGCTCAATCACAGCGGAGCTATCGGCGAAAGAAGTGGTGCTGTTCTCCATGATCTGCTTAGCCGTTGGGTCATTCCATTCGACTAAGAAAGTGGTGCCGCCGATGTACCACTTGAAAAGGTTGGCAGTATTCTTGCTAACAGTCACGGCCAGGTCGTCGGTGAGGTCAGCGGACGACTCAACATCCAGCGCAAGGTAAGGAACAATGTTCGAGGCATCTTCTCCACCGCAGTCGTTGTCATCGTATGTGAAAGCTGAGGTACTTGGCGTGCCAGTGCTGGTCCCGTAATGCAAGATGCCCTTAATATCGTCGGTGTTGTCGTTCTCGGAGCAGTAGGAATCGGGAATTGCACGGATCCAGAAGTCACTGGCGACATCGCTCATGTTTGCAGTGACAAGCACGTCATACCTTTGACCCATTCCGATGCTGAGGACGTCGGTGTAGTACGGCTCAATGGGAACGAAGTCGGTTGCAATGACTTGCAGAGTATGGTTGTCGATCATGAAGTCGAAGTGGCTGTCCGCGGCACCGTTAACTACGCGCAGCAGATAGACATCGCCTTCCTCCATGGTCGTCTCGAATCGTGCTCCGCCATCGTCGCCTGTGTTGGTGCCGTTGATCAAGCCGGTGTCCAGTGTAGGTGGGCCAGAAGTTTGTGCAGCGCTGTACAGTTCATCAACAGTCTGGTGGCTCCAGTCGTTGAGGAACAGCATGCCAAGATCTGTGTCAAAGTTGGCCGTTGAAGGGCCATGAATGACTATGCCACCAAGTACACCCTCCCAAGCTTGAAGAGAGTAATGTGAATGGTACCAACTGGACCCATACTGAGTCGCTCTCCAGGTGTAAGTCAAAGAGTCACCAGGTGCGACTGGGCACTGAGTGATCGATGCCACACCATCCTGCGAGTTGGTGTTGTTCTGACGGATACCATGGAAGTGCAGACTTGTACCGTTGTTAGCAAGGCTGTTAGTGACATGCACTTTGACCGTGTCACCCCAGTTCGCTTCAATCGTTGGGCCTGCAGAGCGAAGGGTTGAAATTAGTACAGTGTCTCAGACATTATATCTGCTCGTGATCAAGCTTGGAAGCCCATATTGCTCGCCATACCACTGAGAGGCCAGCACGGAGTCTGAATCAAGACCGCGACATTGGGTTCCTTTGTCACGTACCTGGAATGCTACCATTCACAGTGAGCACAGTGCGAGCATAGCCGTCAGGAGATGCGGTAATGTTCGTAAGCTCGAACCAGTATTCGACTGTGACGCCGGTGTCGGGGACGACATCGTAGTAGTTTGTGCCGATGTCGTAGTCGCACCAGACGCTGCGGTTGCTTGCAGTGTTGCCTGAGCAGACATCACGCGTACTCAAGCCATCAGTCTCGAATGGAGCTACCCTGCTGACATCTTTGTAAAGAGAGGGAACGGAGAGAATGGCAGCAGAAGTAAGATGCGATATCGCCAGAAGCGGCAACGGAAAAATGGATGCCCGCATGAGCAAAGAAAGGACGAGGAAAAGGTATTGAACGAGTGTGATGGAGGATCTCCGAATGATCTTATTTAACGAAAGCAGAACGGGTGGGCGAAAAGAGTGTGCAGATTCTCGATCGCAGGCATGGAGAAGAGTACTTGTACCACTGTACCGAAGTAGTGACTTACTTTCTACTGACAGGAATCACTCCGATATCGTAGCTTGCTCGACAACGCGCACGAATAAGTAATGGTCGTTGTGTACGCCGGGCTCGTCATGTTTGAGATGTGATGGAGGAGCCCGCATAGCTTGGAAGGCACTGAGTGGAACAGGCAGCAGTCCTGGGACGCGTAGTAGGCGGTGATGGACAGTGCACAGCGTGCGAGGTCATTTTGAACGAATGACAAGACAGATTTGTGACAGGGTATCTCTGTTTAGCATGTCCAGTAGCGAGTGTTCAGCTGCGCAAAACCACGACGCCAAGCTACTTGCGACTCCCGGGCCATGTACGGGGACGTGTCTTTGGTGTATGTAATCTGCGAGCCAAGGCCGACGACGACAGTCAGCAGGGGGTTGAAGCTGACGTTCTGATAAGCATCACGGCGCAGCAGAAGCAGAACGGGAGAACGGGTTGATGCTTGTTCGGGATGTATGGCTGCCGTGGCTGGTTGGCGGAGATGGAGACGGGATGAAAGGTCTTCCACTTCCATCTCACAGCACCATCTTCACCACCACCCAGCTATGGTCAACTACATGTACACACACATGTGATCATCGTAGCCGACTTTACGTCCTTGATGGCAGTCAATCATGTCGGGTCTTGCTGGGAGTCGGATGAGAACCCAACGCGAGGCGGCCACGCAACTGCGGAGCCTTGCGAAAACTGCTGCGCGAGAGCTGTACCACAACGTCTTTTGCCACGCACAGGCACTCGACCCGGCGCAGCACCGGCGCGCGCGTTTCTATCTCCTAGCTCATGAGAAGACGGCATCTGCTCTCGCCATGTTCATGTTGCCATCGTGCGACGTCGCAGAGGCTCCACTGGACAATAGGATCAAGGCATATCGCTCCGTCTAGTGCAAGAATCGCGCACTCGACCCATGGCGAGGACGTAGCCATGGCCACGCGGCATCGGCGACATCGCTGGAGAGAGAGCACACGCTCTGCCAAATCTCGCAATCGCAGATATATGTATCACCGCAGTTCAGCCCTTCGCAGTCGTCTTTATCGCTCTTATCACATTCGATTGTGCGTGCATCAATCCACTCTCGTCGACTAGTCCAATGTTTTCGTCAGCTCGTGCCTTGGGCTTTGCACTCGCACTTGCTCTGGTCAGAGCTGATGTAGCCACCGAAGGTACTCCAATTGGCAGTCTGTATGCCTATGGCAGCGGTATCTCAGGCCTCCCTGTTATCTACAGTGATGGTAAGACACCACCGCCGCTGGTTTTCGTGATTGATTCCACTGACAAGACCAATAGGCTTTGCCCTTCTGGGTTGGGGAACACCTTCGTTGGCAAACGAGGTCACCAACGTGACCTGTGAGCCAAAGTTCCATCATCTGCTACCTGACCAAAGCTAATTGGACGACAGTCATCCATGCCAACACTTCCTTGATCGCCGAGCCCAACAACACCGCTTTTGCATCCAATTGGACGACTCCTCTCTTCTATATCGATACCAGGCCAGGTGCATTGGCTGACGTCGGGTTTGGCCCTCCGGAGACTTCTACAAACAACACTCGCACGTCTACCGGGTTCGACTTCTACGGTAGACAGTTGATCTGGTTGGGCACTGAAGAGGACGCCGGTACTGGTCGTTCATTCTGGGCTGCGCCAATGATTGGCGACAGTCGCTTTTACAAATTGATCTGGAACGCAGACAACGAAGCAGTGAATGGATCTGTTCCTGTCGCGATCAAAAGGCTGCCGCCGCCATCGCTGCCTGCCAGTTTGTAAAATAGTCGATCTCGTTCGTCTGATTCACAAATAGAGCTACAGAAGCTCAGCGCTGTGGCAAAGAGGAAAAGAGATTCGGATACAAATATGCTTTCGTCTCAGTCATCGATCGAGAGTTTTTGAGTAGATATATATGTATGGTGGTACATTCCTGTGTACAAGTCCTGGTGCTTGAAGTACGGCCATCCTGCAACCGAAACTCACAACCAACTCAATTTCCACATATAGTCTCTTCCAAACAATTTATGCCGATATGCCGAACTGTTTCACCCCCTCACTACTCATGTCCGTGGCCGGACGATATATACACTTTTTTCGACCATCCAGAGCACTGATTGGTGGATATTTTCATTCCGCATACAACACGTGGAGATGTGATCTACACGTAAATGAATTTACAAGGCGCTAATAAGGCTTCGCATGCTTTCTCCGCATCTTGTGTACGGCACTGACATCCTTCGATACTTATTTAAACGAATCCGTGGAAGGAACAATGGACGACGACGTTCAAGCACCGATTGACTGGCACAGCTTTCACCAGCCCAACACCAACTGTTCATCCACGCAAGATGATGTGGCACATGGTCCTTGGTATGCTGGTAATGGGCGTGTCTGCATCACCACTGTCATCATACAATCGCGGATCATGTCAAAAGCCGGGCAACAACAAGCTCAAAGGTTGCCCTAAGAACACTCTGGTCGTTGGACCATCGAGTAATTTTACGAGCATCCAAACAGCGATTCTCAGCATACCGAACAACAACGATCCTTATGTGATCCTGATTCAACCCGGGAATTACACCGAGCAACTCAACATCACACGTCCAGGTCCTTTGACACTTCTCGGCGTGACCGCATCGCCGAACGACAAGGCGGAAAACCAGGTGAACGTCATCTGGCACAATGCTACTGGAACCGCAACAACCGGCACGTACGACAACGCCTACACTTCTACCCTGACGATTGCACCGACCTTGAATTCCAGCCTAACTGGCTCTGGTCCTACTGGCTTTGCTGTCCCAGCAGATACGCCGTTCGGTAACACCGACTTCAGAACGTACAACTTGAACTTCATCAATGACTATCTACCGTACGCTGCCGGACCAAGTCTAGCCCTTAGCATGTCTTATGCTAACGGCGGATTCTACTACACCCGCTTCCTGAGCTACCAAGACACTGTACGTCTCATTATTCGTTTCTGCGATGCAACCACTGACTATCCTTCAGGTGTACATCGGTAAGCTAGGCAACGCATACATGTACGATTGCGAAGTTGCGGGCCAGACCGATTTCTTCTACGGCTTTGGCACTTGCTGGGTGACCAACTCTGCCGTCACACTTCGCGGCTGCGGAGGAGGCATCACGGCTTGGAAGGGCACCAACACCACGTTCGAGAACAAGTACGGCGTTTACATCCACGATAGCGATGTTCGGAAAGCAAATGCCTCGCTCGCAATCACGCACAAGTGCTATCTTGGTCGACCGTGGAACGCCTTACACCGCAGTATCTTCTCCCACAGCTACCTCGATGATAGCATTAATCCGAGCGGTTATGTGCAGTGGGGCTCCAGCGACCCGAGAATCAACCAAAGTAAGTCGCGAGATTCGATGATCGTCCCAGGACATTTCTGACCGCATTTGTTCCACACAGACACTACCATGGCCGAGTATGAAAGCTATGGCCCTGGTTACAATGCCACAGGACGAGCAGCCGCGGCGAACGTCACAATCGAGTTGACCAAGGAGCAGTATACTCCATTCTCTGTCCTCGAGCGGGTGTTCCAATTCCCAACGGGCAAGTTCGGTAACACGGCATGGATAGACAAGCAACCACGGGCCTAGGGCACTAAGTTTGTGGAAACGAGGAATGCATCAGACGGGGTCGTTTCTATCGGTGACGTTTTTGTCTAGTCTAGTGACAGATAGCACATGAAATTCTTCAAGGTAGGCTTCGACACCATAGTAAAATCTATAGCAACGATTTACACAATGGCAGACGCAAAGCTGCGTCAACAACAGGCTGAGCGTGAATCTCCGCTGGAGTTTCCACGAACTTGATGAGGCTGTCTTTGTTGCCCTTGGCATCCATTAATGTCGCTAGTATACGCACATCGTCCCTGAACACCTCGAAGCCACCAACCGTGAGCAGCACTCGTTCGACTGGTAGTCCCACCCAAAAGTCGGTGGGAGCTTGGAGGTTGGCCCACATTTCGTCCTTGGGAGCCCAGAGTCGAATGAATGTTTCCATCGCTTTGCGGTTGAGGAAGTCCTTCTTAGAGTTCTCCTCGTAGCTCGCGGCCGTGAGTGCGTTCGAGACCCATGGACTGATCAAAACAGCACCTTTCAGCTTGTTGTCAATGGAGGCTTGCTCGATGTTCGGCACAAGCGGGTGCGGCTGCTTGATGTGTGCGAGAAGTGCCAGTGCAAGATTTCCTCCTGCGGAGTCGCCCCCAATGACTACCTGCTTCGCCTGACATCCCAGCTGATTCAACAGCAGGTTCAACGCGCAAGCGGCTTGCACCAGTTGGCCAGGATACTGCAGCTCTGGAACAAGTCCATACTCAAGAAGAAATGTTTTCCCTGCATCAAGTGCTTTGGCGCATTCCAGAACCACAGGCATGTGCCCAGCTTCTTCCAGTGGGTTTCTGTAGCCGCCGCCATGGAAGTAGAGAAATACAGTTTCCTGCAAGTACGAGCTTGTTTCGATCTCGTGAAGCGTAGCGGAAGGCCACTGGTCGCAAAGAACTTCGTGAGACCTCAGCTTCAACTTGCGCTCACGACAAGCATGGCGTATGGCATCACCGGTTGTGGGCTGCGTATCCCGTCGGGCTTCCGTGTACTTCATTTCACGGCTCGTTCGCAGGAATATTACAGCGAAGATACGGCGCCACGGCCATGCTGCAGTTCTATAGACCTTTGTCGATATGACCGACTTGATAATCGTGTAACACACTGGTTGTCTCGAATCAGAAGTAGCTCGGTGTTTGGTCAAATGGAAGTATGGGCTTGCCAGTTTTCAAAAGTCGCCATTTGATGATTACTGAGTCGGCTATAGAAGGTTGGTATACGATGTGACTAGCCATCTTTCCGTCCGTCTTGGCAGATTGAGCGAGCACAACGATGGTAGTCACATGAAGAGGCACGAAATGTCGATAGAATAGCATACGAACACGTTGAGCCCAACCAAGTTGTACTTTCAAACATTATGTTGAACGACCCGTGGACGCCGGAGACAACGGGCCTCGGCTGTATGCAATTGTATGAAGCTTAAGGACGACATGATGCAATTCCCACCATGCTTCGCGATCACACGGGTGGTTCAGGTATGTGCCACATGTGTGACCGTTGTAAATGCAAAAGGACCAGAATTTTTGTCCAACGTAGACCGATGGCTCGACCCTTCCGCAAATCGCAGTAATTGCACGTGGTATAGCCTTTTTAGGTTTGATGATGCCGTCACTAATGCCGATTGTGTATCTTTGGTAGGGCACAAAAGACATTTCCCCACGGAATTGGCCAGTGGGTCCAAGGGGTCACCTGTATCCGATCAAGGGATTATTGAGATGACTCAAACAACTATACAACTGATTTCTGTGATACGTCGAGCAGCGTGCCCAAGTATTGTTCCAGATCGTAGACGGATACCTGGCAAAGTCAAGATTCAGACAGACAAGCCAGTCTCAATGGCTGTAAAAGATCCCGCACCCGCGACAGTCCACGACTATGCCAACGAGGAAGTTGATGCATCGAAACTGATTCCAGTCACAACTTTTCCTCCCATGGGAATTGAGCCAATCGACAAAACCCACCGTGCCGGGCTACAGGTTCAATCGCAATCTCACCCTGGGCCGCTGGTCCACGGCAAACCCACGACAGTGACTTTGTACGCTTCACGAGACCTTGAGGCTGCTGGCCTTATACCAGGACTCCATGATCTCATCAATGAAGCCTTTGCTATCTCTCACAACCGCTCAGGAACAATGTCGGCTGGAGCGTTACGATTGCAATCTCATCAGCAACTCGTAATAGAGCTCTCCGCACCCGGCACCTTCACTTACGTGATCACCTACGCTGGCACCGACACTGTCGTTGGGGTCGCATCTGCCAAGCGCTACAAAAGTACAGCTTCACGTCAGGCTCCGCGGGAAGAAGTACCGAAGAGCGCATTCACGCGAACGGGTGCCTCCGAGCCTAATACAGAAGGTTTCGAGCTTTCATCCATGGCAGTGTCACCGTCTCTACAGCGCCAAGGCCTGGCGGGTCTGTTGATGGAGCTGGTCGAAGAAGAAGTGAAGCGGCGATTTTTGGTCAGCAGGGCTGAGACTGGGCCTCCAGACCTTGGCCTCGTTATGCTGCTCACGACCGTCAAAGAGATCAATCATGCATTTTACGCGCGAAGGAATTATCAGGTTGATTATGAGACGTTCCATGGTCCGGGTTTTCTTGGTAGTGAGAATGGGTTTACGGTGGTGCATATGAGCAAGAAAGTCGTGGTGTAAAGCGATGGTGCGGCTGAAATGGGACCAAAACTCGCACCAGGCTGACGACGATTCAAAGGTCGTGCCGATATTTGCGAGTCTGCCATACAATGAGATCTTCCACTGAAGGCGTCACGAGACTCGAGCGGATGGATATTTCGAAACTGCTGACCGGGCTGGTATAGCGGTAAAGTTTGGGCTAGCCAGCTGTATAGGCCAGTATCTCAGCTATTCACCACCAATCGAATTCGGATACACGCGCTGCATTATTGGACCACAAATCAAGACTACAGATCAGTATAGCAAATGAGCTTCGGTACCACACCACGCTCTCGAAATCGATTTTCCTTATAAATTTCCTACTCCCAACCTCAAAGATGACACCGTGTACCTTGCCAAAAAGATCACTTTCAGCCCATCCGGAATTTCTACCACACTTGTTTCAATGATGAACTGGCTCGTGTCCTCTCAGATAAGTTGCAGCAAATCCGCAACCAACCCTTGACCTCCGCGAAGAGGACAGCAACGGCACTTGCAGTGTCGGCATTCTATATCATGACCGAGCTGAAGGCAGCCGGCTTCCAATTCGAGTGCACCTTATGCGGAGACGAGTGCTTTGGAGTTCCCCTACGCGTCAACAAGCGACATATATACGTTGTGGACGATGAATGCGCCAAACAAGGCATCGTGCCTCTGCTCCTCGCAGCCCAAGCCAACGAATTCTCCTATCCTCCTCTCTGGGGCAACGTGGTCATCGAGCACAAGAGCTTTCTTCACCTATTACCCGGCGACTTTGCAGAAAGGTACAGGGAACAGCGATGGGAGTATAGGACGCCACTTGTACTCCGCATTTATTGCCCAAATAAGCTGAAAAAGGAGAGTTGTGGGCCGAAAGAGCAGTGTGGTGCCTTCGTTGGAGAGAAAGCGAGTGCGTTAGCTCAAGGCCTGAACGAAAGTATCAAGTGGTTCAGCTGCCGTATCTGCTCCACTAAGTGTTGCAACAAATGCGGCGCGAACATGGTGTCAGAAGATCCACGGAAAACCATCGTCCACCGCTGCGCAGCGCCTAAGAACGAGGGCACTTCCGCTTTTGACGGACTGATTCAAGGCGTACACTACCAAGTCTGTCCTGGTTGCGGCATGAAATTCGAATTGGCAGAGGCTTGCAACGCTCTCAGATGTTTGGGCCATCCTTGCAGAACATCTTTCTGCGCGATCTGCGGTCTCCGAGCAGAACACGACTCAGACCACTGGCAGCTAGGCAAGCCATGTCCACGGTGGAAAAAGCCAACGGACGCAAATGCTGGCTTCGATCCTGTGCCCGTCCCGGTAGAGCCACGTCGGACAGCGGAGTGGATTGCCGCCGAGCAATTGATGAGCACCGAGATGGAGGACTGGCGGCAGAGACCCTGGAATGATTTGCTTGTCCGTGACGAGAAGCATACGATATGGATGTTACACGTCTCGAATCTTAATGCTCAGGATGCAGGGATGGAGCGAGATACGGCCATTCTACGGCAGCGCAACTCTGAGCTTGAAGTCAGCTTGGAAGCATACTTCTGGGAGGTTGGCGTCAACGTCTGCTTGCCACGCGCTAGGCGGAGAGTAGAAGAGCTGTACAGCCGCCTCGAGGATGAAGAGAACCTCATACTCCTACGTCATCTGCTTCTGCTTCATCAAGATGCCTTGCAGGTGCTGCCGCTGCACCGCGGAGTTGGTCGACATTTGACAGAGGAACATCTGAGACAGCTGCAGGTCAGTTACGTCTGTAAGTATTTTGGCATGATGGCGTTATGGGATGCGATCGAAGACCACTTCATGCTGGATTATCCGCGATTCGTTGAAACGCTTCAACGCACGACTGACGAACTGGAATGGCTTGTAATCGACATCCGAGAGGACCTGCATGGACTTGACGATGAAGCGGTTGGACCACATGCCAGGAATCAGCTTGACGTACCAGTTGTGGAGGACAGACCTGATCTATGGACAGCTTCTTACGAATTGTACGAAAAACTGGAAAAGGCACGCTTGTCCATGATCAAGCTGGGCATGGCTCGACCGCCACGACTCGGCGCAGCAATCGACATGTTCTGGCTCCAGTATAGTAATCTGCAGATCCCAAGACAATTTCGGCAGGAGACATCGGTTCTTGAGAAACACGGACTGATGATCGACTTCATGGCCAATGATGAGGAGATTGCGGAGCGCCGAGAGGAAATGGGAACTGATAGGTGGCCAGAAGAGCTGAAACACCCGAGCGCAGAGCTCTGGGAAACCACAATGGAAGGATACAATCAAGTCGCCGAGGAGTTTAAAAAAATGGTTCCGAAGGCGGTACTGATCAACTATCTGAGAGGCTGGCTGGACTGAGAATTAAGTTG
The DNA here is from genome assembly GCA_019775565.1 of Melanodothis sp. VS III C KN 2. Lineage (NCBI taxonomy): Eukaryota > Fungi > Ascomycota > Dothideomycetes > Cladosporiales > Cladosporiaceae > Melanodothis > Melanodothis sp. VS III C KN 2. Next base: position 410,332 of record JACWFM010000037.1, on the reverse strand, counting down.
GGCCGCCGCTCAGCGGAAGACTGATAGTCGGATGGATAGTAGGCCTGTCTCGGCTTCGCTAGATATCAAAATTGCTTGGGATCAATGCAAAACTACTATGTTCACTCACGTGTTTGTGCACGCCCGGTTGAAGATCAAGCAAATACAAAGCAATTTCTTTGGCCGATGGTAGTAGCGCGTGTCACCCCCTTGATAGGACGAAACAAATTGAGCTGCACTCCGATAGCAAGTCTGATATGGTCACCATTATTCCCAAGCGTGATCAAATCAGGATGTGCAAGGTGAATCGCTGACCTCGTGATGGAAGAAGAGACAAAGGGTGCGACCTGAAGACTGGACGTTGAAGCCGCGCAACGTCACAGGGCTTGGCTGGGGAGCAGCACTGATGGTCCCAAGGCTACCTGAACCACACCCTTGGCCAGTGAAGATACGTGGTAGCAGTACCCATACCAACGCCCAATTTGTCTTTTCAACAAGCCTCGTCGATCCTCGATGCCGTGAAGTAACAATCCGCCTAGCCGCGCCCCTCCCCTACTTCACCTCCCGCCATGGCTTATCCTCCTTCCGCCCTCCCACACCGCGGCGCCGCCCACCGCGCACCACCTCCAGCCTCTAATGCGCCTCCGGGCACCTTCCTACCTGGGACCAAGGTCCAGGTGGGCAGCCAGCGGGTCATTATAGAAAAGTACCTGTCCGAAGGTGGCTTTGCTCACGTCTATGTTGCCCGAGTCCCACGAGACAATAACCAGCATGAGATCGCCGTGCTCAAGCGAGTCGCTGTCCCCGACAAGGAACATCTGGCAAGCATGCGGACGGAAGTGGAAACCATGAAGAAGCTCAAGGGACACCGGCACATCGTGACCTACATGGACAGCCATGCCAGCCAGCTCAATGGTGGTGGATATGAGGTCTTCCTGCTCATGGAATTCTGCAGTGGAGGAGGTTTGATCGACTTTATGAACACAAGGCTTCAGCACCGGCTCACGGAACCGGAGATCTTGAAGATCTTTGGAGATGTCGCAGAGGGTGTTGCTTGCATGCATTACCTCAAGCCGCCTTTGCTACACAGGGATCTGAAGGTCGAGAACGTGCTCATCTCAAAATCGGAATCTGGCTCAACCATGTACAAGCTGTGCGATTTTGGAAGCACCGCAGCTCCAAGGGCGGCCGCAAAAACACCAGAGGAAGGACGCTTGATTGAGGAAGACGTGCAGAAGCATACCACAATGCAATACAGGAGCCCGGAAATGATTGATGTCTGGCGCAGGCAGCCAATTGACGAGAAAGCGGACATTTGGGCGCTTGGTGTGTTGCTGTACAAGCTTTGTTACTACACCACACCGTTCGAGGAGGTGGGTCAGATGGCAATCCTGAACGCAAGCTTCAAGTATTCGAGCTATCCTCAATTTTCGGATAAGCTGAAGAGGTTCATTGGCTCGATGTTGCAGGAGGATCCCAGGAACCGGCCGAACATCTACCAAGTGGTCAAGGAAACATGTGGAATGCGCGGAACACCGGTACCTATCAAAGACATCTATGCGGATCGCACGCAGTCAGAAGCGCGAAGGAACCAGACTATGCCCTCAAGAGAGAGTGCGGCATCTTCGCCAGGCCCAATAGGCTTGCAAAAAGCGAGCTCCAAATTGGACGCTCCACGCATTCCGGACATAGCTCCCATGCGTAGAGGCCGCCCAACTGCAACCTCACAACAGGTTGCGACTTCTGCACAGCCCAGTCCTTCGCCAGCGAGAGGAGATCCGTTTGCAGCTCTTGACTCTAAGAACTACGATGTGCGAGTGGGCGCTGTCGATGAGCTATCGAAACGTTTCCCTAGGCTTGATGAATTCTCTATTGCCCACGAATCAAGTGGCCAATTTGAGTTCGACCGCACTGCACCTATCATTTCGCCTGAACAGAGCAAACCCGACAACCGAGCATCACACGCTCTCGCAGACGGCGTCTTCGCGTCATCTAAGCCACCAGCCGAGGCAGTCAATCCTCAAAGCATCCCTCAAGCAGTCCAGAAGCAGGCAGCGCCGCCCACGAAACCCAAGATAGCTGAGAGAGTGAGGGAGTTCTCACAGCAGTCTCCTTTGATGCACCAACCGACACCTATGAGATACAACCCTAATTACAAGTCTACGGCGGTGGGTAGCTCTCCACCTCCTCCTGCTGTCAGGTCGGAAAAACCCAAGACTGCCGACAAACCTGAATACAAGATGCCTGAGATCAGCAAACGACCAATCTGGAAAGTACCGGATCACAGTCGGTCTACTAGTGTGCCTAGAGCATTCGATGCACCAAATACCGCCACCGACTCAGTGCAGGCCCAACTACAACCACCGAAGAGGCCTACGATTCTCGACTCGTTCCGTTCGAAGTCTCACACATCGACTGCTTCCATGAAATCGCCCACGTCTTCACGACCTTCGTTGGAGGGACACCGACCGTCACAGCTTGAAATCGACGACTCTTCCATCACAAGAGCTCATTCTGCTCAGCAACGTCAGCGCCCTAGTAGTGCATATGTAAGCTCCAATTTGGAGTTCTTGCGGGATCAAGAGGCTGCTCGCAAGTCGTCAGTCGAGATCCGACGCTCAATGGATAAGACTCGTAGCAGGCAATCAAGTCCCAGATTGATGGCATTCGATAGCAATGAACAACTTTCGGATGAGGCTAACATCGAAAATGATCTTGACTACTTGCGGAGCAGCGAAGAAGCAGACAACGGCAAACGAAGGCATAGCAAGCAAGGACCTTCCGGGCACAAGAAGCGCACGAGTCTTCCTTCTATCGCAAATGCGAAGAACATCTTCGCGGGCAGATTTGGCGATGCGTTCAAACGCTTCGAGGCGAACCCTGACGACGGAAAGAAACCTGAAGACTTACGACCCAGAACGCCAGAAGCGCAGTATCACGACGAGGCATCGCAGTCGCTGTCGCCGATCCAAGGATCCGAGCCGACTCCGAGCAGGTACAACGACACAGCGTTCGATGAGACGGAGGATCTCCCGCCTGAGATGAAGCGAGAGTTGGAACGCCAACAGCTGAGCCAAGAAGAGAAACGTGTTGCAGAGGCGGCAGCGCAATACCGGGCAAACGTAACCTCCAACGGCACCGGCAATTCGTCCAACCCAAGTCGTGCAAGCACTATTCAGAAGCGCGTGCAGTCTCTGCTTGACGAAGGCCGAAGATCGCCTGCGGCACCCAAGACCGCTGAAGGTTATGGCAGATTCACCCAGCAACCAGAATCTGCGAATCAGCCTCTTCCGCCCCGCACAGCGCCCTTGAATAAGCCTGCAGCTCCGTTGCCCGCTCGCCAGTCTCCCATCGATCTCTCTGTACCAGGTCTCATGGACCCACGTGTTCGCGCGCAGCCGTCAGGCCATACGCTCACGCACACCGCCTCTGCGCCTCCGGCCCCTCAGCACCAACGCGTTCTCTCGCGCCCAAGTGCACCCCCAAAGCCGAAAGTGCTGCGCACTGGACAGTGGGCGCAAGTGCAGGAGCAGGAACTGGGACGCGAGAAGCCAATTCAGGCAAAGCCAACCGGTCTCGCCGCGCTTCTCGCAAAAGATCTTGAGGGTGTGCCTGACTATCCGGGTCAGAGTGCCACGTCTACAAGCTCTAGCGAGTATCGCGACCTTCCTCCTCAGGGCAGAAGCAGATTTGATACGAGCGACGCAGCCCATGATCTTGAGGCTGATTTCAGCGCAAGGTATCCCAGCTTGACTGGCATTGAGATGGTTGAGCGGGAGATCGGTACTCGCGATGTGAGGGAGGTGTAGGATGTACCATATGTATATACAACTGCAAGGTCGCATCGTTCAAATTCAACGAGGCGCTGCGATGAATCATTGTCACTGGGTCGCAATAAACAGCAATTGGGCAAGCGACGAGTTTGTGATCCTGTCTTCATTCTAGGATCATACCAAGCCAGTCTTGTCAATGACCCGGAAGAGTGGAAGCCAACTGTAGTTCGCCTCACCTTGCGGACTAACGAGGCATTACTTGAGATTATGATTGGTCTAGCACATTGCTGTGCTTTGGATTCGCTTTGGCAACAACGATTGAAGCAGTGACACAACTTTTCGTATTTCTCAGGTACCACGGCCTTTCCCGTATCTACCTAAACGTATACATACTCGACCGCGCACTCTGCTTCACCAGTCGCGACGGGTTCGAGTGCGGTGGCGCTCGGCGTGAACGCTGGGGTGGACTTGTCAGGAACACCGGTACTAGTCTTGACGCTGACACTTGTAGCAACGCTTGTAGCGGCAGCAGCGCTTGAGGTAACGCTGCTGCTGCTCAGAGCAGGGCTAGAGGATGCACCGCTGTAAGCCTTCAGGATCGCATCGTAGGCGGGCTTTTTCTTGAAGTCTTCGTCCCACCTGTGCAGAAACAATATTAGCAGTAGTCTTCGGAACCCAGTTTGCGTGTTTAAAATACTTACGGGAGAGCACCACCCGTGCCAGGGAAAACGCTGGGGACCCAAGAATACTTGTCTGTGAAATCCCATATGGTCACACCAACGCACTCTTTGACCTCGTTGCAGGCTCCGATAGTGGCGGCGTAGTCTTTGGATTGTTGTTCATTGTACTGGCCTGCTTCAGGATTCTCGGCGCGGATGTCGAGCTCGGTGATAGCGACTTCGAGGCCAAGGGCGGTGAATGCCTTCATGTTCGTGACCTGGTCTTCGAGAGACGGGCTGGAGCCAACAATCAGGTGATCCTGGAGGCCAATGCCATCGATCTTGACGCCGTAGGACTGCACCAGCTTGACGATGTTCTGGGCTGCGGTTGACTTGGCGCCTGGAGACTCGATGGAGCTATACAGGGTTAGGCTCTGGATTCAATTAGGTCCAGGAAGTGTACTTACTAATCGTTGTAATACAGCTTCGCGTCTGGATCGGCCGCCGCAGCCGCTGCAAAAGCAATTGGAATGTACGCCTCGCCGATCGTTGAGAGGAAGATGTTGTCGCGCAGAGGAGCACCGCTATCGTCGGAGATGGCTTCGTTGACCACGTCCCAGGCGTAACACTTGCCCTTGTAGTGTGTGACTTCCTCAGTGATGTGGTTCTGCAGAATCTCAATCAAGGTGGCATTGTCAAAGCCGCCGTTGGTTACCCAAGATGGCAATTGGTTGTACCAAACGAGTGTATGACAGCGTAGCAATTGTCCATTCTTTTCGGCGAGGTCGGCGATCGCATCGCCATTGGCATAGTTGAAAGTGCCACGGGATGGTTCGATGGTGTCCCACTTCATGGAATTACCGGGTGTGATTTGTCCGAACTCATTTGAGTCGGAGAGTATAGAAACATACTCTGAGTCGGTCAATTCGTTGTTGTCAGTGGCGGAACCGAAGTAGAGCTTTCCGAAGGCCTTCGCCGCGGTGTTGAGGCCTTGTTCCGCTTGGCGACGGCTACGAGAGGATGTAGCTAAGGTGCCACTCGTGGCAAGAGAGAGAAGAGCAATACTTGATTTCCACATGTTGGGCGTTGACGGTTGCAGGTTAGGGCTGGCAGCAAAGGAAGTTTATTCACTACATCGTACTTATACCTACCATGTGTATATCTTGCCCAGACATCAATTGAGCACGATTTCGCCTGGCTGGTATGGCAGTGTCACCTTGGCCTGCTACAGATAGATGGTTGCAATTAATCTCGCACGGTCCGCGCCTAATGAAGCGAACAGACCAGGAGTTCTCTCGCTGGCGTGCCTCCTCGAAACTCTATACGGAGCATCGCCTGATGGGGCGTTGGCACTCGTGATCCTCATGACTATTGGCTCGCGCTTTCAAACAATGTGAGCCCATCCTACTAGCGATGCCACAGGTGGAACGGAACAAAGTGGATTGTCAGCAAGTGCCGTAAGAGAAGAAAGCTGATGCCATCGTGGCGCCGGTCGCCAGTCCGGGGTGTTGTCGGAAGATGCACTTGCACTGGCGCTTGAGTCCACAACCGACAGCCGAAGACATCAGCTCGCGTAACAACGCTTTTCTGATTCCACAACCATCGACTACTTTATCTAAAAACACTTACTGCATTGATCCTTGACATAATAATGGCTCAGTACGCAGCATCTGTTCCCGAAGACGGTTCGCTCAAGGCCGGCATCGTTTCGTTCTTCGAAGCCTTCTACGAAATCTCTGATACAGCGGATGCGCATGAACAATATGCCGATTGTTTCACAAGGGATGCGAAACTGATCATGGCAGCTAAGGAGACCAGCGGCCGACAAGGTAGCTAATACCATTCAAAACCCTTGAGGCACCTGAAGCTAAATCCGAAATTGCAGGCATCATTGAGATGCGTCAAGGCATGTGGGAGAAGGTCGCCAAACGATCACACAAGCCTTCAAAGATCTATTCATTCGGCAGTGACAGCTACGATGTTATGCTCCATGGCACTGTGGACTATGAATTGAAAGACGGCAAGCGTGCCGAGAACATTGAATGGGCTGCACGTGCTCGTTTTGCGGGTGGAGGTGGCAGCCTCAAGATGGAGTTCTACCAGGTGTACCTTGTCAGTCATCAATCGTGAGACTTAATATTAGAAGGTGCTGACATTATATCAGGATTCTGCCTCAATGGCTGCGAAAGCAAAGTAGTCTGGACGTTGGTACATTGTAGCTTTTCGACCCAACATCGATAACTGCAGTAGTTAGGCGATTCATCGTAATTCCGACGTTGAGTCCAACAAGGCAACAAACTACTGAAACAAAGAAGCAATAAGACCCGAGTCGACTACTACTCAAACAGTTCTTTGCTCAATATGATTTCGTTAGAAAAAAGACAAATGGTCACCATTGCACAGCTCCGTAGATTCGCGAATACGAATCATACTATTCCCAATGTAGGTTTTCCTCGACTGTTCAATCATTGGCACACTATCATCTCATTCAGACGCGAGCTTGCAGGTAAGTACACAAGATCACTATATCATTAATTCCAACATTTCGATATTCTCCGGACATTCTAGGCCGCTGGTCACCTTCCAAGACATGCTAGGTCTCTTTACCGAAAAGATCGTGCAAACACGACACAGGGCTTGCCAATATATACTCCATCGAGTTCGACTTGCGCCTCCAAAGGAATCAATCATCGTCATGAATGAACATGACGCCATCAGAGCCACTTTGCTGCTCCTGTCCTCTTTGCTGGCAAAAGAACACATTGTAATGCTAGCGCTCACACTCGCACTCCTATCAGAAATACACTACACGCACATCCAAAAACGCAGAATCGAAAAAGTAGAAGATGAGTACAGAGGCGAGCGCCCTGCCAACCTCGTGGCAGCGACAAACCACAGAGCTGCTTACCTTGCGCTTCAATAGAAAGTCCATGCAGCCAGCAGCGGCAACACAGAATGCACTCGCGCTCACTACGAGCACCCGTCCGCCGAAGTAGTGCGAGAGAACCGCCAGCTCAAAGACCGTCTCCACCAATTGGGCTTCAGTGGGAAGACAAGCACGTGCACACGTACTCACAACGACCACTCGACCGCCGAGATCGCCTGCGCAAACAACGTACTTAGAGACAGCACGCGCAAACTTTGCGCCACTGCGACCAGTCTCAAGCTCGATGTAGACTATAGGGAGAAAACTATTAAGGGCTTCCAACGCTCTCTAAAGATTCTGCACGTAGTGCGAGCCGAAGAGAAACAGAGACAAAACCGCTGCCATCGAATACCTTGAGCGTAGCGTGGAAGCTGCAGTCGCTCGCTAGAGCGAGCTCAGCGATGAGTTGTATTGGTTGACAGCAGCCGCAAATGAGGCGGAGGTTTTCGCAAATGAATTACAAACACTATGAGCCCGAAACGGAGCTTCAAGTTCCGATGGTGGAGTTGCGGCGTCAACGGGTGTATGAGAATCTGCGTCTGAGAATATTGATCAGCAAGGGACGAAGAGTGAAGTTTTGCAAGAGGGTATAGATCAGGGATTCAGGCCTTTATCGCCAAAATGTGCCACGGTTGAAAATTGTGACGAAGAAGAAAAACTTTGATAGGGCCAGTAGCGGTCGGGTATCTGTATCAACGTCTTGAAGCTATGGCTCACATCATTACTTCGCTTTCAGGAATTCCTCTGCCTCCTCCTTGGAGGCTCCACCCGGGTTATCATCTGTCTTGAGAATCAAACCCTGCTTGTCCCTTCTGATGTCAAACCACATGTCAGTCCTATCGCCATTAAGCTCCCCATCGAGAAGCTTCTTTTTAAGGTCACGAATGAAATCGTTAAAGATCTCTTCAACGCCCTTATCGTAGCACTCCTCCCGCATGATGCGGATCAATTCCAGGCTCTGCTTGTTCTTCATGGTACCGATTGAGGTCTTGATGAGCGTGTGGATGATCTCTTGCAATTGCTGGCAAGCGTCGCGAACGGCATCAATGTCGGTCATGTCTCCGCTGACGGCGTGAAGGACTTGCTTGAACTCAGGGACTGCGTTCTTGGGGTCAATGCGTTTCTTGCTCCGGTGCTCGTCTTGGCGAAGCAGGTCATCAACATCGAGTGAAGAGATAGGTTTCGGTGGCTCCTTCTTTCCTCTTCCGAAACGTTTGCCACGGGCTGGCGGCGGCACAGGTTTGATGTCAGCGGCATCCTTCAACCTCGTCAGCGCAGGCTTGGCTTGCTGGATCAACTCAGCTGGGGGTTTTGAATATCGTAGTAAGATTTCGTGTGGCTCAGGTACTTCCTTGTCGGGGAATATGGCGCGGTGCTTGATCACCTGGTTGATGCGATGGAGCTTTGGGCTGAAGGTCTCGTCCAATGGTGCGTATTCCGTGGGTAGACCTTCGTCGTCTTTGCCAAAGGTGGATAGGTCCATGCTGTCGACGTAGTCGCTCATAGCGTCCTTGAGTTCATCGGATGGTAGGTTGCGGTGAATAGTGAGCTGTTTACCACTCACAGTGATAACCTTGTCGAGTGGTGGGAATTTGTATGAGCGAATGTCCTCTTTGAACGGAAGCTCGACGTCGTAGAGACATTCGAACTCTGGCTCGATAGCAGGCAGCAGCAGCAGGAGGCGTGGTTCTTTGTTCTCCTTGGCAACAAGACGCGCTACAGCGTACGATTCTAGCTCGTAGAGTGCATGAATGAGTGACGACAGTGCCATATAGGCCTTCTCGTTGGTTCGCTCGGCGACGATGACATTCGTCCTGGACATCTCAAAGTATCTTTTGTAGGAGTTGGCCTCGACGAAGCCAACTATGTCCAAGCCTTGCTCAGTCTCGTATGTGGTGATGTTGCGATCGCTCTCTGAGATGTGCACAGCAGTGCGTCCATATTCGTAGCCTTTTTCAAGCTCGTCACGATCAACATCCTTCTTGCCACCAGGAGCATTCTCGTCTTCGACTTGGTAAGTTCGTGTTGCGTGGACAGCAGCCAGGCCATCAGCTGACGCTTCAGCGGTTTCGTCTCCGTTTGAGCCGTGAGTCTGAATCGCCTCCATATCATTACGAACAACAAATTGGCTTGCAGAAGGAGGGGATGCGGTCATGACCTTCGGGTAGCGCTCAACGTTGATCTTCAATGCGGTATCGTATCTTTTAGGTTTATCAATCGTCAGTATTTCTTTGTCGTCAACGTTTGAGGCGGATTCGTACTTTTCGGGATCACCCAGAGTCAGCATTCCCTTGAAAGATGGGATCGGTCGTGTCTCTTTGGTTCTCGGGATCTTCATCTCGTCTACTGCCTGAGCCAGCGTGCCGAATACGCCGTCGCAGTCAGCGCACAGTTGCTGAAGAATGGCCTCGTTGCTGGCTTTTATTGGGTCTTTTTCTTCTTCCTTGAATCCGAACTCAGCATCGTCGAAGTCAACACCCAAGACTACAATCTCGATGCCGTCTTCTTTGAGCTTGCTGGTAATCTGACCCAGGTCTGCGGTTTCCATTCGGGTCCTTGCATCTGTAACGAGGACGATCCGGCGAGTGTATTTCAACTTGCGACATTGACGCTCGATCATTTGAATGGCAACGATGATAGCAGATACCGCGTCTCCAGAATTCGTTGCGCTGATTGTCAATTGGTCTCGCAACTTACGCAGCTCTGCCATTTGGATCTGAGCAATCTCCTGCAAAACAGTGATGTTGGTATAGGCAGGGTCTTCACCGAGCTCGTTGCCAGTGCCATCGGTCCTGAGTGCAACGACGCCGGCCATGGCGGTTTTGCGTCCTGTCGCCACAGTCGTGGTGATCTTGTCCCAGACATACTCCAACGCAAAGTCGAGATTGGTCTCCTGGCGGCCACAGTTGCGTTCTCCCATTGACGAGCCAACGTCTACAATGTAGACAGTGGCCTCTTTGTTTGCCATGGTCGCGATGTTTTTTCTCTGGATCGATTGTCAAATGTGAATCCCTTTTCACATGTTGGAGAATCTACAGCCACAAGTAGAGCGAATGCCGTGAGGCGTTTGGCGTTCGGCGATTCAGGCAGCCAACGCGACTTCCAGATTGAAGCGCGTCTCTGTTCCCGAAACTACACCAGTGCTGTTAGATACGCATCCTTCACTTCACACCCCCTTGCAGATGGCGAAGTCCGATAGTGACGTAAACCAATCGCTTGCTCGGTCTCGTCTTCACATGTTCACTCGGTTCTCTGCCATTTAAAACTGATTAGGTAGGCGTTCTCAAGCTCTTCCTTTCTCAACCATCTCAACACGCAACCGCCATCATGCCCAGCACAGCGTCTTTCAAGGACCCCAAGGTCTACCACATCCTAACCTACGGCACCCTACTGGGAAGCAACCTCTTCCAGACCTTCCTCGGCGGTCCCCTCGCCTTCAAGGCCCTCCCACGGCCTTCGTTCTCGACGCTCCAGCAAGCCATCTTCCCGCCCTACTTCACCTTCCAGGCCGCCCTTCCGGTTTTGCTCGCGCTCACATGGCCCGGAGAGAAGCTTGCGCAGGTTGGAGGACGTGAGCTCACGCAGAACTCTGGGTTCTGGGGAATATTCTCGGAGAACAACCTGATGACCGCTGGCGTGCCTGTGTTCTTGATGTTTGCGACGAGCGCGGCGAACCTTCTCGTCTTCGGTCCGGCGACTACAAAGGTCATGAAAGAGAGGAAACACCAAGGTATGAAGGGCGACAAGCGTTGCTGCTGGAAGATATGACGAAGCACACAAACTGACACTGTCACAGAAACAAGAGATGGCAAGAAGTACTACGACCCAGGTGAGAAGAGCCCTGAGATGAAGAGGCTGAACGCAAGCTTTGGTAAATTGCACGGCATCTCCTCTGGATTGAACCTTTTGGGCACGTTTGCAATGCTCTACTACGGTGCCACGCTGGCAGAGCTTCTATAAGTCGTATATACCGTCAATTACATATGTAGAGCACTGAGCGTACGCTGATGCACGCTCTTGCAACCACCCTACAAGGTATTCTCAATCGCCATCGCCTCGGCAATGCCCTGCTTGATCTTCTGCCTCTCTTCCTCGCTCAGCCTCTGCAGAGGCCTCCTGGGGAAACCACCGTAGCCGTACTCGAGCTCAATGGCTGCCTTGGTGCCAGCGATGGCGGACTTTGTGAGCACCCAATCGCACTTGCTGAGAACCTTCTGCAGCTCGATGGCCTCTTCGTACTTGCCCTCGATGCAAAGGTTCCAGACCTTGACACAAAGCTTGGGAAGAACGTTGGCGCCACCGGCGATGATACCGCTGCCGCCAGAGGCTGCAGTCTGCACGGTGAAGTCTGCAATACCTCCGAAGGCCATCCAGCCGCTGCCTTGTGACTTGACGCTGACAGCGTTGGTGGCGTAGGCCACGCGTGTGAGCTTTCCGGTCTGGCCGCAGCTGTAGAATGCTTAGCCAGTATAATTTGCCCTAACATTTCAAACAGAGTACTTACGTGAACTTGGCTCCGCAGACCTTGCCGTTGGTTGCCTCTGCAAGTTTGATCATGAAGTCTGAGTCCATGTCAACACCAGAAACCGCACCAGGGTAGTTGTAGAGCATGATAGGAATAGGGCTCTGCTCAGCCACGCTGGTGAAGAACTCAAAAATCAAAGCCTCGCTCGACTGGGCTCTGTAGTATGAAGGAGGTAGGATGAGAGCGTACTCTGCACCGGCGGCGGCCGCCTCCTTGCACACCTCGACGGCACCGCGAATGCTGTTCTCACTGGCGCCAGCAATCACGGGGACGTCCTTGAAGCCAGCCTCATCGAGGGCTTCACGAGTAGCCTTAGTGACAGCGGACTTTTCCTCGCGGGTCATGTGAACGGCTTCGCCGTTGGAGCCCATTGTGACGAGGCCGACAAGACCGGCCTTGGCGAGACGAACAGCATGTTTCTTGATGGCTGCAATGTCAAGGTCTTCGGTCTCCGGGTCGAAGAAGGTCATTGTCGGGGCATAGATGCCATGGCGAAGGGGAGTAGGGGCCATGTTGCCGTTTCGAGCTGTTTTTCGAGATCGGCGGTAGACGGATGATGTGGAGGTTCCTGATCTGTTTAGACCTCTTGCTGGTGTCTCGTACAAAGTCTTGGTATCTTCTGGGTAGTAGTTGGAAGGAAGAGGTTCGAAATGTGGGGAAAGAAGAGCAGGACAGAGGCGTGACGGAACAGGACAGAGTTGAACAGTGAATCAACCGGCCAGACTCATTTTGGACGGATAATCTTGCTCCTCTTAACTGCCCCAGCTAGACCACGGGCTTGCCCACAAGGCCTCCACGGCACTGGTAGCCCCGTGGAGTCCGCCTTGGGTAGCCATGAATGGCAGCTGTGGCAGGGCAGAAAGACCAACTGGGGCCACTTTTGCGCGACAAGCAGACACCGATGCGGGCTCTGGCCTGCAGGGACTCCACGAGGCTGAGAACACTGGCGTGTCAGTGGTGGATAAATGTCAGCTTCCACCAATGAAACATGGTCAAGCCCCCGGAGTGGTGGGGTTGACGATGCCCCGCTGGTGGACGGACTGAGGGTGACGATTGAAGCCGTCTTGTCGGCGACTGACTAGCATTGTTTTGTCGTCGCGGCATCGCATAAGCAAAGGTTTGGCGCTCCATGTCGCTTGGGTAAGTACTATATTCGCTGTGGGCAGTTGTTTTGTCGTTTTCTGCTCTCTCGCTTTTGCGATCTTCGTCAACACCCAGCTCTCGATTACTTTCCCCCAAGCCGATCAAAGAAAGACCCCCTTGTACTGCACAGAGAAAAGAACATCATAGTCGCAAACATGGCACCCGTCAATGTGTTAATGGTCGGCACCGGCGAGTACACCACCGGATTCGTTGGCGGCGGAGCATCTGGCAGCGACAAGAAGGTCGGTGTCGTTGGTCTGACTCTCTTCGACCTTCGCCGACGAGGCAAGGTCGGCAACTTGTCCATGGTTGGCACGTCCGGCCAAAAGTTCCCTGCTATTCGCGAGCACCTCACCAAGAACATTACCGAGTTCTACAATGGCCTCGACACCTCCTTCGAGTCTTTCCCTGCCAACGACCAGCGCGACCCAGAAGCATACAAGACGGCAATCGACGCATTGTCGCCCGGCGATGCAATCACCATCTTCACGCCCGACCCTACCCACTACCCTATTGCTCTTTATGCCATCGAGCGGAAGATCCACGTTATGATCACCAAGCCCGCCGTCAAGCTCCTCAGCGAGCACCAGCACCTGATCGAGGAAGCAAAGAAGCACAACGTCTTCGTCTACATCGAGCACCACAAGCGCTTCGACCCTGCCTACGCGGATGCCCGTGATCGTGCCGTCAGGGGTCTGTTGGGCGAGTTCAACTACTTCTACAGCTACATGAGCCAGCCGAAGTCTCAGCTCGAGACCTTCAAGGCTTGGGCAGGCAAGGACAGCGACATCTCATACTACCTCAACAGCCACCACATCGATGTTAACGAGAGCATGGTGCCAGACTACCGACCCACAAAGGTGACAGCTAGCGCATCTGCCGGTATTGCAACCGATCTTGGCTGCGTGTCAGAGACCGAGGACACCATTACCTTACTCGTCGACTGGGAGAAGAAGGATGGCTCTGGTCGCAGGGCAACTGGAGTGTACACTGCTTCCTGGACTGCGCCTCAAAAGGCTGGTGTGCACTCCAACCAGTACTTCCACTTCATGGCTTCCAAGGGCGAGGTTCGCATCAACCAGGCCAAGCGTGGATATGAGTTGGCCGACGACGAGGCTGGACTGTTCCACCTCAACCCTTTCGGTAAGTTCATGAAAACATGTGAGACCTAGAGAAGTTTGCTAACATCCTCGTAGTATGTCCCTCCTCCCAAAACCTCACACCAGTCACGATGCGCACATGGGTCCGAGCTTCGATCGCAAGATAGGTCTTGCATACGCGGACCACGACAGTAAAGTGCAATAGACTAGGATGATTGCTGACCACTATTAACAGTACATGAAATATGCCGCAGACGAGGAGGGCAACTTCGCCGGCCAAGGAGGCTACGGCTACGTCAGCTTCGAGAAGTTCATCAACGGCATCGATGCCCTCAAGTCAGGCCGCAAGACTCTGGAAGACCTTGACAACATGGGCCTGCCCACATTGAAGAACACAATCGCTACTGGCGCCATCCTCGAAGCCGGCAGGAGGAGTCTGGACGAGAAGAGAAGCATTGAGATCGTGGAGAAAGACGGACAATGGACTCTACAGTAAAATGATTACATGAATACCAGGTTACGATTTTACTTTCATACCTTGCTCGCGATACCCTTATGCGGATGTTTTGTCACGGTCAAAGCTCGTCTTGCATCGATGATCGGCGTCTGAAATTCGTGGCTGGCGAGGCTGGGAACAATGTCATCACCACTTCCCAGAACGCGAACTCTCTTTCTCGCGCTGACCTACTACGTGTTTACCTGCGCGCCAATGGTGGTGCACGCACTGTAACCCCGTTTCTATAGTATGTAGGTGCCTTCTAACCTGTGCATCTCCTTCATAACTTCTTGCAACGACCACGTAACTCGCGAAACACCAATCCTCTCCTAATCTGAAGAGGAAAATGCCTAAACCACGCGTGATATACTGGTTCCGCACCGACCTACGCCTTCACGACTCCCCAGCGCTCAAAGCAGCCCTTGATCTGAAACCCGAAGCCTTCTACCCAATCTGGTGCTGGGATAGCCATTATGTCTACCACGCACGAGTCGGAGTCAATCGCTGGCAGTTCCTGCTCGACTGTCAAAACGACGTGAGCGAGAGCATCACCAAGCTGAACAAGAAGAGCAAGCTCTTTGTGTTGCGCGAGCCCGCGGTGACTCTATTGCCGAAGTTGTGGAAAGCGTGGAAGATCACACACTTGGTCTTCGAAAAGGATACAGATGCCTACGGGCGGCAAAGAGATGAGGAGGTGCAGCGCATGGCTAAAGAGGCGGGCGTAGAAGTGGTCATGCAGAGTGGGAGAACACTCTGGGACAGCGATGAGATCGTGAAGAAGAATGGTGGGAAGCCTACAATGAGCGCAGCCCAGCTGACCAAGGCTGGCGCACTCGTGGGAGAGATAGCGAGGCCCATCGAAGCACCCAAATATTTGCCAGACCCAGGAGAGATGCATTTGGATAAGCTTGAACAAAAGCAGCCAGAGTTGAAGTTCGACATCAATGCACATCACCGCGCCGACGACGAGAAGTCTTATGCTGCAGGTCTCGCGGGACCGAAGGGTGACTTCTCACCGCCAGCATTCGAAGAGCTTGGTCTCAAAGCCGCAACAACTACGATCAAAGGCGGCGAGACTGTGATCCTGAAGCGCCTGGAAGAACGTATCTTCTCCGACGAAGACTACATCGCGACGTTCGAGAAGCCAAACACGTCGCCTGCTGCCTTCGAGCCACAGTCCACATTGTTAACCTCTCCGTACCTGCATTTCGGTGCACTGAGCTGCAGATACCTATATCATCGCACGCTGGATATCGTTGAGAAGCGGAAGCAAGAGAAAAAGCCAGTCAGCGTGCCGCCCATGTCCATGACTGGTCAGCTGCATTTCAGGGACATGTATTTCGCAGCGCAAGCAGCGCTAGGCTGGTCGTTTGGACAAACATACAACAACAGTCATTGTCGCTTCATCCCATGGCATCTGCCCTCGAAGGTCGACACGAAAACCAAACTGGTCACCGGCGGCTACGAGATAGACGACCCAGCGAAAGAGATTGAGTTCCAGCGTTGGGCGCACGGCAAGACTGGCTTTCCTTGGATCGACGCTATCATGCGCCAGCTGCGCACCGAAGGCTGGATTCATCACCTCGCGCGTCACTCTGTTGCTTGCTTCCTGACACGAGGCGGGTGCTACATCAGCTGGGAGCGTGGTGCGGAGGTCTTCGAGGAGCTTTTGGTGGACCACGAAGCGGCGTGCAACATCGGGAACTGGCAGTGGCTGAGCTGCACAGCTTTCTTCGCCCAATTCTACCGCTGCTACAGTCCAGTGGCGTTTGGCAAGAAGTGGGATCCCGAAGGCAACTACATTAGGAAGTATGTTCCAGAACTGGCAGACATGCCGAAGAAGTTCATATATGAGCCGCACAAGGCGCCCATCGCGGATCAAAAGAAAGCTAGAGTTCGGATTGATGGCGATGGTAGCCAGCAGGAGAAGGATGGACTGAAGGTCTATCCAAAGCCAATGTTCGATTTCAACACACAGAGAGACATCTGCCTCGAAGGTATGAAGAACGCCTACCACGTCGGGCTGTATGGAAATGACCCAAAGGTGATGGACGGAAGTTGGAAAAAGCTGTTTGACGACGCTGGTGAAGGCCCAACCTCAGGCGACATGGGAGGACCAGGCGGCCTTGATGCCTGGGATGATGCCGATGGTGCGGACGATAATGGACACAATGAGGCGCCAACTCCAAAGAAGGCTCGCAAGGATGCGCAGTCAAATGGCAAAGCAAGTCCAAGAGCCACGAGAGGCCACAAGAGAGAGGCCAGCCAGGGTACGCTTGACGGAGCGTTTAAGAAGAAAGCCAAATGAGTGTCTTCATGCGCGTTTCCTCTCTTCTTGTACCCGCGCTTGGCGTGACACATCCAATCGAGCGATGCTTTTTCGAGTTTCCCGTTTTTGGCTGTACGGAGTGGCAGAATCGAAGCTGCAGAAGCTGGCAGACCCAAGGTGAAGCAATATCCAATGATATCAGACCGGATCTGCTCGCCGTTTGACATCGTCAACGTCCACTGAGAGTTCCACAGGAATGTCTGCGGGCAGCTCAGCCAGGCCACATATGACATCGGCCACACGTTTTTTGGCCATGTCTTCGTTGTTTGGGAGCTCCGATGGTCCACACGTACTTTTGACAGGCAGCTCAGATATCATTTGAGATTCTCCTGATACCTCAGCTCTGTCAAGAGTGGCTGCGAGCTCGTGTACGTGGGTCGAGGTCTGGTCGCTGACAATTTCGGCAACAACGATGACAAATTTTCGGTCTTCGCGTCTCCATTCTCGCTCTTCTCTGCTGCTGTAGGTCAGGCTAGGCCTACGTATGACGCTAGATCTCTTCTTGGGCTTGCGCATTGCACTGTCCGAGAGCTCCAATCGCGCTTGAAGGCCTAGTGGTTCAAAGTACGACTGGTTCCACTGCCGCAGTACATCTCCTAGAGAGCCTTCCGACGTGTCAGCCAGGCCGGTCGACACTTTTGTCTCTTGTATCGAGCGATCGATTGTCCTACAATATCATCAGTGAGGCTTCTCGTCACGTGTAATTCGCATCACGTACCATCCCACCCATGCCGTCGTCAGAAGACTGCCAGTCAACGCCACACTTCCTGCTGCTGCCCATATCTTGGCATAGTCACCGGAACTGAACCGCGTCGCATGGGTCACCTGGTTACTGAAGCGTTGCCAGTCATCTGGTCGGACTCGAAGATCGAACAAGCGAGGATGATATGGGAAACCTGATTTCAAGTCACCGCCCTTGGTCCGCACACTTACGCTTGACGTATCTGAAAACATGCTGCCGGAGCTTGTGGAAAGGGCCTCAAGATGAGATGAGATGGACAGGGGCCTTGCTGAATTGGGGTGTTCATGTGATGGAAGTTCTGAGGGTCCTATTTGACCATCGGGATACGGTGGAGGTACCCCTTTGTTTGTTGTTATTGAAGTCGTTGGCGACGCGAGATTCGAAGTAGCAAGGCTCTTGACTGAATGGCCTCTATGAGTTCTACATCTCGATCAGCCATGCTCGTCAACTGACATTTGTTCAATCCAGATTCATGACTCACTCGGTGTGCTGCTTCGACTTTTCACAGTGATATTTCGCATCCTGGCGATCAATCTCACGTATCAGAGGCAAGGCCCGTTGAGATGCCTTGTCTTCTTGCTTTCGTGCTCTTCTATCACTCGTAGACCGTCCCAGCGCGAAGGCCCCAGAGGTTATCAGCGCGGCTATCGGCATGTTGCAGGTCGACTCTCCTTCCTCTTGTTTCGTTGAGAGATAGGCGCGCCGACAGTTTTAAAATACTTAATACGAACAGATTGTTGGTGGCTCTCAGTCTCGCTTCTGCGTATGAAGAAGGATCCAAATTGCAGAGACATATACCTTAGATGTACATGGGTCTCATACTATGAGCTGGCAGCGATCGTCGCATTGACTTGCCAAAGAGAGAGATATCGCGCGCCTCAGCTGAGACGAAATCCTTCAGGATCCCACTGAGAAGCTCTCTCTTCATTCTTGGTGTTGAAATAGCGATACTTACACGCTGCGCTAGATCTTGATCAAACACTTCGAAAAGTTCAATACATCAGTTAATGGGTTCGTCAAGTGATCAGGCCTCCTTGATCCAGCCTTTGGGAACCATTGATAGCTGGTAGTATCAAACGATACAGTACTTCTGCAATCGGGCCCGGATTGCCCGACACAGCCATCCATTGGTTCTCCAAAACACCTTAGATCGACTCAGCTGAATGACCACCGTGGAATTTACCCAATGTGGTAGCCCTTGCGATCGCAGTTTTAGTGCTGATGCTGTGCGGAATAAAGTTTGTCCCTACTGGAACCTGGGCTCAGCCACAGACGCTCGACTTCACCACCAAAGTGTCGCTCCTGGTGTGGGTCTGGCGCTCGACAACGAGGCTTGTGTGCATGAAGATCTACTTCTTGATGCTTAGCGACAGTAAATTGCTACACCAAGTCGTATGCATTGGGCACAAGGCTGCAAGCAATTCAGGCCTCGGGCCAATGCCCGGCGCAACACAGCCTGTGAGTGCGGCGCAAGTAAAGTAGTCGCTGGAAGTGTACTGCTATGCGCTCGCAGAGCTCATGCTATATTTGTATCTCAGCTATGGTACTATATAACTCCTCATTAGCCCTGTGTTAGTGTCGATATGTTCACCACACACTCTTACCATTACCAACATCTCAAACCATTGATATCACTCCACTACGAACATTGCCCTTGGCAAACGAACAGCATCGACAATGGCCAAAGACAAAAGCTGCCCGACACCACATGGTGTCCAAGATCTCGATCTCAAAGGCGGCTCTCACAATACCCTTCTCATCCTGTCCTCCGCATGCACAGCGATCACCCTCATCAGCTCAGTGAGCCTCATAGCAATGCACCTATCTCGCTACCGCGCCCCGAGAGAGCAACGCCAAATCATCCGCATCGCTCTCGCCCCATTTGTCTTCGCCCTCGTCTCCCTGACCGAGATCTACAAGTATTCGATCGCTCGCTACATCGATCCAATCAGTTCCTTCTACGAAGCAATCTGCCTCTGCGCCCTCTTCCTGCTCTACATCCAGTTCGCAGCCCCGACATCAAGCACTTTCGGCGAAGAGCTCTTCGACGCAGTGAAAGCGCAGCAAGAGGCAGGCACTAAAGGCAAAGGCAACTGGCCTCGCAACACCTGGATCGCGGTCTTCCAGTACCCGGTCATCGAGATCATCGCCATCATTATCACCGAAGCGTCAGAAGCGGCTGGCACGTACTGCGCGTCCTCACTGCGACCCAGATTCGGCCACCTTTGGGCGATGCTCATCCACTCGGTGGGCATCGTGGTAGCGGTGCTTGCGATCTTCCGCTTCTACGGCCGCATGAAGACATTGATGAAAGCTCGTCGTGGTCTAGCCAAGCTTGTTTGTTTCAAAGTTATTGTTGGACTGCGCTTCATCCAGACTGTGAGTTCTCCCGATGTATAGGAATTGATCAAAAGCTGACCCCACCTCTCCCCAACAGTGGCTCTTCAACATCCTCATCGACAAAGACGTCCTCAAACCCTCCGATCGCTTCACATACGGCGATCTGCTCTACGGCGTCCCCAACGCTCTCATGTGCGTCGAAACGGTATTGTTCTCCGTAGCGTTCTGGTACGCCTTTTCATCAGCCGAATACGCACACAGGTCCGGCATGGGTCGTGTGCCGCTCTGGAGGGCAGTGATCGATGCTCTGAACCCATACGATATGATTCACGGCGTGGCGAGAGCCGTGGGTCTCTTGGCTGGCGGCTCTGGCGCGAAACACCAGGTCGTTGATTCGTATGCTGCCGAGCCGACTACCAGATCGGGAAGAGGACGGTACAGGACTCTCGATGGCATGGAGTCTTTGGCTCAGCCGGATAGGAGCCGCAGCCGCACTCCCATGCACACGGGCGTGCCGCCGCAGTCGCCGCCGAGATATGACACTTATTCGGGACATCTTTCGGCTGACTTTAGGACTGGTCATTCGCAGAGTCCGGGTGTTGACACGCGCTACGATGCTGCTAGGGGGAGAGATATGGTCTGAGTGGGGTTTGTTGCTGAGGTCTATTCATGATGGGAATGCTGGTTAGTTGTTGCTTTGAGTATTGTTACCATTAGAGTCGCTTCTGTTATATATCTTTTCATTGCAGTCCTCTCTGGTCATCGAGCTCTATCGCTACGTTCGCACGTCGTGAAGAACGATCACTGATCGAGACATGTCCAGAGTGCTTCTCCAACAGTGTCATCGCATATCTCCTACACAGTAACCTGCCGAACCGCCTCAATTTATCCAAATCATAAAGCTTGTTTCAAAGCACATGTAATCATTTCTTGCCCTCAATCTTCTTCCACGCCGCAGCTTCCGCCTCAGCAACCTTCGAGCCAGCAGCGCTCGCCCAACCTTTGACCGCATTCCACATATTCCCAGCCGTTTGACTAGCATCTTCTCTAATCACTCCGCCTCCGCTGCCACCAGAACCTCCACCTTGACCGCCGGGCAACCCAGCAAACATGCTACCACTCCGTTCACTCTTCTCTTGCTGGTCCAGACTCGCTCTTTGAGCAGGGCTCATCTCCTGCGCGAACAAATTCTGCTGGTAACCTGTCGGGTGGCTGGCGGAAACTGAGGGTGGAGGGTTGACAAGCCCAAGGTTGACTGTTGTTGGTGGCTGGTATTGGCGTGTAGGCGTGAAAGGGTCGGTGGAGTGCGTCGGCGCAAGGTTGGCTTGCGGTGGTGGAGCGTGCATGGCGTTCAATGCGCTTGTGAATGCGCTGCCTTGGCCGGCTCTGGGTGGAGGAGGGATGCTGCTGGTGGGCTGTGCGGATGGTGTTGGCACGGCGCCTGGTTGTGGAGGAGGTGGAACGGCGTCATTCTGTGACGACTGTGTAGTGCGCGTACGTGTTGGCTGTGCGAAGGGAGTTGCGCCAGGGACTGGCGGTGCTGCTGGCTGCGCTCTTGCGTATGCTGGTGGTGGCCCGCCAACGGCGGCGGTGGTCACGCCTGCATCGGCGCTCGTGGTCTTAGTGGGATCGGGTTGAGCAGTCTGTGGCGTGACGCCTTGAGCTTTGCTGGGCGTTATCGGCTCATCGATGTGTACAGGGATTGGAGGCATCGTTGGGTTTTTGCAGGTCTGTGGATGTATATGGCGCGCAGTCTGTGGGCTAGTTTCGCACGTTGAATGGCGGCAGTCAAGTTTGGGAAGAAGCGCGATGGATGACAATTCTACCAGTGTCTACCAATTGCTGAACGAAGTTTTCTGTGAAAGAGGGAGTGAGTGCATTCGAGTGAGACAGACGCCTACCTTCCTCTCCTTCCTAGCTTGCACGAGTGACGACGATGCATGCCGATCCATCGACCAAAGCCGCGCCCTTGCAGCGCATTTGGCCCCTGGGTGTCCCAACATCTGATTGTGCGTACTTCTTGATGTTGAGAGAATCCTACTCTTGTCCTTGACCGACAGTATTTCGATTTTTCTTGCCTCGCGAATGAAAGTCCCCGTCTGATGATCAAAGTGAGGCAGTATTTTCAAACCGGGCGGCGGCTCCACCTCACTTCATCTGCTCTCGTCTATAGGCCTGTTTCGCTGTCGGGGATGCTGCCGCCCATCGGTCTGCCTGCGGTTATCAATGCTGCAATGTGATCGACTGCAACGTGTTCCTCCACAAACCAGCATTACCAGAGAACGAAAAATAAAATGCCTCTACCACAATCAATCAATGCGTGGTGCCGTTGAGGCATTGGCTCGATGAAAACAGGGTCTGGGCCTGAGCTAAGCCCAAACCATGCCCTTCTGATTTGTTTTGCTGGGAAGTATTTTGGAGGACGGGCTCCCGGTACCGTTTGAGGTGACGGCAGGCCTCCTTTACAGTACCTTGGCCTGGGGGGCAGACGGCAAAAGGTCGACATTCGGACTATGCATTTGGACTCCTGTCTGGCTCCTTGTAATGGAGCAAAAGCAGCAGGCCAAAGCGCACGCATATGCCGCTATCAACGTATCACCAGCCTGGAATTGTCTTTCATCCGTGACTAGGGGAGGCGTGAGAGTTATATTAGTAACAAATGCAGTCGACTACGCAGTCGGACAGATGGTTCTAGTGAGAGAGCATGACATAGCTTCAATGGCTACACTTGCACAAGTAGATAGGTAGAATAGCTGGAGCATTGAACATTTATTCCAGCACGGCCTATCACATGCTTCTGGTGAACGAGAGAGAGAAGCCCTGTGCTGTTGCTACAGCGGCGCCCGTTGCCGAGGGCGGACTAATTCGCCACCCAATCCCTGCGCGGCCTTCGAAGTGAAGCAAAACGCCCGTAAGGCTGCATGCTCAGCGACGAGAAGAATGGCAGGTGATGTGTGATGTAGCAATGCAGCGATACGGCGGAGTGACGATGCCGAGTGTATTTAGCCAGACAATGTTATACCAATAATAAGATAAACCTCCAATTGCCGTGGTCGCGTGCAGCCCGGTCGTTCACAAGGCCTGAGCAGTTCCAAGTCGCGCTTTCCGTTTACTCCCGAGCGTCTGTGCGCTCCGCCGCCGTCGTTGGGGAGTGCTGGCTAGCGTTCGTAAAATCTGCTCCCCTGGGCTTCTTTCTTAAGCTGCGTTTCCCTCTTCACCACTTCCATCCATCATCTCCATCAACACCCTCTCCACTCAACCTTATACCCCCCCAAAAACCACCGACAAGATGTCTGCCGCTGTTGGAACCCCGACCAAGGATGTTGAGTAAGTTGCGCGCCGCCATCCGCCAGCCTCTAGGGGGTTGGCGGCTATCGCTGGAGTCCAGTGAGCTGACAACCACTGCAGCCAGAGCAAGAAGGAGTTCATGGGCATGCCCGGCTTCGTCGTTGACTTCCTGAGTACGTTACACCCCGTCGCGTGATGCAGCAGTGCCATTCCGCCGTAAACCGCGTTGACGGCGCTCGCGCATCCGCGCTCACTGATAAGAGCTCGGAAACAAGGAACCAGTCGCTAACATTGGACAACAGTGGGTGGTGTCTCTGCCGCCGTCTCCAAGACTGCCGCCGCTCCCATCGAGCGTGTCAAGCTCCTCATCCAGAACCAGGTTAGTTTTCACTGCCAATCTGGCCATCAATTCGCACGTGTATAGCTTCACTCGCAAGCAACACGTGCGAACATGGTCCAGTATCCATCAAACATCATCTAACTCCATCAAACAGGATGAGATGCTCCGCTCTGGCCGTCTCGCCAAGCCCTACACCGGCATTGGCGAGTGCTTCAAGCGTGTCGTCGCTGAGGAGGGTACCGCCTCCCTGTGGCGTGGCAACACCGCCAACGTTGTCCGTTACTTCCCTACCCAGGCCCTCAACTTCGCTTTCCGCGACACCTACAAGTCCATGTTCGCTTTCAAGAAGGAGCGTGACGGCTACTGGTGGTGGATGGCCGGCAACCTTGCCTCTGGTGGTGCCGCCGGTGCTACTTCCCTCCTCTTCGTCTACTCCCTCGACTACGCCCGTACTCGTCTTGCCAACGACGCCAAGAACGCCAAGTCTGGTGGTGAGCGTCAGTTCAACGGCCTCGTGGACGTCTACCGCAAGACCCTCGCTTCTGACGGTATTGCCGGTCTCTACCGTGGCTTCATGCCCTCCGTCACCGGTATCGTTGTCTACCGTGGTCTCTACTTCGGCATGTACGACTCCATCAAGCCCGTCCTCCTTACCGGCGCTCTTGAGGGTAACTTCCTTGCCTCCTTCCTTCTCGGTTGGTCCGTCACCACTGGTGCCGGTATCGCCTCTTACCCCCTTGACACCATCCGTCGTCGCATGATGATGACCTCCGGTGAGGTAAGTTTTAGAATCTCCAAATTGTGTTCAAACTACCAATTACTAACCTCTACACCTTAGGCCGTCAAGTACAAGTCTTCCATCGACGCTGGTCGCCAGATCATCGCCAAGGAGGGTGTCAGGTCTCTCTTCAAGGGTGCCGGAGCCAACATTCTCCGTGGTGTTGCCGGTGCCGGTGTCCTGTCCATCTACGACCAGGCCCAGCTCCTCATGTTCGGCAAGGCCTTCAAGTAAACGTATCACCACAAAATACGTTGACAACACCATCGCGGCGGAAGTTGCGGCATGGAGGTCTGCAGGCCTGTGATGAATGCAGGCATAAAAGAAAAGGAGACGTGGAGTGGCGATGTTCCGAGTGGCTACGGCCTACGGAGGGTGGTTTGCATTGGAAGTTGCGCAGTGCGCGTCTCTTCGATACCAGCGATGTGTACCTTTACTCTGGGCCTGGCTTCTCAATACCTGTATTACAATTGGTTGCACTTTTTCATGCAAGGAGTATAGATGCTTTCTTACAATACGTTTCCGTTTGTTATTAGTTGTGCTGTCTTTTGTTCCGTGCGCGCTCTGTTGTCTACATAGAACTGTCGCTACCTGTACTGGATATGTGTATAACGCTTGACTGTGCCTATATTGATGATCTAGCAATGTCAGCAACAGCATGGTGTGGTACCTCTACGAGAATTAGTTGGTAAAGTGTGTTTGTGCCATTGCCGTGGCTGCAATCGTCAGGTGTCACCACCTAATTCGCCAACAACAGGGGACTCAATAAACAATAAACATCCGATCGTTGCACAGAGATGTACGCAATGTGTTGAGCTCTATAGCCAATGGAGCGGTCGAACGATTTACATGAGGTCTGGAAGGCCGAATCTGCGCGCTTCCTCCGCTGACCTCTGACCTCATGTGTGGGATTGGGATCATCATCGACGACACTTCCATGTGCTAGACGAAGCTCTTTCCTCTCCTCTCATACTTTCTACATTCATATCGCAAACATGTCTTTATCATCGCGGCCCGCAATGAGACTCCTTTCCACCCGCCTCGTGCAGCTGCAGCGTGCTCCGACAGCATCGAAGCTCTGCGCAGCCCAGATTCGCCATGCCTCGCGCTACAGCGCTCCTGCCAAACGCTCCTACACCGCAGCACCAACTCAAGACTCATACTTTGTCAACCCTTCAGGCGAAGATGCCGACTTCAGACACCCAACAGACCCTCCTCGCAACCCGCTCGATGCGCGGGCAGTCTCCGAGGCTGGCGAGGAGAAGCGCCAGTACCACTTGCGCCGCATGCGTTTTGCGGGTATGGGCTTGTTGCTGAGCATGGCTGGCTTGGGCACGGTTGTATGGAACCTTGATCTGGACGATATGGACCAGGCGAAGGACGAGTTCAAGAAGAGGAATGGAACGTTAAAGATGGATGCTTCCAGCGAGGCGGAAGCGATGTTCCACGGCAAGAAGGTACAAATCATTGGTGCAGGAGAAGGGAAGAGAATCGTCGCACATGGCAAGGGCGAGGAGATCGAACTTGTGGAGACTGGCACGAGCAGTGTTCCACACTTCCCGAGAACAATCTACTTGCCTGCTTCTGCGGGAGAGGACCCCAATGCTTCCACACCTGTTCCTGGGCTTGTCACCGTGGCGCAAGCAAACTCGCCTGTCAACCCTGGCAACATTACGAACCAGGAGGAATACACTCTCGTCGGATTGGGTATCAGGACAGTTTCCTTCCTCTCAATCCAGGTGTACGTCGTAGGCATGTACGTGAGGACTCAGGACATCAGTGGCCTGCAATCCAAGCTCATCCACCTCGTCAACCCTGAAGCTTCGACTCTCGTGCCTTCCGAGAAAGACTCTTTGAAGCAGAAGCTCCTCGACCCAGTGACCAGCAAGGAGATTTGGAACGAGCTGCTCAACACCCCAGGCATGAAGAGTGCATGGCGCATTTCTCCCACTCGCAACACCGACTTCGCTCACCTTCGCGATGGCTGGAAGACGGGCATTGACAAGCGCACTGCCGAAGCAAGGCAGGAAGCGAGGAAGATCAACCCCGCTGCCGAGACTCAGTACGATGCTGAGGACTTTGGTCTGTCCATGCGCAACTTCATGACAGTCTTCTCTGGTGGCAAGGCGGCGAAAGGCTCGGTCATGATCCTCACACGCAACCAGCAGGGTGCGCTGGACGTCTACTTTGAGGCAGAGCCCGAGAAGCAGGGCAAAGATGTCCAGCATCTTGGCACAGTGAGTGATGAGAGGATTAGCAGGTTGATCTGGTTGAACTATCTCGGTGGTCAGAAGGTCAGCTCTGAGGCCGCGAGGCAAGGTGTAGTCGACGGCTGCATCTCGTTTGCTTCGAGACCTGTTGGAAGCGTTGAGACCATGGTCACGTAGGTGTGTTTGTACTGTATTATAAAAGAAGCTCATTTAAGCAGAAGACTATGTGCACAGAAGTCCCCTCTTGCATCGCATCCCAAGTGAGCCAGTTTATCCCGCGGGTTGAACATCTAACCTCACCCAGCAAGCTTTGTTCACGCAACAACACACTTCTACGACGACCGCTCATTCCTCCGACACTCCTCAGTATTGATCGCCGCATTTCCCATCCTCATATCACCGCTCAGGTATCGTTCGACCGTCAAGAAGTGCACGCCTTTAGGCCAACATGCTCCCTCGACTCAAGCAGAGAGTCCGCCACGAGTCTCACCCCAAAGTCACTTTCTACCTCACACTGGTGTTCGAGCTCCACACCAACGGAGAGCAGTACACATACAGCATTGAGTAAGTTGCCTTATTCACTGCACCTCAATCAATTACGATACTGACACGTCCACCAGCCGCTGCTACACCTCACTCGCCCAAGCCAACGACCGCCTCGGCCTGCTCTCTCGCTGCAACACCGACCCCGAGACCCGCGAGACTCTACGTGCCGGCGAGGACCAAGACACCGGCTGTCAATGGTGCACCTGGACGTGCCCTGACGACGATGCCAAAGGCTTTCGCTTCTTCGCCGAGGTGAAGAGACTTGTCATGAACGGCGCCATCCGCCACGACGGCCCGACAGAAAACGACCTCGCAAACACCGCCGGCGGGCTCGCCTCAACGGCCGAGTACAGGTATGCGTTCGAGCACAAGAAAGATCTCGCCAACCACGTCTGGGCGGTGGCGCTGCACAACCCGGAGCGCAAGACCGCCGTTGACAGCGAAGGGAGGCCGACGGCGCTGCCTTGGGCTCTCGAAGGCGTGTACGAGGCTTCGGGTAATGCCATGGCGCGTGGTAAGCGCTTTTGGAGAGACAAGCTGTCGCAGAAACAGGGCCGCTTCGATCGCATGGACTCGCATTATGGGTTCGCGAGATACCTACTTGTCCCGCATGAGACGAGTACCAACAGACGACAGAGTATCGGCAGTGGCCAGTCTGTCCCGTCGATTGAATGCACCACGCAGATCCGCATCGAGCGCATCAAAGTGATGCCCCAGGGCGAGATGGTGGCGATGTTCGCGCCCGCAGAAGCCATTCTTTTCGACAAACCCTTCCAGCCTCTGTGCAAAGGCCGCGAGCACGAGAGGGAGCGCAAAGCTGTGGCGAGAGTCGAAGCCGAGCTACTGGATCTGTTCAGCGCTGCTGGGGAAAGTGCCGCAGAACACAACATCGCTGTTCTTGCGCCCGCTCCTTCGCCCGCTCCGGGGATCCCGACTCCGCCACCAATCAACAGGAGAACTCTGCGCAGCCCAGATAAACACACCTTCCGCCCAGGCGTAGTGCAAGAGTACGGCCAGCTCGCCGCTACGCTCCGCGAGCCCGTGGCTCCTGCATCGATCTCAAAGGCACACAAGACTTTGGTCGGCAAGAGCGTCGCGAGCGCAAAGAAGCATTTCTACCACACCATGGAGAAAGACGGTTCCAGGGGCAAGCTTACGAAGACGACGGACGACAGCAAGGTGGGCTCACGCCCGAAGAAGGAGAAGGATAAGAGCCGCAGAGTGACTTGGGGCTTCGACGTGACCGTGATGAGGCCTCCTGTTATGCCTAGCCAGGCTGCGTTGGCTGCGCAGCAGACGCTTATGCTGGCGAGTCGTGTGAACAGGGGATGAGAGTGGAAGATTGGTAGCTTTGGAAAGAGGTGAGGACGAATCGTTGATTTGGAGAATGCCGGGTTAGTTGATTGGTGTTGGTTGCCACGGACGGACAACTGGGTTCGGACGCAAACACGCCTGTTGTCTTATGCAGTGTGGGCGTTTTCGGCTGTAAAGAGAGAATACGGGCAGGCTCTGCGAACGATTAGATCGTGCTGACGTCTTGCCTGCGTTGGGTCAGCGAGGTCAGTTCATGTTTAAATGGGGTAAGTGAATTCGACCCTCCACGACGACAGAAGTCCAATACATAAACGAACATAAGTTGTGAGAGAAGACATTTGTCCCAAATGCGTTGTATTGGTTAACTCAGAGGGTCATGAGAGTTCATGTGCTTCGGAATTTGTACACGTACACATTATACTGAGGTACATGTATGTTTGTTCACCACGACACCTCAAGCACGAGGGTTCGGGTATAGGGGTTACAAGAGTACACATAAACACATGGCCTCGTGTCGAAAGGTGTTCTAGACACTTTTGAAGTACTACCAGGCAATTTTATGACAATTAGCTTTGCTGACTGTATGTTCAATACATTACCAGAGAGCGTGAATGGGTCAGAAACTGCGATGGACCAGATTGTTCGCTTACGTGTAGAAGCCGGTACTACAGTGTGACGATTAGAACGAGTACATTGAGAAACGGCAGACCTCCATACCCACCCAAGACTATACAAATATACGACAGACAACAGGGTGTTACGAGCCCCAACAATTCACCGAGAAACCTTCGGCACAGTACCTCAATTACTTGGCGTAAAGAGGGTTTTGGGAAAGATCAGGATTCGAGCAGTCGTACTACTAGTTCAAGCGGTTCAATAGGTCTTCGCCTGCGATGAAGCGGCGCACATTCTCCGCCTGTTCTTCATACCAACGGCTGATTGTACCTGTCATGCTGTCAGTCTTGTATTGCAAACATCCCAAATGTGAATGTCATCGTCTTCGACCTACCTTCGTTCACATATCCCATATGAGGGCTCATCACAAGCTCGCTCTTGCCATTATAACTTCTCCATGGGCTGTCTGTCGGCAAAGGCTCCTTCCACCAGACATCGAGAGCTGCGCCACGGATGCCGCCCTTCTGCAAAGTTTCAAGCAAAGCACTCTCATCGATCAGCGGACCACGCGAAGAATTAATCAACACGCTCGTTGACTTCATCCAGCCCAACTCCTCACTCCCCACGATTCCACGGCTGCGCGGCGACAGCACGTAGTGCAAGCTGATCACATCAGCGTTCTCGAATAGTTCCCTCTTCGAAACTGCCTTGAACGTGCCGCGAGGGAGACCAGCGCCCTCAGCCGCCGCGTCTGCTTTCTCCTGGGTGAGGTTCTCGCTCCAGGCAATGACGTTCATGCCAAAGGCTTGCGCACCGATGCGAGCGGTGTTGGCTCCCAGCTTGCCCAGTCCGCAGAGACCCAAGGTCTTGCCGCCCAGGGCGAGAGAGAAGCCAGATTGCCAGACTTTGGGGTCGGATCGAAGGGCAGCGTTGTCTTGAGGGATGCGAGAGCAGAGACTGAGGATGAGAGCCCATGTGTGTTGGGTTGTAGAGTCATAGCCAGGCGGTGGAGGGGCTTGGGCGCTTTCTTTGGCTGAATGGTCTGGATGGCCGGGTTTAGCGCCTGTAGTTCCAGCGATTACAATGCCTTGTGAGGTGGCAGCGGGAATGTCTAGAGACGCATTGCGTACTCCTGTCGTTAGGATGACTTTGAGATTGGGCAGTTGAGACTGCAGGGTTGCCGGGAAGGGAGTGCGTTCACGCATAGTGCTAACGATTGTGTAGGGCTTGAGACGGTCGGCAAGCGCTTGGAGGCCATCTTCTGACGCCGGGTCGAGGGTTTCGGGGAAAGAATCGACTTTGAGGCTGGCGATGTTGGTGAAGTGCTCGGAGGCAATGCCGCCGTAGTCATCGAGGATGGCAATGGAGTGGTTTTGTGACGAAGATGACATTGTGCGAACTGGATTGCGATGTATCGTAGGAGTGATATGGTTTCGGAGTGCAATTAGTCTTGCGGCCATGCCAATTGTTGATCACAAATAGCAATTGTGGCTTTCTACGTGTATTATCTACAGCCACGCGATGCAGTCAACATCGCACGCAACGCCGATGCCGGGGTCAACAGGCAGGCAAGCAATTCGGCAATTGAGCGAATGGAGGAAGGATGGAGACAGGAAACGGCATGCCGAGCTCCCGTTTGTAAGCCGAGACGATGATCTCAGCAGTGAAGGAAATGTCTCACGACGGTGCGCGAATGCAGACGCTGAGACGCTGAGACGCTGAGACGCTCTTCACATGTCTCTGCGAAGACAGACCGCTGGGCCAGGCAGCGCGGTCGGCAAGACAAATAGCAAGCGGGGGTCGCAGCTTGAGGGCAGCTTGAGGGCCCAGCACGGCGAGAGTTTGTCCGCTGTTAAAGAGAGAGAGGCAGACAAGGCAGACAAGGCAGAGAGGTGTGTGTGGGACTGTGGGTACGGCATGCCTTGTCACTGCTCGTCCCGCCCACCTTTCTCCGCGCCGCACTCAGACAAGCAGTAGAGTTCGGCTGGCTGCAGACCTGCCTAAGACCGGATCGCCCTCGCCTCGTCTTGCACGTTGGCAGTAGTTGGTGGTTAGTGCCAGGACCCGCTCGTGCTGCTGCTGCTGCTGCTGCTGCTGCTGCACGAGAGCACGAGAACAGGCGAATCTGGCAGCGCGGTCGACGCCGTGGCGGCGCTGAGCTGAGCGGCAAGGCACCGTCCTACGACAGATCTGGCTCAGGCGTCGAGACTGCTCTCAAGACTCATGTATACCCGTGCCGAAAGTACCGCCTGGTTGTCAGGCTGTCCGGCAGCGCAAGCTCGCAGGGCTCCTCGATCATCAGAGACACTGCTGAGACACACGCTTCACCTCCTGAGAGCGCGCTGAGCGGCTGCAGGCACGCGTCAGCAATAGCAGTGCCTGGTATAGCACGCCGCCAGGCCGTAACGAGAGCTTGCGGCGCGGACATGTGAGACTGCTGGCTGCACTGTACTGCACAGCCAACACGAGTCGACAACGACTAGCAGCAGCAGCAGCACTGGACTACGTTGATATATGATCGCGCGCAGGCAAAGCGGCATGTGCCTTGTTCGGCGTTGCAGGAGCGAGACCCAAGGACGAGCTAGGCACGCTTCGGCTCGCCAGTGCAGCCCCGCCTATGGTAGGAGAACAACCCTGCTGTGCCCTGCCCTGCGACCAGGGAGCAGCGAGCGGCGCAGGGTATGGCCGGCTACGCAAGTCCGGGTGCTCGCCTTGCCATGTGCCCCGATCTGGCGGTAACAGGCACCGCTCCCCGTCCGCCTGTCCTTTGTCTGCAGCACATGAAGGCCGCCGGTTTGGTGTGAGAGCGGGTTGGCACCAGAAAGGGCGGGTGGGCGGGTGGGCGGCGCCCAAAGTGCCCTCTGTGCTACTGTACACCACCGCCAGCACCGCATCATGTGCCAGAGGCCTGCGCCAAGTGCGTGCCAGGTCGAGTCCACTCTCTTGCGCTGCGCGGGTCATCTCTCCAACGTCTTCTAGGGCTAGCGCCGCGAGGTTAAACGGCACTGTCCGGGCGCTGGCGAAGGCGAGGCCGCTACTCTCTTGTCTGGACGCTCACCACTACCACTGCGCTTTCATTGTTCCTCCACCGACGACTGCGTGCTTTGCCCTTTGCTCCATCCTCGCCCCGTGATACCACAGTCTCTCTCTCACCCTCTCCCTCCCGCCGCGGCATGCCTTGACTGGCTATGCTTGTGCTCCCCCGGCAAACATTCTTAGAGGCTGGTGAGTGCTGTCCGGAACGTCATTGCCGATGAGACACGGCGTAGCTGACGTCCTGTGAATCAGCAGCAGCTTTGTGCCCGCTCTGAAAGACAAGCATATGGCTTCTTTGACCACGCATGCACCCCAATTAGCCGACCATTCCCACATAGCTTCTTGTTCTCCCACCAAATACTTCTCCCACGCAGCATGGCCGTCTCCGCCATCCCAGACGCCGGCTTCTCGCTGCGTGGAGCCTCAGCGGACATGGACGCCAACAAGCACCATTCCAAATCAGCAATCCTGTTCAAACTGTCCCGGAGCATGCTCAATGACCTCCTCGAGGCATCACATAGAACGGATGGTTTGCACTTTGTGACAGGCAGGGTTCCGGTAAGGCTTTCGTAAGCCAGCGAAAGGGAGTATCCATGCTGAGACCATATCTAGAAACTCCGACTCGGCAAGCGATCCTTAGACCTTAGTATTTCCCCCGATGCATTCCGAAACGAACTGTATACCTCCTCCACCTCCTCCAATGATCTCGACTTCGATGCTGTCATCACACACCGTGCCGCTGTCGCACCTGCGCAGACCAAGCAACCCGATACTGCCGGTGCAGATGCTGCCCTTGCCGCATTACAGAATAGTATGGCATCGTACCAACAAGAGAAGAAAGCAAAGTCCGCAACCATCACCGACGATCTCATACCAGAACCAAAGAGGTTGGGGCCTGCAAAGAAAGCGAGGCGTGGACTTTTGGGTATGAACTCTGGAAATTCCAGTCCGTCGCTGAGTGCCGTCGGCACACCGTTACCTGGTCTCTCTGTCACCTCTGCACCCAACGACCAGAACCTCCGCCGACAAGCGATGAAAATTCCAATCGTACATTTGTTGGCCATGAAGCCGACTTCGACCGAAGACATCATTCGTACAACACACATACCGAAATCAGATCTGGAAGCAGTCGTCGGCAAGATTGCACAGCAGATAGATGGCAAATGGAAGTTGTTGGACAGGGCATACAAGGATTTGAATGTTTGGGACTTTGCATACAGTACGCAGGCAGATCGACAGTTGGCTATTGACAATGCTATCAGAGCATATGACCGTACCAGGGTGGGAAAAGAAGAGAATATCTGGCAGCTGCTTCTGCCCAAGGAGGAGAGAGGGAAGGGAAAGGTGCTTTCGAAACTACACCTCAGTGCTCCGCAGACAAACAGAGGCTCGACACCAAGTCACATGCCCAGCCCTTTGTTGGATGCAAGCGAGGACGAAAAGCCCACCAACTCGGCCAACACTGCACGTATCGGACAGTCTGGTACGCCCAAGTCGGCGGTGGCAAGGTCGGCTGGCTCGGATATGATGAAAAGATTGTTGGCAAAAGACCCAAAGAAAGCACGAGCAGCAGAGGAGGCAAGAGAGAAGCGTAAGAGAGAGCGAGAGGCTGCGGCCAGCGATCGAGAAGGTCGACCAGCGAAGAAACAGAAACCAGCCAGCATAGCTGCCAAACCCACAAGCACAGTTGGGGCAAAGGCATCATCAAAGATCAAATCAGCGGAGCTTGTGCACAGCTCAGATGATGATGACGAGGAAGGCGAAGTGAAGGACTCTCCGCCAGTCGCTCCTCCTAGACCTGGCAAGCTGGTGGCGCCTTCCACTGTCAGACCCAAGGCACTAGCCACCAGATCACCCGAAAGCGGCGACAATCACGTGAAGCCCACGAAGCTCGCCACGAAAGCGACCGTCACTTCCAAACCCAAGGCCAGTACGCCTCCAATCAAATCCACAGCATCACCTGCTGTGAAGCCCACCAAAACATCTGCGCCTGGAGGATCCACGCCATCTAACAGCGCATTGTCTGCGCCTCAACGGCAGAGAACGCAGTTATCTCCCTCCAAATCTCACAGTCGGCCTACCGTGCCATCACCTCTTGGAGCTGCTCGGCCACGTAACGCCTCCGACGTGTCAGACAGGAGTGCTGTTGGCATCCAGCGTACTAAGCAAGGAGGCGCATCCACCCCGAAAGGCCTCGGGATCACGACCACGGTCAGCGGAATACGCAAAAAGCGCCAGGACACTGTCACGAGCCACGAGTCGTTCACATCCAGCGACGGCGACAAGAAACTACCTGCAAGCAAAGCACCTGGTCGCGTACCTGTTAACAACGGCGTATCCTCGCAACGAGCGCTTGTGGCCAACAGCGCGAAGCCTGCAATGAACAACAAGCGCAAAGCCGACGAGCCACTCTCTCGAGGGCACACCGGTCCGGATCCGAAACACCGCAAAGCGGACTCCGTATCAGCAACCTCACAGCGCTCTCACTCCAGCTCATTTGGCACAATTCGCACTATGGCTGCAACCAACGGCACGTCCCCCGATGCGGTGTTCGACAGCGGTAGCAGCGACTCATCTGGCTCTGTCACAGACACCATCACCTACGAGCAAGGTCTTGAGAAGGCCAAGAACTTCCGCGAAAAATACTATCCACAGTACATCAAGCTCTACGATTCTATCGCTGATCGCCAGGCTAAGGGCGAGGTAATTCGTCGAGAGGAAAGGGAGAAGCTCTTGAAGATGCATAGGAGATTGGAGGAGCTCAAGCGGGAGATTGCGGTTGCGGCTAAGAGAGGCGAGGCCTGAGATCGTTGCCCCAACTATCAGACTAAGCAATGCGAATAGGAACCGGGATATCCTTCTGGGGTTTACTAAACAATCATAATCAAATCACGAACACGTTGCACTCAATACCACTTCCTTTTTACGAGCACCGTTTCCTTGAACTCCGCAAAAAGCCATCGCTTACAGCCATCGGCCTGAATTCCGTACTCGCTTCACGGGATGGTCAAGGATCGTTTTTCCCCACGCGAGCGGCCTTGGAACGGCGTCCGATCAACTTCCCTCATCGAGCGTGGCAGCGAGCGCTGGGCTCCACTCCGAAAAACTAACGTGCCCAGGCTCGCTCCTCGCTGCCGAACCAGTAACGCTTTCTCGATGACGCGAAGAAATTTGACCGCCCCCCTCGCCGAAATGTGGCTGAAGTCAGTCAGACTGGAGTCGAGCAATTCGGCGACTCGGAGGTCGGCAATGAGTAATATGCTTGGGATTTTGGGGTCATAGTAATTGCACCGCTCTTTGACTGTGGGACCCCATGCCGGCCTTTGTGGATACGAATGTATATAGAGCCAGCGCTTCCTTCGCGTAAAACATTGCTTTCCCCCGACGATTGAAGGATTGAAACTATCTCCTGTACCGAGCAAGGCTGGCTTCTTTCCTCAGGCTTTCCTCTTTTGCATAATAACGATAAATCTCGTCTATGTCAGGCCCTGTTAGCGGTCTCACAGGCGCACGGAAGAAGACTTGATACCTACCAAATTTTCTTTCCTTCTTGTTTGACCTACTGTTGCATATCCGCTAGCTAGCCAGCCCTTTCTTCTTCCGGAGGCGGATGAGCTACGAAGCCAAAGGCAGCACGCCAGGACTAAACAGAAACAACTCCCTCAGCGCCTCTCTCCAACCCACCGTATCGTCGCCACAGACAGCAGCCGCTGTCCTCGAGAGCAGTGAGAAATCATGCCCGCAACTCCAGCCTCATACCTCCGCTGCCCAGGCCGCCGCCAGTGCGCCTGGACCCGGACAAGGACAACGCCCCAAGGATGAACGAGAATCCATCTTCGCACACGACAATGCCTTCGTCCCCGTCGCCCCCGCCGGCCAAGGCCCAGAAGCCGACAAGGAAGACATCGAGTACCCCGAAGGCGGCTTGCGGGCCTGGCTTGTCGTCTTCGGCTCTTTCTGCGGCATGACTGCCGGGTTCGGGTACATGAACACGATCGGAATCTTCCACGCGTACTTGGGCAGCAACCAGTTGGCGCAGTACGGAGAGCAGGCGATCGGGTGGGTGTTTTCGGTGTATGTGTTTCTGAGCTTTTTCTGCGGAGTGCAGATTGGGCCTGTGTTTGATGCGCATGGGCCGCGGTGGATTTTGGCGGTGGGGACGGTGTGTTTGTTGCTGAGCGCGTTTTTGATGGGGGAGTGTACTGGTGAGTTTTTTTTGCCGTTGTGGTCCTGTTTGCGGATGTTGGGTGGGTTTGCTGACGGGTGATGGACAGAGTACTGGCACTTCATGATTGTCTTCGGCGTCCTGGGTGGCGTTGGAACGTCTCTCATCTTCACGCCCGCCGTCGCGGCGATTGGACATTGGTTCTACGTCAAGCGTGCCAATGCAACCGGAATCGCAGCAGCTGGCGGTTCGGTCGGAGGCATCATCTTCCCTCTGATGCTGCAGCAGCTCTTCCCGCAGGTCGGCTGGGCGTGGTCCAGCAGAGTCCTAGGCTTCATCTTCGTCTTCCTGCTCGCAATGGCCAACCTGCTCATCCGGTCTCGCCTCCCGCCCAAGCCCGGCGGAAGCGTGCTGCCCGACTTCACCGTCTTCAGAGACATCCCCTTCCTGATGTGCACGCTCGGCACGTTCTTCCTGGAATACGGCCTCTTCGTGCCCATCACGTACCTCGCCTCGTACACCCTCCGCACCGGCGCCACGAGCGACGCCTTCGCCTACCAGATCATCGCCATCTTCAACGCCGGCTCCTCCCTCGGCCGCTGGCTGCCAGGCTACTTCGCCGACATCCTCGGCCGCTACAACACCATGCTCGTCATGGTCGCGCTGTGCATGCTCTCCTCCGCCGCCCTCTGGCTGCCCGCCACCATCCTCTCCGAAGACACCGGCACGCGCCCCGCCGTCATCGAAGGCCTGCTGATCACGTACTGCGTGATCATGGGCTTCGCGAGCGGCAGCAATATCAGCCTGACGCCGGTGTGCGTGGGCATGCTGTGCGATACGCAGGAGTACGGGCGGTACTATGCTACGTGCTATACGATTGTGTCGTTCGGGACGTTGACGGGGATTCCGATTTGTGGCGCGATTATCGCGGCGACGGACGGGGCGTATTGGGGCGTTGCGCTGTGGACGGCGTTGTGTTATGTTCTTGCTTTTGTGTGCTTTGCTACGACGAGGGTGTTGAAGGTTGGGTGGAAGTTTACTGCGTTCTATTGAGTGGGAGGTGGAGGTTGAGGATGATTGAGTCGAGGGACAAGGTGTAGATTGGTTTGAGGTAGAATATGGGTGATTATTTGGTGGAAGGCGAGATGTGGAGGGATGGATTCTGAGTGATAAGGGAGGACGGTATGCAGATGCGTTTTATCAGCTAGGTGAGTGATGTAGTAGGTACTGCGAGTATTCAACATGACTCGGTACATGTGACACGCTTGCACCTATCCTCGCGAGATCCACTTTGACATGCAGGTACCCAGGTACTGTATTACATAAGATGCTGTGGCTGATGGCGCCGGTCTTAGCTAGCTGGACGCTGGGCAATAGACACTCGGGCATGCGCGAGCTCTCTCAGTCGGCAAGCCCTTGCGAAGGGACAAAAGCACGATAAGGACCGCAGGAGTCAAGTGAGCAGGCACGAAAACACACGGAAAGCACAAGAAAGCACTGAGTGAGTGAGTGAGTGAGTGAGTGAGTGAGTGAGTGAGTGAGTGAGTGAGTGAGTGAGTGAGTGAGTGAGTGAGTGTAATGAGTATGGTTTTATTACTTTTGTGTGCCTGTCAAAAGCGAAAGCGATCTATACAAGCCAGCCAATACAAGCCTGGGAGGTACAGAAAACAAGCGCGATCCAAGCTTCGAGGATTTTCAAACAGTGAGCTCAATGTCTTTGCATCTCCAACTGTGGGAGGCAGTGAACTCCATCCAATAACTCCGTGTCGTGTTCAAACAAAAGAAAAGGTGCGCAAAACCCAGAAAGGGGGGTATCGTTGCGAAGGAAATGAAGGCCGCATGGCCGAACGCCGCATCACGTCGTACATGTGGGTGAGGTGAAGAGCACCGTGTACATGGTGGTTGGTTGTACCTGGTGGATTCTGTCAGTAAGGAGTGAGCGTAATTGATCATAATGGAAGGCACATACACTTAGTTCTCCCTCTTGACACGCTTGGACTTGCCCTTGGAGGAGGAGGAGCTGCCAGTCGAGCTGTTGGACGGAGTCGGGCTGCCCATCGGCGGGAGAGGGATGGCCGGGGGGCGGATCTGGGCAGCAGCAGCCGCAGCGGTGGTTTCGACCAGGCCCTCCTTGTAGAAGTTCTCGAACCAATCCTCGGAGACGTTGGGGTGATCCTTCATCAACTTGCGCTTGATCTTCTCCTTGATGAGGGTTTGCTTCTTGATCTCCTCGACAGCGTGAGAAAGTACGGTGGCCTGCAGGATTCAAGTCAGTGAAGTGCTTCAGACACAATGTTGCGTTGCACCTTCAAGTCACGTACCTCGCTACGGCCGAGTCCGTTCATACCGGGAGTCATGGCGGCGAGGCGGTCGAACCCCATGCGGATGGCCTGGCGGCGCTTCTGCTCGGACAGAATGTGATTCTGCTTCTTCTCGGCGTCGGTCAGGCGAGGACGGTCGTTGTTAGAGCCCGAGCCATTGCCGCCGGACGGAGAGGAGCGGGAGTTGGAGTTGGCGTGGGAAGACATGGTGGGTGAGTGAGGTTGTTGGCTTGTGATTGTGAAGTCGCGGTTGCTATTGTCGTTCGTATTGTCGGTTTGGCTTGTGATTGTCAAGAGCGGAAGCTTGTGACAATGGGACGGCTTTTGTACGCGAAGGCCTTCGTTGCGACCGGTAAGGCGCCGACGAATGACCACCTTCGCAGAATGTTAGCGTCGTCTCGTTTGTCAGTCTGTGCGACGAAAGTGCAAGTGAGCGATCATGGGCGATGGCAGATGGTGGTGACTGTTTGACAATTTGGCGTAGGTGAAAGACAAGTTGAGAGAGTGGCAAAAAATTAATATGGTGGTGAGCAAACGGAGGCCGACTCTGGTCTTGGCGCGGGGGTGACTACAAGGTCGTACGACCCCAGGTGAGTCGGCATGGTGAAGTGAGGATGTAAACAAAAACAAACAGAGGTGGCGTTTCAGGTCATCGAAGCGGAAAGTCGAGTGAGGAGTGACGGGAGAGTGCTCACCGGTTGATGGAAAATCGATCACTTGACTACATTCGTAACTTAGAAATTGTTAGAGATTGGCAGTGATTAAGAAGCAACATACGAGGGTCAGAGTGAGGTTTGAGGCGTTCAGACTTGATTCTTCCGTTTCCTCAGTTGAGAGTGAGCGGCCCAAGTTGGGAGAGGCGAGAGACTGGGGCAAGAATTTTTTGTGCGCTACAATCTCTTCATCTTAATGCGAGGACGACCATGCGAACGTCATGGCCACACAGTTAGATGATTGTAAAAAAGCATGTTGGAGGCATTGTATATTGAGACGAAGTGAGGTTGAATGTCGACTGCCAGATTGGGCGCTCGCTCGCTCACTCACTCACGTGCTGCGGCGGGGCGATTGTCCCGCGTCGGCACAAGGGCGAGGCTGAAACACCGGTCACCGGTCGTGCCTTCCCTCTGTTGGGTGTCCGCTGGCTTCGCTGGAAAGGACCACACGTCACCGCTCATGCTCGCGCTGGCTGCAACTTACTGGCGGAGGACGTGCCCTGGACGTGCCCTGGGCTAGCAGTGGTCGAGTAGTTTCATGCGGCCATCGTTCGTCGCAGCCAGCGAGGCACTCAGACACCTCCATACCCGTTGTCTCACTTGCTGCTATACATACACACACACGCTGTGTCTGTCTGTTGCACCCTTCACCCTTCACTCTTCACGCTTCACAACGACCATTCCCACCCGCACCAACGTGCGTATACCTCCTCCTTGAGTGCCCGAACCAAGCATAGCAATCCCCTACAGCTTCCGCCACTGCTGCTGCCCTGCCTGCCGTCCTCGACCCTGTATCAAGCCTCCAACCCCACTTGCCATTCCCTGGCTCCACGAAGCATGACCTGATGATCTAAACCCCCATATACGACTCCCGCGAAACTACTCTCTCGCTCCCGCCAAAATGGCTTCTTCCAATCGCTCTTCGGTCAACAGCAAGCGGACCAACTCGCGCCCCGCGCCCACCATGAGCCTACGCCGTCACATTGCCCAGGCCAAGCCGCCTGTCAGCGACAACGAGGCATACATCTATGCCCTGCGTGTGGCATTTCTTGCATACCTGCTCCAACCTAGGCAGAAGCGGGTGCAGCATGTCGCCAATACCAGCAAGCCCATTCAGCGAAGCTCCACTAGCATCAACGACATGGTGAAGGACTTTAGCCTTATCCGCGATTCAAAGAGCACCAAGTTCCCACACGCGTTCATGGGTGCGTTGGACAAGCGCATGACCAAGGTGCTGATCGGCCAAGAGAAGTTGCCGGAATACAACGATGCTTTGATCAAGAGGACGTTTGCCGCGTTCTTGAATGAGTTCAAAAACCCGACTTTCCGAAAGTCCATGGAGAAAGACAGGAGGGTTGAGGATTTGCTGTTGATCTTCTTCTCGAAGGCAACAACAGAGCTGCAAAAGGGCAAATCCCCGGACGATGACAGTTGGAAGACAATGGTGGACCGACACGTTGCGCTGTTCGTCCGGCTGATCAGCAGCGTGCTCAAGACGAACGACTGGACAAGAGACCGACCGGAGTTGAGTAGCAGACTACATACACTGGAGACAAAGCTTCTGCAACACGATCAGGATCTGGCAGACTCGAATCAACGTGCAGGCGGACAGGGTGGACAAAGTGTCGAGGTCGAGGTTCCCAGAAGCTACGAAGTCAGGGATATGCCCCTGGTCATTCGTGTTTGCCGTATCTTTGCAATTCCCACTGCTCAAGCGCAGAACGACATCAACGCGCACAAGGACGAGTGGACAGAGAAGGCTGCGCTCAGAGATCTCAAGGAATACCAAAACCACCTTATGCTGAGCACAAAGGCAACACTTACACAGGAGGACTTTGAATCGGAGGAAGCTTTTGACACATGGCGCAAAGGAGAAATCAGCGACCTCAGTCAAATGATGTTGGCAATCATACAAGCAAATCCAGAGCTTGCCAAGAGTAGCACAAGTGGTGCTCTACCGGCGTTCAAGGTAGCTGCTAGCATGCAGGCTGAGACGGAATCCTCCGATGCAAGCCGATCGCAAAGCGTCGAAGGCCCTTCAAGCTACATAATCGATCAAGCCATAGATCTCAGCAGTTTGAATCTGGCAGACAGTTCGCCACGAGACTCCAGGAGCGCATCGCTTGATGGCACAGCAACAAACTTCACATTCATTCCTTCGGATCCACGATCGTACTATCGTCATGTTCTCAAGGTGGCCCTCACGCATGACATGGCTGATGATGACTTGGAGCCGCCTACTAATGCGGAAGATGCGCCTGTAACGAAGTTACTGAGTCTACAAAGCACAGAACTTCTCAACGAGGTCGGTTTGCGCTGGCGCATACCTCACTCCGCTCGACTTGTCCTGTTCTTGGACGTGATCAAAGAAAAGTTCCTTGCCCAAGATGCCAGTCTCGAGACGCTCGATGCAGCTTTTCTCTTCGTCAAAGAGCCTCCGCCGGAGCCCACCAAGAAAGGCAAGACCACAGCTGCCATGCAGACTCAGATTAATATGCTCGATCGCACCAGGTGGACATTACCGGATCAGTCGACATGGCAAAAGGCGCTCTCGGCCCTGCACGATGCGCTACTGCGCGAACTATTCAGCGCTTTCGTACATTGCTACGGGAACAAGCCACCCAGCATTGGTAGTGTGTTGTATGTGATCGACACGCATTTGTATGAAGACCCGCTTTTTACCACAACTCCTGAAGAACTCGACGGCTTTACTGCGTCTTTGATTGACGCTCTTCGCCAGAAGGCGCGAGACAAGTATGGAGAGATCTTGTCGAAGAATGTGCCTGAACAAGCTGAAGAGTGGGAGTTTGCACATGTAATCAAGCTCGGCTCGGCGGTGGTCGCTTTGTGCGAGAAGATTCAGAAGCGGTACAGGAAGAACCCAGAGGTTATGGGCGCCAATCCTCTATCCATCTTAGTGGAAGAAATCCTGCCCAGCTTTGCAGAGGATGCACGAGCACTCGTCAGCCGAGTGATGGAGATGTCGAAGGCACGCGCCGAGGAAATACCTATCCAGGACGGCTTTGATTTGTACAAAGAGCTGGTGCAGATTCGGCAAGTCCACGCTCAAGCGTTACCAGGACGAGACTTCGGCTTCCATATCGAAGGACTGCTCCAGGAGTTTGTTTGGCGCTGGATCGCCGCGACTGATTCGAAGATGCTAGATTGGATCGAAGGAGCTTTGGCACAAGATGACTTCAAAGTGCGCACGATGCACGAAGACAACATCCCGACTGACGATGAGCGCCACAGCCAGAGTCCGATCGATGTCTTCCGCATCTTCCATCAAAGCATTGACCAGATCGTGAAGCTCGAGTGGGATGACGACCTGCAGTACGCAAAGTTTATGACTGCTACAGGAAAGAGCATTGGTGCAGGAGTTGCACGCTACTGTGAGCTCATGGAGCGCAAGTTTGCTGCTGAGATGGACAGGCAAACACCCGAGCAAGAGGCAGCGGCGCAGCGTACACAGAAAGAGAGATGGGTCGCCATGGCGCGCGATGCCTGGAACCAGAGGGAGAAGGTCGAACCTTTCCAGTTCTTGCCCGAGAGTTTGGTCAAGGTTAACAATGTCGAGTACGCCACTATCCAGCTTGACAAGCTCGAACACGAGATTAATGTCGATGCTTGTGCGGAGGTCATCCAGCGACGTGAACCACCACCACCCAAGCTACGCGGCGCCAAATTTGTCTTCACCATCAAGATTATCGAAGCTGAAGATCTCAAGGCAGGAGACATGAACGGACTCAGCGATCCATATGTCGTGCTTGGTGATGAGTACCAGAAGCGCTTGGCTAAGACCAAGACCATCTATGCAAACCTGAACCCTCGGTGGGATGAGAGCATCGACATTGTTACCACTGGACCGCTCAACATCATTGCTACAGTCTGGGATTGGGATGCACTTGGCGACCACGATTGTCTTGGTCGCACCAGCCTGAAGCTTGACCCGGCTCATTTCAACGACTACATGCCTCGCGAGTATTGGCTTGACCTCGATACCCAAGGTCGTTTGCAGGTCCGCGTCAGCATGGAGGGTGAGCGTGATGACATCCAATTCTACTTCGGCAAGGCATTCAGGACGCTCAAGCGTACCGAACGCGACATGACACGCAACATTACCGACAAGCTCAGCGCGTACATTCACCAGTGTCTGTCACGTCGCACACTCAGAGCACTGACTGCACAAAACATCAATGTTCAGGTCACCGCAGGCCTCAATTCGATGAAAGGATACTGGTCCAAGGTTTCTGGCCGGCCAACTTCTATGGCAGTAGTTCCTACAACTTCGGCAGCACCGACTCAGGCTGATGTCAACAATGCACTCAAGCCACTTCTGACCTACTTCGACGACAACTTTGCCATCATGAAACAAACACTTACTGACAGCGCAATGGTCATGGTCATGACAAGGCTGTGGAAGGAAACTTTGGTCACTCTGGAGAGCTTGCTCGTGCCACCATTGAGCGACAAGGTGAGCTCTCAGCGGCCGCTTAGCACACAAGAGGTGGACAT
Source organism: Melanodothis sp. VS III C KN 2 (assembly GCA_019775565.1). Taxonomy (NCBI): domain Eukaryota; kingdom Fungi; phylum Ascomycota; class Dothideomycetes; order Cladosporiales; family Cladosporiaceae; genus Melanodothis; species Melanodothis sp. VS III C KN 2. The sequence continues at coordinate 366,479 of JACWFM010000037.1, read as the reverse complement.
CGTCTACAAGTGGTTGCAGGTAAGTCATGAAACACGTCGCCCATTGCAATGTATCACCAAATGACTAACACCGCTAGATTCTTTTCGACTTTTTCCACGCCGTCGACGAGGAGACAAACGAAGTCTTGGGCGTGCCGCTCGACGTTCTCAAGTCTCCTAAATACCACGACCTCCAGAACCTCAATTTCTTCTACTTCGAGACAACCGACAATCTCATCCGTACCTCCGAAGCGATGGCAACTGCTACCGCCACTCGCCAGCAAGAGGCTGCCGCTCGCTTGAACCGTCTCTCCGCGCCTCCTACCTTCGGCACCATCGGCGGCACAGCCAATAGCAGCATTTTTGCAGCCATCCCTAACTCCCGCCGCTCTAAGAGCATTATGATGAGCCGCAACCTAGGTACCATGAAGAAGGCCAAAGAAGAGAAACGCAAGGAGATCCAGGCCGATCCTAACGACGACATGATCTTGCGTATCTTGCGCATGCGACCTGAAGCCGAGAGGTACCTGCGCGACCGCAGTCGACAGAAAGAGAGGCTTGCGGCTGCCGCGGCTGCAGAGCTGATTGTCAGGCAGAGTCTGCAGGCAGGCAAGGGTGGGATCGGAATGATTGGCAGAGGAGCGAGTATTGTCAGATGAAAAACGAACACTTGTGGGTTGATAAGAGTCGATGATCACCTTTGAGTTTTTGGGCATGGTTGCGAACGGAGTTTCTTTTTCGGGGTTGGCGATATATACCATTTGCGCATTTTTGTTTCATGGGCATTCGATGGGGCGTGAAACGGCGACGCCTTCTCTTATTTATTTTTTCCAGCGTTTGAGTTTATGCCTAGTGGGCTTGAAGCGCAATGGCACGAAAGAGCATGGAGGTTAGGCATATCGAAGGGCGCATATGTGTTTTCCTCCTTTTTTTTCTCTTGATCGGTGAAGTTTGATGAGATGAGTAGTAGATAATTTGACGATATGGCGGAGAGACATTAATTGGAATGAACGATCAGAAACTTAAGTATCGTCTCGCCCGTTGGGGGTGACTCGGTAGATGGGTGAGATGCTGAAGTGTTGTCTTGAAGGTACGCTGTTGGTCAAAGATCGATGGATCCTACAATGTGCCAATGTGTCTTGTGTAGTTCTTGAGGCAGTAGTCGTGTGCGGATAGATGATGAATGAGGCTTCGTCCTCGTAGGAGAGCGTACGCTTTCGGGAAACATGAACCCCTCCAGGCATCGAGCGGTGATATGCGCTGCAAGGTAAAGGGAAATGGTGAGCTGAGTCTCGACTACTGGTCCTTCCCAGTATTGTCCGTACCATTTCGATGCTAGAATTACACTATTGTTACAACGTCTTATCGTGCCCCCGGCTGCTCCGATCCGTCAATCGCTTCTGGCTTCCTCTTTGGTGTCGCTGTCCTCGTTGCTTGTCTTTCCGTCTTCTTGTAGTATCTCATCTTTGATCTCCGCGGTCTCCTCTTTGATCTCTACGTCCTCCTCCCTTGCCTCTGCGCCCTCGTCTCTTGCCTCTCCGTCCTCGACCTCCTCAACACTCGTGACATCGGGTTCTGTATTGCGCAGAGAGGACACGTCCGATTGCTTCGCAAGAGGCGACCCTCTCAAGATAGTGATTTCGCCCTTGCACGCCCTTGTGACAAAGTCCGCGATGGCCAAAGCAGGGACCAGTACGGATTTCAGAGTTCTGTCGTTATCGTGTCGCTGCAGCTGGTCGACCTCAGACTGATCATCGGCTGCTGGTTGTTTGCCGGCTTGTGCAATGCGCGCTTGCGGGTTGTGCACTTTGAACGCGATCTCGGTCTGCCTGCCACCGATCTCGCCGGCGTCAATCTCGCCATACTGGAGTCGCGCGCTCTTGGGGAAGTTTTCGTGGAAGGCGCGGATGCCTGCGCTGGTCTCTGCGCGTTTGTCCAGCACCGAAATGTGCTTTTTGAACCCAGTGCTCTGCACCTGCTCGAAGCGTTCGAACAGATAAGGCACGCTGATCTCTGGCAGAGAGTCGTCCTGTGCCTTTCTGATGTCACTGTCCAGCTCGGCCATCCACCCTGGCATCTTGAAAGTGAGCTCTGTCGTCCCCTGAAGAGCGCCTTTCGAGTTGGCAGACTGTTTGAGTGCAGCGACGAAATGCTGGATTTGGGCATCAGCAAGAACAGCCGGCATACTGGCATAAGCGCCAATCTTCCTAGTCAGGCGAAGGTCAACGACCTGATCTGGCAGAGGAATATCAATGTGCTGTTCTCCACTAACAGCGCGCAGGCCGTCGATCTTGAGCTCTGTCTCCTCGGAGCTACGACCAGATCTTCGAAGCATGGTCAGCTCAAGTGTTGGGAAGAGGTCCAGAGCTTGAGCACCACGGCCTGTGAAGGGACTTGGAGTGAAATGGGCGACGATAGTGGATTTGCGAATGACAAGGTCTGTCGTTCGGGCCCCGACCTCACTGGGTGGAGGCGAGCGAATGTTAGGTTGAAAGTACGAGAGCAGTGTCTCGTAACCTGGCACTTGCCGCAAAAACACAGGCGCTTGCTTGGACAATGCCTGAGTGTTGCCATTCGTCCCGGTATGGAGAGAGCTGTCTTGCAAAAGCAATCCCGACTTGTTTGATGTCGTTTCTTGGAGCAAAAGCCCAAGGCGAACCCACCACGTATGTGATGCCTCGAACTTTCTGCCTGCCCAAAATATCGAAGGATTTGAAGATCGCTCTGCTGCCGCCACGTGCTCTTCTTCCTTCTGTTCGTCAAAGTCCTTCACCAGGGACAAGATGTTTCGACTTGCCACCTCCACCCGGCTCTTCAATATCTTGGAATTGAGCGGTTCCGTTGATTTCCGTATAGGCAATACAGCCCGAGCCAACGTTTTCGAGCGATCACGGAAGTGTAGTCCTCTGTCCGGAAAGACTGGGACCAAGGCGAGTGGAGGTGGGCCTGCTTGGGGCGACAGGAAGATTGATGGATCCAAGGTCGTGCGCGTGATACTACGGGATGGAAGGTCCAATAAGCTCAACAGCAAACGACGTGCGTTAGCCCTGTCGGACTGCTTGAAACTGTATATGCCGATCTTGCCATCTTTTTGCTGCATGAAGACGGATTGGGTCCGCCGCGAGATCTCATTGAGATCCTGCTGGCGGAAATGCTGCAGCGATTGGCCTTTGGGATATTTCGCGGCGTTCGACGGAATGAGATCATCGATCTGAACCACCTGTTTGCCTATCAAAAGCACTTTGTTCTCCAGTTGTGTTGCAACATCGTCTGCATCTTGCCTTCGGGCTGTGATGCGAATGATGTTGTCCGGCCGGTACGGTCGGATTTCCGACCTTCGCAGGAGTAGTGGGGGCTCGATCAATTTCTGATACTTCGGCATACCATCGATTGCGACGTCAAAGAACATAGCCAAGGCCCATGGTGTCATCTGAACCTCCAGCTCGCCCACCTTCTGCTCATCAGACTTTTTGTTGATCTCCCATGCAACTCGCACGATCCTTTCAGCAGCTCTAGCTTTGGAACCCGACGGTGCTCTGCGTGACGGGGATGGTTCTGGGAAAGCCGAGATGCGTCGCACATCTAATGGCGTTCGGCCCGGCTGCCATCGTGATCGGGTGAATGAGATGGTCCGTATCTTTGGCGTTGTGTTTCGTTTGACTTTACCTCTATATTCGAGCTCTCGTACGACAGTCGTTGAGGTATGGTGAGATTTGAGCGACTGGCTGAGGTAACGGGATAGCTGTTTCAGGTTGTAGCTGTCGAGCATCTCCTTGATCAGGAGATCGAACTCTTCGTCGTTAACCACAGGCGCATGTGGTCGCAATGCGTCAATAGACTTGGTGACTTCCTCTTCATCCGGTGTCTGTCCAGTTCCCGACAACGCTGCCTGGATCTGTTCCGGCGTCAGGGACAAGCCCTTGAGGCTTTCCTCTCCCAGGTCCACATAATTCGACTCTTTCTTCTTGTCCACGGGTTTCTTGCGAGCCTGAGGGACATCCCGAAAGACGACGATTTCGGATTTCTCTCCCAGTGAGTTGGTAGCCAGCGCCTCAGAGGTCTGCCGTTGCTTGCGCCCACGTTTTCCTACGATGCGGCTGCTTGAAATGATATGCTTGAAATACACGCCTGATGCATTCTCTTTGGCAGGAGGTTTGGTGCCGCTTTCGTCGCAAGTGTGTCGGCTATAGGTGGTCGAGAAGGGGCGTTGCGCGGCGAATGGACGAGGATGGGTAGCGGGCAAAGGGCGCAGGTGCTGCAACACGCGGCGAAGCTGGCACTTCAGGCATGCTGGCGATGGCACCGCTTTGGTGCCAGAGGAGAGCATATGCTTTGGATGAGGGAGGGTTGTTGATGCTGCCGGCCAGGAAGGCAGTCGGGACAAGCACTATCATGTGAAAAGTGAAGAGATCGGCAGGACGACTTGCCGCATTGGGAATTGCAGGCATCGAGGGCGTGTTCGGAAGCACAGGCAGAGGGACACTTTATGAACGGTTGCGTGGCCTGCTCTGGTCTGCGTGCATGTGTATAGGGGCTGCTTGACAATAATATACACGGGACGGTACATGTTCACATAGTATATTATCTCCCTCCATCATCGTTTCCTGATATTCACAAACCAACACATCTCCACCAATGGGCGGGCCCCTGCTGAGGCCACGCACAAGCCCACGCGTCCAGCAACTCGCCTGCTAGAAAGCAGCACCAGCAACACATTCACGGACGAATTGACTGTGTCGACGCTGCATTACATGCAGTCATGTCTCAGGATCTCTTCGCAGCCTTTGGGTCTGAGGAGCGTGTTCCCTCCGCCACCTCGCAATCCAGTGCAGCCCGCCACAACCCGGCTGGACCTCCAAAGCCACTTGACCTGGAAGCCATTCTTAATGCCAAACCCTACGATGAATTTACGACAACAAACGCGGTACCAGTAGACGATGACGACGACGATGAGTTTGGCGATTTCGAGGATGCCTCTCCAATGGACGCCGATACCAAAGCAGCCATTCTGAAGGCCAGAATGGGCTCGCCTATGCCTAACATGGAGATGCCTTTCTTTGACGTTCCTACGACGAAACCTGTGTCACCAAACAAGTCTCGAACTTCGTCAAAGCCAGTCACTTCACCTCACAAATCAAGGACTACGGAGCCGGCAAGATCGTCGCCATCTTCAAGCAGACCAGCTGCCGTGTCAAATCTGCCCTTCAAACCAAAACCTGCCGGCCCAATCCATGTTCCCATCTCCTCCAGCCGTGCTTCGGCAGCTTCGAAGCCAGTCAAGAATCTTCCTTTCAAACAGAAGCCTGCGGAATCGAAAAGCGAAAACATCGGCTCACATCCCTTCGCCGGGCGGATGGACATGCTTTTCGATGCAGATGATGGTGACTATGATGCTGGAGCGGACGACCTCAATGTGGACCTTGCAAATGATCCCGAGGCCGCCATGGCATATTCCAAAAGACTGATCGCAGACGCGATGGCCCATCAAAAGCCACAAGCATCACCCGCGCCACGTCCGGATTTGCCCGAGAAGGAGGTCAAGCAAGAGCCTAACAAACTAAGAAAGAATTCAGCGTACGCTCCTGCTAAAAATCTTGACGTACTGTTTGATGCCGACAATCTAAGCGATCACCATGATGACGATGGCGACGACGACGACGATTGGGGTACCTTTGAAAGTGGGAGTGCAGAACCAGTAAAGGCAAACGACGCTACACAGAACATAGTCAAATCGTCTGGAGACGCTCTGGGTCTCGATCTGCTTGGTTTGGACGACACATCTGCACAATGGGCATCGTCGCAGGAACCTGTCCACACCATTCCAGCAACCTCGCAGAACAAGCAATCAATTGTGCAAGCTGTCCAGGATGATGATGCTTGGGATGACTTCGAGAGCGTCGCATCAAGCACCACACCAATTACTACCGTTCCCAGCCTACCCAAATCCACCATCAATATCGCTGCTCCCGCAAATCCTGCCAATGCCTCTTCGCTCCCTCCAACCAATATCCCACCGCCTGCGATACTACTCTCCGTTTTTCCATCCCTCATCACCTCAGCCCAAGGAGCGCTTTTCGACACATTGACGAAACTACCACAAGACCAGAAGCAAGAACTCCTCAGCCACGAAGCTACGCACCAATTTCTTCGTGGATACATCGGCCTTTCCGTCGTGCTAGCGCACATAATCAGCGGACGCAAGCAGCGCTGGAAGCGTGACCAATTCCTCGCCCAAGGAATGCGAATCGGCCCCGCCGCCGCCGGAGGCAAAGGCGGCATGAAACTCACCGGCGTCGACAAATCGGAAGCGGCGAAAGAAGACCGTGAAGTCTTGGATGCCGTGCGGCAGTGGAGGTCGGTGGTTGGGAAACTGCGCAGCGCGGTCTCTGGAGCCAATGTCAAGGCGAGCGCGAAGCTACCTCCCATACCGGAGATCTCCGAGCAGATGCCCGTGAAAGTGCTGAAGATCACGGAGGGAGGAATCGTGGCGTCGCATGCGTGTGCGCTTTGTGGCTTGAGGCGCGAGGAGCGCGTGTCTAAGGTTGATGAGGGCGTGGATGACAGTTTTGGCGAGTGGTGGGTGCAAGGAATGAACATGCATTTGCTTTGCAAGAACTTCTGGGATTCGCATAGCGAGCAGATGAGGTCGAGGTAGCGGGTTTGCTGCGAATCAACAAAGGCTCAAAATCGTTAGACCAGCGTTGCCTTCAGAAAGGTCTCCTGTAAATTGAACGTGCCCGTATACAGCACGTACGCACATGTTTGTCGATGACCAAAGCACCGGCTATAGCTTCACCAGTATTCCTATTTGCTAGTGCCATACGTCGTAGGCGCATCAAGCAATATGCTGATCGTTGAGATACTGATCATAGTGCTTACCGATTTCAGAAGCTGACGTGCTATTACTCTCGACCCTAGAGACTGAATGGCCTTACTTACCATTGAGAGTCCGTTAAAAACCCTAGAGCGTAATAGCTTCAAGGGCTCGGCAGAAAAAGAGGTTGGGCCTCGTTGATGATCCCCACGAACAGAGACTGATGAGTGAGGATGTTTTCTGATACTTCCTACAAATACAGACTGATGATTGAGACAGAGTGTTGGATGTTCCAACCGCCAGATACGTGCCGAGCAACAAATCCCGCACCGAACGCCATATCTCTATCATTCAATCGTTCAACAACGTGATAAGGAAAAGGTGCCTATGACAACCCTAGACACAAGAGAGCAGAGCTTCAAGAAGCTGCACAGCTCGCATCGCTCTCACATCCGCTAAGGCATTCGGAGTCTGCTCTTCTTGGCGCTTCCCGGCCGCGCGTCCTTGGTGGTTTGAGAATGGTGGTTTTTGTGATCTCATCGGTACTGTGTTCAATCTGGTGAAAGAGAGTCAGTGGTGGATTCTCCGCCGAGTAGATAGCGTGGGTACTCACGACATCACAACCATTTGCATGCTTATCGATCATTCCAGGGCCATTTACGGTCAGACAGAAGTGCTGTGATGGGTCCGAGAAGAAGTCGTCGTGGAAGAGGACGTCGCCGCAGAATTGGCAGCGGTGGGCAGCTATGAGCGGCATACCGTGTGAGCTTGTGTTGTTATGGTTTGGTCTATGAGTGTAGCTTGGATGCTGAAGGCTGAAGACGACAGTGTGTTCAGTTGCTGAGTGCTTGATGGAGTAAGTCGTGTGTGTTTTGAGAACGTTGCAAGGTGTTTGTTGGTTGGAATGATGTGAACAACAGAGACAAGGCTGCAAGCATTGCGTTATAAGGAGACGACAATCGTGGATGGCCGGGTACTACGTGTGACAAAGTCGGCGTACTCCTACCATGAAAATCATCACATGCATCCTCTTGCAATACCGGGTCACGTATCACCCTGTGACAGGCGTCCTGTTGACGAAGATATGTAGGAAGCGCGGTTGTCGGATCTGAGCGCATGGCCCGCTGATACGCGTATGTCGTTCCACGTGAGGTGCTTGCAGGGTCACCTTCTCGCATCCGGCCGAGGAAGCCACTGAGATTAGTATTGTACGCACGGACTGCGCGTCAGCCTCGCAATGTCAAGTAGACGTTCCTCAAAGATTTCTACTAACCGTAATGTCATTCCGACCATGGTGGAACAATCTTCTAGAGAGTCATGGTTGAGTTTCGAAGCGAAGAGGCTGTGCGAGATCATTGGTATTATTGGGGTTCGAGGCCCCAATCATCGTCTCGTTCGTTTCGCTTCCAGCCTGTGAGCGCCATCTCCAGTGCCTTTTCTTTTGCTTCCTTCCTGTTAAGGTTGGATGACTCTTTCGCTTGACCATACGTCGCCTTGTCCAGGTTACCAAGAACCGCCGGAACGCCCGCCATAATAGCAACCTCCAAGGCAAGCTTCCACAAACCCCTCCTTGACGTGATACTTGCGCCTCTGACATCGAATTGTTTCCGACCCTGTAGCACACCATTGACCAGGACTTCTTGCCGCTTCGGCGTCCACAAGGCGGATAGATTGCTGCCACCTGCCTCGGCACCTTGCGCCGAGTATGCGAACTTCCTCTTTGTGGTTCTCACGTCAAACGGTCTGAATTGGTGTCCAGCTTTTGTACCTTCCCAGTCATTCAGTACCTTCAGCCGTCCTTCTCTCCCGAACGCTCTCTTCACAGCTTCGATCACTGTCTCCGCCTCCGGCATGACCAGTGTTCGCAGATAGCAACCATCAACCTGCACCAATTGCGCCGTGATCCCGGAGAGCAAGCCCGTGACTTGCTTCAGCGCCAGTTTGTCGGAACAGCTCTTGCTCATGGTGACCGGCGCGTCTGGCCGTGCTGGTTTCCTGCGCACAACGCCCAAGCGATCAAAATGTCCACGCCCTATCATATCATCTGGATTTGACGATGGCGCTGCATTAGCCCACGGTGTAGCGTCCTCTTGCGATGCCATGGTGAGCTCCATCGAGGCGTCTCCACAGGGAGCTTGAGAGCAGAACATGTGGATTTGTACATCGGCCTTGAGTCTGAAGGGCGGTAGAGGGCTGGACTTAGGACTAGATTGCTGTGCTTCGTGTGTAGTCCCGTCTGACCATTCTATCCATTGTCCCTCTCCTTCTCTTCCTGACAGCGCGAGGAGTGCGCATTCCTCCAATATCCAGCTGTTGAAGCCGCGTACTGCCAATACCTCGGCGTGCCAATCGTGTAGGACGTTGCCGTTCGCTTGAGGGACCTTCGAAGCGGGTAGACACTTCATGCCCGTCGCAAGTGATGCGCATTGCAAGGCGGGTTCCCTGCTCGTGGTTTCGTTGACATTGCCGTTGTCGCTGCTTTGTGCTGAGTTCGTGTCGCTACTAAGACAGCTTGTCGTGCTGCTAGAAACAGGATCTAAGCTGCACGAAGCAGACTTGTCAGCAGTGAATCTTTCGCTGTGTGCATTACGAAGCACGTACGTCTACTCAGAACAATGCCAGCCAAAGGAGACCATTCTTTGCGGCCGTCGGCCAAAGTGCGCGGTTTGAACTTTTGCGGTAGGGCATTGAAGGTGTCGAGTACGCAATCAGCAATTGCATCTGGGTGTGGCTTTTCTTCGAACGACATGGCGGCCCATCGACCTATTGTTGCATATTGGTATTTATTTCGGCTTCTTCAATATTTGCTACAGCAATCTTGGTGTTGACCTCATGCTCAGGTCGAAAAGCCGGGGCCGAGCCGACGAGACATACGATTGCGGAAGTGATCTTCGCGAAGGATCAATAACGATGACCATATCAACATGAAAGGTAGAATCTATAAGTTCCACATACTCAACACAGACGGCCGCATCGAAATAGGGAAAGTCTTTCCGAGTGATCGTTGTGCACGTCGCCAGAACACAAAGAAACGACGCATACTCACATAATTATGCAATAATCCATGCCGCAGAGTGCATTTTAGCGGCACCTGGTAATTTTCAAAATCGATTTGATGCTGGGCCGTTAGTGAGATAACCAGCCAAAAAGAATGCTTCGTGTTGTCAAACACAGAACGGTCAAATGGTAGAAAGCGGAAATGAGTGACCCGAAGTGATGGTCGAGGCATTTTTCAGGAAGTCACGCTGTGAGCTAGACCTCACTCGTTGAAGTTTTGCTGGACAGCGATTGACCGAACGTCGGCATAGCCCGAGAAGAATAGCTAATTTTGCTGTAACTGTCCAATACTATACTGAAATGTTACTATATTGTTCCAGGCTCCCCTTAATCGAGAGGTACCTCCCAAAGATGAGAATATTCGTTGCCACAGGGACATGCCTCTCGTGCTACTGAACGAAAGTCGGCCGAGGAGAAATCTTAGCGGCTTAAGAGCTTGAAGCTGAAGATGTGTTGTGTTTTGCCGTTGCCGAACCCGCTAAAGCCTTGCATATTGTGGTTCCTTACGAGACCATGTTGCATGCACCGGAATGTTGGGTAGACTAAATAAGTCATGGACATGCAACGCATGGCTTGCAACATCGCTACGTTTTGTTCAAGTGAGGTCTAGTTGTTTGAGCCTCGGTGAGATGTAACAAACGTTTTGTACATTGAAGTGACTGTGGATTCAGCTCATATCGGGCTCCACGATCGTATCTGCACGCTACGAGGAGCACACGATCAGGTGACGGGTCGTTGAGGCACTTTGCGGAGTAGATAAGGCAGGTCAAGTCATATGACTTCATTCCTGCGAAGCTGCACCGGCCTCAGAGTGAGTCAAAGCAAGTCAACGTGCAGGCGGTCACCCACTTTAGGCAGAGGGCGAGAAAATTTCTGAGTGAAAGTGCATGCAATAACGCGGGTGAAGCGGCCAGATCAAACGCCTTCACGTGCACACGGTTCACTTCGCCACTGAGCTTCAGTGAGCTGCAGGCCTGCTGGCGCCCAACGAGCCAACCGTGTCGTCACACCTGCCCCGCTATCAAACAAAATCTGTGCAAGCGCAGTCCCTCGCTCTTGCCAAGGCTCAGTCCCCCCCACCATCTATTTCTCATAAGAGTCTTCTCTGCTTCGCCAACGTGATTCCTCTCTTCGTCCGCACACCTTCACACAAGCTGTCGAAATCTGGTATGTATATGCATCTCTTTGTGCTACTACGACCACTGCTAACATTCCTATCAGCAAAAACAAACCGCAAAAATGGGGTACGTCCATCCATGAGCGCCTGCCGCGGCCTCGTCATCCCTCGAAAGAACAAACACCACACGCATCACACACCACCCGAGCATCATCTGACAAGAGTTGTAGTAAGGAGAAGTCTCACATCAACGTCGTGGTCATCGGCCACGTCGACTCCGGCAAGTCTACCACTACCGGTCGTAAGTACACCCACACCTCCCCGTCGGATGAGCAAAATGACTCACATACATCACAGACTTGATCTACAAGTGCGGTGGTATTGACAAGCGTACCATCGAGAAGTTCGAGAAGGTGAGCAACACTTCGGCACATTGCCACCTTGTCGCGATGACTTATCCCTCTGCCCCGCCACAACACCCCGCCTCGTCGCAAATTTGCGATAAGGATGTGGGACGCCCTGGCTTGGCATGGACAAACGTCGCGATACCACAGCATTGCCACTCATACCATCTCTTCGAGCACATTACTAACAATCGCAACAGGAAGCCGCCGAACTCGGCAAGGGTTCCTTCAAGTACGCATGGGTTCTCGACAAGCTGAAGTCCGAGCGTGAGCGCGGTATCACCATCGATATCGCCCTCTGGAAGTTCGAGACTCCCAAGTACAACGTCACCGTCATTGACGCCCCCGGTCACCGTGATTTCATCAAGAACATGATCACTGGTACCTCCCAGGCTGACTGCGCCATTCTCATCATTGCCGCCGGTACTGGTGAGTTCGAGGCCGGTATCTCCAAGGACGGTCAGACCCGTGAGCACGCTCTTCTCGCCTACACCCTTGGTGTCAAGCAGCTCATTGTTGCCATCAACAAGATGGACACCACCAAGTGGTCTGAGGCCCGTTACCAGGAGATCATCAAGGAGACCTCCGGTTTCATCAAGAAGGTCGGCTTCAACCCCAAGCACGTTCCCTTCGTGCCCATCTCCGGCTTCAACGGTGACAACATGATCGACGTCTCCACCAACTGCCCCTGGTACAAGGGTTGGGAGAAGGAGACCAAGGCTAAGGCCACCGGCAAGACCCTCCTCGAGGCCATTGACGCCATCGACCCCCCCAGCCGTCCCACCGACAAGCCCCTCCGTCTTCCCCTCCAGGATGTCTACAAGATCGGTGGTATTGGCACGGTTCCTGTCGGTCGTGTCGAGACTGGTACCATCAAGGGCGGCATGGTCGTCACCTTCGCCCCCGCTGGTGTCACCACTGAGGTCAAGTCCGTCGAGATGCACCACGAGCAGCTCGCCGAGGGTCTCCCCGGTGACAACGTCGGCTTCAACGTCAAGAACGTCTCCGTCAAGGAGATCCGTCGTGGCAACGTTGCTGGTGACTCCAAGAACGACCCCCCCAAGGGCTGCGACAGCTTCAACGCCCAGGTCATCGTTCTCAACCACCCCGGTCAGGTCGGCGCCGGCTACGCGCCCGTCCTCGACTGCCACACCGCTCACATTGCCTGCAAGTTCTCTGAGCTCCTCGAGAAGATTGACCGTCGTTCCGGCAAGTCCATCGAGTCTGGCCCCAAGTTCATCAAGTCTGGTGACGCCGCCATCGTCAAGATGGTTCCCTCCAAGCCCATGTGCGTTGAGGCCTTCACCGACTACCCCCCTCTCGGACGTTTCGCTGTCCGTGACATGCGCCAGACCGTCGCCGTCGGCGTTATCAAGGCAAGTACCCTCTTCCCCCATCAACCACCATTACATGCACTAACCCTTTCACAGTCCGTCGAGAAGTCCGACAAGGCCGGTGCCGGCAAGGTCACCAAGGCAAGTTTCTCCACAACACCTCTCCTCTTTCGATCTTTTACTAACTGTCTCTTAGGCTGCCCAGAAGGCTGGCAAGAAATAGATTAGTTCATGACCACGCTCCGGCGTTCATGACTTCTCTTTTCTTAACGTAGCTTATGCAACCACTCATGTGCTGTTTTGGTCCAAGGAGCAGTGCATGTTTACAATGAAAAATTCCTTGACCAAAAACTTTTCCTTTGTCATTTGGCACGAAAATCACGAAGCGATGTCGTTGGCAGTCTCCATGGTCTGCTCAGTTTAGATTAGCTTCCAGCAAAATCAAACCAGCGTGAAAGTCTCCAAACGTTGTCTTCCGTCGTCGTCATATCTGTCCCACTTGTTATCAAAGTGATAGCATGATGTGTACTGTATGAGCTCTCGTGATACATGTACCTTATCCATATATGTGTGTACTCATTGCAATGTATATCCAATACAATTTATATCATCGTTCTTACCGGCAAGCATCATTGATATACTCCTATAGTAGCATGCGAGTCGCTGCGATTTTGTAGTATGCTTGAGTTCATCGTTATTTCCACCTTACCGCGATTCCTTCCCATGGCTCGGCTCTTCGTGGGAATTAGCAGTAGCGTGAACGTTACATTGGCAATGACCCTCTCTACTTTGATCCTTGTGTACCATCTATAGCGTCTTCCTGGCGGCCCCGAGTACGTACTTGGGCACTCGGATGCCCTTCTACAGTGGTTGCCCGGCGCGTAACAAAAGCTAGAGTAGATTGCAAGTTTCTCTTTGCGCTGTGTCACGGCGTTGGTTCTAAGGGGACAGTATGGTGTTGCTATATGTAGGATTTCTGATTGGTTCTAGGGGCCTCTCAATGGTCAATGCGATCATGTTACAGCTTGGAGGGGTATCCTGAGACCTTGACGATGAAAATCAATCGTGTGGGAGTATTTTTGCGCTTACCACGCTGAGGTGTGTTGTCAATTTCACCGTGAGGTGACGAGAACAGCGACGACGAGCCAGGAGATGGCCAGTGAGCCTACGCGCCGTACCAATACATGGATAATGTGCTTGTGATGCCGTGCAGTGACTTTTATCTGACCGCTAGCACTATAGCGGACAATAAATGTAACATAAATGCCCATAACAATTGATCGTAGGGTCAGGGTTGGGGCTATCTTCCAGTTCGCTCGCTACATCCTTCGGGTAGTGGGAAGCATAGCGTGCAAGCTCATGCAAGTACCATCGCACGCAGACCTTAGAAGAGACTGATATACCATCGAGATGCTAGTGTGGTCTTACAATCACCTTAGAAGTATTTGTACTCCTATCTCGAAGTGCTGACAAAGGATACGAGGACCTTGCCTTCGAGAAGGCCACCATATCCCACGTGTAGGCTTATGTTATCAGAGTGCTGTATTTCCCACCACGCGGATGATATAAGGATCATAAACATTACATGTAGGTGGATTTCACTGGTCACTTAAGCATTCCAGTGGCCTCTACCGGTAACAGCACAATAGTTTACTATATACGCTATCAACGAGATATGTTCCTCTCCATTCCCCTGCGCCTCTTTCCAGTAACATCTCTGCCTTCCTCGATACCCAACATGGCCTCTCTCTTCTTCTCGCCCACAATGTTGAGGGCCTCCCTGACCACGCGAGTCTCAATACTGACCTTGTCCTCCTCGTAAGCCTCCATCTCACGTCCCACCCGTGCCTCGATCGCCTTCACGAGCTCAACATCACGCTGTCCGACCATACTGACACTGGTACCCTTCCTTCCAGCACGAGCGGTACGACCGACGCGGTGGATGTAGTCGTCGGGGTCACGCGGGAGATCGTAGTTGATAACTAAACCCACGTCTGGAATATCAAGACCACGAGCCGCAACGTCGGTGGCGACAAGAATGCGTGCGGCGCCTGCGCGGAAGCGTGCCAAGTTGTTGATACGCTGGCCTTGCTGCAGGCCGGAGTGTAGAGAAGTGACACGGTGGTCGAGCAAACGCAGCATGTATTCAAGCAGATTGGCGGTGCTGGTGCGGTTGCAGAAGATAATGGTTGACTTTGCGAGGTTCTCGGGAGTGAGCAGAAGAACGTGCAGGTACTTCTCCTTGTGCACGACGTTGACCAGCTGATAAGTCTGACGCAGGGTGGAGGGAATGGCGAGGTTGTCGATGTCGACTTCGCAAACGAAGACAGAAGGTCTGGATTTGGGGCGAGGAATGTCCTTGAGAGCGCGAACTTCAGGTGTGACAGTAGCAGTGAATAGGCAAGTCTGGCGTTCAGAAGCTTTGGGCATGGCACCTAGACAAGTCTGCACAGCTGGAAGCATGCTTCCTTTGCCGGACGCAAGGAGGCGATCTGCTTCATCCATGACCACGTATCTGACACGCCTGAGACCTTTGATGGTATCTTCGCCCGAAGTCTCGATATGGTCGGCGAGACGGCCGGGTGTTGCAATGACAAGATGTGGCCGCTTTGCGAGGTCGAGAGCTTGAGTGCGCATGTCCGCGCCACCAGTGATAAGCACGCACTTGATGCCTTGGCTTGATCCGATAGCCTGGAACTGCTCGTACAGCTGAAGGGCGAGCTCGCGTGTAGGCGTCAAAATCACGCCGAAAATGCCCATGGGGTCTCTCGCCCAGTGCTGTAAGATGGGAACCGCAAAAGAAACAGTCTTTCCGGAACCAGTTCTTGAGCCACCAATGCAGTCTCGTCCAGCTAAGATTTGGGGAATAGAAGCCTTTTGAATCCTGGTCGGTCGGTGAATGGCCATGTTTGACAGGGATTTGATCAGCCATGGGTCGACTCCAAGCGTGGCGAAGGTGGCCGTCTCATTCTTTTCCGTAGCAGCAGCGATTGAAGCAGTGGCTGAATCGTCGAGGGCTGGTACTTCTTGCTGTATAGGCTGTGGTACAGGACCAGAAGCAGCCTTTTTAGCTCTGATTCGTGAAACGGTAGAAGTGGATATGGGTGCTGGTTGGAAGTCCTCTTCGTTCAGTTCTTCGGCGTCTGCAGAGAGCCTTCTGCGCTTCTGAGGCCTATCATTCTCCAGTTGAGCATCATCGTAGTCGCGCACATCGTCGCTTTCAGAGCCTGAGGAAGACATATGCGTTCGTACTTTGTGTTGGTTGCGTACGAAAATTATCTCGCCAACAGGATGTGAAGATGAAGATGCGATCTTAGCGCAGCTGAAGCCAAATCTTTTCATGCACATATGTTTGTATACTAGGATTACGAGTGGACTCGCCCATATTACCTACTTATTACCGCAATCACAGTCTGCATTTGAATGGTTTTGTAGATGACTTTGATGCTACTAGAAATACTTGATCATCATATAGACTGGTCTGTCTCGATCAGTCTGTAGGGAACCAACTCCCCTCAGTCCTGGTCTTGGAGTGTACGCAAACTTTCAATCCGGAAATTCTAGAAGCTTTCAATCTCAATCTTTTCTCGACCCTTCGCTGGCTTCCATATCAAACTTCTTTGAACCACGGCACCCGCTACAATTTCCCACCCAATTTAATAAGCTCTGCATCTGATCGCAATGGCGGAGCGCCCTACTAAGCGCGCCAAATTCCTGTCCGACAGCGAGTCGGATGGCAGCGACAATGAAGGCGTCAAGCTTCCTAAGAAGGCCGCGAACAAGGCCGAGTTCAAGATCAACGACGAATATGCAAAGCGCTTCGAGCACAACAACAAGCGCGCCGATCTTCAGCGCCTGGAAGAGAAGTACGGCAAGGGAGGCTCCGAGGAGGAATCAGACGAGTCCTCGACGGACGAATCCGAGGACGACGACGCTGAGCTGGTAACTGCGGATCTGGACGAGGAAATCTTTGCTACACTCAATGCAATCAAGAACAAGGACCCTCGAGTTTATGATGAGAAGGTTAAGTTCTACAAGGATTTTGACCCGGAGAACATCGCAAAGGAAGAGAAGAAGGAAAAGGCAATGACGCTGCAAGACTACCACCGTCAGAACCTTTTGTCTGGCTACACCGGCGAGGAAGAAGACAAGGATGTCCCTCAAACATACAACCAAGAGCAGGATGCGCTTCGACGACAGGTGGTAGGCCAGATGCACGCCATGGCCGACGGCGACGATGACTCCGAGGATGACTTCAAGCCCAAGGCAAAGGGCGCGCATGATTCTTTGCCAGCTACAAAGACTAAGAAGGCGAAGAAGCTCACAGAAGAGGACATCAAAGCCGCCGACAAGGATCCTGAGACATACCTTTCCAACTTCATGGCCGCTCAAGCATGGCGACCTACCGAAGGCTCAGGCCCCAATGCATTCGACTCCGACGACAGTGAAGAAGAGGCTCGCGCGGACGCTTTTGAGGAAGCCTACAACATGCGTTTCGAAGATCCTGCGCTTGCCAACGAGAAGCTGCAGACTTTCGCCCGTGATGTCGGCAAGTACTCTGTCAGACGCGAGGAGGTCAAGGGCAGGAAGTCAGCAAGAGAGAAGGAGCGCGAGAGGAAGGATGCCGAGAGGAGAGAGCGCGAGGAAGACCGCGCTAGGCTGCGAAGACTGAAGATCGAGGAGGCAGAAGAGAAGGTGAAGAAGATCAAAGAGGCTGCAGGCCTGCGCGGCAAGGATGTGGACATCTCACAATGGCGAGACGTGATTGAGGGCGATTTCAACGACTCTCAGTGGGACAAGGAGATGCAGCGACGCTTTGGTGAGGAATACTATGCCGTGCCCGAGGGCGAGGAAGGCTCAGACGTTGAGATGGCGGAAGACGGCAAGAAGAAGCACAAGGTCAAGAAGCCGAAATGGGACGACGACATTGACATCAAAGATCTGATTCCTGAGTTCGAGGATGAGGACGCCCGCAAATACGCTCTCTCATCGGACAACGAAGAACAAGGCGGCGCTCCACTGAACGGCAGCGATGACGAGGAAGAAGGCACCGGTGAGAAGCGCAAGACGAAGAAGGATCGCTTGAAGGAGAAGGCAGAGGCAAAGCGCGCATCGCGCAAAGAGCGTCGTGCTATCGAGGAGATGGTAGATGCCACCCTACCTATCGCGCATGCGCCTGTGACCGGTTTCCGCTACCGCGAGACCTCACCCACATCCTTTGGCCTCAGTGCCCGCGACATTCTCTTCGCCGACGACACGGCGCTCAACCAATTCGCCGGTCTGAAGAAGATGGCTACATGGCGTGATCCTGAGAGGAAAGCGAAGGAGGCAAAGAAGCTGTCAAAGAAGGGTCGTCTGAGGCAATGGCGCAAAGACACCTTTGGCAAGCCGGATGCGCCTGAAGGTGGTTTCGAGGTGATTTTGGGTCGCTCCGAGGGTACTGGCACTGGCGCCAACGCAGCAGAGCCGAAGACTAAGAAGGGCGAAGATGGTAATGTGAAGGAAGGCGACAGGAAGAAGAAGAGGAGCAAGAAGCGCAAGGCCAAAGAGGTAGAGGCTTAGTGTCTTGAATAGCTGTATTGTATGTGGTTGTGCAAAGGGATGCTTCGCTCTGACCTTTGTATGAATTTGCTGCTATCTTGTGCACTGTTCTTATCCCAAGCACGTCTTCCGCTGCCTTCGGAGAGACCTTTGTTTTGAATCCTCATCTACGCCAGGTATGTTGTCAAAAGCGTTTGTAGCAGCGCTGGGCTCACCGTCAACAGGTCGTGTCGCAGATGGCATTCCCACTGCGAACACGCTCCTGCCATTCGAACTGTTCTCAACAGGATCGCGCCTGCCATTGCGAGCACTCTTTGGCTTGCTTGCTGCCTTAAGCAGCTTCTTGCGCCGACGCATGAGCATAATACCTCGATCACCTCTGCTCTACTCACACCCGACCCACGTACGCCTCTGCATATTCAATCAACAATACGCCGTCCTACTATCCGACCCACCATCAGCCGCCATGCGCCACAGTACCGAGAACGTTCGCAATTTCCAATGGGACGCTCACCAGGTCCGAAACTATGTCTCGCATGCAATGGCCGCCCTCATCCAGGATGCGCGCACTTCTCGTGCATTCGACACATTCGATGAGCGAAAGGAAGCCGTGAGGGATGTCCTCAAATTCACTCGGTGCCCTCTCTTCGGTACATGGTTCGCCACATACTCTCTCCTCAACGACAATACCAATAAGTGGAAAGATTGGTTCCCGGCGTTGCTCGCGAAGAGACGACCGTTCAAGAAGAGGGCTCCTGGGGTGAGGCCCGCCCTCAAAAGAGAGCTCGGACTGTTGATGGGCTAGCTGAACAATCTGATGCACATCTGTCACCTGCCAGGAAGGTACAGAAGCTCTCGGGTCAAACTGTCCTCCTACGGCAGCCTCTAGCGAGCGAGCAGGGTCAGGCGATCTATGGTGTCGAGAGCAACGAAGCCTTCGCAAAGGCTCTGCAGGCTGAGCTCAATGGGAAGAAGTGAGCAGACCGCAGAGTCAAAGGGTCTTCTAGTTGCTTTATAAGTCTTTCAGAGCTTCGGTCTCGGTAGGAGGTACAGCATTCAAATGCGATCACGTATGATGATACTAGCTTGTTCCATACGATATCAATCACGTGAATGCCTCAGTGTCTTGTTGGCTCGTTCACTTCTAGATCATGATTTCATGGAGATACACGTGCTCGTCGGCAATGCCATGTTGGCTGCGAGTACTGGCTATTCCTGCCAGAGACCATTTCTCATCATGCCCATATACAGCAAGCAGACGATCATAAACCGAGAAATCAGGAAAGCAGCAAGAGACGGAGATGGGCAAATGTTTCACGAGACATGAGCAACATCAACAATGTGAGGCCTTACGACAACATAAAGTTACGTCTATACTTTTTCCAATCCTTCAAATGGATCCAAGTTTTACATGAGGCTATTTGTGTCTCCAGAGTCTGACAAAAGCAATCTCAACACAGCCACAATCATTTGAATTAGCTGGAGTTCTGGGAGATGAGGTACCGAACATGTATCGAGTATACTGGTTCTTGATGACGACGCCGGCCTTGGCCGCCCAGAGTCGTTGAGATCAGTGAGCGGTAGTGGATATAAGCGAGTTTGGCGTGTGCTTGGATACAGAGGTGCTTGGAGAAATGATGTATTACTACTGTCGAGTGTGATCGTTTCGATGTTTGCATTTAATATGTATCAGATGAATGCAGCGGTTGAGGTACTTGTCGGAATAGTTCTGTTGGTATCTCAATGGCGAGTGCAACTGCCTGAACATCCATGCCTGACCATCGTAGCATGATACTTGCGGAGATATACCAGTATCGACCAAAGCGTCGTACGCAGGATGGGCGGCACGCATGGGCAGAACCCATATTTGTGAAGCACATGGCTATTCATCAAGCCAACGGTTCTCACGTGTGTGCCACACCGGCAGATCGACCGAGAAGAGAAAGGGCGGGCGGATCTACAGGGTCATCGTGCAGACAAATATGCATGATTCGGGTTCATAAGGCTGTAGAGAGCGACTGTCGCAACCAGTAGGAAGGATGGCAAACGATGGTACATGACGCACGGAGTGACACCCACGTGCAATGGCGTGCGCAGCGGCTCCGCAACCCGCGATACCAAGTCGCAACAACCCGCATTCAGGAACATTTCCGTTCATGCGTTTTGTGCCTTGCTTCTTGACCGGAGAGTGCTGGTGGCAGACTAAACGATAAGGTGCGGCATAAATGGTCGGGGTTCGCGGGTTGCGAACGAAAACACATCGCAGTTGCGGCTGTTAGTGGTTGAAGAGAGAGCATGGTCCCGCGGGGACACGGGGTCTGCAACGAGCAGTGACGGGGGAGGCGCAGCGTGCAGGAGAACCGGAGCTGACTGGTGTGAGGCAGATTGGCCAGGATTGGCAAACGAGGTAGTTGTCCACTTGGCAAAAAGGGAGCGGACAGCGGAGTTCTGGGCAGCCCAAGATATTCCGCTCTCTAGGCGCCGAGACAGGCATGCTCATGCCAAGGTTTCCGCTATCGATTCAGGACCACCTTCCGGACGCAGGCGAGCTGCTTGGCGCCGGGCATAAGGCTGAAGGAAGGGTGTGGGCTGTACAGGCGGCCGACCGGAGCGATGTGCTTTGAACACAGCCAGGATGGTGTCGGTTTGTCCTTCTTTTCACAACGGCACTTGATGGAAACTATAGCCAGACAAGTTCGGCGACAGCAGCTCGAGCACGTTGTTCGTCTGGCTCCCACTTGCGGTTGCTTCCGAGAGGGGTTGTTCATCCAGCTCTCGGATGCCAAGGAAGAGATAGGCGGAGGGGTTGTCGAGCACACCGGCGAATGCTCGGCAGCCATCCTGCAGTGGGAGGTTTCGCCGACGACACGTGACTTTTCGACCGTTGCTACGGCGGGGATTGGGATGCAAGCGTGCTCGATAATCTAGATGATCTGCTCGTTACATTGAAATTTCTGCCAAGAGCCAAGGGCTTGTAGTCTCCACTTCCGCTCGATCGGGGACAGCGCGAATGGGCTGTCTTGTCAGATGGGGCTTGGAGGTTCCGCTGGTGAGGTGAAGGCGAGAGGCTGCTTGCGAGGCGTTCTCGAGCCTTAAAGAGGCGGCGCAACTGCCCAAGTTTTGGCCAAGCTTGCTTTCCGCTGCCTCCTCTTGCCACCACCCCCCCATCCCATCTCTCTGCTACACACCCTCGGACTGCTCTATTCCGACTGAAATCTACACGCGTATATTGCGCTGTTGTCAAGCGCATCAAGTCTGGTCGTGTTCGTTCACTCAACAAGCGGGCCTCTCGACTTTGATACTGCCAAGTGCCAAGGACAACTTTTGCCTACAGCAACATCCCAACTCATCCAAAGCCGTGCGAAAGATGGAGCAAACAGTCGCCGAAGCAGTGGCTGCTGCAACACAGCAACAGCAGGCCGCCGCCCAACAGGCCCAGCAGCTCATCAACCAGCCCTCGCCGCCTGTGCAGCCAGTGCAGAATGCCAGCTCAACAATCGACAACCTGACCTGCCAGTGGCAAGGCTGCGGCGAGCGCTGCGACAGTGCCGAAGCTCTTTATGTAAGTTCCTCTCTACAAGGAGGCCTTCTCTCGCGAGAAATCATGCGTGCATCGCGTCGAAGTCTTCTCTCGCGTGGCCAGCGCGTTCCTTCCTCGTCGCAAGACCCACCAGACGCTAACAGCACGTCCAGGACCACGTCTGTGAACGCCATGTCGGTCGCAAGAGCACCAACAACCTCAACCTGACCTGTCAGTGGGGTGCATGTCGCACCACCACCGTCAAGCGTGACCACATCACCTCGCACATTCGCGTTCATGTGCCTTTGAAGCCGCACAAGTGCGACTTCTGTGGCAAAGCATTCAAGCGCCCACAGGATCTCAAGAAGCACGTCAAGACTCACGCAGACGACAGTGTACTGATGAACTCACCTCAACCTGGTGCCACTCGTGCTAATGGTAACGGTCTCGGCCCACAGAACGGGAAGCGTGAGTATCCGTCGCACTCTCCCTCTGACCCAGAGGCTTACTTGGTTGCGCGGCTCACAGCGTCTTCCTACTACGGGAATAACGATCAAATGAACCCGTACCCGAGCTACCAGCCTCAGATGGGTGGTCCCAACGGCGCTCACTACCAGCCCAATGGCGCACAGTATGCTGGCTATGGCTCTGTCTCGTACCCCAACAACAATGTTCAGGACATTCAGAGTATGGACACTCGCCGCCGTGCCATCGAGGCGCTTAACGACTTCCTCGGCGACATTAAGCGTCGCGCCATTGATCCGAGCAGCTACTACGATGTCGGCCAAAGGCTGCAGAGCAACTCACTGCCCCTCCCTGTCGCGTCTGGCAACGGATACAACACCGGCTACAACAACCAGTCCAACTCATATGGTGGCTTCAACACAGCCAGCTTGATCGACGCGTTCTCAAACAGTGGCTACAATGTCAACGGCGCCAGTGGTGGCGCTGCTGGTGGCAACGGGGGCGCCAACGTCCACGGCCCCATGGCCCAGCACGGCTACTCTCTTCCTTTGCCCAACGCTCGCTCCAAGGGAGATCTCCAAGACATTGATCGCTTCCTTGAGCAGCTGCAGGCTACCGTCTACGAGACCAGCAACTCTGCCGCAACCGCTGGTGTACAGCAACCGGGTGTCCACACACAATCAGTTGACGGCTTTGGATTTGGTAACAGCCACCAGTCTTACAACCGCCCGAGTAACAGCCCTCCAAGCATGAACCAAGGCTACTCAAGTTCCGGTACGCTCAGCAGTGTCGGTGGCTCTATGCCCGGCGTAACATCATCGGCTTCGGCTTTAGATACACCAGCGCTGACACCAGCTTCAGTGTCGTCGTACAGCTCCGGCCACTCGCCCATGTCAAGCCACGGTCGCTCAAGTCTCAGCAGCATGGGTGGAAACGCCATGTACCCCAACTTGCCATCGGTCACTGGCATCTCAGACCTCGGTTCCGGCTACCCGACCACCACATCTGCCCCCGCGTCAGGCCTTGCCTCAGGTTTCGAAGGCCTCGAGGGTCGCCGCTACAGCGGAGGCAGACTTCAACGCCAAGCGCCCGAGCAGGACACTGAGATGGCTGAGCCCGACGCTGCTGCCGAGGACGGTTCACGTACTCCCAAGCAGTCGGATGTCAAGGGTGCCACTGATAGCATCGACCCTGCACTCCGTGGCGAAGAGGCGAAATCACCGTCTGAGGCTGCAGGTACCCCGGCTGCACACTCTGAGACTGACGACAAGCGCCAAGAGGAGTGGGTGGAAAACATCCGCGTCATTGAGGCCCTTCGTCGTTGGATTGGAGACCGCCTTCGCACTGGCGAGTATGAGAGTGACGACCAGCAAGAACAGGATCAGCAACATCATGAGCAAAATGCTGAGCCACAGGCTGCTGCTTCTGCTGAGGACGAGTCCATGATGGAGACTGCGCGCATGGTTCAGAAACTGGCCGAAGCTAATGCCGCTCACAATGCTGCACAAGAAGCAAAGCAACAGCAAGAACAGCAACAGCAACAGCAGCAAAGTCAAGAGCAGAGCCAGGACGTCAAGTATCCAAGTCTGCCGTGATCGTCTGATCTGTAATCACTGGGAAACTCAGAACGGCGTTCAAAATGGTTCATAGGGTCCGCGCAGATTCTCGCGCGCTTGGAGTTGTCAGAGACGGCGTTTGTCGGAGTTGCCACCACCATTGACGGAACGGCTTGTAGTTTATCAAAAAAGGCCTACGAACACAGTCGAGCTGACCAAGGTCGTTGCTCTTGTTGCTTTTGTTTTGCAAGGAACGACGTTACGGATAATTCTCTTTTTATTTTGGCTTTTACTATTTTTATCCTTCTCTGCGGAGATATCGAATGCAATCTGCTTCATTCCATCTTACACGACCGCTGCCCGTCACTTATTTACTTGTTCGTATCGTGAGTGACCTCCACGTATCTTGATGTCATCGTACGTGGCCACGTCGCTGGAATTGAGCTGTGTGGGACTCTATCTTTTCATGCAACACCCGTCAACGTCGCTAGCTGTGAATATGCTCGCTCGATGATAACGTGCAACTCATTGAGTCTTCCAGAGGTCGACCTTTTCATTGGCCTGGAGTCAGTCTCAGGTTATTGAGAAGCGCACGTGGTGTTGTCACGCAAAGAGTCATCACTATACCTACCATTCTTGCGTATGTTAGTACGCGCCAAAATGTCTATAGCACACACCATCACGTTACACCAAACATCACCACGAAGACACTCTGGGTGGTAAGTTTGAATAGCTACCGATTGTGGTACACGCTGATGAGAAAGACAACCTTGATACCAGAAGTAAACCCAGCAAACACCACATTACCATTAAATCCTCTCGCGTTCATCCTCGAAAGCGCATATCGCAGTAATCGTAACAAGACAAGAGAAAAAGCAGAGGAATGCAGAATGCCAAAATTCAAATGCGACGTCGTTTACGGGAGGGGGTATCGTGTCCAAAACCAAAGCCTTCTCCTGATCTCCGTGTATACTTGCGCGTACTCCCGTCGTCTCTCCCAGTCCCCCGATGCTGGTCCGACCAAAATCACGCCTATCTCTTGTTCTCAACAACCCCGGGTAGTCGACCTCGTTCTCTGGCGCACGCTGTGCAAGCAGCGTGGACGTCGACCTCATGCGCCAGTCGATTTGATATCAAACCCTTGCGCTCATGCCATTCATTGTCTGAAGCCCGGGTCCATGATCATCGCATTCCACTCGGCGCCGCCGAAAAGATCCTGGATGTTGATGTTGTTGGAAAAGCCTTGCGGCGCCTGGCCCATGAACGGTGACTGCTGCTGTTGCTGTTGAGGGTGTTGTTGAGGCCAGCCATTTGACATGCGACCCATATTGGCCTGCTGAGAATGAGTCGAAATCATTTGCGGTCCACCGTTGAAGCCCATATTGTCTGGCGGGAAGCTGGTCGGAGGAGCTTGTCGTTGTTGGGCGCGCGATTGCTCGAGATATTGTGGTAGGGCGAAGAATTGGGCTTCCATGTTGTCGTCTCTGCCGTTTCGGGAGGGTGGTGTATTGGGGAAGAGATTTCGGGGCTGTGAAAGAGGAGTGCCGGCGTTGCTGTCCATGCTGGCGCCACTATTGGCAACATTGGCCATAAAAGGATTCGAAGGTTTGTCGCCAGCGGCAGCAGCGGCAGCAGCAGCGACAAATTGTTGGTTGTTCTCGAAGGTTGTCAGTGGCTGGTTGGGATAGAGAAGTGGCTCATCTCCACCAGATGGGAACATCATGGCCGATACATCAGGAAGAGCAGGGTTTGCAAAGTTGGGAGGTAGTGACATATGCTGCTGGGATTGCTGCTGCAGCATCGGATTGACAGAAGATCCCGAGAAGTCGGGCTGGAACATTCGCTGGTCGAAGGCCGAATTGGGAGTCGCTGAGCCGTATGGCGAGGTTACGGAACCGTTGCTCCAGGGCGAGCCTGCGAAGGAACCTGGTTCGGACTTTGGACCTTGATGTGGGAATGTGCTCGAGCGCTGCATGAAACCAGGGCCTGGAGGATCCCGGGCTACAGTAGAGACATCTGGGTGGCTCTGTGCTGCCTTGGGTTTCCCGGGCACAGATGACGGGCCGTGTGAACGTTTCTTGCTTGGCTGTGGTTGATGTTGGCTGTCGCGCATCCAGTCGCTCAGTCGGTCGAAGATGTTGGCGAGTGTTGCTGTGCAGCGGTCGGCGGCCATACTGCGGGTCGCGAGCGATGCTAGAATGTCCTTGCCCTCATGTGCGTCTTTCAAGACCGCTTCGGTGGTTGGATTATCCGGATTCTCTGCAGCGAAGTAGACCAGTGAAAGGATTGAAAAGAAGGTGGTGTACATAGTGAACCAGAAGGACCCGTTCAGCAAACCTTTTTGCTTCATCTGTGATGTAATGTGGATGATATTGCGGGACACGTTGACATACGACGCGGCGCAAGCGTACGCACGTTGATCAACAGGTTTCGATCGCTTATCCGCAGCAGTGAAGTGCAGGAAAGGTCGATACAACAAAACCTGCGCATGAGCATACGCGAGTCGAAGTAGTTGCTGCACTCTGAGGTATCGTTGGGGTGCCTCACATGGGCTCAAAATAGGTGGCAAGCTGTTTTTCCAGCTTTCAAGGTCCGACTCCAGTTCACGGATGGCAGAAAAAGGTACAGTGTACGATTTGTCGGTCTGCCCTTGTTGGTTCTGTACCTTGATAGGGTAGACCTTGCGTATGATCTTCTGCAGAAGCAGCACAAGTCGAGTGTGTGCGTTGAAAGCAGTCAACAGCGAGACTTGGCCTTCTGGCATTGGCTTAATGCCTTCATGTGTGATGTATTCGTCGTCCACTTCAGCGGGGAATTCCTGGTCAATATCGTCGTCGCTGAGTGTCTGCGGTAGACCAAGCATGGCTCCAACGTAGATGTCCATCTTACGAACAACCCAAAAGACCCGTTTCCGCGTCTCAGCCTCGACTGGGTCCCAGTTGCCAGCATAAGATCTGTGAAGTCCCATTCGCAGAGCAGAACGCAACGCTACACCGACGTAGGCATAACACTGGGATAGCTTGGAGGAAGATTGCATGAACAGGATCATGAATATCACTGCTTGGACTGACGTGAGGTCCCTGCAATCGGCGATGTCCATCAATTGACGCGCGGACTTGAAGTATGCAAAGCCCTGCTGGATCGCATTCTCGTAGCCGACCTGATTCAGATTGCTTTGCTCGTTTTGTCCGAACAGAGTACCAAGAGCCATCGCGCTGTACAGCAGAGGCAAAAATCGCTGCTCCTCGTTGCCCCAGCTGTCCGAAGGTGTGTCGTAGATCCGCTCGAAGGAAGCCCAAAAAGAAGGCTTGTGTACAAATTTGAGAAGTGCAGCAGCATCGTCGATTGCGTTGCTGCAGAACTGCTGCGCCATATCCTTTGGTGGTAGTTCGCTGCTAGGACTACTTGGGTGATCGGACGGTGAATCGAAAGTCGATCTCGGCGAGTCGAGCACGAGTGAAGGCGGCCTGGATTTCACGAACGGCGTAGCTGGGGAGTCGGGTCCCATCAGATCGCCGAGTTGTTCTCTCATGCGCCGCATGAAGCTGAGTCCGGAAGAGTGTCCATGGTAATCCCAATGGCCCTGCTCATCCACGTCCATCTGTGCGACTGCGCGCACCATGGATTCCAGGTTGGTGTCTGATTTGTTCTCGGAGTTCAATGGTGGTGGTTGTCGCTGGCTTGCTTGAGTCGTAGCAGCAGAAGGCATTCCTCCAGAGGCAGAAGGATGACCCTTGCCAGGAGCGCCAGGGATCCATCCTTGCGCAACTGCAGCGTCAATCCCGGGATCGTTCAGGTCGAGATTGGGAATGAGAATGTGCAAGAGTGTTTCTGCTCGATGTACTCTATGCTCGATGTTCTCGACGTATTGCGGTGCGGGGTTTCGCCTTCGGTTAGAGGGCTGGTCGTATGTGCATTCTGTACGTCACGCGTGTTAGCTTAAAGCCCCAGAGAGATCGTCGCATTACTGACCATAGCTGTAGACAGTGCAATGCGTACAAGGCTGTTTGCCGTCGCATTTAATCTTCTTCCTCCTACATTCGTCGCATGCCCTAGTAACCCTGCGCCTCTTCTGAAGATGCGCAGCCGACTTAGTGCCATTGAGCTTGCTGGTGGCGTTGGGCGATGTTTGCGACTCTTCCAGCTTGGGCACTACATCATCGTCGCCAGACTCGATCTCGCTGAGACGGTCGTCGTATGTTTCGGGAGATACGCGCTCCATGACTTGAGAGCGTCACCAGGCCAAGACCTGGAGAGCGATGACCTACGAGATGCGCTGCGGGGAGAGTAATGGCGTGATTGACTTTCAGTACCGTATGCGCAGCGCGTGGGAAGCAATCGGCATGGGAGAGCTGCCAGAAGGATCGCGACTTGAACGCTCGGTGAGTTGGTGGATCGCAATGTCGTAAGGGAAGTTGTGAGACGAAAGCACCAGTATAGGATACTCCTCTACCTTGGCGATATCGCTCGGTGTTTGGAGAGGAAAGTCCGTCAGGAATAGAGGCTAAGCAATGGGCGCTTGGCAAGATGTGGCAAGGATAGGCACAGCGAGGATGATGCACCGGGGACAGACACGAGGCGTGCGGGAGGGCCGGGGAGGGAGAGATGAGTGGACGGAGAGGCGCGCGAGAGAGATGCTGAGTGGATTAGTGGCAGTGGTGTGGCAGAGCAAAGCATCGAAAGGCTAAACACCCCACAGTCGAGCGTCGTCAGCCAAGCATCAACACGTCTTTTAGGGCTCGGTGCCAGGCGCGCGCCCTAAACACCGAGCTATAGCGCGAGCTTTTTAGACGATAGTCTTTTTTTTCCCTTCCATCGGAGTTCGGACGAGCTTTCAGACTTGCAATCGTGCGTCTCCGCGGTTGTTCAAAGTCAGGTACACGTGAGACCAGCATAGTCAGAGCCGCTCAGTTCGCAACGTCCGATCACAAGTACCATGTTTTTGCAATCAGTTCGAAATGCATTCGACGAGCGGACCTCGGTTCCAGTACTAGGAGGAGAAGGAGGCTTGTAGGGCCACTAGCGTATCGTTGAATGGAGAGTCCACAGCGCTGCACGCGAGAGACCCTGGACAACGACATGGATGTATCGACAGAAAACCAAGTCCTTGCTGCTGTGCCTTGCAACAAGGCTGAGATGCCAGCGTACTTGGCAGCATTGGCGGCGGTGCATGAATGGCACGCACAACGGAGGCGCTCCCCACTGGTGTGTCATCAAGGACGCCCCGACGATGGGCTCCTTGTGGTGGCAGAGGATCCCCAGTGTGATCTGCAGCTGTAGGGCGAAGCTTGGCCTCTGCGGGCGACTTTACCAGCCGCCGCAGGGCCCGCCGGCGCCGCAGCGTCCGCTCGTCGTTTTTGTACAACCAACCTCGCGTGCAGTGCGAATACGCCGCTGTAGAAAACTCAATTTCTCACGCTTTCATGGAGAGAAAGGAAACAGTACAGGCGCTATAAGCTCAGCCCTAAACTGATCGGCACGGGAGTCAGCAGGTGGTAGCCGTCAACAGTGCCGTGTCTCTCTCGGTTCAACAATTATCCGGCCTCGCGGAGCCACTGGACTGTGAGGTTGCAACGCCGCAATTAAAGCGCGCAGAAAGCCCAGAGCTGGCGGCGGCACGGTCCCTTGGTGTTCTGCGATGATGAGATAAACGCTTTTGCTCAACTCGAGGGTTTCGTGCATGGTCAGAATGTGTTGTCTAATGGAATGCCCATTTTCCATTCGCCAAGAGGTGATGTCTGCTGCACGACAAATGTGGCTTGCCCGCGAGGCTGCCACGACGCACGAGGCTCGAGGAAAGCACGCAAGAGGTGCAATCGCTTTGTGGCTTGCCGATCTCACACGACCACAGCTCTGGTGCTTCCGCCCTCACGTTTCAATCTATGTCCCTCGTTAATCTATGTCCCTCGTCAATCTATCTCCCTCGAGCATACGTATGCACATATCTATCGGTCTATCAATAGCAGTACTCCTCTGCGTGAATGCGTGCCTGAGACTACTGACGACGCAAACGGCTCGCTTCGTGCTGCCTTGATCGCGATTCGCGAAAACATGACCCTTATCGTCGAGCCAAACAAAAAAAATCTAACTGCCGATAGCGACGAACCTTGTATAAACCCTTGTACCTTACCTACTTCGATCTCAGTATATCGTCACAATCTTACGGCCGAGATACATTGCGACTCAATGCTGACTACTGGAATGACGACACCGCCTTCACATACGATGAAGACAAGAGTGAGAGCCTGTCCTAGATCTCTTGCGCCTATTACTGTGTAAGCATATCGCATGTCAGGTACACAATGGACCATGCCGCTGCATGGTAACACGTTCAGGCCTAGCAACAACAGGACGCGCAAGCCTACCTATATTAAGCGAAAGCAAAGGGGGCTTTCAAACAATTTACGCGCCGAGATCGACCATATCACACCTGCACGTCGACGAGGGCCACGTATACCACCAAGGTCACGAGAGCAGTACCACGCCTCCAAATCCCTCGTACCTCACGCGAACCGTTATTCCAAACATTGAGTTCCTACATCGCTCGCATACCCGACTTCCGACTTCCGAACCACAACCAACCGGCAGTGGGTACCGCATCAGGCAAGACAGCAAACACGATATCAAAAAGCATAAAAGAGGGTTACCCGTCATATCATCAAAGAAAAAAAAAGCTTAATCACAACCAACGACCAATATCACGCCCAAAACCCTGTCCCATGCTCCATATCCCTAACCTTGAACCCAGCATCCCTCATCTCCTTAATCGCTTCCGGCCCTCTCGTCCCAACCTGCGTAGCCAACCTCCAAGGCACATCGAGCATTCCCACGATAATCTCAATGACCTGCGGACCCTTGCCATAGCCCACCGGATCCCGCACCTGCTCCCGCGCGAGCACATCGTCTAGCTCCGCTTTCGTCGCCGCGCGGTGGAAATTCCCCTTTGCATGCTCGACGGGCATGTTGAAGAATGGCAGCAAGTGCTCGTAAGCGAAAGGTACGATGTCGTTGTAGCTTTGCTTCGCGCCGTGGATGACGCGCTCGATGGTGTAGCCGGCGTTGTTGATGATGATTATCAGCGGGGACAGGTTCTGCTTCACCATGTTCCCGATCTCCTGCGCGGTCAGCATCATGCTGCCGTCGCCGGTGACGAGCACTGTGCGGCCTCGCGGTCGCGTGCCGGCGGCGGCTTGGTCGAGGAGGGCGAATTCGGCGCCGAGGGCGGCGGGCGTGGCCCAGCCGATGGAGCCGTAGTAGGTTTGCGTTATCCATTGGATGTTCGCTGGGAAGGTCGAGTCTGGGATGCCGAAGGCTGCGGTGCCTGTTTCGCCGAAGAGGACGTCGTGGGGCTGCAGGAAGGCTGCGAGGGTGGGCCAGAGGTGGGATTGGGTGACTTCGGTGGCGGAGATGTCGTCCTCTTGGGGGCGGGGAGGGAGGGTTGGGATTGGTGCTGAGAGGACTTGGGAGGTGTTGATTTGGGAGACGATGGACGCGAGGAGGGGTTTTAGCGGTGCTGGGGAGAAGGTGACGCCTTTGACGGTGGTTGTGAAGGCGTCGAGGTAGATTGCGTTTTCGGGCTGGACTTTGCGCGTGAAGCCGCCGGAGTTGGTGTCGGAGGCGAGACTGCCTACGATGAGCACGCAGTCGGATTTCTCGATGGCTGCGGCCACGCCGAGACCAGAGACCATTCCATTGTACACACCCAGGTAGTTTGGGTGTGTTTCGTCGATGATGCCTTTGCCCATGTTCGTGGAGAAGATGGGACACGAGACCTTGTCGACCAGCGTTTCGAGTTCCTTAATCGCGTTGTGGCGATCTACGAGGCAGTCGACAAAAATGGCTGGGCTCTTCGATTCATACAAGGTGTGAAGCACTGCGTCTGTGGCAGCTTGGATAAGCTTATCGTCCTGCGGCGGAGTGAGGTCGAGCGGCTTCTTCAGCGCAGCAGCCGGGACTTGCAAGTCCACAATATCGATCGGCACAAAAATGTAAACCGGCCCCGACTTAACAAAACACTCCCTTAGAACACGATCAATCTCCTCAGTAGCACCCTTCTCACTCGTCAGCTCCGCCGCCGCCACGCGGAAATTCACCGAAGCCTTGTTGAAAATCTGATGGTCGGGTTCCGGGCCAATGGAATGGTGGATCATCATCTTCTTCTCCTGCATCATCCTCGAAGTCTGGCCGACAACATGAATCACGCGGACCTGCTCGGTCATGGATCCGGCAATGCCATTGAGCGCGGAAAGCTCGCCGACGCCGTGGGTAGTCACGAGGCAGCCGGCGCCGTGCATTGTTCTAGCATAGCCATCGGCGGCGTAGGCGGCGTTCAGCTCGTTGGTGTTGCCGATCCATTCCAGACCGTCGACGGCGTAGATGTGGTCGAGCAGAGTGAGGTTGAAGTCGCCCGGGACACCGAAGATGCGATTGACGCCGACTTGCTTTATGCGTGTCCAGAGGTAGAGGCCGAGGGGGATGATGTCGGGTGTGCCGTTCACTCCGTTGGTTGTTCGGGTGGTGTCTGCCATGGTTTTGTTGGAAGTGAGGGTATCTAAATAAACGATATAGATATCGAAGATCGATGTGATGTGATGGCAAAGAGTGAAGAAGCAAGCTCTAAACGAGCCAAGATATGGTCTAACGGAGCAGGATGTCGATCGATGGGCAATGCATGAACTAGTGTAGGGCGTGAATGATCAAGCAAGCGAGGGATGTCTGTGGAGAAAAGATGAAAGGCACGAGTAAGACCAACTCTACCTCGATGCTTGGTGAATCCCGAAGGATGGCTTTGCTGATGCGTGCAGTATACCTTGATAGCCATCTCCTCTTCGCGGGTCAAAGTCAGACCGAGGTACGCGAGATACCGAGCTGCTGGTTTCAGAACGTGATGTGAGGTGGTAGTCAGCCGCTTATTGGTGGGTTGCAACGGCTAGAGCAGGCCAGATGCGGGCGACATTTTTGGGAGCTTGATGACCCCTAGGCGGGTGAACATCACACATGCACAACTAAACACTAATAGCTTAACATCACAAGTCAAATGAACGCCGGAAGATGGACAGTCGGTGAAGTGCACTAGTGATGATCAAAAGTTGGTAAAATAGCCTTATATTCAGTACAGTTCCTCTCCTCCCATGTTGACTGAATGTCAAAATTGGGAGGCTGTGGCAAATTTCGAGCTCGCCTCTTTTACCCTACTGCTTTCACCAGTTGGTCTAACGACGCCTGCCTCCAGCAGTTGAGTCATGGGTTGAAGTGAGGTCCACCGGGCATGCCGCTGCCGTCGGAGCAGCATGTCCCTTGCCCGTCGTCTGACCTCTCCAGCGACCTCTGATGCTTCAGGGCTCCTGTCTTCCGCCCTTTTGATGTGATGTTGGACGAGACAGAGAAAGTCAGGAGCTAGTCCTCACCGCTTCAATCACTTCCGCTTCAGTCCCTCGGACATCCAAAACACCATCGCCAGCCGGCCAAATCCTTAGCTCCCAGCCGCAAAACCTCAATCTTGCCAGTCCCAGACAGTCTTCAAGAATTGCACCATGTTCACGCGCTTACCTTTCATTTCAACCATCCAAGGATGCTCCAGCATGCGCCAGGGTGTGGCGCGGCGTTCGGCCTGTTTTTCGAGACTATAAGAAGACAACGTCAGCAAGTTTTATTCTCTCGACTTGGGGACCCAGCCAGGAGGTGGAAAAGGAAACACATTTGGAGACGTACCAGCACTCAATGAAGTACTTGAAGTTCTCGCTCCATTTGATCTTTTCATCGGGCTCGTCCTTCAGCTTGGGGATCGGTTGACGGACAATGTACGTCAGCAGATCGATCAAGCCAGCACGTGGTTGCATCTCCGTGCCGTCTGCCGGGAAGGGGAAGCGGTGTTGCGCGACCTCAAGCAGTGTAACACCGAGGGACCAAACGTCGGATGTGATGGTGTATGATTGCCCTGTGATACGCTCGGGCGCCATGTAGTACGATGTGCCGATGAAAGTGTTGGCGTCGCCCTTGGTGCCGAATTCGCCACTCACACCAAAGTCGCAGAGTTTGACATCGCCACTGCGTGTGAGTAGGATGTTGCTGGGCTTGATGTCGCGATGGATGATGCGGCGGGAATGCAAGTAGGTGAGGCCGTTGAGAACGCCTTCCGCCACCTTGCCTAGCACTTTCTCGCCAGTGCGACCACCGAGTTTCTTGACTTCGCGGTAGATGGAGTCGAGGCTGCCACCTTCGCAGAATTCCATGCTGATGCCGATGCTGCCTTGCGTGTCGTCCATGTAGGCGCCGTAGTATTGGCAGATATGTGTTGATGCGCAGGATTTGTTGAATGATAGTTCGCGAACAATTTGCTTCTTCACATCTGGGTTGGGGTCGGTTGTGATGATCTGCAGAAATCATTGTCAGTTGAAGGAGTGTTTTCTGGGGAAGAAATCTCGCCCAAACTTACCTTCAAAGCGAAGACGGTCTTGCCGCCTTTGAGGATACACCTTGTTACGGCACCACCTGCACCTTCACCCAAACTTCCAAGCTCAACAATTCGGCCTTCTTTACTCGCTACTTTCCAACCTGCATCATCCAGATCTTCGACGTCGAGCGGTCTGCCCTTTTCAAGGCTTAGCTTTTCTAGGTCAGGCAGTAGTCCCTGCATGCTATTGTCCCTTTCCATGCCAACACCTCCAGATTGTGCGGAGCCGCTGCTGTAGAGTGAGCCTGCTGCAGACTCGGGGTCACCAGGATTCCGTAGCATGTCTGCAAAGTTGAGTGCCGAGTACGACGACGTTGTGGAATTCGACCCGCCATGGTTCGTGCTGTGCCCGAAACTATTCGTCCGACTGTGTGCGCTGTCATCACTGCTGCCTCCTCCACTTGCAGATAGACCACCAGGCATCTGCAGTGTGAGCTTCCTTCTTGCTTGGGTGTTGTTCTCCTGTGGGGTTCGCACATTGCCCATCGGTGTGGCCAAGCTCAGTTTGGGTAATTGCTGACGTGGAGGTATCGAAAGCGGCGGCAGTGCGGATGTGTTGAGCGACATGGGCGGAGCAGCAGCGCTGTTCACTGGTCGTGCATTTGGCGAAGGAGGGATAGAGAGGCCTAGCTTTGGCACTCTGCTACCGGACTGCTGGCGATTGGCGCCTGGGATCGGCGGGCGAAGGAGAGGCGCTGGGGAAGCCATGTCCAGGCGGTCGGGAGGAAGATAGGCCACGATGGGCGATGTGAGGAGGCCGTCAAAGAGGCACGAGGTCACCTCTCGACAGCCTGCGTGTAGGGTGAGATCGAGGGTGTTGTGGAGTGAAGCGAGGTGTGTGACGGCGGTCGATCTGGCAACTTGCAAGATGCTGGACTGAGGTGTGCGAATGCAAGAGTATGCTAGGCCGTATGCTGCGTATGCTGAAGTGGATGCTAATGGTATGCAAGTAGACTTGAACGTCGCATGAGTATATGGGTATGGTAGTCGGCAAAGGGGAAGGCGTGAGTGATAATGGCTTTGTGAGAGATGCAAGCAAGCGGGAGTGAGTAGTGGGAGTGGGGCGATCAGACACGGGGTTTGCCGCGTGTCAAGGGCTGGCGGGGTTTGTTTGAGGCGAGATTGGAGTGCCTTTGATCAGCAGGGCAGGGTAGAGAGGAGTGAAGAGAGAGGAGAGGAGGAGGAAAAACAGGTGCTGTGAATGGCGGGTGCGAGATATGGCGTGGTGAGAGGAGTGCAGTGTGCTGTTTCGAGGGTGTCCGGGTTGCTGATGACGCCTCACGATGATCGAGTACGTGAGGTAGGTTCGGGTCGTCGCTGCTGAACGCCTGGCTGCGTGGGGGGGGGCGAAGCGGGAGGACGAGGTAGACGCAACGGTTTGCCGTAGCGTGGTGCTGGTGCTTTCCGGCAGACAATAATGATGTATGGCCGAGAGTATTGGCGAGCATGCAGACGACTATTGCATTGCACACAACAGGAGAAGGAGCTTCTCTGCTTGTGAAGAGTGAGGGAGAGGTGGTCGTGTGCAGAGAGGATGGCACTACTACTGTTACTACTACAGAACTACTGCTAGGCGAGCTCGCCTACTGCTGCGAATGAGGTGGCAGAGCGGCCAGGCTGCGTGAGCGACGAATCCGACGATACATACATGTACCTGACTGGCGCCGCCCCTTCAGCTGCTGCTGCAGCTTGCGTGTTGCTTCTTGCCCGGGTGATTTATTGATGCTGCTGTCTGGAGTGAGTCTGAACAACGCGGCGCCTATTGGAACCCTCTGGCTGCCCGCTTGTGCTGCTGCTGCTGCTGCTGCCGCCGCCGCCTTATCCCATCACCCCATACACGAGTGTTTCGTCGCATACTCTGCTCTCCCTCCGCGGTACAGCAGGAGGAGTGCCTTCCTTCCCTTGACGCCTGACATGCACGTGCTCACGTGTTGTCTCGCCCATCTCTCCCCTCCATCCACGTGTGCGCAACCGCTGCCTCAACCACTGCAGCATCTCGTCTCGTTCGCACCAAACGCCCAACATTGCTCCGCAAGCCACACTCCACCCTCCACTTCCCATCTCCCCCGGCATCCATCCATCCATCCATCCACTGCATCCTTGCCACATGCCATCCAATCCTTTCATTCCAACCGCGCCGTAGGGCTGCCACACTGCCACACCCGCCGGCATCCTGAGCCACCAGCGTATCGATCTCCGCGGCCCGTCCCATCCGATTGGCCTGCCTCCCTCTACGCCCAACTCGCCCTGCAGCGAGCGCGCCTGGCTGCCCGCATCCTCCTCCGCCCACTGTGCCTGGCTTCACGCAGCGCTCGCCTGCCGTCTGGCGGTCTGCACCATATATTGCTGCCACTTGAGTTTGCACGCACGACATCCTCGCCCGCAAACTCTGTTGATCCTCGGAGCTTGCTGCAGTCGTAGAGAGGCATCAACCATCTGGCCTAGGCACTGACGCTGGCATGCGTGACGTCGAGCAAGTGCCGTGCTCATGTATAACACGAGGCCTTTTACGCTGGCTGATATCAAGCAGCAATATTGCAGCCGGACCATTGTTCTCGACCGCTGACTCCTCCCACGTGTGACTTGCTAAGGCCTCCTGCGCGACTTAATGTCCGCTGCAACGCGTACGCAGGTCCGCCATACCGAACAGCAGAACTCCCTTCCGGAACTTTCCATGCGTACCAGCTCGTGTACTAACTCCCACGCGTGCTCATCTCGTCACACATGCGGCAGCATAGATCGCGAATGACTGCACATGTCACAGAGATATCTGAAGGCACTTGGGTTTGTCTGTAAAGGTTTCGATGATGTCAAGCTACCATAAAGTGACAATCCTGAAAATCCTCATGCTTTAGCTGACAACACGACGCGCAAACTCATCGCCCTCCCATCAATGGTCTGACATCAATGTGTCAATTACGCAATTCGGCTCTCCACGCCAAACGCCACCATCTCACTCACTCCTGCTTCTCTCCAACACACGCCCTTCTCCACCGATCAATTCTCGCCCTCTCCCTGCCTTCCGCAACCAAGCTCACGCTATCACTAATCCCCACCTCCTCAGCCTCCCACTCGTCAGCCTCTGACCGTCCTCCGTCACCAGACGACGGAGATCCCACCTCGACGCCCTCCGGCACCTTATCAAGCCACCGTCTGACCGTAGGCGAAGGAACCGAAGCCACTAGCTCCTGCTCTTTCGAGATCGTGTACCCGACCCCGTCGTCCTCGTCCATGGCCTCGCAGACTGTCTCGTTGTCTTCAAAAGGCAGCGGCACGCCGGCCTCGAATGCGCTGCGCTTGACGGCTGCGTATGCGGCTTCGGCGTTGATCAGGTCGCGGGTTAGCTCGCCGTAGCGGACTACCCAACGGACGTCGAAAGCATCTGGGGTGGCGTCGGTGGTGGGCTCGCCGCGGTCGGCGGCGGTCTGGTTGGCTTGGAACTCGTGTGCTCGGATGTCTTCGCGTTCTTCGAAGTCGCGACGCGCCAGGTCGAGGGTTTCTTTGGCAGCCCAGATGGCGTTGATGACTTGTTGGCGAGCTTGTTCCTCTTCGCTGGGTTGTGGAACTTCCAGGTGCTCCCTGTTGGTATCCAGAGGTGGAATGGTGACATGGGAATGGTCGTCACGTGCGTTTTCGAGCTTGCGACAGAAGGCCTCGTATTCCTGGTGGACGTCCAAGTTTTTGACCTCAAGCTTAGGCTCTTCCTCTTCGGTCATCAAATTGGCACATACCAAAGCCTCCTCGAGCTGAACGTTCATCGCAGCCTGCAGACTCCGCAAGCGCGTCGCCTGAAATTCGACTTCGTTATGCACACCTTGCCGTCGGAGTTCGACGTGCTCCAGCATAAGCTCCAGCTTCTCCCGCTGTTGCACCAACTTTTGCGCATCCTCGCTCTTCAGCCGACCCTCTTCGTCCATCAACGCTATTCTCGTGTTGCAACTCGAGATCTCCATCTGGACATCATCTTCCAGTCGCGAAAGAGATTGCCTTTGGAACAGCCCAGCGTTCTCTGCGCGTAAGTACTCGCGGTGTCCTCGGATCGCTTCTTGGATTGCCTGGGACAGGTCGAAGGTCACGAGCAAGGCAGCGCAATGCTTGACGCCATCTTGAGCTACCATGAATCGGGCTGGTCCATCCGTGTAGTCGTCTCTTGCTTCAGTATTGAAGGTCACGTAGACTTGATCGCGCACTGACTGGGCTTCCTCGAAGGTCCACTCTGGGTCGTCTTCGTCATTCTCAGGGCTTCTTCTCTCCACTGGCGAATCTATGTCTTTGTGGTGTGAGCCGGCTTCTTTAGCTTGTGCTACTGCTTCTTGGTCGCGGTCGGATGGAACCTCAGAAGAGCTTCCTGCAGGATCGACCGCATCTTCAGTAACCAGCATCACTGACTGTGGCCTTTTGATGTCACTCTGGTCTTCCATCGATGAATCAAGGTCATCGACAGCTGAGCGATGTCCTCCAGTTGGTACTACTTTCTCGTGATGAACGTCGGAGGACGCACGATCGGAGTTTTCGGTTTG
Source organism: Melanodothis sp. VS III C KN 2 (assembly GCA_019775565.1). Lineage (NCBI taxonomy): Eukaryota > Fungi > Ascomycota > Dothideomycetes > Cladosporiales > Cladosporiaceae > Melanodothis > Melanodothis sp. VS III C KN 2. The sequence continues at coordinate 327,719 of JACWFM010000037.1, read as the reverse complement.
AACAACAGGTGCTGTGCCTGGTCTCGTAACTTCAGAGTCTGCCATTTGAATTGAATCGACAGGTGCAAGCGGGATAGCCGACCCTTCATGCAGCGCTTCGATCGGGCCGTGTTCAAGAGTTTGTGCTCTATCCCTTTTCTTGATCTTGCTCCTTGATTGGTACAAGCCGCGGAAATCGCGCTTTAGGCTTTCGAACGCCTTCATGACTTGTTGGTAGTCGTGTGTAAGTGTCACGGATCCGGCTAGACCAGATTTCGCCGTTTGCTGGGTGGTGAGTGCTGATGCCGATGGAAGGTATTGATTCAAAGCCCTCAGCGTATCCCAAGAAAGAGACCTAAGACTGAAATTCGCAGAGTAAGTTGCATGTCTCATTACGTCTTTGTCCTGTGTTAGCGCTATTCGGCATGTTTTCTTTGTGTCTCTACTTGGATTCGACTTCCGCAACGGGACTGTCAACATCTTTCATCAAGTGCCACAATTTACTCGTTGTATTATAGGACAAGGACAAATATGCTTCAGGCTGGGCTTTGCGCTTTCAACAACGGCATCGCCTACATACGAACATGTGTAACCCTCGAAGATTGCCTTGCATCAATCACTACAGCCTCAGAATCTTGGTCTCAGGTAACTCGTTGCACAGAACGATAATCGCAGTATAGTGGCCTTTCCAATCTGGTCTTCAACATGCCTTTCGATCCTTCATCCATCACTGGGCAAAAGGCGCCATTCAAATCAATACTGCAGCCGACCACAAAATCAACCCTGGAGCCAGGCTATGATAGTCAAGCCGCGCCGAAGGTCTGGCCAGCTAGCTCTGGGAACGCACTGAAGAGTGGCCTTGCCGCCGCGCGTGCCCCTTCTCAGGCACCTCTGAACGCTCCGACTGGGCCGCGAAACAAATCTGTCGCCATGGCAGATCTACCGCATCGTGGTCCGCGAATTCAGTCCGTCGTCATGGGCGATGACGGCCATACCGATATCCCGCGATCACAGCGAAACGAGTGGAGATCCAAGGGTGGCACCTACGACCCGTCCATGGGTCCTACGCGCTCTACCATGACTACTCCGTTTCACCATAGCGTGGCTGCCAGCCGAGCGTCGACCACTCGTTCCGCCCGTGTCGCTCAATTCGACAAATACTGCCGCATGACCAACTACACGCGTCGTGACTTTCGCCTTGGCGACGTAATCTCCGCTCCTTTCCACTCCTCCAACACAAACCCAGACTACGAAACGAGCCTCAACGAAGGCCGCATCACCATCACCCGCGAAGGCCCGGCCTTCTCCAAGCGACGCATGATGGTCGTCGTCTTCATCCACCTGCAAGATCTGCACTGCCTGCCACTGTATAGCTTCGGCAACCGCGGCCTGAAGGAGAAGCCCGAGTTTCTGAAGAAAGAATACGTGTGCATGGCGAACCACGACGATTGGGAGTTCGTTAATCAGGGTTTGTATCCGCCTGTGAGGGTCGTTGCTCGGCATCCGGTTACGGCGAATACTACGGTGCATTTGACGGGTGGGTTGAGGGTTGGGTGCAATGAGGATGTTGGTATTGTGGATAGGTTGACGAGGCCGACGTTCTATACGCTTGCGGAGCTGTGGCAGAAGATGGTTGTTGAGGCTAAGAAGGAGCCGTGGCGGTGATTGTTTACTTGAGCTTCTGTTATGTAGAGTGTACACAGGACTGATGTGTATCGTTTTTCGTTACAGTGTTCTAATCTTGTCGTGCCGGTATCGATCCCGATCTGGTTTCACAACCACAATCCGCAACAGTATGTGACGTGACACGCCACGCCATGAGATAGATAAACTCGCTCTGGCCTCGAACGAGCTACAGTCAGCGCCCGGCGCCCGCCACGACCAAATAGTGCTCGCTAGTCTAAGATCGAAAAGACGCACCATCTGTGCAACGAGCGAATCGTGGTGGGCTCAGCCCCGCACAGCATCAAGAACAACGATCTAAAGAAGCTCGATCAAGCTCATACACACCAAATCATCTGAAACCCTGCGACCACTACCACAAATATACTCGAGCTGACGCTAAAGGTCAGATTCAACATCAGTAGGACTAAGACTGAAGTGTCATTTGTGCAGTCCCTCCCGCAAACTCAGCCAGTCGAGGACAAGATTGCGCCTGGACAAGGATCTTCTCCCTCCATCGTACGCTTATCGCTCGCTTCATCGCACTCTCCTCACATAATTGCCATGTCAAGCATGCCGTCAAACAAGGATCGACTGTACCTCGGGCTTTACGCTCGCGCGGGATCCGCCAAGATGCCAGGGAAAGAGGATGAGTATGTATGTTCGCAGCCAGACCGTGATTGAGAGCCATGTCAACAGTCCTGGGCAGGTACCACTGGGCCTTGTTGGTAGGACCGAAGAAGGAGAGCAGAGATCCGCAGCTAGAAGAAGGCACGAAGTTCCACGCGAAGGAATTACCAAAGTCGCCGGGGCCGGGTTTCGAGTTTCGGTTCGAAGAACGGCCTGTTTCAATGATGCCTGTCGATACGATACTGGTTCGGATCATGCTGGCTAAGGCGGAGAATACGCACAAGCTCGCGCCGTTACTACGACAGGTTCCTGTCGGGCAGCGCGAGGAGGGGGGTTGGAATTGTGTTGCCTGGGTTAGAGAAGCCCTTCTTCGTATTGAGCGATCAGAAGGTGTGGTGGGTACGAGAGTGCTTGGGTGGGAAGACGTTCGAGAGGCTGCCTTGTCTTATTGTCGGCAGAAGAGAGACCAGCGTCGATTTGATGGTACGGGAAAGTATGATCTTACTCAGGTGCCAACTTTCGACGTGATTTTGATGACAGAGACGGCTAATTGATATGCCGTACACCATATCGAATAATCGCTGAAGTATCGTTGCTGCAGGGCAATGACTCATGAAAATCAAGATGTTACTGTACAATCGCATCGTGCTCACTTCCGCCAGCATGCCCATCCGACTCATCTCATTGCACAGTCTCAGCGGCCTCACCATACAATTTCAACCATTCATCTCGGAGCATACCCATCTCGATAGTGTCATGGTATTTACCGTTATACCACGCGCACTCCCTCGTCCTTCCCTCCAGCACGAACCCAAGACGCTGGTATAACCGAACAGCGCCCTCATTGAACGAGAACGCGCCAATGCTCACACGGTGCATGTTGGCATGCTGGAAAGCCCATTCGACAGCCCAAAGAATGGCTTCGCCTCCGTAGCCTTTGTTCTGGTAGGGATATGCGATACTGACCGCAACGGATGTGTTGCGATGATGAGATCTCGTGGGATCTGGAGCCACTAGAGCGATGGTGCCGATCGGGATGGTTTCAGGAACGGCTTCGACATCATCAGTATCGGCCTTCGCGGGTCCAGGGATGCAGACGATGCAACCGAGCAGTGCTCCCTGGAGAAACTTGCAATAGTTTGCAGCACCGGCTTTGCCTTGCGGAACGGGTAGAAGATGCGTGGCGTTTTGGAAGCTCTCTGAATTGTAGGAATTAATAGATGCTAAGAACTGCTCGTCTGAAGTCTCCGCAGGGCGGAAGATGAGTCGCTGTGAGCGCCAGATATTGCGCATGATGATGTTGGCTTTCAAGACAGAAATAGCAGTTAGATTGGTGATCGAAGATGTACAGAAGTATGGGCTTTCGTTGGTTCAATGTGGACTTTGGATAGCGTTCGATATGTTTGAGTTAGTCGATACCACGACTTCACCGGTGCCATGCTATTTAAATGTATAGTATGTAGGCGTGACTCAGCAGGACCAGGCTTAAACGAGATTGGCATTGTGGGTCAGGTTAGGGCTTGGTCTCAGCCGCAGACGCGTTTGTGCCTGTATACTAGCAGCAAGGATGTGGTATATCCGAACGCCGAACTTTCACGTCTGCTGTAAGAGTCAGCTATATTGCTTGACCGGCATGCACGAAGCCACGATTGATCGTCTGAGCCCTTGTTCCGGATGTTTATGACCTAAGGGTTCGGAAAATTGTGCTGTTGTGCTTTTGTCGTTCGGTGCTTTGTGAGGTCTCCGCAGCGACGCTTGAAGTCTCGTCTGGACCGTGCAAGGCTGTTGTCGAAAGCGAAGGGAACTGTGCATTGTCTTCGATGTCTCCCTCGAATATCTTTGAAGATGATTGGGCTGCCGGTCGATGCGGTAGCTCTTCATGCATGTAACTGATAGGTCTCTTAACGGAAGGACTTCGCTGACTGCCGGTATAGGAGTGTGGCGGAGACGGGAGGTGAGGCAAGAGGTTTACTTCTTCGAAGGCATCCTCGATTACACTGGTGAAACGGCCCCCAACACTATCCATCGACGCTATCTCCTTCTTCTGCGATTTTTCCAATGCTGATTCGCGACACTTGACGTCTTCATAGCGTACCCGCAGCTCACTTGAACGCTCCTGGCATCGCCATGTCCCAACAGCGGCCGAATCCGATGCCTATAATTTGAAAAGTTCCTTTTCGCAATCGTAGATCTCTCTCCACAAGTCTTCCGATTGACAAGAGGCTTCACTCAGCTCGTGAGACATCTTGTAGTAGTTCAAGTTGTGTCTTCTGTAGACCTGCATGTATCCAAAGATCGCTCTGAAATCATGGGCACGCATTAGGAGAGCCACGCAGTCGGCTTTTGTCGTCTCAGTCGCTACGACAAGACGAAGACGTCCATTCGTATCGTACTGTAGAAACTTAATGTGTTCGATTCTGGTATTGTGGCGTGCCGCTGTTGAGTGCGGTTTTGTATCAGCGCGTGCAATCCTTTGGCCGTGCATGGTGCACTTGGTTGAAAGGAGGTAACGCCATCAGACACGATTTCTGGAATGAAAGAAGCTCACCAAGGGATTACTGCTACCGCGAAACATTGGTTTCGTCTCAATCGGCATCCCACTATGGGACGACAAAGAATGTGCTCTTGTCGATAACATGAGGCACAACAGGTGTATACACGGACTTGTGCGCAGGTGCGGTATCTTTGCTTCGAACAAAGAGAGCTCGACGGCTATTGTCTCGGTAGAGCGAAGTCTCGCTTCAGTAAGAGACACTCTGGGGTCGAAAACGTTGATGCTGACAGTTTTCCATGTGAAACGTTGCTATTTGCAGACTTCAGGTTGTGAACTAGCTGCGCAGACCTGAAATGATTTTGTATATAGTATTGGCTTGCGTTCGTAGTCGTATACAGCCTCAACAAGTCACTTGCACCTCCACAAGTGCGCAGTGTGAACAGTCGATCAGAAACACTGGTCGTCCACAAGTATTCAGGACACGCACGACAACGGTTTGCTCCCCACCCCTTATACAGCTCCTTAACCACCCTGCTCTTTGGTCGGCATAACAATCCTTGCGAGGTCGGAAGGTGTCTGGACACCACCGACAATTCTTTTTTTCTTTCGCATCGCCAGCTTCGCGTGGACCGCGGAGGCCCAGAGCCACATCGTATATCGGCAAGAGCTTGCAGCACTCGGTGATATCCAAAAGTTCCAAATTCTCACAACTACGAGCTGGTATCGTAGGCGAAAAACTTGCAATCCCAACGAAGAAAGCGACTTTCGGTATCTCTTGTATCTTCGAGCTGTCGGCCTGAACACACCTCAAATTATTCGGATACTCGCCTCCACCTTCCATGGCCCCAGATCAAGGCGAGAGTTGTACATGCACCTGTGTCTGCAGTCATTGCGCCGCTCCGAAAAATGGCGAATACGTCTGCTGGGGAGAACAAAAAGAACGTGATGATTTCGTGCAAGGACAGATTCTACACGTTCCAATTCACGCTCCAAACAGGGACCAAAGTCTTTTGTGGGGCGATGAAAATTTGAAGCTGTCAAGTGCTGGGCCTGTCTTCAGCAAATGTCGTTTCGTGGTCGTTTTCCGCAAATTCCACAAGCAAATGGAATGCTTGCCCATCTACACCAATGGTGGGAAAGGCATCAAGCACAAGTCCGATGAGGAGAAGGTTGAGTGGGTTTCTGTGAAGAATGTGTCGGAGAAGAAATCGCCAAGCAATGGCGCGGGTCAACCTTTGTACGCGTGGCTTCATGACAGACCTTTGGCCGATAATGCATACCTCCACATCACAGAAAGCGTGATGGTCGATTGTGCCGATTGGATCAAAGATAAGGGAATGATGGAACAGGCCAGCTTTGAACATCTTCATGAGCTGCGCGCTGCACGAAACAAAGAGGCGCGACAAGAGCCTTGGAATAATCGAGAGCGTGGAAGATTGAGGCGTGGAAGATCATCACGACGCGGGCGTCTATGAATAATCAAGTAGGTCGCAGATCGCATGCGCACCGATTTTGACGCTGGCCGTCATGATCGTCGTGGGCTGCACCGTGTCGTATATAGTGTGCAACTGAACTACGGTGTGGTTCATATGAAGCTAATAATTGCAATATTAGATCACCACAGCAAGGATCCCAATGGCGCCTACAATGGCAGAAATGGACCATGGCAAGTTCGAAGCACCAGCGTTGTCGGACTGAACAGAAGGAGCGCTGCCATCCGTAGTCGCCGTGGCTCCTGCATTGTCTCTTGTCGACGAAGTAGGAGACGCCCCTCGCGAACCGCTTGCACTACTGCCGGACTGCTGATCTCCTGGTTTTCCAGTTTCTTGTGATGTTTCATCAATTGTGGTGGCCTCGGCGGACGCGATCGAAAGGCCACCCAAAGCTTGAGTTGTGGCAGCATCTATAGAGCCGCCAGCTGATGCATCGGCTGTAGGTTCGACGGGCACAGCCTGGCCTTGGCTGTCTGTCGTGAATGGCACTATTTTGCCATTTACTGCGATGGCAGATCCAGTGGAGGCGAGTGAGTATGTCGTTCCGTCTACCGTGATGGGTGACCCTCCAGCGACAAGAGGCGTGTTCTTGATCATGAAGGTTGGCGATGCGGCCGCTTCTGAGTCCCCAGCTGGACCTCCTGTAGTGACGGAGCCTTGTTGGCCGGCCTTCGTGTTGTGAGTCTGCGAGCCAATGCTAACTTCGTTTCCAGCACTGCCTGTTTTGATGGGGATAATGACACCAGCTTGCGTAGGTTGGCTTGTAGATGCATCAGGTCCGGATGTCTCGCGAATTACACCATCATCCCCGCTTTGCGTGGTTGGGTTCTCAGTAGGCTCGGATGGGTGATCAAGCTGAGAGTCCGGCTTCTCCAGATGTGGCATTTTGGGAGTGTATGACACGCTAGTAGTTTCAGTCCCTGGGACGAAAATATATGTGACAGAATTCTCGACGCGGGCGGTTGGAAGCACAGTGATGAACGACGTCGTGTCCGAGCCAGTGTCCGTGACAGGGACTATCAGCGATATGACTGTCGGCTGAATGACTGGTTTTGGGTGTCTGCTCTGTGATACGGAGTCTTGCGTCGTAGTCTGGGTTACTTCAGGCACCGGTCCACCAAGAGAGAGCTTGGTGATTTCTATCACAGGCGATGAATATGCTGGGTTTGTCGTCAACTCCCCAGGTATGTCCAAACTTTCCACAGAAACCGCCATCTGCGGTGACATGATGGTCCAGTGTCCTTCTGGCTCCGAAGAAGTGGTATTGGTGGTGTCATTGTTTCGCACAAGGAGCTCTGTAAACTGTGTCAGTACTTCGCCCGACATTAAGAGGCTGAGCCGTTGGCTACTTACCATTGAAAGGCGCGCCTTTGACGCCGAGGACCGCAATCGCAATCAACACTGCCTTGAACATCTCCATTTTGTTCTAGCGAAGCAGGTGCAGCAGCCGAAAACGCCTGCAGGATTCGCAAACCCAAGCCCAGAAATCCTTCCGTCCAAAAAGGGAACACGAGTAGGAACTGACGCTTTCGCGCTCGCAACGATGCAGAGAGAAGTAGGAGGGAAGGCGTGATAAGAATACGAGCGCCTCGAAATTGCGAGGTCGGTACCAAATAGTAGGGAGAATGACGCCCTGGTCGACTTACGTGTCCAATGTCGTTTGGAACAATGGCACGCGCACGTGTACAGGTAGGAAAGTGAGAAGACGGCAGGTAAGTAGGTAAGCGAAGACAAGCGAAAGTGAGATATAGTGGTTTGGCCTGGCGTATCTCTACAGGGTACACGCCAATCCTGCGTGCGGCTGCGCCTTCATAGCACGAAGCAATAGGCTAGCGCAACCGGTCAGCAAGACACGACCAGACTCACCAGAGAGACGACCGGCGCACGCACGCTCCCCCGTGAGAGTTTGCAAGCACGGCGACTACGGCGTGATACGTGAAGAAACGACATGTTGGGATCAGAATCCTTCGCCTTGGTCTCAGCCGAAGTTGCCCAGCGGCGGCTTGGCAGCTGAACGGCTTGTTGTACCGGAATAGGTATGGTCGCCAGGACATAGCCTGCATGGTTGTATGTCTTTGATTGCGGCTGAACAGTTGGATCTCTTGTTCTTATTACATCAAGACCGCTGTTTCAATTGTTGATGAGGAAGGTTTGTTTTTGTCGAATTGCACCCACATACCGAAGTCGAAGTCGATGAGAATGATGGTAGAGAAATCGCCAATTGCCCCTATCGGCGAACTCCGGTGGCCGACATCCGACGGATGTATTCTGATCGATGCAACGGTGGTATCTCAACTGTGTTGAAATGGTCCCATTGAGTGGCAGAGTTTGGAGTGGTCGAGCTTTCCGCTACGACACTGTATTTCCCCGTGTGGACCTCATCGCATGCTCGTCACGTCTCTTTGGTGTTTGCATGTGGAGCGGTGGACACATCCAAAAATCGGAGCAGCTGTCGACAGAGAAATCAAATTAGGTCAACAAAGCAGCCTACGAGGACAAGCAATGACTGCCTTCACTTGACAAGTACCCGGACGACAGACAGATGTGTACCACATGGACCATGCGCCTCATACTAAAGCGTGGCCGCCTCGTGATAATATCACATTTTGAGCATGGGGTTAGGGTTGGGGCAGGCACATCTTCCACTGCACGCAAGAGATTCAGTTTCGAGTTACCGTACGACACGAAGTAACAGGCCTCATTGGGAGCGTGCGGACATGCTTCGGTCTTGAACGATATATCGTATACTCGACGAAAAGTTTGGAATTGGCGGTGAGGGCTAAGCAATTGCGGCAGCGCCTTGTGGGTCTTTACAAGTAATGGTCCGCGGCGACATCACGTATTGAGGAACGTTGTCCGATTTTGACGCCTCATCGTCAATGAAGGCAATCGACAAAGTGTGAACGAACAAGCGGCTGTGCAGATGACGCTTGGAATCATTGTCTGTCCGTGTCTCGTCAATGATCTCATGGCTGTACACTCTCTACAACATGGTATCAATGCCGCCTGCATTAGCCTTGCCTCTGCAGACGGCTGAGCGTAGCTTTTCCAGCGCTCGAGCTGTTCGCCTTACCAATCTCACTGGTAATCCAATCACCAATCCTGCTGACTTCCTCCAAGTCGATTCCAGTTTTCGCGCCCAGCGAATGCAGTGTATAGACCAAATCTTCCGTCGCCACGTTACCCGTCGCGCCGGGCGAGTACGGGCACCCACCCAAGCCACCTACCGCGGAATCGAATGTTCTCACTCCGTGCTCGAGCGCAATGATTGTGTTGACCAGCGCTTGACCGAATGTGTCATGGAAATGTAACGCGAGATCCTCACTCCTGATGCCAGCTTCTTTCAGCGTTTGCAACAGTTTCCGTGTCCTTGGAGCAGTTCCCATGCCCGTTGTGTCAGCTACTGAGATCTCATCGGCGCCCATCTCTAACAGGCTGGCGGCGAGGTCAGCAACACGGTGAGGGTCGACGTCCGGGCCTTCGAAAGGACAGCCTAGGGCCACCGAAATGTATGCGCGGACGTTATAGCCAGCATCGCGACAAGAAGACATCAGCGGCGCGAAACGGTCGAGGGATTCCTGTACGCTGCAATTGGTGTTCTTTTGCGAAAAGGACTCTGTAGCAGCCATGAAAATGGAGACTTCGTGGGTCTGGCCGCTCGGGATGTTTGACGAGGCAGAAGAATTGGACGACGGCCCTGAGTCCTGTTCGGGTGACGGTGAAGGCGGCGGTGACGGGTATGCATCCGTGGGCGACGCGTTCATAATTTTGAAGTAATTATCCAGACCCTTGACATTGGGCAGGAGCCATTGGTAAGTCACAGCTTGCGGTGCCTTCGGAGGGCTCGACAGAATGCTCGAGAGCACCTTGTCCGACGCGGCCATCTGCGGTACCCATTTCGGGTGCACGAAGCTGCCGGCCTCAATGGTCTCTATACCAGTAGCTGCCAGCCGACGAACCAGTTCTATCTTGGTCTCGACGGGTATACTCGTTTTCTCGTTTTGCAAGCCATCTCTTGGACCGACCTCGACAATGCGCACATGGTCGTTGGCTACCGAGGTGCGTGGGGAGATGGAGAAGCTCCGGCGAGCAGCTGGATGCAGGAGATGTGCAAGACGGTGGCGGAAGAGGGGAGTCATGGTTGCATATACATGCCAGGATGGAAGTGATGCCTGTGTGAAACGTTGTTCGCTCCTGCCACTGGATATGTAGAAGCTACATGGTGTGGCCAAGTAATAACAAGAGGAGAGGGAGAACGGCGCCGATAGCCGACAAGAACAACAATGCGGGGACTGAAAGGCGCCAGCCACGCTCTGATGACGAGGTGTGGCGCAGTCAGCTCGAGGAAGTCGACCAGCTCGCCTCTTCAACCATATCATCACCAGGCAAACACTTTCAAAGAAGTCAAAACTTCGACTCCGACCAGCCGCTTTCTATACCACTGCAAATCTCAGTGCTCGTCTCGAGCATATCAAAGCAGTCGAATCAAAAATCATCAGAACGCCATCTCTCAACAACACCACCATCATGTCCAACCAACCCACCAACGACGACAACCCATGGGCCGATCCCGCCCGCGACAACCTGCGCCCTCCCCAAGGCCAGCAAAACTTCAACTCGCAGTCCACCTCCAATAACCCCTTCTACCAACAAGCAAACTCCCCGAACCCATGGCAACTAGGCCAAAACCAAGGCCAAGACTCCCACTACGCCCCTCCTCCCGGCCCGCCACCCAACCACTCTCACTACGGCCAAGCTCAGTCCCAGCCATGGTCTCAGCAGAACACCACTGAGCAATACAACCCCTACGCTCCGCAGCAGCAACAGAATCTGTACCAAGACGCTCCGATCCCAGGTCTAGCACCACGCGCCAAATCCTCGACGTTCAACGAGAGTGATTTCGTCCCGGCGGACGAGCGAGGCGAGCAGCGCGAGGCTATGGAGCAGTATGAAATTACCAATTCGCGGCCGCAGTCGATGGATGATCGTAACGTGGAGACGCTGCAGCAGGAGTTCCCGGGGTTGGATGGGAGCCTGGTGGCGGCTATTTATATGGACTCTAAGCAGATGGGTGCTGTGAGAGAGATGTTGGGCGAGTTGAGTGGTAACAAGTAGAGATGGGGTTGATGCGAGTGTTGTCGGTTACCACCTTTTCTTATGTTCTTGGCTATCTACAGACGCATTCGCTAATGGACGAGGCAGCGATCGCATGAGTGGGTTGATGCAGTGCTGAGTGGTTGCATCCCTTAGCTTTAGCCAATTTGTATTCATGATTGACGTTTCCACGTGAGTGCACTGCTCGCAAGGGGGCTAGTCTTCTATATGGTACCTTTGTTCCGTTCAACGTTGTCAAGATCACGAGTAAAATGTAAAGCAACTGGGATAAAATAGCCTCCATTCCGCGGTATCCAACACCGAGTTCCTGTAATGATGATAATATATACAGTGTCGACAACTATGCAAAAAATGTGACGCCTTTTCGCTGGTGTGTGAGTAGTTCAAGAAGTACGACAGCATGTCCATCTAGCGCTTGCGGTTGAGTGTCTGCGGCTTAGGCTGCTTGACCTCGACCTCGCTCTCGTCACCCTTGTCGTCCTCGACATCCTCATCTTCAGATCCTTCACTTGCGTCATCCTCGGAGCCTTCCTCATCGTCATCTGACCCCGAGACCTCCGCCTCAAGATCGAACATGCCGTTTTGGGCGTCCTCGTCGTCCTCGTCTTCGGCGCTCACGCTGCCCTCATTGCCGGCGACGCCGTTCAATGCTTCGTCGTCGCTTTCGTCGGACTCGGACGCTGTGTGGTATTCTTCGCCTTGTGCTTGGTTCTTGCGCTTGGAGGGTCTCTCCAGAGCTGCGAGCTCTGCCTCAGAACCCTCGTCATCATCATCACGGCCCTCGATGTAAAGTACACCAGCCTCATCATCCTCGTCATCTTGTGCGCGAGCGGAGGTGGCCAGTGTTTGCCGTCTGAGCTCGAGTTGGGCGCCGAGCATGTCGAGCTTGCCCTTGAGCTGGAGCAGAGGCTGCAGACCTTGAGCGCGCTCACGAAGGACCTGGTTCAAAGCATGAAGCTTGCCCATAATCTCTGGTTGCGTGACGAGGTAGCCGCCGTGAGCGACAAGTGACCACTGTATCCATGTCATAAGGTGTCCAGTGCGGCCAGGGCGACGGTGGATGCGCTCGGCAAGTCTTTGCATAAGTGGGCCAACGAGATGCGATTGAAGACGTTGGATAGTCATGCGAATACTCTGCTGGTCGGCCATTTGGAAACAAGTCTCCAACATATCCTTGTCGTTTGTGCGGAGAGCCTGCGTAAGGACAGTGCTGAGTGATGTGCCAGTTGGTGCTGCAAGGACCTGCTTGCCTGACGAGGGCACGATAGCATGCTGCTCATCTTGTGGGAAGGCGGACTGCACGTCTATGGGTTCCGGGTGTCTGGCGGAGAGCATGTCGCCGAAAGATGGCTCCTCTTGCTCTGCTGAATCTTCGGCCTCGCCATCCACCATATCGACATCCTCGGCGCCGGCAACGGCCTGCTGGGTCTTGGGTTTGTCATTGGCTTGGGCCTTGGTGGTTTCCGCGTCGCTCTCATATTCACTGCTTTCCTCTTCTGCGCTGGAGATATCGATCACTTGGCTTGCGTCGGCATTGGTGCCATGTGGTGCCACGACGGCCTTCGATTCGTCGACTCTGGTCGTCCTCTTGTCCAGCACGCCGTTGGTCAATTTGCCGTCCACCTTCCTGCCCTGCCTGGCATCTTCATCGACCAGGAAGTCCAGACCCTCCTTCCGTTTTGAAGCCGGGCCGTGAGAACTCTTTATCTTCTTTGCAGCATGTTGTTCGCTCGCCTCGGTGGGCCGGGCGCGGCTGGTACGGGAGCGCTTGATTGCGCTCATAACTCCAGCGACATACCCTGACTTCTAGGGTATACAGATGTGTAGTAGTGCTGGCGCAGGTGGTAATACAGGCGTAAGAGAGTGCGCTGTGAAATGTCGTCAACCACAGCCCGATCGCAGAAAGCTTCTCGATCAAATTTCTGAGCGCAGGAAGGCGCGCTAACGCAGCTTTCAGCGGGAAGCGGCGACCGGCCCGCGGGTGCAGCAATGACCTTGACCTTTCGGCCACCGCGCAGAGGCTATCGCAGTCTGTTTCGATGCGAGTGTATTGAACGTGGTGCCAATAATATCCATCAAGTTTCTACCTAGTAGCACCAGAAACATCATCGAGAGGAAACACCGGCAGTGTTTCGCGTGCCAGTGACGGCGGCACTGCAAGTGAAGTGAAGGCGTGGCTCAGAGTGAGCAGAGCCCAACATTGAACCAATAACCAATAACCCAGTGATGAGGCGCGGCTACCAGCTCGGTCCCACCCTCCTCCTGCACTTAAGAGTTAAAGGCTGCCCTCTTGTCGTCTTGAAAACAGGCCTGTCCAATCCCATATTTAATTCCCCACTGCTCCCCGTCACTGCCACAGCACTCGCTCCCGCCCTCTTGGATCTCTCCGCTCTGTTGGTGTCTCGGACATCGAACTGCAGGACGGTTTAACCCTTAGGCGCTAACCTTCAATTGCCCAAAACCGCCTCTGAATCACTGCGCGCTGTGCTGCAAGCCCTTGCACAACGCAGCACAACCCACCAACCAGCGCGTACAAAAGCACGGTCGCTGACTAGTCGATCACCACTACTTTGCGCTTTGCATCACCTCATCTCCCTTCCCGACTTCACCACAGAGCCGTCACGCGCCGCTATACAGCACAAGTAAACGCAGTCAATACGGCAGCCGCTCGCCACTGAGCTCGCATTCATTCACTTGCGAGCTTCACTCCCGGCGGCCGTCGTGGCGAAACGCTGCTGCCTCCGAGCGTGAGGTCACGTGTCAAACGCTTACCGGCCCTTGCCGCGCTCCCGTCATTTAGCGCCTGCGAGCTCTGTCGATAAGATTGTTTCCTTCTCAGCGGAACCTGAACCTCTGAACTTCTGTTCGATCGCCGAGCCACACACGACTTCGCGCTTGCGCATCGACCTCATCCCACGTCCTCAATCAATCATTCAAACACCATCTTTGGGCTTGCAAAACACGCGACTCGACGTGTTTTAATCATCGACCCATCGACCCGCGCGCTTTAGTAATCAATTATTCGCTTTGCGCGACCATCCACGCGCGTGCGATTCGCCTACAACTCGGCGCGCATCCTTGAGCTCCGTGGCGCCGGTGTCACGTGTCCGCGACTCCGGTTCTACATTTTTCTCATTACCAATCCAATCATGGCCTCGGAAATGGCCCAAGACACCGTCGTGCCACAAGTCAATGGCATCGACGAGTCACTGGCAGCTGTTGAGTCAACATCATCTGAAGCCGTGAACACAGAGGCCACCAAGGCTTTAGTGAATGGGTAAGCTTACCTTTCCACACGTCCTCTTTTGTTCATTATAATCTTGTTGGGTTTATATCGCGTAGTCCGAATATCTATGGGCAATAGCGGATCTGCTTCCTTATCGCAACCTCACTTGCGCTTAGCGCGATTACAACCGTTCACATCACTGACTGCTACAATTTAGTGTCGATGTATCACCTGACAATGAGATGCTTGATCAGACTGCGGCTCCACCCAACAAGGAGGCTTTTGATGAAAACCGCAACCTACCTTCAACCAAATTGGACATTACTGATACTCCTGCTCTTGATGCAAACCCTGGCGGTCCTACTCCTACAGATGATGCCTCATCGGGAATTGCACCAATTGCTGGATTCATCCCCAAAGATGCTCCTAACCTCTCCCACCCCACGCCTCCGCCAGATCAGCCTTTGGCATCTGGCGAAGCTGACGTGGATACGGAGATGTGTGATCAACCTGCCGAGGAGTCGAAGCCCGTCGATCAAGTCGCATCTGTCGAGGCCGTTCAACCGCAGGTCGAATCAATCTCTGCGGAGACCAAGCCGGAGGAGCCTCTGCTCAACGGAGTTGCAAAGTCAACTGAAGCCTTGCCTGAGACAGGTTCGAACGCGGAAGTCAGTGGCGATGCCAAACCTGCAGTTGCATCAACAGAGTCGACCCAAGAGTCTGCACAGTCCGGCACAGTCCGCCAGCGTGAGGACGACGGAGACGACGAGCCGGTCGCGAAGCGTGCTAAGGTCGATGAACCTCAGCCTGCCCAGAAGGAAGTCTCAGCAGCTCCCACGCCAGCATCAGCACCTGAGCCTAAACCTGATGCGAAACCCGTTCCCGCATCGACTCCACGTTCAGAGACAGCCGTTGCATCGACAGAGAAACCCGCGGCGGCTGAGAGGCCAGCGTCCAGCGTGCCATCTTCCGAACTCCGCAAGAGGGAGCCGAAGTACAGCACTACTCCGATGACTGGTGTGCAGAAGAGTTTCCTCATCGAGAAGCTGAAGAACACGAAGAAGACCAAGCATGCAATCTTTTTCTTGACTCCAGTCGATCCGGTCGCCTTGAAGATCCCCACTTATCCCGATGTCATCAAGCACCCGATGGACCTCGGAACTGTAGAGTCGAAGTTGAAGAACGATCAGTACGCTTCTGTGCAGGCTTTTGCCGACGACCTGCAGCTGATTGTTGACAACGCCGCGAAGTTCAATGGCCCGCAGCACGCTGTCACTCATGCTGGTAACAACATGCTCGCATATACCAACAACTTCATGGGCAAGGTTCCAGGTCCGGGCGTGGCTCACACCAAGATGACGAAGAAGGAGAAGTACTCACCAGCGCCAGCCAAGGCGGCTGCGCCACGCCGTGAGGCGCGTCCAGCTCCACCACCTCCAGCAAAGGAGCGCTCCAACGCCAGCGAATCCTTCGCGCTCCAAGCCGATGGCATGCCAACTATCCGCCGCGACTCACAGATTGCAAGACCCGCACGTGCGATCAAGCCTCCGACGAAGCATGAAGTGACATATCCGAAGCCGAAGCGTCGGGAGCACCTGCTTGAGCTTAAGTTCTCTGAGCATGTCCTTGATCAGATTCGCAGTCCGAGATACGCCCAGTTGAACCATGTCTTCCTCATGCCTGTTGACCCTGTCGCGCTTAACATTCCGCACTACCGTCAAATTATTAAGAAACCGATGGATCTCGGAACCATGACACAGAAGTTGAAACAGGGCCAATACGGCAAGGCGTCGGAGCTGAAGGCAGACTTCGATTTGATGATCGAAAACTGCATTGCCTTCAACCCGCCCGGTAATCCCGTGCGCGACCTTGGTATCCAGCTCAAGCGCGAGTTCGACCATTTGTGGCGCGAGAAGGACAAGTGGGAGCGTGCCAACAAGCCAAGGTCTGAACGCGCCTCTTCTGCTTCCGGAGACGATAGTGCCGGCGAGGAAAGCGAAGACGAAGAAGAGCCCTTGGACGAGGCTCAGGCGACCATCCGAGCTTTGTCGCAGAAGCTTGCTGAGATGCAGAACCAACTGGCGGGTCTTGGTCAGGGCAAGGCGCCGAAGGCTAAGAAGGCCAAGGAGATTGCCAAAGTGTCATCCAAAAAGAAGGCTCTTTCCAGCGCAGTTTCTAGACCAGCCAAACATGCCCCACCAGCTCCCAAGTCGAAGCCGAAGAAGCAAAAGCCGGTTACATACGAGGAGAAGCAGGAAATTTCCTCTGCGGTTGAGAAGATGGATGGCGCGCAGATCGAGAAGCTGACTCAAATCATCACCGAAAACTGCGAGAAGTACCGCAACATGGGCGACGAGATGGAGCTAGAGATCGACGATCTGCCCGATGACGTCCAGCGCCTGTTGCTGAAGCATGTTCGTAGTATCTTTGGAAACCCAAACCGCGCCATGCGTGAACCTTCGCCTGGCGACGATGATCTAGCCGCTGAAGAGGACGATGACTTCCAGCCATCTCACCGTGCTCGTGGCGGCGGTGGCGGAGGTGACGCCAAGCGCAAGAAGCACAAGCCGATGGGCAAGAAGGAGCAACAGGATAGCATCAACAACTTGCGCAACCAGCTTGCCGCTTTCAAGGGTGGCGCGCAGCCGTCCGGAAGCGCAAGTCCAGGCGCAAGCCACGCTGCCGCCGCTCATGGCGACGAAGATGACTCGTCCGGCGACGACAGCGAGGAGAGCGAAGAAGAGTAGACTTTTCCTTCTTCCTAATCTTACATGATGATGACTTGAGATGCAGCGGCGACCCGAGCGTGTTGTTTTTGTTTGGTTGTTTTGGCGAGAGAAAATCCCCGGGCTTTGGTCCAGCATATTGTAATTGTACGAGATCGAGACAACACCCCCACCCACAATACTCACGAGAAATCCGAGAACAAAGGCTTCTGCAAGCTTGACGAACGTCCAGTGAGCGGAAGAATTGGCCTGGATCCTCTTGGAAGACTATTAAGCATTAGTGAGAGATTGCGAAAGTGCAGATAGCAAACCCATTGAGCATTTTCCCAGTTTTGAGTTCCAGCTTCGTAGCTCCGTCAAGGGAAGCTCCCAGGTCCCGTGATCTGCTGCCTGGCGTGGAGGTGGCAGCGTGCTTGGTGAGATCAAAATTCAACGGAATCGTTTGTTTTATTAGTCAAAGACCTCGATATTGTAATGTAGCTTGCTCTCGAGTGGATAGTATGTCGAAATCGAGGTTGTGGGCGCGAAGAGAAGATTCGGCGCAGAGATGTGTGTGGCGAGCGCGGGCATGCGCCGGCGACTAGAGGGGCGGAGATGCGAGGTGGAGGTGGCCCTTCTCAGGTCCATTTTGCGCGTCTTTTGCAGAAGAAGAGCTCTGGCTGCAGAGGCAAAGCTGCTGTAGAACCAAATTGGAGAAAGACATTGCAGAGAGATATGTTTGTGTAGAAGAGTATAGTGCTCACAGGCTTGAGAGGCCGCCCGTAATGTCGGGCTTTGGAAGAAGGATGGATTCGAGCGGACGGTGCTGCAACGGCGGAATATCCTCGAGGTTTGTTCTTTGCGGGAGGTTCCCGTTGTCCCAAAGAAGGTAGTAGAGGGTGATGGGATAGGTAAGGGAACAATTGTCCTGTGATATGACTGGTAGAAGCACGGTATGGTATGGGAAGCTGAGGTATCGACTTGAGAGGTCAGCACCCGACAGCACATGGCGGCCCACTATCGATCAGTCACGTGGGAAGTACGTGGGAAGTATGTGGGCGCCAACACAACAACCTGGCTAACAACACACGCTATCGCTACGGAGGTACTACTCCTGCCAGGAGGCACGACAGCGCACATTTGACAGGCGGCAGCATTGAGTGGGCTAACGGATCTAATTACCCCGCTAAGGCAACCTTGAATCGGGTGATCAAATACGCAATGTAAAGAAGCTCATCCGGCCCGCACCCAATCCAGTAGCGCAGCATGAGCCATGGGCAGCAAAGAGGAAGGATGTGTGAGAGAGAAGAGGAGAGCCGCCGTGGTGCAGTGCATGGGCTGCCAGAATGGGTGGACATGACGTCGACAAACAACGTCTTTCCATTCTTCGCCGTCTACTTCAATCGTCGACTCCGCACTTCGACCTCGGTGAGTGTCTGGTGAACATATTCTCATTGTACATCTTCCCTTACAATCTGCGTTGTCACGAGCACCCCCGGCGGCACTTCCACGGCCATTGGAGACCTTTGCGCGGTTTAAGGCACGTTGAACTGCGCTGCTTCTCGCACCCTTCGACAAGCGCCTGTTGAGCGCGTGACCCGACCTATACTTGGAACGCCACTTGCCCACACCAGCATTAACCATACCCCGGCCCTGCAAATACATTATCCATTTCATCTCCCGCCAGCGCCTGGGCAACCTTCCACGCCCTGAAACGCCGCTTGCCCTTAGCGAGCACTTCTGGGCGCGACAATGACTCTTCTTTCTGGCCTCCACTCGCACCGCAGCGCTGAGCAGCAGGCCGAGATCCGCGAGGCGAGGCGCATGCTACAAGGTCGCGTGCGCACCGATTGGGATTATCCTGCGCTACCACAGTACCAGGAGACGAGCAAACCACGGCTGCATCAAGACGAAGAGTCGAGAGTCGCTGGATTCAAATTTCACGCTCCGCGTGCGGACGGGCATTTCGAACCTCTGGAATGGCGAGAGCGCGACTACGCTTCGTCCGATGCGGACTCGGAAGAGGATGAGAACGAGATTGCGGCTGTCGAGGCCGGCAGCGAGAAGAGCTTGTTTAGCGGAACGCAGAAATCCAAGGACATTGCGAACATGGCAGAGGACATTTCAAATCGGAGGCTTGCGAGGAAGCGCAAGAGGAAAGAGCTGTTAGAGGAAGAGATGCAGTGGAACGATGGGTTGAGCCACTGGACTATGCGACGAGATGCTTGGTGCGTTGCGAAGACCGCCGACCAAGTGCGCGAGTTTGAGAGCAGACAAGGTGAGGATGTGAAAACAGATTCTGCGTCAACTTCGGTGTCTGTAGGGTCCACACCGCGCACATCTACCTCTTCTGCGTCCGCGCAGGCGGCGTCGACCTCCACAAGCGCTACTTCGCCGGATGCGAATACGACTGCTGCTGGCATGTCCGTCGCACCACCCTCACACATGCTGGTTCCTGTCATGGCTAAAATCCTGCCACACCACCCTGTACGAAAAAAGATATCGCCCGCCATGTACCCTGAGATCTACAACAAGATTATTGTACAGGCACGCACACCATCCGTACCAATCAATTTGAGTGTTATGATATGGGCGCTCGTGCAGGGCTGGATAGATGACGGAGAGTGGCCTCCAAAACCGGGCCCAGTCGAAAAGAGCCTGACGAAGAAAAAGGGCGGCGTAAAGCAGTCTTTCGCAAGGATCTTGAGGATTACTAGTGGCGACAACACAGCAGCGAAGAGCTGAGACGACGCCTTGCGGGCGGTGATCATCACTTTCCGGTTGCAATAATGGCCATGCGGTTACATACCCGATATACCAAATCAATAACGACACTTCACCAACGGATCAAGCCCTCCTCACCCTACTGTATGTGCAGTACACCCGTGATATATAGGTCCTTCACCATGACGCGATGGCAGACTCTCTGCATTGTGTTTTGTACAAAGCATTTCTTTGTCCTTGACCAGGGAAATTCGCTTCCGTACAATTCCCATTGTGTTCTTTTCTGTCTCTTTGTTCGGTCTGTCATCATAGATACGATCACTATCCTCTTCAGCCCCTAGTGGTCGAAAATCGAAGCTGCTACACCCAAGCAATAACACTAGTCGAGCGAAGACTGCTGTTGAGATTCACACAACACCATCACCCAAGCCGAAATAATATATCTTGAATCACCACAATCTGGCTGGTTCCAGACGAAACCATCAACTGTAAGAAGCTCCAATATATACCTTATATTCGCCAAAACCCCTCCAAACGGGAATAACCATGAATCAGTCTCACCTCAGAGTAGTGACTCAGCACGGACGTCCGGACAGTCCCTGCTCTGTCAACTACATCTCAGCCAACATAGACGTCTGGTCTCGTCCTAAGCAACAACCGGCCATAGCCTCTGAAGATGTCGTCTCACCCTTCACACGGCTGTCCAACCCCTCGACGGTTTTCCACGTCAAGAGCCGCCGCCGCGTCCAGTTCCAGGCTAAAGCCAGGACCGCATTCAGAAATGCCAAAAAGGGTCTGAAAATGGTCTCTGCTCTAGTCAGACCTCGCGGTGCCGCCACCACCGCCACTTCGATCGCAAATCTGAGGCGGCCTAAGTCCAGACTATCGATGCGCGTTCGCCAGTCAATGATCGAGCCTTCTGCGACGCGTGCTGGCACGCCGAACGTCTGTCTCACAAGACCCACCTACAGGGGCACCAACGTGCGCCTCTCAGTCCACCAGGGTGTGGCTGCGAGCCAGATTTCCCTACCTTCGTACAGAGACACCTATGTGCGACTTTCCGTCCACCAGGCTCCATCCACACCGGAAGTCAACCAGACTTACTTTGCCGACGCGGAGAGCTCTGTGAGCGACAACAATGATGACAAGCGCAAGAGCATGAGGTTCAATCACCCTGTGGTTAGCCATATCATCGTCGGACATAGTGCCTCGAATCGCGATTCCAGCGTCGAGGAGACGATCGAAGAGGAGTCTCCCAGTGTCTTCGCTGGTACTCCTACGACGATTGCCACCGTCGAATTCGAGGACCAGGTCAACCCAACTCGCTTGTTCCGACACTCGCGAGCCGTAAGCGACGGCCAGAGCTTCGACACGTTCAAGAACGTGATGGACGGCGTGACAGTCAAGGCAATGCCCCGTGCCACCGCTCGTCCTCCCACTTTGGCCCCCATCCCTTATGTCCCAGCCTTACAGCTGGACGACTACCAAGACAGCGTTTCCAACAAGCCCGTCACTCCTACCCAAGAGGAGCCTGTTCTCCCCACCGTGCGTGAAGCCCGCCCTACCATCAACTTCGTCTCCGCTGTGCACCCCAAAACCCTCGCCATCGGCTCCGGCGTGCCTCTGAGCAAACCTCGCACCACCGTCGCACGCCCTCACACCACCGGCGAGCTGATCCCAGGCGTCAATTTCATCCCCTACCTCCCCTTCAACCCTCGCTTCAACCCCTACGATCGCGCTTCCACCCCCACTCCCGCCCCAGACTCTCCCAAGCCCTCCGCAGACGACCTCGCGGCTACTTTGGCAGAAGCAGAAGCCGCGGAGCAGGTCATCGTCCACAAGCGCCACACCACGCTGTACGGGGAGGTCGAGGGCGGTTTGATCCCACTACCAGTTACGGTGACTCCGCCTGCGCCTGTGCACCGGATTAAGCGTAAGGCTGTTCCTACTGCTTCTGCTTCTGCTTCCGACACTGTGAGCTCCGGTCCTGCTGCTTATAAGCCTCTCCCTCCTGTACCGTCTCCTGGCTCGCCGCGCCGCTACACGCGCGGATTTGTGCCACCGCCTACGGCCATGAACGACAATGGCTATCCTGTGTTGGAGAAGCCGTCGAAGCGCGAGCAGCAGCAGAAGGAGGCCGAGAGGGCGAAGAAGGAGAAAAAGGATAAGAGTGTCAAGCGTACTCAGAGTCAGAAGGTGAGAGCTGTTGAGAGGGCTTTACGTAAGCTGTTTTGAGAGACGTTCCACTGCCGTGGAGAAGTAGGTGACGGAAAGAGATGCGCTGGTGAGTATATATTTCATTGGTGCTTTGAAGGCATCTTCTATCGTGTAGAGATCTATCATATATCATGGTCTACCGGTGTTCGGAGTTTTGAGCCTGTTCTTCGTCTTGTCTCCTTCTCCTCATCTAGAGCGCCACGTGCAAATCAACTACAGGATTCATACATTCTGACACCTTGTTTCCCTTGTTCGACAAAACATCTACTACCTTGCCAACGTCACATCAACAACGACTGCCCGGTGATCGCTGAGATAAATCCCACTCTCCTCCGCATAGTTCGGCAGAGTAGTGTACGCTTCAAACTCCCAACCGCTCGCCTCCCGAGGACCGAACCAAGCGTAGTCAATCCTACCCTTGTGATCCCCATCGAAGAAATCGCCGACTGCAGACTCGCCACCAGCTCCGGCATGCTTCGGAGGCTCGAAACCCGTGAACGTATCTTCAGGACCGAATCGTCGCGCCTCAGGCGTAGCATCGTAAGCATCCAGCGCAAGTCCACTGTACAGACAAGCACGATAAGCCTCTCTCTCAGGCGTCGAATTGAAATCGCCCGTGAGAACAAAAGGCAAAATCGCCCCTTCACCGCTCGACCTTTCGGTCCTGCAAGTGCGCTTGATGACTTCGAGGATGACGCCGACGCTCTTCTTCCGCGCCACGACGCCGCGGTGGTCGAGGTGCGTGTTGAAAGCTGCGAGCTGCTGCCCCGTGGCTTTGTGCTGCAGGACGACGCTCGCGAGCGCGCGGATGCAGTCGGCGTCCCAGCCTTTGCTGGGCTTGTCGGGGGTTTCGCTGAGCCAGGTATGGCCGGAGCGCACGAGGTCGAAGGTGTCGCGGCGGTAGAGGACGGGGCTGATTTCGCCTATTTTGTCGCCGTCTTCGCGGCCGCAGCCGCTGTAGGTCCATGGTGGTGGCTCGAAAGAGGTGGCGCCATTTTGCTGGTTAGAAGAGTTGAGGGAAGTGACGATATCGACTATTTGGTGGTGGAGAGCTTCTTGGATGCAGATGAGGGTGGCTGGTGGCGCTGCGTTACGGTTGTGGAGAGCGTGAGCATGCTGCAGTTGCTCTTTGAGTTGTTTGGTGATCAATGGCAGGCGGACTTTCCACGGCTGTTCGTTATCTTTCAGGGCATTGGGGTCGTTGCGGTAAGTTTGCAGGTCGACGCGGATGTTGAGCGTTATAACTCGTAGGGGTAATAGGTTAGCCATGACTGGTGGAAAGGGCGTGTACCTAAGTATTGTTGAAGAGTAAGCGAATAATGGAAAGTGATAACAAGGTATCGTTGAACGGCAACGGCTTTTAGACTAGCAGACGCCTCTTTCCCCAGCCAGAGGAAGTTCTAGGTCATCTTGACCGCAGAGACCCGTTTTCTCCATCTTGCGCGACCAATCATCGCGGACTTTTGCAATTGCGCGATGACATTGCGGATGAGTCAAATGGCGGTGTATGATGATTGATATGGGCACGATTTGTATCGCCATGCGAGATGTGTTTGGGCCGATTACTCAGTGCTGATACAGCATGCTGATAAGGAAGGGCAGGGACGAAGCGATGATGCACGTGGCCAGCCCACCGCAACATGAAATTCCTGGGCGGAATCCTTCGACAACATACTTTGTCTTTTTACGTCTGTTTCTATTCGGCCCTCAGAGAGAACGCGTTTGAGCATTTCTCGCAACCCTGATTGCAGGCTGATTCAGTCTCCGCGGTGCGGCAACCTGGGCTCACTCACAATAAGCGCCCATAAGTCCACAAATGAGAATCATTGTCACATACCCGCGCGGTGTAGCATTGGCATGTAGACATCACGGTGACTTCTCCATCGTCTTTCTACAGAACCTTGGAAGAATTATAGTCGCGTTCCAATAGCAGTATGCCCGAGAGCTGACGGCGATAGCATAATCAGCTACAGAGATGCGCCCAGACTTATGACCAAGCACTCCATCCCTTCCATCACCTGATCCACGCCTTGACCAAGTCTCCAGCAGTCCCGAGATGTCCCTCCTTCGCTTCCATATCGACGAGATCAACAGCAAGAGGCTTGATGCCGTTCCACACCCCGTTCGCCACCACAGCAAACCGCCACACGCCGTCCGCATGAGCCACGACACCTATCCTCTTGTCTGGCATGGCTCCAAGGAACGTAGCAGCTCGCTTGAGGCCGCCCTTAGCTGGATCTTCTGGCTCCGCTTGTTCGTCTCTGGTAGTGGCGGGCTGCAGGCGTTCGCTGAGCTGGCTCACAACTTTACTCTGCAGGATGTCCGGCTCGTCGAAGTGCGCCGCAGCGAGGCCTCTTGTGCTGAGTTGGGTCTTCACGATTTCTGTCTCGGCTGGATGCGTGAAGCAGTAAGCGCCGATGGCGAGCGCGATGACCGCGATTACGTAGATCGCTTTCAGTGCGAGCAGGACGTAAAGTGGCAACAAGGGCACGCGGGCGACTTGCCTTGGCGTCGATCGTATTTGAGTCAGAAGGTTAGGTTCGCGTGACATTACGCCTGCAGATAAGGCCAGTACTGTCTGTGACCAGTGGTCCGCGAACATGGCGGCCAAGGCTCCGGAGTCGTCGGAGGCTCCTGCGGCTGCTGCTACGCTCGAAAGCGCAATATAGCGCTCGCGGAGGCCACTGATCGCGAAGGGCGCACTGACTGTGGACTTGGATTAGATACGTGTAGCAATGACCATCGGTGACGGGTAAGCTCTTGGGACAGGTAGGTTGTGGGTTGGTGAAAATTGGTATGAAGAATTGCTGCAAGTGTGAAGGGAAGACATACTGCAAGCAATGTCAGCATTGTATATGTAGACGCGAGATCATGCATTGTATAAATTACCACAAGGCGGCCGTCTCAGGAGACGAGGTTGTGTTAACAAACTCCCGAATTGATCCATTAACCCATGTGTATGAAACATCGTAGACCGTGGTAGAGCAGCTTAGGATCCACTCAGTCGTGCCGCTTACGCTTCTGTATATCTGACTATCGTTCAGAAGAGGATTGGAAACTGCCCATTTGGAATCGGAAGATGCTTGAGCTGCACCGAAGCTTGGGTATCCAAGTGCCCAAGCCGCGAAGTGCAGGGGATTTGACGGCTGTAGATACTGATAGCTGGCATTAGTTCCGGGCACGACAGACTGCTTTCCTCCGCTCAATGTCTCAGTCAGATTCGGGTCATAGCGACCCACGCGCTCGCTCAGTTGTGCATCAGTGGAGAAAGCCACTCCTACTAAGGGTTTGTCGCCAAGAGGGTTCGAACCACCATCTTCTGTGGTCGCATCAAGTGTTTGCGAGCCCCCATCGAATGTGAAATTCGCACCGAAGCCAGGAGTGCACTGGAAGGCACCACCGGAGTCAATCGGCCACTCAACATTCGGGAGGCACTGTTGGGTAATTGGAACGCATTGTGTCGTAACGGCATAAGTGGTGGCTTTGAAGTCAACGTAGAGAGGCTGGGTAGCGGTGTACGGGTTAGCAAGGTAATAGAACGCTTCCATGCCCGATCCGGCCGTATGATTTGCCGGGTGTGTTGATATGGTGCTATTTGCGCTCGGAGCGCCTTCCAGGGCTCGAATAGCCTCTTCTAAGCCGACCAAGTCGAATGAGATTTCGTCGACGTTGACGGAATCATCAATGTTGAGATTGCACGAAGTCCACAAGACACCATCGGAGGTGCTGTAAGCGCCCGGGCCATGAGGACATAGATCGCTCGATAGCATTCTCGAAGAATGGAACGAAACGTCGTCCGCGATTTGGTCGATCGTGCGTGGCTGCAGATCGGTTATCCTCGTGGCCGTGGTGGCAATACCGAACCAGGTGTCAACGAGAGGGATGATGAGTCTGCCGATGTTAGCGAGGTCTTCCCGGTACATTTGAGTGCAGCGATTACCCAAGCGTCGTGATCGCGAATAGAGACCCGAATGCCAGTGGGATTGGGTCTACCAGTTTTCTCTTGTGTGCCCAACGATGAAGGATGGTGTCTTTGAGAGGCTCGAAGCCTTTGCCGCCGAGTAAGTCGATAAGGAGAGTCAACTGTTCCGGAGTGGGCAAGTCGCTACCACTGCCCTTCTTCGACTTAGTCACGATGCGTCTGGCGGCAAAGAAAGCCACGAGCGCCATGATTGAGCTCGTGAGGTAGGGAATAACGCGGCTGGTCCACGACGCCACAGTGGTGATGGTCGATGGGTTCTCGTTGACGAAATACGCGGATCCGGCATTGTGTCTCCACCAGTCCACCGTGTCAATCACACCCTTGCTTTTCGGCTGGTTCTCCGGTAGGTGTAGGTCGAGTTCTGGCCAGCCTGGGCTAGGATAGGCACGCTTGCCTAGCACGATATAAAGAAGGACGGCGGAGATGATGATGACGGGGATGCAAGGCAGGGCGACACCACATACAATGGTCCAGATCGCAGCTTTCAGGTTGCGGTCTGCCCTGCGAACGCCGCTTTCGTCCGCGTCTTGAGAGTCGTCTCTGTCCAACAGAGCCGTAGTTGTGGCTGAAACACCAGCCTTGGTGTCGGCGTTGGTCTCCTTATCTAGAGAGATCCTATCAAACGTCTCGGAAGAGATCTCGGTCTTGCCGGTGGTGCGATCTTGCTTGGAAGTCATCGCGACACGTATCAATGGCGAGAGACAACAAGCGCAAGGCACCGCAAGGTAGCATCAGACATCTTATACAACAAGAGCTCCCACACACCACCAGAAAACCATCTTTAATCCATCAGCTGCACAGCTGTAGCTAAAGATTGGGTTCAGCTGCACAGTGTGCCCGACCATAGATCGAACCGTCCATATCCAAAGCATTGGTTGGTTGGTAGCAGCCGAACCGCGGATTTTGGTACATCTCTGAAAATACGGCAGGACGAGATTAGTCTACGCGAGAGGGCTGAGGATCTGGAGTCGCCGACGCAAGCCACCTGAAGTCTGCTGCGAGGTGTGTTGCAGCTCTGGGGTCGTCTGCGCGCCAGCCACAAGACAACTTCTCCGCACCGTGCCAAGCGTCAACCACAACCGTCTACCTAATCTGCATGTCGATCATGGGGAGAGTTCGCAACCTTATTGCGATTTTCCGCACGTGGTTTTGGGAGATGGCCATGATGCAGATTTATTACCGCAATTGAGAAGAAGTTAAGCTTCAATTTCCTGATGCTGAAGTCAAAGCTAACAGAAGCTCATTGAGCCAGCCCAATGCAACTGATGTTGACTCGCGTCCAACAATTGGTTTGTTTGAAAAGAAGAACAAAACAGAAATAGGGTAGACGCCGCTACACTCAAACTCCATGTCGCCAATGCAACATTGCTTGGAGAAAAGGAAAAAGGGAAAGGACTGGAGTCTCCGCTCCGTAAGGTATGCTGTCCTGTGTGCCAGTGCAACAATGCTTGAACAAAAGAGAAATGAAAAGGACTGGAGTCTCCGCTCCGTAAGGTATGCTGCCCTTTTGTCACACGTCCGCCTTTTCGTTCGTGTCTCGCCATAAACGCCATGCTAAGCCAATGCTGCTGGGTGATCGCGCTCAATACTCCAAAGGCTGAGGTGCCAGGAGGAGAGATCGACTCAATTGTTGTGATAGAAGGAAAAGACAAGAAGAGAAATAAAGGACAAGAAGGATAGAATAAAGGAGACAAAAGAGCCATGAGCACATAATTGCCGCTGTTCCGGCGAAAAGCGGCAACTGCCGTGCGGGCAGACCGTCGCTCCCTGAGTGCTGCTGGTCGGGAGGTCACCAGCTAAAGACAATCAACCGGATCGAGAAGCTCGTACAGCTCGCGACCGAGCAGGTGCCAAGCCTCTTCGACGGACTCGTTGTCTGCCTCCAAGCCAGGGAAGTGGTGGTTTTTCTCGAAGACGTCGAGCGCGGTCGGAATGTGATGGAAGTTCTCAAGCGGGTACTGCTTGATAACGTTGCGATGCTGCCAGCTCACGGTCTCGTTGCCCTCGACTCTCGGCGCGCCGAGGAAGCGGCTGTGGATGATGTCGGTCGCGATGCGGTCGTCGCCTTCGTACTTCATCTCTTTCATGGATGGCCAAGGTGCGACGAACTCCTTGCCAAGCCTGTAGTTGGGGGTGAAGACTGTGGGCAGGCAGAGGACAGGGGAAAGGTTGGTGTTGAACGTTGTGGATGTATCCGTAGTGTCAGTGCCGAATTTGTCGCTGAATGCTGTATAGGCGGAGCCAGGCGGAGTTGTGTTGGGAGTCTCGGAGAGACCTGTCTGCGAGGGATTGGTTGGAGTAGTAGGCAGGTCTCCCATCTGCGGAAGGATAGGCGAACCTCCGGACGAAGACGAAGATGAGGTGTCGGAGAAAGCAAAGCGAGCCTGCTGCAAAGCAGCGAACTCACGCTTGTGGGCTTCCAGGTCGAAGTTGCGGTGCCAGAACGGCGATTCCTTGCAGATTTTGGCGCGAGCCTGGTTGAGTTTCTCGTGACGCTGCTTCTCGCGCACGCCCGGGGCGATCCACTTCTTGGAATTGCCGTAAGACATCTTGTGTTGAATGCGTCGTCTCTAATGACTTGAAGGAAAGCTGCAGGGAAGCGATGTTAGTATTGTAAATAGCTTGAGGATTTCGCGGTGCAGATAGGCGCCAAAGTAAAACAAGCAAACATGGGTTCAGGCCTCCTTGGGTCTGTCAAATGCTTTGTTGAAATAGCGGTGACCGCCGTCGCATTTGACAACCACTGACAGGCTCGCACGTTGGCGAATGCCGCCTAGAAGACTGTGTAAGGGAGGTCAAACCTTCGAATACTTGCCTTTGTCCTTGTCGTAAGCTGGACAAGAGGTCGTTTCTTGCCCAACAGATTGCTTTGAAAGCTTATATGAATGTGGGTAGAGCGCAGGCTGTACAAGAAAGTTAGCGCTCTGCTTACAAATAGACATATGCTGCTGCCTCTGGCCTCGTGCTTACTGGGATGATCAGGTGACTGGCTCAATGGTCGATGGTTGATTGTAGACTGTTGACGTAGGGAAAATACCACTTGGCGGCTGGTATATTGAATGCTGGCCGTCTGGTGCCACTGTTAGCGTAGAGCACTTGTGGTTGAAGCTCGAAGATAGTGACTGTGATGGCGGGTAGTGACGGTGGCGGTGCCAGGCGGTGAATGCTTTGATCGCGGCTGGACTGACTATTAGCTAATGATGCCTTTGATATAACACGAAGTGTGTGAAGATGAAGGCAGTGGGTTGTGGTATCGTCGTTGACGATGCTGCAGTGAGGTGGCAGTAGGTGAACTAACTCAGGTGCAATGAGCTGACTGACAGCAGTGTCCGACTGACGTCGATCACGGCATGTGACAGCCGGTCTGCCACGTGCCATTGAGCTCGAGGTACATCGGCCAATGGCGTGAACAAGGCTGTGTGTATGATTTGCACGTGAAGATGGCGTTCATTTGAGATCACAGTCGCAAGTAGTTCTGACCGGTGAGGAGTTGTTTGCGATGGAAGACATGGAAAGCGAGCGCGCGCACGGACCAATTTATATGGAGTGAACAAGTCGTGGGCGATCACGTGCAGGCTGACCAGGTAACGGCGCAAGAATTCGCGATTTCTCTAAAGCAGCTCCTTGTGAAAAGCCTGTCAACTGAAATGCTGTGAGACATACAGTCAGATTCACAGCAAATGAAGCTACAGTATACACACACGCACTGGGCTCACGATCGTTCAACATTCAAATGAGTTCAGGCCTAATTCTACGATCCGGCGAAACACTGCCACGAAGTCATGAAGATGCACGAGGAGGCTGAGGCGTACGAGACACCACGATATGGAGTGTCCGGCGTCCGGCCTTAGGGTGTTGCGAGATCGAAGCATGGCTTTCTTCTCCAGAACTTGAGGACTACACGAGAAGATCAAGAGCTGCCAACGGATGGAAAAGGCGGAATGGATGGCAGAAGAAGAGGTGAGGTCTGCATGTTTCGCTTTGGGGAAGTGCAACGAGAGAGAAGGACTTGATTGGCTGCGCATTGCGCACAGACATTGCAACCAACATTGGCAGCGCTTATGCACAGGTCGAGTATGGAGGGACTGATGGGCGAGTTGAGCAAAGGCTATACAGCAATGAATTCAGAATATGCTGCTCTAACATGTATTGTACAATGTTCCTGAACACTTTACATGATCAAATCCAAAAAGGAGATGCAACTACCAGCGTCATCATCAAGCATGTTGGCACAGCAAGTTCGGGCCTGCATTAGCGCGCGCCCGCTCCAGCCCTCAGTGTGGCGTCCAGTACAAAAGCACGCCGATCCCCAGACGTCGCCTCGCGGTGGGAAAGAGCGCAGGGCTGCCTACCTCGAATCGCTGCTGCTGCGTGCGGCGCGACGGTGGAGGTGGTGGCCCTGCGACACACCTGTCACGCTGGAGGAGGGAGTCGAGGAGTTGATGAGGAGTTGGACAGGAGAGCTGGCCTGCGTGCGCGTGTTGCCTACTGACTGACACTGCACTGCCGCAGGCCTTTTGGAGAAGTCCTGGGATGGCGCGCGGGCTGCCGAAGTGCGCCGGCGACAACAACAACAACAACAACAACAACAACCAACAGCGCAATCGAACAGCATTGTCCGCAGCCCGACCGCGCAATCTTCGCCCGCGCCACATCTCTTTGTTCGGCCTTTCTCCTCCCTGCCAGCCAGGCACGTGGCCCAGTGTCTATCTATGCATCTTTCGCCCAGCAGAGCCGCCCTGCCCTGCACCTTCGCGGCGCTTACGCTTCCGCACGGACCCCATACCATCAACCCAATCCTTTCGAGTCCCAGACCAGGACGTGGATGCGTGCAGGACCTGCTGAAACGCCGGTATATGGGTGGTCGTGGCCTTCCGACAACTAGACCTCTTGGTTGCATGATTGGCCAGGCACAGAGACCACGGTACGTCGTCATTGTCTTTCTTTCTTGTCCTACTCCATTGTCTTACTCTCTCCTCTCACACCGCGCTCATCTGCACTGCACCCTTCACTACTCCCCTCCCTCACCACATTCACGACCTTACGATTCTTCTTTGTACCACTTCGCTCTCGTGCTGGCACGGCTTCCCAGTCACTAAGTAATACACCACAATCACCAACGCGACCCGGCGTCACGTTATAGCACTTTTTTTTTTGCCCACTTCCTATTTTGTACAACAACATCTCGACACATTGCACAACCACGCCACCGGCTGGCAATCCCCCGGAAACACACGCTGAAAATCCACCCAGACACACCCAGACTTTCGGCACCCTTCATCGCCATGTCATCTCCAGAGAACCAACAGCAATACCCGAATCCTGCGCCGCCATCCGTCTCCGCTGGCAACCATGAGATGCGCGACTTCTATGCTTCGCAGGATGCATCACGACCTACCTCGCACACAGAACCATACCTGACACCCTACCTCGGTCTTCGAGCTAGACTCTCGCAGACGTGGATTAACCGGTGGACCATCCTCCTTTTACTTGTACTGATTCGAACTCTTTTCGCAATTGCGACCCTTGACGACAACCTCGGTTCGGCGAGGCGACAAGCACTTTCTGCCTGCACGGCCGTAGAGAATGCAGGCTCTGCCATGGCTAGCATGCCATACTACATGAGCCAAGGCGTCAACGAGCTCACCATCAAAGGCGTCGAGAAGGCCATCGACGGGCTGGTCCAAATGCTCGTTATGAGTGTTACTGGTGTGCAAGAGCTTGTGCTCTTCATCATCAACCTTCTCACGTCGACCTACGTGTGCTTGATCACACTAGCGGTGGGCGGCAGCCTACACGTCGCTGTCAGTGTCGCCGAAGACGTCGGCGACTTCCTCAATTCCACAATCAAAGACGTTGGGAAAGAAATCGGTGACGCCGCTGACGGCCTTCAAGGCTTAGTCAACGGCTTCATGTCCGATATTGGCAAGGTCGGCAGTCTTTTCTCTGGCAAGCCAGCCGACCCTCCAAAAGTCGACTTTACCGACGAGATCAACAAGCTCAACACGCTCCATCTCCCTGATGATTACGACAAAGGGCTGCAGAAGCTCAACGACTCGATTCCGACCTTTGACGAAGTTCACAATTTCACCAATGCTGCCATTAGATTGCCATTCCAGGAGGTGAAGAAGCTCCTCAACGAGAGCCTGCCAAGATACACTCTCAATGCTTCCATGTTCCCTGTTCCCGCTAAAGAGAAACTCACCTTCTGCTCAGACAACAATGGCATCAATGACTTCTTCGATAAGCTGGTCCACATTGAGCATCTGGCCAAGAAAATTTTCCTCGGCGTTCTCATCACTCTTGCTGTCTTGGCGATGGTGCCGATGGCATACCGCGAGCACAGACGATGGCGCTTTGCACAAGAACGTGCTAAGCTCATCAAAACCGATGCGCACGACCCAATGGATGCCGTTTACCTTGCATCCAGACCGTACACGTCGACCTTCGGTCTCACCCTTGCCAAGCGGTTCAAGTCCCCACGCCGTCAAGCACTCGTCAGATGGAGCGTTGCCTATGCCACCACAGTCCCCGCCCTCTTTGTATTGTCGCTTGCGATCGCTGGCCTGCTTGGATGTCTATGCCAGTACATCCTGCTCAAGTCCATTGAGAAGGAGGTGCCTGCGCTTACGAACGAAGTAGGCGTTTTTGCCGACAAGGTCATGTACCAGCTCAATAACGCAAGCGAACAATGGGCCGTAGGTACCAACAAGATCATCACCGACACCAACGATAAAATAAACGAAGACGTTTTTGGCTGGGTCAACACAACGACTCATGCTGTCAATCATACGCTCAACGTCTTCGTCGATGGCATGGTGGACACCCTCAACGTCACTTTTGGCAAGACTGTTCTCTATGAGCCAATTCTCGACGTCCTCAACTGCCTCGTGCTGCTCAAAATCAAGGGCATCCAGCAAGGTCTTACTTGGGTAAGCGACCACGCACATGTGGACTTCCCACTCATGGATGCAAACATGTTCAGCTTGGGTGCCGGTGAGAAAGTGACAGGCTCTCAAAATGAGCTCCTGGCCCAAGGACCCGCGCAGGGCGCTGCTGATGATGTTGCTGCTGCGGTACTGCGTGTTACAAACGCGTTGTATCGGGCAATTCGCCAGGAAGCTATCATCAGCACCTGCGTCTTGATCATCTGGTTCATCATCTTATTCATCGGCGTCGCCAGGGCATTGGTCTTGATGTCGAAAGGCGGCTCCGAAGGCACGTATCGACAGCCTCAATTACAAGATCCAGCCAAACAAGGACACGAGAAGCACGAACTCGACGATTTCTTCCGCCGCGGTCGCGTTCCGACTTACGAGCAGGCTACTGCCTCTCCAGACTCGGAAGACCACACCGGTAATAAATTCAATGGCCAGTCTTACACGCTTACACCAAACCCACTGCCAACATTCGAGGTACACAGCGCCACCTCGCCGAACATGCCAAATGATGCATTCTCGACGTTCAAGTCAGAGAAACTCGGCAACGTTGGAAGTCAAAGCGTGGATGCTGCCATCCGCCGTCCAACCCACCTTCGTGCCTCAAGCCACGGCGACTACGATGTCTCATCACCTACCTCGCCACCAAACCTACCAAGTCAAACCCTTAGTTCGAACCCGCCACCCCCCAACCAGTCCATACGCGATCCCTTCGCTGACCCCGGCCGTTGAGATTTGGAAGTCATGCGCCAGATCTCAGTCCCACATTTGACCGTTCTCCCGCCTGTAGCGCGCAGATGGGGTCCTGTAGTTAATAACGGGATCACGCGGTCCGAGGTCAGTGACTGTTCGTAGAGACTTTAAACATGCTCAGATCGATAGGGTGTTCAGGTCCCCTTTCTGATTGCTCCTGCTGCAGCATCAAGTTCTTGAGAGCTGCGCGGAGCCAGACGCTCGATGCAAGCCCTCGCTTCACGGCGAGGACTTGGTACTTGCGCCAAACTGTGTTCTGTTGTGAGCGCAATGCGTTGTGCGCTGCACCTGTTTATGTTTTGCTTTTCTTACTTATGTAATATTACAATCCCGAAGCGTCGAGAAACCCTCTCCCTTTTCCCGCATGGGACGCGAGAAATCACTGGTCCAAGATACCCACTACGACCCTGGAACGATTTTGCTCCCAGGAATACTGGATGCACTTGCGGCCGACTTTTTCTTGGAACCCATCGCTGTCTGGAACTGGCTTACTTAAAAAGCTTCTGGAGAGCGTTGACATTTCTCGGAGGTAAACGTCGCGGTACTTTTCGCCCCTTCCCATCCCGCCCCTCTGCCCTGTTTCCCAGCTCAACGCAGATACCTCACTTTCTTCGGCTCATCGAGTCAGCACTGGTACTCTCTCCTCTTCTGTCCCTCCGCGAGCAGGCATCTGTGTGGCTTGCCCCGGATGTATGTGTCTCGCCGACGCACATGAAGAGAAGAAAGATGCAGTTCGTTGTCCCTTGATGTCGAGACTGCTTGCGACGCACTGCGTTCGATTGCTGAAGGAGACGGGTGCACGGACCGGACATTTGTTGCCATTCGTACAAGCTTTGTACTGGGAATGCATGAGCCGTGCTTCATCTTAGGAGAAAAGTACGGCTTGGGTATGGTTGCTTTACCCTTTTTATTCGCCTGCGCCTGTGATTTCTATCCGCTCTTCGCCTCCTTGCTGGACGCTTCGGCGCTCGCGGAACAGAAGACCCGATAGACCTTCGATTACCTCGTGGCTATGACCTCACACTGCTCGCTCGTTTACGAGTGTGTACGTGTTTGCGTCTGTTCAATGCCCGAGCACGATCGAAGGAGCAGGCGACAGCGCTGAGACCCACCCCGCCAACGACTTCGAATCCGTTCGTTGTCGTCGGCATAATTTACAGCGTCCTTCCGTCCTCCGCCACCTCTCCTCCATCCACTGGACACATCACTCTTCTCCGGAAGGATCTTTTGTGTCCAGGCTCGCGAAGGAGGCACACAGGGGACTTTCACACGGTGTCCGAGCGACGGAGAGATTGATGTTGCAGTCGTGCGGTTGTTATTCGGCCAGTCCCTGTCCTCCGGATATGGGGTTGGTTCGCCTGATCGTTTATCCGGCTTTTCGAACTACCCCAAACGCTCTTGGTCCGCGACGAATCTTTTCCTTCTCGTTTTTCGAGGGTGGAGGTTCGTTCGCAGGACCAAAGCGGGTTTGGATTGCTGGATTTACTTGATCAGACTGAAAGAAACTGGTCATTTTGAGTGACCTTCTGGATATCGTTTTTATGGAGTTTTGAATCTTCTTTTTTTGCTTCAGGAAAGAGAGGGGCTCTGCAAGGCATTGGGCCTTTTAATGTGCTTGGATTTCTAATCGGCCTCTTTTTGGCCTTTCCAGGGAGGAGTTTAGGGGGCGGATGCAAATCTTTCTCTGGGTGTGTATCTGTTCCCTTGTGGTGGATCTTTGTGTTCACAGGCACAGAACCTGACCGTTAAGTCGATCCTTTGGAGAGGAAGCACCCTTATTTTCCTTCCTTGTCCGTTCGTTAAAATTCAAGAGGAGGCATGTGGGAGAACAGAAGGCTGTTCCGAGGCACGCGGTCATACGTTGGCTGTGTGCTTGTGGGACGGTTGGTTTAGATAGCTTGTATTCAATGTGTCCTTCTCAATTCTTTGTTGGTCTGGTGTTTGATGGTTCTATCTTTTCTAAGGTATGCTTCGTTCGAGTTGGTCGGCGGCGAAAGCTCCGCTTTTTTACGGTGACGGTTGAGTTCGGTAGACTTCCGCGAAACTTTCATGCTGTACGTGTGTCCTTGTTATTGTTCAACTTCCTCCACTGCAGAAAATGGTTATCGGGAAAACAATGCCATTCTTGTACAGTGTCACCACTATATTCTTCTTCATGGCTAAGCAAGCTAAGATATCTTAGCGCTGTCGATCTTGGGTACGAATCTCATAGTGGTGCCGGACGTGTGCACATCTTGCATCGTTCTGCTGAGTGGTCCACGCTCGGTACCACACATGTACCATTGCACTTCTTTCAATTCGCATAAACAGCTGCGCGGTTCTTCCGATACATTTCAAGGACCATGGCTCAGGGTCGGCACGCTTGATTGACGCGTCGACCCTCCTAACGCTTCACGTTTCCGCGCGAACATGCAAGACTATCCTCCTGTAACGAACGAAGAGAGGGGGATATCGTCAGCTTCGTGCAATCTCGATGGTGTCTTTTCTCTTTGGCTTCTCATTGCTTGTGCCTCGTTGGGATGGTACTAGGCGTGCTGTGCCGTCCATCGGCATCTTCCCGCTGTTCTTTTCTGCTGTCTCAGGGGCGCCGATAGTCACCGGTCGTCTTCGACTAGCTAGCAAGATTGCATTGATCGATTCTGTGCTGGTTATGGCCTATATCGCTATATTGGTGCCTAGGTATGCTTATGATGATTCTAATTGGATGTTCTCTGCGGAAAGGCTAACAATTTCTCTTGCTGGAACTGGTTCGAGCTCGAAGATCGCGGCAACAGAAATTGCGTCGGTGGCGGCGGAACCATGACCAGCACATGCGGGACTGCAGTCATGATGCTGAATGTGTACGCCATAAAAACATCTCAACCCAGATTCCTAAACACATGCTAACTCCACCCACTCGCACCAGCCTCATACACTTCTACCTCGCCGTCCAAGCCTTCCGCACCGGCGGTCTCGAAATGCCGACCATCGTGTGGCAATTCAGCGGTTGTGCAAGTTGTCAGCACCACGAACTGCACCACCGCAGTGTCTCGGTCGCTGGTCATCGGATGGGTTTGCCTGATGCTGCGATGGGGTATCCGCACGAGCGTGGCAGCAAGGATTTCCATCGGCCGTTTATTCAAGACGGCGATGAGGAAAACTCGCGCGAGTCGAGCGAGTATCAGACAAGCGAGTTTGATTCGCCACGGCAGAGCGCGGAGACGTTGGGGACTGATTTTCGTGATGAGGATATCGTGTAGACGTGGATCATTGTTGCTATCGAGCCTATGACTTCTTCATTATGCGACGTTCTGATTCGTTTCACAATGGGAGAAAGAATTGCTTTTAGTACAGAACACCTGCTTCCATGGAGACCAGTTTGGCGCACGTCCCTACATGCTTCCGGAGGGAAACGGGCGTTATTTATCGACCCTCCGGTACATACTGAGAAGCATGCTTCCAGATAGCTTCAGCTGCTTGTTCGGGCTTCAAGCTGGTGACGTCCAACTCCAATCGCGCCTTCTCATCGCGGAATAGATAGACCGGCGGCGGATCTACCTCTTGCCTCCACTGCACGAGGAGCTCACTATCTGTAAGCTTAGTAGAAATTGCCCTCTCGACGCCCTGGATCCTGCGGACGTTCTCCTGCTCGTCGCAAGTTATGAGGATGGGTATAAACTGGGATCCTCGAGCTTTCGCCATCGCCAGATACTCCTCGCACACCTCGGTACCCAGGACGTCGCCGCTCTGCCAGTCTGTGAATACGTAGATTGTATCGTATGTTGAGATCTCTTTGACGAGCGTGGTGAAGACTGCTTGTCTGATCGCCGTTCGTAGTTCGTTGTAGCCAGACTGCTTGCGTTCCAGCACGGCTGCCGCTGGATCGATGAGGAGATGGTTGTGAACGAGTTTTGCACGAGCGGGGCGTGCGCTGTCATATGGTTGTTGTTTCTCGAAATCGCGGTTGAGTTGCTCGACTAATTTTCGTGCAATTGTTAGCTTTCCAGTGCCGGGAAAGCCGTTGAGATGGATTATTGGCAATGGCTTTGAACCAGCTACGGAGACAGTTGTGCTTGCCATGGTGTGCTGATTATAAGCGTGGACAGCGAGCGGTGAGAGTGTGATATGCGGATTAGTTACAAGCGACTCTGCCGTTCTATCTTAAGAAGCGTTCATGAATGCGACGCTTTCATGAGCTGAGTCAAAGCTTATGTGAGTCAAGCCGTCTCATTAATCAAGCGTATAAGCTCAGGTGCTCGAAAGTCGATATTCGGTGTTATTAGGTCCTAGTTGCTCCATTCAGCTATGACTCCTGGTATGGGATGATTGATGCAACGTTACAGCGTCGGTTACAGTTCGCCGATATTGCGCCGGATGTGGCTGTGGACATTGAGCGACTTTAAATGTGCGCACGTTCCTTGTGCGGAGCGACAGACTGTATCCCAACTCAAAACTGATTGAGGCTGAGTGTCAACCTTTCGGACTGTGACCCGGCATATGATTGATGTCGTGAAATCTTTGAAGTGGCCATCGACATATCAAACATTTGCAATGGCGAATTCAGGATGATTCGAACGCGTCGAAATCGGGTAATTGATGAAGCAGATGTGTTCAATTCTATTGAAGCGTGGACAAGTCCGTCTCCCTGCAACCTTTCTAACAGCTCTTTCGGTGTACGAGAAACACAGCGCAAAACTCTCCGCTTGCACCGTATCACATCTTGCTCACAGTCTCCTGCTGCAGGATGCTGCCCTTCCTCTCCACCTCCTCGGCACGGTGCTCCAAGTCGTTGGTAGTGAAGTCCCTCATGTTCATGGTCGGCACGAACCATGGGGCGTTGGTGAAGAGGTAGTTCATCTCTTCAAGCGGCCTCTTCTTGGTCTCAGGTTGCGTGGCCCAGAACCAGAGAGCGTTGGTGAAGTTGCACACCACGAAGAGAATGTAGAAGCGCCAGCCGATCTTCTCCATGGCAATCGGAGTCACTTGGCCAATCATGGTGTTGAATGCAAAAGAAACCATGACGCCGATACTGACGCCCTTGGAACGGGTACGGGTATCGAAGATCTCAGCAGGGACGATCCCTGTTGTTATGTTAGTCAATGTCGTTGCAATAGTGCTGATACAATATACGTACATGAAAGCGGGCCGTTGGTGGCTGAGAAGCTGATGTTGTACAACCAGGTAACGGCGATGAAAGCCCAGGATGCGGAAGCGTTGCTGGTGGCGCCAGGAGGGAACACGGCCAGCATAACAGTAGCAATGGTGAAGAACAGGCAGTTGGCAAGATTGCCACCAATCATAGCCCAACGACGTCCGACCTTATCAATCGATGCGATGCAGATCATCTGCGCAACGAGTGCAAGAACAGATGAGATGCCCTGGTACTGGAATGTGCGCTCCTTATCGATACCCATCTGATCAAAGATAACAGGTGAGTAGTACTGGATGGCACTCACACCAGTCATCTGAACACTGGCTTGGATAGAGACGGCGAGGAGCAGACGACGGAACGAGCTCTTGTTTTTGAAGAGTTCAAGGTATGACTTGGCTTCGTTTTCGTGCTCGAAAGCAATGGTCTCGCGGATTTGGTCGTACTCGGCGCGGACCCATGCATCAGACTCGTCGCCATGAGCGTGGAGCTTGGCCAAGGTCCGAAGGCCTTGTTCATGCTTTCCATGGTCGATAAGCCATCGAGGAGACTCAGGGAAGAACATGATCAGGGCTGCAAGGATGACTGCAGGGATAATCTGAACACCGAGACTGATGCGCCATTGCTTGTCGCTAGTGGCAGGGAAGTTCTTGTAGCAGCCGTACGAAGCCCATGTTGCGACCAGAGCGCCAATTCCAAGCATGAATTGTTGCAATGCGGTTACTGCACCTCTGATGGAAGGGTGCGCCAACTCAGCCTGGTAGAGAGGAATGATCATTACAAGGAAGCCAACACCGAGGCCAGCAATGGCACGGCCGGCGTAGAGGTAGTCGAGAGACTGGGCAGCAGTTTGCAATGCTCCGCCAATGATGAAAATCAGGGCTCCCAGCATGATTGTTCGCTTTCTTCCGAGGAAGTCACCGCTGGGTCCGGCGAACATGGCACCGAAAAAGGCGCCTCCAGTGAAAACCGAGACGACGGCTCCACTTTGGTTTGCTGTTGGGTTGAATGTGTTGACGAAGTTATCCGAGTGAATGGCCTCTGCAATGACACCGAGATCGTATCCGTAAAGAATGGAACCGACTGATGCGAACATAGACACCAGGAACTGTGAAGATATGTCAGTGATTGTGGAAGACTGCAAGTTCGAGGTCACCGACCTGGTACACCTTAGGAGGAAGAGCCATCTTGACAAAGGTACTCGCGCGATAGCACGATATCGATTGTGAGAAGGGTGTGCCGGGACTGAGACGATCAAAGTGAGAGATCACAGACTCCATCTTATACTGTGTCTCTCCACGGGGATCCCATGCGGAGAGAAGCATGATCATCGATCGACCAACCAGAGACGCATGTCGCCTAGACACTCGGATAGAAAGAAGCTCCTATGATGCATGTCTCCGCGTGGCGTGCAGGCCATCAAGCCCACAGAAGCAGCCTCCAAGCTTGCAAGACACTAGCTTGGAGGGATCATTGGCAACATAAGCTGTGCAGAGGCAAGACTTAGCCGGGCTTGACTGCCTTGGGACTAGTTGACCAAGTCGACCTCGGAGTGGCACCCGCGCTGGACTCGGATCAGTACCTGAGATGTTCGGCTACTGAACTCTGGCAGAATGGACTATTCAATGCCCGTGGCTCTCCACATGGCATTGGAAGCCAAAGGGCGGTTGCTAGCCTTTGCCGGTTCAAGCAAGATTCGACCGTACATGTCGGGCGTACTCGCGTGACTGGGGGATAATAAGGGCAG
Source organism: Melanodothis sp. VS III C KN 2 (assembly GCA_019775565.1). NCBI lineage: Eukaryota > Fungi > Ascomycota > Dothideomycetes > Cladosporiales > Cladosporiaceae > Melanodothis > Melanodothis sp. VS III C KN 2. Next base: position 286,926 of record JACWFM010000037.1, on the reverse strand, counting down.
AGTTGTAGTCGGGTCCCAGTTTTGTTACGCTTTTCGGCCCAAGTGCTTCGAGCCCTAAAGTAACACAAAGTTCGCGGTAAGCATCCGCCGTCTGTCGTCTTCTCCCCAGATTCTCCGCGAATCAACGCCAATTTCATCTCGGGTCCTCCACACCGACCGGTAGTCCAGCCACTCTGCTCCGGCTAATATAGACGATCTCGCTTCAGTACGCCAAGTCAATCGTGGATACCTGAATGAGGGTCTTCACATTAGCGCACCTGCACCGTTGTGTAGCTGTGGTAGTAGCTTGCCTCGGCAGTAGCTCATAGCATTGGCAGAAGCTCGTGGTGTGTTTCTGAAGAGAAGCAACAAGCGCTGCTGTCCTCGCTCCAAAATCTCATCATTCTCACGCTGTGCTATCGTTGTTGCAAATTTAGTTTATCAAAATGACGACCTTCACGAAGCTCGAAGCCAACGAGCAAGCCACAATTTCCGTGTACCCTTCTCACAAGCTAAGCAAGATCAACGACAACATCTATGGCGGTTTCACAGAGCACATGGGACGATGCGTCTACGGTGGCCTGTACGATCCTGAGAACCCCAACAAGGACTTGATCGACGAGAATGGCTTCCGCAAAGACGTGATCGACTCTCTGAAAGAGCTCAAGGTTCCTGTCGTTCGCTACCCTGGCGGCAACTTTGTCGCAACATACCACTGGATTGATGGTGTTGGACCAAGGGAAAAGCGACCCAAGAGACCAGAGCTCGCATGGAGGGCCAAGTCTGAGACCAACGAGTTCGGCACGGACGAGTTCATGAAGTGGTGTAAGGTTGTGGGAACTGAGCCTTTCCTCTCGCTGAACTTCGGCACTGGTGCGTAAAAGAAATTGATATCCTTTGTATGCTCGGATCAGACGTTGACAATTAATAGGTACACTCGATGAAGGTAAGCCCTCTGCTTGTTCCAGACTCAGGCTTCGTACAGGATAGATCTATAACGATCATAGCGAAGAGTAAAAGCCGTGGAGTTGTGGAACAATACTAACAGCTGAGTAGCTCTTGCATGGCTCGAGTACTGCAACTCCACAAGAGACACATACTATGCCAACCTCCGTCGCCAGAACGGTAGGGAAGAGCCGTACAACGTGAAGTACTGGGCCCTGGGCAACGAGTGCTGGGGTCCGTGGCAGGTCGAGCAGATGACCAAAGAAGACTACGCGAAGAAAGCATACCAGTGGGCCAAGGCTCTCAAGCTGCTTGATCCAACCATCACCCTGATCCTCTGTGGTGAGACCGGCCACTCGGAGTGGGACTTCCATACACTAAAGGAGTGCATCCGATACGATTTGCACGGCCTCGGCGGTGACATGACTGCCAGCTTGATCGACATGCACTCCATCCACATCTACACGGCTTCCGAAGACCCGGTCAAGAACGCGGTGGCTCCACGCTCGGCCGAGCGTGCGATCGAGATCTGCGCGGGCCTCATCGACCTTGCGCGTATCCAAAACGGCGTTCCGACCTCGGTGCCCAGGCAGACAATCTGCTTCGACGAGTGGAACGTCTGGGACCCCAAGCGTGCACCTGGCGAGGATGGTGCTGAAGAGAAGTACACACTTTCAGACGCGTTGGCCGTCGCGATCTGGCTCAACGTCTTCGTCCGACAGAGCAAGTACGTCGGCATGGCCAACATTGCACAGAGCGTCAACGTCATTGCCCCTCTCATGACCACTCCTGAGGGCGTGATCAAGCAGACTATCTGGTGGCCGTTGCTCTTGTTCTGCAAGTACATGCGCGGCACCACAATTGCGACCCATGTCAGCAGCGCGGCATACGAAGGCGAGACAGAGCCCAAGTGGCTGGCCGCTGCGAAGGACACGCCGTGGTTGGACGTTTCTGCTGCTGTTGCTGATGACGGTGTCGTGAGCATGGTTGTCGTCAATGTGCACCAGACAGAGTCCCAAAAGGTCGAGATCACTGGCACGAAGCCATCCTCTGGCAGCGTCCAGGTATACTCCATTGCAGGTAACTCATGGGACGTGACGAACATGGCTGGTACTGAGAATGTGGGAATCAAGGAGTCTGAGTGGAATGGTGACGGAGTATTCGAGTTTCCGAGCTTCAGCGTCACCATGTTGCGCTGGAAGCCATGAAGACATGATTTAGGGCCTGATGAATATAGATATAGACGCTGCAATATGAATCTGCCGCCACGAGCCCTCCAATGCCTGCAAACGATCGTCGTGCGCGTCACAGCGTGTGATATGTATCGTCTTGGCCTCAACGCGTTTGTGGTAATCGCGTGGCGTAGATGTTGTGTTTTGCTTATGCATGAGGAAGGCTCTCCTTGTCGATATCCTCAGCGCATAATCGTAGTCTGCAAGCAATGCAGAAAGCAGATTTCTCGCTTGCTGCGAAGTGTCTTTTCCTCGTCTATCGCGAGACCTCGTCTTGTTCATACACATCCCAGTATGCGAGGCCAATGGGGGATACAAGTGACGGTATGCGGCTCTGTGAGGCCTTGCCAACGGATTCGGCGTGTGCTGACGTCTGCGCCGGCATCCCACATAGTCCCCATAGCACCCGTTCACTCTTGCTCTTCCTGACGAATTGCTTGAGTTCAACGCCATCGATAAATTCTTTCTCCGAAGCCACAGCCTCAGTCATCAGCCTCCGGGTCCTCCTCTCCATACATCTCCTCCTCCCGCTCCTCCTTCTTGCTCCTCTTGCTAGGTCTGCCCTCAGCAGCCTTGACATCCTCCTCCATCTTTTGCGTCAAGAAAGCGTTGACCTCGTTCTGTAGCTCTGCGCTCTTCGATCGGAGTGTGCTCAGATATGCAGTCTTTTCCGTAACGTTGGTCGCAGAGGGTGATGGAAGAGCGTGCGAGAATGTGTGGGCACCCGAAGGTGAAGCATAGTTGGCGGTCAGGTTCGTGCTGGTCGAAGACATAGTGGACGTCTATCAGAGTGTGCGTTTCGGCGCGGAGTATTTCAGACGTCCGCAAGTAAAGTCTGGTATTGTGGCGTTTATCGTGCCAGGCTTCATTCGTGCAGGCAAGCAACCTCGCTTACACTTATACACTAACCCTTGAAGTACATACAAGTCACGTGTGAGAGCAGTCGCCTTGGACTCTCCACCAAGCTGTCGAAGACTGCAGCGTGACAAACTCTCCTAGAGCCTCAAAGTGTTGGTCGAAGTAATGTCTGATTAGAATTTCAATGATGGCGTGGGATCTACATGTTTTCGCTGATCCTCGCCGCACGAAGGACGACCTATAGTTTCAAGCGGACACAACCAACAAGACGGCTCTGTATTCTATTGTAAAATCCCTACCATTCTATCTCACTCATCATAAACAAATAAGGTCCTTCCGGATCGCTCATAGATGCCTTGACTGTCGCTTTTGAGAAAACATGCTGAACCGGATCGTCAATCTGGAAGTATGGTAGACTGAGAGAAGACGGTAAGAAGACCCCAAGCAGATCGTCCGCGTTTGCTGGCTCGAACATTTCGGAGTGCGAGCAGTGAGGGAAAGACATCGATGAAGGCACCGGACAACCCGATGCCTGCATGTTAGCGACCAGAGAGCGTAGGTTTTTGAGAATGGCTGGGACGTCTGCTGCCTCGTCCATATGAAGATTGATCCTGTACTTTTCTATGTCTCGAAGGAAGGCGCCGTTTACCAATTTCCGTGGTTTGATGGGTTGTTTTCGATTGAAATAGTCCATATTCGGTACAACGTCGATGTGGAAGAGTGTCCTTCGGTATAGGATAGGTAGAGCCTCTTTCGCGAAGAGCTTGCAAGTCAGTGGGATGCCTAGGAAGGCGTTCGATGATTGCTTAGGCGGTAGTCTTCTAGTGGATGTTCGACGCTGCATTGCAGCGGGTCTTGTATAACCTGTCCGTAATTTTTCGGAAGCCTTCGACTCGCCCACTGGGGTGGCAACTCTAGCCAGATCCGCGGATGCAATCTCTATGGCCGGGCGAAGGACGAAATGGCCATACGCATGTTCGAAGATCTGCAGACGGATCTCTGCCGGTAGCCTCAACATAAAAGGCATATGTTGAGTATCGTCGATAGCGGAGAGCTTCGTAATCTGCGCTGGACGCTCATCAGCAGCGGAAAGCTTCGAGATGCGTGCCGGACGCTTCATGATCTTGCGTGGTTGCAGTGGCAAAGACATAGCTGAGTGTGCCGAAAATGTAAAGAAGGAATAGATCGTGAACCCTGAGGCTCTTTCCTCGTTCCCTTATAGCGATGGCAAAAGATAAGCTTTTAATCAGGGTACATGAAGGGATGATCACCAGGACCCTGGGCCCCCACTATCCCCTTATCCAGAGCCTCTTAATGCACCGTGAAGGGTCGGCCGAGCAGTACAGTCATCCTCGGCACCGGCGGCGTGTGCGCGAGAATGCCGGTCATTTGTCACATCACGGGGTCATATCCCTCAGAAGGTTGTTGACTCGTGCCTCGAACGCGTCGCGTGGCTATCATATATGCATTAACAATTTAAGACAGTTCTATGAAGACCGGCGTGCTATCATCATGTATTTTTTTTGTCGACCGGAGCATAGGGTTTTGTGAACTGCATAAACACGCCATCTACTGTCGAAAAAGTCATTCAGGTAGGAGCACGTAAGTGATGGTCCACTCAGCGCGGTGACACTGGTTGGCCGAAACCGTTTTGCAACGCAAGAATTCAGCAAATAACTTGCTTATCAATAACACCTCATACAAGGTTCTTCTACGCAAGTCAGGTCAACAAAAAAATCGCGCAGGGCCTGCTCTTACGGCCAAGCGCCCGCAGACCGCTGGTTTGCACTATTCTCTTAACCATAGGTCTGCAAAATCCCGTCTCCAAGCGCCATGTCCAACAATGTGAATTTCGTGCCGCGATACCAGCGCGTTACGAGGACCGCAATTTTACAAAACAAGAAATTCGTCATTCGCCCCGTTCGCTCATCAGCATTAAGCGCCGACCAACCCAACTCTTCCTTGGTTACCAGAGTTCTTCATTCCGACCCAACCTCTTCGATCACGCCCGGTCCGGCCACGCCCAAGCCAGTTGTACTTGAGCGCGCCTGTGAGCCTCTCCACAACAGCTTGACCTGAATCGCCAGTCTGACAGGATGCCAGAACGTACAGACATTGCAACATGCGAGCTACAGTTTCCGTAACCTGTGCCGGGTCTTGTATAAAGGTAGGGCTAGGGTACGGCACTGGAGCGAGAGACACGCCCGTCGCGCCGCCTGTTGGTGTCAGGGACGGCATTGGGCTGTTTAGGTGTGGAAGGCTGGTGCCAAAGCTACCAGCAGATGTATTTGAGGTCGCACGGCTACGGCCGGCAGTACTTGCCGCGTCTAGCAATGTGGAGCCTTGTGAGTTGAAGCTGCTCAGGTGGGGACTCAAACTGCCAGCCGTGCCAGGACGTTCTGCTCCAGATGCTGCAGGGTCTGATCGCGCATGAGCTCGCCCTTTGCTAGGATCCGGAGAAGGAGCAGCAGCGCCAATATTGTCGAGAGAAAGTCTGCTGAAGATGGCCATAAGTGGTTCGTGCTTTGGGAGAATGACCGTATCGCGGAATGTTATGAGGGTGATTCGCCTGACATCCAATTCTTCGCCGAGAGTGGGCATCTTCATTGTACCGCCTGCGGACGTTGGCCTGTCGTCGGACTTCCACCCTTCAGGCATAGCACCCCAAAATTCCTCTGCTTCACGCAGACTCATGTAGGTGCCTCTGCCTTTGAATTCCAGATCCAAAGGAAGGAAAACAGCCTGTAAGAATGGTAGAATGGCACCGTAGACGTTTATCCACATTTCCACAAGCTTGGTGATTAGCTTGTCGTCGGGAGAGCCGCGCAGAGTCTGGGCCAAGCTGGAGAAGCCTGTCTGTAATAGTTCTCGTAAATCCTCGATTATTGTCGTTGGTATCTTGCGCTGAATGCATCTCCGTATGTGGACAGACACCAGCACGTTCAGCTCTTCGACTGGGCGCAATAGTGATTCTCCAGAAAAGAGGTTCAATAGTCGAGCTTTTAGCAGTGGCCAAGCATCGTCAGGCCCAATGCCTGGTAAGCCCATAGAGGCACCAACGCTCCCTAAAGTCTGAGCCGAAACAGTGGAGTTCAGAGCCTCATTCTGCAGTGAGAAAGAGCTCTGTAAGCCTGATGGAGGACCGAAAGGGGTTTCGTAACTACCAGGACCGGGGAACTCAGATTTCTCCCCAGCAGAGGTATTCGACAAGATCGGCGTAAGGTCAAGTTTAGCAGCGGCAGCAGCCTTTTCTTCCCTCTTCTTCTCACGCAGCGCGCGACCGCCATGTCGAAGGTCAAGCCCAGACATGGACTTGGCGAAAGATCCCGCACCTGGTGAATCGGGCGTGAAGGAGTACAATGGCTGTGGTTTGTCGGGATTCGTTGCTTGAGAGTTCGAACTCGCCGAGGACAATGGAAGGACCGCATGTTCGTTTAGCTTGTGTTTTCCTCTAGACAAGAAGTTGTGTCGGTGTTTGTCCTTTTCTTTTTCCTTCTCGGCGGAAGCGGGAACCAGGGTTGAAGTTGAGGCATTGGCACTTGCATACAAAGAGCTTCCACTCGAGCCGGGATCCACTAAGCTGGTAGTTGATGCATTTGCGAAGCCGCCGCGTAGTACGTGTGCTCCTATCGTAGACTTCACAGGTGACTGTGCACCTGAAGGCACTTTGATGTCCTTATCTTTTGATAGTGTGATTGTCTTTGGCTTTGAGAACAGCTTCATCTTGGAGCTTTTACTCTTGGGCTCCTTGTCTGAAGGTGGCGGCAGTGGCGGGTTACTGGGCTGTTGTAAAGAAGGGACCACCCCAGGAGATGGTATGGGACTCCTTCCGTTCGGGAACGCGGCATTGGCAGCACTAGTAGCAGCGAGACGATTGCCACCAACAGTCCCATTGCTGTATGTGAGGCCGTTCGCCGACAGAAGCTGTGGACTACCTGTGCCACTCGGTCTTCGGCTCTCACCAGGTCCAGTGGTATTGATGGGAGTGAGTCCGGGATTCGAGCGTTTTCTGTCTTGGATATGAGGAGGTGATGGAGATATATTGTGCATAGCCGCCTGCGCAGCGATTGTGGACGCGCTGAGACCTGCATTATTGCCAGTGGCGTGCGGAAGGGTAGGCTCAAAGAAACCTTGACTATGCTGCCGCGCACGATGTCCCAAAGGATGTGCAGGCATACTCGGCGAGGGCATTCTCATAGAGCCATCCACCGAGGTTCGCATTACCGGGCGAGAAAAGTTTTGCAAATTACTCGTGCTCTGTGAAGGCGTGGGCCCGCCCGACGTCGATGGTCGCACACCAGGTGCAGTTATGACAGATTGCTGCTGAGGACGAAACCTGCTGGAAGAAATAGTGCTGGGCTGGCCTGAGTCCGTAGATACCAAGGATAAGGAGGAGTCACTGCGCTGTGAGCTCGTTGACCGAGAGCCACCAGGGGAGCGCGGCCGCGGCGGTGGGCGCAGCGGTGGAAAGCGGTCACTCATAGTTGCACGGAGTCACGCGTGTACGCGGTCAATGACAACGATACGAGTGGCCCGGCTGGTGTTGAGGTCGGAGTAACGGGGTACTCTCAGCACAATTGCGCGACTTCAGCTCCCGCTCTTTTCAAGACTCGGTCTTCGCATCTGTATGCGATACAGCGGCATCAATATTGGTCGTAGGATACACGTGATATGTTAGTCATGTCATGATTTTGTTGCTGTTAAGGCACCAGGGATGATGGGTATTCATGTGGTGATGGAATTGGAGATGGAGTGACGCCAGGTAGCCTGCGCTTAGCTTGACGCGCCCAAACTCTCGGGTCGATTCTGCCGGCCGATCCGGGGTCCGAAAGTCTACCTAGGTACTTTTGACAGCATGGAATGAGAAACGAGATACTACTCTCTTCTGTGCGAACACACCCTCTCCCAGCGGTACACAGTTGTTTCCAAAGCATATAATCTTTTCTACAATGCCAAAATTCGGTGGCAATTACACCTTTGCTCGCAGAATCTCAACGACACGTTCTTGCATGCATGTAAAATTGATACAGTCTTCTCAGCGTTCAGAAGGGGGATTATTCTTTATCACTTTCGCCCTGTTCACTCACAGCTCAACAACACCATCTAGCCTTATGGCTTTATCACGGTGACCCTAGCAAATCCAGCCGTGTCCGCTGCTTCGTCCCACGCCTCTCTATAATCATCCAGCCCGTACTCGCCCTGGACCTCACAAATTCCCAGATCAAGCAAACCAGCATTCAACATCTTGAAGAAATCTCGAATGTCGCTTCTCTCGTACATCCACTTCCCCTGCAGCCGTATGTTCTTGCGCACGATCGAGAAGTGCGGGCTCGGGACATCGTGCAGATAGCCGCCCATCAAAGAAACACGCCCAGCATGCCTCAAAGCCAGGATTGCAGACTTGAAGTGTGTGCTGACGCTGAAGCATTGCGATGTACCATATTATTTGTACCTTTGTCACGTTCACCTCACCGGACTTTGGGTCATATCCGTTGGTTTCTGCTCCTAGCATTGATTTCGGTGGACTTAAGCATAGTATCGCCGCTGAAACGTCCATCTGCTAGCCATACGCGAGTCAATGGATACACGACACGGCAATTGCGGACTTACAATTAGGAAGACCGTCCATCGACTTGTAAGTAGGTGATGACTGGCTTTAACAGTATGTGCATGCCGAGGTCGAATGCCATCATCTTCAACAGTGAAACGTGGAAAAAGGACCTCCCGAACTCAACATAGCTTCCCCTCAACCATCATCCCCACGTCCTCTTAGCACCAAACGCGTCCGCTTTCCTTCCCTGCCCTCTCCCACCAACGCACCCATAATGCACCACCTCGCCATCAGGATGCACCCTAATCGCACTAGCGCCAAATCGCTTGTGACAGACCCGACAGTGATCTTCCTCCTTAATCACAACCCTCTTGCTCCTCCCACCAAGACCACCCTTCTCGACAATAGCATCCGCGCCCAGGCGGAGGGTGCGCTCAGTATGAGCCTTGCGAACATCTTCAAGCGAACGCACGATCTTGTCCTGTCGTAGCGCAGAGGTAGCGTGCCGAATACGGCCGCGGAAGTAGGCTTCCAGCTCTGCGACGGCCAAGTCATCGGGCATGAGACTCAACGTGCTTGAAGCTGGCAAGCGAGCACCATGTTTACTGAGCAAATCTAGGGCTTGGGGCCAGCGTTTAACTTCGCCGGGTGGAGGACCGAGATACAGTCCGAGCAAGAGAGCGAAAATGTTTGGTTTCTGAGAGTCATCTTGAAGATGAGTGGAAATGGAAGGATGCAGGACAGTGGCGTCGAGCAGGCAGGCTTGCTCGGAGAGGTAGATGCGATTGCAATAGTCTTCCGCTTTGGCATAGTCGTTGAGCTGGAAGACGTAGATCGCGAGTGCTTGTTTGTGGTTTCCCATGGCGCTGAGAACCAAGGCGCGAGACTCGTAAAGGAGCGGCTCGTCTGACGGCAGCAAGCGGAAGGTTTGGCCTTGGCTGTAGGACTTGCTAGTGCCAAGGAAAGCTTCTAATTTGGCCTTAATCGTGTTCTTTTCGTCAGCAGGCACGGAAGAGGACCTGATGCGCTCAACGTAGAGCTCGATGAGTTGCTGATGGAATGAGGGTGTCTTATCGTCCAGCTCATTCACAAGATGCTCTAAGTATGTCACCTGGAACTCTGCTCCTAGGTTTCCAAGGAAGTTCATGACTTTCTGGCGGTCGAGACTCTCTGCGTTGTCGCTGTCGGCCAAGAAGACCTCCATACCAATGTTAGGGTCCTCTTCTATTGGCCATTTGACGAATTCCAGAATGAGATCGATGTGTTCAGCCGGGAGTTGCTTAAGATAAGCCACAGTCCGCCTGGGCCCATGCATGCCCTCAGTGACTTCACTTCCGGTCTCATTTCTGCCAAATTTGACGAGCAGCTCCAGTGCCTGGCGATGGAGCTTTTTGCCATGCAAGAAATCGACGAGATCACCGTAGCGTTCTGACTCGGACAATGCTGCTTGAACCACATCTGGCTCGCAGAAGTTGTCGGTACGAAAGAGTGAGCCTGCAAGAGTCGGCGCAGCTAGCATGTAAGCTCTGAAAAGCGTCGTGTGCACTAGCTGAGCTACTTTGAGGAGCTCAGACTGCCAGTCGACATCGTCGTTATCTTTTTCTATGACGCTCTGCGGCAGCAGGTGTGCAAATTCGGGTTTTTTCGTCTCGGCATCAAACTTGGGCGGATTCTCTTTCAACTCGCCATCAGGATTGAGATATCTCTGGATTTGCACTCGAGCCTGGGCAAGGAATGAACACAGCTCCCGCGTGGCAATCTCAAGGTCTTTGCCTTGGAGGCGCTTGTCAGCCACAGCGTTGGGCTTTGAAGGAGCGCCCTTCCCAGGACGTATGCTCATGTTGTCTGTGTCATTCCGCGTCAACGATTTGACAGAGGCTACGTCGGAGTCCACGCGCGCGTGTGAGCCTTTCAATCGACCGAGCATGGACTTGGACGGTGTGTTAGGCGGATCCTTAGTCTCACTCTCATGTTCATCTACCGCTGCTTCGGCCTCGCTTTGATTGGGGGTATCTGGTATCGATGTGTGATCACCTGCGATACTTCTAGGGTACAAAGCCACGACCCTATCAGGAGGGGCAAATGCTTCAATGAACAGATCCAGCGCTGGCCGATACTTTTGCTGCTCGAAGAGTGAAGTCGCTTTCAAGATCTTGATCTCGCGTATTCTGCCCGGTTTGTCGTCGATCAAGGTATCTTCCAGCAATCCTAGTAGGCTGATCGCTTCGTCAAAGCGGTACTTCTCTACAAGTTCGCGTAGTTGTTGCGGGTAAGAGAGTGCGTTCATACGCCAGATGACCCTGTCCGAGGCCACAAGGAAGCCCTTTCCTGCATGCGCGAGCGAAATATTTGGTTGAGGGATGTGAAGAACAGTGGCTTGTGGTAGAGAGATGGTCTGCAACAAGCTCAATGTGTCTGGGTTGCGGATCTGCAGCGAACTCTTGTCTGGGGATTGTAAAGCCAGCAGGTAGGGATAGCTGTAGCCAACAGCCTCTGGCGCGAACGACCAGGGTATCTGTCGTTTCTCCAGCGCTTTGCCTTCGGTGTCCGCAAATAGCGTGTTCACGTCTTTCGCAAGCAGCACCTCACTGTCTCCAATCTTGGAAGCCATTGGTTTAGGCACCCAGCTACCCATGCCCATGTATCCCATGCCGCTGCTGCTGACGGCTGCGAACCGCACTCCTGCGAGTTCTCCTGAAACCTCCTCTCTGCTCTGATTCCTTGAGGCAGGCTTGTTCACAGCTACCGATTCCTTGCTTTCGATGTCCACGAAGCTGTATCCTGCGTCCATACCGACGACAACCTTCGTCGCAGTTGCCCATGTCAAGCTCTTCACTGCTGCCTCCATGGCAATTTCGCCCACATCCGTCGACAGCTCCATATCCTGCCATGTCCAGTACAGCAAGCGGCGCTTCACGCCCACGACCAGGCGTGAGACGAGAGATGGTATGTTTGTTTCGGGGTCTTTGACAACATTGCTTGTCACAGCAAAGCAAGTTGCGCCTCTTGTCTGCTCCAAGCGCTCAACCAGCTGGTAGGTCTGCAGATCGTACAGCGAGACATAGCTGTCGCTCAGGCTGACCAGCAGGTTCGCCTCTTTCACTATCGCAAGTTGTTGGACAGGCTTCCTGCTGAATTTCTCTTCCTCTCTCAACAGCTCTACAGCTTTCACCTTGGGAGGTGGCGCTTGGGTGTTGAGGTCGCCATTCTCGGAGGGCTGTGAACCGCCGTCGTCGCGCTCGGCGGGAGAAGTGCGTGGGTCGTTGACACGGTAGACGCGCAAAGAGCCAGTGTTGAGGCCTACGAGTAGTCGGTCGCCGTAGGCTAGTAGGGATTCGATTTTCGATTTGTCTTTGGGCCGGAGCTCGTGGATGGGCTCGGGTGTGAAGGCGGACAGCATGCCGTTGGCTGTGGTGATGCTCTATCTTCTGGTGATCATTATGCGAGTAGTCAGATCTGGCTGAATGTGGTGCGCCAGCTAAAAATCAAAATGGTACATGTGTAGTGGCGAGTGCAGCTGTATATCATGCGTCGCAAAGCAATCTGAAGCTCTCCACGTGCAGGTGCTCTTCGCCAACTCAGATGACGTTCCAGTCCCAATAGGGTAATGACGACGAGGTATGTTTGAACAAGTTCGACTTGAGCGATTGCTCGAAGAGGTTCTGTTAATTTTGTTCTTGAGAATCACACTTGCAATCAAATTATATTGACCATACACATTTTTCGCTCTAGGTGACCTATTCTCAATATTGTTGTCTTCTTGGCGTGGGTTTTGAAGCAATGTTAGCACGTTTCAAATTGTGTCCCCCACGAGATAGCATTTGACAACAAGTCGACTCTACACACGTCAGGCCTATATACACAAGCTCAACCATCAGATACCAGTCAAACATCGAACTACGGACATTCTTCAACTCAACAGCCGATCGATATCTGCCCTTCAAACACGCCAAAGACACTATACTATCTGTGGAATTGTCCCGCATGCAACATGAGGCGAGATACAACGTGCGCTAGGCGTGGTCTCTGTCCTTCTCTCCGATGTTATGGACAACAAGTCACCTCCCATTGTCTGAATTGCTCTTGACCACCCCGACAACCTCAACGAGTTGATGACATGCTTGTAACCAAATCTCAAGACCGTGCCCCCTTCGATCTCATCTCATTCCATCGGATCGACCTCGAACTATGACGTCATGGTCGATCTATCTTCGTCCCGTCTTTCGACTAGCCTCATCGCGAGTCGACCCTGCGTCACTATAACGAAGGGCAGAAGAGGCTGTTGGCGCTTACAAGGAGCCTTTCTTCTGTGCAACCTCCTGTCAACTTTCCTTTTTCAAGACCTCACGTGTTCATGTTTGCTATTCTACTACGAAGAAGCAGAACAATCGTTGCATCCAACGCCATCAGAACGGCCTACACTTCCTCCAAACTCATACCTCTGCTTTTAGGCGCGACAGGTCGCGTGCAAGGCACATCATTCGCAATGGCGGCCACGAAGCGTAAGCAGTCCGCTGCTGCAGCAAATGTTGAAGCAAATGGCGACGGCCCGCCCCTAAAACGACGAGCATCGGCCAGGAAGCCATCAGCAGCTGTTGTCAACCCAGACACAAGCAAAGATATCATCGACGCGCCGGACGCGATGCGTGCTTCTCCTGATAACGATCCAAACGAAGACTTAATCCCTGATCCGATCAAGGTGGAAGAAGGAAGAAAATCTGAGAGCCCACTCAGCGACGCGCCGGACGTCGTCGAGCCTCCCAAACCTAAGCGTGGATGCGGAAAGAGGGCTGAGGCTGAGAAGAATATCAGAGAAGCGGAGAGTGTTGTTGCGGCAGTTGTCGATGCTGCAGAAAGCAAAGTTCCTGCGAAGAAAGGCCGTGCTAAGAAGAATGAAGTCAAAGTGGAAGAGGACGCAGACGATGCATCAGCGGCAGCAGCAACACCAGCCAAGAAGACACCCAAAAAGGCATTCAACGGTGAGTCTGGAGATCCAGAAGGAGAAGAGGATATTGAGGCTGCCGATCCAGAAGATGTCAAGTCAGCTGCTTTTAGACCTCCAGCAGTGAACAGCTCATACCTGCCACTACCTTGGACAGGACGCCTCGGCTATGCTTGCTTGAACACTTATCTACGCACATCAAATCCTCCAATATTCAGCTCAAGAACCTGTCGTATCCAATCGATCCTGGAGCACCGGCATCCGCTCGAGCATCCGGACCAACCAGAACACCCAACCAAGAACCGCCCTGATCGATCGAAGCCTGCAGACGTTGAGCTAGGTCGACGTTACCTTGAGTCCGTTTGTTTGGCAAACGTGAAAGACGTGTCCAAGATGATCAGATGGAATGAGAAGTACAACATCCGCTTCATGCGTCTCAGCAGCGAGATGTTTCCGTTCGCTTCGCACGCAGAGTACGGCTATAGCCTTGCACCATTCGCTTCTGAAGCACTCGCAGAAGCAGGAAAGGTCATCGCTGAGTTGAACCACCGCGTTACCACACATCCCGGTCAATTCACACAACTTGGTAGCCCACGCCAACCTGTGATCGAGAACGCCATCCGCGACCTCGTCTACCACGACGAAATGCTCAGTCTCTTGAAACTCCCCGAGCAACAGAACAAAGATGCAGTCATGATCCTCCACATGGGAGGAGTCTTCGAAGGCAAAGCAGAAACCATCGCACGCTTCAAGGAAAACTACGCAAAGCTCTCCGACTCTGTCAAGAACCGTCTCGTCCTCGAAAATGACGACGTCTGCTACACAGTACACGATCTTCTCCCTGTCTGCGAAGAGCTCAACATCCCTATGGTCCTCGACTACCACCACCACAATATCCTCTTCGACAGCGACAAAATCCGCGAGGGAACCGCCGACATCGTCGATCTCTATCCTCGCATCTTCGCAACATGGGAACGCAAGGGTATTACTCCCAAATTCCACTACTCCGAGCAAACCCCTCCAGCCATCACCGGCAAGCAACGCCGCAAGCACAATCCCCGCCCTTGGACGCTGCCGCCTTGCCCACCTAACTCTGATCTCATGATCGAAGCCAAGGACAAAGAGCAAGCGGTTTTCGAACTCATGCGCACGTTCAAACTTCCCGGCTTCGATCGCATCGCGGATATTATCCCGTACGAACGCTTCGATGACAACAAAGAGGCCGAGTCTGCGGCAGGCCAGCGCAAAATCGCCAAGGGCGAGCGCTTCGATCTCGTACCTGAGGAAGAGGTTGGGATGGGAGGTCCACAAGGTCGTGTCTACTGGCCGCCGGGCATGGAAGAGTGGCTGCGTCCGAAGAAGCGGGAGGTCAAACCGAAGAAAGAGGACACGGCCGAGAAGGACGCGAAGAAGAAAGAAAAGCTGAAGAAGGAGGCCGAAAGGCTATATGCAGAGCGTCAGGCCGCTCTCAATGGGAATAGCGGCGTTGCCAAGGAGGAATTGGAAGAAGAAGACAGTGATGTCGACGCCACGCCTGCGACTAAGAAAGCAAAGGCCGCGATGAAGAAGGCGGATGCCGCCAGAGCCGCCAAAGCTGCTGCTAAAGTCGCTCAAGTAGCTGCTAAAGAGGCTACCGTCGACGAAAAGAAAAAGAAGAAGACTACTCCTGCGAAGAAGGCAGGTGGAAGGAAAAAGGCTGCCGAGGTCGCACAGCCTACCCCCCGTGCTAGCGATGAAGAGGAGGAAGATCTCGACCTTGATGCCGAAGACAGTGAAGATGCTGAGCCTGTCACTCCTGTAAAGAGACCTGCTGCCAAAAGACAGAGTGGTCGCGCTGGAAGAGCTAAGGTTAGCTATGCCGAAGCAGACGCAGGAGGTGATGACGAGGATGTTGATATGGAGTAGGACAGAGTTTCTTCTGTATAATTACTAGCATGATGACCCGTGTACATGACCAACAATATCATAAAATGCTACCCTTTGTTTTGGATCCATCATTCCTGTACTGGTCAAGTCCTGAACCATCTTGTTGCGTACAGTTTTGGCATCAAGATTTCAACATCAAAATACTAATACCTACAGCGCGTGCCTCGACATCCGCCTGTGGTACTCAAAACATACACATGATCTCACATACGAGGGTTTTGAACAACGACGGACTGTGGCGAATAAATTAGTACCTAAAGTCACGGTATTCAGACTATCCGTAACAGTACGTCCAGTCGATGTTGTACCTCTTCTCCTCTGACGTAAACCCGGAACGCATCTCCAATGAAACAAGACCCTGATCTTTGAGAGCAGATCTGTCTGGCTTGTGCTGCCCACCCCATGAGAAAGCGTGGGCGTGACGTGGAAACCACGCGACCACAATCCTTCGAATCGTTCGCGCTTTCTTCACCATTCCTCCCTGGACGTGGGGTGCTACATGAAGATGTACATCAACTTAATGCACAGTATGCTATACAGCAAATCACAAAAGATCACCAGAACACTCGGCGTTAAACTTCTGCCAACATCAAATGGATGCACTAAGGTATGGCCTGGCCGCCTGGCCACTCATGACGTATTCGCAGAGCGGCGTTTGAGAGCTTGGAGACCGAATATTAGATACATGTATACGGCCTTGTCTTCTTATCCATTGATACATTCTGTACGGTCTTTCTCCTTTGCACTTTGTGTCACCTTCCCTCACCGAAACATTGTATATTCCATATTAAGATGGCGCTGCCTAACCCTTTCACATTTTGGCGGCGCACAGAAAACACAAGAGAGTACGTTCAAATCCACGATATGCCACCGAAACGCCTCAAACTAAAAACAATCAACAGATGCTGGGGCTACCGCTTCGAAGTCACCGACAGACACCTCACACCCGCCAAATGCAAACCTCTCCAGCAAAGTTACGACGTCCTCGGCGAACGCGTACTCGACCGCCTGAACGCCCTTTCGCCGCCACCGAGCAGAGACTTGCCCAGGAACAATAGCAAATTCACCGTGCCAGAGAAACCCACGGAACACCCAGGAGAAAACGAGAAAGAACCCTCAAAGCCTCCACCCAGAGATCTGTATGCTGTGCTCAAAGACAATGTCGAGGGTGACGAGCTGTTGCAGGAATTCTGGACCGAGGTCAACACTGTGCCTGACTGGGTTGATTGGGCGCAGATCGAGCGAGGGCAGGATGTTTTCTATCGGTATGGAGGTGCGTGTCTGACGGGTCTAGCGTACCAGTCGTTGCTGGGCGGGATGGGCGCTGCGAGGGTTGTCGAGACGCTGGCTCGAACGGGCGGGTTCTCGACGAAAGTTGCAAGAAGTCGAATGTTTGAGACCACACAGCATATCTTGCAGTGCACGAAATCGCTGGAGAGCATCCAGCCTGGAGGCGATGGTTGGGCGTCGACGTTGCGTGTTCGTTTGTTGCATGTTGCTGTGCGGCAGCGCATTCTGTCTCTTGCGAAGACGAAGCCGGAATACTATGACACTGAAGCTTGGGGCATTCCGATCAATGACCTCGACTCGATTGCTACCATCGCCACTTTCTCTGCCTCTCTGATCTGGCTTTCATTACCACGCCAAGGACTATTCATGCGAAAGCAGGAAATTGAAGATTATACGGCGCTGTGGCGGTACATTGGCCATGTGATCGGCTGTCCCACAAAAGGTTGCTTGGACACACCGGACAACGGCAAGCGCACGATGGAGGCATTGTTGCTCTACGAGATCCAGCCCACTCCGACCTCGCGCATTCTCGCCAACAACATCATCAAATCCCTCGAGGGCCAAGCACCAGGCTATGCATCCGCAGAGTTCCTCACAGCATCAGCACGCTGGCTAAATGGCAACAAGCTGTGCGACGAGCTGGGCTTGATGCGACCGGGTTACTATTACTGGGCTCTGATGGCTGGGCAGTGCATGTTCTTCTGCTTCTTCATTTACACGTACCGCAGCATACCATCGCTCGACCGCAAAAAAGTCGCCATGCTGAAGAAGGTCTTCTACGACATCGTGGTCAAGTCCAAGTATGGTCTGCGTGGCACGGAGACCACGTTTGATTTCAAATACGTGCCCGAGTACTCCACCATCACGGAAATGGGCGAGTGCGAGGAGGAGAAGGCGACGGTGTCGTATGTGGAGAGGCGGAATTTGCGTACTTTCTGCATTGCGGTTGGTATCATGGGTGTGGGAAGCTGGATTTGCCTCAAGGTCACTTCGGCTGTTGCCAGAGCCGCGTGGTCAGCGTTGAACTAGAATGAGTAGGAGGTTGCCGCTTTCTCTGTTATCTGCTGTTGGGTGGCGCCTTATGATATTGTCTGATATCCGGGAGCGTGGTATTTAGGAGCCTATATCAGTCATGCGATATTGAATGTTATGTAGCCGGCCCGCGTGCTCGGGTCGTCTAAAAGAAACACCATCAACCTCGACCGGCCCGAACGATGACGGAGGGAGCTTCATGCCGACCTTGCATGATATCGGTCTTGTTCGGTCACGGGAAGATTGGTGAAAATATTGGCGTGTTCGGCTGTGCTGTCTGGTGCCTTGATTTGCTTTGCTGAGCTGTGAGATTTTTGAGCCTGCGTCGCGAACGTCAATCAGTCGTCAGCCAGGCGCATCCAGCACACACAGCTGAAGGCTCCACGCGCATGCTAGACCACCTACTATTCCCACGCACCACACTACCGGGACCCGCCGTCCGCCTCGCCTCGCCTCTCGACTTCCGGCGTCGAGCTCAAGGAAGAGCCATCGGTGCATCGATGCATCTCCCACCAGCCAACCACGACCGTCGGAGGCTGAGTCTGAGGCGCCGTGCAGAGATCGGATTAGCAGCAATATTACCGTCTGGGCCATGAGTGTGAAATCGCGAACATCATTGCTGCGCTCTGCTAACGCACGCCACACGCTGCGTGCATGCCGCGGTTGCATGCATGCGCCAAACGGTGTTCGCTGGTTCAGCTGGTGGCCTTGACAGCATCCGGCTGCTGCTCTCCTGCTCCCCTGGCGCGCCGGCATTTACTGGCCTTGCAGCAGCGTCGATATGGCTGGGTGGAGTGAGCAGAAGATACTACTTGAGCTACTGTACGTTAGTCGAAAGGTGGATGCGGGTCGTAGCGTGGACAGCAAGATAATCAACCAACCCTACGACCATCGAGAGATCTCGGGGAGCAAAGGCAGGTCAATTACTCGTCCAAGAAGTCAAGAAAGACAGCAATACAGCGAATCAGCTTTATTAGCGCACAACTGGCATTATTGGAGAGGGGCTAACCCGTGAGCCATGTGCACGCGAGACACACACGTAGCTTAGCTTGACAGATGGCTTGCATATTCGAGGCTCCCGGCTCGATGGCTGAGGGTTCCTTGCTATAACTTAGTCGTAGGCCACTTGTTTAGCTTCGGTGTCAACGGCCTCTCATCTGCCCACCTGTGGCCCAGACTGCGCGATCGTTGCTCCACCCCGCCGCTGTGAGCAGGAGCGCCCTCAAGCCTTTGGGGAACTTTCTCGCCGGCAGCCGTCCACAGCTCACTACTGCACCAGCAGCCTTAAACTACTGCTGCTTGCCTGCATCATTATACTCGCTCGCCGTGCTCGTGCGTTTATCGTCTTATTAGCCTTTGCCCGCTTTCTGCTACCTGACTCTTGTCCTGCGGTGCTTACCTTTTCCTGCAAGCTGCTGTACCTTCGTGCTCTGCAAGCATTTGGTGCGCGAGCGTTTGTCACCACCGTCCTTCTCGGCTTGTGTTGTGCGTTGCTGGCTGCTGTGCGAGCGAGAGCGTTTGCAATTGGAATTCGGGTGTCTGCATCTGCATATGCGAACGGCTGCAAGGCGGTGCTGTGCTACTGGCGATTCAAGGACTTTCCAAGGAGAGAGAGGGAGAACACGGGCTGCGACATCGCGCGTTGTGGTCTAGGCCTACGCTGGGGAGACATACGAGTGGGACAGGGCATGGCGACGGCGACAACGATGCTGGCATTGGGATCTCTTCTTCTTTCGAACATCACATACGGACCTGCGACGAGCAACGACGGTTGAAGCTGGACCACGCAAAAGCGACTTTCCCCAACACCACCGCCACCACATTTCAAAGAACACACAAGCGGCGGGTGCCGCAATGCCTGCGCCAACCTCAGGACGCGAATCTCGCAGAGGTTCCAAGGCCAGCGGGGAGAGCGGGCTGCATAACACAGAGCGCAAAGAGAAGGCAAAGAGCACGCAGGTGTATGGACATTCTGGCATTGGCTCTTCGCCGCAGAGATCACAGCAAGGGACTCGGATCACATCAGCTCCCATAGTGGAGAGGAGGCGAGGCAGTGGATATGCGGCGGGTCTGCAACGACTTCCGCCAAGTCAGATGGCCCAGGCTGGTACTGGGGCAGCGGAAGCAGGGCAGGATGAGGATGAGGTCACGGGCGTAGTGGGTGCCATGCGACAGTATGAGCCCTTCCGAAGTCCACAGGTACGTGATAAGGGCAATGGCAGGTGAAGGATGCTGTCGAACATGTACTAATTTTCTATACAGCCCGAAGAGCCCATACCAGAGATGAATATCGCAGTCATTGGAAGCGATGGTGTGGGGAAATCGACATTTGTCCAGAGAGCATTGGACTTGCCGTCTCCCGCAGCGACGAAAGCTGCGGATCGCAAAATCCCTTACGACGGGACTCTGTACAGAATCCGATTGCTCGAGATCTCAATAGACGATGTCGAAATTGATGACGACGACACTATGAGCTGGCCAGACTCTGTAGCAGACAAGATGATGCCGCACATAGATGGCGTTCTCACGCTATACAACGTGGCGGAAAGGGCAAGCGTTGAGCGTGTCCTTGAGACACTGGGTAAGTCAACTGCCGTGTTGCATATGACGCTGAGTCCTTTGCTTGTGGCCGCCTGGATACACATCACCGCAAGTGCTGACGGCTATGTCTAGCTGCGATACAAAGAGCTGCACTCCCATCAGTCCTCATCTCGTGCAAGTGTGATACAGCGCCAGCTGAGAGACAGCTAGACCCTGTTGTTTTCGAGGCGAGCGCGAAGCGTGCTGTCAAGAGTCTCCGCGCTGTACAGACATCATTGGCTAGCCCCGAGACGTTCAAGATGGGGTTGGCAACACTGGTCAAGGCCGTGGTCACTGGGGATACAAGTGAGCAGAATGAATGGCGCTCAACATCATCAGCATACTAACATTCTTGCAGATCAGCAAGGATTCTCTGGCACCCGTAAACGCGCGCAGTCGAACGCTGTGCGGTCTGTCTCACCTCGAGCGCCGGGCCTGCCTGCGCATACTCGGGCAAACTCAGATTATACTGCCAGTTTATACCGAGACCGAGGCCATTCACGGCATGACCGGCATGACTCAAGTCTAGTTCCACAGACCTCCAATGACCATCTCAAGGTACCAGGCGACTCTGAGCAAGGGAGCAACTCTTTCTTGCTTGAAGAGTCAGGTGGAGAGAGCATTTCTGGCTCGCAGAGATCGTCCACAGACATTGAAACTGCTGCGTCAGGAATATTGAATGCGCAGCCTGCCACTGCCTTGTCAGAGAATGGTGCGACATTCGAGGAGCTCGTAGATCGACTGCTCTGTCAGCCCACTTCCAAGGCAGACGGCAAATTCGTCGTCATCTTTCTGGCTCTGTACCGGAAATTTGCAGCCCCGGGTAGGCTACTGGAGGCCATTGTCGAGCGATTTGATGCACTGGAGCGCAACGGAACACCACTAATGATCAAGATGGTAGCACAGCTCCGCATTTTGTCTGTCATGGAGCAGTGGATCAGCCATTATCCTGGTGACTTTGCTTTCCAGAAGACACGCCGAAGAGTGCGAACCTTTGTTGCCAAGATCTCTGCAGTATCGATCTTCCACGTTGCAGCGAAAGAGATTGGCGCAGGACTTGAGCTGGTGCAAGAAGATGACGACACGGAATGGGGCTACAGCGACAGGAACCGAAACGCAAGTGACAGCAACACTCACAGCCTCACTATGTCGAAAACCGCCAGCATCTTGATTGATGACGAATCGTTCATTTTCCCGGACAACATGAGCATAATCACAGCTGACGACGCCAGTCTTGCTCCAAGTCTCGGAGGCGATACTATCCGTTCTCAAAGCTCTACGACATCCTCACATCTGATGTTCAACTTTGAATCCGCACAACGACAAGCAGCTTTGATCAATCCCCGTGAGCGCATGCTCCTGTCAAAACTGGAGTGGCGCATGCTGATGGGCCTGGATGACGGCTTGATCGCACGCGAACTGACCCGTATGGACTGGATTATGTTCTCTTCTATCCGGCCACGCGATTTGGTGAGATCAGTGTCGCTGAAACCTGCCAGCAAAGCAGCATGTAAGAACCTGGTCAACGTCGAACGCATGAGTGAACACTTCAACCATCTTGCATTGTGGGTAGCCAACTTCATCTTGTTGCGCGACAAACCAAAGCACCGTGCGTTGATGCTCGAGAAAATGATGCGCATTGCACGCAAACTGCGCGAACTCAACAACTACAATTCTCTCGGCGCTTTCCTTGCGGGCCTCCGTAGCGCTCCGGTATATCGACTTCAAGCAACGCGCGAGCTCATCCCGCCCGCTGTTGGCAAGGACTGGATGAAACTGGAAATATTGATGAATCCGTCTCGTTCACATGCAACGTATCGCCTTGCGTGGGACAACAGCTCATCGGAACGTATCCCATACATCCCGCTGCAGCTTCGCGATCTGACGTCGGCTGAACAAGGCAACCCGACTTTCATCGGCGACGAGCAGACTGGTCGCATCAACTGGAAGAAGTTCGAGGTCATGGGCGAGGTCATTGTCGGCCTGCAGAAGGCCCAAGGCCTGCCTTACCGTGGATTGGGTAATGGACGAATGGGTGAGCAGGCGCGAGAGCTTGTCATGGATGTTAAGCTTAAGAAGGACGATGATGTGAGTCACTTTCGTCTGCTTGCCGCCGCGTTCAGCCAAGCGACAATTTTTTTACATTCCACGAGCACATTGCTAACATATCAGTCTTGTCAGGAGTTATACGAACGCAGCACCTACTGCGAGCCCATTGCCACACAGGGGGGTGGGAACACCACCGACAGAATCCGCAGATTCTTCGGAAACTAAAACAGCAAGCATCAGGTAGTGTTAAGAGCAACTTCCATGATGGGAGTTTCGACACCAAGGAGAATCAGAAAAAGCCGAAATGAAGAACAGATTGAGGCTAAGTTCTAGAGCTTGCTTTGCTGAAAGTACTAAAGAGGTTATGAGCTTGACATGCCTTGGATACGAAAATGATTGGAAATGAACGGTGGATGTGGCAAGGTCTGATTTTTATATTCACGCTGTTGAGAATTTTGATACACATTTAGCGCTGAGAAATTTGGATGCCTTTCAAGCTATGCCTGGTACTGGATGTGCACTACGTGGCCAACGGGTCCATGGCTTCTCTCTTATAACCATGGTTGATACCACATGTCAGAGATGAACTCGGAGTCATCCGCGAGCTGCGACATAGCTGCTAACGATCAACACATTATCTGCTCGAGCTATAACAGTGCATATTTCAACACCGCGATGTCTGTGGAGAACACGACAATGTCTTATCATGCAAGCTCTATTTTCGCTCCCAAGGCTTTATGGCTTTTTGATCGCAAGACCGTACATCCATAAACGGAAAAGGCAGTGCATTAGGCAATTCCGTGCACGTGCAATGTTGAATTTCGACTTTGTCTCACAGTCACCGTCCTGGGCAGACATGTATCACCGAAATACGCTGGCATGATGCGTCACACCGCTTGTTTTCCTTTTGCCGAGCTGATACAGTGCTTGACCAAATACGACAACACGACCGTAGCAACATGACGGTGACTGCGTGGATTGGAAACGTTTGCTGATTGATACACATGTATGCCATACTGGTCAATATGGATTTGACTATTCTTTTTGAGAGTTTCAACTTACAGTACATTTTGCTGATACTAACTCCTACACAACAAGCTTTGCTACCTCGGAGACTTGACACAGCATGAAGGATCTAGCCACAGCTCTCGCTGTCTGGAGATATGCTACTGTGCATGAGCTCAAGATCACACGACGCCTCTTGAGCTCCAACATATTCGCATCGATGGGCTTCCAAACGTGTTTGCTAACCAGTCGTCTGATCCTAGCAACCACCCTCAACGATCCAATACTGTTACTCCTGAGATTCATTCTGATTGCCATCACCTCGGCCTACGGATTTGAAAT
Source organism: Melanodothis sp. VS III C KN 2 (assembly GCA_019775565.1). NCBI lineage: Eukaryota > Fungi > Ascomycota > Dothideomycetes > Cladosporiales > Cladosporiaceae > Melanodothis > Melanodothis sp. VS III C KN 2. Next base: position 263,195 of record JACWFM010000037.1, on the reverse strand, counting down.
GTGTCAGCAGATGATGTCTGTTGAGGAAGACCAGCAGAACAAGCCAACACGGCCGATTCCGGCGGGAATGCTGAGCGTTCAAGCAGCGGTCCGAAGATGTGCGCTCTCTTGGATTCTATCCCCTTTGGCTTTGATCGCGGCAGTTTCGACGCGAGCATCAGGGTGGCTGGCGTGCTCTTTTGCCTGGGCTTACTTCTGTTACGTCTGGCCCAGACCACGGCATTGGTTCTTCAAGAATCTGTTTACAGCTGTGTACCAGGTATTCTTCGTTCGGGTCGTGGACAGCCTGTTGATTCTACATACGCCATATTCCGGGCCCAAGGTAATCCTTGATGTAATCTATGCTGTATGGATTTTGGCGACGATCCATGTCCAGGACTTTCATGATGTCGAAGGAGATCGAAAGGTTGGGCGCAAAACTTTGCCTATCGCTCTCAGAGAATCGACTTTGATCTTGGTACGATATGGGACGGCGCAATTCCTGATATTATTCGCGGTTCTTGCAGCCATCGTCGGCTACCGTAACAGCGAGAGCAGAATTGTTCTAGTCTTTGCTACGCTTCAGCTTGGTGGTGCGATAGCTACGGGGTTTCGTTTATCACGCAGTGAATCTTTGGAGGAGGCGGAGCGGACCTACAAGATGTTCTATGTACCGGCAGGGCTGATTCTGATCATGTATCTATCGCTTCTTAGCCCGGTTGTATGACACGCCAACAAGGTATACACCATGCATCATTTCTGTTACGCTTTGGCTGCATAAGGTGCATTATGCGTACGCCACGACTCTGCACCTGATGTCATCGAAGAAAGTGGCAATGAAATTGAGTTAACATTGTTCGTAACTTCCAATTTAGTAGTAGAGTTCCGTGTGAACATGTGTTCACTTGCACTGACTAGTTGCCCTCCTGAAGGACAACAAATACTCCATCTCTTGGCTCGCGAACGGACCCCACCCTTTTACATACTATAACTCAATTCATACAGGCCGGCGCTACTGTGTCTTTTCTAGTGATTTGAGATCATGTCATCTCACAACGATATCGCTGATGCTCTGACCGCATTCTACAAGCAAGCCATCAAACACCCACTTCTTGATGACGCCGCGCTCAAAATTCCCCCGAGTTCTGGATGGGATACCATTGACTCTGATACTTTACGGGGACTGGGTAAGAGCGAAGCGGTGATCGAATTACTTAGGCACTTGCCATACCTCGAGGCCGACGGAAAATACGAAAAACTGCTTGTTCAGTACGAAACGGTCGCGATTGCATACACCCAGCACCCGAGTACTCTGATGGAAGAAGTCAACCCTCTGCCCGACAATTGCGTTTACCTCACTGAAGGCGTGGATCGTGAAGGTTACTCTCTGATTCTCGATATCGAGAAAGGTACCTGATTCTCCCTGATGAGCTTGTAACGAAGCCTACGTCCCTAACTCAGTTAAACAGGCACAATCACTACATATAGCGTGTCCGGCGATGAGATCTCGCCTGAGTCCCGTGAAGGATACGACAGCTTGCCTCGCAGCGAACGGTGGCGAGCACACCGGACGCTACCAGCCGTGGAGTTCTTCAATGACTGGTCTACAAGATACGCTAAGCTCGTTGACATGCTGGTGCCAAATGCAACCAACGGGCCGACCATAGGTACTTTCCGCACACGTGCAAAAGATCCAACTACAGGCGAGCGACTTGCGCAGAAGACTGGTCCACTTGAAGAATGGCGTCCCAATACGCAAGACCTTGTCCGAGGTATCGAAGATGATCAGGTGAGGCGGCGCGAGGAGGCCCGCTTGCAGCATGTCGTGGTCAGTCAAATTCTTACTATGGGAGTACACGTGTACACAGCTGATTCGCCACACCGTAGAACGTCTACAACAGCTTCCTACAAAACGGGTGGCCAGATTCTTTCGACAAAAGTGCCTGTAGGGCGAAAGTGCTCGAGCTGGAAAAACAGGCATGGGCGGCGGAGAAAGCGTTCATGGATGCGAACAACCCGGATGCTGCTCTGTTCGATGATTGAGCTCAACCAGGGGTCTACACTACGCTAAGAATATCGATGACTTTGTAAAGACATACCATTTTGGGATAGCACATTACGTGTTTCATCATCAACCAAGTGTTCGGTGAGATTCGCATTGCTGTTGTGGAAGATTCATGATGACTTTCGAATACTGATACTGGTAGACTATGTTATGTCTACTACCTGTCGCAATTTTCGATGAGATGAAGGAGCATATGAATCACTGCTTAGAATCCCGTGGCTCGTGGTTCTTGGGCGACGAAACTTTCGCTGCCAGAGCCTGCTGGAGCCGTGCCGACCATGTCTTGAGCCAAGTCAACTTGCGTCGGTGTCGCGTACGCTGTTGCTTGTACAATGGCCGCTTGTGTTGGCTGCACAACTGGTGCCGACTCAACGACCAAGGCACCCATCTCAGCTTCGCAGTCTGCCGAGGCGCACCTGATGATACCAATGCTTTGAAGCTCTTCTTCGGTCAGTGGACTAGTGCTGTTTCCGTTACTGACCACATATGCGTCTGGATCCAATGCATGCTTGTCGTCACTTTTGCGATAGCCGTCCATGCTTGCATACCCGCTAGAATGTGTTTCGTCCAAAACATCCTGTGGAATCTTTCCCGCGCAATTTGCCTTGCCATATCTCTGCGCGTTTCTGTCGGCGACGTAGTAAGGATCGTCTGTCAGAAGTACGAATCCCGGGTTTTCCAACAGGTGTCCTGGCCAGCAAGGATTGTCATGAAGGCCCTAATCACCTGAGTTGACGAGCCCTGGGAAGTCGATTGCCACTCGCCTCCGCGTGGTAAGCCCCTTGTACTCTGTCACGTTGCGTTGGATATTGGCATAAACCCGCTGACCGGCGGCATGCAGATTCTGCCGCTCGGATGGCAGGAGATTGTCTGCACCATCGCGAGGATACGACTACTGCATTGGCGTCAGTGGCGGAACAACTACCTCAAACCTAACGTCGACCACGCAAGCTTCTAGACGACTACATCCTTGGCATACCCTACTCGAAGCGGTCTCGCTTCAAATTGCAACAAGTTCCAGAACGCTGTGGCTGGGGATTATTATAGCAAGTTCACCGGTGATAACGGCATCACCACCGCTCAGCTCCATCCCTGGAGCCCTGTCCCAGGCGCGCGAATGCTGAGAACTGCAACACTAAGCTACAAGCCAAAGTCGACTACTGTGTAAGTGTCGAAGTCCAGCTCTACCATCGCTTGCAGTCTCCTGCTAAACACGTCGAACAGATCGGTGTCCCAGTCCAGCAAGGTATCGCCGTAAACTGTAACAAGTACGTCGAGGCAGTTAGCGGCGACGACTGTTACGTCTTTGCGCAGAACAATGGTGAGCAAACTCGATCTGTCAAAGTTCAACGCCGCAAGTTGGCTATGTGCTGATGTATTGCTCTCTAGGTATCACGACAGCACAGCTCTACCATAGGAACACTGTCCTCGGAAGCAACGGCGAGAACTGTTTCACGCAATTCCAGGCGGGCCTCGATTATTGTGTAGGCGTAAGTTCTTCGTAGCGGTGTTTTTTCCGTTTTCGTCGATCGTCTATTAAGGTAGTTTATCGCGCACGGTCAATCTCTTGAGATGATATCTCAAAGTCTTTTAGAGATTCCCCCAAAGCATATTCTTGTCGTCACCGCTCTAGAAATTCACCAGCATATTCTTCAAGGCAAAGTACAACATGAAAGCACACATTCCAACTTGGGGAGTGATTGATTCAGCGTGATTAATACAAGTTAGTGATCAGCTAAATCCAACGGAGGGAAGTTCGTCCGGGGCTGAAACCCTCCGGATTTAGATTAGTACTCGTATTCCGATGCACAACGCATTCGTTCAGCCGTGTGAGACCATGCAGATTATCTGCTGACAGAAATTCTTGGACATGAGAGAGCACAAGTACTGCCGTAAGGTCACGTCTCGCTGGATATAATGGAGACAATCTTTCCGCAACAGAGTTCGAACCAACAACGAACGATACCACGTCCCAGGCGACTACTTCCAATCCCTGTATCGACACACCACACGCCGATATGACCCAAATCATCTCAGTAGACTACCTCGTCGTCGGCGCAGGTGCCATGGGCATGGCCTTCGTCGACACCCTCCTATCCGACACCCACGCCACAATCGCGATCGTAGACCGCCACCACCGCCCTGGAGGCCACTGGAACCTCGCCTACCCCTTCGTCCGCCTCCACCAGCCATCTGCCTTCTACGGCGTCAACTCGAAACCCCTCGGCCGAGGCACCATCGACAAGACCGGTTGGAACAAAGGCCTGCACGAGCTGGCAACCTCCGACGAAGTCTGTACGTACTACAGCCAGGTGCTGGAAGACTCGTTCTTGCCGTCGGGGCGGGTCCAGTATTTTCCTAAGAGCGAGTATGATGGTGACGGGAGGTTCCACTCGCTTTTGAGTGGGAAGCTGTTCTGTGTTACGGAAGCGACGCGCACTGTCGATGCGACTTACCTGCAGTCGGTCGTGCCGTCCATGCGTCGGCATCCGTATGAAGTGACAGGTGCGGAGTGCGTCGCTGTAAACGACCTTGCGAAGATCTCTCGCCCGTTCAGCAACTACACTATCGTCGGCGCCGGCAAAACAGGCATCGACGCATGTCTCTGGTTGCTGAAAGCAGGCGTCCATCCATCGCAGATAACCTGGATCATGCCTCGCGATTCGTGGCTGCTCGATCGTGCTGCTTTCCAATTTGGCGAGGAGTTCAAAGAAAGAAACAGGGCGTTTGTCATTGACCAAGCCGAAGCCGTCATGGCCGCTGGTTCCGTGGAGGATTTGTTCATTCGGCTGGAGAAGAGCGGACAGCTGCTGCGGCTGTCCGACAAGGTCTGGCCCAAGATGTATCGCTGTGCAACGGTCTCGCTCGCGGAGTTCGAGCAGCTGAAGAAGGTCGAGAATATCGTTCGCATGGGGCACGTGAAGAGCATCACTTCGGATCAAATAGTGTTGGAGAGCGGTGTCATTGCATCCAAGCCCGACACGCTTTACGTCGACTGTTCCGCAGAAGGTCTTGCGAAACCCACACCCGTCCCGGTTTTTAATGGCAACAAGATCACTCTCCAATCCGTCCGTCAGTGCCAGCAAGTCTTTAGCGCCGCTTTCATCGCTCACATCGAAGCCGCATACGAGGACGATAAAGTCAAGAACGAGCTGTGCCAACCCATCCCACACCCCTACCACTGGTTCGATTGGCTTGAAATCGCGATGTTGAACCACCGCGCCACGTTGCGGTGGGGCCGAGAGCCGCGATTGAAAAAATGGCTCGATGGCTCCCGCCTCAATTTGTTTGGTGCCCTGCAGTCGGCAGTCCGTGGAGATTCTGAGCCGGATCCCAAAGAACAGCTCGCGCTCGCCACCAGGATTCAGATGCTGGTCAAGAAACTCGAACATTTACTCGCCGAGGTGCCACATGGAGCAGCAGAGAAGGCAACTGCGCAGAACGCGAAAGCTCCAACTTCTTCCCGAAAGCGAGACAAATTGGCGCGTCTAGCATGATGCAAATAGCCAGCCAGCTAAGTCGCGCAGTCAGATCCACAGGATAGTACCTCGGATTCTTATAAGGATTCTCCCCACCGAACTCCTCCTGCTCCATTTCCTTGTATTCAACCCAAACCATATTAGCGACTTCCAAATTCGCCTTGATCAGCGAGGCGTCCCTGAGACCACAGCGGCAGACTCCGACGAAAGACTTTCGCTGTTCCGTTTGAGCTGTCAAAATGACGAAGAGGACACCCTTCTGTTTCCAGTCCTCTTGGTCCGCGACAATGAAATTGCTCGGTTGTAGGGCTGCGGGGTGTCCTGTTTGCTCAGATTGACGTGGTGGTTGTAGATGTCGAGCACGCTGTTGAGATGTGGTTGAGGAGCCAGCTGAACGAAATCAGTGACCATAACGTCGTCTGCGTCGCGCAGATCTTGTTCTAGTTGCTGTAGCTGCGTGGTTTCCAAAGAAAGTGTAGTGTAAATGGCGATCGTTCTAGTTTCGAAGTCTCCGTTGCGGGTCAATGGCGCAGTCAAAGGAAGAGAATCCTCGATCTCTCTCTAGTGAACGCCATTCTGCTGCGTTGTCTAGTTATGGGGAGTGATGTAGAAGTCTTCTGCTCTGTTCACCCAAGTACAAACAGACGGGTACTTGTACAATCTCAAGTGTTCGCGTTCGCTCTGGAGGACCCTTGGACGTCACCGTGGATAGACCGATGATCATCACCGTATCTCGTACCAAACTTGGTACGAACTAGGAAGTACTAGTTCTTTTTTTGAAACATCGAAGATGTTGTCTTCAAAAGTACCCTCTCGGGCCTCAAGCATATTCGATAGCTTGTTATCTATGTTGTATGCCTCAAATGCCTCTCGTATGCACATTTTTAATCCCAAGCTCTCATGGTGTTCGGCCAGCTAGACAATGTAGCACCCAAATATGATCGCGAAAATTGTCCGAAAGGTCATAACCATGACTCATTCACCCCAGTATCCCAAAAATGCAATAACTTTTCAGTTGTTCACGGCCTCTGCTCGGCGTGAACGCCGCCAGCGTCAGCGACAGGCTTGACCTCGTCGGCGCTCTCCTTGGTCTGGCCAAGAGGGAGCTTCTCCTTGGAAGCCTCGAGGCTCTCCTCCTGACCAGAGAGGAGGGTGTGCACAGGAGCGTCGAGCTTCGCGCGACCCTGGAGGAAGTCGAGCTCCATCATGAAGAGGAAACCGACGAGGTCACCGCCGAGCTTACGGACGAGAGAGCCAGCTGCGGCTGCGGAGCCACCTAGAAATTAAAATGTCAGCTTGCGTACAAAAAAGCCACCCGTTCAGGAAAATCACAACTCACCAGTAGCAATGATGTCGTCCACAATGATGACCTTCTGGCCGGGCCTGATCGAGCCCTCCTGCACCTGGAAGTAATCGGTTCCGTACTCCTTCTGGTAGCCCTCAGTCACGCACTTGCCAGGGAGCTTGCCCTGCTTCCTGACGGGCACGAAGCCCGCGCCGAGCCTGAGCGCAAGCGTCGGGCCAAACAGGAAACCGCGGCTCTCGAGGCCCACAACAACGTCAATGCCGCTCTTCTCGCCGACAGTAGTGTTGAACGCAGCAGCGACCTGGAGCTCCAGCGCGCGCATCAGGTTGGTGAAGTGCGTGTGGTCGGCGAAGATGGGCATGATGTCCTCAAAGAGGATGCCGGGCAGCGGGAAGTCGGGGAACTGGCGCAGGGCGGAGCGGAGGTTTACTTTAAGACTGGAGAGTTCGGCGGGACCGGAGGCATTGGCGGCGGCGAGTCCTCCCTGGGCGCCATGGCTAGGGTAGGTGGTGGGATCGGGCTTCTCGGTGGGCGGGTGCGATGCAGTGGAGGCGCGGTCGACGTTCTGGGTGGAGGCAGAGGTGTTATCGGGGTGGCCGTGGGGAGGGTGCTGAGCGTGGGAGACAGGAGTGGCGCTCATATTGAGGGAGGAGTGGGAGGATATAGGTTGAGAAGTGATTTTTTGGTGGGCAAGCAGGTGCGTCAGCTTGTGCGAGGCGTGAGGTCAGCGGTGCTTGGGCCGACGGGAACAGAGTGATGAGGCAGTATTGGATTGGTGGATAGTGGCTTGGTGCGACGGCAGGGTTGTGCTCAGTTGGGCGGGAGGAGATGGTGATTGTGCAGGAGCGATAGGTGCATTTGGAGTGACCAGTATCTTTTTCGATCAAAGCCAAACGAGGGAGGGGTCCGCTACTTGCTGCCTCTGCCCCCACCAACCCACCAACCAACCACTCTCAAAGCCACAGCACATGTGCGAGCTTTCTCCTCCAACCGTGCCCACCATCCAACCCACGCTCATATCATTGCTAGTCCTACTGTACTCGAGCTCTCACACACGCACACGCACACGCACACGCACACGCACACAAGAACACCACTGCTCAACGCATCCAACGGGTCGAGCACGTTGACGGCCTACGCGCCGGCGCGCAACCTCTGCACGACTCGTCACGCAATCATCCTGCGGCCCGCCCACGAATGGGCGAGCAACGAGTAGCAAAGGCCGAGTAGCGGTGTAAACGTGTTCGCGCGGGCATTCTTCTCGCATATGCATATGGATGTCAAACCTGAAGCTTCTCTCGGTGCGGAGCCGTCTTTGTTCTGCGCCCGCCCGCCGGCTGCCTGCAGGAAGAAGGTCTCAGGTCCCAGTCCCAGTCATCATTCCCAAACGCGCGAGACCGAGAGATTGCCCAGAGAATGCGTGCCCTCAAGAGTCGTGTCACCGTGGCGTTCTACCGCACATCAAAGGGTGTCAGGGCTCGCGCAGAACAGATCGTGTATCACCCACTTCGCGCGTTCAACCGCAGACCTGTCGCATCGAACTAGTTTTAGCAGCATCGCAGTTCAGGCCTACCAGACCCACGTCTTTTTTGTTCCAGAAGCTGTCGTTGCCTTGAGCCTTTGCCGCTAGTTCAGCCCGCCCGCTCAGATAACCAGATAAGGATGGGGACCTTCTACATGCAGATTTCCGGAGGCCTTGCCGAAGTTTTCGCAACTGGCTGTTCTTCGCACCGAGCAACCGTGATGGCTGAGTCGTGTAACGAGTGAGGTTCCATCGAACTTTCAGCATAGGATCATGGAATTGTTGTTATTCAAGCTTGTTGTCCTCGGGGGAGTGACGGACGTCGGCTGCCAAGTCGGGACGGACGAGGAGACGGAACGGTGACACGGTGCCCAACGAGAATTGTTTGTGTTTGGTATTCATTCATCAGCAATCTCCTCGGCTATGTAGGTAAGCTGCGAGCTGCTGTTTGAAACAAGTCCCTGCCAGAGCTCCTCGAGCCGGCAAACACGAAAACAGTTACAGACCGGTCACTCACAGGCTACCATCGTCCGCCAAGCGCACTACCGCTCAAGTCGTCAACAAAGACCTACGCAGCTGACCACCACTCCATCGCCCTGATCGCCAACGACAAGAGCAGCATTGGCTTCCATACTGATGTCGAAGGCGATGCATTCCATAGTCGTCTGGCCACCAGCAGTCCACGCAAACCCACAGTCGGCTGAGCACTCAGCAACGCGAGTGAAGCCGCTCAGACAGGTGACAAGAGGAAGGTAAACGCCGTTGGGAGCGCACTCGTTGATCACGTTGAAGTGCAGGCGTGTGGCGTTGACAGTGTCGTAGGAGGTGGAGAAGTTGTCGCCGTGGGCGATGTTGACGCCCTGGTGCTCTGTGCAGAAGCGGTGCACGATGTCGTACGCGGCAGTCTTCTCGACCGGCGCAGCGGTGCCGTTGCAGTCCAGAGTGCCGAGCTGAAGGCCTGGGATGAACGGATCTGCAGAGGGCACACTCGGGGGTTTGACCTGGCGAATGGTTAGTTTGAGTTATTTGAGAAGGGTGTGTTGCTGATTCTTACCCCAACGTTGGCCTGGTTGATGGCCACGAGAGTGAGGAGCAGGGTTGCGATGAAGAGCATGGCGAAGAGCGGGAGTGAGCTTGGTGAATTCTCCAATGCTTTTGCGAGTCTTCGTAAGATTTGATTATTGCTGCCCTGATTTCTGCAGAAATATTCAAGGCGATGTTTGTTTTTGACATCGTAGTCACTGCTGTCTGCCAAGCGCAGTGTTATTGAGGAAGGCACGACCAGCGCGCGTTCCTCGAGTAAGTAGCAACATCGTCTCCAAAAGTGAATCCTGATCATCGCCAACATCTTCCTCCAAGACCCTTCAACTAAACCTCCTGAACTGCGCGGAGCTCTGCACAGAGCTCTCAGTCTGCTTTGGCGCATCCAACAACTTATGATGCTCCAAGAAGTCCAGTCTCAAAGCCACGCCAGGCCTCGTCCACCTTCCCAACACCTCTCTCAGCTTTCCCGCCACCTGCTCTTCGACTTCCTTCACCACCTTCCAATTCGAACTTGCATTCCACTCACTCACACCCCTCGCCTCGAGCCTCACCCTGTAGCTCGTCCAATACCTCTTTGCATAGCTCTTGACCGCCTCGTCAACACCGTACTTCCTGCCCCTCATGTTCACCATCTCCTCGACAACCCTCCTCGCCGCAAAAACTGGAATCCCCGGCCAAGCCCTCACAACACGCTCCCAAGCCTCCTCACGCTGCCTCCTCTTCCCCGGAAGCAATCCCTTCCAATCCTCGCTCCGATCATTGACAGAAATCGCACGCGCTTCGTGGACAATAACCCTCGGCACGACGTATCCAAAATGGCGAGTAGTGTTCCACGGCTGGCCGTCGTCCCATAACTGGTACAAGACGCGGCCTTGGGCGAGGGTCATGGTGCGGCAGTACTGGCGGATGTGCAGGGGCTCCGAATCGAGGATGAGTTCGTGCGTCCATGGGATGCGTGGGATGTATTGGTTGTCGAGGCGGATGATGGAGTTGTACTCGTCTGGGCGCGGCATGCTTCTTATGAGAGCCATTGTTGGGCCGAGGTCGATGTCCTTGTAGCCTGGTTCGTATTCGAACGGCACCGTGGTCGGAAGGGTTGCGACGGCCATGTTTTTTGGTGTGGTGCGTTGGATGGTGTTTCTTTGTTGGTTTTCCGGATTTGGTGTAAGCTGTGAGGTTACGTATCTTTGTTGGGTGTCAGTAGATGTCGACCAATATCTTTCGGATCTTCTATGGTCAGTAGGGCTGTTCATTGTATTATTGTCGTGGTCTCTCATGCACGGTTGTCCATGCGCTATTGTGGCGAGCGGATTGGTCTCTATTGTTCTCCCAGCCACCACAATTGTTGTCGCAGAACAGGTGAAACGCATCCGAGGGTCCATTGACGTATTGTAGTGTTCTGCTGTAGATGATGAGCGCGCATGCAAGTGAGGAAGCAGCTCACAATTGCCGTCTTCGTTTGCTCACATGGGCACTCTTGGGGAGGTGGCTGCTCCACTCACACCCTCGACATATCCCTAATGTCGGAACGATGAAACATAGTGGTCATGACAGTGTCGTTCGAAATGCAATGATCAGGAGGACTTGCAGCATCCGGCGAAGAGCTAGCAATGACATGTGGAAGGCGGTACCTACCATAATCGAAGATTAAGGCCCTAGGACAACAACCACACTACTTTCGCCTGTTTACATAGCATAAAACCCAGATCAGGCATCGTAGTACACTCCTCCAACGCCTTGCTTGCAGAATGAATAATCTTGCCACTCATCTCGAGTACATTCCATGCTCAACCTGACTGATTGGCCGCATGCACTGCTCCCAGCCCAGTGCCTCCAAAAGGTGTCTGAGCAACGTCGCTATCTTGTCCATCGGGACCCACACTGCGTTCGCCAGACTCGTCATCTTGGATCTCTACTGGTTCGTCGTTCGTGTTTTTTCCTTGAGCATTGCTTGGCCGCGCATCTCTACCATCAGACTGAGGAGTCGCAGAAGGCGCCACCGGCACCGCCGATCCTAAGTCGTCTGATTCACCCATTCCATTGACCTCAGGCCATATGCCTTTCCATAACCAGAGCGCTTGCTTGAATGTCTGTTCGCAGCGCAGCATTTCCTCGCGGCCGTTGCCTGTCGTCATTGAGTTTGCCACTTCGTCGACGATGGAACGGCAGGCGTCGACGAATTTGCTGAAAGCGGGCGAGGTCCAGTTGGGTATCAATGCTTGGTGAAGAGCGTTGATGTGGGCTTCATTACTCAAGCTTGATAAACCGTCTGGCCCGAATGGATTCGAGACGTTGGCATGGCCGCCTGTCATGTACGAGGGTAATGAGTAATTCGAGCTGGATGTGCTGTTGTTGATAAATGTGCTGGCATAGTGCCACGAAGCACGGTAGCACTGTCGCACGCGTTAGTTGCGGAAGACGAGTCTGAATTACGAAGGATCCGAACTCACGTGCTCGGTAGCCCACAGTAAGACCAGACCTTCCAACAGCGATGCACTGGGACTGGAAGCGCTGGCAAGTAGATCGATGAATCCTTTAGTCGCAGGTTTAGGTATTTCGGACTTAACTTGGAGGCCCCATTTACTGGCAGTCGTATCGAAGAAGCTCATTTCACGACGGACATTGTTGAGAGTGCTGATTAACAGATCGAAGGTGCGGAATGTTGTGTTTTCCATCGTGATGGCAGTGTCTGGAAGGCGCATCTTGCCGATCAACCGACCAACAAAGCTGACAAAGGCTCGGGAGACATGAGCATCTTGAGCTAGCCATTCAATCAAGGCATGTGCAGATATAGTGCCGCATCCTGCATGAGAAAGGAATGCCTGTTGCGTGGCAGAGTTCACGGCTTCAGGGTCACGATTGAGTAGGTGATTCGCGAGGGATGGTGTTGGCTTCGGAGGAGCAGGCGGAGCCATTATGCGATAAGGTGTGGTCGGTGCTCCGTATGACTGTCGAGGCCTCAATGGTTGATTGGGGCCTCGACGAACAGCACTCAAGTGAGGGTTGGCAACATTGCCACCCAAGATGCCGGTCTGAGCGGCCGTTTTTGGAGGCATACCGATTTCACCGTTCCTTATTGCTGCTTGCCCGTCGGACGATTCCAGGAAATCCTGACACTGGAGGAGGTGTTCTGTCTGGCGCGTGACGTTGGCTGCGCGTACAAAACCACAGTGAAGACAGCGGACTCTTGCACACTATGATCGTGATCAGCGCTGAGCACAACGAGAATCGCTTTTACTTGAACACAAACCTTTTGCGCGTCGTCGTAGAAGTCTTCGTAAGCCTACATCGCGTATTAGTACGTCCACAATTGATATTGCCCGACACGATAGATGGCTGCACCTTTTTCACGTCTATAGACAGTTAGCAGATGAACCAAGCGACACGCCAAGCAATGGCCGACAATACCGGGTTTCTTTGTCAGCACGATAGCAGGGTTAAAGGCATCCTCAAAAGGGCGGTCGTTATCAGAATGCCTGCAAATTTATCAGCACGCGTGTTGGCGCGAAAGGGCAGACCAAGGCGCGATAGAGCGATGGTGCGGGCGCTAGCCAAGGCCGGCTAGCTAGGTGTGTTTGTCGGCTTACTGTTGTTGGTCGTGTCCGAGTGAAATACGGCGTCTCTTGGAGGTGTTGTACACTTGAGAGGGTTGGAGCTCTTCTCCATTGCCAGCAGCGCGCCAGTTACAGTATGTGACGCATTTTGTCAGATGCGACTTCTTGCGGTCGAGACTCCGTATGTTGCCTGTCCATGACTTGCAGTGGTTACAGCGGACTGTGGTTTTCCGTGGATCAGTATTTTCAGAGTCTATCGCCGTAAACTGGCTATGGGTATACGTGTCGGAGGGTCTCGGCATTGGAACGCGTATGAGTATCGGATCTCTGTGTTCGGTTTCTTTGCTCTCCCTCGTTACGGCTCGAGCTAAGAGTCGATATGAACGGAGACGGTTGATAATCACTTGGCGTAAAGGGGTGAATGTTACAAGTACACGTGACTTGACTTTGGAAAGCCCACAGCAACAACGTCGACTTGGCCTTGCCACAAGTCTAGACCCAATCAAGTCATTATCTCTCCCAGGCCGTCTTTCAGTGTTTTCTGTGATTCTCCCCCACCAAAGATAGCGAGATCTCAGGGTCTGTCGGCACTAGTGGAAGTATGCAATGCTCGACTTCTTGGAAATATCCGGAATCGCTTATTCTTTTTTTCTCGCCTCTCAACTTACCTTCGACGGACAGCATCCGTCTCTAGAAAGACATTCGAAGCGCCGAGAAGACAGATTCTCTCGTCGCGCAACCATCAGGCAAGTGCGACATGTTCCAGTATCCGTCAATCCTAAGATCCACGCCACCGAGGTCGCACAGATCTGCAGCCCGCCGTTTTAGACTAACATCTGCTATCTGCCACAGATTGATCCCTGCCTCCGCATAACACTTCACACGATTGTACGCTATCCCACCGTAATGTATTCAAGTAGCACAGCCGAGTCTGGAAGTCAAGATCAAGGTATAGCCCGTAAACAGCATGAGCCGGTGCTCGACTCGCAGTTGCCGTGCGACACAACCATTGCGCTTCACCAGTGCGATCGCTACGTCGCACCGCAGCAAGAGTCGGGCTGAGATCATACGGCCTTGAACTTGCTCTGGGTAACGCCAGCGAAAGGATCGTGCTTCGAGGAACATTCCTCGAGACCCGTAGACATGGCATTGACTTTGACAGGTTACGATGGAAGAGCACGGAGTTGCGGATGAGTCTGCGCAGACATCTCATCGTCAGAGGACGCACGATGCTGAGAAGATTGGACCAAATTTGGCACCTGTCACCTCTCGAACAAACACCACCGACCTGGAGGCCGACCCCAATCATGGAGCCATGCGCTATATCAAGTCCTTCGAGAAGACGTTGGTCCGGTACAACATGGAAGCGCGAGGCATTCAGCGTGTCATGCCTGAAGACCGACACAGCTTGAGCCAACTGGGCTTCGGTCAGATCGGTATTCTTTGGTTCAGTGTCAATCTGGCCGCCAACAACATCACCTTGGGCATGCTCGGACCCGCCGTATTCCACTTGGGCTTCCTCGAGGCCAGTCTCTGCGCCGTCTTCGGCATGCTTGTTGGAAGTCTACCAGTCGCCTACGTCGCAACCTTCGGGCCAAGCTCTGGCAACAGGACTATGGTCTTCGCTCGATACTCGATGGGTTGGTATCCTGCCAAGATTATCGTCGTTCTGAACATTGTCGTTCTGCTTGGATACTCTCTCCTGGATGCGGTCGTCGCCGGCCAAATGCTTAGTGCGGTCAGCGGCACCAGCAACTTGAACATTGTGGTCGGAATTGTCATTGTTGCTGTGATCACTTGGGTCATCACGACATTCGGATACACCGTCTTCCATATGTACGAGCGATATGCTTGGCTACCGCAGATCGTGATGTTCTCGATCCTCGCAGGAGTCGCCGGCCCGAACTTCGATCTGACCACTAGCCCATCGGAGGGAGAAGACCCACTCACTATTACGGGCAACCGACTCAGCTTCTTCAGCTTGTGCCTGGCTGCTGCTATCACTTACAGTGGAGGCGCTGCAGATCTGTTCGTGTACTATCCCGAGTACGCACCACGGAGCAAAGTTTTCATTGTCACTGTGGTTGGACTCGCACTATCGTTCACCTATGCTTTCATGATTGGGATCGGACTTGGCTCTGGCATTGCGCTCAATCCAGTCTGGAGCGATGCATACAGCGTCTCACAGGGAGCTCTCATCGTGGAAGGCTTCCGCCCCCTGGGTGCCTTCGGATCCTTCTGCGGAGTCATTGTGGCCCTAGGTCTGGTTGGCAACATTATCTTACCCGTCTACGCAGCCGGAGTCGACTTCCAAACTCTCGGCGTCAACTTTGAGAAAATACCTCGCGTAATCTGGAACACCTTCGGCGTCATCATCTTCACCGTCTGCGCCATCGCCGGCCGCGCCCACCTCGCCGAAATTTTCACAAACTTCCTCGCTCTCATGGGCTACTGGGTCTCAATCTGGATAGCGATCCTTCTGGAGGAACACCTCATCTTCCGCAAATGGCGAGGCCTTGGCTGGAACTGGGATGCGTGGGACGACCATCGTAAGCTTCCTGTTGGTCTCGCGGCCCTGGTAGCCTTCTTGGTCGGCTGGGCAGGTAGTATTCTCAGCATGGCGCAAGTGTGGTACATTGGACCTATCGCGGCACAGGTTGGAGAATACGGCGGAGACATGGGCAACTATGTTGGTTTCGCCTGGGCTGGCCTTGTGTTCCCGGGTCTGAGATGGCTCGAGCTGCGTCACTATGGCCGTTGAGGACCTGAGGTTCAAGAGACGGCTTCAGTATTCAACTACTGCTGGCTTTTTGTTGTATGCGCTCGCGAGGCCGAATGTATAACCGTAAATATGTGTGTACAAACTTATAGCCAACGAGGTTCATCTTGGTTCTTCTTCAATTGAGCGTTGCGTTATCCGAGGCCACCTCAACATGCTTGTATCATGCTGCCTCTCAGCACGAGCCGAGTAAAGTGGTGCCACAACGGAGACTTCGTTGAGTATTACATAGACTGTTTTCATCTGTGGATTGTGTACATGCACATTTACAAATACCTCCGAATTCCGAGCATTTGTTTACATACTCTACACGAATGTGGATACGACGATCTTAGTTCAGAGCCATGTCGGGAGTTCACTAAATTCTAAACAATCAAGTGAAGAGGCCAAGTCGACTTGAAAGTGAACTTGCTCTGTATCTTTGTCGACCTAGAATGGTTTGATACATGTAAGTTACATGTATAAGCTGCTCCACCATAATCGTCATTTTAGAAGACCGCGCTGAATCCCGCCAAGACCCTGAATCTTTCGTCACTTTGCGTGCTAGTCCAACGACTGGACCAGACACATCGAACTGAGGGGGCACATACAGGTTGACAATGCCACCCTCGTCAATCGATCCCGACACTGTAGCCTCGTCTGATGGAGATTCAAAATCGGCTGGCGACATCTCGAAAGCTTCATCTTCGGATCCCTCCAAGTTTCAAGCGATCGACCGCAGTGGCACAACACCCGACATACAGCTGCCAGATCAGAGATGGATTACCGTTCTGAAGACGCAATGCGCGTTTGGTGCTGATATCTTCGAGGAGGTCATGTTGAACTTCATCAAAAATCCCAACGTCACTTCTTCATTTCTCTTTCGCGCGGACATTCTCTACGATACTGAGTCAGATCGTAGAACTCAGGATGGAACACATGATCATCAGACCAACACAGCTACTGGCGAACACAAGCCAAGGAAACTTGAGCTTCCTGGTTGGGTTGAGGAGCGTGTAATCGTACGCCTACTTATTCCTCGAAATCAACAGCTGGACCGGCCCTTGACGCAGACATGCATCTTGTTCAACAAATCGGCAAACGACCTCATCACAGAACGCTTGGTAGTCTACCTACCACACGTAGACTCGCCAGAGGAGATACCGTTCTATCACCCTCGTATTGAACAGCTGGCCTTCTACCACACATTCCAACCATCCGTGGAATCAGCCAACTCGCAACCCAACGGTCCAACTTCAGGAGTCGGCACCCTTTCAATCTCATACAACCCCTTCAAGTCATCCCCAGAAGTAGACACCAAACTTCACCGCACGGCTCTCAAGCTCCTCCAGACCCTCCACAAACATGGCCAAGGACAGCTGGGTGGGTACCAAAAGCGTGTGCACCACGACCAGCTCATTCCACAGAAGAGCTACCAAGACACCTACGCGCGCCTCAAAACCAAATATGGGCGAAGACTCGTGGAGAACTGGGTAGAAGTGACCGACCCGTCGAAGCACGTCTTCGAAGACTTGGGGATAGCAGCTTTTTGTCTGGAGCTGTGGCGGGGAACGTACGAGGTGCCTGCTACCGCGAAGGAAGCACAAGCTGTTGTTGGTGCCGAGGAAGACGATCTTGCATCAGCAGTCGAAAGTCTGGACGTCGAAGAGCAAGGCAGTAAACCTCAATTCCCAGGCTTTGTCGACATCGGCTGCGGCAACGGCCTGCTCGTCTACATCCTGCTTTCAGAAGGCTACCCAGGCTCCGGCTTCGACGCCCGCGAGCGTAAAACTTGGGAGACCTTCCCTCCAGAGGTCCGCCAGCATCTTCGTCAATCTCTCCTCGTGCCCGAGCTCTTCCGTCCCGGCAGCACCAGTGGTAATGACACCTCCCTCGAAGATGTCGAGAACTCCTGGCACCCCGGCCTCTTCCCGGAAGGCACTTTCATCATCTCCAACCACGCCGACGAACTCACGGCCTGGACCCCTCTCCTCGCGCACCTCAACAAAAGCGCCTTCATCGCCATCCCATGCTGCTCGCACGACCTCGCTGGCTCGCGCTTCCGCGCCCCAGACTCGACCAAAGCGCAAAAAGCACAAGCACTGGCCGCAAAGAAGAATGAGCGCAACGAGCACGCCGCCCGCCTGCCTCAGCAAGAAGAAAATGAGGGAAAATTCGCCAACTCTAAGGAGCCACACCGCGAGCTACGCCTGAAGCAAGCAGCCGAAACAGGCTCGCTGAAACGTACGCTCGTGCACAAGAAGATGGCCTCGGCATACAGCACGCTGTGCGCGTACGTGAACGCTCTAGCAGACGCCGTGGGTTTCGACGCTGAGGAGGAAGTCCTGCGGATTCCCAGCACGCGCAATCACAGCATCATTGGGCGGCGCCGACGCGAAGAGGACGGCAGTCTTATTGAGAGGCGGGCGAGAGTGGTTGAGATCGTAGAGGAGGAACTGGGGCGTGGGATTGAGGAAGTGGGCAGGGAGTGGGTGGAGAGGGCGGAGAAGTTGGCGAAGAAGCCGAGTAGTGGGCATTGAGAGGTTCGTGAATATTGTTTATCTGTGCATATTTCGTTTGATGTTGATATCATATTGTTGTTGTGTACAAGATAGTGCACAGGGCTTGACGTGTATTGAAAGAAGCATGCATATGACATATCGATTTTTTTACTAAGCATGTGATTAGATGGGAGAGAGGGAAAAATCCATCGGCCTTGCGTGATGTTAGAAGTTGTAATCGCTTGCTTCGCGATGCACTTCGCTCCGTCGTTGCAAAGAAAAAAAAAGAACCAAAAGCTGGTGTGCTGACGCACTCAGCGAGCATTGTATTCGGTTTACTCTCAAAAGTTGCGAGAGTCGCATGTATCTCAGACGTGAAAAAATTCATGACGCAAGAAACGTGGTGATATGTTTGTACACATGGAATATCATCATACTAGAACGAACATGCACTGGATCATAGGTCGAAGCAAATCGAATCGGGAAGCGAGAATAGCATAGATTGATAGTGGGTATAGCGACAGATTTGACCCGTCCAACGAAATCTTAAAGACAATAAAAAAAAAGCAGAGTATCGCGACAAAGGAGACCAGTTGTGCAGTGATCCCATATAATATCCCACATTTGCTAGCTAAAAGGAAAGAAAGTTTTCCGCAATTTCAAACATGAGCCATGCGTATTTATCGTGAAAGAAATCGGGTGTCGTGCCAGCCAGACCACAGAATATTCTCATGTCAGAAGCGAATTAGGCGTAGCATCGGTGCGAGCATACTTTTAGAAGAAGTTGCCGTGCGGCACAGCGCAGAATATGCCGACGAAAATGCACGAGAGCACAAAGGCGCCGAGCAAACTCTGCAGGAAGATGGTGTCTTGGATCTGGCGGAGGGCGGGCTCCTGAATCCAAACCTCGCGATCAAAGATGCGGCGGATGATGTTGCGCTTGGCATATTTGGGTACCCAAGGCTCGTCTTCGAATGAGTTGGCGCTTGAGCTGACAAGCGAATCGTGTGAGGTGGACTTTTCGTTGGTGAGAGAAACTTCGTCGGTTGAGTCGGCAAATAGCTCCCACGGACGCAGGTGGCGATGGTGCATGCCGTGTAGGACAACACACATGCCCTTCCAGGCGGCGATGAGCGTAGCGATACCAATGAACCAACCGAGGAAAGGAAGAACGCGCCAGCCGCGACCTGCAGACGAAAGAGTAATGATGATGTTGGCGATGAGACCGGCGACGATGCCAAAGATACCGAGGCCACGAGCAAAGATGACACGCGGTCGGTTACCGTTGCAGATGGCCCAGCGGATGAAGTTGGGGTGAGCCTGCTTGCGGAGCGAGAACTCCACGGTGGCGACTACATCACGGAAAGCGGATGGATGGGTCGTGTTCTGCAACGCGTGGAGAAGAGCCTGCTTCTCACGAGACGAAAGGTTGAGTTCGCGTGGTGCGTTGTCTGCAATGTAGACGGTGATGATGCGGGAGATTTCGTCGCGGTATGGTTGAGTGGTGACTGAGAAAGAAGTCAGTATGAACGTTCGATCACAACATCAGGACAGGTGAATAGTATGATAATAATACTAGGAGCGTACAGGGTTGCCACTTCATACCCGCGTCGCCGAACGCCTGGCTAGCGATTCCGCGCGCTTTCGCGCTGCTGACGAGAGTTTCATCGCCGGTAGTTGATGTATAGTCAGAAGTGACACCGCTACGGCTCTCGTCGAATGACACAGCAGGAGGAGTGTGGAAGGGGTCGCCCCTCTCGTTCACCTGGGTGCTGTTGGCATCATCGAAGCTAGTGTCTTTGAGGATGGCATTGACTTCGGCATTGACGTGCTTCGTGCGGGTCTGCTGAGATGCAGATGCCGCCTCAGCTTCAGCCTGCTCCCGTGTCCACTCTGGTGACAGAGCTCGCTCGCCCTCAGCAAGGTTGTTGAAACGGGCGCTGTAATCGTAGAACCAGAGATAGAATTGCAAGTTCTCAGCGGCGTGCTCAATGTACTTGAGGTAGTTCATGAAGTCGCGGACGGTGCATGGCTGGTGTCGTTTGTTAGCAACCATTGGGACATCTCATATACTTGAACCACTAACCGGACAAGTGCCATTGTTGAGGATATTGTCAAAGGATAAGGCATCGGGAATGCCAGCAGTGCTGCCAGAGCTGCCAGAGTTATAGGACGCTGGCTTATCTTGGCCGTTGATGGAGGCAGCAGAGGAAGAAGGGACGTGGGCAGGGCGGCGATAAGTGAGTGAGTACACCATGGTGACGACTATATGATCGTTACGTCGTTGGTAAACGTTTGAAACGGCGGGTGTTCCTGGCAGATGTTCCTTCAAGCAAGGCAACGGCAGCGGGTGGTGGCTTTAAAGGTTCACCTGAGGATGGACCGAGGGAAAGAATGTGGAGTCGGACGAAACTGCAGGGCGAATGTGAGTGAGAAGTAGCTGGGAGGGGCGTAAAGGTTTATGGTTTCGACTCGTCGCCGGGGGCGCTGAGGCAAATGGGCGTGGGTTTACAGTCGAGCGTATCACAGGCGTCGAGGCCTGCCGAGCTGGTGGTAGAGCAAGGGCTTGCAGCGCACCCTTGCCACAGGTGATGCTAGCGCGAGATCTAGCCGGAGTCGATCTTCGCGTCGTGCTTGGTGGAGTTTCCAGCATATAGGTAGTCGGTTATACCCCCGCTAGTGTGCCAAACCGTGCGCTCGGACTGACGGGCTGTATAGTGTCGCGGGCGGAGCGATATATGAAGGCGGAAGTGGAGCAGAGCAGAAAAGAGAGACGACTGGCGCATGTCAAGGTACACGCGGATGTGATTGAATACTGCTAGGCCATTGACGACGCAAGCCACCGGAAGCAGGCTGAGGAGCCGGAGGCTTGCTGCCACACTGCTGCCGCTGCTGCATGTCGATCTTCCTGGGCAGTGGGGGGAGGAGAAACAGAGAGCGAGATGGAAGGGGCGCGGCGTGGCGGCCACGATCATTCGGCGCTGTGCACTGCATGGGAGCTCGATGTCGTCGTCGCTACCACTGCCCGCTTTGCTGAGCTTTGCCTTGCCTTGCCATGTGAAGGGCTCGGCAAGAACAGCACAGGGAGCCACGGGTCGGCGCTGCCGTCAAGTCTCCAAGTCTCTCTCTCCCACGGCACGCACTCGGCAGCCGTTATTGCCTGCAATCAAATTGTCAGGTCAGAGTCATGCTATACCATTACACCACGCCTCTGTATGTTTCGCCTTGAACAGACGCTTGTCGCTGTTGCGGAAAGGCACCGTAAACCCTCACAGGGCAGCGCCTCCATCACACGACTGATGCTCGCTTGCACAATGATACAACGGCAGGCTTGAAGTCTGTTGAGAGTTGTGCTGGCGGGCCGGCCTGCCAACTCGTCGCCGAATGCTGTCAAAGTGCTGTGGATGGGTCTTTCGAGACTCTCGGCAGAGCCACATCTCCACCCAGGACTGGCGCTAAATGCCTGCCACGGACCTTTGACCACGTTGCTGGGATGTCAGGCCCACCTCATCATGGACTGATTCCGGTTCGCGCAATCGATCTGCTGCGGGGGCCTCCTCTCGTTTCTGTCCTGCCAAACCCGATTTGGTGTGTGCACATTTGCACGCTGCTCTTTCGCCTGCGCGTGCACGCCGTTTTGGCTGGAAACCGTTGGCGACAGATGGACAACGCTTTGGCAAGGCTGAAAGAAAGGACTCAGCACGCACGACCTCGCCTGCGCTTGCTCATATCGCTATACCCAAGCCCATGCAAAAATACTGCTGCTGGCCGCTGGGCCATGTGGAACCTACAGGAAACTTCAGCGCGCCATCTTTGCAAAACATTGAGGCCACCGACGGCAAGACATGCGTAATGAGGGAGGCCCGCAGCTCTAGCTCACCCGAAGCGGCCGCCATCTCGTTTACATATAGTAGGTACGGGTACGTACATCGAATTGCCCTCCATCCCGCCGATGATCACGACAATCATCACCCGCCTGTTTGGTACTGGATGCCACCTCGAATTATGCTCGAGGAAAGTACCTCGCGAAAAGCCTGCTTGTCGACCATATCTCTGCAGATGATCTACAATCGTGCATATGAAGATAAGCACTACTCTCGCTATCGTGCTTGGAAGAAAATGATAATGATGCTAGACTTACGCTTCCGTAGACGCATACGTAAAGGTGCGTGCAGTCTCAGCCAGCCCTGGAGCCCGCGCACAGCTGAAATGGCAAAAATCCTTGCAATCAACACAGAGAGGCTAGCAATCCTTGCCCATAACGCCGCAATACTTTGCGACGTCAGTGCGCGCACCCCTACAGTACCTGCCTCCCGGGCCGTGGGAAGAGAGCAATCTCAATTATCCCGTCTCTCATATATGACCTCGGCGTCGTGCACCTTACCTGGCGATATGACTTCAAAGCCCGCACTGCTTGCCTTCTCGCTCGGCAGACAGTACGGATCTTGAACCTAGACTGCGAACTCACCTAGGCGTCTAGGAACAGGACTAGAGCCCAACGCCGGCGTCGCACTGAGGCGCCCGCCACGGCGTCGATGGAATAGGTTCGCAGATGCATTGGTTTTATCGACCTTCTTAATGTGAACAGGTCTGTATCCACGTGCAGGGCGGATATCCCACTCGTTACACACGCGACGTGAAAGTGGAGGAGGGCTTGGTGGGCTTGGGTCCCGAGCTGTCGAAGTCCCTTTCCAGTGACCGTGATGTCGGGCACCGGCTGCAGGTGATCGTTTTCGGTGTTCCTGTGCCGAGCTCTTGTACCACCGAGTGACTGTGGCTATGGAGAGTCTTGACCTTGGTCGAGAGCCCGTTCAATGCTATTTCGGGCTTTCGCTGATCAGTTGCGATGGTTCTCTAAATCGATCGATTAGCTCTAATTAACACTATAATACAATTTTGCCAGGACTTTATTGGCAAGCGATCTCGGGAGAGAGATCCCGCGGCTGCCTTGAGGTATGCTTAGCTCCCCGAACACTGGTATCCTGGTCGAGATAGGGACGTGTATGCAAACATATGGTCACTGGCGACCATAAATTCCCACACTGCTGCGATAACCCAATCGCCTAACCCTACGCTTCGATGTGTGGACTGCTCAAAAGGACATATGCTCGATTTGAAAAGTACATCTACACGTCAAGAGCGTTCAATTATATTCCTGGATTGATGCTCGTTGGCTTTTATTTGGTACGTGTCACTAAACCCTTTCGTGGCTCGAAGTGGCCGACTCGCAATCTGAGCAGCCATCCTTGGCGGCCCTGGATGGTTCCTGTTTCAACTGACATAGCTCGAACTTTTTTCCAATGTCAGGCGTCCTACACCGAAAAAGCATCGAGCACAATCACGATGATGCGAATACGGTCTTCGAGTGATGGGATATCAATGAGAGTTTTGCGCAATTGTCAACGTGTGGACAGGCATGTCGAGCATGTAGTTCCAAAAGCGTGTGGCATCAGTGATCACTCTTGTTGATCTCGGCTCCCACGTGTGAAAAGGTTGGACATCACTCGGCTACATATTGCGCGGTCGGCTTCTCGATACCACAGCTCGTACCGTCCACTACTTTGACCTCGTCTTCGCCCGCTGGCTTGTACTTGCCGTCTACCAAATCTTGCATGTAGGTGTACGGACAGTCGGCTGCTCCGCCGGCCACTGCTGCATAGCCTCTGTGACCGAGTTGGTACAAGTTATTCTCGACACCCCAATTCTTGCGCCGCTCCGAAGCGTCGCCCTTGCGGATCTCGCACGCAAAGATCTCGTCGGGCGTGTTGTTGCTGGATTGTCGGACGATGTCGCCCTCAGGGTTGCAGAACATGGCTTCGCCCACTGAGAGAAGTGTCCCGTCAGTTTCTGTGTTTGCGGTTTCCACCAACTACACGAGGGACAGTGATACGTACTTGAGTTGAACGTCCCATCGCCGCCTGCCAATGCCACGCTGGCCGTCCACATCAAGTTGCAAAACGAGTTTGCACGATTCGTTATTTCCCAGCTTGCTTTGATGGGGCTTGTGTAGCCTGCAGTCCGCAGCATAATTTCGGCTCCCTTGTAAGCACACTCTCTGGCGACTTCGGGGAATTGGCCGTCGTGGCAGATGATGTGTGCCATGCGGATGCCGCCGGGGCCGTCAAAGACTGGTATACCGCGGTTGCCTGGGTACCTGTTGGACGTGAGTTGTTTAGCAAAGGTTCATCATATACAGAACAGATAGTTTATGGTTAGGTTAGAATTTACCATGGCTCGACCGGCACCCATGGATGTAGTTTGCGGTAGCAATTGACCAGCTCGCCCTTGTCGTCTATGATCAGACCAGTGTTCCACGGCATGCCGAGTGAGTTACGCTCCATGATCGAGAAAGAGCCCCAGATCGAGTTGTCCTTGCATGCTGTTTTGAATGCTGCGACTTCTGGACCGTCGAGAGTGCACATGATCTCTGGTTTGGTGAGCATGGAGAGGCCATGGATGCAATACTCAGGGAAGACGATCATGTCCATCTGAGCGTAGGCTGCGCGGGCCTTTTGCACGAGGGTGCAGACATGGTCTGTGGCGTTCTGGAGATCGCTGCGAGTTTGTACCGAGAGGAGCTGCGACTGGCAGAGGCCGATTACGATGGAGTCTGAGAAGGACTTGTTGAGGCCACCGAGGCCTGACATGGCTCAGTTGTTGTTAGCGAACGCAGCAGTAGGAGCTGCGCAGAAAGTAGAATGTTGCTAGTGTCAATCTATTAAAGTGTACACTGTACGATAAGGTAGGTCATCATGGCAGCTGTCGGCAGAGCGATGACACCTCATGCAGCCCTGTAGACTGACACCTGCGCACCCCGCTTGGAGAACAGGCATTGGCAGTATTTTGCCGCGCTCATGGCGAATCGAAGCAGCATCCTCCAAGTGTAGGCGGTGATAGGTCTGTTGTACGGAGCGCAGTGAGCAGGTCGAGTGCTAATGAAACGCAAGCTTATTCAGCGCATGGTGCCAACTCAGCAAGCGCGCGCGCTCGTATTCGCACACGCCCAAGCATACTGCTACTGTGTTGCCAGCCACCACGGCCACGCGGATAATTGGCGATGGTTGACGCCGAGAGGCGCAGAGTTGTCGTCAGCCCTTCCCATTCGCACGGATCGCGACGGACGCTAAACATGCGAGCGATGTGAGCCAAGGATATATAGTGGTATACATCGGTAGAGGCGGATGTCGACCGGCGCCCTGAGAGAGGCAGCACAGCAACAATAGCAGGACGATGAGCACGACCATATACCTGTAGACACTCCTCCTCCTCCTCCTCCTCCGTCGCAGCGGTCACCACGGACAGCGTTCGTCTCACTCACACCGCAAATACCCACCACTGCCGCGATTGCCATTGCCCACGTCAATATCTGCCGCAAGTCGCCTCCCGTGTTCCGAGCGTCCTGGAGAAAGTGCATCCAAGGTCTCTCCTCCACGTCATTTGGTCCAGCCGTTAGGAATTGGCATCTACGACGCCAGGCTACGGCGATCACCCAGTTACCTTACTTAGATCTTGTTGCCGCGCCGCTGGTACTCTGCTCAGTCGCCTCTGCCGAGCAAACCCATACATACACAACACACTCGCACAGCCTCTCACAACCCACCTGTCTCGCACCCGCGACGCCATCCGTTCGCTCACGCCCACACATATCGCTTACCGCGCAGCCCACTGTGCCACTCAAGACCAACCACAGCCAACTAGCGGTGCTTGGAAGCTGCGACTTGCTACTGGCAACGCTCGTGGAGGGTCTCACGCTGGCACGTTGTTGTGCGACACTCTTCAGGAATCCCCGCGAACATGCCTAGGCCTAGAGGTTCGCAGCACTGCTTCCTTGCTTCCTGACCCTTCGAGATCTGACCATCTGCGCAGTGCTTAGTTTTATGACCGCCTGGTCTTCCAATAATTCGGATTCCGGGCCAAACTCACCTACCAGAGTCTCCCGATCGCAGACAGATTTCCCTACCCAGACTCCGCCTCGAAGGCCCCTACCACCCATCAATACCGCTACGCCGCCAGGTGCCGCCCAGGTGTTAGACCAGCTTGCCCAATCTTCTCCTGCGCCGAGCAGTCCGGGCACACCATCAAGAGCAAGAGCAGATAGTAGGGCTACATACAGACCGGAAAGCATGGTGCAGACATATCAGCCTCAGCAGGTGGATGTCTCGCAGGATACTCCGCCAGAGCTGGCGCCCATTTTCAGCTATTTGAACAGCCACAGTAACAAGCTCTACCAAGAGGGGTACTTTTTGAAGCTGCATGATTTGGACTCTCGCGGTCGACCGAGCGCGGAAAGAACATGGGTTGAGTGTTTTGCCCAGCTTGTTGGAACGGTTCTGTCTTTGTGGGATGCTGCAGCATTGGATGCTGCAGGCGAAGATGGCGAGGTTGTTCCTACGTTCATTAATTTAAGCGACGCTTCGTTGAAAATGGTAGGATGTCAATTCCAGAACAACAAATTTTGCAGTCTCTGACGAATCTACAGATCGAGTCGCTTCCAATGAGCGGAGCTCAGGGCGGTAGCCTCCAAAATGTGCTCAGCATCTCTACAGCCGCAAACAATCGATACTTGCTGCATTTCAACTCCTACAGCTCCCTGACTCAGTGGACCGCCGGCATTCGCCTTGCCATGTTCGAGCATGCTACCCTTCAAGAAGCGTACACGGGCTCTCTGATTGCGGGCAAGGGACGATTCTTAAACAACATCAAAATGATTATGGAACGCTCGAGATTTACCCATGAGGATTGGGCTCGTGTACGATTCGGAGCTGGAACACCTTGGAAACGATGCTGGTGTGTAGTTTCTCCACCAGATGAGAAGGAATACCAAAAATCACAGAAGACTCTGAAGAAGAGCGCATACGACCGGGATGTTAAGATTCCCAAGGGCAACATTAAGTTCTACGACACCAGGAAGGTCACGAAGAAGACCAAACCGATTGCAACCATCACCGACGCTTACGCCGCTTATGCGATCTACCCACAATCGAAGCCGCTGATCGATCAGTCGACTCTGGTCAAACTGGAAGGTCTGGTCACACTACACGACGCAAACGAAACCACCACGGAAGGATTTGTGTTCGTGATGCCTGAGGTGCATGCGGCTGTCTCAGGATTTGAGATGCTATTAAGATGGCTGTTCCCTGTCTACGACACCTTTGCACTA
This sequence comes from Melanodothis sp. VS III C KN 2, assembly GCA_019775565.1. NCBI lineage: Eukaryota > Fungi > Ascomycota > Dothideomycetes > Cladosporiales > Cladosporiaceae > Melanodothis > Melanodothis sp. VS III C KN 2. The sequence goes on along the minus strand of JACWFM010000037.1, from coordinate 235,827 downwards.
TATGGCCGGCCGTCGAGATTGATCGCGGACACACTCGACCAGCGTGGATTGATGTTCGCTTTACCACAGGATCGTCGCTACGGATACCTTGACACTCTCGATGTGTCCAATCTCATTCATGCGCCTGGAAGCTCAGCTTGGAGTGAACGCCAATGGCGCAGAGAGATGAAGAAGATGACGTCCGAGAGGATGAGCACATACAGGGAGAATGGACTTGGAAGCCTGCGACAGCTCAGTCAGCGACGGAACACCGTGTCACGAACATCTTTGCCTGGAAAGGGCGGCGTCCGCTTTGACGATGGTTCTGACAATTCTGCACCTCCATCAAGGACTATCTCTCCTCTTCCCAAGAACTCTGGGTTCACGCCTCCCAAGAGAACAGATTCCGCACCTCCTGCTCAAAATGGGTACACTCCACACAAACGCTCAGCTTCTGAAGCTCATGACTATCGCAAGTACATGGCCGAAACACCCTCGCGCCTCTCATACGAACAGAGCAGGCCTGCCGAAGACGACTTGCCTCCGCCTCCTCCTAGACATGGCGTTCCTATGGGATCGCTTCCGGTGCGCCCAGCAGGACCTGGCGGGCTCGAGCGAATCCAATCAGAAGCCGAAGTCCCGACGATCGGCAATGTATACAACGACCTGCACGCACAGGGTGCATCAACGCCATCTCTTCTCCTGCCAGTGGCCAGTCCACCGGCTTTCCAGCACAATCCGGGAGCGCGCCCGGCCAATTCACCGATGGCACCACCCGAGCTCCGTCGTGCTCATTCGAACGTCGATGCTGCGACGCTGTACCAGATGCAGGATGCAGCCCGTGGGCAGCGAACGCCGGAAGAGGAGTATGCTAATGGACAGAGCAATCAAAACAACAGGGTAATTTCTTTCCAGACGCCGAACTGTGAGAAAATATACTTCATGCTGATCAGTGACTAGGGCTGGTGATTTACAGTGAAACGGCGATGCCGAAGGAGCCGACGAGGCAGATGCTATTTTCAGCGGCACTATGCTTCAAAATTCGGGCGCAAAGATGCGGGAGAGGCTCGAGAGCGGAAAGTGGGGTCTTTTGATGACGTGGTAAAAGCCGGCGAATATATTGGTGGATGTTTGTTCTTCTCGACCTCTTGATATGTACAGCAGTTCAAGCAGCCCAGACTATTACAAATGCAGTCGTTGCAACCAACACACAGCATTTCCTCGGACCCTGTGCCTGACAGAGATACCCAGCAGAGCGAAATCCCATCTGATGTCTCACCGGTCGCCACTCCCTTAAGCGACGACAGCTCACGCAACAACAGCTTACGAGATGCCTTCATCGACCAAGATGCACTGGATCGCATACTCGACGACAATGAACGCACGAGTACCATGCACAGTGCCGCTTCCACTGAGCCTGACTACGCTAGCACAGTAGGCTCCATTCATGAGGAACGCAAGCCCGTTGAGCGCCCACGTGCAGGAAAGCTAAAGACAGTCGGCAATCCGGATCTGGTCCAGAATGTTCCCAAAGCCAGCAGAGATGAACGTGTACGCCACTCGATATACAAACAGAGCGTGGATGTGCCCAACATCAATTTCGGCCCTACCTACGCTTACAAGCCTACTGGCCGCCCAGGCAGCAGCGGAATGCCACTGGACACCACCATGGACGGACCAAGTAAGTCAAGGTCGAGGGACAACTTACGTTCCTCTGGTCGCAACACGCCCGGCGGACTGAGTCCCGGTGAGAACTACAGGCACTCGTACTTTGGTGGTGCTGCAGACGGCGACCACTCACGAAGCCATAGCAGAAGGCAAAGCGTAGCCTGGACTCCCAGCGGCGGATCTCCCAGCCATCAACAGCGTCCAAGCCTTACGCCTGAGCAGTGGGTGCAGCAGAGAGCTGCCCTGGCAGCACAACCACAATACGCGCCTGCTCCCGCCCAGCTGGCACATCATCGCACCGGCTCTTCTGGTAGCTTCAACGCACAACAGCAACTGCGAAAATCTATGACCAAGACGCCGCCGCCGTTCGGGCGTAGCCTTTCTGGAGACTGGACGCAGCAAGTGCAGGACCAGCGCACGCCGCCTAGTCGGCCACACTCGAGGGGTGCAAGCACATATCTGGCTCAACAGCCAACTCAGCCTGGTCGTCCTAGCTCTCGTGGTGCTGGAGCTTGTCTTGACCAGCAGCCCAATCATCGCGACTCCCAAGGCGCTGGAGCATTCTTCGATCAGCAGCCCAGCCGTCGCAACTCCCAAGGCGCTGGAGTGTACCTCGATCAGAAGCCCAGCCGTCGCAACTCCCAAGGCGCTGGAGTGTACCTCGATCAGCAACCCAGCCGTCGCAACTCTCAAGGCGCTAGTGTGTACCTTGATCCACAGCGTAACCGTTCCAATTCCCGCGGTGCTGGCACATACCTTGATCAGCAGCCTAGCCGCCCTAAATCTCGCAATGCTGGCACATACCTTGACCAACAGCCCAGCCGTTCCAACTCTCGTGGTGCTGGGGTCTATCTCGACACGCCGCCGAGCCGCCCTCTCTCCCGCAGCGCAGGCACGTACCTGCGCCTAGGAATGGGAAGCACCCAGCCCGGCAATCTGTCCGCTCGCGAGCAAATGCACGTCGCTCGCGCCACAGGTACGCCACTTCTGGACACGAGTGCCAATGCGCGCAAGAAGCAACAGATCGACGAGAAGGCGAGCGCTGGGCTCGTTGGCCACATCGGAGCGCGAGAGAGGGAGAAGGCTGCGATGAAGATGGGCCACCGTAGCAGTATGGTTGTGGAAAATGCAATCCGTGCCAGACAGGACCAGCAGGCTGAGGCACAGATGCAGGCCTATCAGCAGCAGATGCAAGAGATGCAGCAGCAGACCATGTATTATAACCAGCAGCAAGCCTATGCAGCACCGGTCACGCCGGGCTCGCAGTACGGATATGCGACTCCCATGCAGATGCAGCAGCCACAACAACAGCAGCAGTACCAGCAGCAGCAGCAGATGTGGCAGCAGCAACAACAGCAAGGAGCGCGAACCCCAGGAAACAGGCAGAGCTGGTTTGGCGGAAGCTACTTTGGTCAGGTGCCGCAGTAAGGTGGACGTGATGGGGGATGGTCAGATTGCTACGATCATTTTGGCGTGTCTTTCTACCTTGTTCATAAGTATTGGAGCGGTTCACCCAATGGCGGTGCATAGATTGAAAAGCAGGCGTGCATAAATCTATATCTAATCAGAATGAAGCATTGTTTAGTTAACGCTCGGTTATGCCTCTACAACCTTGATTGCCATGCGACTCTACTATAATGAATCTAGGATGAAGTGCCACTGCTTTGTCTTATCCATGCCAGCGCCATTTATCTTCGTACGTAAAAGTCCCTGATTATTCACGATGACCCACTCCATCTGGGGAGGGGAGAATTAAGTTGACACTAGTGCGTCAGTAGCGCGCGCGCTCACACGAGCGCCCTTCTTGCACTCGACTTTTTCACCATCAAACCATCACAACCCCGCTCGCCAACCACCACGCACGGCCAGCACAATCCTCCATAGCCCAAGAGAGCGATCCCTAATGACATCCATACACCGAAAAACCACTCTCACTCCCCATTGCCGACCCTAAACATGGTATCTCTCGCCGCCGCCGCTCCGCCCGGAGCCATGGGACCACCACCCACTCCCAAAGCCATGCCACCGCGACCCACCATGGGTCTCAAACGTGACAGCTCATATCTGGACACCGACGACGAAGTCTCGACAGCCACCAAGCGACTAAAGGTTGCTTTCAGCCCGAATGTGGACATCAAGATCCTGGACGAAAGCTGGAACGAGAAGAGCTTCGAGCTTGTCAAAGAGGAGGTCCGAGTGAGCATCGAAAGACATGCCGACCTCAAGCACGACGTGCAGTACACCAAGCTTGTGGCGCTCCTCGGTCAGGACGCGTTCGATGGCGACGCACCCAGTGGCAAGTTACTGAGGAAGTACCTCCTCGCCCTCGAAGCGCGCGTGAACTCTCTGGGCGAATGCGGCAAGCTGGTCATCGCTGTGCTCGACCTCGCCTGGCTCGGGCGAGACGAGGTCTTTGTAGGACTTTATGTACGCTTCTTGGTCTCTCTAGCCAGCGCTCAAAGCAAATACATGCCTGCAATCCTGGAGAGACTGGTGTCACAGTTTGCCAAGCTACCCGCGTCACTTGGCCGTCTACCAGGCGAGGAGAGCGTGTCGAGGGCACAGATGTTTGTGCGGCTACACATGGCCATCAAGACCCTGCTGCGACAGGTTCCTTCGGCGAGTGGCGTTTTGACAAAGTCGATGAAGGTCGACTTCCCCAATGATCTTGCGACTACTAGATCCTACATCCAATATCAAAAGCAGCTGCTTAGACTCGCAGAATATGCTACTGAACTAAAGTCCGAGGTGCTCGCCTTAATAATGCAAAGACTTGTTGGCGTCGATGTGCAGATCCAGCAGGATTTGGAAGACCTGGCGGACGAATCAGAGGAACGCCTACTCCAACGGCCTAGCTCCAAGGATGGCGACAATGAACTCGAGGACTCTGACGATAGTGACTCGGACTCATCCTCGGAAGAGACATCCACCGAGGATGAGCAACGTCTGAAAGAGCTGAGACTGAAGGTTGCAAAGATGGACGGTACACTGGACCTGTTGTTCGAATATTACGCGCCGCTGATTCAAGATGGCTCGGACCCTGAATACAACGAGGCATACCAACAAATGCTGTCTCACTTCACCACATTCATCCTGCCTAACCGCACACGGCACGCACAATTCTTGCTCTTCCACTTCGCCCAGACGTCTGAGGAGCACACGGGTTTGTTCACTCGTCGATGCGGTGAGCTGGCCTTCGTCAACGGAATGCCTGCCCAGCGGATCACAGCTATTGCATATCTTGCGAGCTTCATCGCTCGAGCATCTCACATCTCCAGTCACTCAGTACGCGATGTCGTCTGTGCACTCAGCGAATACCTCGATGCTATTCGCAAGCGTGCCGAACCTGAGTGTCGTGGTCCGGACAGGCGATCATACGCTATCTACTACGCTGTGGCACAAGCGCTATTGTACATCTTCTGCTTCCGCTGGCGCAACCTTGTTATCGGCTCTGCTAACCCCGAGCTTGATGGCGATGATTACGACGCGGATGACATTCTCGCCGAACACCGTGATCTTGCCTGGCTCAGTGGATTGAAAGAGACACTTTCACGCAACATCTTCTCCCGTCTAAACCCACTAAAAGTCTGCTCGCCCGCCATCGTCGCCGAATTCGCCAATATCGCGCGTCATGTCCGCCTGGTCGAAGTGCTCTCTCTTCTGGAAAGCAACAAGCGCCTCCGTCTTGGTCAAACTTCTGGCTACTACGGCACCGGAGGCCGCCACGCCATTGACATTGGCCGTCGTGAAACAGCATGGGACCGCAAGACCGGCGAAGCACACCACCAACTCGAGGCTTATTTTCCCTTCGACCCTTATCACTTGCCTAAGAGCAAGCACTGGGTCGAGGGCGACTACAACGAGTGGAAACTGCCCCGAGGCATGAGGCAGGAAGACGACGAAGGCTACAGCGACGAGAACAGTGACGAGGACAGTGAGAGCGACTATGACAGCGACGACTCGGATGCAGAGATGATCGAAGGAAACGCCGCATTCGTTGACAGTGCTTCGACGAGCAGCTAGGCGCGCTTCGTCTTTGACAACTTTCTGCTTCTTGGAACTGGATCTTACCTTCTTGGTTATCATTGTCTTTTGAACAGCGCTCTGTCACTCTCCCTAAAGACAAGCGAGCCCTGTTGCTGGCATAATTGTGCCTACACATCTATTGTTTATTGGAGTTTTTTTTTTAGCAAGGCGCTTTCCGGATGGCAAAAAATGGGCATGGCGTTATGGTTTGGTATGCATAGCGAATTGAGCGTTATTTTGACTGGTGTGTTTTGATGGGGCCGTCCCAGTCGTGGCTGCTGTAGTAGATACCCAGTCGAGCAACGAGCTAGTGAGAGACAGAAATACGAAAAGTTCTATCATCATGTTTCGCTGCCAGACGGTCTGATATTGTGACTATTCATACCCTGCAAGTGCAGTAGTCTTTTAATGAATAAATAAATCACTTTTTCTACAGCCCAAGCCATCGTCAACGAGTACCAATGCCTTTGACACCGAAGACAAGCGATAGAACGGACGGTAAGAGAAGGAAAAGAGGGATCTCCATATCGTGATGTCGAATTACGTGCTTATATGCGAGCAAAAAAAATAAGAAACAGGAATATACATATGTAAGAGAGGAAGAAAGGAAGGTAACCCCTTGAGGCAGCTCCTCACTGCATCTCCACGTCCAGGCCCCAACCAACAACCATACAATCAGGTGCTGCGAGATTCCCTTCTCGCGCGCACCGTTAGAACTTTCGCATAGCAGCATCTAGCTATTATTGAAGACACTCGCAGGTTTTGCGGGCCTTCCAAATGCGGTTCTCCGAAAGAAGAGAACGAGAAGAGAAAAATGCCGATCGGTCTAAAAGCGCAAGATGGTATCATCAGAGAGCAAAAAAGTAAGGAAAAAAAGGGATCGACCAAGAAAGCTAGAAATGAGTGAGGTATGAGAAGCGGACGCGTAGGGAGTCGCAAACCCTCGGACGCTCTTTGGACGCAGAGTGAAGTAGAAGAGAAGGCGTCCGGATGGCATGCTGATGGCGGAGCGCTGCACGAATGGAAAACATTGTTGCCTGCGAACGGCATGTCGTGGGTATCTAGTGCAATCGTGAGGTCGGTTCACGTTTGACTGTCGATGTATACGCGAGTGTCAGAGTGGCTTTCAGCGACGGACAGCAGAGTGACTGTCATCCATGTTGCCGGTAAGCTCAGCGACACGAGCCTTGATACGAGCGACTCGCGATTCGATTGCTAGAGGAACACTTAGTTATTTTACTGAGGAACGTGACGACCACAATTTTGACTTACTCTCTTCCTCGCTCGTCGCGCCATCGTCGTCTGTCCTCGCGCTTTGGCTCGGGCGGCTCTGCTCTTCGCTAGCTCTGGCAGCAGCACGACGCTGCGCGTTCTCACGGATCTGTGCCCAGCGATCCTGCATTTGCTGTGGCGCGTAAGTCTCGCGCTCGCCTTCCTCGGAAATGATGGACACAGCGTCGTTGTGAGCATCGTTACGCTCAAGCGGTGTCACAAAGCCTTCATCGGGTGTCTGCTGGTTGCGGTATGCATACGACTGTCCCTGAGCACGCGTATCGAAGCCAGGCTTGACGGGCGAGTCCGGTGCATCATTCGCATCATCATCGATAGAGTCGCGAGGCATAGCTGCAGGCATGTCGTCTATTGGGCCTTGATCGAATCTTGCGAATTCGGCTTGTGCTTCACGTTTTTCGTGGATGTCGCTGCGGCTGACGTTCGTACTAGAGCCAGTGAAGAGTCCCGGCGACATGGGCGAAACAGGTTCCTTGTACTGTGTGGGTACTTCGGGCTTGAGCTCGGCATATTGGTGAGTGACAGGGCTCACAGGTGGCTGCTCGCGAGCCGGCATTTCGTGAAGAGAAGGTTCCTGCACGAAAGACTGCTGCCTGGAAGGTGCGTTCGAGATTGACTCTTGAGCCGCGGGAACTCCAGCAGCGACGTCCAAGGGCTTTTGAGCCGCGGTGGGAGAGCTGGGCTTAGAGCTAGGCTTCTTGCTGCGCATTTGAGACAAGCGGCGGCCAAGGCTCGACTCAGATGGTGGGGAAAGAGTCGCTTTTTGCTGCTGCACATCGATGGAGTTGCGGTTTGTCCTGTTACGTCCGAACATCTTCTTGAAGGCACCTCCGTTGGGAATGGGCTGCTTCTTGAGCACGTTATGCTCTTTGGCCGACTCCGGGCTAGCGTTGACCTTGCTTTCCAACGCTCTCTGCGCAGCAAGCACAGCAGGACCGCGGTTAGGCGAGGCAGAGGCCCTCACTGTGTTTTCATTACCCTTTCCGCGGAGAGCAGGGTGGATCTCGAGATTGCTCTGCTTGGGCAACGGCTTACGTTCAACTTTTGCAGAGTTCGCAGGAGGAATTCCAACCTCTTTATTAAAGAAGTCAGCGGAGGGACGCACAGTGGGCTCGAATGCGGGAGCTTGGTCCGCGATGGGAGTGTCCTTCTTGGTTTCAGCGATGCTGGCCTCTGAAGCCTTCGCGGGCGTGTGGGTGGCGACAGGAGCAGGAGGCGGCGATGGCTGACGTGCTTCTACGATGGGAGCTGACACTGGCGCAGGAGCTGGTGTCTCTTGTGGAGGCAAAGCAGGAAGGTCTCGATCCAGCTTGTTGTCTTTCGGGAATGTCGTCGAGTCAGGAGACAAAGCTGGGTATTGGCCGTTCGTAGATGGCGCAGCGCTCGCGCGGCTCATGTACGACACTTCTCTGGTAAGATCATGTGTACTGTCTCCTCTCGTGCTGTTGAAGTCTTCTCCAAGGTACTGTGCACGCACGGCCTTCTTGTCGTAGCTGTTAGCCCACTTCATTGCTGGTCCTGCAGCGTTCTGGAGGCCAAGTGTCATTGCGCTGTTGGTCTTCGAGGCTGCGTCATCTGCGCCACGGCCACGCCTAGACAGCAAATCTGACTGGCCACTCTGCTTTTGAGCTAGGACCGCGGCAGCTGCCTTGATCTTCGCTTGCTGGTCCGGCGCCACGCTGTGTTTGCTTGGAGTAGCCGATGTGGTACGCTCCAACGACGGAACAGGAGGCGGAGACAAAGCTGATTTGTTGTCGACCGTCTTCTTTCCGCGTCCACGCTTAGTGAAGCCGAAGCGGCTCTTCTTTTCGACAATGTGGACGCCCTCCATCGGTTCAGGAGAGGCGCCCTGTACTTGTTCTTCCATGATCAGCCATTGGCCATTCATGATGGATGTCTCGATAAGCGCGCAACGGCCAAACACAGCCTTGCGCTCGTTCGGCTCCTCTCCAGATAGACTTGTCATCCAGACCCACCAGAATGCGTCATCAAGTTCGGTAGTTGCAATTGCGGCGAGCTCACCAGGTGCAAGGTCGTTGTTATCGTGTCCAGAGCTGGCTGCGGGTGTCTGAGCCCGAGAGATCGGAGGAAGAAGGTCTCCCGGCGGCACGAAGAGCGGAGTACTAGGCTGAGGGCTCCCATTATCTTCGAAGCCAGAATTAAGGAAGTCCGCCCAGGACGGCGTCGTTGGCCTGCCATTGTTGTTATTGTGGCTCGATCGTGGCCCTGATTGCAGTCCGCCAAATGGTCTCGCGGAACCGCCTGGCCCGTTGGACGCGACTGGCGGCTCAGTGCCGAGGTCAGAGAAGCCCATGTTGGAAAACGCTGACCACGACTCTTCAGGTTTCTGAAGCTTCGTGTGCCTCGCTTGAACAGGAGCCGATGAATTTGTGGTGGCAATCGCATAAAGGACACGCTTGCACTCGTCAGTCAGTGCCTCAACCGGGTCATCGTATTCAGAGAACTCCTGCAAGACACGATAGTTCGACTGGTATTCGAAGTGTTTGGCTCTTCGAAGCATAGCAAAAGGCCCCGGAGATACAGTATCGACAAGCATGAGAACCCTTGGCGTTGTCCTCTGCAGCAATGTCGGTGTTTCAGGTGGGTATTCGGTTTGTGCCAACAGTGCTTGCAGCGATCGTGGAATGCGTTCGATCACAGTCAACGATGGATCGGTCTCGGCCGACAGAGATCGGAGATAGGCGAAGAACAAGTGACTCGTTGCGTCCGCAGCCGCAATCCAAGATTTGTAGCCGCCCTCGAAGCCTTTGCCATCGTCTGAGTGATCAAAGGCCCACCAACCCGCCAACCGAGAGACCTTGCGACCGCCCATGCCGTTTGTTTTGCCATGAGCTGCTACCGCCGCCAGCAGGTCGAAGAAGTCGATAACGATGTTCTTACGAGCTGGCGACTCTGCCGCAATAGGAATAAATGTCTCAAATGCATGCCGTGCCTGATTCGACTCTTTCTCGCCAATCTTGAAGGCCTCATACACTGGCCAGGTGACGACACCGCCCGGCAGTCTGCTCCAGCACCATTTGAGCACGCTGCACAACACATGTGACTCTGTGAGTCTGAGCTCTTGCTGGAGTGATTCACCACGGTACTGCTGTGCACCTGAAGCGTTTGATTTGAAGAATTTGGCGATAAATGCGCGAGCTGGGGTGGGATCGGAGTCCAAGCGGAATGGGAGGAGTAGGAAGGGTGAGTCTAGGGCCTCAGCTGTAGAAATTCGTGTTAGCAGGATTCATTTTTGCCACGGTTAGCTTATAGCTTACCTCTAGATTTCATGTGTGCTGTAGCATAGTGTATGAGCTCCTCGACCTCCTCGGGCACGACCTGAGTACTGTTCCATGTTGATTGGTATTTGGGCTGCACGGGCACAGGCGGTGGGAAAAGGCTCTCGGCCTCGGCTTGAGACTTTTCTTTGGAAGGAGTGGCACCCTTGCTCCGGAGGCGCGAGAAGAGAGGCATTGTGGTGCGGAGAGTGTTACACCGACCCGCTTGTGCGAGCGGAGCAATTCAGATTCAGACGTCGAAGATGGCGGGTAGTTGCAAAAACATTAATTGGAGAAGTGGCCGATATTGAGGTCGCTTTCAGGGCGTACGGGAGCGTGGGAACGTGGCGGCGTGAGGAGAGGTGATGTGTGGTATGGTCGGCAACGGTAGGAGAGGAAAAAACGAGCGGCCGTTTCGTGCGCGTTGGCAGGTCGCGCGTCCGTGTGGTGCTGCTCTCTTCACGGGAGACGCACGCGATAGGGGCGGCGGATCAGGTGATGCGATGGTATAAGTAGATATTGTGTCTGGTTGCGGTGGGCGTAGTTGGCGGCGTGGGCAATATTTTGGGCGTGCGACAACAAATGAATAGCAGGGCAGCGTTATAGCAAGCGAGCGAGAGGAGCCACTCCGGCGGGCGGCAGCACCTTGGGTCTTTGCTTGCTGGAGATGCTGCAGCTGCAGGAGGAGGCGCGCGCCCAAGGCTTCCAGTTGTTATCAGGGGGTTGACAATCGCGACACCTTAAGCCTCCAAGGGTCACGGCCAGAAAGGTATAGTCGACAACCGTGCTCTCGGTAGCAGCTCGACAGTGGCGGCGAACCAAACCTTGGCCATTGATGTGTGTGTACTGTACAGTATGGCCTCATCTCCAATCCCCCGATGCTGGTCAATTGCGCCGTGGCGGTATGTGAGTCGACCTCTACAAACACCGCTACTGTATCTACTCGTCTCCGCCACGCACTGCAACAGCCCTGCAAATCCCTTCCATTGGCGAGACACAATGGCGTATACAGCGCATAGCGTTTCAAACAGCCCTTCACTTCCCTGTTTCACTTGCATGCAGCCCACTCTTCCGGCAGCCGCGCTGGAGATCATCTCCGAAGATAGCTCCCGGCGCCATGACGCGCTAGTGCATTCAAACACCTTCCTTCGTTGGAGCTGACATGCGCCGCCCTGATGGGGCAGATGTGTGATGGACCAGAATCACATTGACTGCAAATGTATGCATAGCCTAGGGGGACTGGGGCCCGAGGGATGGGAGATCTCGACGAAGAATACCACTCCGTCCATCCCCGTTGCGTCAGCTACGAAACGAGAGTCGGGAAAGACCCTGCTACCACGATCAATCCGATACCCACGTGTTTTGCTGTCTAACCCTACACTGCTACGGTCGAGAATCGTGGATCTACACTACTCAGTGCCTCGAGACCGATAGATCCGGGTTAGGCACAGTCTGTGCTCTCCATCTCGTCAATTCAGCTCCTATGTACCGGCATGCCAGATCTCACATGAACTACTGCCTGTGATACTGCCAGCGCCATGCAATAAAATCAACAACTCGCGGCGCTACGAAAGTACGCCACTAGATCTACGCCTCTTCCGGTCAAGCGACAACGATGTAACGTCCTGTCCAATGCGCACCTTCACCTCGCCAAAACCTACACTCAGACTGCGCACTGAGCTGGGCAAGTCTGTGCCATCACCAAAGCTCCTTCCTGCATTGGTGACGCCACTTTCAGATGGCTTTTGCAGCGACCAGGCGATGCTGATATGGAATTTTTTCGCCACCAGCGAACCTCGTTCCTGATTCATCTGCACTCCTTGCTTGTGCTTAGACTGGCCAGGTCCATGTCCATCTTCCTGATACAATCGTGGCTGACCATACGTGTCGGCCACGGAATTGCAGGCGCGCAGCAACTTCATCAGCTCATCATTGCTGTCCGCAACCCGCAGGACAAGAAACCAGCGAGTACGATCCTCATTGGAATGCCATTGCAGCTTTTCAAGACCTGTTGCGAACGACTTGACGCCGCTACCACTGATTGCCTGTTTGAGAGAAGGCAAAAACTCATCCTTCTGTTCGGTCTTCAGCACCAAAGGCCGCGAAAGAGACACGTGCAATGGTAACGCGACACCAAGTTCGTTTTGCAGCAAGCTGCGGACGTCATTGTTGGCGCCTTGCCCTATCGCTCCAGATTTGTCTTGTGGACCGATGAGTTGCGCAAGGATCTCAGACTCCTCTGGCGAAGGACTCCCTCGGCGGCGTCAGCGATCGCAGTTCGCGCGCGGCGCCGAGGAATTCAAAGAGGTGAAAATACACAGGAGGACGAGGATCCACTTACATTCGAGATAGACATGCGTGGGCCAATTTCCAGGCACATGCGGCGTTACCCTTTTGCGACCGCCGTGCAGCGATGGATCATCTTGCGTGCTGGTGCGCACCGTAGACGAGTATAGATCGCGGAACGACTGGGGTAGAGGAGGCAGGCTGGAGCGCGCGTTTGAAAGCCTGCGCTTCTTTGATGCCGAGCTGTCGGTGCAGCCCTGCTGCGCCTTGTCATCGTTCTCGTTCTCATCCCCGTCCACTTCCGAGTCCGAGTCTGAGTAGTCGACCAAAGCCATCGCTCCGTGCGTGCACTCTGCTTGCGTATCGCCTTCTGAGAAGGATGGCCTAGAAGGTCTCAACGGCGACGGTGTTCGGCACGTGCGGAGCGGATGCAAATGGAAGACCCTTCACGCACAATGTATTCTGATCCGCGAGTGCCTGGCGATGACGAGGCTTTGGGAGAGAAGCGTACCTGAAAGCCCAATATTGGCAGGGTGCACAGACAGACAGCACGCGCGGAGGCAGTCGCAAGCAACTTCGACGGTGACGTCGTCGGGTGGAGCAGTGGCCTTCAACCATCTGGATGCGCAGGCTCGCTCGAGGTACGGGCAGTCGAGTATATTCACAGTTGCCTCGCTAGCTATTGCGCCCTTGGCCTCTTTCTCTTCCTGCGAGTCTTGTTTCTGTACCTGACTTTCAATCCACCTGCGCATTGCTCACCTTATCAGCCTGGCGACAGCAGCAAATCCACACATCTAACAAAATGGCGTACGCTGCCGACTCGAAACAGGTATGTTTACTCGTTCCAATGCCACTGCTGACCGACTCGATGCTGACCTCACCCTCAGGCGACCGCCGAACTTATCGACCCATTCAACGAGCCAGAGCCTGCTCATGAGACTGGCCCTGGCGCACACTTTGGCAGTACCTTTGCTGGCATGTCCGAAACCAAAACTGGATCTACTTCGACCCATGCTCGCTCTTCAAGCAACCCATACCGCAAGAGTTCACAAAGCAAGGCCGGTGTCTCTAGCACTGCTAGCCCCATCGGTCAATCCTCACCACCTCGCCACGCAAGTGGAAATGGAAGCCCTCGTATCCGCGACAGTCCGACTAGCCGTACGAGCCCACCCACCAAATTCCCGGATTATCGCGAGGCAGGATCGCCCCAACGTCCTCGCAACACCAGTGATGCACCTCCTCCCTCATACGATGCCGTAACAGGTAGCAGCAGTGGTGGCCACCGTCGTCGCACCAGCAGTCTTGCCCAGAGATACCCCGGTGACGAGAGCCACAAGCCTCTGGACATTATCCGAAGAGACTCGAGGAAGGCCAGCAAGCCGCATCACCTCAAGAAGCGATCCATGCAGGGTCCCGATATCATCGACCGTCTTGATCCGGCCATTGGTGGTCGCGCTTACCACCACGAAGGTCCTTACGACGCTGCTTCGCTTGCGCGCAACAGAGATCCCAAGTATGCGCCTGTCGCAGCTCTGGAAACCACCAACTCCGAGGCCATCCGTGCGACGCCTCAAGAGAACATTCGGGATGCTCTTGAGAAGCACAAGCCGCTTGATGGTGTCGCAACTGTGCCGCCTGGACAGCCAGACCGCCTCGGACGTACATACGACTATGAGGAGGGTACGGACATGATGCGCGAAGGCTTCAACGGTGGTCCTGGATACAAGCAATGGTCCGGAAAGGTACGATCGTCGAGCTCGATAACTCTAACCGCATCTTTCACTAACTCGCGAATACAGGACTACGACCCAGATGACCTCAGAGGCCAGGGCGACTCATTCGCTCTCGATCGCGCACTCCGCGCCCACAAGATCGACGACGATGGTGGAATCGAAATGCAAGACTCCGCCGCGCTGAGATCAGAGTACAAGAAGCAGGAACGTCAAGGCATGCTTGACAAGCGCGACCCAATAACGATTGCCGGAGACGATGGCAAGTACGCCGACATTACAGCCGCCAACGACACCGACTTGCACAAGTCCCATAGCCTTAAAGACAGTCTCAAGAAGCGTGTCGGCAGCTTGAGGCGCAAGCACAGAGAGGAGTAGGAATAATCGGATAAACGCGGGATTGGCCTCGTAGTACTTTTCTGGCTGCCTATTTTCTTTTGTATACTTTATTTCCGGGTTTCAGCTTCTTCTGATGTAATTTATCTCGTAAGCACCGCGACCACGATGCAGGACATAATTTTGGTTATGCGGACGGAAAACACGAATATAGATCATGACTTTTTTAACAGTCAACAAGTACCAAAGGCATTGACCTGGCATGATAGCGTCTAAAGTGAGACTGAAAGCTAATGGTTTTTTAACATCTGTGATCAGATCTCTTTCCTAAAAGTGGGATTCCGTAGAATCCTTGGGACGATATTAAAGAAACAGTGGGTAGGATGGCGCGGTTCAGCATCCCGATTCTTCCGCGGCTGCGAGCACCCGTTGGCTTCAACCTTAGATTCGATGACCGCATGGATGCAATATGAATTTCGTACCTCCGTTCCCGTCTTGAGGTCGGATACTTACACTGGTACTATATACGTTTCACTTCTTCTTTAAAACCCTGGAAAAAACTCAAATCTACCTTACAGTCGTAAACTGTCCGACAATCTCAACGGCGTTCTGGGAAAGAGGCCTGGAGCTATAGAAGCAAGACAAACTACTTCCCACCCACGCCACAAGACCAAATCAACAAAACACCCAACCATAACGACAACCATGGCCACCACAACATCAACATCACCAGCAGCACCCACCACCCAGCCCGCCCCACCATCCCAAAACAGCAAACTAGCCAAAACAACAAACACCCTAAAATACCTCTACGACCCAGCCCACGCCCCCCAACCCTCCCACCTCCGCACCCGCTCCCTCCTCCGCAGCCTCCGCTACATCTCCATCTTCATCTTCTGGCGCCTGGTCCGCTACGCCAGATACGCCGCCATGGGCGCTCTGGCCACTGCTGTTGCGGGCACGGCTATTGGATCTGTGGCGAGTGGGGCGGCGTTTGTGATTGCGCCGACGGGAATTTTGGGGGGCGCGGGAGTGGGGTTGTTATGGGCGGTGGGGAAGTTTGGGTGGAGGAGGGCGAGGGCTAGGATGGATGGGAGGGCGAGGGCGAGGGGGGAGGATCCGAGGGGGGATGAGAGGGTTGATGCGGAGGGGGAGGAGGTCAAGAGTGTTCCTAGGGTGCCGAGGACGGAGCCTTGGTAATGAAGGGTTTGTTTGTAGAGGGTGATTGTATTTGGTTGTTAGCTTGGTATCATGGCGGTGTTTTGGTGATTGAGGGTTTTTGTATCTTTGAAAGGCTTCTCATGCATGTACACGTAGAAATATCTGCGATATGGCGTTGAGCTTGAAGGAAACTTGGTTGTGGCCATTGATGACTTCAGATAGTATATGCTTGTACAGTAGTGGTTCATTCACTGCTTTAGTCAGCTTGTCTCAGTAGATCTTGAGAACGAGCATATGGCGAGCATAGCCGCTGTTCGATTTATCAGACCGGACCTTCATTTTTCTTGAGGTTAAGAGAACTTTAGTAAAGCGTGGGTTCATAGCTGCGTGAAGATAGTTTTGGTACTGGGATGATCGAAGCTCTTCCCAAAAATTACAATGTCATATGTAGCAGATCAATGGTTGCCTGCATGTGTTCATGCGAGCAACAAACACATACATGCATTCAATGTTGTGAATGTACAATAACACTAACCCTTATCACTTACACGCTTGTGCTAGCTTCATCACACACGGACCTCACTTACGCCGATCTCATGCAGGGGTCAAAACTCTATGTTCCAAACGGTTGGCGCGAGCGCTGTCTTTGACGCCATCGACCACCTTGGCTACTTAGCACAATCGCACATATGTACATGTAGCACTGTGTCACGCAAACAAGCACAATTGACTGAATCTCATCCTTGGCACCTCACCGCTTCACCACATCCGAAGCGTAACCTCAACTCGCCTCTCCCCTTCACGATATGCAATAACCGCCAACCATCCTCCACAATGCCCTTCAAGGCCCCCGAAAGCTACGAGCTTGACCGTCCGGTCTCGCCATCACGGGAACCCTTCGACGCTCCATACCGCTACAGCTCCGACTCGGAAGTCTCGGAGATCAACGACTTTGACCCGCTCAAGAGCTCCGACAGGCCATACCGCGACGATGCTTCACAGCCTCTGCGCTCGGTGTTCGACTCCGACAAAGGCGCCCGACCACTGGCATGGCTCGACACTCAGCGTCAGCGTGGCAGCTGGCAGCGCTGGCTGATCCCAAGTCGCTTCCTGTGCATTCTGGTGCTGTTGTTTGTTGCGACGTTTGTGCTGTTGCTGAGCGCCGGTGGGATCTGGGTGTACCGTGTGGCTGTGCCGAAGGATGGCCAGAGCGAGCCTTGGTATCCCAGCCCCAAGGGTGGAGTTGTCAAGAGCTGGCAGGAGAGTTACAAGAAGGCGGCGGAGCTAGTGGGCCAGATGACGCTGGTGGAAAAGGTCAACGTCACCACGGGCACTGGTTGGAGCATGGGAATGTGCGTTGGCAACACTGGCCCAGTGGATCGATTGGGATTCCCAAGCTTGTGCCTACAAGACGGACCGCTGGGTATGCGGTTCGTGGATAACGCGACCGCCTTCCCAGCTGGTATCACTGTTGGAGCTACTTGGAACAAGGACTTGATGTACGCGCGAGGTAAGGCACATGGATTCGAAGCGAAGAAGAAAGGAATTCATGTCTTACTCGGACCGTCAATGGGACCTTTGGGCCGACTGCCAGCTGGAGGACGCAACTGGGAGGGTTTCGGTTCTGATCCAGTCCTCCAAGGAATTGCCGCTGCGCAAACGATCAAGGGTATCCAGGATTCAGGTGTCATCGCAACGGCGAAGCATTACGTGGGAAACGAACAAGAGCACTTTAGACAATCCTGGGAGTGGGGAACGCCCAATGCCATATCGTCCAACATCGACGACAGGACTCTGCACGAGATCTATGCTTGGCCGTTCGCTGATAGTGTGAGAGCTGGTGTTGCTTCTGTCATGTGCTCATACAACCAAGTCAACAATTCTTACGCCTGCCAGAATAGCAAACTGCTCAATGGCGTACTGAAAGATGAACTAGGATTCCAAGGCTTCGTCCAGTCGGATTGGCTCGCTCAGCGGTCTGGAGTAGCGGCAGCACTTGCTGGCTTGGACATGTCGATGCCTGGCGACGGCCTGCTTTGGCAGGACGGAAAGAGTCTCTGGGGCACCGAACTCACTAAGGCCATACTGAACTCTAGCGTTCCGATGGATCGACTGGACGATATGGTCTTGCGCATTGCTGCAGCTTGGTACCAATTGGGCCAAGACGATCAAAAGGTCTGGCCTAATGCGACGAATGGCGGGGGGCCGAATTTCAGCAGTTGGACGGACGATGAGTATGGTGAGCTTCACCCTGGCTCTCCAAACTCAAAGGAGAAGGGCGTGGTTAATAAGTTTGTGCCGGTTCGTAACACCGAAGAAGGTGGCAACCATGACGAGCTTACTCGCAAGATCGCCAGGGAGGGTATTGTCCTTGTGAAAAACGAAGACAATGTGTTGCCCATTCATCGCAAGGGAAACAGCTATCAGTCCAAGAAGAGTAGTGGGAAGTTCAAGATTGGCGTCTTCGGCGAAGATGCCTTTGCCAACCCCAAAGGTGACAATGCTTGCGCTGACAGGGGCTGCAACGAAGGCACACTTGCCATGGGGTGGGGCTCTGGAGCTGTCGAGCTGCCCTACCTGATTAAGCCGGTTGATGCACTTCGCAAGAACTTCGATACCGAGACGATTGACCTCACGGAAGTCAGCAACAATCACGATGCGAAGGCCAAGAAAATTGCCAGCGAACAAGATCTTTGCATTGTGTTTGTCAACTCCGACGCGGGAGAAGGATTCCTAAGCTGGGGCGGCGTTAAAGGCGACCGAAACGACCTTTATGCACAGAAGGGAGGCGATGAACTGGCCAAGACTGTTGCCGCGAACTGCGGTGGTACAGACAGCAACGGAGAAGCTGCAGCTACCATTGTAGTCATGCACACTGTTGGCCCCGCCATCTTGGAAAACTGGATCGACCTGCCTGGCGTGAAGAGTGTGCTCATCGCGCATCTGCCCGGCCAGGAGAGTGGAAATGCTCTCGCCGACATTCTCTTTGGCGACGTAAACCCATCTGGTCGCTTGCCATACACCATTGCAAAAGCCGAAAAAGACTATGGACCCGATTCTGGTATCCTGTACTATCCGAACGGCGTCGTGCCCCAGCAGGACTTCAAAGAGGGTCTATATTTCGACTACCGTTACTTTGACAAGAACGACGTGGAGCCGCGATACGAGTTCGGCTATGGGCTTTCATATACCAATTTCAGTCTGTCCTCGATGTTCGTTGACTCTCAACACCTCACTGGTGGCTCTGAGCCAGCGCCTCGTCCTAAGGCCATCGAGCCGCCGAACCTCGACACGAAAATTCCTGACCCGAAGGAGGCGCTCTGGCCTGAGGGTCTGCGCAAGCTCAAGAAATTCGTCTACCCGTATATCAGCTCCGTGTCGGACATCAAGACTGGCCAATACCAATACCCGAAGGGCTATGACACACCACGAGCACTCTCACCTGCAGGCGGAGCCGAAGGCGGAAACCCGGATCTCTATACTTCAGCTCTCAAATTGCAAGTCACGCTCGCCAACTCGGGCAAAGTGGCCGGTGATTCGGTCATTCAATTGTATGTCTCGCTGCCCAAGGACGTCAAGTCTTCGTCGGGCAAGGCCGTCGACATGCCGGTGCGCGTCTTGAGGCAGTTTGAAAAGGTGCATGTGGATGTCGACGAGCGCGCTGTGGTGAACATGGACGTTACAAGGAGAGATCTCAGCTACTGGGATGTGGAGAGGCAGAATTGGGTACTGCCGAAGGGCACGTTCGAGGTGTGTCTGGGCTTCAGCTCGAGGAATCTGGTTGCTTGTGATAAGTTCGATTTGTGAGGTATCGAATGGGAAGGGATTGGTGTTACGACTTTTTGGATGACTTTGTAGAATATTATATACCCAGTAAAAGGAAACACAGCTTAAGTCTCTTACATCTAGACCTTTGAAGAATTCGAGAGCACAGCGCTTGTACGCATGGTTCGCTCGTTTTGTCTCTCAACACCACGCTCTTCCCTACGCGGTTTCGTTCATACCATGGCTTTCTTCTCGGTTTGGTCTCATCTGGGAAGTTTCGATAACAACAAGCTACGACACGATCGCTTCATTCAGGTTGACTTTTAACGCGATCACAGATCACGTGATACCCACTCTGCTTTGACGGCGATTGCTCGCTTAAAAGCCAGCTAAAGATACCGCGTCTCGGGCGCGTGCGGCGTCTGTCTATTTTGGATGTATTGCAATTGGACACGAGTTCTCATGCTTCAATCCTTCGGTAGACCAGGCATCAGCAGTTGCATGATTGCCGAACCAACTGCCAAGTCCAAACGATTGACCATGCTTCGAGGAGCATCTAGCTTTTCGACTAACATTTCATTCTTCTGCATACTTACCACATGCGCAATTTAAACACCACAATAATGGCCACTGAACAGCTCCCAGAAGAACTTCTCCAGCAGATCATGTGGGGTCTCAAACTCGACGTCTACAGCAATACTTCTGCCGACGACAAGCTCGCTACGAGGAAGACCCTGCTCTCATGCATGCTCGCCAACAGCACTCTTCATCGGCTGGCGGAGCCAGTGCTCTACCATACGATCAGCCAGCATGAGCTTACGAGGCTGGTGCAGTGTTTCATTCGTCGTCCGAAGCTTGCTGGGCTAGTAAGAGAACTCCGTGATTGCGAGACTTCGTGCCATGATCCATTAGTCCCAGGACTTAACGACATTGATGCCTGGCGGGAAGACAACATCGATGTTTGTGAGCTCTGGGGTCGTCCTTATGAGATAGTTGCCATCGGATTCGTTCTGCTCATGTGTACTCGCCTCAAAACGTTGGTACTTGAGAAAGACGCTTGCGATGTGACCTTTCCGGATGGGGAGTTCTTTGAAGAGTGCTCGGCGCTGTATCAAAAGTCACGGACTCAATCTGGCACTCCACTAGCGGCACTTCGTACATTAGTTATGCAGCCTGGATCATCTTACCAATTCAGCATGAACGAATACGACGATAAATGGTTCGCTGGTCTCGTGTTTCTTCCAAACATTGAGAGAATTGAGATAGCCGAGCTTGGGATGCACTCTTTCGAAGTTTCGCCCTCTGCGGGTATTTCAAACCTCAAATCATTGAGCATTGGATCTTCGACTACGGAAGACTACGGATATACAGGGTCCTTGGCACTGAGTCTGGTCCTCGAACGTCTCTTGGTCAAGTGTCCATCGTTGCAACACTTAGATGTGACTTTCCACAGTGATTCAAACGAAGGAGACGACAATTGGGGTACGCTCTGCAATATGCTGAACAGCCAAGGGTCATCTCTTCGTATACTGCACCTCCGCAACCCCTATGAAGTGATCATGCCGGCAGCAGACAGCGGGCCGATAAGCCTTGCTGCCATGACAAATCTACGGACTCTCACACTCCCAGGCGATGCAATATTACCATCGCAATATTCTACAAGCCGCGATTCGACTTCAATTTTCGGTTACAACATCACTACTCTTGGTCGTGAGGATGCCACTTCACAATCCAATAGCACATCGCGAGATGTGCAAGACCAGAACACGTGCACGGAAGGTTCGGAAGAGGGTCTCGACCCTGCAGAAGTGCCTCTGACGGAGATCTTGCCCCCGAACCTGACTCAGCTCGATATTGTCGACAGAACAACCCTCCCAAGAAATGTTGCTAGGCTGGAATGGGATTTGCGAAAGGTTATGTCATCACCTCGCTTCGAGCAACTTGAAAGCATCCAAGTCTGGCGGGTTCGACAGCCAAACAGACTTGTGGTGGAAATCCATTGGGAAGCTAGGCGAGAAAATGGCTGCTGGAAAGTTTTTGGAGATGTATGATTTGCAACGTGCCGCCATTGAATAGAGTGAAAAACTCGGTGTCAGAGTCCAGCTCTTTCTTCAGTCTCAATAACAAGTTACATCGTTGTCGGCTAACACTAGCTCAGAAAATCTTTCCACATAAGAACCAAAGGAATGCCGCATGGCATCCGAGAAGTCAACGTCACATCGTGCTCAGTCGATAGACCGAGCAGTTTACAAAACTTCCTCTGCAAGCAATCTGTACCCTGAAACTGTACCCCTTCTTATTTGGGGTGGATGAAATCTTTCTGCGTAAGGCTAGAAGTGCAGTCCAGCTTGCGTTTCCCTGTAGCTTGTCCAGCATTGAGGCCGCAGTTGAAAAATTGCTCTGGCGCTACAGTGCACGTGCCGACGACCACGTCGTTGAAATCTACGATGGCACCTCCGCGATTGGCGTAGTACGCTGTCAACGACTGTTAGGGTCTCGCATCGAACACACAGGTTGATCGAAGAGGATTCCGAGAGGTGTGAGGGAACCTTACTGAGGTGCGGAAACCCGTCCTTGCTGGTCCACTTCGTATTGATCTCCAACTCCTTGATTCCGTCGCCGGATCCGGACTCGGTGCAAGAAGGTTTACTGCCTTTGCAACGAAAACCGGGCTTGAGTCCACTGACGTCCCTGGACCTAAGCCAGACCCATCCGAGCGCGTTGTCACAGCTGATTACAAAAATTGTCCTGGGATAGACTTGCCAACCGTTGGTGTCGCCGGTGATGCCATTGCCGGTGATACTTGAAGCGTATATGGAGAAGTCGCCGAGGACAACCGGGATGGCGAACGCTAGAGTCGCTGCTGAGCAGATGGTGCTGATCTTCATGGTCGCGAGAACCTGTGAGAGAGGTTCCAGATCAGAATAAGATTGTTCGGAATCGTGCTGAGAGGAAAGAGTTGTGATTAGACGCTCGATCGTGGATTGTCGGTCTGAAGAGAGATATTCTAAGACTTGTATGCGTGCGGACGACCGTGAACTGTACCAGTGAGGCATCGAACCTCCAAGGGACCGATCCTGCCAAAGAATTGAACACCTTCCGTCATGCACTACTGCGCACTTCATCCTGTCCTTTCATATGACCTACGGTTGTTTCGTACACCCACACAGAGAAGCGGAATAATCTTGGCGTTCGATAGGAGACCGGTACGAATGACATGTGCTTCTCAAAGGCACTACGCCTAACTCCTTGTCGGGCACCATAGCTTCCTCTCAAGATTCGTTACGCCTAAAGCTGTGTCGATACGCCCTTCGTCGAAAGGTTCGAATTATGTAGCGAGTCAGACACTGCTTCTTATCCGCAGCTTGTGTTCGCGATGGCCAGCATATGTTTGCCTGTGTGACGTGAGGTGTCGCGGGAGAAGCTGCGCCTGTAATTGTATATCCTCGTTCCATGCTCAGCTGTCGCTCACTGGTGCCGCCGTGGTCTTGTGCGTTCATGTGATCCTCACGGCTTGTGTCTGGCGAGTTCTGCATCCGTTCGATTTTGTGTTAGAGCCTTACAACGATAGCCTAGGACGTGGACTCTCGATGGAAGGTCACGTGATATTTCATCTCATCGATCGGACCTTTCGCCGCTCCGCGTCTTGGAGACTTCTCGCCACCCGTTTTAGACTCGTGTTTCTCCCACTCTTTTGAACCAAACAGGTCATTTCCATTCCATAATCGAGATGACCAATGAGCAGATATTCGCAGCACAGGCTCTTGCTGGTACTCACTCTTCTCCCACACTGAAACGTGCACGACGAACCCTCCGACACACCCGACTGAACCCTGGCCGCGGAGTCCTAAAGTTGGCACGTTGGCGATACATCGTTATGACGCGGCACGATCCTGTAGTTCACACGCTCGACACGTAAGAGTCCATTTCCTTGCAATCATTCGTATTCAGCAACACACACCTCAACTTCTCCAATCCTTAACTCACAATGCCAATCAATGAAGGCGACCAACTCATCGGCGAGCACGGCAAGAAATATCTAGCCGTCTCGCCTCTTGGCCAATCAAATGTCTGGACCGCTGTTGAAACATCTAACAACAAAGTAGTTGTGGTCAAGGAGCCTGATGCAAATGATATGTCAAGAGGCATGCCGTCCTTTCAAAACGAGATGGTCATGCATGAATTGCTCAAAGACTCCTCTGGCGTTCGTCAACAGCTCGACCGCATCCCGGCTACTGGGCCTCGCAACCCGCCAATGCTTGTACTTGAGATCACAGCAAACACACTCTGGGGCGCACGTACACAACGACCTTTCACTCTTGAAGAGGTCAAGAAGACCACAAAAGACACCCTCATCGGACTCAGGGATGTTCATGCTCAAGGCCTTGTATATGCCGACTTGAAGATGCAGAACGTCATGGTCGACGGCTTCGATGGCAGCGCTGCAGGATCCAAAGCCGGAACCGGAGATCTCCATGCCAGTTTAGGAGACTTGGGCATCGTCTCAGAGCCCATGAGAGGCACTGTTCAGCCGGTTTCATACCGCGCACCTGAAGTCTACTTCAAGAAAGACATCTCGCCCAAAGCAGACATCTGGGGCTGGGGTTTGATTTATTGCCACTTACTGGAAGCTCGCAAGCGTTTTGAACATACTGGCCTCTATGACGAGACCAGCGGCTCGCTTGCTAAACGTCAGAACGCAACATCACACGCTATCGCGAATGACTACGGACTGCACAGCAACAAATCTTACTCTGGTGTGCCCTTACCACAAAACGATGCGACCAAGAACGCGGGCGACCAATGGAACCTCCTACGGCTACGTGGCTTGGAGGAGGGCGAAGTGAACTTTCTTCAATGGGTTCTCAAGGCAGATCCGCTTCAGCGACCAAGCGCTACACAGATTCTGGAAAGCGGATGGCTGGACAAGACTGATGCTGAGGTTGCACGAGGGTTCCAGCCGCCCAGGCAAGCGTAGGAGCGTCGAAGTAAGCAGGCAAATTGAAGCGCAATGTATCAATAGTAATCAAAAAGCATTCTTTGCGTTGAGCTGATTGTGCTGAACAGAATCAATCATGTTTCCCACCAGCGTCTCGCCCACATGCACGCAAAGATCCGGTGCTGCAGACATGCAAGGTGGACCCTCTATACTCATTCTTACACAGTTGTCTTTCTACCTCCTCAATGAAGCTACGCAACGATCAGCGACCACAACATAGTGGAAAATCCTTGCGGTATTCGGCTTCCTGTAAGCCCATGTACTTGATTTGTTGAGGAGCGAAGGATGCCTGTACCCATAGAATCAAACCTCATTCTGGTGGCGCTCTGGGCCCTGATTCCGCCCAGGTCATCACCGATTGGACCGCCCACGACATGCTTGATCTGACGGAGCCTATTTCAAGAAGGCATCGCGGATGGTGCCAACAGCCCATACCCGCCATACAAATTTCTTCCGCATCCACGTCGCTTCCAATGAGCGCGACTAAAGCGCTGCCATAGTCCCTAGAGTCCCCACGAGATCTTGGTGACTTGTGCTGTCAGAGGGCTCACCGGAAGATCTTCGTCGACAAATTCTGGGAACTCGCCAATGTCTTTGCCTTGGCTGGACTGTGGGCTTGTTGCTGCTGTGCTCCAGTCAGATCGGAGCTCAGCCAGTGCTTGACACCTTCTGATCTCCTGCTCGTCGAACCACCAACCGGATTCCGAGCTCCACAGAGCCAGTGTTTTCGCTCTTGTGAACTCATCCTCGTGATACTCGTGCTCGCCTGGACAATCCACAATGATTTCGAACTTTCCAGCAGCAGGACCCTGTCTCCACAGCGAACGTAGGTTTCGGGACATCCTGACCATCTCGATATCCTCCACA
This sequence comes from Melanodothis sp. VS III C KN 2, assembly GCA_019775565.1. NCBI lineage: Eukaryota > Fungi > Ascomycota > Dothideomycetes > Cladosporiales > Cladosporiaceae > Melanodothis > Melanodothis sp. VS III C KN 2. Next base: position 210,442 of record JACWFM010000037.1, on the reverse strand, counting down.
TCATTGAGCATGAGGCGAACATGGATTTCAGCATCATCTGACAGAGAGCGCATGCTCTGAACGAGAGCTTTGGCCCAGGCGAGACGGTTGTGTATCGCGTTGAACATCGAATTGAACAAGTTCAAGCTGTTTCGCGCATCGCCATCGGTGGCGTAGCAGGCGTAGAAATCGATGTGAAGTTTTCGGATGAGATGTCGTTTCTGCATGCGCTTTCGCCTTAAGTTCACAATCCTAGGACACTTGAATTGCTCCACGTCTTTTCGACCATTGACCCACTGGAAGTCCCTATGTCTTTGTGAAACAACTACGAGCGGCCGAGCTGGTGCACGGCTATCGCACTCTACTGTGAAGAGACGACTGATATGGTGGAGACGAGGTAGAGGAAAGCGGATCACGAGCTGATGATCCACGCCGAACTCGACTTCGTCCTGGAGCTGGTAGAGTATATTATACTGTCCAGCGGAAGAACTTAGGTCAGCAAGGGAAACTCGGATACTGCCTTGGCTTACGCCTTTCAAACTTACGATCTTATCGCGTAACTCTCGCGGTAATTTGAAGAAGCCCTTGGGCTCGACGCTCTCATTTGATGACATGGCGAAATGAGTGAAGTCAGACAAGAAAGTCACCGAGCGTTTCTTGCGAGGTCCTGTCGAGGGTTGCCTGATGGAGCGCGCAGGCTGATGTACAATGCGCGATGACGCTGAGATATTGGCAGAGTATCAGAAGGGATGGAAGCCAGCGGTGTGTGAGGTAAAGATGAGGACGAAGTTACGACTGATCGTATCAGAGAGGTGCGCGCCACAGTATGCTTTCCGATGAATAGTCGCGAGATGCGCTGATAGCATGTGAAACAGGTGGAAGAGGCGGAGTTGCTCAGCAAGCGAAAGTGAATGATGCAAGTGGATGCCTTCAGAGATATCTGCTCCTTGCTTTTTCTTTGGAGTCGATTCGCTGATGTCGGATGGATGCCTGGCAATATCTCTGTGTCTGGTGATGTATTATTGCAAATCATCATCCCTGAAACACAAAGTCTCCAGCGAAGCGTTCTTGCGCTCACCGGTGTCTCCTTCCTCACTTCGCGCTTCGACATAGACTAGGCAGCAGCGCGCGAGCGACACTACTGGGGCCGATGACTCAACTTCTCAACTCGGATTGCCACCACGAATCGTACAATATTTCACCAGCACCTCCGTCCACGCAATCTTTTGAAATATGTCGAACATGCCTACTCAGCTGCAGGCCTCGGCACCATCCAACCTCACGGACAGCAAACCTAGTTTCTTCGACATTCTACCGAAAGAGCTGAGCGACAGTATCTACGATCGACTGTGCCAAGAACATGACGACGACTTTGGAGGTCTTCGCTGTCAATCACACGCCATCTGCATAGAGCTCCACCTCGTTAGTCGTCAATGCAAAGTCAAATACGACGAGCGAACTCTTGTGAACGAACAATTGAGATAACTCACCGTCAGCATCGAGTCAGCTCACTCTTGTTGGTGCGGATCCCGTGCAGCTATACCATCACGTCGAGTTGCCGCACGAATTATTCACTTGACTGTCATCATGATCGCCTGTGATGGGTTACACGAAAGGGATGAAGAACCAGTTGAATGCGGCATGCGTGCAGTCCACTGCTCCAGAGCTCATGTTGAGGACCCTGTGTACTATCTGCCGCAGCTCTGGAGCGTTCAATTAGAGCTGTATACTTCCAAGCTTCTCATGCGCCTTCGATTTGTTACAGTCCCTGCGGCCTTTCACCGAGTTGCACAAGCTCAACGAGCTGAATGTCATGAGCTCACAGCCGGCAGAGCGTACGACCGGTCGTGCGGCCCACATCGCGATCTGGACAGAGCAAGATGGTCTGCAGCAAGATCAAGAGGCCACTGAAGTGTGCTGGCAGCGAGAATTGGGTTGAAATACGAGAGCATCAAGCGTTGGGCATTTTAGTAAGATATTTTGCTACACTCTCAAATGATAAGCTTAAAGCTGACTGATCTCCGGCCCTTTAGTCCGTCTCCGGACTCTGTGCTTCGAATATCAAAGGTGAGAGCATCGATGAAAACAAAGTGAGGGAGGGCCACAAGTACGCCTCAGAGCCAGTCTAGCATGGTTGCGAGTGAATTTCAGGGCTCCCACAAGCAGTCCATAAGATCAAGATAGCGTTTGTACCGCTGGTCCTCAGATCAAGGATCTCGGAGCTTTGACAATGGTCCATCAGCGCTGCCTATACTTGCCGTCTGTGAATCATCTCTAGACTAACAACACTCGCAACAAAACCCCAATGGATGGCGTTCCGCCCTGTGAAGGCATCAATCTACTCCGTTCCTCTCAACAATCTTTTGCTTTCCCATAGAGTGCATCCATGCTTCGCACGAAAGACTCCATGGCTATGATGTTTGTACCTGAATGAAATAGCATGCTAGAAGATGAGCCAGTGACAGAGTCTTGAGCCAGTGACCGGCATCCTTTTCATGGGAATACCATCGGGAGATCCGCTAGCAATGGCTGGTCAGATAGTCTTCAATAATAAAAGATTTACGCGCAAGTATGAAGGATGTCAAGATGTACTGTAATTGCCTCTGTGGTAGAATTGACCGCCAGCCGGCCTCGGCTCCAGCCACCACCCAAAGCTTCAAGATCAATCGCCGCAGAGCCTCACTCTTCCACATCCGAAACCCTCCACGCAAACGACGACAATCCACCTCAGCCTCCTCGTGCATTTCCAATGCCCATCCCCCGCCCATTCCGCTACATCAAATCCCTCATCCCACCCCAACAACGCCTCGCCATCGCCAGCACCCTCTGGATCCTCGGCGTCGTAATCACCGTCAACGACCATGTCCTCGAATTAACCCCCGTGACCGGCACCTCCATGGCACCGACCCTCAGCCCCGCCTACCACGCCACCGGCGTCAGAGACGTCCTCGTCTGGAACAAATACCGCCCCGCGCAAGACCTCCAGCGCGGCGACATCGTCATGTACGAAAAGCCGCTTAACCCCGAAGGCAGCGGCGTAAAACGCGTGATCGCGCTCGGCGGGGACACGGTGATTCTTGATAAGAGGAGGAGGCCGGGGGTGGATGCGGATGGGCAGCCGAAGGCGAGCGAGAGGACTGCGATGAAGGGGTGGGATGCTATGGCGCCGAGGGTGAAGGTGCCGTATGGGCATGTGTGGGTTGAGGGGGATAATTGGCGGGAGAGCTTGGATAGTAATTATTATGGGCCGATGAGTAGGAGTTTGATTGTTGGGAAGGCGATTGGATGTGTTTGGCCGCCGGAGAGGTGGGGGCGGCCTTGGGATGGGGAGGGCAAAGAGAAGGAGGCTCGGGGGCGGACGACGGTGATCGAGGGTGTAGAGAGGGTGCCAAAGACGTGGGCAGACTTGGTGGAGGGGACTGGAGGTTGAGGAGTGCGAATTTGTGGTTATGTGATTTTCGTGGGAGGTCACGCTGTATTCTCGTCTAAGAGTTGGGCTACTCTGAAAATTATGGGGCCCAGGTATGGTCAGGACAAAAGCCTCATTTTTTGACGAGGCGTTCGATCTCCTTCAAGACAGCTTTGGTGACCTCTTCGGTCCCTTTGTCTCCACCAAGGTCCTTGGTCTTCACTCCGCTGCCGGTCACGTTCTCGATGGCCTGCATCAGAGTGTCGGCCTGAGAGTCGAGCTTTCCTGCGCCCACCCACCTCACCATCTCGGCGGCCGACCAGAATGCTCCTACAGGATTCGCAATGCCTTTTCCAGCAATGTCTGGCGCGGAGCCGTGGATCGGTTCAAACATCGAAGGGTATTCTCGGCTGGGGTTGAGGTTCGAAGAGGGAGCAATGCCAATTGAGCCTGCGAGCGCAGCTGCTAGGTCGGAGAGGATATCTGCGTGCACTGTCGATCAAGTCAGCTTCGAGATTCTGTCGAGATTCTGGAGACATTGTGACTTGGATCCCGGCGACTCACAGTTGGTCGCAACGATAACATCCATGCTCTCCGGTTGGTTCACCATACGAACAGTCATCGCATCGACTAGCATCTTGTCGTGCTCAACCACACCCTCGTACTCTTTGGCCACGTCGTAAAAGACCTTATCCCACAACACCATGCCGTGCCTCTGAGCATTGCTCTTCGTCACCATGGTCAATTTCTTCCTCGGCCGTGACTTGGCCGTCTCAAACGCAAATCGCATGATCCTTTCGATACCAACGTATGTGAAAATGGCCACTTCCGTGGCAACAGCGTACTTTTCGTGGCCATGCGTGGTGCCACCTTGGCCTGCATACTCGCCCTCCGAGTTCTCTCTGACGATTATCCAGTCAAGCAATTTGGGATCTTTCTGGCACTTCTCAATAGGGCTTTTCGTCCCTGGCAGAACCCTCGTTGGCCGCACGTTCACGTACTGGTTCAATTCCTTCCTGATTGGCAGGATCATGTTCCACAGAGAGATATGGTCTGGCACGCTTGGCCAGCCGACAGCACCGAAGTAGATTGCGTCGTGCTTCTTTAGCGTGGCAATAGCGTCTTCAGGCATGTACCAGCCACGCTCGAGGTACGCTTTGCTGGACCAGTCGAAGTCGGTAAAGTCGAAGCGGAAAGAGCCATCGCAGTCGGCGAGTTTGTTCAGAACTTGCTTCGCTGCTTCGGTGATGTCGACGCCAATGCCATCACCAGGGATGGAGGCGATCTTGTATGTTGTTGACATGCTGTGTATATTATGGTATGCCCGCGCTGGTTGTATTATATTGTAAGGATAGGAGTGTTGTAGGATCAATAGAGCTCGAGAAAGACGCGGGCCGCGAAGATTGTGGCTTGCGCTGTGTGCAAGCACATCTATGATGACATGGAGATTGAGCAAAAGGGAAAAGCAAGCTCTCGTCGATCATGTAAACACGGCGCATAGCTCATATATACTGCTTCTGCACCCCACGGCCTCGGCACGCACATCATTGAATACGTGGGTGTTGCGAGCTGGTTGTAGGACAAATGAGACGCCGATGGGGCTTTTCTGGCGCATTTCGCCTAGCATAGCATGCTCTACTGTAGGTGACTTGGACGACAAGATGATATGTGTTGTTCGGTGAAATGAGAGTGCGAGGGCGGACACGAGCGGCTTGAGGAAGTGGAAACACTTGCATATGCATGCAGCGCAGCACACGGGCCTTCGTGATGTTTGATGAAGGAGAGTTAGGAGACACGTCTAAAACGGGGCTGTCGTCAGCTCCTGCTTCATGTGGGGGCACGAGCTCGGGCAGTGTAGCGTTGTCTCACTCCTAGCAAGGGTCTAGACATGCCACCATTACACTGCTCCCACCGCCAAATACCAGACGAGACACCAGCAACTCCCGATTGAAACAAAACAACTGCTTTTTACTGCTCTGACACTTTATACAAACACACACATATCCACCGTATTACAAATATGACCACCGCATTCCCTCCCGGCGGCACCTACTTCGATGGCCGCAAGAGCTTCGCCGACGTCAACTACGACACCGCCAAAGACAATGCGGTCCCCACTACACAGTTCCTTGAGGCCTCCGAGTCTCTGACTACCCTCTTCGATGTGATTGGTGGCGCTGCTTTCAAGCCTGTCAAGAGTGATATGCAAGGCAACATCAAGGTAGGAGAGGACCTCAATGATACCGAGCTTCGAACATAATGGATGGAACAACAAGGCTGACATCACTATTCCTTGCTTAGAAAATCAAGGACCGTCAACTCGCCGCTCCCCTCGAGTCCGACACCCTGCAAGACCTCGTCCGTAACGAGCTCAAGACCGGCAAGCACACCGCATCCGAGGGTCTCCTTTGGCTCGTCAGGTAATTCGAACCATATCTACCCATCCACTTGACAGCAAAATCAACACTAACACACACCCTCTACAGAGGACTTGACTTCACCGCCCAGGGCCTCCGCGACAACCTCTCCAAACCCTCCAGCGAGCTCTCCGAGTCCTTCCGCGCCGCCTACGGCAACACCCTCAAGCCCCACCACTCCTTCATGGTCAAGCCCATCTTCTCCGCCGCCATGAGCGCCACCCCTTACCGCAAGACTTTCTACGCCAACTTGGGCGACGACCAGGAGCGCGTGAACAAGGAGCTCGATGCGTGGCTTACCAGCCTTGAGAAGATTGTTAGCATTCTGAAGGAGTTCCAGGGTAGGAAGGAGGCGAAGTGGTAGATGCTTTGAGCGAGATTGGGGATATTGGATTTGAAAAGAGAAGGGATTGGATTATTAGCGGAGGATGGGGATGAAGAGCCTCGCGAGAAGACTAAGAAGTTGAAGACACACACACAGACGCATAGCAATCGTAAGGTCAGGACCTGCCATCTGACTGTGATCCGAGAATATTATCAAGCAAGGATTGAACAAAAGAATGCTTAAGAGCCAACCATTGCGACTCGCTCTTTACCAGTCAAAGCCATCTGCGTTCCATCTCGGCTGGTGCGTGTGCCAGTGAGGTATTTACGATCGCTCCTGCACTTCTCTCTGTCAATCATGGTGCTACCATGGACTTCAACCATTTCAACAAACAGTGCAGGCCACCGACATGTCGCAGCTGACTTCGCCGAACCAAATGCGTATTATGAGACCATTTCCTCTAGACGTGTGCTACTATCAGCAGAAGCCAACACGAAAATGGCTGAATCGCCATTGAGGTCCGCCCCCATAGGCTTGATCATCTCGAACTCCTACAGCGGTAGCATCTCCTGAGCTACTATCGTCGGCGGTCGACACAAGTTTGATATGAAACACCGTCGAGGAACACTTGCAATCTCCACACTGAACGTGTTGCTGTCTGTAATGTCAGCGAACGAGACCATGATAAGGGCCATCGATATACACCAACGGATACTCGTAATCTCCGATTCATTAGTCGTGCTACCTAGGATTTGGGTGAAAGAAAACATAGTACTGGCCATCGAGAGAGGAGAAAAAGGTTATGGTACAACGCAGGCTATGCCAACTAATCCAATCTGTAAGGCCGTTCATCATTCTCGCGCCGTTGGCTCGTTTCGCTGATACAGCACGTAAAAACTGAGACATTCGTCTAAGCCGAAGAAATACTTCGCAATGCACAAAAAACTAAGTGTAGCTCCTCATAGCATCCACATACCCAGTGCCACCCTTCAAGTCACGCTCAAAGCTCTCCGCGACTTCCATGACCCTCTTGACATGTGCCAAACCGAGAACGGCACCCTCGTTGAGCGCCAAGGCCTGGGCTGTGCGGACGATGTTCTTGATCTGCCTGCCGTTGAGCTGGTGTCTGCTCAGCGAGTCAAGGTCCTTGTCGCTGAATACCGCAACCTCGCAGCCATTCTGTGCGCGGCACATTTCGATGAATTGAAGCCAGACCGTCCGTCTTGCTTTCGTGGTTAGATCACCATAGCGCAGCGCGACGTGAATCCGGCTCTGGAAGGCGTCGTCGAAAGTCTCCACGCGGTTGGTCGTAAGGAAGAGAATACCTTGGAAGTACTCCAACAGACGTAGGAAGATCGAGACGAGGGCGTTGCGGTGGATGTCGTGGACTTCACGCTTCTCGAGGAAGACATCGGCTTCGTCGAGCAAGAGCACAGCACCCCAGCTGTGGGCGATATCGAGAATCTTTTGCAGTTCCAGCTCCAGTTTGCCCGGGTCGGTGCCCAGCTCGCCTGCGGAGACCATGTAGAGAGGGCAGCGCAGCAGCTCGGAGATACCTTCGGCTGTTAGAGTCTTGCCAGTTCCGGGCGAGCCGTGGAGCACAGCTACGAGACCCTTGCCCTTGCCTTGCACCACGTCGTCGATCGTCTTGGCAGCATGGAATTTGTGGGATTCGACGAGTGCACGAACGATTGACTTCTGGTTTGTGGGCAATACAAGGGAATCGAAAGCCGCTTCATTGTAATCGATGTCGCGTACGCCGGAGATCGTGAATTCCAGCCAGAGCTTCTCGTTGAAGGCGAATCCGTAGACGACTGGCGAGGTAAGAAGCAGTTCCTCATCGGTAAAAGCACGTCTGCGACCACCAGTGTCGAGGGCAAGCTCCTCTTTCACCGTGTTGGGTCTGACGACCTTGCCATCCTCGTCTACCTCGACCGTCTCTCCGCGCAGAGAGCCGTCAGGCATTAGGACGTATTTGGTCTTGGTCTTTGGAGCGTCATGATCGTCGTTATGAAGAGCACCATCGCCATGATCGTGGTCCGGTTCGTCGTCTGAACAACCACCGCAGCAGGAGCAGTCGTCAGAATACTCTCCGTCGTCACTGAGATCGTCGTCTTCGTATGGCTTGATGAAGGAGATGGGATAGTTTGGGTTTATTCTGCGGAAGGTGGCTGGATCAACCATCACACGGCTGTTGACGCAGATCTTGAGCACTTGCTTCTTCTTCTTGTGAAAGGCAAGTCCTTTGTGGAACCGGTATTGCATGCCCTCAAGATTGACAAATTGTCTGCCGCGCTCAACAATCTGCTTCTTGACGCCTTCGGGGTCCTTGTGGTACTTGAGCGGATAGCAGGAAAGACTTGTGATCTTGCGAGGTCCTTTGAACCCCTCAACATTAGCTTCGAAGTTGCCGAACCCGAAGTTCTTGCCATCGTATTCCATGTATTTGCCCTCAACGCAGTACCATTCGCCGCGCATCATGCTAGAATTCTTGATGGCGTAGTCGATCTTGAAACAGCGAGGCTCATCCCAAGCACCGTAACAGGAAGTGACAGCGATATCGTTAGGTCGATACAAGGCCCAAAGTAGCTCGAAGGTGATGTTGCCTGCTGCGAGGAGAGGATACAGAGTCTTCTTGATGTCGGCGTAATCATCGTCGAGGTACTTGACAAGTGTCTTACACAACGAACGCTGCTTCTCAAGCTTCTTGACGACTTTGCGCTTCTTCTCAGCCTTGATCTGGGCTTTCAGAGTCTTCTTATAGTAAGTCCTCAAGGATTCCAGATACAGGAACAGAGTGTTAGGGTCCACAATGGGTTCTTCGGCTTCGAGGCTGACGCTCTTGCAGTCCTTCATGACCTCGGCGAGGACTTCTCTCAGCGGTCTTGACTTGATATCGACCTCGGTGCGCGAATACTTGTTCTCCCAGTCGAAGCACCTGCGAACGAGAAAAGCGTATTCCGCAAATTCGCTGTCGTCGTCTGCGGCGCTCTCCTTGATCTTCCAGTTGTGGATGCTGGCATCCCAAAGATGATCGACACGCTTGAATTGTAGGCCATCGTCCTTGCCCTTCTTAGAGAAAGGTTTGCGCTTGAGCTTGGGCGCCTTCTCGGTGGACATGGATAGACGCCTGTTGCGGGCTTTGAGGGCAGGTCTTCCAGCGGCGATCTGCAGCTTGAGGGCCTCGAGTTGTGATTGAAGGTCGGTCAACGTTGCATCGCCCGCAACAGAGCTCTCCTCAGCATCAGAATCGGAAGCTTGGACCTTCTTCTTCTTGGAAGCCTTCTTACGCCTCGCAGGCTCCTCATCGGATGAATTGTCGCTTGACGAATCCTCGGACATAGTGCTCTCGCTATCAGAGTTGGGAGCGATCTTACGGTGCTTGCGAATCTTCTTAGCTTTCGTCTTGCGCGCCGCAGCCTTCGCTTTCTTAGCCTTCCTCTTCTTCTTGAGCTTCTCGTCATCGGATGATGTGTCGCTGTCAGACTCCGAAGAATCCGTACTGTCGCTTGAATCGAGGGAGCCTTCGCTGGAGGATCGATGATTTGCAGTTCTGCTGCGGTGTGCACGCAGCTTCTTCGACTTCGTCTTATGCTCGGCTTTTGTGCACTTCGACTTCTTCTTTTTCTTCGGCGAAGCCTTGAGCTCCTGTGGCGACGCGGCTGGTTTGTCCGCGACTGCAGGCTCGTCGGATTGACGGCGCTCTGTCACGGGAACTGTCTGTGTTGCTGCGTCCTCGTCCATGTTGTGGTTGGCAGTTCTGAGGGTGTTGGAAAGGGTGGAGGCACCACCTTGTGGATGAGAACTGGAGGTTGTAGATGAAGGTGTTGAAGCCACAGAATAGCTAGTGGAGCTGCCGCCTGGCGTGGGTGACGTGTCAGACGCAGACGCAGCAAGCCCATTCATTGATGCAGGCAAGGCAAATCAAACAAAGCTGGAGCTTGCTTGTGGACGCACTGCAGGCGTGAAGGAGAGGTACTTTGCGCAGTAAGCACAGACGGGAGCGGGGCAGTGGGAGGGTCGATGATATATGCGCCGGACGTGAAGTGAAAGAGACGCAGTGAACGGGACGCACCAACCTTCATATACTCTTACCTTGTGATGCATGCCGTGCCGTGGTCGACGACGCAAGAGGATCGTAGTGGAGGCTGAGTGCGGTGTTGCCTTGGACCAACCAACAACGCCGCATGGTACAACCGGAGAGACCGGTCACGATGCCGCCTGATCATATGAAGAAGCAACGAGTACAGGGTGGCTGCCAGCGCCTGCCTGCGCGTAAGGCAGCTCATTATTCGCCATAGCACTCCCCGCTACTGCACGCCGCACGCCGTATGCGGTCTAGGGTCACATGCGTCTTGCCCTGCGCTCTCACCGGAGGACAATCGATGGAGCCTGGACCGCTTACAATGGTTGTTGTATGTCTGTCATGTTTCTCATGAGGCGGCGCAGGCATCTTTGTATTTGGCGATAGTGGAAGTGAGGTCAGGAAGTTGTGAGTGGCAAGAAGTAGTCGCCTAGTTAGGCGGCTGTTCCGCTGGCCCCGATGGGAAGCTGCGTTTGACGGGACTGCGTCTCTACATCAATCAACTTATCAGATCGCGTCTCCTCCTCTTCATGCATTAAGCTCAACCAATCGTCGCGACAATACCGTGCTGCACTGCACTCCTCATCATATATCAGCGGACCTTTAGTTCGGTTTTGAATGATATTGATACACAGGCGACCTAGATCATGGAAAAGATTGGTTAACATTAGAAAACGCTGCCTTTTCATACACCGACATCACCGATGCTCGAAGAAACCGACAAAAAACAAAGTTTAGATAAAAATTGGAGCCATCGCAAATGAGTCTCTCCCAGACGAACGAACGCGCCAGCTCCGAGAGTGCGTTCTGCGCACCCAACAGCCACCCGCATGATGTAGCAAGAAATCGGGGAATTGGTGGTTGTGATGATGCAGGTAGATCGTTCCCTCGGAGCATTCCCTTTATACAATGCCGGTTCGCGACTCTCTATTGACATGGTTGTACGCCTCGAGATGTGTCGTGCGGCTTGTTGTTGACCTATTCAAGAAGATACTCTCGTCCTTGAATAATTCGCTTACAGCATAAGCTCGAGAGGGCTTTCAATGACCTTCTTGAGGGCCTTCATGTATTCGCCAGCGACGGCGCCGTCGACAACCTTGTGGTCGAAGGAGCCAGTGATGACCATCTGCTCGTCCCACGCGACGCCGTCGGAGCCATCCTCGTTCTCCTTGGGCACAGCAACCTTTTTCACGGCGCCAATAGCGACGATGCAGGCCTGGGGAGGGTTGATGACAGCGGTGAAGCGGTCAATGGCGTCGTTCATGCCCATGTTGGAGATGGTGATGGTGCCGCCCTGGTACTCGTCGGGCTTCAGCTTGCCGTCACGGGCACGCTTTCCAAGCTCCTTGATCTGTGAAGAGATGGTCTCAAGACCGCTGGCGTGGGCGTTCTTGACGATGGGAGTCATGAGGCCAACGGGGGTAGCGACGGCGACAGAGACGTCGACAACGTTGTGCTGACGGACGACAACCTCGCCGTCAATGGTGCGCCAGCTGGAGTTGGCGGCAGGGACCTTGCGGGCAGCAGCGGCAACGGCCTTGATGAGGAGGTCGTTGACGGAAAGCTTGTACTTGCCATCGGCAGAGGCGTTAAGAGCCTGGCGAAGCTTGAGAAGCTTGGAGACGGAGATGGAGGAGGCAACAAAGTAGTGGGGGTTCTGGTTCATGGACTCGGTGAGGCGGGCGGCAATGGTCTTGCGCATGCTGGAGGCGGGAATGTCCTCGTAGGTGGCAGCGGGAGCGCCAGTGGTAGGAGCAGCGGGAGCAGACTTGGGGGCCTTCTCGACGTCCTGCTTGGTGATTCTGCCACCGGGGCCGCTGCCCTTGATGGAGGAGATAGCAATGCCCTTCTCAAGAGCAAGCTTCTGTGCGGCGGGAGCGATGGAAGGACCACGCTCGAGGACGGTCTGAATGCGCTCGCCAGTGGACTCGGGCTGCTGGACCTTGGACTCAGCGGCGGGAGGTGCGGTGCCAGAGCCAGAGTCAGGCTTCTCGGTGGCGTTGGCGGCCTCCTGGCCCTCTTTCTTGTCGGCCTTGGGAGCGTCCTTGTTTCCACCAGCGTCCTCGATGGAGAAGTCGGCGAAGGCCTCGACATCGGCGGCATCCTCAACCATGACAGCAATGGGCTACAGCGAAAGTCAGTCCGCCAGTTCTTCCAAAATTATAACATATCCAATGGGCAAACTCACGTTGCCAACAGCGACGTCCTTCTCACCAGAGTTCTTCAGGAGCTTAGCCAGAACACCGTCCTCCTGGAATTCGAAGTCCATCTGGGCCTTGTCGGTCTCGATCTCGACGAGGACATCGCCGGGGGTGAGGGTGTCACCGGGGTTCTTCTGCCATGTACCGATGTTGCCGGAGGTCATGGTGGGGGAGAGCGCGGGCATGGAGATGATGGTGTGCGAAGGGTAGGCTGTGGTGTCCTTGTCAGATTCATGTCGCTTTCAATAGTTGGTTGAGATGCAGGCGGGAAACGAACATTTGGAGGCGTAGTATCTGGCGAGCGCAGACATGGCGGGAGCCCTGCGACTGAAGGAAAAAACTGTTAGCCATTCCGTGCGCGCAGACAGCTCTAAAGGCTTTGTGTGGTTCTGTTGTCGACATACGCAGATGCTCCCTGTGCCCTCAATGCGCCAGCTCCCCTGCTGAGTATCCTGGAGGCCGACATTGTGCTTGATGTGCGCCTTCCGAGAGGTGTCCTAGTAACGAATGAAGTGGGCGTGATGGAGGGAGAAACACGACACCGGGCGAGCTGTTTGGAGGAGGGTGGTGGTGGTATAGTCGGAAGTGCAGTCGGGGTGAGGCGCAGAAAGCTGGATGCCGTACTATTTTCGTGTTGTTGGGAGGAGAGCTCTCAGGCACCTGAGAGAGACTTCCGGCGCTAGGCCGGAGTGAGAGACAGCACGGTGGGAGCTGGCGAACTCGCCCGGCGCGCAGCAGGCGAGCATGAGCCTGCATATATAAGGGTATTACCGTATTGCAGGACCGAATACATGCAACGATAACGGATAATCCTCTCAACTGTTCAATGTCCTTATTCTACTTGCACGATGCTTGCTTTCAAGGTCATCCGGGCCTGAGGCCTCCAGCAGATTTTGACCGTCGCCCACGTGACCACGAATATCCGGTCTCACCTCAATCACGTCCAGAAGCACAGACTCGGATACCTCAGGACGAAGACCGTCCTCTCATCTCTTTCAAGACAGCCTGCACGTGATCTGATTCGCCGCACCTGCCCTCCCGCCAGCCTTGTCTCTCATTGAAAGCCAGCAGTGGCAGAGAGAGGGGGGACCACAGGGACTAGTAGTGCTGACAAGGAGGGAGATCAAGGTGATGCTTGCTTGGCTGAGGCTGTTAGAAGTCGCGTGGCATTGAGAGCTAGTTAGGGTTTCAGCTCCGAGGCAGCCAGCTTATGTGTTCGTGTCCGCAGGAGAGAGCGCATTAATTGTCCGCATTAATCAACAAAGTAGACCCCTTCCACTGTAACAACAAAAAATACCATTTCACCTTGCACATTCGCTCCAGAGGATCCCCACCCTGGCCATGACATAGTATGCACGGTCTGGCTACTACGAGATCCCATCACACGCTTTAGGTCTACCAAGTGCTGGAATGGCCGACACCGAGCAACCCACCACGCTCTTGCCGGAGGTGCAGGAAGAACACCAGCGGAAGGAGCAGACATCCCTGGAAGGTCAAGAGAACGTAGAGGCTCAACATGATGGATCAGAAGAGTTGGGCTCGGAAGAAGGAGAGGCGGAACAGCCGGATGGCCACGATGCCCATGAATTGAAGGAGTCGCCTGTACAAGAACAACAAGCGGAAGCGCTATCGACAGAGACAGAGGCAAAGCCCGAGCATACTGATGACCAGCCAAAGGATCAAGCACCTCAAGAGCAGGCGCATGGTACTTCAACGCCGGCGAGCGAGGCAACTCAATCGTCTACCCAGACTCCTACCAATGATGCGTCCCTACCGCCTATAGCACCGCGTGTGCGTACAGATTCGCAGTCGACTACGGCAACCACAGCTACAACTGGAACGCGCGGAACTACAAGGTCAACGAGGAGCAGCATGGTGTTTGTCGTCTCTGCCCTGGAATCGATCGCCGCCTCAAAGGACGCCCGGAAACGCAAGCCGCTGCTTGACTCTACACAGCGCGCACTATCGGCCATCAGGAATGCGCAAGGCGATGCTGCCCAACTGGATCCTGAGATCCTGTTCCAGCCGCTTAACCTTGCGACTGATGCTACCACGGTCAGTGTCGTGGTAACTGCACTGGACTGTATTGGCAAGCTTATCAGCTACTCATACTTCTCTGTCCCTGCACCAGTAGAAGGACAAGAGAATCAACCACCGAAAGCGCCGCTCATCGAAAGAGCCATTGACACGATATGCGACTGCTTCCAGGGCGAAGCGACACCTCCAGAGGTGCAGATGCAAATCATCAAGAGTTTATTGGCTGCAATTTTGAACGACAAGATTGTTGTCCACGGTGCTGGTCTTTTGAAGAGTGTGCGACAGACATACAACATCTTCTTGCTATCACGGCATAGCGCAAGCCAGCAAATCGCTCAAGGATCTCTTACACAGATGGTTGGTACGGTGTTTGAGAGGGTCAAGGTTCGTTTGGCCAGCAAGGCTGTTAGATACGGATCGTCAAGAACAAGCCTGGGCCAGGACCACGCTGCGAATGGCACAGACACTCCCGCCGCACTGGATGAAACAGAAACTCCTCGAGGGGACGACATTGACACGCCTGTGGACCGTGAGGCTAATGTCAACGCCATGACATTGCAGGACTTCGAAAAAAGGAAATCGTTCGATGACACTCGCATTACAGACAACACCACTACCGTCACGCGAGCTAGACGAGCGACATTGTTAAAACAGGCTAGCCGAACCACGTCTGGATCGGAATTGCCAACAATCACTGTGCAGGGCGAAGGGTCCGAGGCTCACACGGAAGACGATGAAGAGGACGAAATCTACATCAAGGACGCTTTCCTCGTATTCCGTGCTATGTGCAAGCTTTCGACGAAAACTGTCCGACGTGAAGAGGAAGTCGATGTCAAATCGCAAGGCATGCGCTCAAAATTGTTGTCACTCCACATCATTCACACGGTCCTTTTTAACCACTTCGCGGTCTTCACAGATCCGCACGCCACGATTCGCAGCTCTGCAGGTCAGGAGCCGACTGAGTTCACACACGCTGTCAAGCAGTATTTGTGTTTGTCGTTGAGCAAGAATGCTGCTAGCTCTGCTAAACCGGTCTTTGAAGTTTCTGCCGAGATCTTCTGGCTCATGGTCCGCTACCTGAGGTCTGAGCTGAAGCGCGAGTTGGAAGTCTTTATCAAGGAAGTCTACCTTACCATTTTGGACAAACGACTGGCTCCCGGGTGGCAAAAGAGCTATATCGTGCAAAACATCTTCGGACGCATTGCTAGTGAGCCCAAGGCACTTGTGGAGATATACTTGAACTATGATTGCGATCGACAAGCTCTCGATAACATGTTCCAGCGCATCATCGAGCACGTCTCGAGGATATCTGGCCAACCAGTGCCTGTTACAGCCATTCAGCAGCAGGCTTTCGCAGAGTTCAGTACAAAGCAGGCTTCCACAGGTGCGAACGATTGGCAACAGCGTGGAACATTGCCGCCAAGCTTAGCTGCCGCAAACATGAACACGCCCTCAGACACCGAACGTGGATTCCCATCAGAATATGCCCTGAAGATGCAATCGCTGGAGACTCTCGTTGAGACTTTGCGAAGCCTCGTCAATTGGAGTCAGCAAGGTGTGACAGAGCTGGCTGCTAGCACAGCGCAAGACACGGATGCCAGAAACAGCTACGAGGATGTTAGGGAAAGCATGGATACCAGAGGCGATACAGGAACTGCTACATCGCCAGCCCTCAATTCTGAAGAGGCAGGACAAAACGAAACGCCAGAAGACGATCCTGCAGAGATTGAGCGAGTTAAGCAACGCAAGACCGCTCTGAACAACGCCATTCGCGCCTTCAACTACAAGCCTAAGAGAGGCATGAAAACTCTCCTGCAGGATGGTTTCATTCCATCTTCAGATCCTCATGATATAGCGCGCTTCCTGCTTGTGCACAATGATCGCATCAACAAGAAAGCGTTGGGTGAATTCTTGGGCGAGGGAGAGGAAGAAAACAAACAGATCATGGCAGCCTTCGTCGATGGCATGGAATTTGGCCGCACTCGTTTTGTGGACGCACTCAGACGATTCTTGCAAGCCTTCAGATTGCCCGGAGAAGCGCAGAAGATCGATCGTCTCATGCTGAAGTTCGCGGAAAAGTACTGCGCGGGCAACCCAAATGCATTTGCCAACGCTGACACGGCGTATGTGCTTGGATATTCCGTGATCATGCTCAACACCGATCAGCATTCTTCCCAGGTCAAGAAACGCATGACAATAGAGGACTTCATCAAGAACAACCGCGGAATTAACGATGGACAGAGTTTGCCGGATGACTACCTGCAGGGCATCTTCGACGAGATCCAGCATAACGAGATTGTTCTGGACAGTGAGCGCGAGACTGCAGCGAATCTCGGCATGCTTCCTCAGACGCCTGGTGGAATCGGTGGCGCTCTCGCAACATTCGGCCGTGATCTGGGCCGTGAGGCCTACGCAGCTGCCAGCGAAGAAATGAGCAATCGTACCGAACAACTATTCAAGTCTATGTTGCGGGCACAGAAAAAGGCTGCTGGCGGTGCTTCTGGCAGCAAGGGCAGGTTCTTGACTGCTAGCTCTTTCAAGCACGTCGGACCAATGTTCATGGCCGTTTGGATGAGCTTCCTCACAGCCTTGAGCGGCACGGCGCAGGAAACGCAGAACATCGAGGTCGTGCGTCTTTGCACTGAAGGTCAGAAACTTGCCATCCGCATTGCCTGCCTCTTTGATCTTGAGGATCCACGTCAAGCCTTTGTGTCTTCCCTTGGCCGAAGCACAAACCTATACAACTTCTCAGAGATGAAGGCGAAGAACGTGGAAGCGCTGCGAGCATTGTTGGACGTTGCTCATACTGAGGGCAACCTGCTCAAGGAGAGCTGGCGCGATATTCTCACTTCTATCTCCCAGCTTGACCGTTTCCAGCTCATCTCAAGTGGTGTCGAGGAAGGTGCTGTACCTGACGTTCTCAAGGTGCAGGGTGCTCCTTCTGCGCAGGCAAATGGCCCTAGGAAGAGCATGCAAATCCCGAGAAGGCCTGCCACTAGGCCCGTGACCGGCGGATCGTATCACGCGGACATCGCCGAAGATGCACGCTCGGCGGACATGATTCGCGGCGTCGATCGCATCTTCACGAACACAGCCAACTTGTCCGGCGATGCCATCGTACATTTCGTGCGTGCTTTGACACAGGTGAGCTGGCAAGAAATTCAATCGTCTGGCCAGAGCGATAGCCCCAGAACTTACAGCTTGCAAAAGCTCGTTGAGATCTCCGGGTACAACATGTTGCGTGTGCGTTTCGAGTGGACCAACATCTGGCAAGTGCTTGGCCAGCACTTCATCGACGTTGGCTGCCACAACAACACGCACGTCGTGTACTTTGCTCTTAACAGTCTGCGTCAGCTCAGTATGCGCTTCATGGAGATCGAGGAGCTGCCCGGCTTCAAATTCCAGAAGGACTTCTTGAAGCCCTTCGAGCTGATCCTGAGCAATGCTTCACAGGTTGCTGTCAAGGACATGGTTCTCCGTTGTTTGATTCAAATGATCCAGGCGCGTGGCGATATGATCCGATCTGGATGGCGGACTATGCTTGGTGTTTTCACTGTCGCGGCTCGCGAGCCTTACGAAAGCATTGTCAATCTTGCTTTCGACAACGTCACACAAGTGTGGAACGATCGCTTTGGCGTGGTGATCAGCCAAGGCGCTTTCGCAGACTTGATTGTATGCTTGACTGAGTTCAGCAAGAACATGAAGTTCCAGAAGAAGAGTCTGCAAGCCATTGAAACTCTGAAGTCTACAGTGCCGAAGATGCTTCGCACGCCAGAGTGCTCGCTGTCGGTCAAGACCGCAGGTGGCAAAGATGCGCCTCAAGCGGAGGGCCTTCCTAAGCAGCCGAGCCAACAGACTCAGGAAGAGCAATACTGGTTCCCGGTGTTGTTCGCGTTCCACGATGTGCTCATGACAGGCGAAGATCTAGAAGTCCGCTCCAGGGCGCTGAACTACTTGTTCGACACGCTCACCAAGTACGGCAAAGACTTCCCTCGCGAGTTCTGGGATACACTCTGGAGGCAGCTGCTCTACCCTATCTTCATGGTGCTCAAGGACCGCAAGGCCATCAACCAAGAAGCCATTAACCACGAGGAGCTGTCTGTGTGGCTGTCGACCACTCTTATCCAGGCGCTACGCAACATGATCACGTTGTTCACTTACTTCTTCGACAGCTTGGAGTACATGCTTGATCGCTTCCTCGACTTGCTGGCGCTTTGCATTTGCCAGGAGAACGATACCCTGGCACGCATTGGCAGCAACTGCTTGCAGCAGCTCATTCTGCAGAACGTCAAAAAGTTCACCCCTGAGCACTGGGAGAAAATTGTTGGCGCTTTTGTCGACTTGTTCGGCAGAACTGAGGCCAGGGAGTTGTTCTCTGCTGCTACCTCAAGCTCGTACGATAAGACCGGATCGTACTCCAACGGTGATGCGTCGAGAATTGCCACTAGTGTTGCGGACGATGCGTCGTCTGTCAGCTCCGGTGCGAACGCCTTGAATATCAACGGCTTGTCTGCAGACACACCATCAGACACCCCAACGGCAAACGGCCATGAAGGCAGGACTTCTCTGCAAAGGGAGCCTTCCAACACCCTTTCAATGTCAGACGTGGACCACGAGGAGACATCCTCGCCCACCAAGCGCTCAAGGCAAAAGGACACCGACCTCGAATCTTTCGCCGCGGGCTCAAACTCCCACAACCAGCAAGCCCCCGTCGTCGTCACCGCCGCCCGCCGCCGCTACTTCAACCAGATCATTACCAAGTGCGTCCTGCAACTGCTCATGATTGAAACCGTCAGCGAGCTCTTCAACAACGACGCCGTCTACGCCTCCATCCCCTCCCACCTCCTCCTGCGCCTCATGGCCCTCCTCAAGAAATCCTACCACTTCGCCAAACGCTTCAACGAGGACCGCGAGCTGCGCTCCCGCCTATTCAGAGAAGGCTTCATGCGCCAGCCGCCCAACCTCCTCAAGCAGGAATCCGGCAGCGCCAGCGTCTACGTCCTCATCCTGCTGCGCATGTACGCCGACGCCAGCGAGGACCGCGCGGCTTCTCGCGCGGAAACCGAGGCCGCGCTCATCCCGCTGTGCCAGGACATCGTGGCGTCGTACATCGGCCTCGACGAGGAGACGCAGCAGCGCAACATGGTCACGTGGCGACCGGTCGTCATCGATGTGCTGGAGGGGTACGTTGCGTTTAGGGAGGAGGAGTTCGCGAAGCATGTTGGGATTTTTGCGCCGCTGGCTGTGGGGCTTATGAGGGGTGATATGGGGCCTGAGTTACAGAGGGCTGTGCAGGGGGTTTTTGCAAGGGTGTGCGAGACGCAGTTGGAGATTGGGGCGGAGAGGATGAAAGGGATGGTCAATGGGGGGAGGAGTGGTAGCGGTGGTGCGGATGAGCCAACAAGCCCGAGGGTTTCAGTCTTTGGGGGAAGGAGAGGGAGCAAGGCTAGCAGGTAGATAGGCGATGGGACGGTGGGATTGTGAAGCGAGCATGGCGCTTTTTTCTCTTTGGGCGGGCGAGATTCTCGATATCTGTTCGGACAAAAGGGCTGGACTGTGAGTGGGCAGAATCGTGTAGATTTATTGGCTCGCTTGTTTGGGAATTTGTATAGCATAGCACGGAATAGCGATTTACATGGTTTGCGAGCGCTGAGATTATTTTCGTGTTTATTTTGAGGATCCGATGTGAACGGTATTGTTGCAGTTTGCTTGACTTGTGAGATCTGATTCTGGGCGGCTATGGACTTGAGTATTGAGATATCAATTAGCAAGCATGGCGTTCTTAGTTAGTATGTGCGTCCACTGCAAGAAAGCCTGTGCCATGACTTGACCGACAAAAGTGCTCAATGGCTGTGAATGATGAAGATGCCCTGAATAGTGACAAGGTTGAGATATTTGCGAGCATTGGGAGTCGCTCGTTGCTTCCGTGAAGGCACTCGGTCCGGACAAATGCAGGATCTGAGTCTTCAAATGCAGATGGCTGTGATGGAATCTTCAGGTTCAATGTGTTCAAATAGTATAGCAGAGCATAAGGTACTTGAATACTTATGGCAATTCCTGCATAACTTCTTGGATATCAAATAGCATGGGAGAGCACATCCGGATGTTGGTCGGTTTTCGGCTCTATCGACTGCTACTGGCCATTTGTCACTGCAGCAACTCTATTCTGACGAGATTGCCTTTTTGAGTGCATGCACTACAAGTGTGTCAAGCCCGAGAGCTCCGCGATGGTGCGCAGCAGAGAGGGGTGTGATTTGCTAAAGCCAATCTTGTTTCTTCACAACTCAAAAGCACGCAAATCGAAGGTACGATGCAAACCTTGTCGACCGCCCCAGACTCACACAGCAAACCGCAACAGGAATTGTCACTGTCGAGACTATCTCTCTTCGAGCCTGCAGCCCGTCGTCGTACACACGTTTCAGCAGCGCGCCTTGCACGCCCAATGTGACAGGAACGGGCAGTTGCTTGCTTGCCATCCTGCCCTGCCGTGTCCGTTGGAAGGATGCGAGCCGTCGCATCGAACAATCATTCGCCATTGTCTGCTGTCGTCCAACCACAAGCCTGCCTCGCTTGACTTGCGCAAGTGCTGACGCCGACTCATCTTTGACGCAGAGCCAATCGTGCAGCCGCTGCGCCTACAGCGGAGAGAACGCCACTGGAAGCTTGCCAGTCTGCCGGGAATTGGCTACTGGTCGAATGCCCTCGAGGCTCGCTTGCGCTCGCTCCAGCCGTTCGTTCGTTCAGTGGTTCGTTGACGGGCACGCCGTGGGGAAGATGATCATCTTGCCTATCTAGCCAGCCTGGGCGAATGGCACTCTGCCACGCTAACGAGAACAACGAGAACGCCTGGCTCGCCTTGCGCGAAGTTCATCTCATTCGCCGGCGAGCAGATTTCGCTTCGGACGCTGCTTGTAGGGCAATGGGCAGACGGACGCATGATGCAGGTTTGCTGTCGCTTTCGTTGTGCAGCGTGCCCAACGCTCGGGACGTGGCAGGTTGCACTGGTGGTGAGGCGTTGAGGCTGCGTTTCATGAGCTCATCCTCCGGTGCAATGAAGATGCAGCATTGGCTTGCGCGGTGTTGGCGTTCGGCATGCTTTGCACTTCGCTGCCGCGACCTTCCTTGCCATACTTTCTTGAGCCCTTAACGTGCATATCGGAAGATGATGTGCACCAGGCTCAGAGAGTACACTACACACCTTTGAGTTGCCTCTCGCGGTGTGCCGAAAAGTGTGAACTGCAACCCTTCGACGCTCGTGCCCTTGCCTCTCTTCCTTGCTCATATGCATGTGGCTTCTGCCTTGTCCTACCTTTCATTTACCTTCGCTCTGGCAACACCCTTGCTTGTGTGAGGACCTTCTTTTGCACGTTCTTTCCTGGCTCTTCCTTTCTGTACTCTACTTCCTGCATGTCCTGGCGAATGCTTCATTTGACACTTCGTGCTAAATGACGCGGTGAGATCTGAGGTCAATGGGCTTCATCGTCGACGAGAATGGACACTATAGAGGTTGGCTGGCCTCCTTCTTATGCTGCTGTGCGGCCATGAACGAGGATGAGTATCCTTCTGAAAGAAAGAAGGATAAAGAGCAGTGTAAGAGTGACACAAATTGATAGTGGCAGTCGTCAGCATGTCATGCTAACCACAGTACAGCCGCCGCTCAAGAAATACGATACCATCAGCAACCGGTTCCGACACAATTTCCTACTTTACCGGAGCCGACTCACGCTTCTTCGAAAATTACTTTGGAACACGACGCCGATTCTCGCCACGACTCACGACACTCTGGACATTCGGACGTCTCGCAAATAAACAGTTTTGATCCAGACTCTCTACTTCCCAGCCCTACTACCATTGGACCAGAACGAGATGAACCTGACCTCATACGATCTACGACGAACGACACCATACGAACACACCGTCATGTTCGGCCCAGCCCCGGCGGGTCAATACACCGGAAGGGGCTCGTACCAATACAATTAGGTCCAGTTGTTTTGCGCGACGCCTCCGAGATACCTCATGACGATCAAACCAACCTGCCCTCTGAAAGCCAGGACGATAGATCAAATTACCGACACGAGAGGACCGAGTCAACGCAAAATTTACTCAGCAATGCATCTCGTTCATCTTACTTCGACAGCCGAGAAATGCCGCACCAAAGATATGGCCGACACAGCGCGGAAACGCTGACCCTGCACTCACATTCACAAGAGAACGTTGCCCCGAGAGCCACCGCATCGACACATTCTCTTTCAAGCTCTTTCAGGCAACACTCGAGGGACATCAGCACTTCATCGAGTCTGTTGACGCTCATCGAGCGCCCCAAGACTGGTGCGCGCCTACAACGCAAGCGATCAGATCGGTCTAAAAACTCGTTCGGCAATCCTGGCGACTCGGACGTGGAGAAGGAAGTTCTCGAGCTTAACACGATAGTTGAAGAGCGCCGCGCCGAAGGCAATCGAGTGCGGTCCAGGGACGGTCGCCACATACCCGCAGTAGCACCATCGATGCAAGTTGGCGTCCGCTCAGAAACGCTTAACGACATCGGCTCGGCTCTCTCGCGGCCATTGGCTGTACAACATTTGACCCCCGGCTATGCTGATGACGAGTTGGGAGGCAAAGAGCACCAGCCGAAAACTTCTCGAGTCTCAGGCTGGCTGTCAGACGTCACGACCTCCACCAAACCCGACACCGACGACAATGAACCTTTCTACAAATATTCCGCGGATACCAAGCACGAGCGCAATGTCTCCCTTAACTCTCCTGGCACTGCTGTGGACTCGGCTTTGTACACTCTTGACTCCTCACCTACAATTTCAAAACGCTATAGCAGGAGCTTGATGGTAACGCCGCTCACGCCTGTTGATGATGGTGGTGATCATGATGGGGAGCGACGGGTCGGGATCGCTTTGTGATGATGATGAGGTAATGAGATGAAAGCTGATGGGACACCCGACTTCGCCGTATGGCGTTGGGAAATTGTTTCACTGTATGGTATGGTATGTTCTTGTTTGAGTATGATGATGCGCTGATATGAGATATGAGCGATATATAGATGGCCTTTGTATAACCAGATCTTCACTTCGAGTGAGCTTGAGCCGGGCCTCAATTAGGTGTAAACACGTTGCCATTCAATTGACGAATGAGTTCTTTAGCATGTGGTCAACACAAGCACGTGTGGCCACTCAGCTGACGAACTAGGTTAGTGATGGTCGGAAAGCTTGGGTCGACGCGCCGCCGAGCATTACCTCCAATCTCCTCGTCGACAAACTGGTCAATCCGGAAGCGACACCAGTGTTCTACGGCTCTAATGACTTCTTCTTCGGCAACGTAGGTGCCTCACGGGACTTCCTGGTTTGGATCGGTTACTCAAGGCAACATCTCCGTCATGTCGAGGTTAATGGCCGGGCCATCCTGTTCGTTGACTCGTGGATCGCTGTGGACCAATCCTTGGACCTGTTAAGATCTTCCAGAGGTTTACGTGCGCTGCACCTCTACCATGATAGTTTCTGCAGAGGAGGCCGTCAAGGTGCGGGTATCGGCGAGGTAGCCGCACACTGCTCACCGTTGTTGAGATCATTGCAGGCCACGTGTGAAGCACGAAATGTTAAAATGAACGTCTTGGACATTGTCGAGATTGTGCTTCCACGTTGCCATTGCACGCTTGTTCAATTCGACATCGGAAGGGGGTCCATGCAGAGCATCACTTCGCGGATGCGCTTGTAACTGTGAGGCTACGGACGATAGGAGCAGGTCGATGAAAGAGGAGCTGAAGGATAAGATCGGGACACAGCTTGGGCTGAACACCAACTGATAGGATGGTTGAGGCTGTGGTTCTCGCGCGCTGGTCACTCGAACTTGTGGTCGACTACCGCTTGAGTCTCGACAGCAGCAACACACCTCATCGCTTCTTGCGAATGGAAATCGAGAATGAAGTTGTGGACATCAGATCGAACTCCTGCTGTTGGAGAGCATTGGTAAGAATACGCGAATCGTGTTGCGATTGAAAGGTACTGATGGAACTTTTCAAGTGATTGCACACAAAGTAGAGCTCTAGAGTGGAGAGTGGATAATCGTAGTGACTGGAAGACGATGATTGTGTCACCAAATCTCCATCGCACGCTCTTCCACAACTCACTCACTGGACTACACTTTTTTGGATGCGAGTGACTGCCACGCGCGCTTGCCTTTGTTTGCCGGGGTGACCAGCTCAAACTTGAAGTGAGCACTCGTCTCCGTGTAATAAATACTTGCCACCCGCTCTCCGTACACGCGACCGACCTCCCACACATTTCCCCAGCCTCATCATACTCGACCTCATTGCTCTCAGCCTCATCGCTCTCATGCTCGTCGCTCTTAACTTCATCGCGCCGCACCGCCACCCGAGTGCCTCTTCATCTTTGTCGACCTGATCGCCGCGCCCAAGGCTTAATTCGTTACAGCCTTTACAAGTCAGCCTTCTGTGTCGCTGACCACATAAGTTTAGCACGCTGCACTCAGGGCTTGACTCGGTATCGGACCCGAGGCTCACCACACCAGACTCGACTACTGCTAACACAAGGCCTGCGCCAATACAGGTCCCAGTCGCGACATGGCAGCGTCTGGCGATCTCGGCAAGTTGCCGCCCGAGATCCGCAAGGAGATATATTCGTATCTGCTCGTGGAGGACAAAACTGTCACCATCAGTCATTACAAGGAGCGCAAAAAGTATAGGCTGGTTCGCATGTGTAGCTATCGCAACGTCAAGCACTCCGACTCGGTCTACAACCGCAAAAAGAAGATATGGGAACAGGCACCTCCAGGCTGTGATTCGCTCCTTCTCGTCAGCAAACTCGTGAGCCAAGAAGCCGCGCAAGTGCTGTACGGCCTCAATCGTTTCGAATTCCAACACTCCGCGGCACTCCAGTCTTTCCTCGAATGTATCGGTACTTCGAGACAGCACCTTCGTCACATTGCGCTCATTGGACAGGGCGTGCTCTACCGCTACAAGTGGGCGGCAATGGATGCTTCGCTGAATCTCTTGCTACAGGCGAAGGGCCTTCGTTCTCTGGAGATCTCGCATCTTGATTTCTGCCGTGGAGTTTACACCCCAAAAGCACAATGTTGGGATGGGGGACTGGAGACACTAGTCACACACTGCAAACCACTCCTCGAGTCTCTTAAAGAGAGCTTTGGAGCACAAAATCTGGACATCACCATCTTCGAAGTGATCAAGATTGCCTTACCGCCTTGTAAGGCGGGCATACGGTATTTCAAGCATCATGATCATGGCCGGAGCGGATTTGATCGAACGTTCGGTGTCAACTCCCGTAACAACAGTCTGACAAAGCCTATCGCAACTAGGTACGTGGCATGCAAATGCGCCTGCGAATTGGCGATGCAGAACAATGACGAGCTAGTCAGGGCTTTGAGGGAAGAGATTAAAAAAAAGCTGGGCGTGGAGGATGGAGCCCAGCGTCTTGAGAAGGACGAATAAGCGTGACCGCGGACCAACCGAAAGGGATTATGTGACAGCTTCTTGCCCAGTCACAGCGACGAGAGTGTGCTTGTTGTTCGCAGAAATCGAGCAGGGAGAGCATGCTGTAAGCATGTTTTGTTGTGAGGGCGCAACGAGACACACAAGGGCTGTGGTTTTATAGATCGCCTTGTGTGGATCACTGTTGGCCTGCCTGTCACAAGCTTGGTAAGGGATGATTTCAGAGTGTTGTTGCTTGAGTCGATGGTTCTTTAATGGAGTTCATGGATTGCGTTTTCATTTCAGAGAGGGAAAGGTCTTCGTCTTTGAGTACATAGTCCACCCGTTGCTCGACCCTACTTCATGTACCACAATCAAACGCCTGGTAAACATCCGCCGCACCGTCCGGTTCTTTCCAATGCATCATCAACAAGGTATCTGCCTTGTCACAACTATGTGCACTCCTGGTTCGCTGAGCAGTCAACAATGCCATAGCTGTGTTCTCACATCTCCACCTCAATCCTCTGATCAGTCATTACGAGATAACCCCGCTACAGCACCGCCTTCCCTGGTCGCCATGGCAGGTAGCCATAGCATTTCACTCATTCTGATCCCGCAACGAGATCGGCCTGCAGCATACCTAGGTACCACTCGGCATTGCCCTGCTCGATGCACGTCTTGTCCGTCTCCCAGCCTGACCCTTTGATCCTCGTAGCCACCGTCTTTCCTCGCGTGAGCTTGTCTCCATCGTAGATCAGACTAATCTTGGTGCAAAAGTCACCATACCAGTTAATGAGAGAGATCTCATTCTGAAGTCTTTCCAGGTTGCTCGCGTAGTTGAAGGAAAGGCGGAGGTGCAGCTGACCGCCGTGAGCGGGCGACAACAATTGAGGAATTTGAGGGCCGCGATTGTATAATTTCTCAAGCCATTGCGAGTACGAGTCGAAGTACAGCAGTCCGTCGATCGGCTCCTGGTAAGTGTCGCAGACGTCGAAATTGACCTCCACAATGAAGGTCAGGTGCTTGGCTGCCCCTGGGAGGCACAAAGGCTGAGCTGACGGGTACCAGATTTGATTCTTGCTCGTTTGTGAGATCACGAGGCGGCTGGAGGTAGGCGTGCGCCTGTCGAACTCGGCGGTGAATCGGCGACTGACGAGGCGAAGGTGAGTCAGGAGGACCGGGTAGCGAAATGACAGGCTGTACAGCCGCGTGCGCCCTGTGTGCTGGTGGAGTATGTCGTAGATGTTGTTACGGAGTTCGCCAGGTAGCGAGAAGAAGTTTTTCGGTTGTGCTGGTTGGATGGCGACGGCGGTTGCGGCGGAATCTTGAGTGGCGGACATGATGTGAGTGAGGCAACGCCTGTCTTGCGACTTCCTGATGGTGCACGATTCCGTTAGCGGACGGACTGATTTGGTTTAATCAGCGCGATGAAGGTGATGCGAAGCTTGATGTGGCAGTTTGAGTCAAAACAGTGTGGCAGTGTTGATGTTCACCATAGGATAAGTGGTGGTGCGAATGGATGGTTAGCTTTGTGATTGAACTTCACTGGTGCCTGAACTCGGCCTGCAAGGCCTCGCTCTCCCGTGAGTAGCCTTTCACTTGACGTCAGTCTGAGAGTGCAGTGTTATTGGTTTCGCGCCATCGTCTTGCTTGGTTGGTTCGAGTCCCGTGAGGGACAATCTCAAGTATCGTATCAAGCTTTTGCTTGCATTAGTTAGGTTTTGGTCTCGCCCAATTGATTATCAATCTACATCAATTGATTGTTCAATACATGGGGTGCAGTAATTCATTTCAAGGAGATGCATGGTGCACGCCCACACGCAACGCAATTTGTTCTTCAACCTCGCCAGGTCCCCTTGGCTTTCCACACTCCTGCATCCAACAGACACCAACAGACATCTTGCTTCAAAATGTCAGCGTTCTCAACATGGCCACTTCATCGAGAACCACTCCGCTCGATGGCGCAATCATCGACCTCTCATTTGAGTCCTCCTGGACACCATTGTCGGCGAATGGTCCTTCACCGCCGTGATTCCATTCAGCACGATATTGATAGGCCGTCAATTCGTCGATCTTTTAGCCTCAGCCTTGCGTACCGTCGTAATTATTGTCCTCCACAAGAGCCCAGTCTGCTTCCAACATATTGGTTATCTCCTCTGTAGCGAACAGATCCTGACGGAGGATATCTTCGGCGCGACCGTGCTTGATAGCCACCTTGTCGACCTCCCAACCCAAACCCCAATACCAGGTCGCTACGATCCCAGGCTCTTCAGAATAGATGTGGAAGCCCAGCCTTTTCACGACGCGTGGAAGTCTCTCGACGCCGTTCAGGACGACATCGACCGTGGTGCACTGGCCAAAGTGCCAATCCGAGGCCGGAATTTGTTGTACGGTTAGATTCAAATGTTTCAGATACTTGAGAAACAGCCGGATGCTGATCTTGCCGCCGCAGTCGGGTGCTATCAGCTGTGGTTCATCGTGAACAAAGTGTTGGATCCAGGCTCCGTATTCGGTGATTCATGGCATTTGGCCGCCTAAAGACGCCGCATAGTGATCGTTAACGTCAATATCGAATTCAATTCTTCTGAAAAAGGCGTCTTGTCTCATACTGGCAATCGTTAAAAGGCCGTCCGGTCGGTGGTAAGCATTAAAGTACTTATTTCTATTCCTCTGAGACACCACGAGGTGGCTAGTGCCGTCAGCTGGCATGCGGAGATCGTACTCTGTAGTGAAGCGGCGGCTGATCTGGCGAAGATGAGCCAGAGAGCGCTGAAATCGAAGCGTTAGTTGCCCCAGCTGGGCGTCCACTTCGTATCGGTGGAGGAGATCATACATCGCGTCGCGAAGCTCACGAGGGAACGAGAAGAAAAGCCTCTGGACTTCTGAGTCGCATTGGCGGCGACTGTCGCGCAATGCTTCCAATTGCAGGCATAGCGAAGAGGAAAGTGATGTAGCGCTATGTGTGTTTCGAGAATGTGCGTAATTCGTGGCGTAGCCATGAGCGTCGTTGTTGAGAGCGCGTCAAGGATGATGTGACATTCGATGTTGGGTGGAAGATTGGGAGGAGTTGATGCTGATGACCGGCCCAAGCGGTGTCGTTATGTTGTGTTGTTGTGACTAACAGCACGTGGCGGGTGGTATCGTTTGTACTGCGTTTGACTCGGCTGTTGCCTGGTCTCGTGATGCAGGTTGCCGACTTCACTTCTCTGTAATTCTTCACGTAAAACCACGCCTTTTGACGTCAGCGCATGGCTCCATCCCGTGACAGATCCAAAAATCTGTCTTGCGCTTCCATTCATAAGCCGAGCTTGCGCTCACAATCAATACATGGTCACCCACCAAACCATCTCCCGCAACCATAACATCACACCGCCACTCACCCACCTAAATCTTCCTACCGCAAACCAAATATGGACAGGTCCACACACAGGAGTGCATCAGTGCCAACTACCTGCAACGCCAAGATGTTCTTCCAGTTCTTCGCACTGCCTGCCGAACTTCGCGACATGATCTACGACCACCTCTGGCAAGACGTTGAGGAGGACACAGATCACCTTCGCTTCAACATCTGCACTACGATCCCCAAACTTCGCCTGGTCAGCCGTCAGTTCAAATCCGAGTACGACGAGCGCATCGCAGCCAACGAGCACAAGAACACTGTCGCCGTCACGCAACTTTACGACTACAGTCCCTACGACCCCTCGAAGGAGGTCTCTCTTCCCCATCTTGCAGCGCGATCTACCAGCCTGACCATCAACATCATCAGCAAAGACGAAGACTGCGGCGTTTGTCACAGGTGCCGCCACAAGAGATGCGAGCACTCCGCGCATTACAGAGAGTGGGTGCGACACTGGTTGTTTCCAGATCTTCCTCTTGAAGCCTGCCAGGTGAATCTGAGCATGGTCAGCCGCAGATGCGTGCCAGAGGCTATGGCCAACCACAGGTTCATCACGGACCTTTTGGAGCACTTCGGAGAGTTCAGCGACCTGAACGTCTTCGGGCCGAAGTCCGAGAAGGAGGACGCCGGTGACCCAGTGCTTCTGGCAACTCACTCGGGAGTCTCGACTAAGGAGAAGACCGTGGCCATGTTGAAATTGGCGAACGCGGTGGCAGAGCCCCTCGGGGAGTCGTTGTGGTACTGATGTGTGCTCATTGATTCTCATGACGCTTGTCAGGCGGAGCAATATGGTCCAAATGCGGTATCAGTTCATCTCTAAGTCCTGGAGGTACGAATGCTGCACAAAGTCCAGCGGGTTCGGGAGACGTGTGTGCAAGTACCAGCAAAGAATGCTTCGGAGATGGATGCGAAGGCGAAGAAGAGTGTACCTTTGACTTTGTCTGGCCTTGTTGTTTTTGTCATTGCTTTGTATTCTTCCCGAAAGTATTCTAATCATATCACTTACAATCACGTTGACGCTCTCATCAATCTTGCCTGTGCTATTCGTCTCTCAACGGTGGACAATACGCAAGCATATTTAGGGACGACGCTGGGAGAAGTCGATTTGGTCCATAGACAAGACCACCTTTAGTTCGGGTGTGAGTGGTGCTCATTTGGCAAGCCGCCTCAATAATGTAGCGCCTTGAGCTTTCATGGTCTCGTGACCAGGGAGGTCGTGCGATTCCCAACGTCCATGTCACGTCGCACAACGGTCAGATGACATTGATGAGATAGGCAGGTAAATATCCGCCAGAGATTGTGAGAACGCCTTGCTCAGAGGTCGCGCAGGAGTATCAAAACTCTAGTGCATCCGGCCAGAACACAATCTGATTGGCCGACGTGGGAGACTGAGACACAAGGGTTAGAGTTAGTGCAACACATGAATGAGAGGAAAGCATTGATTAACACTAAACCATGAGTTATCTGCCTATGCTACTAGTTCAGACTTTTGAATTGGCATGTTCGACAGGGGTGATTGTCTGTCTCAACAAAGGGATCGAAAGCAAGTGATCATTGGTGGCAAACACGCATAATGCAACATTTCAATTTCCCACTGTTGACTTTCTGGTTCTAATCAAGATTCGCGAGAGCGCAGCCAAAGACAGCCAAATACAACATTGTGCATCAAGCCACACCGCTTGACACACCTTCAAGACCTGCTCATCCTTGGCCGAGTAGTACTTCAGGGTTTCGTTGGTCGCACACGGGAAAACCCTCTCGCCCTTGTGGACCTTCCGGGTCTGCGCCTCAGTCGACATCTCGGCGAAGCTAGGTGGCTGAATATGTTGACTGTCAGTAGTTGTGCTGGTGTATCTTTCCGATCGGCGCGATGTGTACAGACCATTCGGAACACCATCAAACCTTCTCTCGTGCGGATAGCAGCTCAAACGATCTCAGCGCGAAGTGAATGAATCGTCTCCTCCTCAACCTGCCAGCGAATACCTTTCGTCCAGACAGCCAGGATTTGTGCCCGTGAGAGGCTGGCTTTGTTGACGATCTCATTACCGCCACAGTACAAGACCAGACTGATCTTGCTGCATTGAGTATTGAACCAGTTTTCCTTCGCGATCAGGCTTCTGAGGGAGTCGTAAGTTCCCAGGTAGCTAACGAAGAGACGGAGACGGACCTCGCCGCCGAAGCTCAGTCTCGGCAAGTGAAACGCCCTTCATCACCTCGCGCATGAACGCAACACCATCACCCACCATGGCGCCCGACCGGTCTCCAAACATGTCCGAGGAGAAAGCCGAACAGGAAGTGAAGGCGGCGCGTGAGAGACACGAGGGACGCGAGGCAGCGAAGACACAAAGCAGAGAAGCCGAAAGTTACGAAAGTTCCATGGCCGACATGCTGGACTCCTTCAATGGCACTGGCCAGAACAGCCGCGACGGCTCTGCAGGCGAAGAGAGCCCCTTGAGGATGATCCACAAAAGCGACTAAACGCAATTGAAACAACCAAAAGGAGCACTTCGGGTTGGTTCCGAGTTGTACACTGCCTGTTACCCACAGAACGTGTTGCAGTACCAGAGCGGTTCAACCTCGCCTTGAATCAGTGGGTGACCGAAGGTACGGATTTCCAACTTGGCGATTTGGACAGCAGTACAGAATTTTCGGCGTTGACAATGGAAGAACACCGCTGGTGAAGCATGTCCCTACGACACTGCACATTGGCGTAAGCGGTACAAATCCCATCGATAACAGGAAACAAAGCTTGACCTTCCTCAATGTAGCTCTGGAGTCTTGCGTGAACAGTGGACCTTCGAGCTTCGATGCTCAAACATGCGAGATAGATGCGGAATCAGATCAACTCATTGAGCCATTTCATGATGCGTCCGTATTGTTGTGACATGTAGGAGGTAGATGCGGTGTGGGAGCAAGTTATTTCAGCTCGGCGAATTAAAGACATTGGCCTCCTCGGCGAATGAGACACTCTCGGAGAGAAATCCTCCGAACCTCTCGGCTTCTGATGGACTGTTGGAGAACGGCAAGAGATCCCGGCCGCAGTATCCGCTCGACCATCGATATCACAGATATGGTATGATTGTGCAGCATTGGAGACAAGGAAGAGGCATCGTTGCAAAAGGACATGTCTACAGTTAGCAAGATACGCCCCTGAGATGCACGAGGTCATCAGCATCCTGAAGAGGCATAGATCGAGTCTCCAGGATTTCACATGCTCGCTCTCTTCATCCCCGCAAACAGTAGAGACAGTCGACTCGTGACCAAGGGACTCTTAGCCCGAGCCTGTCATGTGAGCCGCAAATGGCATTACCCGCTGGCATGTGAACGCGCGCGCCTCGGTCCACGCCAGACCGTCAGAAACACGATACACTGCTACCAGGAACCGATCAGCTGCTGAACGGACAACCTTGGCCACGTTGTCGCTATAATCGCAGCTATAACTAGTCAATCGTCCGCGAAACAGCAATCTTCACTTCCCTCTCGCATCCAGTAGTCTTGTCCGCACGCGCCACAACCGTGCCATACCCGAGCGTCCCTCTCTCCACTACCCCAGACACGCTGACCAGGCAATTAATCCACCTCGGCATCTCTCCCTCGCGCCAGTCCAACAAGGTTTCCGACTGCCCTGCCTCGTCGACCCTGGCCGCCGCATCGCTCTTATTTCCACTGGCCTCGCTCTTCTGTAGACCGACCACTACTCTACCCACACGACACTTTTACTCTCTTCAGTCACATTTGTTTTAAGATACCCCCAATATGGCTCCTCGTGTAATCGTCGTCGGCGCCGGCCGTAAGTGCATAACAAGCCAGAATCGAAACGCATGGCTTTGGGACTGACAGCAAACCTCCAGTTTCCGGCCTCAGTGCTGCTCACACAATCTACCTCGCTGGTGGCAATGTTGTCCTTCTTGACAAGAACAGTATGTGGTCGTAACACGACGCCTTTTGAATGCTCAAAGCTGACGATCATCTAAGACTTCATGGGCGGCAACTCGACCAAGGCCACCTCCGGTATCAACGGCGCTTTGACCCGTACACAGGTCGACGAGAAGATCGCCGACAGCGTAAAGCAATTCTACGATGACACCCTCAAGTCCGCAAGAGAGAAAGCGCGCCCAGATCTCATCAAGGTCCTCACATACAAATCCGCGGCTGCCGTTGAGTGGCTGCAGGATGTCTTCAACCTCGACCTTACACTTGTATCACGACTTGGGTATGTCAAAAGTTCCAAAAACAAAATTGAGCCAGCAACGTCCTAACAAACATTCCAGTGGCCACTCCTACCCTAGAACCCACCGTGGTCACGATGCAAAATTCCCCGGCATGGCCATCACATACGCGCTCATGCAGCGTTTTGAAGAGTTAGCAGAGAAGGAGCCCGAGCGTGTGTCGCTCATCAAGAAGGCAAAGGTCAACAAGATCAACACAGAAGGAAACACCATCACTGGTGTGACATACGAGTTCCAGGGTCAGGAGACCAGCCTTGATGGTCCAGTCATTCTTGCCACTGGTGGCTACGCCGCCGATTTTACAGAGGACTCCCTTCTGAAGAAGCACCGGCCAGATACCTTTGATCTGTCCACCACCAACGGTGCCCACGCCACTGGTGACGGACACAAGATGCTCATGAAGATCGGCGCCAACGGTATTGATATGGAGTCCGTCCAGGTCCACCCCACAGGTCTGGTTGACCCCAAGGACCCGACCGCAAAGACGAAGTTCCTTGCCGCTGAGGCTCTCCGTGGCGAGGGTGGCCTTCTTCTCAACTCCAAGGGCCAGCGCTTCACTGACGAGCTCGAGCACCGTGACTACGTCTCAGACAAGCTCTGGAAGGAGAAGGAGAAGGGTCTCTGGCCCATCCGTCTCGTGCTCAACAGCAAGGCGTCAAATGTCCTCGACTTCCACACTCGCCACTACTCCGGCCGTGGCTTGATGAAGAAGATGACCGGCAAGGAGCTTGTCGCAGACATTGGATGCTCCGAGCAGGACCTCGTGAAGACTTTCACTGACTACAACACATACGCCGACGGCAGCGCCAAGGACCCTCACGGCAAGAAGTACTACCACAACGCTCCTTTCAACCTCGACGACACCTTCCACGTCGCCATCATGGAGCCCGTGCTGCACTTCACCATGGGCGGTATCGAGATCAACGACCAAGCTCAATGCCTGAACTCCAAGGGCGAGCCCTTCGATGGCCTCTTCGTCTGCGGTGAGCTCGCAGGTGGCGTTCACGGCGCAAACCGTCTCGGCGGCTCCTCCCTCCTCGGCTGCGTCGTCTACGGCCGCGTCGCCGGCGAGAGCGCCAGCAAGTACCTCTTCCAGGAAGTCCTCAACAATGGCGTCTCCACCGCCACCCAACGCCTCGGCCAAGTCAGTTTGCACATCGACCCCAACACCCCCGGCAAAGTCTCCATCGAATGGGGCAATGGCGTCGGCGCCTCTTCCTCCTCCTCCTCCTCCTCCACCGTCGCCCAACAAAGCCAGAAATCCGCCGGCCCCGTCATGAGCAAAACCGCCGACAGCAGCGACCCCGCCACCGTCTCCGCGCCTAACAGCATCAAAGACTTCAAAGTTCCCGACGACGAGTACACGCTCGAGGAAGTCGCCAAGCACAACAAGAAAGAGGACTTGTGGATCGCGGTCAAGGGCGTCGTCATGAACGTCACGGACTGGGTGGACGAGCACCCCGGTGGCCCGCAGGCGCTGTTCTCGCACATGGGCAAGGATGCTAGCGAGGAGTTTGAGATGCTGCATGACGATGAGGTTATTCCTAAGTATGCCGCTGGTATTGTCATTGGAAGGGTGAAGGGGCAGGAGATCACACTTGAGTACTAGATGTTTGTGCTTGAGTTGAGAAAATGTTTTGGCGAGATGTAGGGTTTCTCAGGGCCCTGGCTTGTCGTTGTCATGTTATGAGTGATGGAATTGTTTCGATTTATGCGGGCGTTTGTGTCTTATCATCTGAACTAGCTCAGTGTAGCTTTTTGTGCATCTGAAGTTGTTCTTTTTCCCAAACTAACTCCTACCTCGTCTTCGTTCACGTTTTGCTTGACCGCCGCTTCGGCGTTCAATGTTCATTCTGCATACCTTTTTGTGTGCGTGCGTACCAATTGATTTCACAAGGCAATCATTCGCGTGTTTTAAAACGTGTTACGTGTATCAATGGTATCTGAATAGAAATTAAACATTTTTATGGCGCCAGTCTTTTGGACGCAGCTTTTACGTACGTAAGAATGCAGTCGTAGAATAAAAGCTGAGGCGGTATAAGAAGAGAAAAGGAAAAAAAAGAAAACTTTCGACGGCTACGCCAGCCGGCACCGCCATGCTGTTTTCGAAAGAGAGGGAGTCCGAGCGAACAAGATGAATGGTGCTATCCTGCATCACCCACTTCACCTTGCGCTCTTCTCCGGATCTCCCATTTCGAGATCCTTTGGTCTCCCCTCAGGCATAGGGGGCACATTGTCTGCCAGCGTCTCGCCACTGCCCAGGTGCACGTTGGTATCAGACGTGCTAGGACGAGTGCTTGCCCTCTTGTTCGCCTTCTTAGCTTCCTTCTCAGCAACCCTCGCGGCGGCATTCTCCTTCTCTGCCGCCAGACCCGTCTTAGTCTCCTCATGCTGGCTGCTCAGCACCTTCTTCTTGATACAGAAGCCCGCTAGTAGACCGACTGCCGCGAACGCAGTGTACATTATCCACATGGGTGTGAGGCTGTCTGCAAAAGCGACGCGAACGGCTTCTTTCTGTGGACCGGGGAGTGAGTTGATGACTTGGGTGTTGGCGCCCGCTTCGCTTCCGGAGAGACGCTGCGCGAGCTCTGGGCCGAGGACTGTGGCGATCTGGGGTGTCTTTGCGCTCATGCTGTTTTGGAAGACGACTTGACCGATGACGACGGAGGTCGAGGTTGCGAGCTGGCGGATGAAGCCGAGGGTTGCGGTCGCGGTGCCGATGTCGCGGGGGTTGATGTGTGCTTGGAGGGCGATTATGGGTGCTTGGAACAAGGGGCCTACGCCGACACCTGCGATGATCTGGTAGATGATGATTTTGGCCCAGCTGGAGTGGGCGGACAAGTCGACGAAGAGACCGTAGCCGAGAGTCAGCATGAAGAGGCCGAGGTAGATGGGCGGGAGGAAGAGGCCGGTCTTGCCCACGAAGATTCCAGTGCCTATGGAGCCGGCGGAGAGAGATAGAGCGGTAGGTAGGAGGTAGACGCCCGAGAGGATTGGCGTTGCTCCGAGGACGGCTTGGAAGTACAGAGGCAGGTAGTAGGAGGCGGAAATGAAGACGACTCCGTGGATGAAGACAACGGAGAGAGTGGCGATGTTCGTGCGGGATTTGAACAGGCCGAGGGGCATGACGGGGTATTTCGGAATCTTCCACTCGTAAAGGATGAACAGCGCAAATGTCAGCACGCCGAAGACGAGGAGACAGACGACTGTTGCTGAGCCCCAAGGGTAAGTTTCGCCGCCGTACTGTAGGCCGAAAAGGAACATGAGGGTCGCGCCGACGACGAGCAGCGAGCCAACCCAGTCGATGGCCTTGAAACCCTCGATCA
The DNA here is from genome assembly GCA_019775565.1 of Melanodothis sp. VS III C KN 2. Taxonomy (NCBI): domain Eukaryota; kingdom Fungi; phylum Ascomycota; class Dothideomycetes; order Cladosporiales; family Cladosporiaceae; genus Melanodothis; species Melanodothis sp. VS III C KN 2. Next base: position 173,586 of record JACWFM010000037.1, on the reverse strand, counting down.
AAGGCGTCTTTGGCGTCTCGATGTCGAGGAAGAACAACAGGATGATGAACGCGAGTCCATCCAGAGGGAGATTGATCCAGAAGCACCATCTCCAACTCACACTCTCAGTGAAGGCTCCTCCAATGATCGGGCCGATCGAAGAAGCGATCGCCCAAACGCCACCAATAATTCCGTAGAAAGCTCCTCGAATGCGCAGGCTGAAGAGATCACCAATAGTAATATTGACGAGGATGACAAGGCCGCCGCCACCCAGACCTTGAACAGCACGAGCAGCGATAAGCATACCGATGCTGTTGGAGAGGGCCGCAACGAGCGATCCGATCATGAAAATGATGTTTGCCAGTAAAAGCATAGGCTTGCGGCCGAAGATATCGCTGACCTTACCCCATGATGGGATCGAGGCGGCGTTTGCAAGCATAAAAGCACTGCCTATCCAAGTATACCCCGAGGCTGATCCAAAGTGCTCGGTGATGGTAGGCAGGGCTGTCGTTACGATCGTGACGTCCAAAGCTGCAAGGAAAACGGCCATGCAGAGAGCAAGCATGATGACTGCCACCTTGCCCTTAGAGCGACCATTGTATGGATGGTCCTCTTTGGGTGCTTCCTGAACAGCCTTCTCATTGCTGTGATGATTCGCGTCCGATTCTCTGTCCGGTGAAATGCTGGAGCGTGCTGTTTGGGCGCTTGGAGGTGTGACGTTCCCCGGTATTGTTGACGATGTGGCGCCTGGCCCTGCTTCGGCGGCGGGCTCGTCTGATACGCTTTTATTCATCGTTTGTGCTTGACTGTCTGTCTGTGAAGCAGATACAAGGTGTATAGAAGGCGCAAAGTAATGCCCCGTTGCCACAACAATAGATGTTGTTTCAGTTGGAGCGTTGAGAGTTTGTCAGCCCGTCTGGGGAATATTGGAATTACAGCTATCGCCCCTTTGACGCCAAAGAATGAGGATGACGTCCTTGATGAAAGCTTATGTTTCGCTTATTGCCGAACAGTCGTAAAAAGCCAGAACAACGGTCAGAAGGCCGATGAGTAAATTGAAGTAGCTGAGGAGAGAGGATAACAACTTTTTATGTCCTCGACCGGGGTTTGAGTAACATGCTAGATGCGAAGGATTCCTCTGTGAAAACAAATTAGTTTATCAGCGGGCTTAAATCGGGGCCGTGTTCGGGGTTTGGAAACCGCTGAAAGCCCGAAAAGTCGACCGCACCTCTTCCTCAGCCGCGTTCAAACACGAGCTGCTCTTGTGCGGTCAGCGGCGTAGAGCTGGCTTGTTCTTTGGCTGCGGTGCTTGAAAGCATGTCCACTAATTATCGTCTGTATAATCAAGGATTGGTGTTCAGTAGATCAGCAACACCATGTACCGAATGGCGTGTTTGAAGGACATCGAAGGCGTGGATCTCATATGCTGGATCATGCCATGGCGTGCTCAATCTTTGGTCGAAGGTCTGAGATGTATCTGTAAGTTCCTGGCCCTCTTGCCAACTCGAACGCGTGCGTTGCCAGGCTTGACTTGGCGAGGCATATCGAACATGTAGTGCGTACCGCGTAGGTCTGAGCTAACAGTGGAAGTAACCAGATCTGTTTGGTACTATCTTCGAGAGCCTGGTCTGTATCTCAACCCAGTTGCGTGGACGTGTACGTTTGCTTGTCAGGCCTGAGCTCTGTTTGCGACATGGTTGTTACGGCTTCCGTATTGTGAGCGCCTTACTTGTTTGCCTTCGGCCTCAGACAAGACAAACGTTTGTCGACTGGCAAGGAGTGAACGACTACTTCCTGATTTACAACCGCAAAAGAAGAGCCGACCGGCGCCATTTTGGACTTTATTCGTATGGCAAGAATATTGTAAAGAGAGAGGGAGAGTGAAGAAAACCATAATCAAGCTGCGTGAAGTTACCAATCGACAGCTCCTTCCCTATTGTCGCTCTTGCCTTGCCTTGCCTTGCCTTGCGGTCTTGCCTCGCGCCGGCCAATCCCGTCGTCCGCACATCTTTTTCGTCGTCGCGAAACAACCTCACTGGAATTCACTCGCCACCGCCGCCGTGCTATTTCAGTTGCCATTTCTGCACCGCAACGAACACTCTGCAAGCAACACTAACAATGCCTTCTAGCACCGCATAAGCATTCGCAAAGGTCTGTCTCTTTCCTCTTTGTTGCCGGCTACAACCCCTTGCACGCACACACTATACACATACCGCTGCCTCATCGCAGCTCACTCAGCCGTCGCAATGTGTCGGCATGAGACCGCCACCTTCGCCTGCGGCCACAAAGAAGATCTTGGTTTCTTTTGCGACCGTGCACAATCCTACGGTCCACTTTTCAACAAAGTGAACTGTCCCAACTACTCCCACGGCGCCGAGAAGGTCGAGCCCTTCAACCAATGTGGTAAGCATGGAGGCTTCTACTGTGCCAGATCGCAAGATGGTGTAGTCATCGACAAGATCAAAGATGGCCAGAACACTGCAAACGCCCAATTCAACATCAAGAGAACCGAGTTCCAACCTATCGCGCTCCAGTGCAGCAACTATCTGCAAGAGGCTAAAACGAGAGGTATGCCCACTGAGGAGCTCGCCAAAGTACCGCGCTACCGCGAACTCGAGCAGCGGCGCCAACTGCTCGGCAGCCAATGCACCGTTTTGCGCAACCGGTCCGCATTTTTCAACAACCTGTTCAACTATGCGTTCGAATTCCGCGCTCGGCTTGCGCCTGGGGTCTGTCATCACCCTGAGTGGGACTTTGTCAGCTTCGACTTCGTTCACTCCATCTTCACATTTGACCAGCTTCGACCCATTCGCCACTTGATCCCAGGCCAGGGCCTGCCTCCGGTGACTCCCGTTGGCCCGCACCCCCAGAACACCATAAACCAACACCAAGACCAGTCGCAGAGCATCAACAACGAGAAGCTTGCTGGCCCTGGTCCTCAAGCCCCGCCCGCGCCGCAAGCCAAGTCGACGCAGAAGCCTAAGCTGAAAGTGACAATTACACCCAAGAAGCAAATCACTGTCACCGAGGCGGGCTCTCCATTGAACTCAGATCCTATCCGAGGGGATACACCGGAGGGTGAAGACATGATGAGCAAAGCTGCCCGCTTCCGCGCGCGATTGACTGGGTCGTGCCAAAAAGTTGTTACTGATGCGATGAATGGCGCGGGCTATGACGTAGAGACTTACGGCATACGACCACCAGTCAGAGGAAAACCATGTAAGTGTCTTTGGAATGATCATCGAGCACTGCAAGGTATAAGACTAACACTGAACAGTCAGATACCCTCCCCAGAGCAACGAGAGCAGCCCAGCCGCGATTGGCAACAACAATCCGATCCCGACGCCGAAGAAGCCTCGCTCGACACCAAAGGAGCCTCGCCGCAGCGCGAGAACTCAAAACACGAAACCTAAGTATGGAGAAGGCTCGGACAATAGTCTTGGCTCAGACGCAGCATCTCCGTACAATCCGGATTCGTCTTCAAACGACTCTCCAGGGAAATCGGATGCTGCTTGGGTCAATACCCCAACTAAATCCGCTGCATCATTATCTTCGCCAATCAGACCCATTCGAACAAGCAACAACCGCACCAAGAAGCGTTTGATCGGCTCACCAAACGCAAGCTCAACCCAAGAATTACTGAGCAGCAGGATCTCTGACTATCAGAGGCGCAATGGAAACGTGACCTCAGGCGGCACCACAAATGTGACAGCCGCTGCAACTCAGTTCGGCAATCTCCGCCAGGCCCATACCAAAACATCTCAGACGGTAGTGGAGGCATCACCCGCTGACTCTTCTCACCAAATCCCTTTGGCCGACGCTATATGCGATCAGAACGTACAGATGCCTCATGGCCCTACCTACGAACAGAGCGGTCCCCCGTCTGGCCAAGTCTCTTCAAACATAGCATTTGCCCAGGGAATACTTCCAAGCTCTCACACTCCGCAGCAGAGGATGGCTGCCATGGAACAAAGCTCGCACTTGATACAGAAATTCGGTCAGAGTTTGCATCAGCATCAGCTTGCATCAGGCATGACGGACACTGCCGCAACAGACGTGACACAGTTCCCACGCACTCGTCAGTATGCCGCCTCGTCGCCTGAGATGATGTTTGCTCCACCGGCGCAGATGGTGAGCGCGATACCGCATTTTTCGTCACCAACAGTCGGTGATTCGCCCAATTGTAGATCTCCAGCGTCGCCCATGAACATCTTCCATCGCAATCTTAACCAGGTGCGAGCAGCCGGAGCGCCCCTACATCTCCAAGGTCGCTCTTTCTCGACCGGATCAATGCCTATTGCCAATCAGCCGCTTGTAAGCAGTCCCTTGTCGCTTTCGAACCACGGCATCCATCAAGCCACTCAAGTGCGTGTTGACTACGACAACATGCGCCGTAGCTTCAGCTCGGCCGCCAACCTCACACCGCAGCATTCGCTGCTCTCTACACATCCGAGGTCTGGTCCGGAGCCATTGAAGCGTAGCTTGCCGCCCGCCAGCCCGACAATGGGTCGCAAGCGCCAGCGTCTCTCTTTCCCTGGTGAAGACAACGCTCCCTTGCTCACGCCATCTCAATCCAAGCATCAACTGTATGCGCCAGCAGGCATGCCGGCCGATGCTAACATTGATTTCGCTGCTGAAATTGCAGCCATTGAGATGTTCGAAAAACAAAACATGACAGATCTTGCGGCCCTCAGTGCGTCACCCTCCAACATCAACCCGATGTTTCATCCTGCGCACGGTTTCGAGAATCTCGCGGCCGTGCTGCCCAACGGCGACTTGTACGCTTATCAGAGCGTTCCGATCGATCCGCGCCTCTACGAGGACTCCGGTGCGTCCAGCATCGTCCAGTCGACTGGAGAAAGCCCTATCGACCTCAGCACCCAGGTGACTGAACATTCGGACAGTCAGCCGCAGCAGTCAGCCACGGCACCTTTCCACAATTTCCTCGATGACTCTTCCAGTCCCTTGTCCGAGCCAGACTGGAGCCTGCTCAACGATGACGCCTTCTACTGAAAAGATACAATGGAACGACGAGGCCGAACATCAACTGCTGTTCAGTGCGGTACCTTCAACGTACCCAATTGACTTCAATGGCATCCATGCATCGACCGTGTGATATTGTGCGATATGGGAAAGATCCATGCCATGAAATAACGAGTCAAGAGACTGATTTACTATTCAAACCTTTCGCTTGGCTGTCGAAGGGAAATCGTTGAACGGGTGCCGTGGGTCTGCTGCATAACACCATGCCTGGCCATTGTGGCTGAAATTGTTCAGCCCTACCCCAGAGCGTGATATGCTCAAATTGTGGAATTGGGTAGAGAGACGATGTCATGGTTTCCAGATTAAGCCTCGTAGCCAACCAAGTTGTGGCAATGCAAAAACTGTTCAAAAGCGTACCATGGTCCTTCATAGCATAGCTGTTTCTGCAAACTGACATGAGTGTTCAGCGATATCATTTGTGTTGGCACGGTGATTTTGAGAAGTTGCGCACTGTCGGCGTCTGAGGACATGTTATGTTGTTACAGGTCGTATCTACAATAATGCTCTGCACTTGCGATCATGGACTGGTTATATTGTGGTAACAAGATACGCAGCCTCTCTCACTGTAATGCCACCAATCGCTCCAACCCACCTGTAATACCCTCCAGTCTTCCCACCATGCTTTCCGCCTCCTTGGAAGAAATCTCGCCCGCCTTCGCCTTCGCAAAAACATAATCGCGCGTTGCCTCACCAGCTTCCTCTCCTGCACGAGCCCAGTCGCGTCCCCGCGAAGCGCCAGGGTGCACCAGGTGGCTCTCATCTGCGTGTCGTCGGAGCAGCTTCTCAGAAGTAGAGTCGGCAGCAGCTAGTTGGCGGCGCACGTAGGCTGCCTGAGCGACGAGAGCTTGCTCGGCGCTTTGCGTGGCGAGGAGAGGGGAGACGAAGGGTAAGAGTGCCGTGGCTGTTGTTGTCGCTGGGTCAGCGTCTTGCGTGGTGCGGGTCTGCTTTGGCGAAGCGGGTGCTGGGGCCAGTGGTGAGATGTCGTGAGGTTGTTGGACTGTGTCGAGAAGTGCATCACGGGCTTCAAGGTAGCGATCGTAGAGCTGGAGGATTTCCGCCGGACTTGCAATGGGGCCAGTTTCTTCATCTTCGTTGGATTTGACAGGCGAAGAAGCGTCGTTGCTTTCTTCTGCTTGCGCGTCGCTGATCAATGCGAGCTGAGTTTCAATCCATTCAATCAGCTCGTTCCTTGCTTGTTGCAGCGCATGAAGCTCAGAAGTACCGCTTCCTTGCTGTTCTGCTGTCGAGTCTTGACGCTCGCAGCTTTCAATGGTAGACATTGCTTTCAGAATCGCCTTCTTCAGCTCCACCACTCTCATCTCGCCCTCCTCCCTGCCACTACCGCCACCGCCACCCACCAAACCCCTCTGACTCGGAAGCACAGGCACGTCTCCTACAGCCCTCTTTACAACATAATCAATTTTAGCCCCAATAACGCCCTCGCCAGCCCTTTCAACAGCACCTACTGCCTTCTCCACAGCCCCCAACTTCCTCCTCCTCTCCCTCGCCCTAAGCAAAACCATTAAATCGCCGCCATTACCCTCACCCTCTTCAGAACCGACAGCAGCACTTCCAGCATTCCTAGCCGCAACATCCAATTCCGCCCTCAAACCCTCATACCTCTCCCTCGCCACCTGATGCGCTCTCAACGCCCGCCAGTAGGCTCTGCGGACGCCTGTGACGCTGGCCGGCGGCTCCGGCAGAGTCTGCGTGAGAGGCGGTTTGGTGAGGTTGGCCAGAGAGAGAGTTTGCGTGGCTTCGAGGCGGAGCTGGCGCTCGAGGTGGGAGTGCAGGGATTGCCGGATGGATGAAACGGAGGGCCGAGGCAAGATGTAAGGATCGAGGGCCTGGGAGACATGTGGGATTGGGCAGGGGGCGGCCATGATTGTGCGTGATTTAAGGTTGGGTCTCGGTGTGATAGAGTCCGCCAAGTTCTCTTGTTCTTGTCTTTTTTTTGGTTTCCAGATAATGTATCTGAATTTAGAAGGTTTGGTGTTTCATGTTGGGAGTGAAGTTGTGGATTGAAGCGTTTGTTTATTTGTGGGGTTGTGGGGAAGGGAAGGAAAAGGAGATGTTGATAGATCGCAAAGATAACGCAACATTGACACAGAATATGACTATACATATCGCGCTTGTGGGCAATGGCGTAGCACGTGATATATGCGAATTGCGACGCATGATTCCAAGAGAATTCTCATTACGATGATCACACTGGTATAATGCTATGTCTACGCTTGATCGAGAACATCACCGACATCAATTCATCCAAGTTTACTCATCCGCGCCTCTAGGTCGCCCACCCAGTCTTTTACATATTTACCGTTCCTGCCATTCGCATCGTCGGCTTGCCTGATCGCTTGCTCGACCTTCTCAAGTCCCTGGCGCCATTCTTTCAGCTCCTTATCAAATTCGGCCTGACTCATCTCGACATCGTCCAACTCGCCTGCCGCGTTCGCTGCACCGGCGTGCAAAGTGTGTAAACTGCGGAGGCGGTCAAGCAGGGCGGGTACGGTGGGCGCAAGGGATTGCAGAGTCGGCAGTAGGTTGTGGAGAGCTCGAAGTTTCTCGACGTCTACTGGAGACATGCCATGGCGAGCCGTCTCGGACGTGGGTGTAGTTGTGCCGCTTGATTGTGGTTGCGCTGTCGATTCGCCTGACGGTTGCGAGAGCTGCTCTGCCTCCTCTTTGAGCTTCCTGATCCGCGCACTTGCCGCTTCGAGGCTTGCGAGCGATGAGGCGTTCATGAGAGCGCCAAATTGTCGATCCAGTAGCGCAAGAGAAGGCAGCAGTGGTGTCTCCGGTGCGCCTCCATCTAAACTGGCCAGCCCTAAGCTCTTCTCCAGCACGCTCAGTCGCGCATCGAATTCTGCCACGCCTTTGCTGGTCTCATCGTTGATCTTGTCGCTTTCACTCTCGCCATCTCGTGTCCTTGTATCCCTTCCCTTACTCGTCTGCAATCTCTCCAGCACCCTGCGCAATCCCTCTATGTCTCCCTCTCCCACAGCTGCATCTCCATTCGCTCCTTCAGCCAGAATTCGACACTCTTCAACCTCTCTCTTCAAGCGAGCAACTCTTTCTCCCAAGGTCTCGTTGTCTTCCCTTCTTGAGACCTGACTCACTCTGTACCCGCGTCCTCCTAGCCCGCCAACACGATCTCCGAATCTACCATCCTTGATCTCCACTCCCTTGCCCTCTCGAGTGAACCTTTTGCGCGCATGGCTGGGTTTTAGTCGCCGCCGCGACACAACGCCGCTCTCGCCCTCGCTCCCGCTATCACTGTCGGTCTCCGAGTCTGTAGTAGCGGATGTGGAGGTTGTGTCCTCTACCTCTGAGGGAGTGGTGTGTTTTGTGTTAGAGGTGTCATCTGTAAGCTCAGGTGTTTCGTAGACGTCGGGCGCCGTGTCGTAGCCTGGTAATGCAGCGAGGCGGGAAGGTGCAGCCATTTTGGCGGAGAGTGTGTATGTATGTCTTGAGGTTTTGAGAATCTGGTGGATGGTATGTTCGGTGCTGCTTGCCCTTGTAAATTGCGGACTTTCTGTGTTGTCACCAATGGGCGAGTAGCTTGTTACGTGCGGTGGTGGTGGTAGTACACGTAACTTGCATATACATGTATGTATTGTGCATGTATCTTCAAACTAAAGCTCATGTTCCAATCAATCAACACGGCAGCAGGGTTAGGGTCATCGCGAAACCTACAGCGGATTTGAGTTTGACGCTCCACATTTCTTGTCATTCGTGACACGCCCAGCGGAACGATGTGAGTAATGATGGAGATAGATAACAAATACTTATGATACAGAAGACTGCATCCCTTGCCACGTCTAAATTATCACCTTTGTTCTCTATTTTGGTTCGCAATGGCCGAGCTTGAAGTGCCTGAGACTCACGTCCTGGCAGTTGCCAGTCATGTGGGTGTTTTCAATTTGTGGACGACAGATTTGCAAATGCTGACAATTGTATAAGGTCACTTCCGGGTAAGTCGCATTAGTTTTCAGCAATGCTGTCATGTTCACTACGAGAATCAATGGCTGAGTCGAATCAAGCTATGTCGGCAACACAATGGCCACCTTTTGTATGCAGACCCTTGGCTGTGAGGTCTCTGCTATTCATACAGTCAATTACAGTCAGTGTCCTCTTTTGGTCCGAATCGTTCGTGAATGGTCAATCTCAAACATGCGCAGGTAACCACGTCGCCTATAGACGATTCCAAGGTCGCAAGTCCACTCCAGAGGAAGTGGCTTCCCTCTACGCCGGCCTCAAGAATGCACGTCTTGATGATTTCGACGTGATGCTCTCCGGCTATTGCCCGTCCGCAGCACTGGTCCAGGAAGTCGGCAAAATCGGTCGTGAGCTGCGTCAGAAAGCCTCGCCTGGCAAGTTCTTCTGGGTTCTCGACCCCGTGATGGGTGACAACGGCCGCATCTACGTCGCAGAAGACACGATTCCGGTCTACAAAGACTTACTCAAAGACGCGGATCTCATTCTTCCCAACCAGTTTGAAGCTGAACTGCTCTCGGATGTGAAGATCACCGACCTCAAATCGATGCACGCCGCCATCGAAGTTTTGCACGACAGATACCAGATACCCCATGTCCTGATCACGTCTATTCGCTTGCCCGCATCGACATCCACTACACCATCCACGTTCGAGCAGGATCTATCAGCGACCGCAAAGCTCTCCGTGGTCGGCAGCACGCGTACATCAGACAACAAGCCGCGTCTATTTAGCATCACCGTGCCCTCATTGCCGATCTTCTTCTCCGGAACAGGTGACATGTTCGCCGCACTAATGGTCGCGCGTCTCAGACAGGAAGCCGCGGGTGCTGGCTTGTTGGAGACTTCTAGCTGGCGCAGCCCAGACGATGTCTCGGCAAAGGACCTGCCACTTGCAAAGGCAGCGGAGAAGGTGCTGGCTTCGATGCACGTCGTGCTGAAAGACACAGCAGAGAAGTACGAGCAGGAAGTCGCTGATATTGGCAACGAGAAGGCGGAAGGATCAGAGGACGATATCGAGACTTCACGGCATTTGAGACTTACCAGAGCGGCTGAGGTCAGAGTTGTCAGAAACTCGAAGGCGCTAAGGGAGCCACCAGTTCTTGATGGATTTAAGGCAAAGACTGTCTTGCTAGATGGCGATAGTCTATAGAGATACACAGTTTCTGAAATCTTGAATTAAACACATATGAATTTGCAAACACTGGAACGCGTATGGTAACTTTTCCACATGCAACAGGCGTATTTTATTACCACCTCCTACCACTTTGACAAAGTGATCTCCGGCGGTATCTGACTATTAGCACTTTGTACACGATCCAAAGGAATGTCGTCTGAGGTTCTCTCAATAGATATGGATGCGTGCCTGGTGGTCTCTTTCCCGTGTGCATCAGATGGAGGGTGAAAGAGGCTGTGGTCTGAATCGTTGTCGTCGGAACGCTGCCGTGTTGCAGAGCGGCTATGCCTCGCGTTAGAGGCAAATTCGTGCGTTCCATTGGCATATGAAGGCCGAGAGTCTCCCTTCCGAGATAGAAAAGTATGCATAGGCCCTATGTTGCTGGCTATGAGACCGATATTCGCTTCGAGTCTGATTGCTTGTCAATGGGAATTGAGAGTAAGTGTTTGCGATGAGGATACTCACGTCATCCATGTTCCGGTAAGCGTGTAGTCATCTGCGGAAGAATGAGGTCAGGTTGTTGAATGAGTTGCAGGGCTGGAGTTACTGACATGTTGTGTCGCTAAGGCCAAGGTTCAGGGATGTCGCTCTCAAGATAGCGAAGACGAATGCACTATTGAGATATCAGCACTGTCGTTCACACATATATCGGCAATGGCGCTTACATTGTACCGAGCGCCATCAACACGCCGACCGCAATCTTCTTCCGGGGAGATAATTGTAGGCTCCAGAGTATCGGAAAGGGCAACAGCGAACATACTAGATCAGTGATTACCGAAACAGCTGGAAGTATGTCAGTTCCATCGAACTTTTGCGTCTCGATAGAGGAGACATACCAGCTTGCACCCAGATCGAATAAATGCGGAATGTTGGAGCCCGACATTTCCCACTGCTCCGGTCCCAGTAAGCAGAGACTGGCTTACACTCTGCTAATAGCGCTGCACAGGCAACTACAGTGCTCGTTATCATTAGAGCGGTGATGACGCCCGAAGTCCAGCGTAGAATTGTAGTGCTCTTCACTCGCAAGACCAACAGACAGACAGAGATCTTGATGAAGAAGAGCGCCCAGAACAGTACGATCTGGTTCACCAAGCTGTATCGTCCGATTTCGGCGATCGATTCATCGTCAAGGGCACAGACGTGGTGGCCTTTCCCATGCTTCACGCCAACTATGCTCAGAGCATTGAGGACGATCGTGAGTATCGCTGCGACAAGAATCGTCCAGTCATCTGATCCTAGGGAGTTTCTGCGGGCCCAGAGTCGTAGTGCTGTTGTGGTGACGCTTGGTAGGATGAAGAAGGTTGCCGGGATGAGGAGCACGTTGCCAATGTTGTCGTCCGTGGCGCAGGACAATGGGGAGGCCATGGTTGTTCTCAAAGTGAGGCCGACTACAGACGGGTCACGAAGCGATTATCAGGCACTCTGGGGCATGATGACAAAAGGGACTCTTTGAGTCCACCCCGTGCCTCCTCGTTTTGTTGCTTGACGGAAATGAAATTGTGCAACTTGTTCTATCAGAATCCTCCCATCGAGCATTCCCGCCAGTGCTACATAACACGGTACCTAGACAAGCCGCAGCAACGTACATAGGCGAGCCAGGCTGTTACATTGAAAGCGCAAGACGGTACGTAGGCGATAAGTAGCGAGGCCAGAGGATGATAATATGGGTTATTCCGTGGGCCATCGGGAAATATGTGCAATCGACTCATGAAGCAGGGGAAAGTGATCATGCCCATGGTCTTGGCGCGATCGCACGTGGTGGCAGGGAAGCTCGCATTGAGCTTGGCTTCGTTTGTCTTTACAGCTCAGCTTCGGTCTTATGTGCCTCCGAGGTATGTTGTGAATGAAAGACCATAGCCAGCCATGTCATCTCGCTGATGTCGACATCAGCATGTGGAAACTGAGTAGCATTGTTCGAACTAAGCAAAAGTGTAGTGTAAACAACCAACGTAATCGTGTCTCAGCTCGAATTGTATGCATGCCAGATCAGGGTATGTTTCGTGTACAGTAAAGGGATCTGAATGAGAAAGGATGTCGGTAGGAGGTGGGTCCGACAAGCGCGATAGTTGCAGGCCCAATGCAACATGGGTCAGAACTGACGCAGGCCATGGAATTGTTCATCTGTGATTTTTGACAACTGGGAAGAAGGATTCTCGAGGCTCAAGGGGCCTCCCGACTTCTGCGGCACTTTTGTCCGGAGCGAGTCTCGGCTCGAGCAAATCCATGGCGTTCTTGTGAACAGAGGGGGGCTACCTCCCTGTTAGCGCCATGCTCCCATTATGTTGTCGAGACTGGAGATGTGAACCTCTAAAAATGCAGATCGAGCGGTTTACAGACCTGGCCTTGGCACCCGGCGCCATCCGCACGTGTATCAACTCATCCCGAGCTCCCCATCATCAACCAGGCACTATCTTATCTTTCGTCCGGGCATCATGATTGTGGCCCGCAGAAGGATCGCAATATATATCATCGTGCTAGGATGTGTCCCCAAGCGAGATTGAGCAGGGTTCCTGAGCCCTGCTGGGCGGAGTCGAGCCCATCTGTGCCATCATTGGCTTGCTAATCATGTAGGTCGGCATGGGTACCATTACACCTGCTACAACTGCCGACGCCCTTGCAGTCACTACATCCTGTACGCTCTTGTACGACGCCATTGTCGTTGCCATAGGCTGAAAGACTATAGACTTGGCACCTTGCACGCTTTCGACCCAGAGTCTCTTTATACCTCCTAGTGCTGACACTTTCCCTCTAAGCACACCCTTCAAACGGCAGTGGTGATTGTGCTGCATACTCGCGAGAATGTTAGCCACATACCTGGCCGCATCGCTGATCTCGTTGGCTGTAGCCATTACAGTACCTCAGCAGACTTATGACTTTGTAGGTATAGCGATACCCCAGATGGCGTCACAAGATCGCTGACATGGCCTAAACCATCTAGATTATCGTAGGTGGTGGTACAGCCGGCGTGGCGTTCGCTACGCGTCTCAGCCAGACGCTGGAAGACTCGTCTGTCCTCATCATCGAAGCTGGGCCCGACGGCCGAGATGAGGCGGGCATCTACATTCCTGGTCGCAAAGGATCGATCCTCGGAAGCAAGTACGACTGGAACTTTACGTCCATACCGCAAGCTGGTGCCAATGGCCGCGCTATCGGGCAAAATCGAGGTCGGGTCCTGGGTGGATGTTCTGCACTCAACCTACTCTCTTGGGACCGCGGCGCTGCGGCAGACTACGATGCATGGGAAGAACTGGGCAATCCAGGCTGGAACGCGGACTCTATGTTCTCGGCAATGCGACAAGCAGAAGAGTATCACATCACGCCCGCCAATGGATCCACTGAGCTTCAAGGCTATGGCGATGATGGGCCGATCGACTTTCTGATCAATCGTCTCGCTCCGCCTCAGCAGGAGCATTTCTTCCCGGCAATGCAGAGCCTCGGACTCTCACAGACTGAGAGCTACCTCGATGGAGGACTGATCGGTTATATGCGCCATACCAGCAACATTCAGCCCTTCAACTACACGAGATCGTACAGTACAGCTTACCTAGCTGACGCACCAGACAACCTACACATCTTGCTGGAGACAGAAGTTGCCAAAGTTAACATCGATAATTCCACCCGTGCCACTGGCGTCACGCTCAAAGATGGAAACATCATCAATGCCAGCAAGGAAGTCATCCTCTCAGCAGGCACGATCCAGTCCGCGCAGCTGCTTGAACTTTCTGGCGTAGGTCAGAAAGCTGTTCTCGAAGCCGCCGATGTGAAGCAAAAGGTCGAGCTGCCTGGCGTCGGCGAGAATTTGCAAGACCACGTCAGGATTGTCAACGCATACCAACTTCGTGACAACTACACGACCCCGGATATCCTGCGTCTGAACGCGACCTACGCTGCTGAACAACTGGCACGTTGGCGCCGGAACAAAACAGGACTGTACGACAGCACCTCCAGTGGCTACGCATACTTGCAGTGGAACCAGATTCTCAACGATACTTCATCGCTCGTAGCACGAGCCAATTCGTCAGCCAATACTTCTAATGTGATCGACGTCAAGAAATTGCATAACCTCGAAAACCTCTCCAAACTCGTCCCGCAAGCTGAAGTCCTCTTCTCGGACGGCTACCTAGGAGCCAAGGGTTATCCAGTAGCCAACAACTCCCTCTACGGCAGCAGCTTCTTTGCCCTCATTGGTGTTCTTCAGCACCCTATTTCCCGCGGTAGCTCCCACATAACCAGTGCCAACTTCACAATAAAGCCACACTTCGATCCCAACTACCTCAGCAGCTCCTATGACTTGTATGGCGTTGCGCATATCGCAAAATTCTTGCGTACGATCGCACAAACCCCGCCGATGAGCTATGCCTGGACAGCTGAGTACGAGCCGGGCCTTGATGTGGTGAATACAGACGAGGACTGGCTTGAGTATGCACGCAGCAACATGGCCAGTATCTGGCATCCGGTGGGCACTTGTGCTATGCTTCCGAAGGAGGACGGCGGCGTTGTCAATGCCGAGTTGAAAGTCTATGGTGTAAAGCATCTGCGCGTTGTCGATGCGAGCATCATGCCGGCGCTCGTCAGTGGGCACATCCAGAGCGGCGTATATGGGATCGCGGAACGAGCTGCACAGCTTGTTGCCGAAGAGTGGGCTTGATACCAGCTCGTGCATATATGAAACATCGCTACTACGCACTGGGTGCTTCTTGTTTTCCTTCCGCATCCTCGTGGCGACTCCAGAGACGACTGACGACACGTGAGCGGCAGTCGAAATGGGATCAGTTGTATCAGGGATTCGAACGATACAAGATCCCGTCGGGGCGTCACCGTACCAGCGTTCGGCGGATGAAGTCGACTTCGAGGCTGAAGCTGGAGGAACAAGATCCCAGATCCCCAGGCAGAGTGGGCATACTTACGACAACAGCTCTGTTGGCGAGAATGCTCGTGCTCATTTCGGCGATGTTTATAACCAGACAGTGAATTACGGACCGTCTGAACCTCGAGATGACCCGATGCGCCAGAATTTCTTTTCAGCCTTATTGTACCACCGGATATCCTTCCGCTTCGACACCATAGATCCGGCGTATGTCGAAACAAGCCGATGGGTTCTGGAGACGGCGGAGTTCCAACAATGGCGCGACCGGCCACTCCACTCCGATCCAAATATCTTCTGGCATAAGGGGAAACCAGGCACAGGCAAATCCACCATCATGAAGACGGTGGTGAAGCATCTGGAAGAAAGAGAGCAAGAAAGCATCGTCCTGTCCTTCTTCTTCAATGCACGCGGCCAACCACTAGAACAGTCCGTCGAAGGCTTGTACCGGACTGTGCTGTACCAACTATTCGACAGAGTTCCAAGCCTCTTTTCAACCACGAAAGTACTGCAAATGTACGCTCGCAAGCCAGAGTGGTCGACCGAGATGCTTCGCGGTCTTTTCTGCGACGCTGTGCTGAGTTTACAACAGGAGAAAGTGCTCATCGTAGTCGATGCTTTAGATGAAGGAGAAGAGAAGGAGGTTCGCAGTATGGTCGAGTTCGCGAGGAATCTCGCAAAGTCTGCATTTCTCAAGAGTGTTTCGCTCGGGATCTGCTTCGCTAGTCGACACTATCCAAGCATAAACGTGCCTGGTTGTCGAGAGGTGGTGGTCGAAGAACAAATTAAACATGCCCAAGATATTGCTCGATACATTCGCGGTACTCTTAACCTGGACTACGGAGTAGAGACTTTCAACTTCGCGCAGACGATCATGCAAAAAGCCAGGGGAGTCTTTCTGTGGGTTACACTTGTTGTAAAGCTACTAAATGAAAGATACGACCATGGTGCGACACAGAACGAACTGATTGCGACCTTGGAGACAACGCCACCTGGCTTGAATGATCTCTTACGCCGTATCACCAGCTCAGGCCAGTCCGACAAGCGCCTCCTACCTGCGTTGCTGTGGATCCTCTGCAACGCATCTGGATCGTTCAATGTTCGCGAATTATATGTCGCGATACAAGTGGGCGCCGGCGTACGGGATAAATCCTTGGATCACGGAAATCTCTACAGTATGCACCGCTACATTATCAGCGCTTCGAAAGGCCTCGTCGAGTCTGTACCTTCTGGAGACTCACGGCAAGGTTGCAGATACGCGGCGAATGCCAACCGTGTGGCCCAGACATCTGATGTTTGCGGCTGCTATGTTCAGTTCATACACGAGTCAATCCCCGAGTATCTACTTTCGGGTGGATTGGCAGAGCTGTGCCCAGAGCTTCTACCCGACGTGGAAGGCAAAGGTCATGCATTGTTAGCTCGGTGGTACCAGGACTATATGCGAAGCTTCTCTCCGATATTGACTCCATTCCCGGTGTACCCCACTCGCAGCATCGTGATCGATACTGATTCTGTGACAAGACAGCACATCGAGAAATTTAGAAACACCAATTCTTACATATTTTACAAGCGCGCTCTTGTGTCGACATTTCGACATGTGCAAAACGCCTATCATCGTGGTCAGCTAGGTCCGAATGTTTTACAGGGCTTCCCGGTCATCCAGTGGGCGAACATGGAGAATGTCGGCCGCGTCGAACGCTTTGAGAAATTACATTCCGCTCTTGACACGCCTGTGAACAGATGGCAAACCCACAGCAACCGTCTTGAAGCATCAGCAAGCCTGCTCTATGTCCTAATATCAAAGAATTTTGCAGACCTGGCCATGACATTATGCCGGGACTTCCCGACCGTGTTGACCTCGATCGCGTGCGACCACACTAATTTGCCCGTGGTGAACGCGGTAGCCGGACCAGAGAGAAACCCCCTCGTCAGCGAGAGCCTGGACATCGTGTGTGGAGGATACTACGGCAGTCCGCTGGGCGCGGCAGTCGGGACTAAGTCCATCGACATGATCAAGTTCCTGCTGAGTTGCGGCGCAGACATCAATTTTCACGGTGGTGCAATGGGGAGTCCACTTCAAATGGCAGTCCGTGACGGGGACATGGAAATCGTGCAAGTGCTCATTGGTGACGGTAGATCTGCCGACGCGCCGTCTTTGTCGAGAGTCTCTGGATCGTGCCTATCAACCACAGTGGAGACAGGCAATCTGAACATGGTACGCCTACTTCTGGATCGTGGAACAGACATGAACAAGCTTCCTGGGCTCTCCCATTATCTCCTCTGGACGGCAGCATATCTAAAAATCCCAAGCATTGTCCGACTGCTCCTAGATCGAGGAGCGGTCATCGATCCCCAGGCATTGTCCAGTCCTTGGGTCGCGGCTTTTAACGAGACCGCAGGCAGGGCAAGCAGGGGAGAGAAAGAGGCGATCTTGAGGTTGCTTGCAGACCATTTCGGGAACGTTGTCAACGAACGGGAACTCTCCAGAGCTCTCCTGATCGCAATGGGCCCCTATTCGGAATGCCGAAAGGTTGATTTGCACGACGGCGACGATGCAGATTCAAGGACTGGTTGTGAGCTTCACGGGGTACGGCCGAGTGTGTGCGCAGCAATGGCCTTCCCTCACTTCGAGACCATAGCCACAATGTGCATGCTCCTCGAGTTTGGAGCAGATCCCAACGCGATTGGCGGAGACTTTGAGACTCCGCTGATCGCTGCGTCAGTCATGGGCAAAGAGCCGTACGTCAAGATCCTGCTGGCATTCGGTGCAGACATCCACTATCGCAGCAAGATTTATGGCACGGCCGTGGAGGTCGCTGAGGCAAAGGGCTGGGCGAACATTGTGGCGTTGCTCCTCCAAGCGGAAGAAGTGGATGATTCGGCACCCACAGGAGGAGAATTGGAGACATGGTCCTCAGAAAAGTGTGAAGACGACGTCGAAGACGGCGGACGCTGGCGCGACAAGCAATCCGAGTGCGAGTCTCTATGCGAATGCTTTGGCGAGTTAGAGCGCGAGTGCCTGTACGATCTGGGCACTTGGGCAAAATCCTGCGTGACGTGAGAGGTGGATCATCTCCAAATCTACGGACTCGGGATGGAATTCGATTGTTTGCTGAGATATCAGTGCTCACTCAGGATATAACTGATGTTCTCTGGCCACATCCCACAGCAGGCGTACCTTCACCGAGGATTTGGCGTCCACTCTCGGTCTCGAGCACGCTTCGTCGTCCATTGAGAACGAAAAAGCAGATGTGGCTTGAACATGACTGCGGAGACGTTGCACACGACCGGTGATAGCCTATCAGGTAACCGACTGGTGCTTCTCCTTCGCTGCTGGCCTCCTTCGCGTATTAACATTGGTCGTGTCACCCTTCTCGACGGAACTTATGTGTGAGGGCCTATACACGCCAATGGTATCCAGAAATTCAGCGGGATCATACATAAGGTCACGGGAGTCTCATTGGAACGGATACAACCATCTAGTGTGCCAAGAGATAAGGAAACTCATACCCTTCTGAAGGAGGCGACGAGGGCGGCCACCGGCGGAGCAGATGCCTTGGACATCTGGATCCCAAAAATAAGAAATTACCTCACGGAAAAGTATGGAACACTGTGTGGACGTTGAAAAAATTGCTTCATTGCATTGGTCCTGAATCTGAAAAGTGTGTGATAGAAAGCGCCAAAGCTGGCTGTCTCGATACGCAGTCGCATCTAATTGTAATGGAAGCGAGGAGATCGCAGCCCCTCGTCTTCCTCCCTGGACGCCGCTAATGCATGCTAGCATACATCGCTCGCCCATCCAAATCCCTCAAAGCTCCATCTAAGCCTTGTTGAACTTGCCAGCAACGCACTGGGTGACGATCTTCCTGTCAGTCCAGCTGCTGCCGCTCTTGACGGGAGTCTCGGTGAGCTCGTAGCTGGAGTCGAACTTGCCGGCAGACCAGCCGGTCCAGCCGAGGTAGACGTCAGAGTACTTGTTGATGGCATCGAACTGCTCGCACAGCGCGGTCAAGCAGCTGGCGTCGTCGGAGCCGCCGGTCTCGGTGAGAATGGCCTGACGCTTGTTGGTGCGGAGCCAGGCGCCGAGGGTGTTGAAAGCGTCGACGTTGTTGGTGGTGCAGGTGGTGTGGGTGCCGGAGCCGTCGGAGTCGAGGTACTGGTGGACGTCGAAGATGAGGTTGTCGGTGCTGCCGTCGAGGTTGGTGACCTTAGAGAGGGCGGCGGCGGAGCCGTTGTCGATGAAGGCGCTGGCGTGGGTCCACTCGTTGCCGGGGAGGAGGAGCTTGTTGGAGGTGGCGCCGGCCTTGCGGATGGCAGTCACAGCGGCCTGGACGGTCTTGGCCCAGGTGTCGATGGTGACATCGTGCTGGAGGAATAGTCAGTATGATGAAGAAGGCGTGCCAGAGCGTGAGATCTTGGAGCTCTCGTGGAGATACTTACGGGCTCGTTCATCAGGCCAAAGGCAATCTTGTCGTTGCCCTTGTACTTGGTAGCAATCTGCGACCACAGGCTAGCGAAGTCCGCATCGGTAGGGCCGCCCTGGCCAACGATCTGGCCGTTCCAGCGGGCGTAGTTGTGGATATCGACAATGCAGAGAGCAGCGCCGGCGGTCAAGCAGTTCTGGATCTGCTTGTCGTAGACGGCCCAGTTGGCGGAGCTGAGAGTGCCGCCAACCTTGTCGTCGACGAGGAATTGCCAGCCGACGGGGATACGGAAGGTGTTGAGGCCGTCGTCCTTGACAAAGTGGTTCATCTGGTCAAGGCCGTCCTGGTCGGGCGCGAGGCGGGAGCCACTGTTGCAAGTACCGTCGGTACCACAGCCAAAGTCGAGACCGGCGATCTGTGTGGTGTGTTAGTGGTTTATCGAGTGATTCTAGCAATTCCGGAAACAAACGTACGTTGACACCACCGTACTGGACACCGCTACCAGAAGCCTTGCTGGCGGTAGTGACAGCGGCAGTAGGCTTAGCAGCGGCGGTAGAAGCAACAACCTGGGAAGAAGCAGCCTGGGTAGAAGCAGGCTTGGAGGCGGCCTGGGTGGAAGCAGGCTTAGAGGCAGCCTCAGTAGAGGCAGGCTTAGAAGCAGCCTCAGAAGAAGCAGGCTTCGAAGCAGTGGTGGCAGCAGCGGTAGGCTTCTCAGAAAGAGGCTTGGTGATGTACTTGACAGTGCACGAAGAAGAAGAAGCAGAAGCGGGCTTGACAGCAGCAGCGGTGCTCAGGGTGGTAGCAGCAGCGGAGGCGCCACCAGCAACGCACTGGGAGTAGTAGTCGTTCATCTTGGTGCAAGTCCATCCCGAAACGCACTCGGTCTCGCCAGTGTAGCCCTGGCCACCGCACTTGCCGTAGGCAGAGACAGCAGCGGACGCCGAACCAGCGGCGCCGATCGCCGCGAGGGCGAATGCGTACTTCATGGTTGTTGGGAAGGTTTGATTTGAAAAGAGTGAATGAATGTAGTTGGTGAGTTGATAAAAAATCAAAGAAGTCCCGGGTAGAACAAGAAAAGAGTGTGATGTTTCGCTGAAAGGCTGAAGCAAGAGAGAAGGACTACTAGAAGCCTTCGAGGCCCTTGGATTATATACGAAGGATGCTCATGTCTGGAGATTCGATCACTATGGCCCTATGGGGCTTGCTACGCAACAAGGCGTACATTGGAAATGAACGAGAGGAGCCCCGGAGAGTGTCGAAGTGTCTCGAGGCTTGTTTGCCGCCATAAGCTACTAAGCGAGCTTCAATTAGACGACCTGCGACAAGGTTACATGAGCTTAAACGAGGGCAAGCGGTTCGAACAACCCTGCAAGCTACTGTCACTAACAAGTCTAGAATGTCAAACAGCGATCGACTAGGCATGCTTGGTGATCGACATATGACATAGTAGCAAGAAACAGGCACCTCAAGAGTAGCAAGCATTTAGCCGACATTGACTTTGTGCTTGATCCTCATGTATACTACTTTCCAGCATACAGAGTTTCAACTCTCATACGTTGCAAGCGTTTCAACCCCTCCCAAAAGCGGTCTTCATCCCCGACCCATGAGCGAATTTACAGGGCTGAGCGGACCAAGCGCGTTTCAAAAGCAGCCGTCCAAAGCCGCTTATATTGGGGCCACAAACCTTAAATCAGATTACAGAGGATTCTCGACTGGCAAGCCGAGGAAGCTTGGTGGAGCGCTCATCTCTCTAACGACGCCGATGGAAGCGCTGGTGGGTTTGCAAATGGGCCTGTCCTCATCTTCCATGACACCCGGAGGATGCCGCTGGCACATCTAGGCCTGTTCTCGCTCATCTCGTCTATCAGGAAGCGCGTATATATAAGTTCACTTCTGTGCCAGGCGAGATTGAAAAGTAGGTCTTCGCGTACGTGCAGCCTGAAATGCCGATACAAATTGACGTACGTACACACGCGAACCTTCTGGAATAAATGCGTGCTTCGCCACACAATAGTGGTCCAGGCAATTCCCGTCATTAATGAAAACTGCCTCACTGTTGGCATGCTCTATGCTTCAGGTAGAAGCAATGCCTTCAAGGTTCGATGGTTGAAAGTCAGGTCTGAAGAAAGGCATCCGCGAAGGTATTAGTATCCAAGACTTCCATTCAATAAAACATATGTGGTATCATTATTCCCTCTCTCAGATCGAAACGAACACGAAAAAGTCGATTGTGAAAGGAGTCGCCGAAATAACCCAGTCCCATCTCATCGTAAAAAAACATGTCTTGCAACGCTTCCATAAGCGGTGGCAACCTTTCGGCCAAATCAAATCACTCTGATATCTCAACTCTTGCTCCTCTTCGCGTCTGCCGCTCCTGCAGCCTCTTCCTCGGCCGCCCTCTTGCGATCTTCTTCACGCCATCCTGATCCGTTGCCTACAACCGGCGTCTGGAAATTCAACGGGCTGGGCAGCATGTTGCCGTCGTTCGATCGTCCAAAGCCCCAGTCGGAATAGAACGTCGACGGACTAGGTAGCATTTCCTGCATGAAGCGAGATGGTAGCGCGGTCATTGGTGTTTCGATGTTCTCGCGGTTGGCGGCGTGTGGGTTCGTGCTCATGGGCGGCGCCGGGCGTGCAAATGGATTTGGCGGACCTTGAGCGCCGGCACTGAGTAGAGTATTGGTGGATGGAGATGGCGGCGGGAGAACAACGTGTGAATGTTGACCTTGCTGCTGTTGTGGTCCGGTGGTAAGATGTAATTGTGAGGTGCTGGCTGCGTCAGAGTCGGCCGTAGCAGCCTCGTCTCCAGATGCTTCGCTTGGAATTTGTACCTTCAGGCGAGGTCGTTTGGCGTCAGGAGCTGTGCTCGCACGTGTCGGTGGAGCGATAATGGGCACGCTCGAGGTACTCGCTGTGCGCTGAGGTGGCTGAGGTTGCGTGGATTGCTGAGGAGATTGGTGTGGAGCTCGAGCAGGTGGCGGCTTGGGTGACAGTCCGTTCACCTTGTCACGATTCATTGCAGCCACATCGATCGACGCAGGACGAGGTCCACTACCATCTTCCAGCTTGATAGTTGGTTCTGAACGAGTATGCTCCATCATGCCTGAGGTTCCCCAATGCTGAGCCAATAATGATCTGCTGTCATCAATAGGTGTGAATATACTGTTTTGCTTGGCGTGTGCTGGAAGTGGTTTTGGTTGCGGTATAGGTGGGCTAGCGAAGTCATGGTGCTGTGGAGGCTGTGGAGAGGGGCCTGGCACAGGTTGTTCCCGTTGCTGAGGTTGAGGCGATGCCATGGCTTGGCGCTGTGGCGGAGGTTGCAGATGATCGTGAGAGGGATCCTGGTGCATCTGGCCTTGTCGCTGTTGTTGTTGCTGTTGTTGGTGAGGCGGGAATGCAGGCGGCATAGATTGCCTACGGTTGTCCTGCATCATGGCCTGCGCAATTCCAGGATGCTGGGGATGTTGTTGTGGGTATGGTGGCGGATATGTCGCTTGCGGTGGAGGACGCTGCATCTGCGCCTGCGCTGCAGCTTGTTGGTTGTAGAAAGGCTGATTCGGGGTGTAAGCGTAAGTTGGCTGAGGCGGCGGTCCCTGGGTATGTTGTGGATGGCCAGGTGGTACGAGATTCGAGCTTGTACGGCGGAGATGTTGCGGAGGGTGCTGTTGTGAATGTTGCATCGGATGTTGCGAGGTTCGAGAGGACGGACGCGATATTCCTGGCGGTAGTGGTGAAGGACCTCGTTGAAAGTGTGGCATTGCACCGTTCGGCATGGGCGGCGAGCCTTGAGGTGTACCATGCCTGACGTGCTGCAGACCTGGGTGATGCTGAAGACCAGCATGTTGCTGCTGTTGCATCATTTGCTGGTGGTGATCCACACCGGGTGTACCTCTCGCGTCTCCTGCATCCTCCTCTCCACCCTCGTCATCATCGTCGTCGTCGCCTCCCTTGTCGGCGAAGTCCTGCGGGCCTTTGTGCTCATGTGCGGCGCCATACTATACAGGCGTCAGCATTCCTTTCTTAAATCTGCAAGACCACGCGCGACACTCACATATTGAAATCTTGCTATCGTCTCATTTATGTCTCCCGACGAGTACTCGTACAGCTTCTTGTTATGCCCGAAGATGATGACGGCGACGTCGACGGAGCATAGCACGGAGAGCTCATGCGCCTTCTTGAACAAGCCGCCCTTGCGCTTGAGGAAGGTGACCGACCTGAGGAGAGGGGGTTAGTATGCTCTGCGTTACGCTCTCGACAGAAGTAGCAGTAGGATTCACCTGTTTCTGTCGTCCTTAATAGGCTTGATCTCGATCTTGCGACGGCCCATGGCGCGCACGTGTATGAAGCGACACTACGTGAGCGCGTGTGCTTGTGTATGGGTATAGCAGAGTGGCGTAGAGTAATAATCAGCAGCGGCGTAAAGAAACGGTACGCTTGTGCGGCACGCGTTAGCCAGCCTCGTGGAAACGGGCGTGCAGGACGGGTTTGTGGGTGGTGGGTGGTGCACTGGTGGTCGTGCGAAGATCAGATGCGAGGGCAGCAGCGGCGCGAGTTGGATTGCGCCCGGGGTGATCGCCGTGTGTGCCTCCAGCTCTTCCTCTTCCTTCAGCCCTCAGCGAGTCGACAGCGCACCAGGCGCGTGAGAGAATGCTGAATTTCTGTCGCGTAGATCTTTCTATCGATACAACAATCGATCTCTGGTATAGTGAGTTTGCGCGTGGCACAGCTTGTCACGTCACTGATGACCTCGGTTTGGTTTGGTAGTAGCCAAGAATAGATGCAGCGCGTGGGAGAAAAGGAGTTTTAAATAGAAG
The DNA here is from genome assembly GCA_019775565.1 of Melanodothis sp. VS III C KN 2. Classification (NCBI taxonomy): domain Eukaryota; kingdom Fungi; phylum Ascomycota; class Dothideomycetes; order Cladosporiales; family Cladosporiaceae; genus Melanodothis; species Melanodothis sp. VS III C KN 2. The sequence continues at coordinate 149,292 of JACWFM010000037.1, read as the reverse complement.
CACCTCCAAACTCTGGAGTGACCTCGCGCTAGGGAGATCGATCCCGCCCCACATCATGTCTGATATCTGATTGACTGGTATAGGTAAGGGTAGTGCTTATACACGATATTGCTTGGTTGATGTCATTTCTGTATATGATGGTTTTAGGACTGCTTCTGTGATTGATAGGTACCAAGAGCAGTATCTCATTGGCCAGCATCGTCATGGGTATGCCTGTCGTTCATGGTACGAGCGCAGAAGGCAAGTAAAGTCGGACTGGTGACGCTCGGCATGTACACTGTACACGGCACTCTGGTCTGCTGTCGACCGCCTGGTCTAGCCCTCTCTTCAGCTCTTGGGCCCCGTCTCTTGACCTCACCATCGCGAAAATGCTCTCAGGTGTCGTGAATCGCGCGAATATCTCCTCAGGCCTGTCGGATTACGAAAATCTCGAAGATGTGTAGCCGCCATCTGATTCCGGTGCATCATTCGTGGCGGTCTTATTCCAGCGACAAGAGGATGTGGGTGGCATTTTGACAATATATGCCGCAATAGTCGCTCTGTTGATTGTAACCCTTTACCCCAGTACAGGCTGGCCTTGTTGAAATGCATTTTCAACAGCCCGGTGGCGATTTGGAGTGCGACTGCTCACATCGAAGCAGCCTTACATCCAGAACTCAGTTGTTCCTCGCTCTCTTGCTCCTCCTGACAGTGCCCTCGATAGCCAGCACATTCTTCTCCCCATCCTCATCTTCCCTCTTGATGCGCTTCTTGACCACCTTCTCGACCTTGGCGACAATTGTTTCCTCTACTTCTTCCTTCTTGACCTTGACACCTTCCTCACCCTCTTCTTTGTTCTCAACAATCTCCTCCTTCTTCTCCACAACCTCAACCTTCGCCACCAACCTCTCACTAAACGCTCTCAAATCCGCCGTGAACAACACCGAATGCGCCCACCCAGCCTCCTTCCCCCACAAACTCCTGAACTTATCCCCAACAGCATCGTACGTCGCCTTCGTCAAACTTGCATGCTTTCCCCGCCCAAACTTATAGTCCCGCTGCGCGATCTGCCACACGTGCGTGTCCACAGGTACCGCCTCGCCCCATCCCAACCCCATCAAACACACACAATCCGCAACCTTAGGCCCTACGCCCTGCAGCGTAATGAGCGCCTCATGCGCAGTCCTATACCCCTCGCGACCCTGCGCTTTCCACTCCCCTCCCTCCGTCGGCGCAACACCCAGCACCGGCGCCTCCGGATTCCTCAACCCATCCAACCACCCGTCCTCCTTCTCCGCAATCATACACGCCGTCTTCCAAATATACTTCGCCCTGTACCCGAATCCCAGCGCCCTCAAATTCGCTTCTACGCCATCCTTCGCCAGATCTCGCGGCTGTGGGAAGTCGTGGTAGACTTCGCCGTCGAGAGTCCCGAGGAAGGGCCCGTAGTGTAAGCAGAGCTTGTGCATCATTTGGGAAATTCGTGCTATATTGTTGTTGGAGCTGCAGATAAAGCCGACGAGCGCTTCCCAACTGTCTTGTCGTAGGATGCGCACGCCGGTGAATTTGGGCGCTTTTTTGGCAAAGTTGGCGTCGGCGGCGGACCATTGTGCGTAGAGGGCTGTGAGGTTCGGGGTGAGGTTGAGGTAGTGGTGGACGAGGTCGGGGGTGTCGTCGGTGTCGGTTTGCTCTACGCCGGCGACGGAAGGGGCGTGGGAGGTTGGTGGCGTAGGAAGGACGGGACTTGTGTGTGATGTTGTTGGTGAGGATGCCGATGGAAATGTTGCGCGGTAGTATAGGTATTCAGAATCTTGGTGCAGGGAGAGGATTCGGTTATGAAGGGACATTGACCAGACGCCGGCGTCGTTTTTGCGCCATCTGAAGGATTGGCCGCAGCGCAGAGTGGTGTTGATACAGAGTTCGGAGAGCGAAGAGGGGATTTTGTGCCATTCGAGGGCGCCCATTTTTGCGGATTGGACTTTCGTCTTGTGGTATCGAGGGAATGGGTCGGTGCAAAAGTGCTGAAGGGTTCAAGAGTTGCGCGAACGGAACGCGTTTCTTCCCCAGATTGCTTCACGACGTCATGTGACGCTTTGATCGCTGTGAGGTGGACTTAAATGAGGCAAGCCTCGCGTCTTCACACCTCCCGAACCCAACACATCTTGAGACTCACATGCGTAGGTATGCGAACTTCCTAACCACGGTCAAGATTGTTCGTATTGCTCAGTCTCAATGGCTGGCTGAAAAGTGCTCCTAACTCGCTCGCTGTAAACTACCTTGTCGCTGGGATCCGCGTTACAGATATTCGCAGCGCGTTGACCTTGAAGAAGTTAGCCAGGCGGCTACAGCGGTGCCAGTCGCCAGGTTCAAGGTATGTAGATGGCGCTCACACGCAAATTTGATGAAAGCTGGGCACGATACAGGTGTCTCCTAATGGCACAGCCAGCCTTGTCTAATGTCGAAGATGTGACCTGTCGCTTTTGGATAGGTTTTACCACCTCGTCCATGTACGCGTAGCGACGCGACATTATATCCTTGGCATGCTATATCACGGGTACCTAGATCTCAACCTTGGGCGAACAAGCAACTAATTCCATTTACTGAAACTCGCTCCTAATTGTCACTGGTTTATCACATCCGCGGATCAGCACCTGCTCGGCTCCTAGTGCAACTCCGCGACAACACAATCTTGGTCATTCCGTCTCTTCCCGAGGAACTAATCGCCCAGATAATGTGGCGTTTGAGACCTTCCATAGGTCCCATCAGATGCTCAGAGTACGACTGGCCCAAGCGGAACGATTAACCCGTGCAGGGACTTTACTCCGACTCTGCCGCATTGGTCAACAAGAAACAACGCGATAACAGCAAAGCATACAGAAGAGCTTTGACGTCCTGCATGCAAGCGAGTTGAGGTCTCTGCCGAATAGCGCGGGCTGTTTGCTATGAGACAATCGAAGCCGATCAGCTTTTACCCTTCTTGCAAATCTGCATACTCAGCCCGAGTTGGCAGTCCGCGCTCGTCCAATCTACGTCTCGGAGCAAAACGTTTCACTAGCTGCAATGGCTGTGGTCTCGTGTATCAACCTTGAGAAGCTTGTGTTGAAGGATACTGGAGAGCCAAGTCGTAATGCCTGAATGCCTTCTCGAAAGCTGTGCAACGCTGTTCCAAGGCAGCAGATCGACACTAGCACGCTTGCCCTTGTCAAATCTGCGCACTTTTGCCATATAGGCACGATATCAGACCGACAAAGGGCCACTTCTGAATTCCCAATATGGATGGTGCCCTGAGAATTGGATCAATTTGTTGATGCAACTACCAAATATTGAATCCATCGAGGTCGTCGACGGGCTATTCGAATCCATCTATCCTGAAAGCTTGATGTCCAATCTCAAATCTTTGACTATCAATGGTTTCTCTTCCTCTGTGCGATAAGAATACCATCCGCTGCCTTCTCATGGATTGCCCATTCCTGGAGTCATTGGACCTGACGAAGCGGCCTGAGGATCCTTATGGCACCATATTAAGTGCCTGGTGCGAGATCGGAGAGGCGCTGAGTCAGCATGGAGCATCTTTGCGCAAGTTTCGTTATGACAATACACCACACCCATCCGCCCCGGGTTTGCTCAACGTTAGCTCTCTGTGCAACTTGCGCAATCTCGCTGTACCAGTAGACGCACTGGTGGCTTTCCATGAATATCACAAATTCCTTGACGATGGTTACTACGAAAGTCACACCTTCAGAGGCAATTGCCACGGCTATGGTAGCGTACACGACATCGAAGGCATGTGGCACGAAACTCTCGTTGACAAAAAGGGTACGGCTCGGCGCAATGGTAGCGAGACGGCCGGAATGGGCGATGAAGAGGAAGACATCGCTCGCAGTGTTTTGGCCGAACGTCATAACGTGCTTTTCTCCTACCTTTTGCCGGATGCATTGCATCATCTCAGGATCTTGGACGATGTCGACACAGAGTGCATGGCAAGTTGTACGGACCAAAGACTGCGCGAACTAGTCCTGGACCCACGCTTTTCTGAACTTCGCGACCTGCAGGTACGCCGCAGGAAGGTTTCCACCGAGCATGTCAGGGACATTGGACGGCGCATCGAGAGACGCCCGTTCTGGGCTATCATGAGACGGATGTGACTCACACAGTGTCAAGTTCAGTAAACAGTCTTTCGTCCTTCTCTGACACGTTATCTATGGTTCTCGATAGAGAAAAGACGGTTTCGTCTTTTCACAGTACATACAGCGGCAAACGTAGCAAACGTGCGTGGTGTTCAAGCAGTTGAGTTTTTGGCTTCCACTTGCTAAAGCTATCACCACACGCGAGCGTTGCACGATACCTCACCACTTTTGCAAATATCCAATGCTTCAATAGACGCACGTGTATCCGTTATCGTTCATACATGTGTATATGCACATGTATGCAGGTCAAACCGAAACCTCTCTAACCCTAAGAACCCCATGCACTCGATTGATTCAGGCTAAACAGTTTGACAGCTCCTCAGATTTCGATCCTTACCAAGACACGCCCCCGCATCCATTGTACGACTCTACATCAACCTACATTCTTTGTCTGTTCATATACCAATCACCTTGCTTGGTGAAAAGTGCACCGAGTGGAGGCAATGACTAGCTTCTGCTTGGCATTGAAGATGCAATCGAGAACCGACATCACCGAACCTTGATGCTTCGGAATCCTTGCAAATGACTTGGGCAGATCGAGCTTTTTGGTGCCCATACCACGGACAACGTCAGCGCCAATGCTCGTATATACCAAGCATAGTCATCTAGCGCTGCGTAGTATTCTGGCTATTATGGCTTTAGTGAAAAGCGCAAAGGATGCTGCCACTACGAGGCGACCCCACTTCAGGAGATGTTATATATCCCCTTGGTATGTGTAAATGCCCTAGATTGCGAAACCTAACTCAGTCAGAGTATTGTGGCTGACAATATGGCCTCATTCATTGCCTCAGGCCTTGCTGTATTGGTGGCGTATGCTCTACTAGTGTCTGCCACCCATGAGTACCCGGATTGTGAGAACGGACCTTTGGCCAACAACTCCGTTTGTGACACGACGCTTCCAGCACGACAGCGTGCCCAAGCCTTCGTCGATGCCCTGACATTCGAAGAGAAGATCAACATCACGAACAATTGGTCTCCCGGAGTCGAGAGGCTTGGAATATTCCCCTACAACTGGTGGGGCGAGGCTCTCCATGGCCTCGCAAGTGCCCCGGGCACGAACTTCAATGATTCTGGCGAATGGTCGTATGCAACCTCATTCCCACAGCCCATCACTATGGCTGCAGCCTTCGACGATGCTCTGATCTACGCCGTCGCAGACGTTATCAGTACCGAAGCTCGCGCCTACAACAATGCCAACATGGCCGGACTAGACTTCTGGACGCCTAACATCAATCCGTTCCGGGATCCCCGCTGGGGCCGTGGCCAAGAAACACCGGGCGAAGACACTTATGTTGTGAAGCGTTACATAGAAAATTATGTCACCGCTATGCAAGGCGGGCATAGTCCGGAGCACTACAAGACCATCGCAACATGCAAGCATTACACGGCTTATGACATGGAGTTCTGGCAGGGCAATACGAGGTACGGCTTCGACGCTATTGTCAGCGACCATGACTTGTCGAGCTACTACATGCAGCCCTTCGTGCAGTGTGCAAGAGACACAAAGGTCGCATCCATCATGTGTGCCTACAATGCTGTCAACGGTGTGCCCCAATGCGCAGACGAGTACATGATCGACACTGTTCTCCGCGGCCACTGGAACTGGACTGCCGATGAGAATTACATTGTCACCGATTGCACGTCTGTCCAAAACATCTTCACAGATCACGAATACACCGATACTCGACAGGAGACCGTCTCCGCGGCCATCAAATCAGGTGCTGATCTCGAATGCGGATGGTACTTCCCCACTTTCTTGGAGTCCACTGTTGAGCAAAGCTTGCTCGACGAAGCTGATATCGATCAATCGCTGCTTCGGTTGTACACTGCCTTGACAAAGAGCGGCTACTTCGATCCTCCTGACCACCCGTGGCGCTCTCTGGGCTGGGAAGACGTTGCCACCGAAGCGGCAGAGGCTCTCGCGTTGAAGAGTGCCGAGGAAGGCCTTGTGTTGCTCAAGAACGATGGTACATTGCCCGTTACGATCCCTGAGGATCGCAACTACACAATACTTATGACTGGAGGGTGGATCAATGCTACCACCCAGCTCCAAGGTATCTACGCTGGCCCAGCGAGAATTCTTGTGTCTCCCTGGATGGCACTGAACAATGTGTCCAACGTCAACATCGAAGTTGTCGCTTGGTACGAGTCACCTCTGAGGCGTGCTCAAGAGGTGCAACCTGATCTCATCCTTTACATCGATGCCACAAACGAGGGTGCCGAGGAGACTACGGACCGCAACACGCTTCACTGGGACTACATGCAGCCTGACGGTGCGCTCATCGCCGCTAGCACTGGCATTCCCACTGTTGTTGCACACATGGGCGAGCAAGTCGACGACAGCGTCTTTTTCGAGGATCCTAAGATCAGCGCTGTTATTTGGGGCGGCTATCCAGGCATGTTCGGTGGCCAGGCTTTGGTAAATCTTCTCCTTGGCAAGATCAGTCCTGCGGCTCGCATGCCTATCACGCAGTACCCCGAAGCATACGCGCGACAAGTGCCCATGACGGACATGAACATGCGACCGGATAATGCTACCGGTAACCCTGGCCGTACGTACAAATGGTACGACGACGCTGTTGTCGAATTTGGATTCGGCCTGCACTACACAAATTTCAGTGCTGCTATTGCCGCCCCTGGCGAGACAACCTTCAGCATCCAGTCACTCATCGATGCCTGCGACCAAAGCGCATATAACCACGTCGAGCTATGTCCCTTCCTGCCTTCTGACTCAACAATCTCTCTGAGCGTCAACGTCACCAATACTGGAGCTCGTAGCTCTGACTTCGTCACATTGGCATTTGTATCAGGCGATTTTGGCCCTATCCCGCGTCCTAGGAAGTCTCTGGTCGCTTACCAGCGACTCTTCGAGCTCGATCCATCGGCTTCGCAGATTGGTCAACTGAACATCACCTTGGGCTCATTGGCTAGACACGACGAAAGCGGGAATCAGATCTTGTACCCCGGATCATACAGATTTGAGATTGATGTGCCAGCGCAAGATACTTGGGAGTTTGAACTTACTGGCAGTGAGGTTGTGTTGGACAGATGGCCGCAGAGGCACAATGGGACGCACAGATAGATGGTTCTGATGTTGAAGTAGTAAGGTGGCCTATCTCGTCGTTGTTGTCAGAATGCATCTCGATAGTAGGTGTGTTCACCTTAGTGATCACAGTTAGCAGTATGAACTCAATGGCTAAATGAGTGCGATTGTATACGAAGTTGCATCTCCACCGTAGGGTTGTTTGATTCAGTGCTTATGGTTGTCTTCAACATAGAAGCTGTTCCCTCCGCCGCAATACACAGAAGATGAAGCTCGAGGCAGTGCATTTCGCAGGTCTCAGTGATTGATCACGGAGCGTGGCAGCCATCTTTCCACCCAACCTTCCGTAGCATCAATATGATTTGGTGCCCAATGACGAGGTTCGAACATCGTGGTCTGCAATTACTCACAACCCGTCTAGTCCAATGTGTGATGGTAGCCAGCAGCAATGTGATCACTTGCATCGCAGCTCTTTCACACCGTCTGACGCTGTTGACGAACTTTCGAAAAGTTCTTCTGCCAGTGAGACTTGATCGTCTTGTTTCTGTCTCGTGTCCCGTGTCCCGACCCACATCAGTGCGCGTTGCCTGACATGATCTTCTGGCTGACGTCTGCGTTCAACCTCAACCACGTTCTCTCGGCTTTGCAGGCGAACTGTGATTTGAGCATCGGCGACACGGCGTCTGCAACGTCTGAGTCCCGCATATCCGCTGAGTGCATTGATCGTTATAAGGCTGGTCTGTCGTACTGCGTTCCGGCTCCAAGCCTCCGGGGAGTGATCGACCGCAGCTTGACCGCCAAGATGAAGCTTGTTTTCACCTTCTTTCGCGCGCCATCCTATCTTTGGCTTCACCTCTCGCCGATAAGCAATCGCACACGAACTCCGCAGCGAAGTCAAGCAACTACGCTGCAAGCATACAAACTTCATTCCTACGGCTATGCGGATGCATCATGCGATCCACTCGTGCTGTACAGCCCTGCTTCCTGCCCCCTCTCTGCGTGGAAGAAAATCAGATGATGTTCCCCTGAATCGATAACACACCCTTAACTGGCGGTGAGACATCTTTTAGTTGCCGTCCCAGAGCCACGTTCATGCATCACGGACCCCTGAGTCACGCCCAGCAGTCTTGCCAAGCGCTGTAGAACCACCTTCACGCGCGTGAGGTCAAAGACGCGTTGGCTGCTCCTTCCCAGCCGTTTTGGCAGGACCGAAACATGCCCTTCCAAGGCTTCCTAGCCAGGAACGGGATCGACGCTGTCCAATGGCTGATGGCGATCTTTCGGTACATCACTTACTGATATAGGTCTTCCGCTGTAATCGGGCTCTATAGGTGCCGCCCTCCGTCGTGCCTTGCATGGAGTAGCTGCAACCTTAGATTCTGTACCACCTGTCTTTCATGCGGAGTCGCCATTTCGGGTATCTCTACAAACACGAGGGACAGATGCGTCGCACACGTAGGTATCGACCGAAAGTGGGGCTCTGAGAGCCGACGCCTTATGCCCGAAGATGCATCTATATGCGTTTTTCTAACTAGCCGACGACTATTAACCATCTCAAGGCCCCCAGCTGTGGTACTGGGACGGAGTCTACACAGATTCGCGGTTTTCACTGTGAGACATACGACTCTGCTTGTCCTTACCGTTCTGTCCTCCACTTGCTCCGCCCGTTACAGATCCCGCAGTTCACTTGGCATCGCTGAGTGGTCGCGCTGGCACCCGTCATATAGACAGGTTTTCCCGAGAAGATGGTTCATACACGCTGCCAGTCAGCACACTCAGGCATGAGTAACACCCAACCCTCACGAGCGGCCAGTCTGCACGGCCCCAGAAGTACGGATGTTGTCGAGGCAGCTTCTAGGATACTCGGCAGCCAGCCATATCGACCACCGTCGCCGTCTGGAACGGAGAGGACATACATAGCGTCAAGAGAAGCGCAAACGCCCACACATCCAAAGTCAAACATTGCAGTCATTCCTCCAACACGTCTCCCCAAACACGCATATATCTACGTCGATGAGAACGAAGTCCCCGATGAATGGCGGAGAGCCCTGAAGAACTCTCAAATCACAGTGTGGAATGGTTTTGCGCTGGCCCGCAACAACGACACTGGCGAATTTGGACTCGTAGAAAAGCATCGCATTGGAGACGACCGAAGTCCGATCAGCCCCGACTCTATGATCGAAAAGGGTTTTGATGTGGCCTATCATTCATCTTATCCCACGACCAGGGGTATAACACCACCTTCTTCGTCGCCACCAGCACCTGTGCCTCAGAGAGAGGTCCGCATGCCGAGAATACACGAGATCCTTTTTGTCATGAACGTCTGCTTGGCGCAGCTTCTCTCCCTTGCGGGACTATCACAAACCATCGCGCCGGGCTACATCATCGGCACACACCTTGGAGCCGATTATGCAAAGCTCAGTCTGGCCACAGCTTCCTATGGTATGGCACTGGGCACTCTCATTCTTCCCGCTGGTCGGTTAGGAGACATGTTCGGCCACAAACGCATCTTCATGTTTGGCTGGCTCTGGTTTGCCATCTGGTCAATGTTCTGCGGTTTCAGCGATCACCTTGGCTACACCATGCTGGTCGGAGGCAGAGCGATGCAAGGTATCGGTCCTGCTCTGATTGTGCCCAACGGCCTTGCTCTCATCGGCCGAACATTTCCTATGGGTCTGAAGCGGAATTTCTCCATTTCCTGCTTTGGAGGTATGGGCCCGATCGGAATGGTCATTGGCTCGGCATTCTCGTCACTCTGTGCCGAAAAGGGCTGGTGGCAGTGGTCTTTCTGGGCTCTTGCCATCACTTGCGGTCTCATCAGCATGCTTAGTTTCTTCATCGTACCTACAGACCGCGCCCGACGACCACCTACTAGTACTGCTCCGAAGCCGAAGTGGTGGGTCAAGTTCGATCTACCTGGCGCACTTACCGGTGTGTCAGGCCTGGTCATGATCAACTTCGCTTTCAACGAGGCACCAATAGTTGGTTGGGACACAGCCTACATCCCATTCATCCTCGTTCTTGGCCTTATTTGCTTCGGCATCTTCATTTACATCGAGCTTTGCGTCGCTTCGTACCCTTTGATTCCGATCAAAGGTTTGAATCGCGATGCTGCGTTCACACTGATCATTATTGCGTGCGGCTGGGGGAGGTAAGCCATTTCAATTTCCAATTCAGACGTTACGCCATGTTAACACGATCATAGTCACGGCATCTGGGTAGTAGGCTATTTTGTCTTCCAGACACGCTTCCGCCTCCTCACACCACTCATGTCCGTCGCGCAAACAGTGCCGGTCGCACCCATCGGTCTCGCGTGCGCCATGGCCGTAGCATTCGTGCTTCGTCGCATCCGAGTCGCTTGGGTAATGTTCGCTGCAATGATCGCCTTCCTGGTTGGAACGCTCTTCCTCGCAACCGCGCCGGTCAACCAGACCTACTGGATCAACACTTTCCTGAGCATCATAATTATGCCGCTGGCTATGAATTGGAGTTACCCGGCCGGCTCTGTCCTATTGTCGAATGCAGTGCCGCGAGAGTCGCAAGGAGTTGCTGCCAGCTTGATCAGTACGATGGTAAATTACAGTATCAGCCTGGGCTTGGGGATGTCGGCCTCTGTCGAGCGATACGTGGGCGATAAGGACGGACCTTTGGTTGCGTGGAGGTCTGCGCTGTGGTTTGGTGTGGCGTTGGACGTGCTTGGACTGCTTATCAGTGCGTTATTCATATGGAAGACAGGAGCAAAGTCATGAGATCATGTGACAAGGAATGAATTATGGAAAGGCCTACAATGTGGCTATACAGTACATGTACACAGATACATCACGTTGCAACGACCTTATCTCATTGGCGACCTTTCCGTCTTTTATCGTCCCTCTTCTTTTCGAAGAAACGTCCGCAGACCCTGGCGCACGATTCAACGCACAGCAATCTCCATGGCCACGAACCTTTCCTATAGCATCCTTGACGTATTTAACCTGAAAATGAATAGGACTACCATACTCTCCAGCTGGTGCCATCAATCAAGCTTGCTGTCATGGCATGATGAGGAAGCACATCCTCGTATAGTGCCATCAGTGATCAGCTCCTGTAAATATAATCTTGGCGGCCTCAGGTTTGCGGCTCTCACCACCACAGCAGCCTCTCGACCGACCGTCTTGGTGACTCGTGCCGATCTCGTATCATCAACAGCCTGTGAGCCGTGTTTCAATTATTTTCCGACGCGTGCCGGAACCACATACCCGTCTCTCTTCGTGCCGAGTTCAAGCTTCAAGCACCCGTCGCATCGCATAACTGCCCACGCCATACGAAGATACCTGCCCACCGCACTATAGTAGTGACAGCACGTGCAATTTCGCTCCATGCGCAGATTCAGTTGTGGAGCTGAGGGTGCTTCGAGCCAGGCACTGCTCCATGAACGAGACGGTAGTGGCGGTCGGGTCTCTTTGGTGCGTCCGACCTCAGCCCCCGGAAGTTGATCGTTCGATGTAGGCTCAGACTTCGAGGAGACCTGCACAGTACACCTTTGCTTCTTAGTCTGAGCATTTGCGATGGTTCATTCTTGGTCGAAGAGGAGATTATCAGTCGAAGGCGAATGGATGTGGTTCACTTACTTTTGCGAGAATCGAAAATTTGCAATCTTTGATCATGACGCTTCACGTCTCGATCCATTCGCAACTGTCTTTCTCGCGATTGGTATTTGGTGGTTCACGCGATGTGGTCACGCCTGATCACACAACGGTGACTCGTCAGCTTGTCGGTTGCTTACCTTAGCAGCGTCACAGCGGCGTGCGCAATGTACGCACGGCTTCCCTACAATCTTCGAGCGGCACGCATTCGCGTAGCACCTATATATACCCGTCGTGATACTGTTTCTATCCGACGAGTGCATGTGCCGACAAATATGCAATAGAGGGCTGGCTCAAAGGTCACGTTGTATCAGATCCGCCGTCCACCACGCATACGGAGAAGGATAGACCATCGAGCATTTGAAGCAGCTCCAAATGTGCAAAGCGTGTCTCAAAAGCTCAAGAGGTTCCCTACTACATGGAAGTGGTGTACTGTGCTGTGTTGATATCTGAATGGATCCGGTGGGTCTACGGCTTTATCGGATGTAAGGAATTTGACAGCCGCATCGTCATCCGTGCTGGATGTTGTCGTCTTACAAACATACATAGCTACATAGAAGGTACGTGGATCGAAGCGACTCTCTTACTGTCAGCTATTCACATTGCTTTTACTCAAATGTACTCACTGCGGTCGCCAGCTGCCACAATACTGCGTCGCGCCATTCCCAGAGCAGCATCCACTTCGAAGCCCTCCAGCGTCATCCGAAACCACATCCAACGCGCAACATACGCCTCCAACATGGACCGCTCCGCAGGACCACCTCTAACAAACCCTCTGAACATCAGCAAATGGTACATCCAACCCGATACCCTCTCTCCTAACCCCCCCCCAACTAAACTCCACCGACCAGGCTCGAAACAAACTCGCACCTCCTCAAACCCCCCGTCAACAACCACCTCATCTACAACTCCCCCCTCACAATCATGATCGTCGGCGGCCCCAATGCCCGCACCGACTACCACATCAACACGACCCCGGAATTCTTCTACCAGCACACCGGCCGCATGCTGCTCAAAACCATCGAGCCCACCACCAACGAGTTCCGCGACATCTACATCAACGAGGGCGAACTGTTCCTCCTGCCCGGCAACGTCCCGCACAACCCCGTGCGCTTCGCGGATACCGTCGGCGTGGTTATCGAGCAGCCTAGACCTGAGGATAGCGTGGATCGGTTAAGGTGGTATTGTCAGGATTGTGGGAGTCAGGTGCATGAGGAGAGTTTCCACTGCACGGATTTGGGGACGCAGATTAAGAAGGCGGTGCAGGAGTTCGAGGCGGATTTGGAGAAGAGGAAGTGTGGGAGTTGTGGAGAGGTGTGTGATGTTAAGCCTAAGGCGGAGGCGATGGAGAAGATGAGGACGGGAAGTGCGCAGCCGCCTACGTTGCTCAAGGCGGGTGCAGGGGATGGGGGCGCGGATGTGGCTCGCTTGAAGGCTGATTTGGTCGAGGCAGAGCGCGTGTTCCGCCAACAGGGTGACAACAAAATGGCTGATCGCTTGGCCGCGACCATTGCGTCGACATGAGCGGCTTGACCAGTAATGGATGAAAGCGGAGGAAGAACACGAGCATGATGAACGTGATGTAATATTACGACTTGATGAAACCGGAGGACTGCCAACTTGTATAGACATACATGAATCACTGCAATCGTCCAAACAGTCTACTGTGAGGTCGAATCATCCAAACCTGCATTGCAACAGACCACTGCCAGTATTCCCAAAATTCGACTCCACGCTACAGCCGTCGAGTGATGAAATCTTCTTCGTCCAGCACGTCAGAGCCTGCCTGCATCACAACAGCCTCCCTATTACGCTGGCGACGCTGCACATCAGACTCGAACTCGCCATCACCATCACGCGCCGCCGTAGTCCACACATTAGCATTGCGGCTACTGGACGGCTCAACAATCCCTCCCCGATCGTAAAGCTGTGCTGCCATCCGAGGCGGTAGCGAGACACCCCGATCGAATTCGAAGGGGTTGTCCTGCGAGAGCACTGACGGCGAGAGGTTGAGTGCTCCTGTCGAGCCGCCGCTTCTCATGCCTGTAGGGACAGCATCTCGCTCGTTGCCACCAAGACTCCAGCTGCCGAGCAATCGCATCGCGAGACGGGCTTTGCGACGTAGGTCGGTGTTGGAGGATTTGCCGTCTGCTTGCATTTCTGCGATGAGGCTGGGGCTTTTCGCGCAGCGGGCAAGGACGATGTCGGTGGCGCATTTACTGAGGTTGGGGTTTGGGGAGTCGACGAGGGTGCGGAGGACGCTGATGGGGATTGCTGGAAGGAGTATTAGATCTTGCACGTAAAAAACGTTTGAGAGGTGTCTTGCAATCTTCCGGCTGTCTTTGGAGCTCTTCATCTTGGTCTTTGCCGAGAGGTTTGACGTGTGTCAGACGAACAGTGTCTTCGATGGCAGATTTGATGCCTTTGAAGGTGATGATGAGGCCGAATCCGACACCGAGCCAGAGCCAGCGATCATCTATTGGATGAGCCATGATTTGATGAGGATATATGTAGCATGGCTAGCTAGAAAGACGAGTCCCGGTGAGCTCAAGTATTCATGTGATGGTGGTATATATTGCCCTGGCATGTTGTCTGATCATCTGGTTCACTTTGACAAGATCGCTCTCAGAATCAGAATACAAGAGAAAGCGAGCCCCACCACCACGCTCAGGCCGCCTTTTCGCGTGGAGACGCGTGCGACACGCGCCGGGCTAATTTGGCGCCAGATGATTCTCAAGTCGGCATAGCAATAATCCAACAAAACACTCTACAACACTCTACCGTCATCGCCAATACTACACCCGCCTGCCACTGCCACTGCCCCTCGCCTACAAGCTTACAGTATCCTTGTCGCAATCCCCATACCACCCACGCACAACCACATAATCTACCAAGAGCAAGTGTCTACCACAAGACCGGTGAGAAACATCGCTAACACCAACCACAGTGTTGGAAGCACGCCTCGAGCAAGCACAGCTGTTGAAGAAGGTATGCCACGTTGCCTCTCTCGCATCTCTCTCTGGCACGTACTGACAACGCACCAAGGTCGTCGACGCCATCAAGGACCTCGTCCAAGACTGCAACTTCGACTGCAATGACTCCGGCATTGCGCTCCAGGCCATGGACAACTCCCACGTGGCCCTGGTCTCCATGATGCTCAAGTCCGAATCCTTCTCGCCCTTCCGCTGCGACCGCAACCTTGCCCTCGGCATCAACCTCACCTCCCTCACAAAAGTCCTCCGTTGCGCACAAAACGAAGACATCCTCACCCTCAAGGCCGAGGACGCGCCCGATGTCGTCAACTTGGTCTTCGAGAGTGCTGAGAGCGACAGGCTGAGCGAGTACGACATCAAGCTCATGGACATCGACCAGGAGCACTTGGGTATCCCGGACACCGAGTACGCTGCAACCATCTCCATGCCCAGCTCGGAATTCTCGAAGATCACTAGGGATCTCTCTGCCCTGTCAGAGTCTGGTAAGCTTGTCACGGCTTCCGCGACACCAAATACAACACGCTAACACAGTACAGTCTCCATTGAGTGCACAAAGGAGGGTGTAAAGTTCGCCTGCACTGGTGACATCGGCAACGGTTCCGTCACCCTTCGCCAGCACACCGACGTCGAGCACGAGGAGAAGAACGTCGAGATCAGCCTTACTGAGCCCGTCGCCCTTACCTTCTCCCTCAAGTACCTCGTCAACTTCTGCAAAGCCTCTGGCCTCAGCGGTCAGGTCAAGCTTTGTCTCAGCAACGAGGTGCCTCTGCTTGTCGAGTACGGCCTCGCCAACAACTCATACCTCAGGTTCTACCTCGCCCCCAAGGTAAGCACGAAAGACAACATATTCGTGTACAACAATTGCTAACATCGCTCGCAGATTGGTGACGAGGAGTAATGAGCTCACCTCCACGGCATGATGACAAACACTTTTTAGCAAGGGCATTGATGGAGTTCACGGGTCGAGGTGGGATGTATCTACGGCGGCCGAGCAGGAAGAAGCTTGGCCTGGGACAGTAGTCAAGAAGAGGGTCTTGATGTGATGAATGATACCAAGTTGTCAGGATAGGTGTTGGTGTGGTTCTAGAGCACAGCACGTATACCAGCTCAGAATCAAACATTTAGATTTGCGTATGCTTTGTTCACCAAAAGTGTCGAGTCCTCGCAGTAATTTAGCACTCTCGTTGGTGGCAAAGGTTGGCTTCAGTGTGGAAGGCAGCTGACCACCGTGTGCCGCTTTCCCCGCTGCGAAGCAAGCACATGTCAAGAAACTAGCCCCAGACCTTAGACCTTCCATGTTCGTCACCATCTCGAAACATCCACAACCACATCACTACACAACGCATCATGACGGACGCACAACACTTCTTCGACCTTGCTCGCGCGCACGTCAACTCTGTCGCAGCTGATGTAGAACGCCACTTCGACCTCGTCGCCTCACACCTCCGCGAATGGATCCCTTCAGACCCATCAGCGCTCGTCAGAGCACCACCTCGCCGCCTCCCTCCGCCCACATACTACGAGATCGTCACGCGATGGATGGACAGGAACCGCGCACTTACTGCTGCGATCGTCGCTTTTGCCGTCACTGGAGCAGCAAGCACGGGCGTCTACGTGCAGAATCGCAAAGCGAACAGGAAGAGACGAGCTAGGAAGAGCCCGAGTGGCGCCAGGATGAATGTTGTTGTCATAGCCGGTGCAACCTCAAGTCCGCTTGCTTCGGCTGTGGCTCTTGATCTGGAGAGGAGAGGGTTCGTTGTGTACGTTGCGACGTCCTCGACCGAGGAAGAGACGTACATCCGCAGCCTGTCGCGCGCCGACTTGCTGCCTCTGTCACTGGCGCTGGCGGATCCTTTCGCTGCGCAGGAGCAACTCGCACGCTTCCAGAACTTGCTTGGCCGCGAGCATTTTGCCTTTGATGGCGCTGAGCCGCATCATCTGGACTTCAAGGGCTTGGTGCTTGTGCCGGACACCGGCGCTGCGCCTGTTGGGCATATTGGCGACTTTGCGAGTGAAGAGTGGAGCGATATGCTGAATGCTAAAGTGCTGAGCACCATTGCTACCACTCAGCTGTTCTTGCCGGCTCTGATCGCACATCAATCGAAGATCTTGATGCTCACACCATCCATCACACCTGCACTGCAACTACCAGGACACGCCGCGGAGAACACCATATACGCTGCTCTGAAGACCTTTACATCCACGCTCGCTGCTGAGATGAGAGAACAGAGCACCGGCGTCACTGTGTCACACTTCAAGCTGGGTAACTTCGACATTCCCTCTGTCACAGCGAAGCAGAGGCGTGAGGGCCAGGCTTCGCCCAAGTTCAAGGCAACACCATTGCGTGAGCTCAACAACACAGTCTTCGACACTCTGGTGGCACGGAAGCCAAGTGCCATACTCCGAATCGGCAGAGGAAGTCTTGCTTATGACATCATCGGTACAATAGCGCCGCAGTCAATCGTTGGCTGGATGCTGGGTCTTGGGAGGAAGCAAGAGGCAGCAGTGGAGGTTGATTCAAGGGAGGAACTGTCTGGTAGTCAGGCGAGTATTACCTGGGAGAAGATCGACGAAGAGGCTTGAACTTGATGCATTGGTGACGTCGTTTCCTTTAATTAATGACTTTGGAGGACAGTCTTTGGTTCAATTGGACGCTGGCGTTGGGGATAATGACGATACCACTCTGCTTACTCTGTTATTATTAGACATCCAATTACTTGTTCACAAGAACTTTGAGCTACAACAAAAGAAACTCCCATATTAATGTGCCCACTCAGATCAGAAAGAGACCAGCTCTCCACAAAGGCAAGAAACCATGCAGAAACAGCCAACGTAACGCGACCCCTTCACACCATCTTCGACCTCCTAAGCATAATCTCCTCGTTCCGCCTCAACTCCTCTCGACTCCTCTCCATCGCCCTGTCCAAACTCGCCTGAATCCTCCCCGCAATCTCCTCAACCGGCGTCTCCATCCCCACCAACCCAATGAACTTGCCCACCTTCCTCCTCTTAATCCGAATGCGATCCTTATCGCTCAAACCCGCGTACGCATTCCCAGCATCAGCAGCCGCCAACAAGCCCTCCTCAGAAGACCGCAGCGTAGCAGGCCGCCCCTTGCTCCCCCGCTCCCTCTGCAAATCCCGCACAGTCGTCATCAGCGTCTCCAGAAACACCTCCTCGGGAACATCCGCCTCGAGCGCAGCGTCTACGTCCGCCGCTGACGCCTTCCCCTTTCCTTTTGGGGGTCGGTCGGAGTTGCGAGCCAGGAAGTCTTTGTCCCAGTTCATTAGCGCGGGGTAGTGCTGCGTCCAGGGGCCGGGCGTGGACTGGTGGTAGTGGTGCGCGATGCTGTCGAGCTCGTCTTCGCTTAGGAGGTGGAAGGCTAGCAGGGTTTTGGGGAAGGCTGGGTGGGGAGGGCCGGAGGGGAGGGGCACGAGGGGCGCGAGCTCGAGTTGGAGGGTGGCGATTTTTTGGGTGAGGGCGGCGTTGTTGGGGCGGGTTAGGGGGGCCATTTGCTTATGGGGGTTTGGGAGGTTGGTTTGGAGGATGGGTGGGTTTGAAAGAGGTATGGTGTGTTTTGCTGATTAAGCTGTAGAGCCCGAATTGGTGACTTGTGGCGAAGGGTGGATGGGAGTCGTTCGTAGTTCTGGGATCAGGATGGACGTAAGGTGTTGATGCTAGGTCTGGATGCCACGATGATGAGGTGGATGAAAGAAACGTTGTGTCTAAACCGGAGATGCTGGCGGGTATATCTCTTCCCTTTGTTGAAGCTCGGGCATGGCTAATGAGATTCACGCTGTCTCATTTTAGGGTGCCTGAGACAAAGAACACATTTTTGACGAGGAGCTTGGAGTGTCTCGAGACTCTTTTCTTTGTTCTGTCTTGGACTTTCGGCGAGTATATTGCCATGTGGCATGTGGTCGCCGGATGTCTTCGGTGGAGTCACAAATGAAGTTATTAGTCTTTCACGGTCCAGGTCATCGAGAGCAGGGGTTCATGGCGGAAGTGCTGTGTTCCAAGCTTGAGGTGTCAGACAGATCGAAGCTGTTCATGGCCGGTATTGTTCTTTCCTAGAGACATCGGGACACTTTGGTGGGGCTTCCGCTTATCTGTGCGATTTGAGCTGATCAGAAATAACACAGACCCGCTACCTCCTACCAAGATCAATAATGACGGCTTCCCCGCGCGTGTGGTCAAGGCCTAAACCTCGTTCTCAGGCGTTAGGGGTAGGCGCAAGAGAAGGTCTAACTAGGCCAAGGCCCCGATTGAGCTGTTTCTACTGAGGGACCCAGCTAAGCGTCACCTCGCTTTGTCAGACAACGTGTCTTGCCCTGCAGGAGAAGTACCACTGCAACGCCCTCATCCACTGGTATGTGTCCCTCTGCGGTCAGTCGTTCAAACATCGCAAGGTTCAGGTCCAGGTTTCATACGTGTCAAATGGTTTCCTTCGTAAAAAGTTATGAGTCGCGATGCTGTAGGTTGTCCCGTCGAGATTGGTGACCGTCGAGTGGTCTGGAAGTATTCGAGCACGGGCCTCAGGTGTACGACCAAAAAGGGAGCGCTTTCAACGTCCGCCGGCGTCGATTTTTATAGAATCGACGGACCATTGAGTAAATAAGAGTGACCAGGGATAGCTGCATGTGTGAGCGAAGTGGTCTGGCCTTCTCAAGCCGATGCAATGTCGTTCACTTTCTCGCCTTGGTGGGGTCCACATCACGCGGATACAAGCCCGAATATATGAGCGCTGCCGTTGTCGCTACGACTTCTGTTCTATACCAACCGCAACCAAAAACCTGAACTTGCTACACACAAGTATTGAGCATCAAAATCTCGAGTGAACTTACGCCTCTACCTGAAGTGAGTCGTCAAGCCTGAAGCGAGACACACTTGAGCCTTGCTAAACGGTTTGGAAGATACACACGTCTTCAGCGTACACCACCACATCGCAGCCAGTGTTCGATATGGAGCTCGAGACGCTTACATCTACGCTACACACCGACGCATCACAGTTGGCTTCCGATGTGGGACTTCAAGCGATAGGCAATCGTACAAATGTCAAATCGTTCTTCGAGACCTTCCCACGAGAGCTGCGCGACTGCATCTACAACCTGCTCTACCAGGAGTTAGAGGCGAGCATGGGTGACGACATCGGCGATCTCGAATTTCACACACGCGCTATTATTCCAAGACTTCGCTTTGTCAGTCGTCAATTCAAAGCTGAGTACGATGAGTGGATATCCATAGACGATCTCAATCAAGAACTCACGGCGACCGATACCTACAGTTGCCTTCAGCCTTCTTACTCTTTCCAACAGTGACCGAGCTACAGGTGCTGTCGTAAGATGACATCACTTATGCCGCCAGGCCTTTGGGGACGTGGTCGAAAGCGGGTGGTATGCAGAGACATGACGATGCCATTGCCAAGCACGAGGCTAGGCATAGAAGGATAGTTGAGATCTTTCAACAAGAGTATTCGAGGGAATAAGGTCCTGGCGGTAGAATCCGTTCGAGTAAAGAACGTGGTATGCACCCTTGTTGTATGTTCAGATGAGCACGAGCCCAACAGATACCTCAGACAGTCAATTAAAGCGAGCTACAGATTTTCGCGATATGGAACACCAACTATGGATTGTTGAGATCTGTTACGCTTTGTCTGTCTGTTTCGCGATTCGTCTTCCATCAGCTCTACGTTGGGGCAGAACCCTGGGAGCTTTTAGAGATGCCGACATGCATGAGAATCACTTGATCTCAACCTTACAGACCACACATTCCCAGGATCATAGGCGTCGTCTCATCTTCATTGTTCACATCACCCACATACCCCACCTTACCCTCTCCAACCTTGGTGAAAGCGGCCGGCGTCTCAGTCCGGTCGCTCACCCGCCTTGGTCCAAACACATTTGACTCGACCACCGAGTCGTCGCCGGGTAGATATACCGCATCATCGTAGGTAACATTGGCGAGATGCAATGCCTTCTGACTGTAGCCCGTAACCAGCCCACTCTTATCGAAATGCGTCATCTCACGGTTGAGCTTGAATGTGGAGCGATGGTAAGAGCCTGACTCCCAAGGCAGGCCAAATCTAAAGAAGAGATTCTTGATGTTTGGAGGCCGCATGAAGGAGGAGAACAAGCCCATGAAGACAAGAACGCCGCCTGAGCGAACGTAGCTCAGCGCGTCGTGGACCAGCGATATACGGGTGCTGACGGTAAGAGATTCGTCGGCAGAGAGGATCGCGGCTGGCTTGGGTTGGCTATTGAAGGCGGCTCGCGCCTCTTTCGGCGTGTTGACCTGTCGTAACTCGGCTTTGGTCTTGAGCAGGGCGATGAATGGCCCGTACATGTCTGTGAAGAATTCCGGCTTGTCGAGGGTGAGGATCACGATGATTGGCTTTGCGCCAGCGGGTTTGAAGGATGCCATTGTTGCGCGGTGTACCTGTTTCTTCTCGACTGAGCGTCATACAAGGAGCCAAGTGGCTGAGTGGGTGAGTGTACAGTTTGTTTGCGTGATTCAGGCTCGTTACGCTGGTGCTTATTGTTGAGGTAGTGTTGTTACTCGTGTGGTGACGATTGGTGGTCGTTTACGGAGAGACGTTATCGAGAGTTTCCAATGATACCTGAGTTGAGCGATTGCGAGATATAGTTTTGGACGTTTGCTGTCATGGAAAGTGGGACGTGATATACCAAGCTCGACGTCGTGTTTGAGTTCAGGACATTGCGACTGAGTTCGTAGCTGACAATTTAGTAGCAGTAACAACTCGTATTCGCACTCCCAAGCGACATCGTACACATATGCAGCACAATCAACGGAGAGACCTTCAGGAGGCGGCTCCGTACACCAACGCGCCAGTAGGGGTCTCCGCCGAATGCCACTGATACAATCCTGGGATCTCAAGGTTCTGAACTCACCCCGATGTGGGCGTTGTACACGAAATCACGACTCTGCCTACACCCGAGCCGCATTTAATGATGCTTTCATTGCCTCTCTTCTGTCCCAAACGCTACGAGCAGCCAGTCTGAACCGTAAGAAGAGAAACACTCTTCTTCGGGCTCCCAAAATTGTCATATTCGTGGCATCAACGGCTTTTGCAGTGATAGTCTGTATGTCTCACGTCATGTCTGCAGGATTTGGAAACATCCATAGATATGGTGGCGGCCCATCTCGAGGCCCAAACACTCGGTACGAACGGCACATCGGAACGGCTGCGTAGATCCTTCCTTCAGCGGAGTCAGATCAAGTGCTTCCTCCTACTATTTTCCAGAGCAAGAACAGACGGAATGTACATACAAGTCAAATATCGACTATCTCCTAGCACATGGCGAACAAGGCCTCAAGCTCGGCTTGATACGCGACAACCAAGAAAACCCGACCGTCCGGAGCTCGGAGATGCTTGTGAAAACGGCTGGAGTAACTTTGATGACTTGCATATCTTGTTCACTGTGGAACCAGCCTTACCGGTCTTCAGGATGACCCGCATCATGGCTTCACAGGATGGCATGCCCACACACCACGTTCTGGACAGTGGAGCTTAAACAAGATGCTACGTCGATATACGGCCGTGTGCGTAACAGCGTACACCTTTCCAGCAATGGTAAGCAGGTACGCTGCTCCCATCTCATGAGATGCATGGAGATAGGAGAAGTAAATCGTGCGATCTTCATCGCCACAATTGGGAGTACAGAATCAGCCATGTCGTGGATAGAATAGTACCACGTCTCCCCGTCGAGGTCGTCACACGCAGCGCCCAGGTACTTTGCGTTACTAGCCACCGGCTTGTTCAACCGCACCTATACTGAGTTCACGTCACGGCTGAAGCGTCTGCCTTTAAGATGGTATCCAGTGAAGCGAATTCCTAGCTGATGTCTTAGCGGATCAGAGCTGCTACACATCACTTCTGGGGATCAATGTAGCATATGCCTATCTGCACCGGACCCGTTCAACTGGCTACTGGACCGTATGCACGTGGTTGGCTTTATCTGCCTGTAACGGCCGGACGGATCGATCACAATCCACGAAAGGCCAGTAAAAATGCAGTAAGCACACAAGATGACGGTTGACTCCCACCACTTTTTCGGTTCCAATACCATATTACATGTGTGGCGAAAATATACAAGTGGTTGCTGGCTCATTTGCCACTTTACCAGTCTTGAACCACGCCTTTCGATCTGGCCATGCAAAACCCTAGTACCCAGATGTTCTGTATCTCGATCGACTTCACGTTATGCGACTACTGATTCCTCGCGCCTTCTACGTAAGCTCGATCACAAAGTCACCTCGCGAGCCGACAAGGTTTTGGCACCATCGTGGTATATCCCCATGCTATTCCCTTCCTTGAAGCGGTTTTGTGTTCAGACTTGAGCCTGCAAGGCTTCAGCCACGCTACTGATATCACACGTTGTTTCACTTCTTGTGATCTCAAAGGCGTCTGCTCTGTGCAATTTCTCTTGAAATAAGCCTGGAACAACCCAGCAGGATGTCTCCCAATAACGAGCTCCCGGTACGGTCACCCACCAGGAACTCTCTTTCCAGCATTTCGGAAGGATCACGGAGCTCTCCTCATCGGCTCTCGGAAAAGTACGAGCTACTCGACGATGCGGCACACGACAACCTCGACAATTCAGCAAAGCCTCTTGTGTCGAACGACGTCCCGAAACCCGCTGGTATTTTGCGGGCAACCAACAGGGCTCGCAACGGGCCATTCAAAGTCGAGGATGAAGAAAAAGCATTGCCACGATAATCAGAGATCCTGGAAAATTCTAGCATCTTGGACATGGCGCGCGAGCAAAAACAATATGCCGAAGAAGCCCTGGTTGACGTCGAAACAGAAGGAGATCTCTCCGAACACTTTGCCAGCTGGGACCTGGAGGCTGGCAATCGCAGGGATCGATGGGAGAGCAACAATCTCGCTACGCTTGATGAAGGCGAGACTCTCGAACCTAGAGTGTCCAGACGGTCAGCGAGAAGGTTCACGCCAGTCAGAGCCCTCTCTAGTCGGAGTACCCAGCTGAGCAGATCCATGTCAAACAGCAGCGCTCCGCGCGGACTCACGGCCTTTCCGGTACCTCCTGAAAGCGATGCGGTCTTATATCGATCTCTCAACAACTATAATCTCAAGGAACATTCGATGACTGGTGGCCGTCCACTCTCAGAAACTCCCCCAGGAGCCGACTATATAGGCATATTCGATGATCCTCAGACGACAGATCCAGAGCTAATTCGAGAGTGAGCCGTAATTCACGAGTTAGTCGCAAGTCGCGAGCTAGTTTTGGCTCGGCTAGTGTTGCCATCAGCGAAATCGTCACCCATCCACCACTGGTTCACATGGGCTCTCGTTCGTCGAGACGCACGACCACCACGTATGACAACAGACTCACGCCGGGCTCTGATCGTATGCCCAACCCATTCGCTGATCTTGCCCGCATTGATACCGTTGACACAATCGATTTTGCGGACGAGAAAAAGCAACAGCGAACACCGTATGGACAAAAGCGTTAGATATATTCAATAGTAATGTTACTTGCGACCGAGCTGTCGTGCATCGAACACGGGCTAACCATACACGTCAGCAACGCCTCAGTGATGAACTCCCCACTGAGAGTCTCGAGTATCTTATCTACAGTGCTTTAGCTGCTGCGGAGTTGAAGTTGCTGAGAAACGACATCTTTGACCTGGACCTCCATCTCCCTCCACGTCTTGAAGCCGAGCTGGGTTTCAGCACGAGTCGTATCAACGAACCACCGGTCTCCGTTCTTGGGCTCTGTCTGGAAACCAGCCCCGGGGAATTCCTTCTTCGCGTACTCCAAGACTTCTTCCCAAGGCCTGTCCTTTCCAGACACGAGGAACGAAGAGACAGGAGTATCATCCAAATCCAGAGCTCGGATGTGTGCCTCTGCAACATCAAGGACGTGAACGCCACGGTATGGCGCAAACATAGGCTCCTTGGCATAGAGAGAGCCGAAAAGCATTCCGTTCGTACCTGCTAGCTCATCCGCGCTTGTCTGCAGAATGTTGTGTCCGAAAACGTAGACGGGGTGGATGGTGACAACCGAGTACTTGGGCTTGTGAGTTGACACGTAGTCTAGTGTTGCGGTGTGTGCTGCCAATTTGCTGGCTTGGTACTGGGCGAATGGATCGAGAGTCGGGACAACCGAGTGGTCAAAGTGCAGCTCTTCCTGTGCAATGTCCTCTATGATTCGATAAGTAAGGCTTCTAGGAAAATTTGGCAGGGTGATTGCAACATATTACCTTTAACGGTGAGACCGTCGCCGCCTTTCCCAAGCGGAATTAGAGATGCCACTGACGCTGTGATGACGATTCTTTTGATGGTAGAAGTTTTGCTCGCAGATTCCAGGATCGACGTCGTGCCTTTCAATGCTGGTGTCAAGAGGTCTTCGTTGGGCTTTGGCAGCGGAGAAGCAACGTGGATCACGTAGTCGGTTCCCTTCAATGCCTCGTCGAAGGCGCCAGTCGTTGTGTAGTCAGGCACAACAGCAAACTCCAGTTTGTCGGCAAAAGTCTCCAGAGCTCGGCGCAAAGATTCGATTTGCCCTTCACGCCTGACGCTCAGCTTGACGTTGTGGCCGGCTTTCAAAGCCGCCAATGCCACGTGGGCGCCGATGAAGCCTGTGGCCCCCGTGACAAAGACAGTTGTAACAGACATGGTAATTGATTGAAAAGATGTGGTAGGTTGTTCTTGTTTGGTTGTCGATCTTGTACGACTGGTCACTGACATATATGTATGTTGATCGCTTTGGTCTTTCACGTCTGATTAATCATCGAGCGAAGGTTCCAATGATTGCTAAGGATCGGGCGTGATAATCAGGCGTATCCATCATGCACGAGGCGCTAGTAGTCGGAGGCTTTGGGATTTGGCTATTGTTCAAGCTCTAACGGGCGAATTGTTCGTCCGCTTCAAAATCGCGTTGCGGTCATGTTCACTAATCAGTTTCCACGGACCACGCCTGGCCCCCTTCGAAGCCTTTACCAAAGCTTTGTCCCCGTTCGGAGTAAAGGCATATGATACTCCGGTCTGAGAGATAAATGGACGCTGTGTGAACACCTTTGTTAGACTTCATCTATAGACTCTAGTCGCTGTGATAAGCACGTCGCTCTGCCAAATTCAGAAATGCTACCCACGAAGATAGTGTACCATTTGGAACCTTTGGTCTGTACTTGCACTGTCTCCAAACAGATGTCTGGCTACATCGTTGCGCCTTTACAACAAAGCCTGTCCGTAACTATAATAATTAGAAACAAAGATATTGAGAAAAATGTGCTGGTCATTATGTACTATCTGAGAAGAACTATCCTCGTGGCCATTAGAGTTCTATCTGGGGTTCGCATTCCCACGTCACTTAAGCCAAGCGTACAACGAGCTTTCGGCTAGGCACATTGCCTTGCCGCAGCAGATCCAAACTAGGCGCTATCTTGTCGAATCCTTTTCCTTGCCCTTAGATCGGAGGTAGCTTAAGCGACCCACTTTCGATAAGACCTGGTAGCAAAGCGTAAAACTTTGCGAGTCCTGCACGGTCTTTCGGGGTTGCAGCAAACTTCGGGCCAATTGGTTGCAACAGTCCAAATTCACGCCCAAACAAAGTGTACATCAGGATCGGATTGAAAGTAACCTCTTTCGAGGTTGACTTTGCCATCGGCTTGAGTGAAACCACTGTGCCTTTATTCTGAGCGACCGCCTTGCAACAGAACGTGCTCATTCGCCTTCGGAGAATCCATCAAAAGCTAAGCAGAGGCTAGGATAGGCTGCGATGATTGCTTCCAATGCCTTGGGGTCCTGGTATTCGTAGATTGCGTCTGCACCATAGCCTTTGACAAGATCGTTTGATCTTGGGGAGCATGTGGTAACGACCTCGTAGCCAGCGATCTTTGCTAGCTGGGTAGCGAATATGGAAGCCGATGTAGCACCGCTGTATATAAGGATTGTTCCAGGCGTACCAGATTCGGAGTGTTGAGTTCCAGGCCACGGAAACTTGAGTATGAGTTGCAGTGCTTGCATCGCAGTGGTCGCAGAAACGCCGAAGGTCGAAGCTGTCTCGTCGGACACATTTTCGGGGCTCTTCCACGCCAGATCTCCGTCAATTTTTCAGATACTCGGCAAATGATCCTCTGTCGGGGTAGATGCCACCATGGACTACTCCGGCAATACGATCGCCAACACGCCAGCCGCCCTTGGCTTGTGCGCCTACACGGTGCACTGTTCCAGCGTAGTCGCATCCGATAATGCTACCGGGTTTGCCTATCAGACCGATTTGTTTGTGATCTGTGGGCTGTCATTTGAGCGTGATGTTAGCCGCGTCCATACATCAATGGCTTATTGTGTTCTTACATTCTGAGCGACACAATGAACCTTCACCAATACTTCAGTCGCGTCAAGCGTTGGTATTGGTACTTGCTTCATAGATGCTTCATTAGCGATGGTGAGTCTTGTTGCCAGTCGCCACGCCGTGTCTAGGATCGATCTGTTGTCGGTGGTGTAGACATTCATGACGGCATCTGGATTTGATTTGGCCATGGCAACATGAACAGCCGCAGTGGCGTCAGATAATGCGGATTGGCATGTAAGATCCTAGCTAACTGAGGTGTCTTATATCAGAACTGACCCGTCTGGATAGTGGTCGTCTCATAGGGCTTGCTTCTGGGTAAAGTTGCCGAGGTATGTGTGGCGGTGGAGCTGACGGTGCTTCAGTTCCCCAATGTGTGAAGCAGATGAGTGATCAGCACTGATTACTGATCAGCCCTCTCCGACCTACAACCAAGTTGGACGAGTTACTGCTGCAGCGGTTCTACAATTCGTTCAATCAATGGCTCATAGCGCGGAAAGTGACAGTCAGTCATTGATCGATGCAAAAATCGTTGCGTTGATAAATCGGTGCGTTGTTCATCAGCGAGATTTCACTCCTCCACATCACGTTTAGCAATCCACCGAATTCTCTTAACTGTAGCTAACCTTTCGGTAGCAGTTATATCCATGTTAAGATCTTTCAATTGATCAATTCCCTTTTTCTTCTCGGACCACCAGATCATGTCCTTCATCTATCCTTTCACTACAATCGCAACACTGCATAAAGACTGGTAGGATCAGCCTTGCCCTAACCCTTACGTTCTCTCACGTGCACTGATTTGTGGTTGTCAACACAGACCTCGACTGCAACACGCCTTGGACACAACATTGGTAATTCCAGGCTTGGTAGCAGCGCATACCTTGAAGGATAACAGCTGATATAATGCTGCGATGTTAGCGACGCGCCCAGGCTACGTTCTGCGACACTGATTCTGTAACCCGAAACTCATGATGACCTCTAGGCGGATGCCTTGATCTGCCTAGCCGAGCCTGCATTGCACACAACCATCAACCTAACCACAATCACGATCTCTTTCAACCCTGTGGTAAGCAGTCCGAGCTACCGCATCGACATGTCTCATGATTCATCTTCGACCCCTCATGCGCGGCTTCCTACCCCCCTCAGCCTTGTTGGGCTACTGGCACTGGCAGATCTCAACATCGTCGCACAGCACACTGCCTTGAACGGGACTTCACAATGGTGGGACGTCTTGGTCCTCTGCCCTGGTCTTCACCGACAGCATAAAGCAACACAGCTGAGCGATGGAGAGTTCCCTGCCTGCGCAGCAATGACCACTGGCTATGTCTTCCGCATCGAGAACCCTGCCACAGTGTTCTACTTGCAATCTGTTAGCGAGACTGGCAAATTGACCAATATCTCGGTCTCAAAAGCGAAATCTCAATCCCCAGAAGGTGCCCGCTTTGTACATCTTGCCGCCGGATCATCATTGGTGGCCATCGCTTTATTGGTCTCACTGAGCGACTGGTGGGCAGTATCGTACTTGTTGATCTTGTTCGTCATACGGCTGATCAATACCGCCCTCGTTCGTGCGCAGGCTCGTGTTAAATGGCATGGCCAAAGTGAGCCAGGGCAGCTGGGTGACCTCTTCATCTTACTGAGCTATGACCGATGGGTGCGCATCCGAGGCGAAGTAAACGATCTGAAAGCAGCAACATCAGGACGATGGTTGCGCCGACCGACAGCATTCGAAGACACTATGTCCGGATGTGCTACTTTAGTATCGTACGCTGGTCCAACTTTGGCGGCGAATGCGACTCTGACGGGACAGATCATCGTTGCAGTCTTGTTGCTGGGCAATGTCGCCGCACTTGCATCGGTGAACTATCTCACGACGGAGTTGCGCATGAAGGACAAGACCTTACAGGTTCATGGAGTGCGCAGGGCTTACGAGAGACGAAGCATCCTGGCTAGCGAGCTCATTGCTGAGAGTGGCCGGAGTGACTGGGCTGTTGCAATGGGTTTAATCCCGGGTGAAACACATTCTCGAAATGAGGTCATGATGTAAGTAGCGGCATTGAGAGTACATGGTGTGATTTCAGCAGTACATGATGCATAATCTCATTCCCTGGCCAGTCTCAGAGCAGGTTCAGTCGTCATAAAGCAAACGTGGTTTGCGGACGTTCAGCAAACAAAGCTCCCCATCGTAATTTTTCATCTCTTTCTCGCCGAGGACGACGTATCATATTGCCATGAACATGATGATACAAAGCAACACCGCACTTCGAGCATCTACCCCTTGCTACTCCTCGCTCGGCTTCGGCTCCTCGTATTGGGTTGCGAAACTCCGACCTCTTCTCCCACTGACTCCCGTTGTGCTCGGTCTTTCATCCGACCAAGACGATTGCTACCTGGTACATCTACACTCTCCGGCAGATCGCTTCCCATCATCGTAAAGTCGTGCTGGTGGAGTAAGATTCGCGTTGACTCGATGCCATATCGGGTCTTCTGGTATCTGCGGACAGCGAATGGAAAGATGGTTACGAAGATGCATGAAGTGACGAAGATCGGTAGTGCGGAGTAGAGATACCACCTCGGTGGCCAGTTGATGTTCTGGATTCCGAAAACGGACGCTAAGAAAGAGACCGGCAGGAACAGAGTGGCGATGACCATGAGGAAAGCGCTGTCTTCAGTCTGATCCGCATTCTGGATGTTGAACTCAAGATCCAGCAAGTTGAGGAAGCGCTCTTTCAAATTGTTGAGTGACGAGTCGAACTGGTCAAGGTCGTCGACAGCATCCTCAATATAGCTCCACAGCAGATCCTGCTGCTCCTCGGGCGAGGCTGCTTCCTTGAGTTTCGCAAGCTTTCTGAACGAGCGCACGTGGAAATGAAGATACTCTTGAAGCTCATAAATACGGTCCACTTCAATGTGCATAGCTCTTGTCCGAAGCTTGACGGGGAAGTATCGGCCGCTGCAGTTGATTTCTGCTTCGTCTAGACGTGCAGTTGCTTCGCGGATAACATTACGCCAGTTGGTAAACAGGCCATAGAGCCGAGAGAATGTCCAGCAGATACCTTGTTCGTCGTTACGAGGCGTATCGAATTCCTGATCACTGTACAGCTTCTTGAACATGATGCCGCCAATGATGTGTTCAGCAATTGGCGTGGAGCGAGTGAAGATCAAAGTGACGCTGACAGCTCTGTTGAGCTTGCATGCTCCGCGTCTGCAGAACCAGACACCAACCCTCATCCGGTACTGTTCAATGAAGGGGAGCTCGCGTCCGTGCGCTTGAGGAGGCTCAAGTCCCACGGACCATGAGTAAACCTGCGGGACGTTCATCTCGTCCATGATGAAGGTCCAAGGTACACACTTGCCACGTTTTGGAGCGCGCTCTGGGAACTTCGCAGTGCCGGCAAATTGGAGCTCGCGGCTCACATCGCTGATGTCGTCCCAGCAGTCTTCCAGGCACGAGGCCAGGATCTCTCCTAGCCACGGTTGATGGCCATTGATCGAAACGATGAGCGGATCTCTCGGCTGCAGGCGCACTTGGTCACCGACAAGGCGGCCAAGGCGGTTAGCGTCTTTGTGGTTGGCAACTTGGATCTCGTAGTTATTGTGTGTAGGTCGGCGACTGCCGACTCGAATGGTGATCGGATCACCGGCGGTAGCCCACGAGCGGCGACGGCTCTGACGGCGGTGGTGTCCGCTCATCGTCCCGGCTCAGGAAATTGAAGTGCAGTCGGGTGGTGGCAAAGTCATATGCAGATCGGGCCCAAGGGTGTACTGTGCTCAGAGCATGGTTGTGGGCCTGGGCGGGATGTTGTGATGCCGGTGGACAGAGGGATGGATGGTGTAGCTGGACCGACTTCAGTCGAAGAGGATGGGCTGCCACTACCAGTGACCGTGATGGTGGTGTTCAAAGTGAAAGTCTCGGTGCCGGTGATGGTCGTGAGGCCTGGGATTGTGACAGTCAGAGTACCAGTGGTGTTGTGCTTGTGGCCATGCCGCGTGAGTTTGATGTTACGTCGCAAGCCTGAAGTCGAGTTTAGCTCAGCGAGGTGGTTGCTCCTTCCACTTTGACAGAACATGCGACGCCGAACTTCAAAGATCAGGAAATGTTGACTAGAATAAATGACTGGAAAGGCCAAGTCTGAGTGCAGAATATGTTTCATAACAGTCTATCTCTATATGTGTATCGTAAAAGGGTATCTAGTGTCCAAACCTCTCCTCAGTAAGCGCCACAGCCGCCTTCGCCTTGTTGTCGTCGATAAAGACCTTCTTGAACCTGAAGCTGCACAGGTCGGAGGTAGTCTCCTTGATGTTCTTGAGGTTCTCTGCAACGATCGACCTGGTAGGCCTCTCGAAGATGAGATCGATCTCTTCAAGAGTCTTACCCTTGGTCTCGGGCATGAACAGCAGCTGGTAGAACCAGCCGAGAAGCGCAATGCCTCCGAAGAAGCCCATACTCAGGCCCTGCTTGGTCATGGCGTCTTGCATGCCACGGAAGTTGTAGGTGATGATGAAGGAGCACAAGAAGAGGAATCCAGACGAGGTAGTCATTCCGTAAGAACGGAGGTATGTCGGGTAGGACTCAGAGGGAACAACCCAGGTGAGAGTAGCGTAGCAACCGAAGAACAGCATGTAAAGGATGATACCAGTCAGGTAAATTCCAAGACGCGCGGTCTGTTGCTCGTCTCCTGCAAATCTAGGGAAGTAAGACACACCAGTGATCATGAGACCAATGAAGAAGCCGGGAAGGGTGACAGTGGCCCAGAAGCGACGGCCGCATGTCTCCATAAGGAATGCAGCTGGAATTGTGCCAATGAGAAGCGCACCACCGCCCACAAGAGACATATAGTTGGATTGATAGTCGTCGAACCCAACTTGA
This sequence comes from Melanodothis sp. VS III C KN 2, assembly GCA_019775565.1. NCBI lineage: Eukaryota > Fungi > Ascomycota > Dothideomycetes > Cladosporiales > Cladosporiaceae > Melanodothis > Melanodothis sp. VS III C KN 2. The sequence goes on along the minus strand of JACWFM010000037.1, from coordinate 117,260 downwards.
TGCATGAGCGTAGACATATAGTACATGATCGCGTTAACGCCTGTAAATTGACCAAGGAAGATCATGATGTTGGCGTAGACGAGGGCACGACGGGCTCGAGGCTTTGTGAAGAAATCCAGCCAGGGCATGCTTCGTGAGCCGGAGCCAGCAGCGACCTCCGCTTGCTCCTGTTCCATGCCGACCTTCATGATGAAGAACTCCTCGCGAGACTCTAGCGTTTGGATACCTCTAATGCGCTTCCACACCTTGTATGCTTCAAGGGGCTTGCTCTTGTGCAACAGGTAACGTGGCGATTCAGGCATGTAAAGCATACCGATCAACATGATGGTGGAGAAGACAAGGGAGCTGCCAAGAATGTAGCGCCAGTTGCCCTCAACGGTAATGAACATGGCAGCAACAGCATATCCGAGAACTTCGCCAAGTGCAATGTTGAGCTGGTAGAGAGAGACCAAGTTGCCACGAAGCCTACGCTCCACAGTCTCGGCAACGTAGACGGGAACGGTGCCGCCCTCAAGGCCGACACCAGCTCCAAGGATAAGGCGAGCAACGACGATCATAGCAAAGTTGATAGCGCCAGCGCAAAGAGCGCCACCAATGGTGTAAAGGATGCAGGAGATCAAGATGGCCCAGCGACGACCGAACATCTCGTTGCAAGGAGAGATAAGAAGCGCACCAGCAATAGCGCCAAGAGGCATAGCTGAGTTGACAAGACTGTTCTGGCGTTCGTCGAGACCTAGATCCTTGGGAAGGAAGAGGTTGGCACCGGAAATCAGAGATTGATCAAGGCCAGAAAGAAGACCACCCATTGAGGCGAAGATGACAAGAAGAACCGTGAAAGTCTTGGGGTTGGCGAATTCGAGATCAAAGTGACCTTTCTTGTAGCCGGTGCGTGTAAGCTCATCCTCGAGCTCCTTGATCAGAGCATCAGCTTCCCATCCTCCGTCCTTAGCAATGTCGATTGCTTGTGCTGTGTTGGTGACATGGGCAGTGCTGCCAGAGCGTACGGCCATTTGAATGTCGTCGCCATTCTTCATGTGGCTGCTGGCGCTGCTGCTAGAACCTTCATTGTATTCGACGTTCTCCGTCCGGCTATCAGGCTTGAAATCCTTTTCACCCATGGTTGATTGACCGACGCTTAGGTAAAAACGTCCAGTGAGTAGTAGAGAGGAAGTAGGTGGGAGAGAAAGTAATCGGTCCTTTCCATGAGCGCCCCCTCCTCCTCTTTATACCCCATGGTCAACTCAACCCGGAGAATGCGTGACACAAGCCCGGGACCTCCACCGGTAACGCTCCACCCTCCAGGTGCTCCAGATGCTCCAGCACGCTCCCCGCGGGACATCATTGTGTGGGATTCTCGTGTCGTTTTCCAGACTTGCCGTCACGTTGCCGTCGGTGGCCGGGCAATCGATGTCGGCCACGAGATAGTGGCTCCACATCAAGCTTTCGGACCGATTAGAATGTGGAGCTTGATTGCTGGTAGCATCGCCTAGTGTATTCTTTGCAGTTCTTAGTGTCTTCTCTGATATGCATCCACGAGGTGAGAGCTTTCGCTATTCATGCGTGTATTTGGAGTGATGTAGAGCTTACGATCAATCAATACCTTTGATACCAGACTATTAAAAGTTTCTTCTTCGATATAATCTACACTGAGACTCAATACAAAAAAGATGCCTGCCTGCAAAGCTGAAAACTGCAAAGAGTATGCTGCCGACGTTTCAACGTTCCGCAAGCGAATCACCACATCATTGGTCAGCCTGTCGGCACTACTCGCCGGAATATCGGCTTGTATCAAAAGAAAACGGCAGCAGAGTTCGCCCAAGCTTTTGCCCTCCCTATTGGCAAACTTCGGGCTTACAAGCTTAAAGCAGCCACTCACAGAGCCGCGTACCTTGACGAAATGCCCCATGCCCACAACTCCATGTCCTCCATTTACGTTGGGAACGGAGATTCATGGAGACTCCACAGAAGGTGATCACAGCTTTGCCTGGGTTTGTGACAAGGACCAGCTTGGCTGCAGGCTTGTGTCGGGTGTCCACCACGCCGCTGATGTGTCGCTTTGCTTGGTGTGTACAAACCGTGAGGGCAGGCGCGGCGCAAGGACTTAAGACTAGGAAGCAAGTGCTAGATTAAGTAAGAGTTGTTTGAGCAAATTCTGATGTCTTCCGTCATCGCCCGATGAGCAGTCTAGATATGATTTTTGTATGCATTCTTGTTCTCGATATACAGGATCTGTGCGCGCTACTCGTACACTATGTTCGCGTGCTAAGTTGGGCAGTTCCAGGCTCCATCGCCAGCTTTGTCAGTATCGTCATGATTACTTCGCAGAGGAATGCCCTGGTCGATGGTTGTGACGATCGGCTGAGTCCGATCCGATGCTGCTCCCTCACAACAACGTCCAGGCCCGTCCGAGCGTGGCAACATAGTTCATGCAGAAACCTCCAGAAGCTCTGAACCCGCTCGATGACATACTTTCGCGGCTTCACAACGTTGCAGTCGCCAGAAGACGTAGGAAATATCCAAAGTCTTCAGCACACATGTCGTAGCAGTAGTATCGCGCGTGAATCTATCATCAAGTTACAGAGTTTCCGAGATCGCTCTCCCTGTGGATGCACAAAGATTTGACACGCGTCTGCTGCATCTGCCCTTCCTTGTACCCGCTGGATTTCTGAAACATCCAGGCCTTCGTCCCGGCGATGGGAATAGTATGCATCCGAGATCGCCCTGTGGTTGCCTGCAGGTCAGATATTGCAGGATGCTTCTATCCGGTGCTGCCAGCCATGTCGCGTTTGCTTTCGTCGCTAGTGGCATGGCCAGACGACAAGCATGCGGCTCAAAGCGCCAAACCATGACATGTCGTTGGTGGCGCTTTTTAGCCTTTGTTTCTTGATGAAGAAGTCTCCACATTGGTAGCCCTACCGTCCTCGCGGTGGCATGTTGGTAGACACAGTTTTCGTGGTCAGCTGATCAATTTTGGCTTGCAGCTCGTCTCTCCTGTGGACCAGCTGAGCGCGCAATGTCTCCATCTGCGCGAGTTGGTCTGTAGCAGCCGCTTCCAGTGTTGCTTTTTTGTCCTTGTAGGTAATAAGCATATGTTTTTGTTATTCGACAAAGGCAATACCGCTTACTTGGTTTCGTTCTTGCTGCGTCTTCAGTCCGGCTCCATACCATGTGCCTGTAGCAGTGATCGCAGCGACAGCGCCGGTAAGCACAATACGACGAACGCTTGCTGTGCTGGGTCCCGACATAGTTGTCTTTATCAATGAGGTCGTAAAGAATTTATGTTCTGGATAGTGGTGTCGATACAGACGCGTTCCGATAATCGTAAGGAGATGGAACCCTCAGAAGTTTGGCCTTGGCACATGCAACTTGCGGCTGAGCTGCCCCTCAGGTAAACAACAAACGCCGCAGAGAACACTAACATTCGTTTACCACAACACTCGTAAGCAATCTGCACTCGACTCTCCAATTGCTACAAACACCCTTGACCAAAAAGATCAATCGTTTTGCACGCGCCACAATGTCACTCAACCCAAGAACACCCGGCGCAAACCACACCCACAGCACATCTCGACTGTCTACCGTCCCAACTTCTGCCTCCAAGACAAGGCAGTTGTCACACTTGCATGCGCAGCTTGCTCAATTGACGGCAAACATGAGCGATATGGAGAACCTTCTGCGCATGACTGCAGTCCAGGCGGAGGGTATGCGAGGTCTTGGGGGATACGCTGGAGGCATGTAAGTCATGACCCAGTTGCTGCGAGACGAGCACACCAGCACACCGGAGTGAAGCTGACAAGGTTCGATTGCAGGTTTATGGCTGCTTCGAAAGTCCTGGGTGAAGAGACTGTGAAAGGCGCGACTGGGGCTCCTGCAGACGCTTCTCAGAACAAGTGAAACTAGTTCGCGATGACTTGACTGATGTGATCTTCATCTATCACTGAAGCGCTATCACGCTCAAGCGCTCACGTAACGAATCATTGCTGCCACCTCTCACTAGATTTGGACACAACTCGATCGACACACCTACATTCGACAACCTTTTCATCATCCAGCACTTTATCTACCTAAAAACCCACCCCAGACATGGACATGGACATGGAAATGTCGCCACCACCAGGTGAAGATTATCTCGCTGTCATAACACAGCTGATGACTGAGAAACATCGCCTTGTCATGGAGAAAGACGAGCTCGTCGTTTCCAAAGATCGACTGTGGAGGGAAATGCATATGATCGTGCAAGAGAAGAATAAGCGCGTTGAAGAACTCTTCGCGAGATGCACAAGTATGGGTTCAAGTTCCCATGATGGCTCGGACATTCAGTTACTTCGCAATGAAGTGTGCTGGTTGGGACACCGTAACCTGGAACTGCAGAACACACTACGAGATGCGCTTGAGACGGAGGACAACAACGGATAAGATAGCATGGTTGCCAGCAGTTCTTCTGCCATGATACTCGAGGGTTTTGGCGATGTCACAGAGTAAGGCTCTAGCACATTTCATTGTTGATAGTCAGCGCTAACTACTCAGCATGAACAACATCGAGCAGAATTCAGACGAGGGTGCACAGCATGACGCCCCCTTTGGTACCGATCGATCTCGATAACTTGCTGCAACTCCACGCCCAAATCTTCAGACATCCTACTTGATGATGCTGATCGCCTCACAGTGGCGCCGCGTTCACCGAAGTCAATCAAGATCTGACCCGTAATTCAAAGCGACAGCTACATCACTCACACATATGGGAAGTTCGCTTTACTCGAGCCTGCTCTGCTAGAGACGGTCTTAAAAGTTTTTGACAGTGTGGGGTATAACGACAAGTTTGTGTCGACCAGTCGCAAAGGGTCGCAGAACTGCATCGACCAACATCTGAATTTCAGCAATGCATCGGCTTGGACTAATGAGCAGCCAGGATGCTTCGCTTGTAGAACATGCTTTAACAGGCGTCAACCTTGCGTTCGTGCCATCGGAAACCATGAGTTTCTACTCCTCCCACTGCCCTTGGAGGCGAGACAAACTCATGACGCGTGGCAGCATGGAGTTTATCACATTTACCAGTACGATGGCACGACCATGTAGTTTCCTGGTGTCTGCAATCGGACCAAGTGATTGAATGTCATGCTGCTGGCTGCTATGAGCGATGGACGGTGGATGCTACCGAGACGAGCATTTCGACCAATATGCAAGGACATGTGGTAGGCAAGCACAATGGTCAAGAAGGATGAGAGTTGCTACACCCCAACATGCCAGCCGGCTTGCCTCAGAGCGTCGTGTTCTTGTCTGTGTCTCCTGCGAGAAATTAGAGCCTGAACAATATAACCTTGATTCTACATGTACCTAGCGAGTGAATTGTACGGTCGTCATACCAGCATGCTCTCAGGTATTGCGTGAGCAAAGCTATCCAGCTTGTATATTAGAGGGACTAGGATTATAGCTCGACTGTTACATATTACGAATACTAAATACCAGCTCACTCGAGTGATGCTCTACAACATTTACCAGATGGAAGCATACTGGATGCATGTGCCTCCATAGTACAAAAGGTATCCAAATCTAGACCCTTTATCGTGTCGATCGATCGTACCTTGCAGATCGCGGGAGGGCCGCACAAGCGACGTCATGACTTCCTTCCCCAGCTTCACAATACCCAGAGCTCTTACCATTCCAGATGTTCCAGCAGGCTTCACTCTCAGATCCAACCACCACTTGACTCACTTATCGTAGTTTTTCGACTACAATATCAGCTGTCAAAGTGTTTCCAGTAAGCCGTCATTCGTTGCGGCACGTGTGCGAGTTTCGTTCATTCATCAAAGATAAAAGGCCAGCTCTTTGCCAGTTCCAACCTGTCCAACAACAACCACGACATAACACGACAATGGCTCGAACTACCAGGTCGGCAGCTGCAAAGGCTGTAGCCTCAGAACCAGACACAAACCTGAAGTCAGATATCACCCAACTATCTAGCCCGCCAGCAACTCCTAAACCGACCAAGAAGACGGCTGCTAAATCAAAAGCTTCATCGGCAATGAAGAAAGAGGCCCTTACGACTCCTGCTAACAAAGGCCGCAAGCGCACAAGCAGACAATTGAAGCAAGAGGATGAAGGCGATGTCAATGATCTGCCGCACAACCTCGGCACTGCTCTACCTACGCCAGGTGGCGACGAGGCCGATGCGCACTACGACGAACCCCCGAAGAAGCGCAGCAGGAAGTCGACAAAGCCTGAGATCAAAGACGAAGATGAGACGAAAATCAAGGACGAGAAAGGAACGCCGAAGAAGGTAACGAAGGCCAAGAAGGCTGGTTACGGATTGACCCCAGGCATCTCACCGTACCCGGACTATCCGCGACCTACGAAGGAAGAGTGCGCCGAAGTCGTCCGCTTACTGGAGAAGGTACATGGCAAGGTTGTTGTGCCGAAGGCTGTTCCACCACCTTCACTTGACGTTGCCGGTTGCGGCGAGGTGCCTTCTGTCCTCGATGCTCTGATTCGCACTCGACTGAGCGCAAACACTACGAACAAGAACTCTTCGACTGCATTTCAGGGCCTGGTGAAGCGCTTTGGCATCATCAAGGAGGGTGTCGGGAAAGGTAGTGTTGATTGGGACGCTGTCCGTCGTGCTCCGAACAAGGAAGTCTACAAGGCAATTGAGCACGGTGGACTCGCCAATGTGAAATCCAAGTCAATCCAAGAGATTCTTCAGATGGCGTATGAAGAGAACCAGGCTCGCAAGGCCGAGCTATTATCTACGTCGAACGATCCGGCAGGCGCTGAGAACGAGCCCAGCAGTGAGAAGAACGCAGAGATCGAGAAGGTGACTCAGAATGTCATCTCTCTCGACCATCTTCATCTGCTAAGCACCAACGAGGCCATCGACAAGATGCTGACTTATCCCGGCATTGGTCCAAAGACAGCATCCTGCGTCGCGCTGTTCTGTCTTCAGAGGCCTAGTTTTGCTGTCGACACTCACGTCTTTCGCCTCTGCCAATACCTCGGATGGCTTCCAAAGACCACCAAGAAAGGCGAGCCCAAAGTCGATCGCAACACTGCTTACAGCCACTGCGATGTCCGCATTCCAGATGAGTTCAAGTACCCGCTGCACCAATTGCTCATCAAGCATGGCAAGACATGTCCGAGATGCAGAGCCATTACTGGCCAGTCGAGCGCAGATTGGGAGAAGGGTTGCCCCATTGAGCATATCGTCAAGAGGCACGGTGCCAAAAAGGGAGGATCTAGCGCTAAAGACAAGGCGAAGGCAAAGAAGGCTGCTGCTGGCGAAGAAGACTCCGACGGCGTATCCGATACGTTCGAAGGCGAGGCCAGTGCCGAGGAGAGCGAGCTGAGCGACTTGAAGTCCGATCAGGAAGAGGACTAGGCTTTGCGAATTTTCCAAGCACTATCAGGCTCGGTGGAACGGCCTCCACGGACCATTGGAGCGCGGTAAGGTCAGCAGGCCTCACAGAACAAAACAATCTTATGGCATGGTTGACAATATAAGACATGTTTGTAAGATTATTCGAGGTACCCGTTATTAATGCATCTTCAGTCAGAATCTCGTGTCAATATGTCTATCATGAAAGTATAGCATGTTCAAGAGCATGGATCTGCCAAGGATAGCATCCCGCAGCATCCGCCCGGAACGTTACTGCCACAAGATACATATGGTTGCGTGAAATTGCCGCCGAGATTACCTTTGCACGATGACGCGTATTTGCTCTATTCTGGGGAAACCTGTCGTAAGGCTGTGATGATTCCGGTCCCTGGCCATGTTTCAGCAAACAAGTATATAAACAACCGTCTCGTAGGGCTGACACTCTTCCTTGTTACCTGACAATCCCTCTTGATCACCCACACAACTCCACCTAAAAATCTCACGCTCCGACCCGAGCTCACCCTCTCAGCCCTACGCCACCGCAAGCCACAGCCATCATGCCGTCTTCCACCTCTGACGTGTGCCTATACTTCCTCGCCCTCTTTCTGCCTCCTCTTGCTGTATTCTTCAAAACCGGCTGCAACAGCGACTTCCTGATCAACATCGGTCTGTCCATCCTGGGTTGGATCCCTGGTGTTATCCACGCATGGTAAGTCGCGCGCCCTGCCGATGTGGTACGTCTTGCGAACTCCGAAGAACTAACGATCGCGTGCAGGTGGATCATCAGTAAGCACGAGACGCCCGCACGCGCTACTTATTAGGCGACGAGAACGATGTGGCTGAGCACTGAGGCACCATCCATTCCCCAACGAAGGACGAAGATGCGGTTCTTGTTTTGGATTGCGGCACGCGAGAGATACCCACGATGTATGTAATATAATGTGCGACGGGAGAAATACCTAATAGGTCACATGTACGTTCAGGCTCAAGTGGGTTTCTGGTCGCTTACACGCGGCGAGCTGTGCCATGCATGCGCCTTTGTCGTGATATGCAGTATTATCTGTGCTCTGCTGCAAGCGTAGGCTGAGCGCTTTGGAAGACCTTCGCAAGGATCGCGATCTTGTCGCATCTTGCCACGTTTGGTCCCTGTGATGCTCTTTTATGTGCACATGGAATCGCATATTTCCTTCTAGACCTCCTCAAAACACTGCCAGAAAGTCTATGCATAAGACATTCAACTCCTGCGCCTCCTTATCTCGCCGTTGCTGCCCAATTGCTCCGATGCGCGACACACCCACTCGCATGATCCTTGCAGACGATCTGCGCCACCTATACCTATGACGCAGCATGGTCATGTCGCATGGTGCATATACTTGGTCGCATTCCTGACTACATGTACTTACTCGTTGTGCATGCCACGCTGACATCGAAGCCCGCAAACCTTGCGACTTACATCAGAAGGGAGACAACATGTCTACAAACTACGACCCGCAGCACCCACCACCGCCTGGACAAGGATATTACAGCGGACAACCAAACCCTCCCCGTGAGTCGCGACGACATCGCCGTGACCAAGACGGATCAGTCTCTCCGCGCGATTCCCAGCATCATTTCGCGAGTCAGAGCCAGCCAAGCAACTATCAGGAATCCAACTATGAACCATACGATCCAAGACGATACAGTGAAGCGCCACCACCGGCAGAAGACGATTTCCACCCTCCAAACCAGCTCGCGCCCTATGACGAGGAGAAAGCTTTCGCGGAGTGGAATCGCGCATACGGTCCTGGAACGGCTTACGACGCCGCAATGAATGCGCCCCCACCAGGGCCACCACCACAAGCTACCAGGCAGCATGTGCGACGGCGCTCTCTCGGAGACAGGCGCAGGCGCTATGAGGACGATGTGGACTATTACCATGACATGAGCGTTGACCGTCGCCCGCCACCGCCACGTCGACGTCGTCGTCCTCAGCGTCGAGACAGCACTCAATCTGCATCAGACTACCAGGCCAAACCTGAAATCAAAGATCTTGGTCCTACACTGATGGCGAGTGCTGCCGGTGCGTTCCTGGGGCGCAAAATGGTCAGCAAAGGCGCTCTGGGTATCGTCGGTGGCGCGATCGCAGGTGCACTTGGGGCAAATGCCGGTGAGCATTTGGACGAGCGGAAACGCAGACGAAATCAGCGGCGGGAGGAGGCGCGTAGAGAGGAGGATGAGCGTTATCATCGTGAGCGAGAAGATGAGCGTTACTATCGCGAACGGGAAGACGAGCGCCGCTACAGTCGTCGGACCAGGTCTCCTCGGGATAGTGTGCGTGAGACTGAGACCGTGGCTTCGCATCGCCGGCCTAGAGATTTGTCTCGCGCGCCGCCCAGAACGAAGAGATATGTCGGGTCGAGTCCTGACAGTCGCGTGAGTGTGTGAGGCATGCTGTGATACTCAGCCTCTGCATTCGAATAGAAGCCATTTTCGAGCTAGTTGCCTTAGCTTTTATGATGATAGCGATCAATTGTAACGACCTAAATGCTGACTGTACGTAAGGTAGTCTCAGGAAGGTTCAGCCAAGGCTACATCATCTCCATCCTCGTACCTTGTCAGCATTCCAGTTTCAGAAAGTCGCTAATTTGTTGTGGCGAAATGCAGGGTGTGCACAAGCCACAGCATGGAGCTGTTCCAATTGAATTCAAATCTAGAACCACGTCATGTGTTCAATAGCGGGGCCTCCGGTGCCAGCAGAGCGATTGGATCCAATTCGCACCGAGGTAGAATAGAGCTGTATTCTGGCAACATAAGTAGCAGCAGTCTGCCTTCCAAAGGACTATCTCCGAGACCATTGCGCACTGTTCAGCTAAGACAAGCTTTGGCAAAGCAACCCAACCATTGTCCGTTCACTGCCCAAAACTCCAACAAGCCGCCAATATGGTCAAGGGAAGCTGTATCTGTGGTGACTGGACCTACCAGTATGAAGGCGAACCTGTAGCTGTTGCTGTATGCCATTGCAGACCCTGTCGCAAAACGGCCGGCACCAACGGCAGCGTCAATTCGATCATAGCGGACGGCCAGGTGAATACCATTAAAGGATAGCTTGAAGTGCCTCAGCACTGACAGACACACAGTTCAAGCAGCTCTCCGGCACCGACCGCACCTTCACTCGCAAAGGCGATTCGGCTCAGGTAAGATCTTCCTGCCAAACGGGCTCTCTGGGTCCCTTTCTGATAGCCGACTAGGACGTGACATACCACAACTGTGCGACCTGCGGCACGATCATGTGGGTAGAAATCGCCGCCGCACCAGGTATGAAAATTGTTAAGACTGGCACAATCGATGACCAAGACGCATTGAACCATGCGAAACCTGTCCAGGAGATCTACTGCAAAGATAGGCCAGAGAGTATTGCTGCGCTCGCCAATGTTGAGCACAAGGATGCCGCGTAAGCACTTCCTTGAGAAGACGATTTGGTGGCCAACTGTTATTGCGAGCATGAAAAGAATGACAATAATGGGGAATTGATGATTGAGAAACAGGGAAGCAAGTACCTAACGTTGGAGTATTTGAGCAAGCCCTAATGAACACCCTGATGAACAAGACAGCTGAAACTCAATGGCAAAGCGTATTGTGATCGCTCGAATAAGAGATCTCTCATATCTTGCAATGTCTCCATAGTTGGACAGACCAATACAGCTGGACCTTATGCATGCAGGACGAGCAAAAGGAGAGCCTCGCATCGCGAGGTGTGGTGTATTCATGCATCGGCCGGGAATCGAACCCGGGGCTGGCCGAATTTTCGGAGATACTTCTCCAATGGCAACGGCCAATTTTACCACTAAACCACCAATGCTTGATGATGTCAGCTTTGCAAATTGCAATATGTACCTCATGCAGAAATTTCCAAAGCGGAAAGTACTGATCGCCGATGCGCCGGACTTGCATGTCACAAGAGAGTTGCAACAACTATTGCGCTGCATCCACTCCCACCCAAGAATGTCCAGACTGGCCATCGACGAACTATGGGCATGCCTTTGCCCTAGCTGGAACACTCCAACACTATTGAAAACGCCTACGAGAGTCTCACGTGCCCGGAGAATACCACAATGTCCAAACGCACCTCACTCCCGACGAGCATACTCTGCTCAAGCACAATTCGAAGACCGACCCCCAAATCAACGACGTCTTGAAGCAGCAAGCAGACACTTTAACGCCGTCTATAATCCTACAGACGAAGGTCCCGCAAGGGCGTACAAGGAGAGACTACCAACCTGGAGGCCAGGACTGCAACGAAAAAAGATTCAGGAGCCAGAGGTCGACTTCACTGCGGAATCAACAAGTTCGCTGTATAGCAGGTTGAAAGCGTCTGCCGCCAGAGGAGAATACTACAAAGCGCGGGAGGTGGTTGAGTTTTTAGTTAGAGAGAGAAGAGAGAAGCCGAGCGTGGAACACTACAATGCGCTGATATTATCTAATATCTCCGTCAACCCAGGCGCAGCATGGCGAGTCCACGAGCTGCTGACCGAGATGCGGCAAGCAGGCCTGCAACTGGATGTTGGTACTTGTCACGCGGTATTGAAAGTTCTGGCTGTTCACCCGGACCATCTTTTGCGTTCAGACATACTGGACTACATGCGGTCTCAATGGATGAGTGTGAGCGACAGTGGTGAGCACGATGTTGCGGCGGGACTGCTGCGAGAGGGACTATTTGAGCAAGCTCTGGAGCGACTTGACGGTATGGGAAGGCAAAACATGCGTATACAAGGTTGGCTGCTTGACATGTTCGTATACATGCTCTGCGAAGCTGGCGAAGTTGGCGAAGCGTACCACATCATGCAAGGTCGACATTTGAGTGGTGAGCTCAACATAAGTCGCCTACTGTGGCACTATTTCCTGGACCAAGCAAGTGCTGCTGGCCATCTGGATGCGACACTGCTAGCCTGGAAAACACAAGTCAACCTTGGCTATCTCAACCCCAGCTCAGGCACTTGCCTCCATGTCATGACCACTGCGTCTTGCGCTGGCAACGCATACCTCGCCACTGCTGTCTTCACGCACCTATCGAAACGCGGCGAACTGTTCAAACCATTGCACTACCAACTTCTCATCGACGCATATATGGCCGCTTCACCGCCAGATCTCTACCGAGCGTTCAGCATTCTCACACTGATGCCCACGGAGAAATTGCAACCAACAACATGGCAGACTCGCTCACTCTTCCACCACCTGAAGGACTCTCCAGATCTAATTCACGAGTCTCTCGCCCACCTCCGCACCCTTCACGAAGATAATCGAACTGTACCCATTGCGGCACTGAACGTGCTCATCGAAGCCTGGGTCCACCAGCAAAAGCTGCCCGAAGCAATGAAAATCTACAAGCAGATTCATACCTTCGCACCGCTGAACGGAACTCCGCAGACAACGTTCGCCAATATCGAAACATTCAACATGCTGCTCCGTGGCTGCCGCACAGCCAACCCTCCCGACGAAGCACAAGCCTCTTTCTTGGTGGCAGAATTACTAGCGCTGCGCGTTTTGCCAACGGCGCTGACTTACGATCGCCTTATCCTCGTCTTCGTTGCCGCTGCTCAGCACTATCTCGATGTCTCCATCGGCTCTACAGGCCCTGACAGCGAGAAAAGCCTTGCTCGCGCAAAGCTTTTGCTCGACTGGACTTTCCGCCATTTTACGGACATGCAAGACATGGAATGGATGCCGCGATTCGGAACCGTTGAGAAGCTGGCTACGCTGTTGGCTAAGGTGAAGGATACAAGGTGCTGGGATGTGCTTCAGGTCACGGAGGAGGTTGGCGATGCAAGAGTTGAAGGCTGGCTGGAGAAGGGCAAGTGGGCTTGGAAGAACGTTGAAACTGCCTGGGAAGCCCATGGTCAAGAAGAGAGTGTAAATGATCACCAGCAGGAAGAGCTTTCTGGTGCGATGGCTGCTTGAACGCATGTATAATTCATAGATGCGCAAGCGCATTGTAGCGAGAGATATCGAGTTGCGACCTACGAGTTCGCAGGCGAGGCCCTCCGCATGTATACATATGTACAGCATTCATACGAACTAATTTTGTATCATCATTGACTCTGAATGCAGGGATTACATTTTGCCAACCAGTTATCTATGCGCCCCATCTCTCAGCCGAAAAAGGCGTCTTTCATCTGCATCACGCCACAGAGCTTGCCGGCCGCAACCCAGTGCTTATCACCGTTACTGGCTGTACTGCAGACTTTGATAGCATGTGCGAGAACGCAACTAAGGCTGAGCCGACTCTTTATCTGGTCATCTTGCAGTAAACTTCTTGGGTTGGTGGCGGCGGCTCAGACGCAGGCCAGGGCACTGAGATGCTTCCGAGCGAGGCTGAGGTACACATACAGTCTCATACTGGGCACCCTCAGCCTGATTGATTCTTCGAGGCCAGATATTTGGAAAGCGAGCGATCCTAACACATAATCTCACCATATCTTCACTTACTTATAGATTTCCGCGGTGCTTATTGACTTGACAACCTTATATGTGGCCGCTACGATCGTCGACCAAAAAATGACTTTGATGCGTCGCACAGTGTCCGAGCAGTGCAACTTTACATTTCCCCGTGATGATGTCTCCGAATACGAAGCAAACCCCGATATCGTTAGAAACTACACCCAAAAAATTATAGGGACTAAACTAACATATGGCTACAGGCAGGAATCGGGGTGAGTTCGCACATAGTATATCGCCACGCAGGGACTTCGAATCCTACTGACAGTCTACAGGTCCTACTCTCTTTCATCGTCACGGTCCTTCTAGCTTATACCATCGTCCTTGCAGCGTATTACTTTGTGCAAACCAGCTACAATGAGGGCCTTATCACGGACATCGACCATGAGGTGGCTGAGATCGCTCAGAGCTTGTTCAGGCAAATCTCAAAGTACAGTGGAGCAAGACTGGACCGTATGCGGAAGACCATCATCGACAGCAAGCTCTTGTTCAAGGTTCTGCTGTCTCTCAGCGACCAGCAGATGGTGACCGGGTTCGCCATGCTCACAGTCGGACTGGTTCAAATTGATTCGATCACAGAGTATCACTTCGCTATTGTGCAGAATCTTTCGATTCTGTCTTTCGTGGTACACGACACGACGGCAGTGATACTCCAAGACGAGGTTGTTCGACACCGCATGATGAGACATTGGAGAGGCGTGGTGGTGGTTGGCTCGATGCTCATAACCATAGCGATCCAGCTTCCGGACGGCCACTACTACGCAATGGAAGACTACGGCTTACCGGTCAAGTGCATCTGGACAAGCATGAAGGGCAATTACAGGCCTCAGTCCTCAGAGTTCTGGCTGATGATCATGTGGATGGCCATCTTGTCATTTAGCTTGATGGAGACTCTCTGCGTTTACTTTCCCAACGCTTTCGGCAGACTCATGGACAATTCCGCAGTCGAAGCGGCAACGTGCTTCATCATGGAGAAAGTGCTAGCTGCGCGTGACACCTACGAGTTCAGAACCAAACGGCAACAATGCAATGTGCTTGATCGTTCTTTAACACTACTAGCGAGATACACCGCAATATGCATTTTTGCCATCTCAGAAGTTTTGCACTCGCAGGCTTTCGGACTGCAACTTTGGTGGATGGTCATGATCAACAGCATCAATTACATCTTCTACCTCCGAAACACAGCTTCGGACAACGGCAGACATGGCGACGAGGATGAGTGGGGCTTTGGCCAGGCGGTCCCCATGTTCCTCCTCATTTTACCCATCGCGACAGTCGTGGAATCCGCTTGGAGTAAGTTTCCAACTGCTTTCGTCACATCGACCCCAACTGACCGCCGGATAGACGCGTTCAAGCGCCCAGGGAGTTTCAAATCGATGCCTGTTCAGGACGGACTACTCGCAACTATTCCCATTTCCACTTTATTTGCACCGAATGCTCAAGAGCCCATCTTGCGTACGGCGCGCTTCGAAGGCGCAGGATACTACTTCGGTTACAGCCCGCAATCCAGAACGTGGGACATGGAGAAGTGGCTTTACGATCAGAGTCTCTTCAAGTCCATGCTGCTTGTCGCGCTTGCAGGGTCATTTGGTTGTTCGACTGTGTTGGGCTTCGTTTTGTAGCGGAAGTATACGACATGCTTTGCTAAGTATCAGTTCATAGGTTCTCTCCAGGCTGGCTAGTTTGTGCGACACGTGCTTCGTTATGTAGATCGCAGCGTATGATTATATATTGGTACAATGTAATCAGTCGACAATGTCCACGTAAAATTGTTTGAAAAACACAACACGAGACGTTAAATCGAACTTTCAGACAGGAATTATGCTCCGCGACCGCTAACAGCCCTCTCCCTGCCCCTTCTCTCTCTCTTGAAGCATCCAAATTCACCCTTCGTTCCTTCTCTCAGCTTCTTTAACACAGCCCTCATCTCCGGCAATTCACCCTCCAGTCTCGCCCTAGCATCATTATCTGTCCTCTCATCCAGAGCCAAGTAGACATGACTCTGCACCTCACTGGCGCGATCAGTCGTGTAGTTGTTGAGAGTCTGAGCCATGAATTCCACATCCAAAGTGGCCTGCATTAGCGCCGGTAGCGTGTACTTCTGGCGTTGCTTAAACGCAGCGATCAACGCCAGACTGCTCTGTTCTAGCAGGTAGGACAGGATTTGGTTGGTGAGAGAGGCGGCGGTGGTGCTAACTTCGCTGTGAACTAGGACTAGGGCTAGTAGAACGTCGTAGATGTAAGGTTGAGCGTCAGTGGGACGACCAGATGATGGCGCCCAAGCTTTGGAGGTGATTCCTGCAGTGATGGTGGTTTGAAGAGTATCAACGATCGGCTTGACGTAAGATTGGAAGAGACGCGCATCGATCTGTGAAAGTACGTCGCGGATCGTCTTGCTTTCGTCGGTAAGCTTGACGGAGAATGAGGACTCAAATTGGGAAATCAATTGAGGGATGATCTCAGAACGGAGGTGGGCGAGGTTAGATAGGGTGATCAGGAAGCGAACTTTCTTTGTATTTGTTAGCAAGTGTAGTAAGTAGAACGCGGAAATCTGTTGACTTACCTCATTGCGAGAGTCGAGTAGCACCACTTCTCCATCTCCACGTGCTTCTGCGCCTGCAGGTAATGTGATTCCATCTGGGTCATCGTCTCTCGCTTCGCCAGTGCTACCCTTCTCGGCGTTCTCTACCATACCGCTGAGTGCTTTGTACAGACTAGTCACAAAGCCGCCTCTGATGGTTTGCAGCAGCTTCGCACTGGGAGGCACGACAACATCGCCACCCTTTCCACCAACAGAAACTGCTTCCGAGATGTAGGCGATCTTTTGCATGCCACTGAGGACTTTCTCTTCGAATGCTATGAAAGTACCAGGCATTGTAGTGAGATCACGTCGATCTGGGTGGCGCTGCCAAAGCTCCATGTATCTGCAGCGTTCAGCATCAGGTACCCAGGCAGCGGAAACCGCGGAGACACAGCGTTCTCTAGCAGCGCCGACTAGGGTTTTAAGGCTTTCACTGCCAGATCGCATGGAGTTAACAACACTGAGGTTGGCCAATTCGCTCGCCGCGCTACCAACTAGCACCATGATACGACCAAGATAATGCGCGCCACTGAGAGAGTTGCCACATGGAGGCCAGAAAGCGTACTTCTCCCAGGCATCACCCTTTTTCACAATAGGAGAAGGAACATTGTTCGGGTCGAAGCTGAAATTGCGGCTAGCGGTCGGTGTATTGGCTGAACCAGGCGTTATGGGTGTCGGAGGTATGGGCGAGTACAGATCGCTCAAGTCGTCGACAGGCGGATCTGAGAAGAACGCAAAGGTGCTTTCGCGGAACAAAGTAACGAGCTCTTGCGCACCAGAGCGTAGGTTCGCAACATCATCGGGCTCCAGCTCAAGATGTTCCATGCCAGATGCAAACACTGCCGTGGGAAACGCCCGTTGCGCCTTGTTGTCGATGAACGATTGCGCTGTCTCCCAAAACTCGACGACTTCGCCAAGTAAACCAGTCGAGACCGAGAGCAGCGCGGTGAGAGACGCTTGCACTTTTTCCCAGAACGCGATGACATTAGGAGCATCAATATCCTTGTTGCCATCACGCATCACGCGCACAGTGCCCGCGTCTACCGCTGATCGCAGGTACTTGGCCAGGTTCCTAGAATTCGTGTTTGGGTTGTTCGCAAGCTGTCTGCGCTGTATCTCGATCTCGATCCGTACTCGCTCGAACGAACGTGCAATTCTGTCTTTCAGGTAAAGATAGCGGCTGTTGAGCCAATGCCAAATGGGGTTCTCATCCACTCCAAGCTGCAACAAGATACCGATGAGCTCCATGTGAGTTTCCTTGTCGGTCTCCTCGGCCACCGCTGCAGGTCTACGTCCATGTGAGGTCTTGAGTCGTTTCCAGACATCTCGCTTGTAAGCTTCAATTTGGGCTGACACGTCATGCCACATGCGCGCAGTGAGAATAATTTGGTAGACATCCCCATCTGACAGTGACACGTTGCTTTCTTGGGCATATTCGGCAGCGCCACGAGCTTCCTCCGCGTACTTTTTCGCTTTCTTCCAGTCCGAGATGATAGTGTCGTAGTCGTTCTTTCGCATAGCCTCGTAAACGCTCGCACTCAGGCTAAAAATTTCGCGGTGTTGGTCCAGCGAATTTAGAATATTCTTGAGTCCTTCCTCCTTGTCTCTGCCTCCAAGTGCTGGTCCCCAGACCTCTTCCGCCTTGATTGCAAGCTCCATTAAGGGCATCTTGATACCCTGTACACCATACTCGCTCTCCTTCGTAAGAGCATTCTTCTTCTTGTCGCTGGGTAGCGGTTTGTTGGTAGGGCTGAATGGATTGCTGGAGTTTCGGAAATGTCCTCGACTGGCTTGTCGTGAGTGCGGTCCTCGAGTGGCTGTTGTGGGACGTGAACCTTCGGGTGTCTCTGCGCCCTGAGTGCGCATCTCTGTGTACACGTTGTCAATCGTGGCTTTTGCGCGCACGAATTTCTCAAAGTTGCTCTCAACCAGCACTTTCAGCGAAGCACTCTTCTGTTCAATGCTCCTGCTAAGGAAATCCAGACCCTGCAGCAACTCTTCAGTGCTAGCATCTTGGTGGACTTGGGACAAGAACATCTGGGGAGAGAAGCTGGTGCTAGAAAGCATGAAGCGGTTCCGTAGCTTCACGTTGTCTTCAACTGGCAACCCTCTACTCCTCAACCTTGCAGCAACACTAGCTGACATTCCTAGCGGGTCCGCCTCATCCTTTTGCACCAAGCTATCCTCTCCACTAGCTGTCTTCTGCGTACCCGACAAGCTGGACCGTAGGCTAGCATGTCGATCTATGTTTTTAAATGTGTTGGACACCGATCTTCTTGATTTCGCGGAGGCATTCGTCTGTTGTCGCGTAGGCATGCCATTGGAGGCTGCCTCTTCGTCGGACTCGGTGTCGGACTCGTCGTCATCTTGTTGGTGCGGCCACTCAGAGGGGTAAAGGCTTGTGAGGTGGTATTTGTTCAGAAGCTCACGCTCCTTATCGGCGCTGATCGGCATGATTGGAGCTGTATAGTGGTCGAGGTATTGAATGATGGTGGAACGTCCCGAAGCTCAAGATCGCGAGACAAGTTGGGGTCTACCTGGAGAAGTGGGCCGCGGGCTGAAGATGCCCGCTGTATATAAAGCCACCAGCGCAACCTCACTTCCACACAGACATTTTCAATAATTACCAACGCGAAGATGAATTAATGGTATACCGCACCTTAGCGTGAGCATGTCTAGACATAGCTTTCGACCTAATCACATGGCGTCGTTGAGCGTATGTTTTACTAGAACTTGTATTCAAGGAGCGATTGACAGGGGTTGTTGTCACAAAAGAAGGCAATCATGCTTGTTTACTTGGAATAATCGACAACTCAATGCAGGAGAGGCCGCTGAGAATCACTTGTGGATGCGTCTATCATGGCTAAAGACACAAGTTTGTGCTTGTGCGTGTGCGTAATTTGGATAAATTCATGGGCGGTAATGCAGATGAAGTTGTACATATTTTAGAAGCAGAGAAACACGAATGTAGGCTTCCAAAATCGACAGAATTGCCATGATTGTTGAAGAATTGACGCGAACGATGCACGCTGTAGATTTTGCGCTTTAGCTGCCAACATGTAGTGAGCGAGGTGTGCATACCGGCGCTGCTTTGTTGGGCTCTCTAAAAACAACACAAGTGCCAATGGCAGCAGGAAAAGATCGCAGAGCATCTGATTAGAAGTAGGAGAAAAGCCGAATCTTGATAGATTTCAAGCATATGCGCGTGTATGCTTGCAAGCGCAATCCCTCCGGGATAGACCTTGTTGACGGGTGGTGCAATTCAGGCGCGTCGTTTCCCCTGTTGAGAAGGCGAGGGGTGGTCCAGTGACTAGCGCCCAGCGAATGATCTCCTTGCGACGGGTACAAGGACAACCATGAGTGTGACCATGACAAACCAGAGCAATAGCCCACAGGCCATACCAGCTCCTCAAGGCTTGCATCCTCGATGTGGTTCGGAATCACCGTTACACCAAAAGGCCGTCGCGTATCATCAAGTCACTTACTCACCTACTACCGCAACCAACCTACATGAGGCGAGTAAAAAGCGTAGCAAGTAACCTAGGTTCCCCACCCGAACTGCTTACGTTTACGTGCAGAGTAGCTCAGTGGTTTAGAGCGTCGCAAAATCAAGCAGGGTTCGCTCGTCAGCCTTGGTCTTCGGAGAGCCGTGTTCGATTCACGGGAGAGGGATCAAAGGGGTTCCGCAATCTTTTTGCATTTTGGTTTCGAAAAGTGTTTGGCGAGAGTCGCATAAATGATTTCGCAATGCGCATTTGACGGTCATTAAATGAAGTAGCCGTGGAGCCGAGTTCGTGGTCCAGCGACGTGATATGTGTGATTTGCTCTGTTGTCGGCGGTGAGGCACTGGCTGTGGCGGTTTGGCCTTTAGTGGCGCAAGCGGACCTTGACATATGTCTGAAAATGTGTCAGAGCAACGAATGCTACCACGCCCATCAACTTACTTGAAACAGTCATTATTAGCCACAGTAAGTCTCGGATCTCAGCTGCAAGGCTCAGCCATTGTCGCAAGCATTTGCCTTTCAATGGGTGGCTCTGTCGTCTATCCCTTTTCCGGTCGCTCATGTTAGCCTGCATCGCGAAACCGGATCACATCTGTGATCGGCAACTTATCAAGCACTAAGATGCATAGACAATATCACAGAAACGAATACTAGGCTGTAAGCTCAACTTCACAATACCAATCCCGTCCGACATACATACCATTGAAGCCATCAGCCGAACAAAATTGGTGAAACTCGTCGATTCGCTTCTTCGCATATGTACAAATGTCTTTCCCACAGCCGCTCTCGTCACGCTGTTTCCCAAGAACGCCATAATACCACATCGGACCCTCGCTTCTTTGCTGTTCCTATGCGGATCCCTCGCGACCGGCCGCGGCCTTCTGTGCAGCCTCGTGCTCCCTGATCTGCCTCGACCAGTATCTCGAAGGTGCGAACCTGTCAGGCTGTTCCCAATAATGTCAGGTCCACGCTACTTGAAAATATTCCTCCATCGGTCTCCAAATCCATACTCTCCAGACGTACCTCGGGCATCTTGTATCTGTGCTCCCTCTCCGCGCTGACGCTCCACGCCATAGCTGTGATTCCAACGACTACACTGAGCATTATGGCGGTGTTTGCGCGCCAGTTCTTGGGCTGGGCGTACCAACCGCCGGCAGGCGACCAGACGTGCTTGGGGTACCTGTTCGTCGCAATGTCGTCAGCCATTGATCCTTGTAGAATGATCGGACCGGATTTATTGCACATACGGAACCTTGGGGCCGCCGCCCATGAGTGCTTGTGTCGGCTTCATTGTTGTGATGTGGTGTATTGCGCGAGTATCTGCCAATCACCAAGCTGTATTGCTCTCGTTAGTGGAGGTGAGGTTGCTTGCTCGCAGGTGCGGATGCGGGAGTGTCGGCTTGTTTGGTGCTAGCGGGATTTGGGATGGCAAGGGCAAGTGTCGTGTGCTGCAGAAGCTCGAGAATTTGACCGCGCAGGGCCATTAGCGGAAAGGGAGAGGACGACAGCAGCACAACACACCCGCCATCTCCTTCATTTGCTTGCGACGACACTCATTACCGACCGTCCCAACGACAACTCACATCACGTGCACGCAGCCGCTGCGTGTGCTACAGGACGCTGGTCTGGATGGAGGCTTTGATGAGGCGCATACACCTGGAGCGATGGGCTACTCACATACAAGCGCCACGCAACGCCCGGACACCTTGTCACGACGCAGCCAGGATCGCGCAGAGGAACATTTCGGCTAGAGGATTTCAGACACAGCAGCAGCAATGGGCACAGAGGCGGGCGTACACCGTGTCGGCGAGGCGGGCGGCCGAGGTTGAGCACGTGCAAGAGGCGGATCCCATTGAGTTGGAGAAGCCCACGGATCCGGTGCTACGTTCTAGCGACTCTAAGTTAGAGAGGAGAGCGAGACGGTACGACGACGATCTGAATGCTCCATCTCATGCACGCGCAAGACATTCTGGAAAGCTGGCAGCCTTGCACTCAAGATTGTCCCTCCCTTCAAAGCTCCCCCTGCAGACCCTGGCCAGATGTCTTATAGATTCATCTGTCGACCCTAGGCCTGGATACAATAATGCTCCTTTGGCGCTTCTTGGACAGGATCTCCTGGGATACTACACCTCCGAACATCTCCTCTGCCACTACCCCCGCCTCCCCATGCCCGTTCTCTTCGCCGCACAGTACGCCTTTGTCGGACCTGCAACCCTGGGATCGCTCCGCTCAGAATGGGGTGTCGAAGTTGTGGCAGCACCCGGCCAGGAAGTCGACCCTGGTCTTTTGCAGCTGAAGCGTGTTGCTCCTGGCAATGCTCTGAGCGAAGATGGCATGACCCTGAAGAAGGATATGCCCAGCCTCCGTCGCCTTGACACCGGCCGCCGCAACGAAGCATATAACTACCGCCGCGGCATGTCCAGTCGCATCGTCTACGATGACCAGTTCGGCGACCTACAGACTGGCGTGGCCGACCCTGACGCCGCACCCTACCCCGGCGCACCCACCTCTTCTCGCAGCGAGGAGCACAACACCGACGAAGTTGCCAAGGAGGAAACACAAGAACAATCGCCTTCAGACGGCATCACCGTCCAGGCCGCCAGCACAACCTTTGTCCGCGCTCTCACCGGTGCTCTGCACCTGCACGCTGGCCCCGCCGCCAGCAAGGCCTTCCACGCCGAGCACATTCTCAGCCGCCACCTCCAGCTCCACCAGCTCTTCAACTTCACACACCCAACCCGCGATCTTTCCCGTCTATGTCTCCGCGAGAACTTCGAGCCTCCTGTCGCGCGCCTCATCAGCGAGACCGGTCGCCACTCACGCAGCCCAGTCTTCGTCGTTGGCGTCTTCAGTGGCGAGGAGAAACTTGGTGAGGGCGCCGGTAGCAGTCTGAACGAAGCCCGTGTGCGCGCCGCCGCCGCTGCGCTCAGGAGCTGGTACCTCTACTCCCCTACTCCGGACGACATTGTCCTTCCCAGCGACATGGAGGCGACGGAGGGTCAAGTCAAGAAGACCTGGAAACCGCAGATGGTTGACGTCGGCGAGATCATCACATAGGCGTGTACGACCGACAGAGGGTGGAAAATAGCTTTTGCCGAAAGCCAAGGCAAGCGATGTGTTGATATTAGGACGAAGTGTACAGATACAAAAAGGAAAAATGTAAGGATTTCTAAGCATGGCATGCGATTATGGTGTACAAGACTTGTGGCCTTGCATTGCTGGGTTCGTGGAACCAAAGGGCATTGGATTTGTTGGTCTCTTGAAGGATTGCCGACATCCGCCACTCTTATGTGTAGAATATATCTAGTTGCATACAAGTTTCGTTTCGATTTCATCCTGTGGCCCGACCCTTTCCGCATCGTGTGATTCTGACTGCAATGTCCATTACTCACACCAAAGGCGGCCAATGGTGGCGTATTCAGCGCAGCGGGCTCCATCTTCCGTAGCCATACTCATGATCAATGCCACTCTCAAAAGCCAAAGATCGCCTGAGACCAGCGATTCGCTCCACAGCAGCACCGCCAAAAAGTGAGACATGTCCTTGCCGTCCTGAACAAAAGCCAGATCTCGCACCGATCGCATCGTCGCAAGCAGAAAAACCGGGGGTATCGTAATGTTTATGATCGTTTCGTGAAAGCATAGAGGTCCCTCGCTCCAGTCCCCGCCTATGATGCCTGGCCCCGACCTCCTCTTCCCCTACCACGACCACCTTGACCCCGGCCGCGACCACGGTCGCCGCGATCTCCACCCCGGCCTCCACGGTGTCCGCCGCCGCGCTGCGCTTGCGCTGTGGCTTGTTGCTCTTTGACGATCTCGACGATTTCATCGGGGACGCGGAGGTATTTGATCTGAATGGGCGGAGGCTTGTCAGCGATTATTCCTCTGCCAGGCAAGACTGATTTAAAAGTTGGCAATTTCAATCACTCACGTTGTTTCCGCGCACGTAGCATTCTGGCAGTCGGAAGAACTTGTCGCCGTCGGGACTTGTCTGCACGACTTCTTTGAGGGTGAGATTCATGTAGGTGTCGCATTGCACGAGGTGACCGTTGAGGGTCTCGCCGTTCTTGAGCTCGACGAGCATGGGGTGGCCTTGGGCGGCGGTGAGAAGGCCGAGAGGTAGCTGGACGATTCGTTAGTCGCGTGGGCTTGAAAGTCACGATTCTGGAATTGTTCTGCTCATACCATACTGAACTATGCTTGAGTAATTCTTGTGAATTATTCAAGAGCTGTACAACAAGAACGCGGCAGAGGAGGTGTGTTGCGATTGACTGGTGGAGCTTGAAGTGAGGTTCGCTTGGCCCAATGTCGTCTTTGGTGATGGCAGCGCGCGAAAGCTTGAAGCTCAGATCGATTGAAGCCTCAGGCGACAATCTGATCTCATCTAATCTACTCATCTGCTCTCACTCCGGTGTGCAGCAGAGAGCGAAAGCGAGCGAAGCGAACGGCTCCGCCACCTTGCAGCCCTTCAGCCCAGCGGTACATTTGCTGCTGCCTGCCCGCTCACCCACGCACCGCCCACTCTCCACCACCCCATAATCGCTATCGTCGCTGGGGACTCTGGCATTGTGATTTTTTGGTCACTGCTCGCTGCGGTTGAGAGGTTAGAGTTGTCTATTACATCTGTTGCCTGCACTTGGAGAATGAAGTGAGGTTCAACATGCGCTCGTTCCTGCCTATCGGAGTCGCAACGGCCGCTGTCGTCGCTATCACTATCGCTGCACCGACACCTGCTAGAGAGATCGAGGTCTTGCAATACGGTATGGGCTTGGATCAGTATAGCAACTTGTATGTATTCGCATTTTACTAACAATCAATGTAGATAAAGAACTTCAACACGCTATATTCTCTCTACCTTGTGCTAGCTGCGAGGCCGCGCAAGCCGACCTGGTATGTTCGTCCGCCACGTACGCTCACGCCAAGTCTCGTGATCCTGCGCGATTTGTGCCATAGCCCTTCAACGTCCTACCTTGCTTTTAATTCTGTATCCTCAGGTATTGACTGTCGATGCCTTAGATCTTTGACCTCCAGCCTGCCGCCCCGATTCCGAAAGAAGGTTGTGAGGACCTCGTTGACTTGGTGCTGAATGGTCAGCGTCTGGACTTGTGTTTCAGCAAAGGATACCTCGAGCAGCACGTGACCGCTGGAGCTAGTGTCTTACTGAATGTCTCTGACTCTCTCGGTGGCCACCACGCTGTGAATGTTACAGCCGACGCGCAAGGGCCATCACACACGGCTGACGTTAAGTCAAATCAACACCTTCACCCCACCGACATTGTCCTGAAAGTAGTGTCAATTGACGACACTATTCTGGCACCACCAACGGAGGTCTTGGTCCAGCTTAACGTACATTCAGAGAGGAGCCTACGATCACTACTATACCATCCGTCACCTAGGATAATCAGCTTCGACAAATATCCACAATCGTTCACCACTTTCAAACCTTCTCCCAAAATGGCTAAACTCGACAAAGATGATCTGCTTGACATTCAGGACGAGCTGGAGGTGCTCAGGATGCTGGAAGCTGACGCTGTTGTTCTACAAGCCGAGCTGGCTGCTCGCAAACTGAGTGTCAACCAACGTGTTCAGAAACACATCGCCGACGTTCCCCTCAAGGCACTCATCGAGCACTGCGATGGAATCATGTGTGCTGCTAAGATACTTGCGGGACGTCTCTGTGACACAATGGGAGTGGCCTCCGAGGATCCTCCCGACTACTCCGAGATTGACACCCACCTACAGTACATGATCACGGCAACTGGCGGCAACCAGAAGTCTATGTCGAAGGAAGACAGCCCTAGCGAGAGTGAGAAGTCTAAGGGCAATGAGAGACCCAAAACTGCCTCAGTTGGCGTCGCTACGCAGTCAGTGTCATCCGAAATTGGTACGCTGGAAGGACGACCTAATTTTTTCGCGAAGAAGAACCTGCACAATCCCTTGATCATCGCTCTGGAGATACTTGCTGGTGCTCTTGGTCTTACAGCTTTGTGTGCATATATCCACAGAAAATGCATGTCGATGCGCAAACGCGTCGAACGGGCGGCTGATAAGGAGGAAAGGAGAAACGCGCGAGCGTATCGCAGAGCGGCACGACGTGCGCTCATGCGCAAACGATGGAACAACTTCCTGTCTTCTATTTCTTGCTTTGGTACAAGCACACCCGAACCACCAAAACTCAGGGACTATGACGACAAGCGTGCTATGATCTTGCAAGACGCCTTCCTCGAGCAAGACATCGATCTCGCCGAGAAGGGTGAAGTCATGGAAGCACAGATACGCGAGCTACGGAATGCCCACGACATTGTCGCAGGTTTGATCGGTGTCGATGAGCACCGATACGACCTCGCGGGCCACGTGCCACCACCAAACGCTTACTTCGCCACCACTCTTTCAAGGCGAAGTACCGGCACACTCCCTTCATACACCTCCGAGAGCTTGCCTGATTATACATCAACGCCTGACACCAGCGAAGGCAGGAGCAGAGTCGTCGACGGTTTCACGGATTACACGCCTGCAACTTCCAATTCTGAAGTCGGGCGCTCAGCTGATCATAGTGCTCCGAGCAGTACCGCTGGCAGCAGGCGGACGCGATACACTCCCGTGAGCAGCGTTGTAGCGATCACCCCTCGATGCAGCGCGGAGACTTTACGGACCAGGCACAGCGGGGACTCTTAGGCGGTCATCTCTTTCCTTTTGTCTTTTTGACAGGCGTTTGGCATTGTGGGACATACGACGGCCATGGGAAATGGGTCCCAGGCATCACGAGACAGCAGTATAGTGCTTGATGGACGGCGTTCTTGATACGCAGAGGCATGATTGGCCCCATGCATCGCTTGGATTCTATATGTAACTAATGTGTAGATATATCGCTTTTCTTGGAGGACTGTTCAAAGTTGAAAGAGCGTTTAGATTTATCCTCTTTTGTATCGTGACAATCACGACCAGCCCTATGTGTACCTGCGATAAATCACTCCTTCGCTATCAGCATCCTTCGGATAGTGAGCCGGACCTGTTAGTGAGACACGACGAAGGACGTGACGGTGGACGACGTTGAACAAATCCGCCAAGACCTTCTTCCATCACAACCTCAAAACTTGGTCCACAGAAGCTCGTGCTTTTAATATCATGACAATCAACAAGACTCGAAAACTTGATCAATCCATCAGCGAACCATGCTGTCGGGCTTTATCAACAACCATGTCTTCATTCAAAACCATCCACATGAGCTCTTCGTGTGCAAGATGCCATCGAACGCAAGACCATTGACCAAGCCAATGAAGCGGTGCACATGTTGTCGTTCAGTCCCATACTGTTCCCGTGATTGTCAAAAACTCGCCTGGAAGACTCACAAACCTGCGTGCCGCACAGTGCAGCCTGGCGAGACACCACCGGTACACAACAATCGCACGACGATGAGCATGAACTACATGGACTTCCAGAGACTGGCTGGTGGGAGTCATCTGCTTTGGACATCGGCAATGGCAATAGTAATCGCGAAGGCAGAGACAACTTACTACCTTGAAACTTCCACGCCCCATATGTACGACATCTCGGTCTCGGGGCCGTACTACCCGCTAGACGCCATCATCCCTCAGGTCTTACGAAATTTCGGGCGAAGCGTGTCTTCACGGTCGGTATCAGTTCCCACTCGCATATACAGCCACTACTATAGCACGAGCTAACGCGTGTCTCTCCCAATACTAGTCTGCGAAGCCGCTATGGATCTCATCCGTGACGGTCACGTCGTAGGCTTTGAACGCACCACATCGCCCATCAACAACAACCCCAACCAAACCAAGACCATCCGCCTTATCCGTGAGTTCAACCCAGCCGTGGCCTCTAGACAACCTGGTCCCGCGTGGATTATCACGTAAACCGAAATGCTCTCGGACATGGACATCATGCGAAACTCTCAGAGGAGGATTCACCAACCCTCCCGTCCGAAGCCTGACTCTGAAAGGAACGTTTGCGACTCAGAACGAAGCCAACGCTCGGCTGCAGCAGATCACGGCGGAGTTTGTGGCAAGTATCCCTGGTACAAGGGTCGTTGATCGATGGTCATTGACGCCGGGCGTTTTGTCTTTGGCATTTCTCAATGATCGCAGTGGGAATCCGCCGCTTGGGTTCTTGTTGACGGCGAATCGGCAGTAGTGCTTGTATAAGCTGCTTGCAATCGTGTAAACTTAATCATCACAAATTTGTCATGATTCAATCGATGAACTCAGATCAAGCCTTGCTGTCTACGGATGTCGACTTCAAGGACATCGCTTGCAACGCGCGAAAGACATGCCAGCATCGTAGAGTTCAAGGTAAACTGTCTCACATCCAAGGCAAAGCGAACTCTTTTGCCTCCCAACCGGCATCCCGTGCCATGGGGGAAAAATCTTACACTCAATCTACCTATTTTGTTATGAACAGTCCCTATCTCGCATTCTTCCTCTTCATCTTCTCCCTCTGATACTCCTTCGCCTCGCGGCCTTCTTCGCCCTGGATCTCCGCAATAAGTCTCCTCTGCTTCTTCTCGTACGCGGCATCCTTCTCCCTCTTCTCGCGCAGCTGTTCGCGCGCAACGAAGTTCGCGTCCTTGCGGAGCTCGCGGACCGCGCCCTTGCGCTCGCGCTTGTACTCCTTCTGCAGCTTGGCGGCGTCGGAGCGCTCCTTGTCCGGATCGTAGTGCTTCGTGGGGTCGAAGGTCTCCTCGAACTTGGGGATGGATTGGCGGATGGAGAGGGGCTTGTGGTTGTGGAGTTTGAGAGGGCGGCGATGAAGACGAGACTGTGAGAGGAGAATCTTGAGGTGCTGGAGATCCTTCTTTGCGCCTGATGCTTTGAGCTCTGGGACGAGTGGCTGGAAGATTTCGATGAAGGCGGACTTGTCTTTCCAGAGGCTGGCCATGGCACTGATGTTTTCCAGATGTGCTTTCTTCTGAGTGGCGTCGGGAGCCTGCTTGGCAGCGAGAGCACGTACTGAGAAGCGAACGGCTTCTGGCAGGTAACGCTTGCTCAACTTCTGGTAGTTCAGGGAAAGGCGTACGAGGTATGCTCCCTGAGTGTGTTGAGCAGAAGTTGTGGGGTTTGTGATGCCTAGCCAGCGGCCCATCAGTGTGACTGCGGGTGTGACGACCTGGTGGAAGTGGTCACTTGTAGGATAGATCGAGCCGATCGCAGTCAAGACGATCATATCGCCAGCGGTGGGTTGGCCGCGCTCATGGAAGGCCTGGAGATGGGCTCTGAAAGCTGTGGCAATTTCCGTAGGATAGGTCCTCGACAGAGAGTGAAGATGTCTGATGAGCTGCTCGATCGTTGCAAGGGCCTGGTCATTGTTTCCCATGTATGCAATGTGGTCGACAAGGGCTGTCGAGAAGTCTGCCATGGACTCTTTGTTTGATGCGGAAAGCGAAGGGTGGTGCAGTGCACGGATGCGCTGCACTATTGTGGGAATCTCCTGGATAGAAACGTCTTTGATCACGTCCAGCAACTCGGCATGTGTGCGTGGGCAGGGGTATGTGTATCTGACGCCCAATGCTGTGGTGTTTGCGCCTGTGTTGCTAGGCCCTCCATTGGCGTTCGAATCCCCGAGAATCTCCTTGACGAACTCGTCCTCTTCGCCGACAGCGGGCTCCCGCTCGTTCTCGTCGTCAAATTCGGATCCATCATCAGATCCCGAGACCTCTGAATCGGATTCCTCACCTACATCAGTGTTGTCGTCTGATCCGCTAGCAATCAAATCGTCGTCCAGGTCAAAATCGTCCTCGTCAGGCTGTACGGCTTTCTCCTCCTTTGCAGGCTTTTGTGGCGCATGGGAAGAAGTGAAACCGAAAGCTGCCGTCTCATCCGGAGCATCATCCTCACCCTCGTATTGACCAGGTCTTGCGGCATCAAATCCAGGCTTGGGTGCTTCAGCTTTTGAAGGCTCTTCTGGCTCGTCGTCGGAGACATCTTCGCCGTTCATACGCTTAGCACGCTTTTCCTCCAGCTTGCGTAGACGCTCTGCCTCAGCAGCGGCCTTTTCCTCGGGAGTCTTTGTACGATCGGATGGTTTAGCACGGGTGTCCTGGGCATATTGACGCATGCGGATGTCGTACTCCTTATCGGCTTGAACACGGTCCATGCTGTCGATCAGCAGCTGGCGATCGGGGTTGATACCAGCAGCGCTCGCCTTCGCTTCGGCCTTCTCAAGCAATTGAGCCTTGGTAGGCGGCTTGTATCCACTAAGCAGGGCAAGCATATCTGACATCTCTGCATCGATCTTCTCCCGGATGTCCTCATCCTCCTCCGCCACCTTTTGCCTCTCATACTTGTACTGCTTAGACTTGGCGATGACTTCCTGCATGACTTCGTTCTTCGTCTTCTTGCGCTCCGGCTCTTGTGGTTTCTCTTCCATCTCGGCTCCGTATTCTTCGTCGTCATCATCGACATCAGATCGCCTGCGCTTCTTACGCATGAGTTCTCCGTCCGAATCGTCGTCAGACCCTCCTGACACATCTTCCTTGAAATCATCCGCAGCAAGATCCTGAATCCTCTTTCCGCCGTGCGTCAAGCCAAATCCACCCTCGTCATCGCTGCCCTCAAGATCGAACATCGAGCCACCCTTCTTACGCTGCTTCTCCATAGCATAACGCTCAGTCGCACGCTCCTCCGGCGTCATACCAACGTCGCCCTCACCAATTCTGCGATCCACAAGACCGCCAGTCTTATTCCTCTTGTTCAACTCCGGCAGCAAAGTCGCCCGGCGCATTTGCTCGCCGGCGCTCTTCGTGACACCGGGTCTGTGAAGAATATCCTTGTAACGTCCAGTCTTCTTTTCTAAGCTAGCGCTCTCAAACTTGGCAGGGCGAGAAGCCTGTCGCATCTCGAAAGGGTTGAAGGAGTCTCGGATCTGTTGCATGGCGACATTGCGGTCGACGCGTTCCTGGCCGGAGCGGCCTTTCTGTTCCTTCTTTTGCTTTTTCGATTTTTGGGGACCGGTGACGCCCTGCTCGCGCAGCGACGCCTTTAGGCGTTTAAGTTGCGACGCAGGCATGATGTGTGTTGGAGTTTAGATGTTGGCCGTCTCGTAAACTGCCTGCAATACAAAGTCTCAATCACTTTTTCTTGAAGCAAGTCCAGAGAAACCGGGGTCTGCTTTGCGCTAGAGCGCGGGATTTGCCGCTCCACGCCCCACTTGCGGGTATGATATTATGCTCGCCTTGGTCATAATTCTAGATACGTATGGTCTATGTCTTGAATAGTCACCTCCAGAGCGTGGGACAGATAATATGTAGCGGGAAACAGACAGATAACAATCAGTGCTTAGCTCTACCTCACAAGGAAATGCAAGTAAGGTAAGCGATTCTGAGGTAAGACTTGGTGAGCCAAAGGCATGCAGACGTTGTCTCAGCATGATTCCACCATCCTAGATGCAGCGCCAAAGGCTTCAGGCTCTGCTGGAACAGGAATGTGGAAAGAACTGTACATCGGCGAATTACTGATGTGTTCTCTAATGTCGACCCTTATCGTGAATACGTCCTGTGAATTGAAAATCTTGCCTAGCACAAGTATAAACTTGGTATAAAGAATATGAAGAGAACAGGCCGTGAAGGCACTTCTCGCGCGTAGAGAGCCTGCGACTGGTGTTTCTTTTTGGATCCATAGCAGCACCCAGGATCTGTCGCATAGCATGATGACTTCCGTGTATGCGAGGTCCTCATAGCCGTCTGAAGTCGTATGCCAATTTGGGCATAAATCTCCCTATCCATAGAACACCAGAAAGTTCTGCAAGCCTAGGAAAAGTCGGAGTAACCGACCAAACTCTTCGTTACCCTCCCGAGCCCATCGACACATATGACCCCTCGCCACCACAACGTAACACGCACCAAGGTCTCAGTCTCAGCACGCCCTACCCATCCGCATCCACATCCTCTCCCACTCTCAAGCATTACAAAGCCCATAAAACAGCGTCCAAGTAAGCACAAACGACATCAACCCCCCAAAAAGATCCCCGATCCAGAAATCCCCCAGCGGGCGGAAAAAGTAAGCGCCAGGGTCGCTTTGCGCTTTCAGCGAGAAGACCAGTAGTGAGACGACAGCGGTTCCGACGAAGTAGAAGAAGAAGCCAGGTAGGGATTCGAGGCCGAGGGTGCCGGCGGCGACGCCGAAGAGAGAGGCTGTTAGGGCGCGGATGTTGGAGACGGTCTAGGTGATGGACGTTAGTAATTTTGTTTGGTACTTCATGTTACCTTTCTGATGTGACGTTGCTTGGATGGGGCTGTGTGATTGGGCGATGTGTGTCTGGCCGATATGCTGGGTCAGCCAGGAGGTAGAACTTACGCGGGCATTGTGGCCGACGCTTTCGCCTACTATGGGCTTGAGTGCGAGTTCGCGTTCGTCAAGCATGGCGATGACGGAGGGCGAGATGTCGTCTCACAGCTCTTTTGCGTGAAGTGGCGACTGGGAGCCACGTGGGTGGCTTATGTTATCGGATGATGTGAGGTCGAGAGTCACTAGCGCCGCGTTCTATGTCCGTGATGTCCGTGTAGTCGCAGTCCTGCTCCAGATCTCGGTGTCGCTTAAGTTCGAACAGATACACTGTTAGATTCGGAAATGATTACTCTTCTGAGCCTAGTGATATAATTGCTTTTTTGAGAATGTCTTGAGGCTGCGGCGTGCGATGTCGAGGGTGTGCTCATGAGGGAACGTTTCGGCTTCGAGAGACTTGGCTGGGCTGGGGTTGCCCTAACCCTGACCCTACGCACCTGGTGGCCTTGGAGTAAGAGTATCGAACCGTCTCAATCCAATCTCACACGTGTGTAGAATTGCTATCGTTGGTGCGAATGAAGTGGAATGATACATAATATGGTGTATGAATACGAGATTATAGAGCTTTGCGCGCTTGGCCAATTGGATCGTTTATCCAGCCTTGAAGGAAGACGAAAGTTGTGGCGGTGGTCAAAAACCGTATGTACATGTTGCTTGTAGCTTCACAACAACCTGTGCTATTGAACAATCATGTGAATTATACTATGACACATTGAAGCTAGAGTCGTCTACCACATCATAAGCACAATATATTCGAACTAAAGCTTATCTACTCCTATACAGACAGACTTCGACCAGACCCCACTCCGCATGCCTCATCATACATCTCTTGACACCAGCGATCAGGTGACATACTAACGGTACAGTCTACCATAGTCGTCCAGATACCTGCGAACCGGTTAGTTAGTGGCCCGTCCAGCCTGTACTGATAGCCCACTTACTTTTGCAGATGTCTCGGTAACGCGTAATCTTCGACATCAGACGCTCGCTGCAATAGTTGCAAAGCACGACGGAAGTACTGCTGGTTGGTCCTGGGCCCATGTACGTTGCCAAGAGACATGTATGCCTCCGCCGCCTGGTTGATAGTGAGCCATGGATGAATGAGAGCTAGAGCGAAAATGACATTTCAGGCAACGTACCTTGGCCAACAAGTCGCCAGACACGACATCCTGATTTGAAGCCGCAGTGACAGCTCGTTCCAGATACTCCATAGCAGGCTGAAGCAATCCTCTTGCTTCCACGTAATCCGCAGTGCCGACTCGCCGCTCAGCCTCAGTCGCTGACTCAGATCGTGGCGAACCACTCGCTACTGACGGAGAACTACCCTGCGAAGCATGTATGCGCGCTAGCGCAGGCTGCGCTCGAGAAAGCCACATTTGTCCTATCCCTCTGAGAGCGGACAGGTTTCGTGTGTCTCGTTGAAGCAGAGCGAGCCATTGTCGCGAACACCACGAAGCAATGTCCACAACGGCTCCGTTATCGATGTCTTTGAACGCGAGGGTCTGAAGCGCGACGATGACAGGGACTTGCTCTGACGTTCGTGTCGAGTCTTGCATGAAGGTCGTGCTGTCTAGCTGTACGATGATAGTGCGAGCCAAACCCAGAGAGTTTCGCCATTGCTGAGGCGAGCATCGCAGCATATTGTAGATCTGGTTGGTGGCAGTTTTGCAAGCACCGATACGCTGTTCTTCGCTCATTGTGGTGTGATAGCTGGAGAAGTGAGAACGAATCTTGGTGAAGTAATTATACGTCCAGGCATCAGTATTCCCTGTACTTGGTCGGGCTTTTGTATGACCAGTACATGCGGAATCGCTAACACTTCGCGTTCGCGGTTTTGCGGAATTTTGGTCATGTCGTTTGAAAGCAGGTTCGTCATTGCAGAATCGAAACCGCTTCACAGCTCGCTTGCGGGTACTGTATGTCAATCGACGAATGATGCCGTTTCAACCAAGGCTTGTAATGGACGCATGGGCGAGATTGATGACTTGCGAGGTACTAGAGATCGCGAGCAGAGTGAGTAGCGCGTTAGTGATTATGTCAATAGTGCTTCGCATGCCGGATGGCTGCGAGCGAGAAGGCCTGTGACTGGTGCCATGCCTGGGGTCGCATGGGGACTAGTAAGTGATATGGTGGCTATGTCCACTCGGGGAGAGCGAGCACTATGCTTGTTTCGTCCGTGCGAGATTGTCAGCCAGAGTAAGTGCCTCTTGGACACATCTATGGTGAAAGGATCGACGGTATGAGGCTGAACAAGTGCTAGCAGCAGCAGGCATATGATGCGAGTGAGGCCCAGATGTTGCCTGCAATGACACATTTCCGCAAGATTACTATGCCAGAGCTTGTCCATGGGATGTGTGGTAGTAACGGTGCAAGTGAGGTTACACCGATTACGAAGCACCGAGTGCCGAGAGCCTGACCGAGAGGATTAATCATCATGGCCTAGATGGTCGTCCACAGGTATGGAGGAGGCAACATAATCGCGACAGTGCGTTCGGTGGGGCGATGAAGAGCGATGCTGAGCTATAAGTTTCTCTTGACTGGAAAGAGAGGGAGCAGAGGTGCGCGGTGGAGTCTGGATGATGTCTCGATCCTCCGGAGGTTGCTCTCTCGCTACGTCCGCGCGGCTGAAGAAGCGCCGGACTGCCGACACACAGTAATATCAGGCATGATTGACAAGGCGTTGATGACTGGATCAGCCACGCCGCGTTCCAGAAGCCGTTGCCTACGAAGTGTCATCGGACGTTTGTTGACTCAGTGTTCCCTATAGGGACAAGTAAATGATGGCACTAAGAACAATCTGCCGACGGGAGACATGAAACGGCTGTACATGATGACGATGACCCGGAAACGGTAGACATGCATGTACGCAATCAGCGGGCTGCACATACGGTAAGATATCTGCCAATGTGTGCATACACAACTCAGTGCTTGAGCAGCGTCGGAGAAGAGAGTCAGTAGTCGGGTCTCTTTTGCATTTTCGTGTCAAAGTCATATGGGCAGCAGATTAGTATCACGTGCAAAGAACAACTCCCCAAAGTGCATGTGGCCTTTTCGTGTTCATCAAGGATGGCCCGCTAAAACAGGGCTACGCCCCGGAATTGCGCATGGAAGGGGGTCCACTTCTTCACCGTCGAGACTCTTGGACCTTGCACCGCTGCTCCCCCTGTTCGCGACACAGACCACCACCACTGAACGCATCCGTGACATCCAATCTCATGGGGTCGTGTCCACACAACAAACACCACCTGGCAACCAACCATCCTGCCCTTGCATACTCCAACACAACATTTTATCGGCATCCCTGCAATATACCAACATTCACCACACGGACAGCTCTCACGCGACCAACAAACACCATACCACCGGCGTGCCGAGGAGACGCTGCTGTCAGGTCATGGAATGGAGCCAATCTATGCCCAAGGCACTCCTCTAGCTGCCTACCTTGAAGGTGTGTCTATCTGTCCCGTTCGCTGTGTACTTGAGGAACTGCACCTTCGGCGAGCCAGCTCGCATACACCATGCTGACAGTAGAATCACAGGCGAGGGCTCATATGACCCGAACAACGACAGCGACCTCGACCACAGCCCCTCACTCCGCCCTCAGGATATAGATGAGCCTGTGTCTTTCGCACCCTCCAACAAATTTCCCTTACCATCGTTACGATCAAGACGAAAGATCCTCCCGCCAATACACACCCGTTCAACAATAACCACCCGGGACTCGTTAGCTCGCTTCCACGATGCGTGGTCGACCGCTGTGAACTCTCGGCTTGGTCGTGTCGAGAATGAAAAGTTTCTGGAACATTTCCGCTACATCTTAGTCGCATCACAGCTCCTAAACGAGTTTCTCGACCAAGGCTCTCTACCACCACCCATCTCTGTGTCGGAACCAGGGAGCGATGGTGTGGCAAACGAGCCGGCCATATTGACTGATACGAAGAGTCTATACGGTGCCGCCGCCACTGCGGCTGCTGCGTTCGCAGTGGTATGGTTGATACATTGGGCACGGTCGGCGAAGGGAGGATATCTTAGTAAAAGCCGCATAGCACTGGTTGTGACGTTGTTCACCTTGGTCACCCTGGTCGCATATGCCTACATCAGAAGACAATGGCTGAAATATCTCCGCCACCAAGCAGTTGGCGCCGCAACAAACTTGACGAACAATTGGCAAGCTTTTGAAGTTTCGAGCACGAGTGCTTTGCAGTTCATCCAGGAAGTCGAGCTGGTGTCCAAAGGCTACAGATTGAGCACGCCACTCCCGCCAGTTTCAAGACTCGAGGACAGCGGTCCTGCCAGGCGGTGTGCCCGACTGCGCAAAGTGCTGCAGAAGTCATATGCTTCGTTGATACCAGCTTGCATTGCTGGAATTGCCACTTTGCGCTCCATCATAGACGAAGACGACCTGGACAGATATTTTGAGGTCTACGATATCAACACCCAAGATGCCCAGGAAGCGTCCAGTGCTGACGACATTAGCCTCCTCGACGACGACCTGGAATCGCTCAAGTCACTTCGCGTGATGAGTTATCGCGCTAGTGTTCTTCGCCGAGTCACAATCTCGGCTCTCATGTCTTTACAAGCAGATGGTAGCAAGCCTGACTTCACAAGATGGCGCACAGCTACCGAGCTTTTGTTCTCGTTGAGCAGCAATTTGGCCAACTCGGCGGACAAGGTCCAGTCCGTCATGGCGGAGATGGAAACTCTCACAGTCCCGTCGACACCCACTATAAGATCTCCACACTCCGCACCCGGACGCGACAACATGCGCAGCCAAGTGCGTAAGATTTCAGCATTATCCTCCGGCATCCGAAGTCTACAAGCCAAGATGCAAGTCCTGAGAGAAGAGACCAAATGTTCGATAGAATCATCAGACGACCTCACTGACCTGGGACCAAATCTCATGGCGCAATATGACTCCATAGGAACCGATCTCAAGGATCTCATGCAAGCTTGGGAAGCCGGCAAAGCAAGCCTACAATCAAACATAACACGCCAAGAGAAGCGTCTGTCAGCCGTCTCCAATGTTTCCGGCCTGCGCTCACCTGTTTCCTCCCTTGGCGGCCTCACAGCTGTTGACGAAGATGGCGACGGCTCACCTGCAAATGCTCTCCGACTACTATCTGGTGATGGAGATGGCATGACCTCGAAGCGTTCAAGCATCGCCACCACTCCTTCGGAAGAAGGCGAGGCTGTCTTCGAAGCCATTGCGATGCCCAAAAAGCGATCTTCTCTGACTCGTGAAGAGAGGATCACGCAGATGCACCAAGAGCGCGAGCGGCGCACGAGTCTGATGGCTCGACGCGAAGCTAACACCAGCATGATGAAAGAACTCGAAAACGTCATCACGTTGCGGCCGAAGAAAGGCATCAACGGGGCGACTCGCATCACGTCGATATGAACAGAGCTGAGCGGGACTGGCAAGTGCAGCACGGTCCGGCGCTCCAGCTCCAATGCCTCTTTCCTTCAATTTATCATTTCATTTTTGGTCTATGCGCGTTCTTGCATATTTTTCATTTCTTCGCGCTATAATTCAGGGGAGGGATCCAGAGACCTCCGACAGGAAGCAGGACATGGCGCACCTCACGATTCCGCATAGCAAGCCACGAGATACCCGTCGGCAGACAAGCCGCCTAGCGAGCGAGCAAGCAACTACGCATCCCTTATGTACTTTCCAGATCATACCTTAATGAGCATACCATGATCTTTGAACAATATGGCAGATATTCCACCCAACACTTATCAATGGTTAGACAAGAACGGCGGCTAGGATGCATGCATGAATGATGATATTCTTGGCCCGCTTGGCCGCGCTCCTATTCGAACACCACCTCGTACAGCCGCATATTAAACCCCCCTTGCAAAAAGAACTACAGAGTGATCCATCTGGGATCTCGTAAACCGTGAACGACATCCCCGGCGCAGTAAATGCCAGCGGAACAGAAACCCCAACCCCGCTCTGCACAATATGCTACGCCGAAGCTTCAGAGGTGGGCACAATCAAGTCAAGTCAAGGATCCGCCAATGTTCGATTGATTGATCAATCAGATCGGTACCCCATTGATTGATGGACTCTTGATTAAATCAGAAGAGGCTAATACTTGATTGCTTGGCGGGTATAGCCGTGTTAGCGGTATAGTGCTGCGGGAGCTCCCGAAGGTGTAATATACGGCGGTTGTGCGGAGGGAAGTATGTCGCTGCGCTTGTGGATTTGCAGCTTTTTTATGCGAAGGTGCAGAGTGGTGTCAGGCTGCCTTAACTTTTGAGTGTGAGGTTGGAACTTGAGCGGAAGGACGATGTTGGAGAGGAGAAGCTCTGGCAGAGGCGGAAAGTTTTGGCCATGGTGTTTGAGAATGAGGAGAGGTTTGGTGACGGGAGCGTGGGTGGGACGGGGCCAGGATCCGATCAAAGATTGTCAGATCCTGTTGAGCGTGATGATGATATCGGCGCGGTCGGGCTCTTAGGTGAAGCACGAATGTGGATGGAGGAATGCGAAGATAGCCATGCAGAGTGTGTGTTGCTGACATCGGTGCTTCTACCGACGCGAGTACTTCAAGTGCACGCCCACGAAGACACATTCATAGTCAAACAGGTCAAGCCCACTGAGAGCAGGCAGCACGGAAGCTACACGGCACTATCGTATGTTTGGGGTGCCAGGCCAACTCCTCGACTCCTTAGAAGCACCTGCTCTGCCTTCCTCGAGAACATCGCGTATGACGACCTCCCGAAGACGATGCAGGATGCCGTGCGAAACACATGCGTACTCGGCATCACTAACCCCTGATTCAACGCCCTATGTGTCATACAAGACGACGACGCCGACAAGGAGACCCAACTCCCTCGCATGAACGAATACTACCAGCACGCATCAGCAGTGATATCAGCATCAGGTGCGTCGGACGCCCACATGGGCTTTTTACCAGACCAGCCATCCGAGAACACGATCTATGCCAAAGTAAGAGCTCGCACGCTCTTCGCGCATTCAAAATTCGGAGCGGTACCGTATCGCATCCCGTTTCGGACGTCATTGCGCATAACGACGTGTGTTCTGGACACCCAGCCTTCTCTTTACAACCATGACGCGGAACCGATAAACAAGCGTGGATGGACGCTGCAAGAGTCTGCATTGGCGAAACGTCTGTTGGTCTTTCCTAGCACCGGTGGGCTAAAAGCGCGTTGTGACAAGGGTGTGCGATGCTTTGGCGAAGGCTCGGGTGACCCTTTCCATGAAGAAGCAGGACTGGCAGGCTGCGGCGAACAGACTTACAACGTTGGAAATGATGTTGAGAGTGACGATGGAAGCAACGAGGCAACGCTGGTCGTGCAAACGACTGATTTGACTGAGAGCGATGCTGAGCAGATAGACGAAAAGTCATATGAGGCAAGCGAGGGTCCTTCGGAACTACTGGAGCGGATTTTCCAGGGCTCCTGGGACTTCGAGCAGGAAATGAGCCGCACAGAGGCGCAGCGATTAGCAATTTTTGACGAAGAGAAACTAGAACAGGTGAAAGCTGCCAAGATCGTACTCGTGGTGAGCGAGTGGCTGGCCACGGTGGGAGACTACACACGACGGAAGCTGACGAATCCCGAATATATACTCATAGCTCTCGGTGCTTTGGCAAAAGAATACCATGAAAAACACGGAAATCTCGAGAGATTCTACGCCGCCAGTCTGTGGAAAGAGACCCTGCTAGGATGTCTGATGTGGCACACCTCAACACAAAGCCATCTAGACGACGATAGGCCCAGCATGTTCTCCACAGATCTGGGACACCATCATCATGCTCCGTCTTGGTCCTGGGCCTCGTGCGGGCGACCGGTTACATTTCAAATGGACAGAGAGCCGGACCTCGTGATGCGCGGCAAATCGGAAGAGCCGAGATGGCGCTGTGAAGCCTTGGACTGTGTGGCAACGCCTCGCAGCGAAATGAATCCTTTTGGCGCTGTGAAAGGAGGGCATCTAGACATTAAAGGCATGCTTCTGCCGATCGAGCGCCACCTGGAGGCAGCAAGGCACAAAGGAGTATACTATAGAAGCATACGAGATGGGTCTTTCGTGACGATCAAGCTAGCGGATAGTGGCGAAGGTGATCTCCACGAGTGTGAGGTGCTGACCGCGGATTCGC
Organism: Melanodothis sp. VS III C KN 2; assembly: GCA_019775565.1. Lineage (NCBI taxonomy): Eukaryota > Fungi > Ascomycota > Dothideomycetes > Cladosporiales > Cladosporiaceae > Melanodothis > Melanodothis sp. VS III C KN 2. Next base: position 76,920 of record JACWFM010000037.1, on the reverse strand, counting down.
CGGACGCTGCGGGTTTAATGCTGCAGTTAAATGATGCTTGCTTCTGGATGCCTGTGTTCGATGCCACACGTGGGCGCAGCAGGGGTCTGATCGTCCGACAAGAAACAAATGGCAACTTTCGCAGACTCGGCTTTGCGCAATTTGTATTCGCACGTGCGGCAACCGTTGGTGTGCGGACGATTCGCACTGTGTAGCATTTGGACGTCAGGTGCCTATAGCACCATCTAGATGCTGCGTCTTTGGTGTTGTTCGGCTCGTCTATATTCGCCAGATTGAGTGAAGGCAGTCTAATTTGATCAGTTGGTAGCTGACAGACGACTCGTTGATAGAGCAACACAGCCAAGATAATTCTTTTTCTCCTGTTGCCAGTTTTCCTTCGGTCTGATGAGCACAAGCAATTATGTGCCATGCCTTCCGCGTTGGCTCACCACGTGTTTGCTGTCTTGGATGGGACTTCAAGAAGTCTTCAAGCTGGCTCAAGCCTGGCCGTGCGATTGGTTTTTCGCTTGTGCAATCCTCGAGGGCTCTTCGGTCGGGCTGGGTTGCAGCTTCTCAGCGCGTGCATGTGTGAGACGACCAAGAGACGTTGCGTCGTCCAATGGCTGGTCTTGATTCCAAAACGTGCGATGGATTTGTGGGGCGGCAACTCAAATGTCACCTTGCGGGATGGCGACCTACCGCCCACGCCGCCACAACCCGTGTCCAAACTCTGCCTTTGACATTGCCTGGCTGAACTATATACGAACGACTATGCACAACACCCGTGACTGCAGGCCACTTGCACGCGTTGTAAAGCGTTCTCGCGTGTCCATGTAGCATCAACAACACCACAGCCATTGAGCAACGCATCTCCAGAAATTCCGGGCCTCTCTCGACTTTTCAAGCAATGCAGAACACGCGAAGAACAACAAGACTGCAGGATAAGCTCGCCTACCAGGGCTGGAACGTCCTTGGCAATACGCAGAGCCAAGTCCCAAGACCCGGGTGTATGCACTCGTTGGGCGAGGCATTCGCCGCGAAGGTCTGATCTACCATGGCCAAGAGACACCATCGAGAACGTGGCCCTCTTGGACTGCGAGACAGGACGACTTGAGTGGTTCCTTCGAGTCGATATCGCTTACGGCACTGCCTCTGTTGGTGGGCTGGAGAGGTATATCTACCCAGACCCCCGTTCCTCTCTTTCAGCCCCTTCCGATTGAACACCACCGACAAACTCTACATTTCCCAGGCTCACACAGCGCCTCAGAGTGCTAATACCGTGAACATGGTGCTTACGGAATACACTTATGTCTTTGCCATCGGCACCTTCTTCGCCCTGCTTGAGGCGTACAACAACGGTGCCAGTACGTCTTTTTACCACATATATCAGTTGCTCCCTCGATCATCCCTGCTGACCATTCTTCACAGACGATGTTGCAAACGCATGGGCCACGAGCGTTTCCTCCCGCTCCGTTACCTACCAGCAAGCCATGGTCCTCTGTCTGATTTTCGAAGTCACCGGTGCCCTCACAGTCGGTGCTAGGACCGCATCGACCATCAAGAACGGCATTATCCCCATCTCTGCTTTCAACGGCAACGCTCCCGTTCAGCTTCTCGCATTCACTTGCGCGTCAGCTGGTGCCGCTATCTGGGTCATGTGGTGTACCCGCAACTCGGCTCACGTTTCTTCGACCTACTCCCTCGTCTCTTCCATCGCCGGTGTTGGTGTTGCTGCAGTTGGTGCTAGCAACGTGCAGTGGGGATGGAACAAGGGATCTGGACTCGGAGCCATCTTCGCTGGCCTCTGTATGGCGCCCATCGCGTCAGGCATCTTCGGCTCGATCATCTTTTCTCTTGTCAAGTATGTTGTGCACGTTCGCAAGGACCCCGTGCGCTGGGCCGTCTGGACCTCGCCTTTCTTCTTCCTTATCGCCGGCACTATCTGCACCCTTTCGGTTGTCTACAAGGGATCACCAAGACTCGGTCTCGCCGACAAGCCTGCCTGGTACATCGCCGGTGTCACCCTCGGTGTTGGATTTGGTCTGTTTTTCCTCTCCGCCTTGTTCTTCGTCCCCTTTGTCCACGGCAAGGTCATCAAGAAGGACTACAACCTCACTGTCTGGGATGTCATCAAGGGTCCTATGCTTTTCAGCAAGGCCGCTCCCGAGGATGCCGAATTCGCTCAGGTCCCGAACTACGCCGTTGTGCAGCACTCCAGCGATATTAAGCGCCCGACCGGCAAGACCGAGGCCTCCATGTTCGATGGCGATACTAAGGAGATGTCCGCCGTAGATGTCGACAGTTCTTCCGAGGAGAGACCCGCGCCTGTCCAGGAACATGAGAACCCTCGCGAGGCTTACCGTCTGCTGCTTGCAAAGGCTCGCGAAGAGCACCACGCCGAGCTCAGACAGAAGAAGACCCCATTGGGCTGGGCGATGCGCACTCTGCACAACAACCAGCTTGGTGCAGGTTCTATCTACGAACGTCACAATTTGAAGGCTGTCATCGTTCGCCTCCCCGCTCAGATTGTCGTCGGAGCTCTCTACGGCATGTCTTACGATATCCACCGCGCTCAAATCGGTGTCCTCGGAACTCCTGAGGGTCGCCGCATGGATCGCATCTACTCGCACGCGACAAAGTACCCCAACGAAGTGGAATATCTCTACTCCTTTGTGCAGATCATCACCGCCTGTACCGCTTCCTTTGCCCACGGTGCTAACGATGTCGGTAATGCCGTCGGCGTCTGGGCTGCCATGTACTCGGCTTGGTCTACTGGCGAGACTGTCGGCGCTAAGGCTGATGTGCCCTTGTGGCAGATCGCCGTCATTGCCTTGACTATCTGCTTCGGTTTCATCACCTACGGCTACAACATCATGAAGGGTAAGTTTTTGAAAATCCTGACTTCCTTCAATCGCATACACTAACAATTTCTCAACAGTCATGGGCAACAAGATCACCTACCACTCCCCGTCCCGTGGTTCATCCATGGAGATGGGTGCCGCCATCACCATCCTCATCTTCTCCCAGTACAAGTTGCCAGTATCCACATCGATGTGCATCACTGGTGCTACCGTCGGCGTGGGTTTGTGCAACGGTACCTTCAAAGCTGTCAATTGGCAACGTGTGGGTCTCCTGTTCTTCTCCTGGGTCATGACCATCCCCATTGCTGGTCTCATTGGTGGTATCACTATGGGCCTGTTCCTCAACGCTCCTAGCTATTAGGCGAGGTCGCTATTGGTATTCTCACTATTTTGTAGTACAATCGCTATGGGTATGGTAATTGGGAAAGATAGATACTAAAAATTCATTCGCTTTTGCTTAGCATTAACATCGATGTATTCCAAGAATCTCACTTGGCCACTCAGGCCGGAAGCTGTCAGATGAATCCAACATTGATGCTTGTCGCAAAACCAGGGCTGTATCCCAGTCTTCGCAATTTAGATTTCGAGCCCTCCAAGAACCTTGTATCTGCAAGCGGGCTTGTGACCACAGTCATATCTCGATAGCATGAGGCGCCTGCACGACGACCGATGCGGCAACCAGCTGCTTCAGCTCACCCAGCCTCGTCTTCTACATCCCCGCGCTGACAACTGTGAATGACAATTTACTCTCGAACAAGTGGAGTCGACTCAATGGAAATCATGCACGCAATCTCTCGAGACACCTTCTATTAGCCCAACTTGTCTTCGATTGCGGAAGCCTTTCGTGTTGATGCGATAAACAGCTGAACACAAAGTGAAGCCCAGCCAATACTCATCAGTAGCTGGTCTGCTCATGATGGCGGAGGAAACACCGCTGAGTGAATCCGAACTAAGGGAGTCGGCTGTAGAGGCAGAGACTGTCACTTCTTCATCGAACACAGCGCTATCGGCCAGCAACTCAAATCCTCGGCCAACGCCAGGGCCTTCGACATACAGCCAGACTAAGGTCCGATCATCCAAGGGAAGTCGACGTTTGAGCATTCGAGGTTTGGATCTGGCACAGCGTCATAAGTTGCCGCCAGTCCAAGACTCCGCCCCCATCTCAGGCTCGACAGCCACGACGCTGGACGACTTGGCAGTTTGTGAAAAGACGTCTCGTGAGGGATCACAGTACACGAGGTTGATCAGGATAATCGACCACAACTGGTCAGAACCTTTGTCAAAGAATCTGAACCAATTCTCCGATGCGATCTCCAGGCAGGATTTGTGGGTCCGCGCCTTCAGGCTAGCTTGCTCTCGAGGGCATGTACAAGTTCTGCAGTGTCTTCTACAGTTCTTCTTCCGACCAGTGAGTGGCCTCCAAGCTGGACGTCCTGCTTCGAGAGTTTTTGTGAAGAACATGAACATGCTACATACCTTAGCACAAGGCGGGCTCTTACGTGGTCTCACCGTCGAGCCCGATTCTAAGATCTATGGCATATTGGCATCTTACTTTGGCCAACAACGATTTCTAACTGACATCGACGATTGGGGTAGGACTCCCCTGCAATGGGCCTTTATTGCTGGAGATCCTACCATGAGTAGCATGCTGATCGGCCTCATGGCTGAACCGGACGTCAAGAATGCGATCGAGGTCACCGACAGCCACGGATGGACACTTCTGCATTACGCCTGTAAGAACAATCTTCTCGACCTTGCAGTGCACCTCATCGAAAAAGGTGCCAATATTCATGCCAGAACAAAGAATTATGAACTGCCACTACATGTTGCGTGCGACAACAGTCATCATGAAAGCACAGACCTTGTGAAGCTTTTGCTTCACGTCGGTGATGAAGACGCTTATGCTCGACGTTCGGATGGCAGAACGCCATTGCATCTTGCTGCGTTACACAACAATCTCGCAACGGTCCAGTACCTCTTCTACGTCATAGGTGATAGGCAGCCGCACTGTATTCATCTTCAAGACGACTTGTGCAGAACGCCACTGATGCTTGCCAAAGACGTACAGGTCATGGAGGAATTCGCCCCGTGGCATGCCAACACATGTAGAAGGGTACCGGCAGTCTGTGGCGATTACAAAGCATTAGTGTGGAAGTGGCGTTACGACTCTGGCGCATCCCATGAAGCCTGGTCTGATCCGCTGCCGGTTTCAGTCTACAGACTCTTGCATGGGAAGAACGAGGGTAGCCTATGCGCCCTTGAATCGCAAAAGCAACATCTTACCTGGATTCATGTTCCCGCGAATAACAAAGAGTGGTGCGACCATCTCCTGACCAGGTGGTACTTGGAAAATGACGACAACCAGGATCTTGATATAGATGGTCTCATAGCAGCTCGGCGAGCCTTCGGTCAGCAGCATATCGGCCCCGGAAAGCAAGACCGATTCCTTCGGCCTGGTGTACAGTATGCTCATCCACGGATATACTCGAGTGGGAAAAAACAGCACAACCCAGCGCACATGGGAAAAAGAGTTGACACCCCCCGAAAACGTGTCCTCTTCGTTGCAGCACCTTACATTCATTTCGACACCGAGTCGAATGTGAGGCGGATGCAGAAGACCCTTGAATTGCCGCGGCGATACTCTGCTCAAACAGAGCGTAAGATGCCACGGGACGAAGGCCTTTACGCTGAATATCGCGATGATCCTGGCTTCCATCCCCGCCGTACTCTCGATCAGTATGTCTATCACAATATGGATACAGCTGATAGAGATTCGGACCAGGTAATCCAGAGGTTCCAGAGAGCTCATATGCTTGGGATGCCTGGAGTCGACGAACTCTTTGGGAACACATATCGTGAGATCATCTCGGAGACATCCCTGCCCAGTGCGGGATCACGTCCTAGGTCGAGCAGATCCCTCAAAGCCCCGCAAAAAAGTGATGTGACCACTCTCATGGTGGACCAGCTTTGGATCTGGATACTTGGAGAACGACTGGTCATTACCTGCGCGTCTCAGCGCTGGAACAAACCCGAAGACGACCCCTACGACGTCTTCGATCGTATGAAGGCTTATCTTTCGTCTGACTTCGAGCCCCCAAAGTCAGCTGGCGACATTGCCATGCACGCTATGATGGAGTGCTTTGGCACGTTCGATCGACATGCCCGGACAACTCAGAGACTACAGGTGATGAACATGTTCGAGCAATCCATAGGCCGCATCGCAGCTACTGAAAGTATGCTCTTCAAGACTTTCTCAGAAGCCTACAGGACGCTCAATCAAAAGGCATTTCTCGCGCGTCCTGGGGACAGTCCTGTGGCCGAAAATCGGGAATTTCGCAAATTCGTTGGCACTCTCAACGATCTTACCGACGAGACAGACCTCTTGAGCGAACTGAAGGATATCCGTGATGAGTTACACATCATGAACACCATCTTGAGAGATCAACAAAAGGTCTCTCGCAGGCTGCTCGAGCTCCAGGCAATGCTCGCTCGCAACAGATCAACAACTTTGTTCGAACCTAGCACCCCCACGTCCACCGCGTCTGAGAGACAGGAGGACATCTTCGAACCTCTCAATGCCACAATAACCCAGGGCCTGCAGGACATAGAAAGATTGGATGCGCAAGCCACCAGGCTCAGCGAATCGCTCTCTGAGCTATTGCAGCTGAAACAAGCACACTCGAATGCGTTCGAACTGGAGTTTTCGCGGAACCTGTCGCTCGAAACGACCAAGCTCTCAAGGGACGCAGCGAAACAAAGCCAAGCAGTACTGGTCTTCACCATCGTTACCATCGTATTCTCGCCTCTGTCATTCGTCGCAGCATTCTTCACCATGCAACTGTCAAATCTGCCCGACCCCATGAGTTTGTCGTATGTCTCAAAGTACATCTTTGGCTTTGGCTTCGCAGTCGCAATACCATGCGTCGTACTTGCATTCTCCGTATCGTCGTGGTGGCCAAGAGCCTGGGCATTTCTTCGACAGCACTGGAATTCTCTCGTCCCGGGATCACCCAACAGCCAAGGTGATCCTGATCCAGAAGCAGGGTTCAGCACTGGCATACTCCCGACTTTCAGGAAATCGAAGGCTGTTGGAAAGAAGCCTGGCGTCTCTGCAAGATATCCCGTGAGTGCGTCGCTCTCTGAACTTGAAAATCCGCGGCGACGGAAGATCCGAAGTGGGGACGATCTCGATAAATTACTGGACAGGTGAACGCATTTACGATGCTCTGGACGTTTCACACTTCGCTTGATGTTCTGGGTGCAATGCTATGTGTCTGGTATGACATTTGTTCAGGTAAAATTGATAGCTCGTTGATGCCTCGGAAGTCGAACTGTCGGGCTTGTGTTTTCGTTTCCTCTGTATGAAGGCTTCACTCTTCACTGTTCGTATGGAGAATCGCATGGTTCGATAGAACACACCTGTCAGAGCTATTAAGTCTGAGCGCCCTGCCTGGACGTCGTCAATAGACCGTACAATAAGTGGGAACGAACACGGTATTGTGCAAAGTATCATTGTTTTTGGTGAACGAAAAGGCCGACGAGGCTCGAGTTTGAGTGAACTCATCGTCACATGCGCGTGAGGTAAACACTTGACCCTTGAGATGGAGATTGAGAGAGAGAGAGACATTCAACGATCTGTAGGAGGATGTGATTGTCCATCATATTGTTAGTGATTAAGTGAAGTGTGAATAAGACATGCATGGGCGCCGCGTGAGACCCTTCCTTCGCAACGCGCGCGGTCTGCACAGACTTCAGCCCATAAACACTCTTGACTTTCTTGACAACCGCTTTTCGCAACAACATCGCATGTTTGCAAACCTCTCGACCAGGTCCAATCACGCCAATACATCATCCTCGACGCTTGCTTCGACATCACATCCTTGCAAATCTTCTACTCTGCTGCCACACGCGTGCTATCGGTCCACGCGAGTCTGCAGTCCTTCACAGCACTCTCAACCTCCGAAACCTGCACATTCCACCATGAGTGCTTTCCCCAACTACCGCCGCGGCGGAATGCAAATACACTGTGTTCCCGAGAACGAGCGCTATATTGATGCGAGTGGCAAACGTCTTCCATGGGCATACGAGCGTGCAGACGGCGCAGACATCACAGGGCGCCGTGAACCTGCCGAGAAAGGACCTTTCGGACGCTCCATGCGCCGCCGCGGAACAAGCAGAAGCAGATCGAAGACTGCGGAGCCTAGGAAAGAGGAAGACAGGATCAAAATTGAGAACATGGCTGCCGAGGACGCTGTGTTTAACAGGCTCAGGACGGACACAAGAGAGAAGGACGCTGGCAAAGGCGCGCTTACAACAATCGACCCTAACACAGTCGCTGGCGCTGCGAAGAACGAGGCAAAAGTGCCGACAGAAGTGCTCATCTACGGTTTTGGTGAAGAGCTGCAATGGGCTGCTATTGAGTTCTACGAGAATGTATCCAACGGTGTGATTTTGGAGGACTACGAAAGGCAACCACCCGGACAGAGACAGGACATATCACGTTCGGGCTTGAGGGTGGCAGCGCAAAGGACCTTGAGCAAAGCTTCGTTACGGAGAAAGAACACATTCCACGGCGGCAACCACTGGATCAAAGTTACGTTCGACTCCCCAGAGGGAGCCGACTTGGCCTGCTCGCGCTCACCTCACCTCGTCCGCGGACACCTTGTCTACGCAGAACCCTACAGAGGCATTGGTCCAAGCAAAGATGCGCCGATATTCGCAAGCGGTGGTGGCGCACAAATCACAGAGGACACGCTTCCCAAGACGTTCGCCAAAATTCCAGTTCACGATTCGCCCGCGAGCTCAGAAACCATATCTTCTGCTACTGTTGGCGGTGCACAAAAACTGTCACAACCTCCTCCGCGTATGAACATCTTCGACGCACCCGTGCGACACGCTTCATCGACTGCGTTTGAGCATCAGCGTAACGACTCCGGCGCGCAACTCCAGCTTCGCCCGACCCGCATTCAGGGAGCTACCAGAGCTGTTCTCCTGCCTGCCGAGCAAGCCTTGCTTCCGAAACAGACTGGTCAGAGCTGGGCTTCGTGGATCGGTGGGAGCGAGATTTTCGGTTCGACTTTGCCTCGTCTCGCGGACGGCACTTTCGATTACGAGCGCGCTAACATCTACTGGCGTTTGATCTTTACATTGGACCGTCTCTTTGGATGGGACCTTTGCGGTCTCAGGGCAGACGAGTAAGATGGTGGTATACTATCATCGTCGCATCATTGACAACTAACGAGGAAATGCGCGCCGTGAGCATTACATGAGGCTGTAAAATTTCGTTTGCAGTGTTTTATTTATCTTAGCGAGGCGTTTTGGGACATTCGAAAGATGAGCATGCTGTACATAATGAGACACAATGATAGTTATCCACCCAATCTTTTTCTTGATGCCCTGCGGCGAGCAAACTACGGCTTTCATGTAAGTTTCCTCCATTTGCGTTGCCAGTAGTGCATGTCGTGCCCATTGTGTGTATATCGAGAAGGTTGTACACCTGCCAGAGCGTATTGTGCTGGCGGACTCGTCTTTGCGCATATGTCAAGATATGCGCCACGTCTCGAACGCACCGCATACATTGTGGAACCACGGAACCAACAAGGGGAACCGCACATGCCAAAAATTGTGAGGACCAAAGTCTTGACTCTGGCGATTGTGGACGATATTTTCGAATTTGTTCCGATGGGGCCAAAATCATGGGGCTGCAGGCCGTATTTGCAACGCTGGTTGAGGCTCTGCAACCACGCCGTCGTCCGTGCTGACAATTTCTGCGGCAGAAACGTCCTCCATGGCACTTGTAGCTGTTTCAGATCCTGTGGTCTTCTCTGCTACTCGTAGCGGCTTTCGCTTCTGCTTCTTCGCACCGATGGGGAACCGCTTGCAGGCGCCACAAGCATAGCACTTCAGCACCAAGACATCAGCCCACGGCTTGCGTCCACCTTTGCTCAAATTCTCGGTGGAACGAAGACAGGTTTCTCCTTCAATGAGAGGAGAGCTGCATATTTTGCAGATGGCGTGTTTGAGATCCTGAGAAAGTCGAATTTGCGCTTTTTGAGCCACCGAGCGCAGATGTGCGTTCAGTTGCAAGGGAAGGCCTGAGGGTGGCGGGTTAAAGATGGTTGTGCTCAGATAACCAGGCGACGGTTTCTTGTTGGCAATTGAGTGAGCTGCGTCGATGCCGAGGGTCCCAGGAGGAATTGTGGTCATCCGTTCTACTGGCTTGTGGTAATCTTGAGGTTTCTCTGTGTTGGGTTCTTGAGTGTGAGATTGAGCCAGTGATTGCGCGCTGAGGTATTTCACCGCCTGGTCCAAGTATGCGATTCTGGCATGCAGGTGCTTATTTGGCACGCCTTTCTTGGCCTTTTCTTTTGCCATTTCCCAGACTTGCTTGTTAAATGAAGCAAGCTGAACACCGTACTCAATCGATCCAGAACTATTCAACCAGGTCCGGCAAAAGTCGTGTTCGCAAGTGGCATTTTTTGTGGTGTAGTCATGTGAACGTTCGAGCTCCAACGACCTCACTCGACCCTCTGCACATCACATGCTGATCATGGAGTCAGGAATGTTCTGTTCTCTAAATTGAAGGGAACTGGCCTGAGTCAGCTGCATGGGGTTTAGTGCCGAAGCACAGGCCAGCCACCTTACCGATTGCGGGCGGCGGCGAAGGCTTCGCGACTTGACAACAACGCCTGAGTTCCGTCACCCACTTCACCTCTTTACCATCAACACTACCACACCCAGGCCATCACACTCGGTCTTTTCCAGTTTTCTATCTTCCACCAACAGCGACGATCATCACGACTGCCGCGAATTTCAACTTTGACTCACGCGAGGCCCCAGCTTAACGCGACACACCGACTTCACATCTAGCCAACATGTCTGCCGAGGAGGATCTCATCGACTACTCCGACGAGGAGCTTCAGACCACTGACGCCGCCCCGGCCGCCGCCAACGGCGATGCTAAGAAGGATGCCGCCGCGACTGGTGCGACCGACGCCCAGGGCTCTTACGCTGGTGTGCACAGCACCTCTTTCCGCGATTTCCTGCTCAAGCCTGAGCTTCTGAAGGCCATCACCGACTGCGGTTTCGAGCACCCGTCTATGAGTTAGTTTTCCATCCCTCTGTGCTTCTGCGATACCGAAGCGCCGAGAGTCCGTCCATCTCAGAATCGAGTCTGCAAGGAGCAGCACGGGAGCGAACAGGAGTATATTCCACTTTGCACCAAGTATCAGCGATGAGGGGGAGAAGCGATACAGCGACCTCTGTCTACGGCGCTACACGGCTGTGTCCAGACAAGTCAGCAACCTCACGGCTGGGCGAGGCATAGCCCCTGGCTTGAACGGACGTTCAGCGCGAATTGAGTCACAGCTCGAGAGAGCCGACGAGATTCGCCTGTCCCCGTGAGGAGGAAATAGCGTTTTCTACGGGCCAAAGCAGCGTCTGTAGAAGAAGCGCGAATTTTGCACCGGATTGGAGGCGTAGCTTTATTTCTGAGATGGATGGACACGACGCTCGATACATCGCTCGCGTTGAAATGCCCTGGACGAATTTCTGACTTTCATGACCACAGTCCAGCAAAACTGCATCCCGCAGGCCATCCTCGGAGCCGACATTCTCGGCCAGGCCAAGTCTGGTCTTGGTAAAACTGCCATCTTCGTCTTGGCCACCCTGCAACAGATCGAGCCCGTCAACGGCGAGTGCTCCGTCCTGGTTATGTGCCACACCCGCGAGCTGGCTTTCCAGATCAAGAACGAGTATGCACGTTTCAGCAAGTACCTGCCGGACGTCAAGACTGCTGTGTTCTACGGCGGTACTCCTATCCAGGACAACATCAACATCCTCCAGAACAAGGAGACCCACCCCCACATCATCGTCGCCACCCCGGGTCGTCTTAACGCCCTCGTTCGTGACAAGCACCTTCGCCTGGGCAACGTTCAGCGCTTTGTGCTCGATGAGTGTGACAAGATGCTTGACCAGATTGGTACGTTGGTAGCAAGGCACGTGCAAGAAGAAGCTATAGCTAACGACAACATTAGACATGCGCCGCGACGTCCAGGAAATCTTCCGCGTCACCCCGACCCAGAAGCAAGTCATGATGTTCTCCGCCACCCTTTCGCAAGAGGTTCTTCCTATCTGCAGGAAATTTATGCGTAACCCCAGCGAGTACATCGAGAAGGAGGAGGCGAAACTTACCCTCCACGGTCTCCAGCAGTACTACGTCAAGCTTACTGAGGCCGAGAAGAACCGCAAACTCAACGACCTTCTTGATGAGCTGGAGTACAACCAGGTCATCATCTTCGTCAAGTCCACCCTCCGTTGCACCGAGCTCGACAAGCTTCTCCGCGAGTGCAACTTCCCCTCTATTGCCGTGCACTCCGGTGTCAGCCAGGAGGAGCGTATCAAGCGCTACCAGAAGTTCAAGGAGTTCAAGGAGCGCATCTGTGTCTCTACCGACGTCTTCGGTCGTGGTATTGACATTGAGCGTATCAACTTGGCCATCAACTATGACTTGCCTGCCGACGCCGACAGCTACCTTCACCGTGTCGGTCGTGCTGGTCGTTTCGGTACCAAGGGTGTGGCCATTAGCTTCGTCAGCTCCGAGCAGGACCAGGAGGTTCTCCAGCAGGTGGAGAAGAGGTTCGGCGTCCAGCTGCCCGAGTACCCCAAGGAGGGCATCGACGTCAAGAGCTACATGGCCCAGTAGGTGCGCATGTCAGATATCATGATGAAAGCGGGACCCCATGGAGTTTTTCGGCTACATGGAAGGCAAAAGAAAACTGTGTTGGGCCATTACGGATTGTTTGAGGCATAGGATTTCTACCTTTTTCCCAGATCGAGAGACGAAAAACCAGATTGTTCTTTTAGCTTATGAATGCGAATGTGTGCTGTTATGTCATGTCATTGTTTGTTCGCTGTACCCTATCCTGCTAGCTTCTGGCCCGAACGACGCGTTCTCTGCACGATGTGTCATTGCCACAAGTAGCATCGTCCTCTTCAATGCTCGTCACTCACTTCGAGACCTGAATCGACGTCTTCCTCTCAGCATCCTCCACCACATCACTCATGAACGCGCCGCCCAACAATATCGCCGGCTCGTTCAAATTGTGGTGCTCGTAGCTCAGCGTTCCTACACCACCGGCTTCAAGGATCAGACTTGGGTTGTCCGCAATGTTCTTTCCAATCCAACGTCCTGCGAAGGCTCGCAGGAAGTGTCCGTGGGCAACTACTAGCACGTCGAAGGGCTCTTCTACGCTGCCTTTGGGCTTGCCGATTGCGTGGGCGTGGAAACGGCGGCGGATGTCGGCGATGACGGAGTCGCAGCGCGCGGTGATGTCGGAGGGGGATCTGGAGGGTGGGCGTTAGCTGTTTGTTGCGCGAGCAGGCGGGCCCTAGTACACATCGCTTCTTCCTTCATAGCAGGAAAGGTGTACTCACTCTCCTCCAGGACATCCATCCCGCCAGATATCCCACTCAGCTTCGCCCTTCTTTTGCCTCTCCTCGCGGATCGTCGCGCTCGTAATGCCCTCATAATCGCCATACTCCCATTCCCTCACACTCTCCGTAACCTCGACACGAGCCTCGGAGCGCGCGCCCACTTCGTCGTGATTTTCCGGGTGTTTACCAGTCCATGGTAGTGGCTCAGAACATCCCAGGTTCAACAGCTCGACGGTACGTTGCGCACGTGTGCGAGGCGAGACGTAGACGTGGGCGAGGTTGCGCGGCACTATCAGGCGATCGGGACCGACGAGAGCGCGGCCTGTTGCGCGGATGCGACGCTCACCATTGGCGGTGAGAGGGATGTCGGAGACACCTGTGTGACGGCCGTCGAGAGACCATTCGGTCTCGCCGTGACGGATGATGAAGACTCGGGGAGTCGTCATGGCGGGCGGAGAGAGCAATGGGGTGTGCGTGGATCAGAGAGTGAAGCAGAGGACGGGGTAAGTGATATGTCCACCTCGACAAATGCTAGCCTATAAGGTAGTAGGGGTGGGAGTGGAAGGACCGGGTAGTGGAAGCAGAAGTATACAACCTGGACCTTGACGTAGGGACTCTGGTCTACATTGGTCAGACGTGACAGATCAAGCAGGCTGTTGATGTAATAACATCTGCTCGTCGCTTGCGATGTAGTATCATAGGCATGATTGATAGGTGGGGAATGATCGCCTATCGTCGTTACAGCGCTGTATATGCCACGATGCTCACTATCCATTTGTTGCTGATGCTGATGTGCACGTAAACAATTGATATCTGTTGTTTTATCTTGTGCCGATGATGCAATGTCCGCAACTGCCGCAGTGGGGCACGAGACGATGTCACTCGCGTCGCGACGAAGCCCTCAATCGGCCAGCGTTTTTGGCATTCGACGTTGTTCGTCTTCGCAGCATGTTCATGGCCTGTCTCAGGGAGAAGGATATAATCTGAGGTTTGCTGGCTGACGAGCGGTGTTTCTCGGTCCGCCAGAGAAGAGAGTTTGGCGAAGGGGAGGCTACGGAAGAACACCTCAGGAACATGCACGTAGTCACAGGTCTGGATCAGATCATCCTGGTCCAGGGAATCTTCACAGACACTCGCATCTGGTGCTGGGGTGCTGGATGAGGTCAAGAGAATGCTGCTTAGAACTTCAAGCTATCGTGAATATGCTGCAGCGTACGAAAGGTCCAAGGAGAATATCACCAAAGAAAGCTTAAGAGTACAGCCTCGCTCTTTTGGTCCATCTCCATCCAAGCCACGCCTTCGCACAACGCGAGTGGAGAGCCGGAGGCAGACAAGATAAGAGCTCGCGCAACCCCCCCTCAAACACACTCAGCTCACTGAAAGCCTTGGATCAGGCCTGCTGGCATCCACGTGCCACCAGCGTTCCAACAGCTCTGCCGATCTCCAATCACAACTCCAATCCCCAGATCCCTCGGCGTAGGGCTTGCGCCTTCGAACTCTCGACCGAACACTGGCCGCCAATTAGGCTGCCTTGGCCGGACACAATATCAGCATAGAGGTCGCTTGCCGACGCTATGGACGACATCGAAATCCTCTTGTTCCACCAGAATTGAGACGAAAAAGAGGCTTCCCGCTCAAAGACAACCACATCACTCATACAACATCTTATGTCTTACGGCCATTTGAGTGTGGAAGCTGAGTCTTAGTTTGCTGATGGCCGCAGAACCTCAAACTGGCAAACGCTGGTCACAATGTTGGGCCTGTGGACGGTGGTGGCTTATGGCCGCCTAGGCCAAGTACCGCTTTCCCTTTGTTACTTCGTACACCTTTCTCTATACTTCCATCCCCGTGTTCTCTCTCTCTTGACACCAGCACTGTGTTCTGGACAGCGCAGTGCCAAAATCCACGATGTTCGACACCGTAATTCGTGGCGTCGTTTTCGCCGCTACATCACTTACAACCAGCTACATCGCCCTGGCAGTCCCCAGCCTCGTAATCGTTTTCCTGCTGACCGCAAGCCTTCACCGCCTGTACTTCCACCCTCTGAGCAATCACCCCGGGCCTCTGCTCGCTCGCCTGACTCCATTCCCGGATCTATACCACGCATACCGCGGAGACAAGCATATTCATTTCTTCCATCTGCACAACAAGTACGGACCCGTAGTGCGGTTTGCGCCGAACTCACTGTCTATCAACGACCCAGCCGCACTCCGAGCAATCTACGGCCATGGTGCGAATGTGCAGAAATCAGAAACGTTCTACCATGCATTCCGTGCCCATCCGGCAGCCATCAGTACACTGCTAGCAACGGAAAGGGCACACCATGCACGCAAGCGAAGGATCATGGGACAGGCTTTTTCGGATGGTGCAATGAGAGACCTAGAGCAGTACGTGCTTAAGAACGTGCGCTTGTGGGAGACTGGAATCGGTCACAGAGTGGAAGCTGCGAAGGGGGAGGGGAAGTCGTGGACTTCGGGCATCGACATGGGAGAATGGTGCAACTACCTGGTCTTTGGTGAGTGGGGGCGTGGAAGATCGTTGTGCGTTTGACAGGCTGCCCCACTAACAGTAAGTGCTCTTTGTTAGACATCATGGGCGATCTAGTCTTCGGGAAATCCTTCGGAACACTAGGCGCAGCGCCAGAAAACAGAGATGCCATCTTTTGGCTCGGTCGTGCGGCAAGGCGTAACTACACCGTTGGTGCGATGCCGTTTTTGCACCGATCTGGGCTGGAAAAGTGGATTCCGCCCTTCCGTGGTCTCTGGTTTGACCGTCTGCAGTACCTCGCATTTGGTAAGCGGCAGGTGGTTGAACGCTCTAACGATACCTCACTTGGCTCTTCAGGCCGGAAAGACATCTTCCACTACTTGCTGAATGCGAAAGATCCGGAGACAGGAGAGGGTTTGCCCAAAGGCGAGTTATGGATGGAAGGAAACACTTTGATCGTTGCTGGTAGTGACACTTCGTCGACGACCATCAGTGCAACTCTGTACCATCTTGTTCGCAACACATCATGTCTAGAGCGCTTAGCCGGGGAGATACGATCAACTTTCGACGATGCTGAAGACATCCGTACCGGTCCGAAGCTGCAGTCTTGCACGTATTTGCGTGCGTGCATCGACGAAGCCATGCGAATGTCGCCAGCCGTGCCAGGTCTGCTTCCGCGATTGGTGCTTCCAGGAGGCCTAGACATCCCGACACTGGGCCTGCATATCCCTGCCGGTGTAGATGTAGGAACCTGCACATACGCGATCCATCATCACAAGGGCTACGTGGCTGAGCCGTTCACTTACAATCCTTCGAGATGGCTCCAACGACCGAGCGCAAAGTCTCACACCAGACATCGCAGTGACTCAGGCGTAGAGCTTCAGGATGTGACCCAGCCAAGTGAAGGCCACAAGACCAAGGATAGTCGTCTCCGCCGCGAGCAGGAGCAAGAGTATGACGCTCTCCACTCAGTCTTCGCTCCCTTCTCGCTGGGTAATCGTGCTTGTCTCGGGAAGCCGCTTGTTTATATGGAGATCAGTATCGCGATTGCCAGGCTCGTATGGAAGTACGATATGCGGTTTGTTGACATGGTGCCAGCTGATCCTGGCGTCAGAGCGGATGTGAAGAGAGGCAGGAGGACGGCTGGTGATTATCATGTGCGAGATTGGTTCCTCAGTGCGAACGAGGGTCCCGTTGTTCAATTTGCCGAGAGAGGATGACTGAGTGATCGGATTTTCGCGTTAAGTACAACGACATGATGTCAAGACCCACTGGTCAAACAACAATCGCTGAATCTCTGTGCCACTTTGCTCTCATGTCAATGGTTGTCTCGGATGCTTGAACCCCCCAGCGACAAGTATGTGATATTGACAACGCGCATTCTAAACATATAGACGACCAAGTGTATCATTCCACCACAGACATATTTCGAAACAGAGCATCACAAGTAATATTAAGATAGCAAACCGTCTCACCCACCACCATAACCCGAACCCTACAGGTCCACATTGCTCCACTTAATCACCCTCAACCTGTCACAACACATATATGCAACGCCACTCATCGATATCACAACCCCCAATACCGCAATCCAACCAGCTCTGTCAAAGATTCTCACCCAGACCTTCCAAACCCCCACCTCCCAAAACCACGAACCCCCAATTACCCCAATACGCTCCAAAATGACAACCACCCAACAAGACCAACCAGAAGAGCAGCCATGGCACGCTTCCTTCCCAGCCCCCCGCCTCGAAGCAGGCATCATGCCTAAGCAGCGCGCGCAAATGATCCTCTCGATGAAAATCGCCTCGATGCTGATCATCGATGTGCGGCGGACGGACTACGAAGGCGGCGCCATTCGCGGCAGCCTGAACATTCCCGCACAAGGGTTTTGGTGGAACCGGGGCATGCTGTGAGTTTTTTTGTTTTTTTGTTTTGTTCTTGTTTTTCCAAGTCTTTTCGACGAGATGGCGATGGTGGTGAGTGGGTGCTTCTTTGGAGTTACAGAGAGGGCCTGGGGTTTTTTGGTAGGATGTAAGCTGTTGCGTCCAGCTGGGAAGAGACTGGAGCTGCAAGCTCTGATATCGAATCTATCGCAATTACTGACATCTTTCGATTTCTAGCTACGAACTCGCCTACAAAGCCAATATCGAATGGGTCGTCTTCACATGCGGTACGTGACCTTCATCGAAACTTCCGCCTCAGATCAATCCTCTTTCCCCTCCTGATACAATTCACAACAGGTTCCTCCCAAGGTCGCGGTCCACGCTGTGCGTCATGGTTCCTCGAGCACGTCCGTGAAGTCGCGGAAGACAAGGACATGCAAGTTCTCGTGCTAGAAGGTGGTGTGAAAGGATGGGTGGCAGGCGGGCCCAGATTTACTGCTCTCATGGATGGCTTCAAGCCTGAGCATTGGAAGGAGTTGCTTGAGGCTGAGGAGAAGAAGGGTGGCGAGGATGGTAAGTAACGTACGAGAGCTATGTATCGGACGAGCACACGAATCTAGAATATGATCTGTGTTGAACGTGTGAATGTTTCCTTTGGGTTCATTACAAATTATTCGCTCTATCATCAACTGGGGCATCGTCGTGAATGGCAATGGCAATGGCAATGGGCCATCTTTCTGAAGCTCAAGCAGTCACCTCGCCACGGCTGCCGCTCTTCTCCTCTTGCAGACGCTCGAGATCCTTCACAAACTTCTCCCAGATCTCGATGTTGTTCTGGAAGAAGTTGACGTTTGCGTTTGCCAAGCCCTCCAATGCATCTCTGAACTCCACAGCCTTGATGCGCTCGAAGTCGCCAACCTCCTTGACAACTTCTTCGTCAAAAGCTTCGCTAGTCTTTTTCGCATTCTCGACTTCGGTCTGCAGACGCTGGATCTGGACTTCCAGCCTGCGCTGACGCTCACGTCGGGCTTGTTCGTGGTCCACACCGCGGACATCTTCGATCTTCTGGCGCAAGAAGCCAGAGGCGCCCATGCTGCCACCGTGAGAAGCAAGAGAATCTCTCTCTTGTGCAGCCTTGGTAAGGTAATCTGTCAGAGCTTCAAAGTCTAGCTGTTTCTGTTCACGAGTTTTGAGCAGGGCCTTGACACTGAGGCCGTAGGCTTCCATGTCTTTGAGCGAGCCGAGATAGCTCTGGTCTGTGTGTTCTCGCAGCTCTTTCCAGCCTTCGCTGGTGTCTTGCAGGGTCGTCGCGAATTTTGTGAGCTCGTCTGTCACGCCAGGTTCAAGTGCAGAGAGCTTCTGGAACTGCTGCGCGAGGTCGGCGTAGTCGGTTTCCAGATCAGACTCGCGCTTGGCGACACGAGCAACAGTTTTGCTGACAGTAGCGAGATCTTCGTCGAGCTTCTTCGCACGATCTTCGACCTCGGTGAATCGCCTATCGGCCTTGTGTGGTTTTGTGAAGGCGTTGAGGAACGAGTCGGTCCATGTCTCCAGAACACCACCAGATGTGCCGTCACTACTGCTGAGGCCGCGTGTGGGCCGGCTGCGCATTGTAGCATTCCAGTCGTTGCTCTCGAGGAAGAGGGTTAGAATGGTTGCACGGCGGAGGACGGGGTGTAGTGTCAGGCGCTTGAGGAAGCGCTGGAGGGAGTGTGCGCGACGGGCTGTGAAGTCGGGGCTGAAACGATCGCCGCGAACGTATGACATGTTCTGCTTCTCAGGTACAGGTGGGACGGCACATTGCGGGTATTCCCTAACGAGCGTCTTGTAGAGGAAGATGAAGTCAGTGAATCGGCGGCGTGCGGTCTGATGGGCGGTTTGGAAAGATTTGAAGTCGGTCTAGCATCGATTAGTTGGAGTTCCACGTATCCAAAAGTGATTATACTTACATCCGTCGTTACAAGGTACGATACGTAAACGTTCTGTGTGCCCTCGCCCTCTTTCTGTGGCTTTGTAACGGTGCATTCAAGCATGCCGTGCTCTCCAGGTCCGGCCAAGTCTTGCGCATCTGCGTTTGGTCCCGCCTGTCGCCACTCAGGCTGATCGTAGTCGTTGCCGCCCTCCATTCTTGACGGACCAGCAGGGTTGTAGGCAGCGGGCACAGCGTCCCAGTCCTCGTCCTCCTCGTCGTCGTCGAAGCAGTCTTGCTCAGTTTGTTTGGCCTTGCGCGGTCGGGCTGGATGTAGCTGGGTGATGGCGGTCGGCACGTAGGGATAGTTTCGGCTGGTTCTCTCGAGTGCTCCGTCGAGCTGCGAAGGTGTGTTGGGATTGATTATGTCGAAGTCGGAATCCTCGCAGACTGCTGCCTCTGAATCGTCGGAAGGCAGATTGGCGGCGGTCGCGGCGAGTACGGGCGACTGAGGTGGAGGCTGGAAAAGGCCAGGATGCAGCGGCGAGGACGGGTTGCGAGGGGTATGGGTATCTGTAGTGGTCGTAAGTGTCGTAAGTGTGCCTGCGGATGCCGGCTCAAGCTGCTCGCGCTCCCAGACCTTGGTGGTGTCTAGCACTTCGTCATGTCCCGCCGAGCTGCCCGTGCTCGTAACGCCAATCCTCTGGTCTCCACGTTGATTGGTTTCGCCGAAACCCTTGCCCTTGCGCTTGCGTTTGCCATGCTGCTGCTGCTGCTGCGACTCCATCCTGCGCCAATCACTCGCTCCAAAGAAACTCAGAATTATGCTTACCTGATGGTTTGTTTGTGTGTCGCGGTGTTGTACCGGCTTCAGTAGTGTGTTACTGTCTGCAAGTGCGAGGTGGTGTTTCTGTTTGTTTCTGCTTATTGTGCGGCAAGAGCAACAGCAAGAGCAACAGCAACACCTCGCGATTCTTGACGACGTCATAGCTCAGTTGCATGTGTAAACGCGATTTCCACATTCAGACACCGATGCTGGCGTGCGAGAAGAGTGAGGGTGGAATCTCCTGTCATCACTTTGCTAACGATGTCGAACGACGCCAACAAACAAAATCCAAAGCTTGCCGTTGAGATGCTGCTTGTTAGCAATATTAATGCGACAAGCGAGATGCGAATTAGCCGAATCCATCTTTACACCACGCTAGCCATTAGGGCATGGAGTATCGCCCGGAGACACCTTATCCCGTCGTATATTTACATGGTCAGCTCATCCTTCACCTCTCGTGATTTGCTTACTGTCTTTCCTCCGGTCGTTGCCTCCTCGACTTGAGGAACTCGATTGTGCCGCGAACATGTCTCCCACTCTGGATCTCCTGAGCAACACTCGCCTGGCATGGGCTGCTGCCATCGTGCTTGTGACTGCCGTCCTTCGCTTCTGGCAGAAACTACACTACCACCGCAGTCTTGTCAAGGGACTGCCTGGACCGCCGCTTTCCTACTTGTTTGGATCTCTGATCAGCATGGGCAAGGTCATCTCCAAGCAGCCTGGCAGCGCTGCACCTCAGACATACCCATCTTTCATCAGAGAACATTACAAGCTGGGAGATTGGTTCGCTTTTGATCCCTGGCCCTTTGGACCGACGTCCCTCGCCATCTTTGACCCTGAGATGGCCCACGAGTTCACTGTCAAGCAATCTCTCCCCAAGCACCAAGCCGTGGAAGAATTTATGCACAGCTTTGGTGGCGAGGGCAATCTAGTATCCTCTGAAGGTGTAGCATGGAAAAAATGGCGTTCCGCATTCAATCCAGGCTTCAGCGCGGCATATCTCATGACTCTCGTCCCTTCGATTGTAGAGAATTGCGATGTCTTCTGCTCTGCGATGCTTAAACGTGCCGAGACCAACGAGCTCTTCCGCATGGAAGCCTCTACCACGAACCTCACTGTCGACATCATCGGCAAAGTCGTCCTAGACCATGACCTGAACTCCCAGGTCCGACCCAACGAGCTAGTGAACGCTTTCATCTCGCAGACACGCTGGCAACCACTCGGAGTCCAATTCAACCCCATCGAGCTCATCGACTACAGGATCCCCGTCGTCCTAGCATGGAACACCTACAAAATGAACCGCTACATCGGCCGCCTGCTTGACGAGCGCTTCTCCTCTCGAACCTCCCGCACCGAAGCTCTCGGCGGCAAAAAACAAAAATATGTCATCGACCTCGCCCTCGAAGCCTACCTCAAAGAAGCCAAAAGCACAACGACGACCCATGACGACGCGACCAAAATAACCACCATGGACCCAGCCTTCCGCACCGCCGCCATCTCCAACATCAAAACCTTCCTCTTCGCCGGCCACGACACCACCAGCTCCACCATCTGCTACGCCTACTACTACCTCTCCAAAAACCCCTCCATGCTCGCCCGCATCCGCGCCGAGCACGACGATGTCTTCGGCCCGGACCCATCTCAGACCTCCGCCATGCTGAAAGAAAACGCCCATCTCCTCAACAAGCTCGACTACACCACCGCCGTCATCAAAGAGTCCCTTCGCATGCAACCGCCCGCCAGCACAGTCCGCATGGGCCAAAAAGGCTTTTTCGTCCACGACCCGAAGACAGGCGAAGCGATTTCGACCGAAGGTCTCATGCTCTGGGCCGTCGACGTCGGTCTGCACCGCAACGAGACCTACTGGCCTGACCCTCACACTTTCAACCCAGACCGCTTCTTGCAAGGCAACGGGTCCGCGAACCCGGCTTTCGTGCCTTTCAGTAAAGGACCGCGCAATTGCATTGGCCAGGAACTGGCTATGATCGAGTCGCGCATCATTCTCGCTTTGACTATGAGGTTGTTCGATTTCAAGCCGGCGTACGATGAGATTGCGAAGCTGGACGGTGATGGGTACGGACGAGGCGAGAGCGCGGCGGAGGCGAGCATGGAGCAGTTTGGCGATGAGGCGTGGCAGGTGCAGAAGGGCACTGCGAAGCCTAGGGGTGGCATGCCGTGCCGTTTGAGCTTGAGGAGTTGAGCTTTGGGTGCGGCGCATAGATAGAACAAATGGACTCTCTCGGTGACACTGTAGCTGAGGATATAGACCTACGACTTGATAGCTGCATATATGGGAGTCAATCATACGAGTTTGCGAAGTTTTGTGTGAATCTCAATTCGTGAACTCATCACCTCTCCATCACCAGAACGTCCCATGAGTAGATTTGTACCGCGCGAGCAGTATTCATATTAGAATCAAGCCGCTACTTAAGCTAATCTAGAGACAGGGCCCTGACACAAACCATCTTCCCATAATTGGATCCAGAAAAATCACGCGAAAAGCGAAACCAAGAGAAACGACAAGCAGACAGGAAAGCAGCAACAGCCAGTCAGAAGAAACTCCTTGTTCGCCCGCCAGTGGTCCCAAATGTTCTCTTGCGAGCCCACTGGCTCAGTGCCCTGCTTTGCTGCTGTACATGGAACTCAAACCCTCTCTTCCAGGGGCTGTCCTCATTCGTTGTGGAGAGTACACGATACAAAGGAAATTGGAGTCGGTTGCGCGCCAAGGCCCCGGTTCAGGCTCCGAATTTGAGCGATGTTAAGAGTCGACTGGCGTACGACCCAGACTCGTGCCTGGATCAGTCAAATCATTGTTTATGCTGTCGATCCTCGACTGATTCATGACCGCTGCCAAGCTTGCGACGTCCAGCTACCGAAACCGAGATCCGTGACGGTAAGCAGTTCCGCTCCAGGAGTAGTCCAATAGTAACATAAATACATCGAAAGGGTAAGAGAGCTCGTACATGTCCACGGTCCATTTGTGAAGTCAAAGCTCGCGATCATGGCTTCTAGTACTCAGGCTGATGCGCGACCGAGTAGCCAGCGAAGTCGGGGGCGCCTTCCGAGGATGGATCCATAGGGTTCCCAAGAGCGACGGCGCTGTTGGAGCTGTCGTAAGTGGTACCAGCTTCTCCCTCAGCGCCAGGTTGACCAGGACGCTGGTGCTCGCCACGGGCAACAAGGTTCTATTGAAATTTAGTGTTGGCCCAAGAAGCGCCCATGGAGTCTTGGAAGTGCTTACCTCCCTGTACCTAGCGAGGTAGATCTTCAGTGCTTCCCCGTAGTTCTCAAATCCGAGCGAGGTCATGGCGAACAGGATGTCTTCGCCATTCACGGTCTTGCGCTTCTCTTGCTGGCATTTCTCCGAAGCTGGTGGTCCAAGTCAGCATAACAGACTCGACGCAAGCAATCACACGTGCAATCGGATTACGTACCTTCACTGGTGATGAAGGATATGAACTCGGACACGCATTCTTGCATGCATTCTTTCGCCTCTTTGGCGATCTTGGCGTTCTCTGGCAAAGCTGATTTCATGATTCTCGCAACTGGAGCAAAATTCTGAATGTTAGCGTCTGTGTGCAAGTGCGCCTTATCGGCGTTCTTGGAGGCGCTCGCGGACGAGCGCTGCTGTGGCGGAGAGATGGACGACTGCGGGGACGAGGAAGGCATTGCGATTCGCGCCTCACATCACCCTATCGCGCGAGTCGAAGGCTGCAGACTGCTGGCTTTCAGAGGAGCCTCTGATTCGACGCAGACCAGGGAGACCAATTGTGCGTACTGCAGGCGTTATATGGTCGGTGGCGAAAGCCCGAGCGCGACATGATCACAACAGCGGGCCTCTGCAGGTGTCAAAGGCAAGCCTGGAGGCACGAGATTTCTCAACTGATGGGCAGGGACAGGGGAGCAGCCAGTGATTTCGCGCTTGGGGCACGCAAGGTACGACTGGGTCATGTGACGGCAGCATTGAGGGCGTGAAAAGGGTAGCATGAGATGAGATGACAGGGAGGGAAGGTTACGCACCATTGGCGATGGGGAGCCATCGGTCTTGCTCTTTGACCTCGAAGTCGTAGCCCAGGTCGAGCTCAGGTCTGTTCATGTCTCCAGCATCGCCCTCAGTCGGCTGAGGGACATCGTCGTCAGGTGACGGATCCGAGGGTTGCACATCCTCAACATCGCGGGGGCTTTGTGACATATTGTATTCGGCGGGTTGCAGACTCGGGGCCTAGTGTGGGTAGCTTTGTTGGCAACTGATTCGCTGGCAAGACACGTCACTTCCACAACAAGTTGACCGTCTTTGCGGCGTGGCCCGAAGCGTATTCCCTGCGTGCAGACGGCGTTGAACGCGGTGCAACGTCGTCCCAAGCAACAAGAATGCAGGTGGACACGACTACCGATGCCGGCACGGCCACAGTTTCCACGGTGGCGGGCAGCTGTACGCGGACGGACAAGGCGGTGTAACGATGGGCCGCGACGTCTGAAGCAAGAATGCAGCAGTATAATCGTCTGAGCGCTGACGTCCCACACTTGCTTTCACTTGCGCGAGCACGACTGACGCCTCGATATGGCCAGCGGTGAGTGTGAGCAGGGGTCTAAAGGTAGAAGGGAACTACCGAAGCTGCAGAGAACGAGTCAGTCCACCGACGTCAGACGGAGTTGCGCGCGCGCGCGAACAGCTGGAGAGTTCGTGTGGTGGCAACGCCGAAGAAGACGGAGATCGAAGTGCGAGGCGATGCTGCTGCTGCAGGTGATTCGGGAGTTGCAAGCCAAGCGGAGGTCGGCGCGAGATCGCGTCGTGCGTGCGTGCGTGCGTGAAGAAGAGACGGTCCAGTCGAAGGCAAGCGGGCCAGCGACGAACGGGACCTCCAACAACACACACGCGGTATGCGTGCCCAATGGCGGGATCTATGGTAGGACAGGGCGAGGCAGGGGAAGTAAACGCACCTTTGGACTTGCAGCGTGTGGCGTCGGGGTTTGCAATAGCTGCAATAGCAGCAACAACAACAACGACAACGACAACGACAACGACAACGACGGGAGGCTGTGAGAGAGCGGCGCGTCGGGCAACAGAAGCAGGGCGCGACCGGGATGACGCACGAGGTTGGGCCTGGATATGCGGGCTGTCGATGGTGGTGGTGGTGGTGGTGGTGGTGGTGGTGGTGGTGCTGCTGCTGCTGGTGGATGCTGTTACGGGGCAGAGTGCGTGCAGTAGTCGCGCGCACAGGGAGCTTGTGAAGGAGGAGTCGGACAAGGCAAGCAAGACGATCGATATATTCAAAAGAGTCCGGAAAAGTCGCGAATTGATGATAGGCCGCAGGAGACGACAGGACAAGGGACGAGCGCCTTCTCAGTGGAGGAAGACTCCAGCTTGGAAGCGCTTGACCGCCGGCCCGAGCACTCGGTAAACCCAATTGTTATTGGCGATTCGAACTTCATCACTCTGTCCATCACATCAACTATCGCTGAGTCCGACGGGCACGGCTCTGTCTACGTCGCGCGCAGTGTCCGTTGCAACGCTGCAGTGGCGACATCTGACCATCTCTCGTCGCCACCGAGGTTGATGGCGGTGCTCCGAGCCCTCCGCAGCAACTCATGTCATCTTGCGCCGGCAAAAGCCAGAGCTCCCTCCTCCAAGCATGCGAGCCCGAAACCAACACGAGACCACCCCTGCTGCCGGCGTAGCAGCAAAGTAGACATTACCGAGAGTGAGATTGCAAAAATCCTCACGCCTCATCTCATTCATGTTCGTGCGCTGGCTTTCGACTCCAAATCGCGACCCGCCTTGCTACCATTCTTCAAAGATACATCTATTCGAGACATGAAGTCCAAACCGTCCACTCCCCGCTCACCCGTACCTGGCATCAGTCCCTCGTGCTCGGGAACCCAATCACCACGTCACCCACACCTTGCGGCCTCGTGTATTGGGCAGCGCTGTAGACGAGCTAACTATTTTGCCAACGCATACCTGCCTTAGTCCCGTTTCGCTGACTTGGGTGTGTGGGGATTGTGTGGTTCGCTTGCCTTGGTCGCGTGGCTTTTTGCCCAGTTGTTTGGGTGAGAGTAGCTCGTTCCTCGATGTCTGGCGCACGTGTGGGAATCACACATATAGTTTGGTAAGTAATAAGCGCAGTTAAATATGGTCAGGTGACTTTGTGTGAGGGTGAGGTTCCGACAGATCATGTTGGTCAAGTATCATGGCAGAATTGCACGACCCATAAGGATACCTTCGAATAGTGGGAAGTATAGCACACGATCACATGCGAGTCTCATCGCCTGCAGGCCTTACGAGAGAACAGTATACCATCGAGATATTAGTATAGTCTTACGGGCACCTTACAAGTCTTCGCACTGCTACCTCAAGGTGCTAACAAAAGATATGAGGACCTCAGCTTTGAGAAGGCTACCATGTCCTACGTGTAGGCTTATTATATCATGGTACTATACTTACAGGTTGTATGCCGAATCGCCGTGGTGAGGATTAAGAAAAGCATTTAAGGTTGCAAAGCAGTATGTTGATTGAAAGCTCTTGAGTCTAACGTGATCGGCGAGAACAGAAGTGCAGGACGAGATGGCTGAGAGCAAGGGGTCTTCCGCATCGTTTTTGAAGGTCGCCAAGCGCATGATCTGCCCACCTTGACCATTTTTCCTTAGCTTCCTACGAGCATGTCTTCCGAGTTTGCGTCACTTGGGGAGTTCTGAAACCCTCTCGATGGCGCCATGAAGTTCTTTGTAACGCTCAAACTCCGCTTTCACGGCTCTAGTTTTGCTGTGCTCGTCCACCAGTCTCTTCAAAAGCACGTTGACGAGGGCGTCCTGTGATGTTTTCTGAGGAGCTAAGTCTCCACCCACGGTTGAGGCCTCAGGGCGTCCAGTGCTGTCCCGTCTGCGTTTCTGAGGCTCAGATTCTGCATCGTCGGCGGTGGTGAAGCCATCGAGAGAACGATCGCGAAGTCTCTTGAGATCGGGATGGCTTTGGCTCTCAGTGGAACGAGAAGCAACGCTGTCTTCAGTGTAGTTGACGGCATCACTCTCCGGCTGAGCGTGGGCTTGTTGGTGGCTTTGGCTCTCAGAGAAACGAGAAGAAATGTTGTCTTCGGCGTGAGTGAGAGCATCAGCTTCCGGCAGGGCGTCGTCTTGTCCGCGACCTTCAATTGGGCCACCACGGAGCAGATCATGGCGAGCGGCGCCGAAGCTGTCGAGATTCTGAGGCAAGGAATAATTTTGCTGAATCATTTTCCTCTCCAGCTGATAGGTTTTGACCGATACATCGAGCTCTGGTTGTCTTGATGGCAAGCAAGGCCATTTCGAGGGTTGGATCTAATGATATTAGCACACATGATGTTGAGATATGAATCAAGCCTTGAAATTATCTCAAGGGTAGTCTCAGCCATGCTTAAAGCGAGGCCTGTTGATACTACTTCGGCAGCTACTGAAACCCGTCGACCTCCATGACGGTGGAACAGCCAAGATGCGGTGCTATCTGATCTCGTGAACTTATAGGATCCGATGTAGTCCACTGAGGTTCGGTATAGCAACGCCGTTCGTCCCAGCAGCAGAGACATCCCACTGAGGTGCGCTATCAATCCATGATCGTATAGTAATTGTTCCGGTCCACTGAGATTGCTGCACATGAACTCACATAGGGAGAATGTAGAGTCGAGAGAACTTCATATCAAACATACTATTACATCGCCACTCAGGCATACCATCGCTTCCTTTTCGGCTGGTAGCCAGCATCCTCAGCTTCGTTCTGATCCTCCTTGGTCCTTGCGAAAAGTGAGGCGGCTGTGGCTTAGCCGGAGATGTCAGGGTCCATGTCGTCGTTCAATGACATGTGGCCGTGGTGAGGAGCGTGACATAGCTTGAAGGGCTGGGTGTCGTTGTCCCATGAGCGATTTTGCAATATGCACACGCCGTCGCATGTCCTTGCGATTGTGGTTCGGTCTCCTGTGAGGGGCGTACACTCCTGTAGCCTTTGCGCAACTCCTCCATGTCGGTAATTCTGTCCATGGGCCCTCCAAGCTCTTGTTCCAATGGATGCGACTGCGCCCGATAATCAAACACTTTCGGCAGATCTTCAGCTGTTGGCATCAATCTCCGCGAAGCGCGCGTTAATTTTCTCCCGCTTCTGCTTCGCAATCTCTCTGTTCTTGGCCGTGCGGTCCAGTCGCTCCGCGCGCAGACACATGTTCACGTCATGTTTGAGGGTCGTGCACATGCCCATGGTCTTCCACATGAAGCCTTTGGCCTGGCACTCATCGAGCGCGGTCATGATCTCTTCGCAGCCTGAGACGAAGTCGTTAAAGATTGACGTAGTCTGGAGCAGAGTATATCAGGAAGACCTACCGACATTGTCCTTGGTGTGAAGGTGAGGATGCATGATTGCTGGCAAAGGTTGGTGCTGACGGCGTGGTGGAGTAGGAGTAGATGTTCGATGATGAACAGAAGTCTAGATCTCCCTTTGTCACGTCGTCACGTGGCTGTCAAAGTAGACCCCTTGCAAAACTGGTGGGACGCCGATTGAAGCACTTGCAGTTGACATGTGATCGCTGGCCAGCGTACACACAAAACCATTATCAGAAATAAAGACAAAATGGCTCAGCAACAGGTGTCCGGCAATAAGCAGCAGGGTAGATTTTGGATCAAATCAATCAAAGCATTCGTGATCAAGAAATGCTGACAATGTGTCAGAGCTGCAAATGCAATATTCGAACTTCAAGGACACACTTCAGAACATCGCCTCACAAATCGGCAATGTTGAGCAAGAAGTCGAAGAGCACAAGTATGTCACATCAATGATATCCTCTGCTTTTTTATTCTTGTCTGCGGAAGCTTTCTGTTCCGTCATGGGCGACGCAGTGCCATCGCCTTCCTGGAACTTGGCCTCGAGATGGAAGATGCGACGACCACTATTATGTGCCCTGAAAAACAGACACATGATACTCGTGAACCAAAACAAGACCAAACTCTCACTCGATTTTCGCTGCAATCCACAGCCACCATGATCACTACTACTGCCCTAATGGGCATTCGTAGTATGATCACTCCACAACGAATCATAACACACAGTACAAAACCGCGCCAATCTTACTAACACTTCCTTCCAGGCTCGTCCTCGACACCCTCACACCCCTCCCTACCTCACGCAAATGCTTCCGCATGATCAACGGCGTGCTTGTCGAGCGAACCGTCGGTGACGTGCTCCCACAGCTACAGTCAAATGCAGACAACATGAACAAAGTCCTCGTCGAGCTAGCGAAGCAATACAAGACCAAGCAAGACGACATGGAGAAATGGAAGGTTCGTCTCAAGTCTATTCTCGTCAAACACGCTGGTGTGCCATGACTAGAGCTTTCGCTGATGACTGTGTCAACTCGCAGAAAAAGAACAAGATCCAGGTGGTTCAGCAATAAGCGTAGGGATGATTTCACGTTCGCTGTAAAAGAATGTCTCCGCCGGCGAACCTCGAGACGATCGCACTTACGTCTCTTCCCACTGCTGTGCCACGCTTCTCTTGCTGTCCTATTGTGCGAGTAGGACAGCAAGACGCTTGTGTTTGGCGAATGGCCAATCACGTTAACAGCAGTCGGCCCTTGTCGGCATGTGAAGGACCATGGACTGGAGCAGTCACTCTACATAATGGTCCATTACTACGAGCATATAACTTAAAGAATGCAAACGTTGACATATTCGCCGCGGTCACGATGTGGATTTGACTGTTACGCTGGATTAGTATATATACATAATTTGACACTCCACCTGCCCGTAATGTCTGCTTTGGTCTACAGTTGAACTTGATCATCAACTGTCTAAGATTGCTGCCAAGAGGTTCCCTCGCACGTTGCACATCTCAATAGATATGGCGTCTCTGGTCAGCGAGGCTGTATGGAAGGCGTTGTGTCTTGCAATGGTAGGCTCCAGCAGACGTGTGCTTCTCTGCCGGTCCCAAGGCGACCGGAGCCGAGCATGTTATGAGAACCGACACCCTTGACCTCGCGTACCACCAGCTCCAGAAGAATGGGCAGGGCCGGAAGCTGGTACTTCGGGGAGTCCTCGTTGTATGGCGAAAACATCATTGGAGTGTGCTCTCAACTCAAGAGCAGTCCGAGCCGATCTCAGGTTGCTCACGCAATCTTCCTGCCGACATTGCCAACGCCCTTACCGACCACACTGACCATGACTTCGCCCTGCTCATCGCCCTCCTTCATGCCCCAACCAGCCATGCCGAAAGTGCGAAGATCACGCGCGAGCTGCACAATGTTTTCTGATGCAAGCACGTCCCTGCCGATGTTGATACGGCCGACATCCTCGCTACCCATTGCCATGAGGGTCAAAACCGTGGGAGCTGCCACGGCACTGACACAGCCTCCCTGCTCGATGGCCTCAAGTAGTTGGAAAGCGCACTTCCGGCCAAGCTCTTCTGGCGTCACACCCCCTTGGTGTGGGCTTGCAGTGTCTGCTGAGTACATCACATAGTTGTTCGTCTCCGCGACCAAGCTCAAGCCAAATCCGAGACCAGTCTTCACCTTGGCGTTGGGATTGCCCTTCTCTGGCGCTGGCACAAGCGGCGCTCCGCTCATGTCGGAGAAGATATATGTATCCGGAACAAACTCGTTGAGCACGCCTCTCGCGGCCTCGATGATACGAGCGTTGTTCGCGCCCGCTACACCAGTCGCATATGCCACGCCGCGAATCTTCTTCACACTTCCTGCCTGCATCAGGTGCACTGTCTTTGGCAAGCGCACTTGTTGTCCAAATACCAGCTGAACCTCTCCTCCGCCACCCTTACCGCCGCGTCCTGGGTTCGACCTCTTGAGCACCCGCACTTCGATCTCGCGCTCAATTCCAAAGCTCCTGAATACGGGCAGCACCGCCGTGCGCACTGTATCCACACTGACATCTCCGTGCTCGGTTGCACTTGTGATCACACCCGGGCCCTTGAACAGCACATTGACCTGCGTTTTCGCAAAAGGCGCAAGCAAACATAGTGGTATGAGGAAGTAGCTGAGACCTCTTGTGTTGTCCGCCGGCAGCTCGTGTGTGAGAACTCCTCCCGCAGCGCCATATCCCGCCGCCGAGCCAGCGATCAAACCAGGCTTGTACGCGACCGTAGTACCAGTGTAAGAGAATTCGATTTGCGAGCCGTTGGTGATCGAGTCCAGTAGGCGCAAGAATGAGACCTCGTGAGGCGCGAGACCTGGCGCGGAGTGTGATGAGGATCTGATCTGAGAAATGCGAACGGTGCGGCCGGTAAGAGTTGCAAGGACGAGTCGTTGCGCAAGGTGCTTGGAGCCAGTAAATTTGAGCGCAGGCGGGCCTGTTGGAGCGGCCATGTTTGCGGTATGTGTGGTGTTGCAGTCGAGCTAGTGTGTGTATTGGTACTATCGGTAGTATAGGTAAAGGCCTTCTTCTCGCAGTATTATGTTCAGATATGGTGGTGTCGGGTATATTGAGATGTTGAAGTTATGGTTGCCGTCCAGCGCCGACATGTGAAAATGTATAGCCCCAGAAAAAGCCTGGGAAAGTTCTCAGCCCTATGGATGGCAAGCTAGCCGCGCTGGAGGACTTAAGGAGGAAGAACACCGATCTGGAATTATTAGATAAGCTTGTTCTTACTTTTGTGTTTGGTTGGCTGCAAAAAATTACACGATGCTAGCAAGGGATATATCCAAAGGTCTCTTCGCTTCACGGCGGGCAGCAGGGAACAATTCAGATCCACGCACAAGGTCATCAGCTTGAAAAGGCCTCTAACGGACTCCTGTTCGCCTTCAAGCCGACTATCAGACATACGACGCTCTCATCCACTTCGCCTAATCAAGACGCCGGGTCGTACTCCGCTCATGTTTCATAAAGGCATTTGTTTGTCATTCTGAGCTAGCTTTTGTCGATTCAGAGAAAAGAAGACCCCAGGCATTTCAAGCCTGGTCCGCCATCTGCAACTGTCGGGTATCTTGAGTAAAACTGATCACTCTCCGAGTGTGCTTCTGTGGGAGCCAAAACCATTGCACACGCATGTTCTCTATCTCTCGTGTAGAATGCTGCGAGGCTGTTTGTCGTGCAAAACAGCCAAGCATCTATCTTCTGAGAGATCTGAGGAAATCGTCAAGAAAATCAAAACCCAATGCCATCCAGATCATCCACATGCCGGACGGCGCAGGGGAGGTAGATTCTGTCAATCTCTACCACTGACCACCGCCCTGCTGGCCGCCGTAGCCCCCGCCTTGGCCGTAGCCACCCTGACCTGGAAGATGTTAGCCTGAGCTTTTGACGACTGTGGAGATGATATGCGTACCCTGATCGCCCTGGTAGCCACCACCGGGAGCTCCACGCCAGTTGTTGCCACCGCCGCCGTAGCCTGTGAGGGAAGTTAGCTTGGTTCGAAGGTCTCAATGGTTAAGCCTGGACTTACCACCGCCCTGGCCAGCACCGTAGCCGCCCTGGCCAGCACCGTAGCCGCCCTGGCCACCGCCGTAGCCTCCCTGGCCACCACCATAGCCCCCCTGGCCGCCACCGTAGCCACCACGACCGCCGCCGCCGTAGCCGCCTGTTTATGTATCAGCACCTGGGTATGCGCAACGAAGTTCAGTAAGACATACCACGCTGACCACCGAATCCACCTCCACCACCGCCGCCGGTGCGCTCGGACGCCTTGTCGACACGGATGGTGCGGCCGTCGAACCTGGGGAGTAAGTGGTCAGTCCTATACCGAGGGAGGTTAGAAGCGAACAAGCTTACTCAACGTTGTTCATGTTCGCAATCGCGGCATCGGCCTCGGTGTCTTGAGAGAAGCGGACAAAGCCGAAACCACGGCTGCGACCGGTATCGCGGTCCTTCACGACGATCTGCACTGGTCAGTGAGGGTCGCGTGAGAATGGATAGAGAGCACATACGGCCTCTTGGACCTGACCGAACTCCTCGAACTTGTTGCGAAGAGTCTCGTCGCTAGTGTGCCAAGCCAGACCACTGTTGTCGTAAGTTAGTTCAGTATAGTTAGGCAAGCAGTGGCATAAAGACGCACCCAATAAAGAGTTTAGACATGTTTGCAAACGGTCGTCGCAGATAGTGACCGGAAGAATGTTAATGTAGGGGATCTGGAGTAACAAAGAGGATGCCGCGCGCAAGGATGTGATGTTGTGTTGATGTCTTGCAGTAGGAGTGTGAGAATGTGTTGTTGTTGGTAGTGTGGTTGTTGTTTGTAGTTGTGTTGGAAGGAAGAGAGGTAGTGACGTCCGTCAGCAACGTTGTGAAAGACGCGAAGAAGATAGATTGCTCAGTGAGAGGCGTGATCACATGCGCCGGCACGCTATCGCGCAAAGGGACCAGCAGGCGGCAGTCGAGGCACGTGGAGCTCACTAAGAAGCGGCTTGTGAGGGAAGGCGCGAGGCGGATGCTGCTGCAGGCAGATGGGACTGGGAACACCTCGTCAAATGGACGCTCAATCGGCTTTCCGAGGGCTCGAGCTTGAGAGGATGCGCGATTGGCACCAGGACTGAAGCACTAGGTTGACGATCCAACCAACGCACGCGCAACTCACAAACTGAGGCTGACCGCACTGCGCAAACTGACTGATTGACTGACCAACTGACTGACTGACTGACTGAACGGACCGAACTGATTGCCCAAGTGAAGATGAAGCTTTCTAGGGAAACAAGATCTAGATTGATGAATGGAGGGGCATCGCGACTAGATGATGGCCAGATGGAGGGGCTTTCAAATGCTAATTAGCTTACCAGCTACAGTAGGACCTAGGTACTCATCCACCTCTACCTCCTCCCCTCACCTTGCCCAGCACAAGTTTCTGCGTGTCCTCACCGGCCCTCTCCCTACAGTACTTGAGAGTACATCGCATGCAGCTGCGGCCGAGGCGTCCTGGCTTCAGCACAGTACTCAGCCCGGCCGCTAAGCAAAGCTGCCGTTCAGGGCTGCCTGCATGCCACGAGGGGGCTGCAGAGTGGCATACCGTTGTCACAGGCTCGCAGATAGCCAGAGCCAGACCGCAATGGACAAGCACCGATACGGTGGCGTCTGGGACGCTGCGATTGAGATCCGAGGTGGGCTCGCTGCGACCAAGCGAACGAAAGGTGGAGTCTCCTCTCCGCATCCAGCACGGGAGACGACGCCAAATGCGAGTGCTTGCCAGCTGAGAACGCGGTGTGAGTGGATCGCTGCAATCAAAAGATGCGCGCTCGCCGACGAATAGCAGCTCACAATCGCTCTCCATTTTGAGAATTCCACCAAGGTCAAACACAGCTTTAGATTGCGCTGTGAGTCGTTAGCTCGTCCCGTGTTCTGTTTACCATGCGGCCGAGCGGTCGCGCTGCAACCCCATCACTTCCATCATCCACATCTTCCCATCTGATCCTCATGCCATTGGCTCCTCCGGCCCTTGGTTCGGTAACTAGCAAAAGGAATTGCATCTCATGCATTCACGGATGCAGTTGCCCTTCCGCCGGGCCATAGACGTGGTTATCTCGCCCGAGCAAGGCATGCAAGCCGGCCCAATGCCTGTTGCGCCTCGCGTGGTGAGTGACCTACTGTGCTGTACGTGATCTTCAAGGGTCGGGACTTACCGGCAACGACTTTGGAGCAAGCTACGGGCAGAGGTGTGCGCTGTTTGTGACCAGTACACGTGTGTGCGTTGAAACTGTGTGGTTGCGCCATGGATAACATGACGCAAGGCAGTAGTCGGTCAGTCGTGTTGGGATCGTCGCAAACGACTGGCTTGAGCGCAGGACGTCAACATCCCTGCACGACCGGGCTTGACAGCGGCACCTTTTGACTTGAAGCTCTCATTCTGTGACAGGGTACATATATGCCTGCAGACCTGCATGTTGGCGGACGCATGTATACTACTTATGACTACATCTAGGCGTCATGTGCTTACGGCGATACAATCGTCTTTCAATTGGACACCGGCAGTTGTTGAAAAGAGATGGCCACGGTGGCATGGGGGATGAATTGGAACGAAGTCGCTCGGGCTCATCGATCGTCAGGATGTGTAGGGAGGAGATGGTGTAACACAGAAGCATGCCTCCCTAGTGGTACCCGGGCGGGCCTGGCCTCGGTGCATACGGTCCAAATCGGCTGGACTTTTTGCCATCAATCGCTGGGTACTTGTCGCTGGGTAGAAAGGTAGGAGATATTGTCACAAGAAGGATGTCGGTGATGATCAGCTGCAGCGTGGGCGTCTGTTGTGTAGCCAGCCTGCTGCTGTTGGGCATGAGGAAGGCGCGAGGCTCGACGCTGATGCGCGGTCCAGCGCAGGGCCAATGATGAACGAACGATATCCCGTTCGCGACCTGTCCACAACACAACCACGCCCGACAAGCATCGGCAAAGCATATATCGTCTAGGGCTGCAAAACACGATCAACACTGTGGCACTGTGCGACCACATCGGCAATCTCCAGGCGGTGAGGTTTGCCCAGACACTGCACTCAACTGCAGCTTCACCGGCGTCAGGTCCAGCAATCCAGTCAACGCCTTTTCCCTGCACATCCCGCGCGCGTAAAGTAACACAGACCTTGATGCCTGTTTGCAACCGGGTATGGACATACAGGACTGGCTCCAGGGCACCGCCGACAGGGCATCACCAAATTCATCGGACGAAGTCGATCCGCGTGCGTTCGGTCCACCCACCCAGAGTATCGAAGCAACGGATGCAAAGCGCTATCACAAGAAACTTAAGCATGCTACCAGCGACAGTTCAATCATCGCAGTACAGCAACGGACAGACCGTCGAGGCAAGGCCGACGATCGACCGGCAAATGCCACGAACCTCCACCCAGCGGACATGAGTGTTACGCATTTGGCAAGCCGACATCGTCGCCAGAGATCCCAAGAGCATGGTGAAGATGGTACCGTCCAGACGTTGGACCGGAACCCATACGAGAGACGTGCAAGGCGCAAGACGAAGCCTGATCGATACGAGTCCAAGAAGCAGAACGCAAGGGCGCAGAAGCAGCGCGATGATGCCGGCGAACGGAAATCCAAGCGCAAGCAAAAACAGGCACATTGTAGCGGCGATGGTAAGCGCACCGAGAGCCTCGTTCAAGGGTTCAAACTCAAGAACAAGCCATCTAAGAGTCGATTGACGGTATGTCGTTTGTTTATGCTTGAGCATGGACGCCCCTGACTTCGTGTACAGCTAAAACTAGACAATACTGCTGGGTTGTTCAAACATGGCCGCGCATCTGCACAGATGGCTGGTCGCAAGAACGGGTGTAAGATCCACAAGTGTGTTTGTACAGGGCATGGCTGATACATGGCACAGTGCCTGATCTCATCTTCAATGAGCTCAAATTTCTGCGAGATTCTCACGAGCATCAGGACGAGTATCACACCGGCAGCAATGGCCATAGACCGATTGGGCAGCAAAAGAAGCGTGAAGTTGAACGTGAGGAGATATCGGCCTACTTCAATCAGCGTACATCTCGTCGCCGTGCACTCGAACCTTCACTCAGCAGGCGAACAGAGATTGAGCAAAAATCATCTCGCGATAATGACGAGCTACAAAGTCTTCCCGAGGGCGGCAGTAGTCCTTTGTTGCCTGACGAAGAGCTCACTGCAATCCCTTATCTTGGTTTCGGTAGCAGAGGGACTATCAATAGAAGTGGCGATCCTCATCCTTCTGCGACGACTTGCCTGACTTGGTCAGATTCTGCCGCTGTTTCTGAAACCCAGACGAGGCATTCGACAAAGGTTAAACCTATTCGAGAGCCTGGCCAACCTTCGACGTCGAAGAAGGCCCAACAGCGGCGACTTGAGCGTAACTCGACATCTCGACCGCCTCCTGACACTGCCGAGCCATCAGTACGCAGAGGTCCACCCGACGTCCCCAAACACCAATGGTCGAAGTCGCGAAGAACTCGAGGTCCGACTCAGATTGAGGTGCATATCCCGCAAAGCAACGCCGCGCCCGACCCAGCCAGAAGCAAGCGAAAACTGAATGACAGCACCTCGATGTCTTTGCCAACAAGACGGCCTGCGGGGTCTGGTCGACGGCGACAGCAAAAACATGTGGTCCAGCTACAGGTCTTGTCATCGGATGTAGGGAGCTTCAACACATCTGACATACTGAAGGTGAAGGGCAGACTGGAAGCTTTGGCCGAAGCAGTACCACCGACTATCCAAAGCGTTTGTGCGATGGGAAGTGACAAGGAGAACGAAAAGCTAATGTCGTCATCGCCAACAGCCAAGATTCTACGGAACGCACATGAAGCAATGGCAAAGGGCTATGAAGAGCCTATCGCAAGACCATCGAGGGGTGCTAACCGAGTCTCACCTCGTGTCGATGAGCGTGGAAGCGGACACAACTCATGCACTTTCCAAAAGGGCGGGCCTGGACCAAATCGTCCCCACTTGCGAGATTTGGACGTTAACGAATTTTCATGTCGACCAATGCAAACACATGCTATGATCCAAGGACAGGGCCCCTATCAGCAAGTGCAGCAGCATGATGCAGAAATTGTCCCAGCTCTTGGCTTTGACCCAGAAGACGATGAAATGCTGGATGGATATGCCACATTCGAACCAACAATTGCAACTTATGCAGACGCCACACATGATCATGTTCCAGCACACATGTACGCACCACCTACTACAGAACCAGAGCTGGAGTCACTATCGTTCAGATATGACAGGCCGTCGACGCGAGCGCGTGACGTTCTTTGGTCTAGGGGTGGCGCCTCAGCAATCCACAGAGATGCTTCTTCTTACGCTGCGACTGCAGAGTGTGTCTTGCACGACGAAGCAGACCACATTGGTGATCAAAGTTTCGAAGATGGGCTGGCAGGGTTTTGGAGGCCAAACCGGCTGTACTGAGAGCATACGCACTATTCACCGCGCGATGTCCGACCAATGACCAGAACATGATTATTTATCTATATAGACTTATCATGAGTTGCGTGGCCACGAGCAGAGTAACAAGTTCTCATGAATATCACATTATTTTACGAACAGAACAACGTACATTGAAGGACCACCCATTACGCCATCAACTGGTGTCCGAGCATACCCCAACCTTGTCGAACGCACTGACGTGATGATCTAAGCATAAACACCCGCGGCGGCTCCTTGACGACAGCCGAAGACGGCGGCCACGAAAACGGACGGGTGAGAGGAGTCCTGGCAAACCTTGAGCCACAGGAGCAACTCGCCACGCATATACCGCTGTCCAGTGCTGTAGCTTACCTAGGCCCGCCTTCTCATACATACCCTCGGCCCTGCGCGGCGCTCAGCAATAGCTTAATATACTCCCAGCAGATCCCAGCCCGCCCATGTTGGCGCACACCGCCCGCCGTCCATTGAGGCACTTGTTGACGCCCTCACCCCAGACACAGGCAGCACTACTGCTCCAGCACCGGCCGGCCGCGTTTGCCGTGACGCTTTCTACGCTGGCGCCGCTTCAGCAGCCCCCACGACTGCCCGCCAGCACTTCAACGACCCCTCCACGCCCCACCAGCCCTGCCAACGCCGACAAAATTCCATCCTCCCAGACGGCCACCTTTCGTGCTGCGCAGCTGCAGCGTCACTTCTCTTCCTCCTCCTCCGACATCCATCATTCTCCCAAGAATACCGGCATCACCGCAACTATGGCCCAAACTCTTTCCAACGCCCCGAGCGTCTTCACCACCCGCAAGGTCGGCGCTCCTCACACTCTCGAGCACCGCGTGTACATCGAGAAGGATGGCGTGCCCGTCTCGCCCTTCCACGACATCCCGCTCTACGCCAACGAGCAGCAGACCATCCTGAACATGGTCGTCGAGATCCCCCGTTGGACCAACGCCAAGCAGGAGGTGCGTGCTGCCATACTCTGCCGTGCTTCATTCACGAGCATGGAATGGGAGAAAACCATTGCCAATGGGCACTCAATCGAGCATTAGCTGACAAGCAACACCTGCAGATCTCCAAGGAGGAGACCCTCAACCCCATCAAGCAGGACACCAAGAAGGGCAAGCTGCGCTTCGTCCGCAACTGCTTCCCCCACAAGGGCTACCTCTGGAACTACGGCTGCTTCCCCCAGACCTGGGAGGACCCCAACGTCACCCACCCTGAGACCAAGATGAACGGCGACAACGACCCTCTCGACGTGTGCGAGATCGGTGAGCTCGTTGCCAAGGTTGGCGAGGTCAAGCAGGTCAAGGTCCTCGGTGTCATGGCCCTCCTCGACGAGGGTGAGACCGACTGGAAGATCATCGTTATTGACGTGAACGACCCTCTCGCTCCCCGCCTCAACGACGTTGAGGACGTCGAGAGGCACCTGCCCGGCCTTCTCCGTGCCACCAACGAGTGGTTCCGCATCTACAAAATTCCCGATGGCAAGCCCGAGAACCAGTTCGCCTTCTCCGGCGAGTGCAAGAACAAGAAGTACGCCATGGACATCGTCCGTGAGTGTGCCGAGTCTTGGGAGAAGCTCATCACTGGCAAGACCCCTAAGGGTGACATCAACCTGTAAGTTGCCATTTGAGATAGTGAATATTCGAGAAAGAGGCTTGTTCTGACTTATATGCAGCACCAACACCCTCGTTCCCCACAGCAACGACCGCGTCGAGGCCTCCACCCTCAACATTCCCAAGGGTGAGGACAAGGCCCCCGCCCCCATCGACTCGTCTATTGACAAGTGGTTCTACATCTCCGGTGCCTCTGCTTGAATCTCAAAGCCATCGGCTGTTTTGTAACCCCGCATCCGGGATCGTAGCAGCATGATGCGTATATAATTATGTGGCATGAGAAAATACAGGGTGGCCAGCAGAGCCGGCACTGATGATGCAATACAAAACAAAACAAAAGAAGGCTTGCAATGAGGAAAATTCCAAGGACACATCCATTTTCCATGCGTCTTTCCTCTACCCATATTCGTGGAGTCCATTGTGCTTTTCTGGCGTAGCCGACATAGTGCATGCACATAGCTCAATGGTTGAAGCGGCACCACCTTCACCGAGCCCTGTATTTACATGATCGATATTTTGTCGAGATGGCTTGAAATCTTGAAGTTCGTTATGGCGTTGTATGTATTGCGTGTTTCGGTCCGAACCCAGCATAATGCTCATCAGCGAGACTTCGGCGATCTTTATTTACCAAAAGTGTTTTCTATGGCTTGCAATTCTTTTGAGTATAGAGGCCCCTGAATTGTACAGAATGTGATAGATTGTTCAATTCATTGAAATACCACCTTCCATGTCAATGTTGAACGAAATTGAAGTCACGAGATCTCGCGTCACTTACTAGACGCCGACCTGAACTCAATTCAGCTCGAGACGCGACTTCACACCATCACCCGCCTAAGACACCACCCCGCGGCATCTTTGCTCGCGCCACCCCATGGACTGGAGAGTACATGCCTGAGAGCACGGAGGCATAATCGACAATGCCTATCCTCCGTCGTAACAATGCCCCGCCTCTGCTGCGGCAGGTTAACAACAAGCCGCACGCGACAAATCAGGACCACGAAGAGGATTCACTTCCCACACCGCCTGCTTCGAATCATACGGCCAAGAGGGGAGCTGGAAATACTGCTGCGGTGAAGAAGAATACGGCCAAGAAAAACGAGGACATTTTCGCGGAGCCTGCGTCGAGCAGCGACGAAGAGAATGCAACGGAGCTGCCGACCTTGAACAAGAGCGCTGCAACTTTCAAGCCCAGCAAGGACCTTGAAACGTTGAAGAAGCCTGCTACAACATTCAAAGTACCTGCTCGCACCAGCCCGGGAAGCTCGAACAGCAAACGCAGCGCGAGCAACGAGGACGATGATTTGAGCTCAGACGACAAGATGGTCTTCAGCTCGCAGACAGCCCACTCGCCGAACAAACGGGCACGTCTCGCTGCTGCTGGGAACGCCAGGCGAGCTGGTAACATCCATGCACCGCTCAAGAAGAGCAGCCAGACTTACGGGAAGAGAACGAAGGTCTTGACGTCGAAAGACCGGAAATCACAGCAAGCCAAAGCAGATGGCTTCAAGGTTGCTAAGGGACTCGAGTTGGATGCTCCAAAGCCTCAAGGACCTACCTTCAAGGTCGCGAAAGGCGCGGACATGTTTGAGTTTGGACAATCTGAGAAGAATGTTCCTCAGTTCCAAGAGTCGAGAGGCAGTGTGTCCGATTCACCCGAGCTTAGCGAGCTGAGTGAGTTGGACAGCGACGTGGAGGAAGTTAATCCTCGAACCTTGAATCTGCCGACGCCAGGAGAATACGTTCCAACGGTGGAGTGCAAAGGTTGTGGCAAGAGAGTCCCGCTGCTGTTGAAGCAGGAGTTTGAAGACAGGTACAATGACAGTAAAGCATTGACTTACAAGAAGTGGAGTTGGTTCTGCGATCATCACAGAAAGGAGGATGCAAGGCAGATTTGGCAGGAACGTGGCTATCCAGACATCCGATGGGAGAACTTCGAGAAACGGCTACAGGCACATTACGATCGGCTCCTGGCGGTTCTGGAGAAGCGGTCAACTTCTATATACAGAGACCGACTGCAGAAGCGTGTAGATTCTGGTTCAACAAGGACCGCCGCGGTAGCTTACACTCTTAAGAGCAGTGACGACGGCGAGCTAGAAATCAAGCCCGGTTACTACGGCTCGAAGGGCGAGAAGTTGATGACCGATCACATCGTCAGACATTTTGCGGACGAACTGCGTGATTTGGCTGTAAGTGATTCTTTGATCGGAGCGTTTGGCGTTGCAGGAGGCATTTCAGGCTTCGTGCAGGCCGTTCTGGTGCCTGAAGTTGCTGTGGCGCTTGTTCAAGAAGACATGAAATGCGATGAGAAGCGAGCCAGAGAGATTCTCAAAGAGAGCTTAGAGCTCGGAGAATTGCTGAACGAGGAGGCTCATGAAGAGGTTGTGAGTGGAGCAGAGGACGAATGAACGATTGGGACGGAAATGTCTGAACAATCTTGGAAGTGGGCCATTTCTACATGAGCAATGTTTTGTGCTGTAGATATATATATGATACCCTTTGTTGATTCTTTTTGTACAACGTATTCTACAAGACGTCTGCAGCCGTGTTCACGAGGGAGAAGAGCAGCCTCTGCTCACCATGAATCATGAGAGCCACTCTTCATATTCTGACCCGCGCAATCGACCCTCTCCTTCCAGTTCGATGCCCTGCCACAGTATCTGCCACCACACCATGGCCGCAAGACAGCAGTAACAATAGCCTCCGCCGCGTCCAGTCACACTCGTCCTGTTTTCCCGCGCGTGACCTTGCCCCCACGACATCGCCGAAGCACAGCCTGGCAGTGGCCGGAAGCTCCCTTTTCCACCTCTTCGAATCGCTTGCCGAAGGCTGCTCCACCTAGCCTTCCAACATATCCAGAAACGCATCTAGCCGTTCAGCTCCTCCTGCCTCAGCAACTGCCTCGAGTGGCGGTCGACCTCAGTCTGGATATCGCGGATCTTCATCTTCTCCAAATCAATGCTCATTTCCTTGCCATCCTCTGCAAAAGTTGTACAGTCAGTGGAAGTTTCTTTAGGTAGGATTGAAACCAGTCTTGTACGCACTGAACTTAAGAGCCAGAGTAGCGGGCAGCGATTTCTGCGCCTGGCTGAGGATCTTGACGTCGATTGCCATGGTGGAGCGCGCATTGGGCGGCAGCATGGCGAGGAAGTTGCGAGCCGTCTTGCCGGATTTGGGGTTGAAGGGCGAGAAGGCCGTGGTGACGGAGGTGAGGTATTTGGTGAGCATTGTGGGCGGTTATTGAGAGTCCTAGTAATGTAGGGGTTTTCTTGTTGCTTGATCGCTAAGAAGTCGAGATGTTGTTCGCGGAGGTGTGGTTTGCGGAGGAGATGGAGATGGAGATCTTGTGGCCGAATTGGGAAGGCTGCGACTGCGATTGATGGAGGGACATCGCTTTCACATGACAACCACCCCACGTGCTATACAATTACGCTCAATGTCCCGTAGCATTTGTCGAAAACATCACTTAGACTAGATCTGGCCCTCTTAGTGATACACAGCAACAACCAGCACACACAATGAAGAAGTCGATGTCACAACGGCGTGTCCCACGCAAGATTGGCGGCGACGAGGATGAAGACGAACGAATGAGCAGCGGCGCAGACACCGGACCAGAAACCACAGGTCAGTCTACTATCAAGCTACATGTTCCCTTCTCATACATCTCTGACATTCCCTATGCATAGCTTCTGGCCCAGGCTGACCTCGCAGCGCACAGAATCCGTGATCAAGCGCCCTAACAAACCGCGCAAATCGACAAATCTACGCAAATCGATAATCCACAACGACGACGACGAAGACTCAGGCGATCTAGACTCTGTATCAGTCGTAACGCCCAAACGCTCCAACCTCTCGAAGATCGCCGTCCAGCGCAACGCTTCCAGGCAACGCTCCTCCTTCCTCCCTTCAGATCTACCCAGCGACTCAG
This sequence comes from Melanodothis sp. VS III C KN 2, assembly GCA_019775565.1. NCBI lineage: Eukaryota > Fungi > Ascomycota > Dothideomycetes > Cladosporiales > Cladosporiaceae > Melanodothis > Melanodothis sp. VS III C KN 2. Next base: position 33,166 of record JACWFM010000037.1, on the reverse strand, counting down.
ACAATGCCCCAAGCTACAGCGCCGCCGATCTCCAAGCTCTCAAAAACAGCACGCCCTCAACTCCCCAGCAACTGCAGTCAGCCGGCGCATCAGACGTAGAAGACGTCTCAGCCACAACGCCAGCCCTAGACCTCAACTCGAAATTCGGCTCCTCGCTCTCCCGCTACCAGCAACAACAGCAACTCCCATCCGCCATCCCTTCAGCTACCGAAATCGAAGAGAAGAAAGCCCGTCGTGCGCGACTGGCGAAAGAAGCCCAAGCCGACGAGTACATCTCGCTCGATCCCGACGAGCCTGGCTTCGACGAGGACGAGGATGGCAATGTCATGACCGACGAGACAGGTCGCTTGATTCTGCGGCCGAAAGACAAGTATGGGCTTGCGGAGAGCAGGCTGGTGCGTGAGGACGAAGATATTCTGGAGGGCTTCGATGAGTTCACAGGTGAGACAGGCGCAAGGATTCACATGGATGAAAGCACACGGGGTGGCGAGCGCGAGCGACGGAAAGCAGAAATGGCGGCGCAGATTGCGGCTGCTGAGGCGGAGGAAGACAGCGAGGATGGGGACGAAAGCGAGCGAGAGCGTAATATGGCGTTCGAAGCGGCGCAGACGCGGCATGGAAACTACTCTACAGCGCTGGAGGAAGAAGAGAATGCCAGACCGAAGACGCCGCCCAAGATCGCACCGCTGCCGAGCTTAGACGGAGTGATTGCGCGGCTACGGACGCAGTTCGCAAGCATGCAGACTGCGCGAATGGAGAAAGTGAATGAGATGGCTGCTTTGGAGCGGGAGAAGATCAGGATCGGGGAGGAGGAGGTGCGGATCCAGAAAGCGCTCAAGGAAACTGGAGAGAAGTTCGAAGCGTTGCGGAAGGAAAAGGGCATTGCCAGTACCAGTGCCAGCGGAGTGGTGACGAAAGAAGGCACGCCAGCCCTGCTAGAGGCTGGTAGAGGTTTGGGATATGCTGGAAACGGAGCTTCGGAAGAGGATGGCGAAGAAGTTGAGCGGCCGGTGCTTGGGCTTGGAATGCTGCCTGCTGGCAGAGGGTTGGACAGTTTGGGCACGTCTGGCGTTGGCACCCCTGTGCAAGGTTCAAGTGAACAAGCTATGGATGATTGAACGATTGATGGAAGTGGAAATGGTCTGCAGGTATTCACGTAATGAAGCAGGATAGTCCAGCCACGCGGCCTCATGCTCTACGTCTGTATTCGTGATGGTAAATGTGCTGTATACTAGTTCTGTAGTATCTCACACCACAATGCTTTTGCTCTTTTTGGGGTATCGTGCTTTTGGGCGTTTGCTCTAGTTGATGAAGTTGACGCAGAAGAAGTGTAATATCATGCTGCCGAAGATGAAGTCGGCGAACGCTCTGTGGAAGCCATGTACGTCAGTTCGGTCTTCTAGTATCGACTTCAGAATAGTGAAGTGTCCAACATACCTCTCGTGAGAAATACTTTCAAAGTCCGCCTTGTTCTCTGGGTTGGTCTGCATGCGTAAACTGACTGTGAGGACGAACTGGCCAACAGTCGCCGAGAAGCCAGAGAGGAAAGCGTTGAAAGGCTGTAGTGAGATATCATTGTCAGCAAGACACAAATTCCCTCAAACCTCAAAATCCAATTGCTCATAAACCACTGTCTTCTTCATCTTTGCCTCTACAGCGAGAAGAGGGATATACTCACAAAGTTGCCAGCAATCACGCAGTACGCAAACTGCAACACGCCCACAGCGATCAAGAACACGAGGAAAGCATCCAGCAACTTCACACGCTGCGGCGTTTCGTCGACGTACTTGTTCCAGATGCCCACGCCAATCTCCTGCAAGTCTTGTGCGCTGCGCACTTGGCCGCTGGCGCTGGTTGCGGGTTTGTTGGCGGAGCGAGTGGGTTGGCCGGCCGAGGAGGGGACGACGGTTGTGGGTTTGGTCGAGCTTGGAGGGATGGCGGAGGGGGAAGGGGTGGTGGAGATCTTTTTGGGGGCCATTTTGTGCGGTTGTGTGGGTTTTTTGGTGGTGGTGACGAAGCGCAATGGGTTGGAGTGGTTTGGTTGTTGCGTCGTTGGGTACTTGTAGACGTTCAATCGGTCGTCCACTTGCACCACAAGCTCCAGCTGGCTTCCTTCCCAAATGCGCCAGGGTACCTTAGGGTTATTACGCTATCATGCATGACTCGCGAGGCCGAGGTATTCCATCATCAATGGATGGGCAAGCAAGATGTAAGAGCTGAAGCTCCAACAATTGAACCACTTTGCCATCCACCACATCAAACCACTACAGCCAACAACTCTACTCGCGCAGATACTATCAACCAAACACTTCCAACTGAACAATACCACAATCATGGTCCGCCCTCTCCACCACCACCACCACTACCACCACCAGAAGCTAACCCCTCCCAGTCCCTCTCCCAAGTCGGCTTCATCCTCGCCTCCCTCACCGCCGGCGGCGGCACCATTGGCTACCTTCGCACCGGCAGCGTCCCCTCTGTAGCCGCCGGCGTTACCGTCGGCGCTCTGTACGCGCTGGGCGCATACCGCATTTCGCAGAAGCAGCCGTACGGCGTCGAGCTCGCGCTGCTGGCCAGCGTGGTGCTCGCCGGCAGCAGCATCCCGCGCGCGATCAAGAGCCAGAAGAGCTTGCCGATTGGCCTGAGCCTGTTGGCGAGCTTTGGCATGTGGACTTATGCTAGTGCGATGGCGAGGGGGTACAACAAGTATAACAAGACTGTTTAAGGTTGAGTTGAAACGGAAAATGGAAATGGGGAGTAGCCAACCTCGATGAATGATACTCTTGGGGAACAGTTAATGGACTTGATCGCTCAGGTCGTAACGGTCATTTGTTGGTCTGATACGGCTTTGTTTGCACTGTACTGTACTGTGTAACTTATAACTTCGCCTTCTCACTCGCACCACCCAGGACCACGCGCTTGGAGGCTTGCACCAGTTCCCACCCAAGCTCGCCGAAAGGTTTCATTTGCGCGGCATATTCGCCTGCTTTCTCGCTGCTGGCTTGTCGCTGTGCGTAGCGCGCTGCAATGCCCTGCATGATCACCGAGCCTCTGTAGATGTTGAAGGCCTCGCCCCACGTGAACTCCTTCGCGGGATAATGCCAGCCCACGACTTCCTCGTACCACTTTTTGCATTCTTCCAGCGTTGGAAGGCCGGGAGTTGCGCCTGGTACAAAGGCAGGGTTGGCTCTGTCAGCGATACGGGCGCGCTCGGACGAGGCAGTCGTGTAGGGTGATATCAGGTTGGTGAGGTCAGAGAGCGGGTGCCCGATGGTGCTCATCTCCCAGTCGAGAATGCCAATGACCCTAGGCTCTGTCTTGTGGAAGACGACGTTGTCGATCTTGTAGTCTCCGTGTACGAATGTCGAGCGGTCCTTCGGCTGCGTCTGCGCATCCTTGAAGAACTCGACCATCTCGTCGTAGTGCGGGATCTTGCCGACCGGCACGCCGGTGTCCTTGTCTTTGGCTTGCGCCTGGCTCTCGGAGATGGTCGCGAAGGTCTTGATCTGGCGGTTGTAGAAGCCGCCTTGACGGCCGTAGTTCTCGAGACCGACGCTCTGGGGCTTGATGCGGTGGAACTTGGCCAGAGTGGTGACGGCGCTGTGCCACATCTCTCGTCGGTGTTCGGGGCTCACGCCTGGGATGGCAGGATCCTCGAAGATACGACCGTCGAGGAACGACATGACGTAGAATGCTGTCCCTACGATGGAGTCGTCTTCGCAAAGACAGAAGGTCTTGGGGACTGGCACGTCAGTGTTCTCGAGAGCATGAAGGATGCGGTACTCTCGGTCGACTTGATGGGCTGTCTTGGAAAGCAGCTTTCCTGGTGGCTTCTTGCGCATGACATATTGCTTCCCGTCTGCAGATTTTAGAAGGTATGTTGGGTTGCTTTGGCCATAGCCGAACTGTCGTTGGTCAGTACTGAGCATTGGAGCTCTCTATCTTGTGTAAGCCCACCTGCTTGACGTCCAGCGGTGTCTTGATCTCTGGGACGTGGGTGTTGAGATAGCCTTCGAGAGACTTGATATCGATCGGTTGTCTTATTCGTCCTGCCATGTTTGACAAGTAGGCGATTCGTTGTTACATGGCAGATAGTGTTTGGCAATGGCAGCGGTGGTGTATTATGTTGGAGGTGGAATCGAATGCGGAGCGCAGATGCCGAGGTCGAGGTCGGCTCGGGCTTGGTGCTGCTGCTGAGCTGGAAGCACATAAAGCTGGTACCTTAGGGACCGCGGAGGCCATGAATCGAGGATTGCTATTATTATTGTTTGGCTTGATGTGCACCACTCATGCGAGCAACAAAACTTGGTCTTCTCGTGTGTAGCGAGGTAGAAGTCAGCAAAGCTTCACAGCATGCCATTGCAACAAGTTCGACCATTCCCCTCGTCTCATCACAGTAGCCATGAGTCTTGCGTAAGAATTGCTCAAATGTCTACATAAATTAGTGGTGTTCATGATATTTCTGCTCTCAGACTATGCTCGCCATGACACCAGGCCGTCGGGTCTCAATGGTGAATGGCAATGTCCCATTGTCTGCACCAGCTGGTGTTGGCATAGAGCGACGGAGACACGCGAAGAGCCATAGGCAAGGACCAACAAGATTCAGATGTCTGCACAGTGGAGACAGCACTAGATGCGACGAATCTATACGATGATTCCTACACAAGTCAGCCAGTTGGTGAGTTGGTATCGCTTCTTCTCACGGCGACACGACTCGTAGCCAGTCACTCGGCTCCGCAATCTCATCGCAGGCGTCAGCTTTCCCATGAGCGATTGGAGCAAAGCCATCTGATCCTTGTTCGTGAAGCCAAGGTACATGCACTGTGTCCATAAGTCCAGTACATTTCGCTGCTGAGAGATGCCTCCTACCGTATAGCTTTGCGGTGATGCCTCTTATTACAGCAAGTCGCCGCCCGGCATTCGGTGCAGGCAAAGCATCAGGCCGTTGTCTGGTCAGGCAGTCTTCACCGATACTCGCAGCACGTCCCACTTCTGCCCTACATGTACGTCAACAAATCACGCTTCACTGCCTTCAACGCCCGACGAGTGCAAGCCCGGTGTTCTGGCTGAAGGCCCGTACGTCGCAGCACCCACCACCTGTTCAATGAGGCAATCCAATTTATTCTTCAGCCTGTCTCTCGTCGTCTCGCTGCCCAATCTTCCTCCTGCTCCAGCCAAGCGCCCTCAGGTCATCTCCGCAATCACCTAGACGAGCCCGAAAAGGAAATCACCAGAGACACGCGTGACGTGCATCGAAGTTCACGGACCCCTGGTCGGCAAACCGCCCGTTGGTGTCTCTTGTGTGACTGTCCCTGCAGCCAGCCAGCGTGCGTGCAGTAGCACCCGTCAGCCGGCCAGCGTACCAAATGGCGCTCCACAACACCAAAACAACGCCCAAGCAGCAGCAACTGCGCTCTGTCAGCTCCCACAACGGCTTCCAGCGACAAGCCATCGTCGGCAGGACCTTCAGCAAGACACACTCCCCCTCCGCGAGAGACACTCTCCGCGCCAGCGCTGTCGCCGAACTCAACCGCAAGGCCTCATTGCACGCTCTGAGCGGCACCATGCCTGTCACTCCCAGCGCCATGGCTGGCAACCTGGAAATCGGCGACGTGGTCAATGTTCCTGGAGAGATGTACGGAACGGTGCGATTTGTTGGCAGTGTGAGGGGAAAGACTGGACGCTTTGTGGGTGTTGAGCTGGACAGGGAGTTTGCGGCAAAGGGAAAGAACGATGGCGATGTCGAAGGGTATGTTATGGGACACAAATATGAGGGACGATCATGATACTGATCTCAAGCACTGCAGGACCAAATACTTCAACACCACTATCCCAGGCGCCGGCATTTTCCTACCAGTCCACCGCGCCGAAAGACGCTCACCTTCCGGAGCTACCGATTCCTACCCTGGCACACCTTCGACGCCGTCGCACAGCACGTTGAATGGACGGAGGACAAGAAACGGGTTCACACCGCCGACGCCCGCCTTGCCCGCTAAGTTCTCGCAATCAGTTGGCCCGGGTGCAAGGCCCGCCAGTCCCCATGGCATGTTCAAGCCAAGGCGGCCGTCTCTACCTAGACCTGAGTCTCCGCTTAGAAGGCAGCCCAATCTACCACCTAATTCGGGCCAGAAAGGTTTCTCTCAGAGCGTGAGAGGTGCTACGCAGCCACTTGGCACGACACCAAACAAGCCATCATTCAAAGCCTCCACTTCCGGCCGGGCGACTCCTGGCATGACCCCACGACCATACTCGCGCACTGGATCCAGAATGGGAAGTCGAGCGGATGAAGATGGCGCCAGGCGAGTTATGAGTGGAAGCGCAACGCCAGGATTCTCCCAGACCATGCGTTCACCGTCGAGACTCGGCAACACTCAGGGACAAGAGGCGGAACTTTCGAATCTCAGGGCGCTATTGGCAGATCGCGACAGACGTTTGGAAGAGCAGGCGAGCCACTTGGCGGAAATGGAATCGAGCGTCAAGGAATTGTCTGCACTGATCCCGACAGACGGTCCTGCACCAGGAAGCAGGGGATCCGAGGACGATGACAAAACTACCGCCCAGTTGCGCCAGGCTCTACGAGAGAAGAACGAGAAGATATCCCTACTCACCGTTGAGTTCGACGCGCACAGAGCCGACTTCAGGAGCACTCTCGATAGTCTCGAGATGGCTTCGACGGAGACTGAGCGTGTATACGAGGAGCAGAAGAGCGACCTGTTGGCTCAGATTGCTGAGTTGCAAGAGATGAGACAAAACCAGGAGGACTTTGAAGGTGTTGCGGAGCAGCTCAAGCAGCTTGAAGAGCTTGTTGCTGAGCTGGAAGAAGGACTCGAGGAAAGCAGGAGAGGCGAGGCTGAAGCTCGAGGTGAAGTCGAATTCCTGCGAGGCGAGGTCGAGCGTGGAAGGTCGGAGCTCAGAAGGGAACGAGAGAAGGCTGCCGCTGCGCTCAAGGATGCTGGCGGAAGTGCCACATCTCCCAAGGAACTTGAAGCAAAGGACGACGAGATCAGAGGGCTCAAGGCCATCATTCACCGGCTCAGCGATGGCCAGAACGCTCCGAGCACAAACGGTAGCACAGGCGAGCCTGAAGATGTGAAGCTCTTGCAAGCAGCACTGGAGGAGTCCCGACTCGAGCGAGAAGAATTAGAGAGGGAAGTCGAGCAGCTACGCCGCGACAATGCTTCTACCAAGACGAACGGCCAGACTCACGCCCGACACGCAAGCGAATTGACCGAGAAGGCGCTTCCTACTCGACCTCGTCGTGACACGGTGAAAGCCCCTGCGCCGCTTGAGGAGCAGACCGTCTCCGAAGAAGACACTCTCCACGACGACAACGCTTCCGAGGCCATCTTTTGCGAGCTTTGCAAGAGCCCAGAACACGACACGCTGGACTGCACATCGCTTCGCGCGCCGGCTTCAGACGTACACGCGCGGGACGACCGCGAGCACGAACCTGCCGCCATGCCCAAACCACTCAGTCTCGGAAAGGAGAACGAAGATGCCGCCACGAAGCCCAAGGCGAACGGAGACAAGGACGAGGAGAAGTGGTGTGCGCTCTGCGAGAAGGACGGCCACCTTGCGTTTGACTGTCCGGAAGAAGCGTACTAGTTCTGCTGCTCCTAGGCTCGGAAGGCGTGATGGCCGGGCTTTGCGAAGCGAGGGTCGCTTTTATTGCCACGTTTCAATGTCTTTCGACTAACTGATATCGTCGTTCATTGGTTGTACAGGAAATTGTAGGAGATGGGGAATTGACGAGGCAGTGAACGAACGACTGAAACGGGAGGCTGTTGTCTTTTTTTTTTCTTCTGGGCGGTGTCGCCCCCGCTGGTGCTGCACGCTCTATACCCATTCGCGATGAGATAAATTCTTTGTATTGCAGTGCTCGAACCCTGATAAATGGTGTGTTCTTCACAGATTCTCTCTCCCCTTAGAGACTCTCTTAGGGCATTCAACTTCCAATTAGCAGTGACACGATGGTGATGCAGTGCACTCGACGCCGCAGCACGACAGCATTGATAGATACGGCACAATTGACGACTTCACCGCATCTATCGCCGCACAACAACCACCAGTATCACAATTCAGCCACCGGGCATCCGGCACAGGATCCCCAGAGGGCTTCGGTGCAACCTGAAGACGGATAAAAGTTCCACTCACTGCATGCTCCAATAATCAATCTACCGGCCGTGGTTGCTGCAGGTTGACGAGCCGCCAATGCACACCTTGATGGCAGGCGTGCAGACCGCGGATGCACAAGCAGGCATCCGGCAACCGACGTCAAGCTGGTTCTGTACTGCGCATGTGTGCAGCACTGGTCTGCATACATATGTACAGTCGATATTATTGTTGTGCTGACCTCCTACTGCTGCTCATATGCGTCGTTGATAACGACATCTCTCCCTCTGCAGGCGACCCCTCCCTCACATGCCATCTCGCTTGCTGCTTCGCTTCTCGCCGCCGACGCTGGGGCATGCTTCCTTGCATTCTATCAACCAGACACCGTCCTTCTCCCTGCGCCGAGCATCTTCATCCTCCCATACACCCATCGAATCCGCCAAACCATCCAGCGCACGTCGCCGGCTCTCTGTCCGGTTGGCTCGCAGCGGCCCTCTGCTCGCCGCGATAAGCCGATAACAGCCGGCTAAGTAACTGTGTTGGTTGGATCACCATCTTCCCCGCGGTTTAGACTCCCACATGATATTCTGTCGCCGTCACATGCCACCTATGCCGCCTGCGGGCGACGGCGGGCGAGGGTTGTCTTGACACAGAGCATGGCTCGGATGGGCGACTGCCACGACAGACCGCTCATCGCCAGACCCGGCGCAGTCGCTTCGAGCAATGCCCTTCCAACCACGCGTAACCTTACTGGCGCCCCCCGGTGGGTGGGTCTTCGTTTCCCCATTCTGAACTACGCCCTACAGACGATTGATAGAGTCACTCACCCGCCGCCGTCTCATCTTCCTGTCACCCTGTGTCATCCCTCCCACACAATCACCATCCACCTCCCACGAAAAACCACAACTTGCGTGGGGTGTGCCCGAAGCAAGTCCATCCGCCTACAGTCACTGTCACTTGCAGCCATTGACCAATCTCCTGGTCCGCTCGCCTACTTCTTGCCAGCCTACCCTAGCCCTACCCGTGTGATCACGACCAAAGCGGCAAGCCTTCGTGGGATCTCCACGTGGGATTCTACGATTCTACCCGGCTCGACCTGCTGAACGGCCTCTGCGACGGCCAATCAACTCCTCCCAAACCACGCGTTTCTTTACGACTGTCAAGCCTTAGCCGCGTACCTGGACAGGTCGTGGCACTACTTTTCGTTGTTTGTGATGGCGCCTCCCGCCGCCATTGAAGTTCTGCCCGAATCCGATACGTCGACTTTCACGCTGCCCGATCGCCTTACTATTCAAGGCGTTGCGAAGCGTAGAGCTGTCGAGGGACGTCTGATTGCGGGCGTTGCTGCCGTTGCTGATGTTGAGAGGTTCAAGGGCAGGACGGTGCATGCGCACAAGGCGAAGGCTAGGCGCTGGGATCGTAAGTACCTCTTTGGTGTCTGTCGGGATCGATCGAACGAACGATATGATCTCTTCACGTTCGAAGGCGAATGCTAATTGCGATGATCGGTTCAGATCGATTTAGCCCGGAGTCAAACCGAAGGAAACCTAGCTCGCTCAAGGGTGCCGCGCAATACTTGAAGAACTCAGGCATGATCTCCCTTGGAGGTGGCCTTCCATCGAGCGAGTACTTCCCATTCGAGGAACTAAGTGCCAAAGTTCCTGTGCCCGGCGCTTTCGAAGACAAGTCCCGCTACGCTGTTTTATCTGCAGGCAAGCATGATCTCGCGCAAGGCAAGTCCGACTTCGATATTGCCACCGCATTCAATTATGGCCAGGGCTACGGCTCCGCTCAATTTCTGCGATGGATCGTCGAGCACACTGAGATCATCCACTCGCCACCATATCAGGATTGGAGCTGCACGATGACCATCGGATCGACCAGTGCAATCGACATGGGCTTGAGGATGTTCTGCAAGCCTGGCGATTGGATCTTGAGTGAGGAATTCACATTCCCCACGGCTGTTGAGTCAGCAGCACCCCACGGCGTGAGAGTCGCTGGCGTAGGCGTTGATGCTGGAGGACTGCGTGCAGATGCGCTCGACAAGGTGCTCACCGAGTGGGATGAGTCTGCTCGAGGAGGCGCGAAGCCTTTCGTTTTGTACACCGTGCCGACGGGTCAGAACCCAACTGGTTCGACACAATCAGCTCAGAGACGCAAAGAAGTTTACGCAGTCGCTCAGAAGCACGACCTTATCATCTTCGAAGACGAGCCATACTACTTCCTGCAAATGGACCCGTACACTGGTCTCAACTCTCCGGCCGCCACGCCACCAGCCTCGCACGCCGACTTCCTCAAGTCGCTCGTTCCCAGCTACCTCTCTCTTGACGTCGACGGACGCGTCATGCGCCTCGACTCCTTCAGCAAAGTCATCGCGCCTGGCTCTCGTGTCGGCTGGATCACCGCTTCCGAGCAAATCGTAGAGCGCTACCGCCAGCACGCCGACGTCTCCACCCAATCGCCCTCGGGCATGTCCCAGCTCGTGCTGTTCAAGCTGCTAGACGAGCAATGGGGCCACCCAGGCTACCTCGACTGGCTGCTGCACATCCGCGCCGAGTACACCGCGCGCCGCAACGTGCTCCTCGACGCCTGCGAGCTGCACGTGCCCAAGTCCATCGCCTCGTGGTCCCCGCCCGCCGCCGGCATGTTCCACTGGATGCGCGTCGATTACAGCAAGCACCCGGCCTACGCCACGAAGAGCCGCGCGGACATCGAAGAGGAGATTTTCCAGGCAATTGTTGCGCACGGCACGCTGCTGATGAAGGGCTCTTGGTTCTGTCCTGAGGGTCAGAAGGATGGCGATGCCATGTTCTTCCGCGCTACGTATGCGGCGACGCCGTTGGGAGATATCAAGGAGGGGGTAAGGAGGTTTGGAGAGGCGCTTAGGGATGTTTTTGGGCTGGAGAAGGCGAACGGGCATACGAACGGGACGAACGGACATGCTTGATTGCCATTTTAAGTTGGATTTCTGTGAAAGCTGATGTTGAGAATCATGTGACGGGTAAGGTTTGCTGATGGAAGAGCGTGGCGTTGGTGTCTTTCTGCCATGCCGGGTTCTAGTCGATTTTTGCCATACTCATCACCTCTGTATGGCTCTTTCAGTTCATTCACAAACGTGCAGCGATTAACAAGGAACATTCTGGCATCAGTAATTGTGAGGGTATCATTTCGCTTTGTGTTTTCTTTTAAGTGCATTCCCTGCTCTCTAGGTGCAGAAATTGTGCCTGCAGGTTTTCGCCTCGCGGATACCGTAGCGCGGATTTTCTCGACCTGCCAGACAGACGCGGCTGCTGCAAAGTGCGCTGCCCAGGATCGTGACAGATGGTGTCTGGCTACTCCCAGAGAGTCGCGCAAGTTTTATCGCTCTCACGCCCAAATGCGTGACAGTCTTCCTGAGCCTCTTCCTTCGAGCTTGGCCCAGCCTCGTCCCATATAAAGCTCGTTACCGAGCTCTTCATTCTCCCCCAAAAAAGAATCATTCGTAGCGCGCTCATCGCGGCAGCACTTTGCAACCCTCGCTAGTATCATCCTCCCCAGTCCTCAAAATAAGAGTTTCCACAGCTGATCATCCATTCCTCTCTTGTTCTAGCCGCGGTGGCGGTTGTCGGTGTCGATGCGGTCCAGCGCCTCGAGCATGACGACGGCGTTGCCGCGAATCACGCACATGCCCAGGCGGACTTTCTCGTTATTGGGCTTGCTCTCGGTGGCTTCGTCGAGGACGATGTTGAGGAAGACGTCGTAGCCGCGCAGCGTGCCCATGACTTTGCGCGAGCCGTTGAGTTGCACTTCGACGCGCTTGTCGAGGTACTATTCAGAAGTCAGTATTGATCTAGTTGGAAGTTGAAGGTAAGATGGGATGTGAGGGAATGTGTTACCTTCTTGAGCTCGGGCTGTGCTTGGGGCATTTTGGATGAGTATGTGGGGGCTTTTCGTGTGGTAGGCTTCTGTTAAATGCGTGCGCGGGTTGATCTGAGAGAGTGAGGTTGGTTGTGTTGGCGAGTGTAGCGGTGCTTGACGGTGAGCCTTTGGTTGCTATTGGTTGTTACTGCGATGCGCATTCGAAGTCGAAGGCGCGGATGCTTGCCGTTCTGCCGCTTTGGAGGACCGTGCGCTGGCATTCACTACACCACCTTTCGTTGGTTGGGGAGATAAAAGTACGACGGGCATGAACACAATTGCAAATGCGCGTGCTGATATTCCCAATAAATGCAAGCGACACATGTCATATACTGCTCGTCTTACTGGCAGCTGCTATGTACCAATCTACTTGCTTGAGTGACATTTCTATGCACCAAGGCAATGCAACTTGCGAACGGGAATCACACGTCCGAGGGATCCGTATGCTGTCAGCGTATATCACAACTATGTCCGAGACACTGGCTCCGTCGACACAAATGTACCTTTTGTGTTGAAAGATGCATTAGATCCTCCTAAGGCAAGTCAAGGTGCTGTTGCGGGGTCTTCGGCTTCCCCTCTCTACGACCTTAAGAGGTACGGAGAAGTGGATGTTACGATCATGTGGAAGAAATCAGCTCAAAGCAGTACCTCTTTTCATTTCGATTCTTGTACCTGAACACTCGTCTACGCTTCCTACTACATACTCATTAAGCAGCCATGACGTCCAAGACTGCATACGTGACTGGCGGCGCATCGGGCATTGGCCTCGCAGTCGCACATGCTCTGAGTCAGCGTGGTATGCGAATCGTCGTCGCCGACATCAACCTTGCAGGCGCTCAAGAGGCTGTCAGTAAGCTGCAGCAAAGCACAACTGCTGGTGAGGAACACTTTGCCGTCCAAGTGGACGTCTCGTCTTGGGAGTCGCAGCTAGCCGCTTTCGAGAAGACGCTCGAGGTCGTCCAGAGGCTGGATATCGTCATCGTCAATGCCGGTGTTACCGAAGCCGTCTTCGTGCCTAACGACGGTGGGAGAGGCCAAGGCTTCGTGGAACCAAATTTGCGAACGCTGGATATTAATTTGAACGGATTCCTTTATACTTCGGCTTTGGCGATCCAGCAGATGCGAAGACAAGAAATCGATGCTGATGGCATTCGTGGAAGGAGTGAGTCAAGATATTGATTTGTCTGGGAATGCTTAGTTAACTTTCTTCGATAAGTCGTCGGTACCGCGTCTGTGTGCGGGATATACTGCGTACCAAGTCAGTATGTCACTTACGAGGACTGTTCAGAATATTGACATTTCTGTAGCACTCCCAGTGTACACAGCTGCAAAGCAGTAAGGGAAACCATGCTTGAGATTGGCAATGCTGTGTGTAAACAAAAAGCTAACCATTGCTCAGTGGCGCGGTAGGATTCGTTAGGTCATACGGCAAATATCTGCCAGAGGAGAACATCAGGCTCAATGCAGTCTGTCCGCACGTAGCCAGGACAAACATCAGCACTGGTCCTTTCTACGACGTCCTGCAAGATAAAGGCCTTCTGACACCAATGGAAGGAATAGTCGATGCATTCATGCATTTCGTCGACCGTAACGACCAAAGTGGAGAGTGTCTCGAGATTGGTCCGGTCGGTGGACCCCAGATACGCGAGGCTCCGAGCGTACTCAACAAGGAGGTCGAGGATTTGAATGCGCTGCTGTATCTTAGAGGTCATCCTTTGCACGAGGCTAAGTCGTAGTCCTCAGCGTTGGCTGTCAGTCGATGTTCAACAAGCGGTCTTGGACTCAATCGCATCGTCTGCGATATGACTAGCATGCGCCAGTAAGAATTTGCAGCATGTCAATGTATACTTGCAAGCTTTCGTCCACTGCTCTTCTTGGCCAAAATTACCCAGTTTGATGCTTACATCGCCGATTCTGTCCTTGTTGATCGCGTACGGCATCTTCAAACCTGCGCCGCCAGGAATCTGCGAAGATGTCCTTTCCACGTGTTCTCCAAGCTGACGTAAGCAGTCAAGAAAGGCGACCATTCCGCTGTCGAAACTGCGGTGGAGGAAACCAAAGCTCATTGGCACGTCTCCAGAGGAGTAGAGTTCGAACATCGAGCCCTTTGAACCGCCGTTGGCCTGACCGGATCCTTCGATCTTCTCGATCTTGGATGTTGACCCTACAGGGTACAATTTCCAGCCATCCAATTTACATTTCTCTTTGTCGGCGACTATCGCAGTGAGGAGCATGACCTGACCCCACGCTGCATTGATCTCGGCCCAGTCCACAGGATGATCAGGCAGACGTCCAAGGCGTAGACCGTTGATCGTGCCAAAGTTCCCATCGTGTCCGATACAAAAAGTATCATTGTAAACATTGGTGCGTTGCAAGGATTCAAGGAGCTTACTTTCGTGAGCAACTTGATGCTGCAGGCTGTCGCGTTCTTCTTGGTATGCAGTCAACTCAGCAGTGAAAGCATTTCGTTCTCGCCAGAAACGCTCTTCTTCTTCGTCAAGATCCTCAGCCTCGGCATCTAGAGCAGCAATCTCGTCTTCCATGCGCGCTTTCTCAGCTTCGAGAGCCTCGAGTTCTTCTAATGCCTGCTTCTCTCGGCGTTGTGCGTCTTCCAGATCGGCCTTCGTCTTGGCTTTCTCTTCATCGGTCGGGACGTCTTCTTGTGCGTGCTTCAAGAACTGGACGTAGGCATCTCGCTCGCGCGTGACACCAGCTTGCCTCTTCTGAAGCCCTTCAAGTAACATCTCCGTACATTCTGTGCATATAGGGTGGTCGATATCCGAGCGAGCTGAAAGTATTTCAAAGAGTTTCATCGTCTGCTCCAGGTCCGCCGCGGTGATCGTGGGGTTTCCAGCAGATTTTTTGTCTGCCTTCACTGCAGCTGATGGCGCCAGCCCGCGCTTGGTGGGCGACTGAACGGCCTCGTCGTGCCCAGCAGGTCCAAATTGCGACTCTGTCAGCATGATATAGCTCATGTCAGGTTTCATCCTCTCTGATCCCTTCTGGCCTGCAGAAGTCCGTCGCTTGTGAATAGGAGCACCGGCCTGTTGCGATGCTTCGCCATATTGCTGGCGACGCTCTTTTGCAGCCGCTGATCGAGGAGCCTCAGGAGACTTTGGTGCAAGCGATGGAGCAGCGTCGGCAAGAATCTTGAAGGAAGCCGGGTTCAGGTCCTTGAGCGTGCCATCGATCTTTAGTGGCGTTCTGCATTTCTGGCAGGACAGCTGCGACATGATGGCAAAAGTGATGTGATTATTTCCGTCTGCAAGCAGGAATAAACACTAGGCGAAGCTTATGTGCACATCAAACGCTGGCCGTTTGCATGTTTGCTTTATCTAGTGCAAGCAAATCAGTGAGAGTGGCCTGAGATGTGATGTTGATCGTAAGTGCCCACTTGTGATGCATGTGACAGCGCGCCGGAGGAGACGCGCTAGCCCCCGCATTCGCATCGCATTGCAACTGCCATTCTATCTCTTGATCTTTCCGCCCAGCCAGACGGCCACCAACCTCGCGCCTTTTGTCACACCCGAATGACCAGACCGCGGAAAGAAGAAGATAAGAGATGGGGTGGGAAGAATGGAGCAATACTTCAGGACTAGAGCATCGGTGAACGACAACCCGGACCTTGCTCGCGACCGCCGCGCCAACGACGCTCGACTCAAGTCGCGATTCGAGCACATCTTTGCGAAATATGGGAGGGACTTCGAAGGCGTCGGCGACGAGATCGACTTGGAGACTGGACGTATCATCGTCAACAATGGCCACATCGCGCGCATGCAGCATGAAGTCGATCCCGGCCAAGGCACATCCGCACAGGTGCTTCGAGTGCTTGGAGGGAGCCGACAAAGTGATAGCGTCAAAATTACGCGTGACAAGGACACTGTAATCGAAGACTCGGCTGAAGAAATGGATTATGGCGAAGAGCTGGCTGCTGTGGGGACATCTGGATATTCTGCCAGCGATAATGACGGGGACGAGGACGAAAGCGAGGAATTGTCCAGAACGTGGGCCAGGGCGCCAGATGAGCTTTCATCGGATTTCTATCCGATTCAGGATGCTACACCGGAGAAAGCACAACAAGCGTCGAAATTATTTGCGCAAAAGTCTGCGGCAAGGCACTGGGTGGACAACGACCGAGCAATACAACCCCTCCGGGCAGCTTCGCGCAGCAAGTCGCCAGGTCACCCAACAGTAGAAATGCCCTTCCCGCGAGAATCTATGGCAGACATGCAGGCCCTGCCTGGTCAGCGTGGCTCTGTTGACCCGGATATGATCCAGGCGCTTGGCCAGAGTATCGCGAATCAGCTAGCAAAATTCATGACTGGTGACTCGAAGAAGCCGAAGAGAGAGAAGCCTAGTCAGCGTGCGGCTAAAGATACTCGTTGGGAGTACCCAATGCTTCCTGGTGACCGTATTGAGCGAACGCCAAGTCCTTCCCTCCCAGAATCACCTTCCGCTGCCTTATTCGTTCCTTCGCCGAATCACGAAGCTTCAGTCTGGGCGCCCCAACAGCAACGGAGACGAAGAAAGTCGAAGTTGTGGAGTCAAGTGCTCCACAGCTCCGGAGCCAACAATGACGATACTGTTGATGTCAACGAGCATATTGACCCTTTGCAAAGTGATCCCCCATCTTACGTGGCTACAACTATTGGCGATGAGGCTGAAGGAATATTAGACATCGATTGCTACAACTGCGGTGCGACAAATTCTCGAGTTTGGAGAACAGGTCCGGGCGGGCGTCTCTGTGATTCATGTGGGTCGTATTACCGCCGTTACGGGCTTTTGAAGGTAGTTGAAGACCCATCATTGACGCCTGCTCTTCGACCCGGGCAAGGACGCTCCAGTGCACCTGGCCGAAACCTTTCCACAAACCGGGAACTCGATGTTTTCGCCATTCCATCAACTGACGCACCCGGCTCTTTGGCTGGCTATGCTGCTAACACAGCTCGACGTGTCACTGGTGACGGGCGGAACGGCCGTTTCACGCTCGAGGAAGAAGAGTCTATCATCCGTCACCACGAGAACGATCAACTGTCTTGGGACCATATAGGTTACCTGCTCTCACTTCGAAGCGCACACTCCGTGCACAGTCATTATCAGAAATTCCTGAAAGCTCCCGGGTGCGAGGCTCGTCGACGATTGATAGCTTCAAAAGAACTTGCGCAGCCAGTCGTGATTGCAAGTGTTGCGTCGGAACATCGTCCTCCGAACGTCGCAGAAGCCAGAAAAGCGGAAGACACACACAGACACGATGTTGCAGGCTTCATTGAGAGGGAAGACGAGCTCATCGTTCGATTGCGGGAAGATGAGGGTATGACCTGGGAACAAATTGCAGCCTATTTCCCTGATCGAACAAGCCACACTTTGGAAGCACACTACAACGAGGTCTTGGTTGAGAACGAGTCGTCGTCCGCGTCTGATTCGAACGGACATGCGCTTGGAGTCCAATCTGATCCGCGAACCATCAACGAGGGTTCACTCACGTCTATGTCTCTTCAGACAAATCGTAACGCAGTACCTACACGAGAAACGATCAAAGACGACTTCGCGACACCTGGTGGTCATAATGCCGATACGCCTGGCACAGATGC
Source organism: Melanodothis sp. VS III C KN 2 (assembly GCA_019775565.1). Taxonomy (NCBI): domain Eukaryota; kingdom Fungi; phylum Ascomycota; class Dothideomycetes; order Cladosporiales; family Cladosporiaceae; genus Melanodothis; species Melanodothis sp. VS III C KN 2. The sequence goes on along the minus strand of JACWFM010000037.1, from coordinate 15,566 downwards.
CACATCGTCGATATCTCATCCCTATGCAATGATCCTGAATATGACAGACGAGATGGCAGCGCCTTTCAAAGAGATGGCCCAGCTATTCAGAGACAGGAATGAAGAGAATCTTTCCGGCCGCTACCTTCCCGTCGACGCGCGTCTGTCAGATTCTGAGGTGCGCCACACCGGTACATCAGGTGTATCTGATGTTGCAAACACTATCACATCGGGTATCGGATATGGGGTCGAGTCATGGTCGATTAAATCTGCATCCAATATGAATATCCGCACTGGAATGCCACCTCCTCACGTGCCTTCCAGACAGGAGACTACAACTGGGAAGCAGCACTACAGGAATCCTGCAATCAGCGCTGGAGGAGATCTTGCACAGCATCTTCACACGCCTTCAGTCCATGCTCGCCAAGTCAGCGTGCCACCGCGACCTTCGGAAGTTGGACCATCTGCGTGGGCTATAACGCAGCCAGCCAGCAAGGGGCCATTGCCCTTCCAACCAGCTCGCAAAGGTCTTGTACCCATATATCCCAAATCGTCCTCACGCGGCTTGTACGATCCTTTCATCTCGAAAACGATCAATCCAGAGGGTTTGACGCCATGTCATGTCCAGAACGGGTTTGATATGACTAGAATTCCTCAAACCGTTTCAAGAACTCACCCGGAATCTTTAAAATCTTCATGGAGGAATGCTGCAGTTGGAACGGACAGCCAGCACAGTGTCTTGTCGGATGTAGCAGGCAACGCAGTGGCCCGACCGGACGAGCGCTCAGCTCCTGCCCCTCAGTTCACGCCTGAGCAGGATGCATTCATCAAGAAAGCCCGCGAGAAGCGTAGATTGGCTTGGGCGGAGATTGCCGCAACGCTACCCGGCGACTGTCGTCACACGGCTTCGGCAATCACGCACAGGTATTACGACTACTTGCTCGGCAAAAGATCTTCAATCAAGACGTCTCAGTCACAAGGAGCCCGAGCAAGTGCTAACGATGCAAGGCCTCACGGCGAAATACAAGGCGACCAATCCTCTCGTCACACACAGCAAGGCAAGTCCGGGACTGAGTCAACTAATGCGGTACCTGTGTCTCCTTCGGCTTCTGTCCAGAATCATGGGAATGATATCAGACCACAAGAAACTCAACAGCGATTTGCCCAATATCAAAGGCATCCACACAAACCACTACTGCGTCGAGCACTTAAGAATTCAACGAGACGCAATTCTGATGTCGCATATCATGGTATCCTTCCAGCAAACCATGTACAAAGATCGCATCAGTCATCGCTTGGGCAAGATCCTGAGGGTGCATGGTCCAGTCACTCGTCCGTAGTGTCACAATCGCATGAGCTCCGCCCGCACTCGCATCCTGAAGTTGTCATCACTAGCGGAGAGTTCGATGATCACGATGACGCTCTCAGCAAGCTATCAAACGCCAAGACTACGAGAGGCGCCCTATCTAAGGCCCAACGCCAGCTCAATCATGCCTCACGCATCTCGGATTATGATTCGATGGACGTCGACCTAGACCAGTCACACGGTCAGGCGGGCGGGTGGGAGGAGACATCTCAGGATGAGTATACGGATGAGGTCTCCGTCGCCAAGACTCACCCAAAGACGGGAGTGTCGTCGAGTGGAACAAATCGTAAGAGGCGACGTGGTCGCATGACCCGCATCAGCGGTGTCAAGGTTGCGGATAGTGACTCCGATGTCCCTTACCAAGGCGAAGACGTTCGAGCTGAAGCTCAGGGCACTCCTCCAGCTAAACGTGGCCGGGGCCGACCGAGGAAATCTGCTCTTCCCTGTAACCATGCAATCAGCAGTGAGATCACGCCAGAGCCAGGAGCGCGAGCGTTATACTCAACAGAGCCTATCAGCCCGAAGCTACGGTCTGGGTTGGTTCGTTCCACTATCGACAATGACTTACCTGGCATGACAAGGCACTCACCCCACGTTGTTTTTGGTGGTTGGACAGCCCCCAGCGCTTTAGATGGAAGTCCAGCGGCAGCTCGCGAACCGACAAACCGCCCAGATGGTGGCCAAGATAGCCAGGACTTCACATATGAAACCTGGGAGGAGATCTTGGTGGCTTGCTTCCGGTCCCACCCTGGTGCCAAACTGCGCTGCACAGACATCCAAGAGTGGGTGAGAGCGCACAACTCGCATTACCGCAACACTGACGAGCCATGGATTCACCACATTTACAACGAGTTCTATCGAAACCCTGCTTTCGAAAAAGCGGATCCTAGCCAGAGAAAGTCGGGTTACATTTTTATTGAGTCTAAACTACATCCGAGTGCAACAGATCAAGCGTGTGGTGACGGCAACGAAGAACAGGCCGACGTCAGCGCCCAGTCAAGACCAGCATCCGCAGAGCGTGCAGATATCAACATCGGCATTCAAGAAGGATCGAACGCATACGCAGCATCGGCAGAGTTCTCAGGTCAAGATACTGTCATGGAAACCAGCACGCATCCTGCCTCAGCAGAGCCTTCACACGACCTTGTTGGTGATAGAGGAATTGTCAAGAGCGATTCTCCTGTCGTCGATCTTCCTGCGCTTGCATCGCCCGTTTCTCGTCCTACGAGTAACTCTGCCAACATTGTTGAGGTCATTGACATCAGCTCCGATTCGCTCGTTAAGCAGAAACCAGCTTCTGAGGACAGAATCTCTACATCACAAGCACAACACTCTACTAAGACTCTGCTCAACGCTCAAGAACAGTCTCCTCGTGCCACACATATAAGCCACTCCGGCTCTGCCCTGGTCAGGCGGGTGCCGGCTTTGACAACGCCAGCTCGTAGTAGTGCCAACTCTGGAAGACTCGGTCTTTATGCGCAATCGACTGTGCCCATCAACTTCGAGGCACATTTTGGAGAAGGATCGAGAGCAAGTCCAGCTGTATCCATCGGCACGTCAGGTCGAAGAGTTGTGGTTGCAACAGAAGTCGCGAGAGACGATGGAGACGAGCATGATGAATTGTCATGATGGTGAGCTTTGGCAGCACATGACTCTGCCAAGTGTCACATGTTGCCCTCTTCGGGGAAGAACAGGCAGAGTATTGACTTTGGCGGTGATTTCTTTGTAGGCACTCAACACACATCGAATTAACGTTTTTAATGCCATACAGCACACTGCGAAAGTGCAATGGATTCTCTCGTTTATACAACAGGAACACTCATGTTTCAATCTGCTGATAGTACAAGCACTGTAGCTCTCGTTCTGCGGTATCATGTCTTGGAACCGAGTGCTCACTATCCTACACTAACGGTCTCATAGGTGAGCAGACTAGCCTTGCATGATCATAAACTTTACGTTTCGCAGGTGAGTGAGCCTTTTGAGTGAGCCTTTTGAGTGAGCCTTTTGAGTGAGCCTTTTAAGTGAGTAAGCTGGCCAATGAAGTTGAACACCATCACTGATGAAGGTACTAGCCACATTTGTCGCACCTGACAGTCGAACGCTTGGTTACCCCTTGTCTCACAAACATCCACATGCGACTCTCAACAATCTCCAGAATACGGCATCAAACCAGCTTAAGCGAGACAGGCACAACTGTTGCGACATATGAAGAATAAGTGTAACACCACCAACAAACTTCAGTTGAGCCATCGATTCTTTGAATCCAACCATTGCGCTGGAAAGAAATCTCGAGCGCAAGACCGGCATTCACACTATCGATGAAACTCCTCCGAGTAAGAAGACCAAGACGACGCAAATGACACCACAGGCAACTGGACTGCACACTCTCGCAAGCTCAGACACCAATCCCAGAGCCCAGCCGAGCAAAGTGTCATCGAAGAAAGGACTGCATACACTAGCGGATGTGAGCGATGGTCACAATTCTACGAGACGCAGTCTAGGTGGAAGTTCACTCGCCACCAATGACGAAGATGACGGCGACTATGTCGAGGACGGAGCTAAGCTAGAGTCCGACGATGATGATCTGGTTCCCGGGGTGTCAAACGGTGCGCCCGGTACAAAGGAATCGAACGACGTCCATAGTCCCCGCGAACATCAGATCGGCACCGAGGGTTTAAGGCTTGGAACCAAATCACAAAGCAAGGAAGTGATCCGCCACAGAGAAGCAACAAGAGCGAAGTTGATGTTTCTGGAACGATTGTCTCAAGGCACAGACAAGGCGGTGGGAAAAGCTATCGATGCTGGTGACGGTGGAAATGGTGCAGCCGACGAGGAGCGAGATACAGGTGTCTGAAGACTCATGGCCCATGCGACGCCACAACACCACATATTGATGTGTGAGAGTATGCCGGCCTCTGCTCCAGATCTGATCTGGCCGCCAATCGAATCAAGGATACTTCCATTTGACACGACTGGCTGTGATGATCGTTCTTCGAGTATCTACGACGTCAGATGTTGACATCAATATGCTTCAGCAAAGGTCCTGGAGTGGTTGTGTATTCTCTCTCACGAATTCAGAATGCATCTAGGATCAGAGCAATACCCCAAACCCTAAGCCCTTCAAATTGTCCAAAGCAGAGTGCACAATAAAATTACGTCGCGCACTAGCTTGGTGTGCCGCTGCGACATTCACACCGGGAACACACGCAGAACTGCAAGTAGATGTGGTAAAAGCAGTTGATGTCGAGTGTATAGATGTCCGACAGAAAGACAAAAGGTATAGCTCCCACGGAGAGGCTCGAACTCTCAACCTTGAGATCACGATAATCGTAAAAGTCTCACGCGCTAGCCAATTGTGCCACGCGGGATGGAACCATGCTGATGACTATTGAAAACTGTACATATACTTCTATCTTGAGGAAGCAGCTCGAATCCTTGTCGACCGAATGGATACCAACACATGATCTGTATGATACGTTTTGCCGTACGACTCAAAAGAAATTCTCCGAATCATTCCGAAGCATCACAGCGCACGTGTCCTATCTCAACTAAGCATCGTAATCATTGTACAGCCATACGTCATGTTCAAGCACGCTCATGAAGATCGACATGCACTGTTGCCTGTAACCATCTATCAAAATATGCTTGTGGTAGCATTTAGGAGCAAACGCCAGTATCGAAATTCGACCCTTTTGTTCCCCGAACGACAGACGATTTATTCGAGCAAATCGAACCGAGCATCAATCTAAACCTCATCCATTCGCAATTCCTCAGGCCTGTCAAGCCCATGTCACTTGGAAGATTTTAGCCTGGGGAGATCTTTGGCACTGGCCAGCACTTGGTGCCCGATATACGGTAGAAGACGAACGATTCGATCATCGAACGACCTCCTTTTTCTTGTCATCCATCATCGAAGATCAGCACTGCTGCGCCTTGAGCCGCACGCGACCAGACGGGCTGGACGACAATCAATCGCGATTGTTCTTTTTGCGCGGAGAGCTCTCCAGCCGATCAGTGCAAGTAGGCGAGGGGTGTCGTTGGCAAGTCTGTTCGTGGCATTCCATTGGCGTGCTCGCGATCAATGGTGATCTCCTCACGACGCTCAACAGTCCTCGTATTCTTCTGCAACCCATGCCGAATAATGCATGTCAACATCGCGGACGGTGGAAATTACACATAATGATGCTATTGTCCGAGATCGACCGGTAGATATATGTATTGTGGACGTGGCTGCACGAGCCACGTCCAAGTTCGAGAGCCTCGAGAGCCAATAATTAGTGCCCTTCGAGAAGCACCTGTGGCACGACTATCAAAAGTCACCAGCGAAGATTGTCTGATGTGATCGGGATTTTAGTGAAGCGCCGGTGCGTTCGGTCGCGCCGTTTGTTTGTTTGTTGGCGGCTAGGGCCGATCCATCTTCAATCTCCTGTCATCAGTCTATTGGTGTGTTGCTAAACCTCCTGACGACGACAAAAGTTTAGAATCCATCCCAGAAATTACTTCCAGGCGGCAGCAGGCAAGAAACGATCGCTACTTCGGCAAACGGCCTACAAACGAAAGGACTTCGGGTTCGCGTCCGCTTCGCGAAAAAGCCTCGCGTTGCAGGATTGGCAAAACTGCCCAACCATTGCTTGCGGACCCTACATTAGCGTCAGGGCGGGCTGCAAGTCCGGTTGTGCAAGAATGTCTATGAATATCTGCTACCCTTGTACGTGATCTTCGCCTGTCGGTTTAATCGTAGACTTCAAATCAATCTATGTATGCAGGAGTCGTGACGCGGTGACTGGATCGGCAAGCATTGATGGTGCTTGCCCTGATCAAGGCACGCTGCCTCCAAGTCTGGACTACGGTGTTGCGAGACATGAAGATGATAAGGACTCGCACGGTCGAGTTTTGTGTTTTCTCAGACACACGAAACGATGTGTGCCGGGTGAGCCGGAGAAGAACCATCATCATTCAATGGGAGTGAGCACGTCCGGTTTCAGCATCTCTACCAAACATTGGAAGAGGACTCGTGGAAGTATGTTTGCGACAAGCAGTGCGAACTCTGTAACTGCTCTTTGACAGCCATGCACACCATGACGGATGACAGGATCGGACACCAATTTCAGATGCCTGTCGAACGCTGTGCAGGGATTGTCGAGTAGGCAGTGCAAGTCTCAGGGATCGGAGCGCGCGCACCGTCTTCAATGTCGCGGGACTTGCCTTTGTGCATGATAACTCCTATACCCGCGCTTCTAGCGATTGTACGAGAGAACGCGAGGAGGATTCGCCTCTAGCAAAACATGAGAGATGAGCGATGACATTTCGCGGGATATTCTCCAGACGTTTATGCTTATTATGCGGCGCTTTTGTGCAAAATGCAGTTTTACTCTCCGACGACCTACCTTATTTCAGTCAAGCGCAAAACTCTGTTCTGGCTCAGTGTTATCGGTGACCGAAAAAATGTTGTGAAAGTTGTTGCGTTGAAGCAAAGGACCTATAATACGTTTTCGGTAAGTTTTTTTTTCTGCACCAAGCGGCGAGGCCCAACATGGGCATCACTCGGCCGTTCACATGCGAATGTTTGAGACTGAGAGTCTGAGACTACTACTGTGTGGCCGTTAGTGGGATTCTCATGAATTGCCTGTAATGCGCCCAACCTGATAGCGATGCGGAATCCACAGCATGGCCGATGATTTGCGAGCATGCGCATCCCTGTCCGTCAGTCCCAAGCCTTGACGCGGATGGCGCGTGGCGCACTGCATGGCTCACGGACGGTGTCATTTCGCAGCAGCGGCAAAGGCGTAGGATTGTGACAGCAAGCGTGGAGGCTACGAAAGGTAGAGAGATGACATGCACCCGCCTTGAGAAGGCACAAACGGGTATCGGGGGTTGGAGATGCCGAAGGAGTGAGACAGGCAGTAGTAGTGAGGTCAAGCATTCGGGCTGATCTCTCTGCTGCCACTCCCACACTACTGTGCTCGAGATGGAGTGAGGCGCCGGCGGCGTTGATCGGCGGCCAGCGGATGCTTGCAGCACACAGACAGAGCGTTGAGCTAAGCGTTGATGCTTAAAGTATTCGAGCTACAGCACCTCAAACTTGGTATACTACTACTGTGCGTTGTTGTTGTGGCTGGGGGGGCCTTACGTATAGTAGGCTGCTCGGACAGCAAGTAGGTGTTTGGCCTTCCGTATTGCACATCGCCACTGTGGTTAGATGGTGACGCCTCTGTTTTGCCTTTCTTCTACCGCAGTACAAGGTGTGTTCCAATGCCTGGTACAGTAAGCGACCCAGCTATCAGCTTGCCCTAGGCTGCGCGCTATCAATGCGCATCAGCACTCTACGTGCTTGGTGCTGTACCAGGTACTACTCTGTGCCAAGGTTGGCAGGCATGTGGCCTGCTGCTGTATGTGTGTGACTGTGTCTCCACGCCATTGCCACGTTCACGGTGGACGGCGAGGGCATGATGGTGGCACATGCGCGGAGACGCCATCCAAGACAAGACCCGCCCTGCTGTATACAGTATACCGTGCTAATATTGTTGCGGCCTCGACGTGCTGCTGCTGGCTCTCCTGCATGCATGTGTATGCCGTATCGCTCTCTCTATCCTCCTCTCCTGTAGCATGTGCCGTCGAGCACGCCCTCGCGCACGTACCGTACACGCATGCACGCAGCAGTCGCCCTTCGCGGCAATAGATGTTCACTGCTGCTGCCGTCCACTGCTGCGTCAGTCGCAGCGCGGCCTCCAATCACCGGCCAGGCGCAGGCAGTGCTTCCGTTGCGTTGAATGATCTGCCTCGTCGGCCTTCCTTGCCGGCCTACGCGAAAGACCGGCTTGCTTGCCCTGCGCCTACCCTACCGTGCTGCTTGTTTTCCGCTGAGAGTAGGCGGAGTGGCTCGAACCACGCACGCAGCGCAAGCTCCTCCTGCTCCTCGCTCGCTCGCTCTACCGGCCGTGACTACGAATACCAGCCATCTCTCCAGCCCAATCCTCCCTCTCCCACCGCCATACCATCACCACCTCCACCATCACCACCGCCACCCTCCTCCCTCCGCCGCGCGCGTCCTCCAGCTTGCTCTCGGGTATTGTTCGCAGCCCACACGCTCGTTTGTTTCTGCCCGCCAGTGCTCATTCCGCCGCGCCGCCCCGGCCCTTCTTTGCTGCACTTTCACGTATCTCCCTTGGACGCTGCTCCGTCTGACAGAGCGTGACGCGGCTGCTTGCATATTGCGTCTCTCGTCGTCGCCCCATACCACCGCCGCACGCCGCTAGCAGAGAGCCGCAAGTAGTCGTCGTCTTGCTACAGTACTGTACACGACTACTCGCTGCTCCTCCACGCACGACCTCGACCCACCGTTCCCGCACCACAGCCTTTGGCCCAGTCCGCGCTGCCTCCTGCCGTCGTCACAGAAGAACGGAATATGGCGCCGTCAACGCCCCGGCTTCGCATTCTCTCAGGTCAGTACCGCGCCCATCACGCTATCGGCCACTATGCCGCATGTCCGCGCACCCTCATCCCTGCCCTTGACTCCAACGTCCGCCACGCTCGATGTGTCGGGAATCCACTTTTCTAGCGCCTCCCAAATGTCCCACGCCTGAGCGTGCCCGAAGCTTCGTCCGGCGTTGCGACGCTCTTCATACCGTTGCCTTCCACACATGCCTCTTCGTTCATTCCATCATCAGCCATGGAAGACGACACGCTGACACAGAAGGTGTGCGCAGTCGGCGGCAATGCCGTCTCCGCCTTTCTATCATGGCGCCTTTCAGCGACCAACGCCTGCGACGTAACACTCGTTTGGAAGAGTGGCTTCGACACCGTGTCGCAGTACGGCATTTCGTTCAAGTAAGATATTTCGCCTCGCCTTCGCCCTTAAACCAATGCTGACAAACTCCCCAGGTCGAGCACATTCGGCAATGAACGCTTCAAGCCCAGACATGGTATTCCACACCCGTGATTTTACCCGTTGAGAGAGATGTACATCGCTGACGAAACATCGCTCAACAGTCGTTCGCACACCCGAAGAAGCCGCTGCCGCCTCACGCGCCTCATACGATTACGTTGTCCTCTGCGTCAAAGCCCTTCCTGACGTCTACGACCTGGCATCCGTCATCGAGTCCGTCGTTGCGCCCCAGCATACGTGCATCCTCGTCAACACAACACACACATTAGGCGTTGAGTCGTACCTCGAACAGCGCTTCCCCACGAACGTGGTTCTCTCGTTGGTATCAGGAGCAGAAATCACACAAACCGGAGCGAGCGAGTTCGAACATTCTGGTCCTACAGAGCTCTGGGTTGGAGCTGCAAACAAGAATTCTTCAATTCCAGTATCGATACAGCAAGATATGGCAGAGGCGCTGGCCATGACACTCAAATCCGGCATGGTGGATTGCGAAGTATCACCAAACATTCGTCAGCAACAGTTTGAGCGCATGATTGGGTAAGTCAAGCTTCATGCAATTCTACGGAACGTGACTAACAGACTACCACAGACCTATTTCCTTCCACCCAGCCAGCGTGATTTTTGAGACTCCCTCTCATGCCGAACTTCTCGAGAAAGTCGGCGTTCGTTCCATTGTAGATGGCGTCATGGACGAGCTTTTGAAAATTGCTGCTGCTCTAGGGTGCAATTTCAAGCCAGGCTTCCGTGAGACTGTTATGGAACAGATGTTGGCACCTACCGAGACACAAAGCACCATGTACCAGGATTACGTGGCCCGCCGGCCAATGGAAGTCGAGACTTACCTAGGCTCCCCCATCAAATTGGCACAAGAGGCTGGCGTTTCCGTACCTAGAATCGAGACGTTGTACTCGATGCTGCACAACGCCAACATCACGAACCAAAATCGCCCCCAAGCCTCGAATTCGCCTCCCGCACAAGCCCCGCCTCGAATGGCTGTTGGACCTGGCGCTCCACCTCCTAGAGGCTATCCTCCACCAATGCAGGGAGGTATGAGGAATGGCATGCGTCCGGGAACTGGCAGCAGGGCACCATCTGCCCAAGGTGGCCCACCACCCAACCGCCGGGGACCCTCGATGGGCGCATTTCCTCCACGAGCGAACGGCAACGGCTATGGTCCGCGAGGTCCTCCTCAACAAATGCAACGACGCCCTTCATTTGAGGGAGACGATCTCGGAGAGTTTAGCCACCTCATGCTTTACGACAACTTGCCCGAAGGACAAATCCCGCAAGCTACCGACGGAGGCTACGACATGTCTGGTAACCCGGACCTCGCTTTGAGAGAAAGAGAATTGGCTCTTCGACAAAAAGAGATTGCCTTAAGGGAACAAGAATACAACATGCGCCGAAGGGGCCCTGGTCCAGGACCCAGAATGCATCCCCCACCTGCTTCTCACGCAGGCTGGGACGACGATGATGAAGACGGGGAAGACTTCTTTGATCCTAACATGATCTCACATGCTGGACCGCCTGTCGACCCTGATCAGGTGGATATGATGAGCGTCACCTCCAGGCGGACAAGGAAAGCACCCAGTGCTAGCCAGCTACGCAACAACCCGGACATGGGAATGAATGGCGGCCCGGGTGGCATGCGCCAAAGCCGAGGCCCTTTCAAACGACCGGGTGTGAAAAATCGCATCAGCAATTCGATCATGAGTGATATGCCCAACTTGCGGGAAGAACTGATGAGCAACCCTTTGATGGGATACTCCTCGGACAGATACGGCAATGTCGATCGTCACAACATGGGCGTCGAATCAAGAACGAATTCTCTTACCGCTGAGAGGCTAAATGAGCTATCTCGAGGTGGCCCACAAGGTCCGCCTGGTCCTCCCATGAGCAGACGTGGAAGCCAGTCTCCTGGCAATCCATTCCAAGGCAATGGTCGCGGACCCAACTCTCGCCCGTCACCTCCTGGCGGATACCCACCTAACGGCATGGGCGGCCCGCCCAATGGTATGATGCCTCCAAATGGCATGCATCAGAACGGTCGACCTTCACCGCCTGGAATGCGACAACCAGTGCCGCACCACCCACCTGGACATGGAAACGCGGTTGCGCCGCAGCGAGTCGAACAGCAAGTCGGGGTGAGCCATCTTTACCCGCCCAAAAGCGGCAATCAAGTACGCAGTCTGACCGGTTCTGCGAGCGCTAGCGCGAAGAGTGGTGAAAGCAACCACTCTGTGCCTCTCGACTCCGACCCTTCTGCCCACAGTTCCAGCAGCAGCCTTGGCCCACGCCCTCCCATCGGCGTTCGATGATGACAAGACCATTCAACCCAAGCCATTCCTATTATACAAGATTCGCCACTGCCATTTTTCTTTGAAGCGATCCCTCGGCGTTTCACGGCGTTGAGCAGCACGGCTGCCTGGAGGAAACAGCGGTTCGCTCTGGATATCCGAGACCGACCGCGTGTACAAGATGAGACGAACCATAGTCGATAACAATAATATCTGCCCAGGCAAGCATCGCCTTTACGATGTACCCCATAATCACCGCATCTATCTTTGGCGTGATACAGGTGTTGTGTCTGAACGGGCATGTCACTGCATGTCACGGAATCGATCTTCGAGATTGCTGGCTTTCGAGAAAGTTGTCCGAGACTTCGACATCCCAGCAACGAGGCAACACCGCCACACATACCACTACCGACATCATTAATATGCACTATAGACATCTTGAGCGCCGGTTTCCGCGGAGCTCAGTTCATTCATTCCCGTCCTCTGCGACCTGGTCTTTCTGTCCAGCGACACGCGTTCGTTCTTGAGTGCATACACCCATGAGAAATGGCATCATCGTTCGAGTTGGGATTATCACCACGGTGAAAGCAAGAGGCTGTGGTCTTGGACCTGCGGAGAGGGGGCAGACGACCAGCGAGTCTGAGCACAGACCAGTTGGCTGCTGGTATGCGAGTGGAAGACAAGAGAAAGACAGGACAAGACAAGACAAGACATAGGAAAATATGGTCTCTACCATGGACTTTCTGGGAGTAAAGCGAAAAAAGTCTCTAGACAGAACTTATCTACTTTTAATATTGAACAGGCAGCTGGTTGAAGTTTTTGGGTTGCTGGTTTGTTCTCTTGCGCTTTCTTGCTTCGATTTGTCATCGCTGTTCATAAGCAAAGATGTATCGTCTCGTCACTACTTACACTCTGGTGAAATGCATGAATGCGATCATTACTTTCAGCGTGTGTCTATGGTCACTTTGTAGGCAAGACGGGTGCACTTGTACAATTCTTTTGCAAGAGATTTTGGCTCTGCTTGGATGCTCTTGGGTCTGGCTGTATGAGTTGCTGTTTGTTGGAGGCATGTACTGCTTCTGTGCGTATATCTGGATACCATTCCACTACGCCACGCCCTTGATCGCCGGATCGTATGTAAATCTCCGGTCGCAGGTCTGCAAACTGTAAGCGCGCCGCCGGCCGCGCACTTAGTGAGATTAGAACAGAACACCAACCTACATGTACCATCACACATCTCTCTCGTCGGTTGTGCACCAAAGCGCATGTGCCTACCATCAAGAATGTCGCTCCAGCGAGGTTGCACGTATCTAATGGGTGGCCACACTTGCTGACGACAGGCGCGAATAGAGACCTCTTACCACATCCTTCGGCCAGGTCCGATGACAAGAGCTATCTGCTAAGCCTTTCTTTATACGCGATAGAGTTTACGATAACGCCTTGGTACTGCGCCTTAGCCATATGGACCTGGGGAATGCATGCCTTCCACGGAACCACATTGTGAACAACACCGCTCAGGTCGCGTGCTTCCATTCAGAACTCAGAAGCCCGTGTTCTTGTCGCTACCACTGATGATGTAGTAACTCATTCCAACCAAGTGGCTGCGTTTGTGCAACGATATTTCATGCGGTGCTCGGTGCTCGGTGCTCTTTTCTGAGACAAGGCCACATCCGTGTGGACGCGCGGAAGGCTAAGTTCTGGACTAGTCTGGGCCCCGGAAACGACGCCAATCAATCGTTGGAAGATGTATCTCGGCATCTGCAGCCGTCGACTCTATCTCTTATCTGCCTATCTACAACCCTGCAGCAGCTCGCCTACCGCGCAGCTGATCTTTTTGGTGGCAGCTAGGTACATAATATGCCTCGAACTGCCCGCAATTGTTTTTCTACCCTGTCACGACGCATAAGCGAGCATTGGCAGGATGAACGACTACGGCACTCATGACGTCGAGAAAGGCGCGGCGACGCTGCAGGCATTCGACAAAGATGGCTCCAAGTTCAACAAGGTCGATGGCGACGGCGACGGCAGTTCCACCCACAATGCTGTTCCTGGCGAAAGCTTCGAGATTGGCAATGGTTGGTATGCCAGAGCACAGCGTCTCGCCGGCAAGCTCAAGATCGAACAACGAGGTATCGAGCGCGTGCCAGAAGACGAGCGCACTGATGCTGGGTTCAAGGCGCTGCTTAATGTGGCGACCATGTGGCTATCTGCCAACGTAAGATCTACGCGGACGGTCTGAATATGGCTCTTGTCTAACGTCACTCACAGATGGTCGTGTCGAGTTTCGCTTTGGGACTTCTGGCTAAGAGCACATTTTACCTTGGTTGTGCGGATGCTATGCTGGTCATTCTCTTCTTCAATCTCATCGGCATCACACCGGTCTGCTACTTCTCGACCTTTGGACCTAAATTCGGACTGTAAGTTCATGCAGATCTTGCATTGTGTCGAGCACTACTAATCCATATCGTTTGCAGGCGCCAGATGGTGCTTTCTCGATTCTGGTTCGGATGGTATGGCGTCAAATTGAGTAAGTTGCTCCATCAGATCGTTTGAGCTATGCTGACAAATTGATTGTAGTTGCAATCTTCAACGTCCTGGCCTGTATCGGCTGGTCATCGGTCAACTCCATTGTGGGCGCTCAGCTCATTGAGACAGTCAACAATGATGTTAAAGGTCCCGCTGGTATCGTCATTATCGCTGTATGCACCTTCGCCATCACCACTTTCGGCTATAAGGTGGTTCACGCTTACGAGTTCTGGTCTTGGATCCCAACCACCCTCATTTTCCTCATTCTTCTTGGGATCTTCGCTCACAGTGGAGACTTTGTATCGATCCCGTGGGAGACTGGTAAAGCCGAGATGGGGAACATCTTGTCGTTCGGCTCTGTCATTTTTGGCTTCGCTACTGGTTGGACTTCATATGCTGCAGACTACACCGTCTACCAGCCTTCGACACAGTCGAGGAGAAAGGTGTTCCTCTGGACCTGGTTGGGTCTCATCATCCCTCTGTTGTTCACTCAGATGCTTGGTGTCGCAATCATGTCCGCTACTGCTCTCGATGGCGGAAACAACCGATACCAGGAGGGCTACGAAGCTACGGGCACCGGTGGTCTCCTCGGCGCTGTCCTGATCTACCACACAGGCACCTTCGGCAAATTCTGCATGGTCATACTCGCGCTATCTATCATCGCCAACAACTGCCCCAACATCTATTCCGTCGCTCTGACTGTGCAAGTCCTTGCACACTGGACCCAGCGCATCCCTCGATTCGTCTGGACTGCAATCGGCACTGGTGCCTACATCGCAATCGCTATTCCCGGCTATAGCCACTTCGAGGCGGTGCTCGAGAACTTCATGAACATGATCGGATACTGGCTCGCGATCTACGAGGGCATCTCTTTCGCCGAGCACCTAGTCTTCAAGCGTGGCATGAAGGGCTACAACCCCGATTTCTACGATCAGCCGGGACGCCTTCCGCCCGGCATCGCCGCCGTCTTCTCGTTCTGTTGCGGCGTGGCTGGTATGGTGACCGGCATGTCGCAGGTTTGGTGGGTTGGTCCTATTGCTCTCCAGGCTGGGGAGGCTCCGTTCGGTGGAGACGTTGGCTTCGAGCTGGGCTTCGCGTTTGCATTCACGGCTTATTGCATTACGAGGCCTCTTGAGCTTAAGATGTTTGGTCGTTGAATGTATACGATTGTGTGTTTCATAGTCCGTGTATGAGCATGATCCTGTTCTTGTGTAAATTTCCTCCAACGTAGCGCGTAAGTGCCTCAGCGTTTTTTTGTTTGGACGGGGAACGAAGATGCCAGACAGCGAAGAAAGGACACAACAGCCACGACAGAACAGCCAGGAGCATATCATCCCATTTATGATATTGGATAGTATCGTGACTACAAGCCTCAGCGTCCTGTATGGACTCAGTGCACTTCCAGATGTATTCAAGACCTTTTGATTCATACAGCTTATGCCCCAACCCTAACCCTATGAGTATAGAAATATCCCTTCGCTCTACATGTAACGTACTCCGCAATTAAGCGGAT